>OX638207.1:11970202-13275465 GCA_951805265.1 Schizotus pectinicornis | reverse complement strand
TCTCCTTTACTTTAATATTGAATAGAGTCTACCAAGACTGTGTTTTCCCACCTCATTGATCACTTTATCGACTTTTCCGCTAGCACAGTCTTTATAGTCATTGACCAGTACATCCTGGATAACATTCAGCAGTTCTATATTTTGGTTAAAATTGAGTTCAACATTTATTTTACAATATCTCTGGAAGTACAAATTTCTCTGTTAAAAGCCGTGATCAAATTGTAGATAACAGTTTCAGAAAAGCAACTAAAAAAAATATATAAAAATATTAATTACTGCACCCCCAATCATGCATAGATGATTGGCAAATTTTTGCACCGTAAAGAAGAAAAACTTACCTAATGCAACTAATAAATAAGAAATCAATAATCGCAAAGTTATTACTTCGCGTCGAGGCTTGCACTCTGATTATTTTTGTTTGACCGATCCGGAATTTGTATAAATATGTCAAAAACACGGCTTCGTAATTTCGGCGTTAATTTTTAACATAGAACTTCAGAACTAGTACGGTTACAAAGTAAAAACATGAGAGGATAATAAGTTATTCCATTTTTTTCAATTTAATTTGTAATAATTTATACCCAGGTGTTGCAAATTGATCAAATTGGGTTTGATCGCACGTCTAAAATAAAGCGATTATTTATATTTGGCCGCCGTTAAATTATTTCCAATTTATTTGGCAACAAGTTTCTGTCCTTGGAAATTGGTTACCTGCAATAGTTTTTATGTTATGATGGAATTCCCAGGAGTTTACCAAACTTGAAAATGTTGCTAAAGCGCCCGATTTAGGTGTTAATGGGCTATAAAATTTTGTTTTCGGTTTTAAATGTTCGTTAGGCTGCCGTCCATGTGACATTGTGACGCTAATTTTGTATATTTTTGGTGATCTAACTAATTTAAAATCTGGGCAGAAACTGACCTATTCAACTCCCTCCGCCAGCCTATCACTATTACTAATCTGAGTTATACAGGATGGGGCAATAGTGCGTCTGACTTCGATAGCTCGAGTTCTATTATAGGTAGAAATTTGATTTAAAAACATAAATAAACTACAGAATGTCTATAACCGGAAATTATTTTTGAATATACAGGCTGAGCCAAGAAGACTATACAGGGGCAAGTAACTTTTTTTTAAATGGAATGTTGTGTGTAAAAGAAGATATGTTAGATCCTTTTTCTAGACTCTTTTTACTCTAATGTTATTACTGACTATTTTCAAACCACTTGGATGTAGCGATTTTTTTTGTTCAAGTAATGGCATCTGCAAATGCATGTGAAAAAAATCACTACAGTCACCATTACGAGTTTTAAGAAAAAACTATGTAAAGATTAGTTAGGAAACATCTTTGGGCTGTCGTTGAATTGTTTTAGCTTTTGAAGAATTATACAGGCTGGCTAGATTTAATTTTTTAATTTAGAATTTTTTGAATTTAATTTTCTCCATTTTTTTAAATTGAACAGCCTGTATATTTTTAAACAATATAACGTAGAAACTAAAAACGAACATTTTTTGTATGTGGCTATTTGTAACCATTTTTGATTTATCGCCCAATAATTACAAAATTCAGGAATATGTAATTCTAAAAAATTAGATCGTTTTTCAAATAACTTGAAAAAAAACTTCAAATGTTTCAAAATTGACACAAAAATGACAACTGACGACAGGTAACTGCGATAAATGTGTATTTCTTGTCGAATAATATAAAAAGCAAAAAATGATCAAGATACAAACATAAAGTAAACTTACTAAAAAAACTTGTGCTGTCTTTATAAACAAAACATCTGGAGCACTTATTAGATTTTTATCTGTCGAGTTATTTGAAAAACAATCTAATTTTTTAGGATTATTCTTAAATTTTGTAATTATTGAACGATAAATCGAAAATAGTTACAAATAGCCATAGAGGTTGTATATACAAAAAATGTTGGTTTCTTGTTTCTACATCATATTGTTAAAAAATATACAGGCTGTTCCATTTGAAAAAATGGAGAAAATTAAATTCAAAAAGTTCTAAATTGAAAAATTAATCCTAGCCAACATGGGTTATGGACTCCTTTCTCTAGTTTATTTGAGTTTTTAAATCAAATTTCTACCTATCATAGAACTCGAGCTATCAAAGTCAGACGCACTATTGCCCCACCCTGTAGAAAGACTTACTTCTTTTAGGTTGATATATTTGCTAATATTAATTTACAATAATGAAATTAAAACCAAATAAAAAAAATTTTGTGAAAAAATGCAAATATCAGTGGTCTTAAAATAAATATGATACAAGATGTAAAGGCTACCACTAAGAAGCCAAAAAAAAAAAGAGTAGAACCACCAATCTTCGGTTAATATAATTAATGTTGTGCCTATTGATTGCACTATCATTACACCTATAGTAAAAGCAGGGCGACTACGATACTTTGTATCAATCACTTATGAATGCTAATTAACAATCAAACGATACCATTGTTAACCTCTAAGAAGTAAACATATTTTTATAACCAAGAATGAGGACTATTAATTACTTACGATATCAAATCAGCGTAAACACGAATAGTTCCCGTTATAAAAGCGCAAATTATTGAAACCACCACCATTCTTGCATTAAGCAGACAAGATGAAGTTTCTTTTGTTATCAGTTTTTGTTGTAGTCGCCACCGCCTCAACAGTTTACCAAAACAAGAACATCCAAGTCAATGATGACGGCACTATTTTAATTACCGGCAACAATGGCAAGAAAGTGGTGATCACCAGACCAACGGGCCCAAGTGGACCAAAAAACATCGACATTAGCGTTACTGGTGACAATGGTGTTACCAAGAAGATCCAAATTAACGACCAAAACGACATCAATCTCAAAACCGATAGCAACCACCAAAACTCTTGGTCTTCCCTAAACAGTCTCGACGATGAACTGAGATCCAAGAGGGGTTCCAAATCTCAAGGTGAGGTTCTTTGCGATATTCTCAAAGAGTATCAAGGAATCAATAATTATAGCCAATATGAGAAGTTGCTGCATCAAGTGAACAAGGCCGTACAGAACGGGTTAGTTAATCAAAAAATCTACGACTTGTTGGTGGATTTGAACCAAAATTATGGCAATGGAGACGAAATTACGCCAAATATTTTGAACAACGTTTATCAAAATAAAGGTTTGAAGCATGGTAGCTACGGACAAGGTGTCGGTACGTTAAGACAAAATAGCGATCAAGGCAAGAAAGGAGTCAACATCGATGACGTCTTGGGTCAAGCTTTCTATAACAATTTGTTAGGAATTGGACAAGGTTACAATATCGAAGACATCAATGGAGGGATCGGACAACGAGTTTTGATCCAAAGAGGGTGGAATAGTGGCAATATCTACGATATTCTCAATAACCAAAATATCGGACTTTACGATAACGGATGGTATGGCAACAATTACGTAAAAGAAGGATTGGGCCTAGGTTATGGCGGTTACACCAATGACTTCACCAACACTCAAAATGTTTTATATGGCAACAATTTTGACGGCTTGACCAATGGAGTCGTTGGTGTTGTTGAGGTTGACTTATTAGGAATTAATGGAGGAGTGAGTAACAATCAAGTGGTTGTTGATGGTAATGGTCAACTTCGAGTTGTCGGTGGATTATATGGTAATAACAATCAAGCGATCGTTGATAGTAATAGTCAAGTTCAACAAATTATTGGCGATTTGAATGGTAATCAGGGCTACCTCAATCGAGTAGTGGTCGATGGTTACGGCAATCCTTTGAAAATCGTCGGTGTGACCCAGGTGGGAAATCAAGTCGTTTATCAAACGGTGCCAGTTATTCAAAGGTATGTAATGGTTGAGCTTGTTTTTTAATTGAATAATTATTATTGTGTCTCGTGTTGTGCAGATTTTCTGTTGGACAAAGTCTTCTAAAGAACTATTTGCTGGGACGTCAAGAATTAGGCAATGTTCCTGTGAATGAACAAGGGGTCGTTAACGATCGCTTCTTAGGACTGCAACAGGGTATCTATTGAGGCATTGTTATTTTGAGTGAGATGCTCTTGAATTTGGAATAGCTTATTGTAATTTTTAATATTAATTTTGTATTTAATAAACTTTGAATTTTAAGATTTATAATTTCTAATTCGCATGGTGTTAATAAAACATTTTTCCAAATGTGCAACGATTTATAATCTGTGGTTACAACCGTATCAGTGGCTTATTAAAAAAAATACATAAAATTCACTTCTTAAACCTACCTACAAATATGTAAGATTGGAGAAGAGTGCATAAGGAAGAAGTGATTGTAATAAATTTACCCTTACTGTGTCACTGTTCGGCTCTTGCTGCAGAGAGATCCAGGTATTTTGACTTTCTCTTCTTAGAGGTGAGTAAAATCAAGAGGGCTCTTATGAGCAAGCTACTGGGCTTCATCAGGAGCACAGGCCAGGGTTCTCTATAAACCAAACAGGGGTGCACACAATGGGCCTATTTGGCCTCAGTGTGCGGCTCAGCGATCAGCCGGGCCCCCCATGCTAAACAAAAAAAAAACAAATTTAGCCTACTATAAAGCATAATAGTGTTTGTACTACCCATCAACATTCATGAATATCTTAGTAAAATTATGTAAGAACTTTCTACAAATGGTCTTCAACGGGTTAGTTTTGTGTTTAATGCAATAATCCGAACTGGATTCAACCCAAACCTCTGGAAAAATGCCAAAATGATTATAATTCCAAATCCTAGAATAAAATCAGGAGAAGTACCTACCTCGTATAAACCCATGGGTTTACTTCTTATATCATCAAAGTTCTAGATGAATGAGATAAATGAAATAAATACCAGAACCCCGTCTCGAATTCAGTCACAAACCTGAAACTATAGAACAAGTTCATAGGATTGTCAACAAGATTATTAAAGATTTTAATGCCAGAAGATACTGTTCTGCAGTCTTCTTTGACGTCAGTTAGACATTTGATAAGGTTTGACATACTTACACCTTACACACTTTTTAGTAAAATTGTAGGTAAAACCATAAATTGTCAATATTCTGAACTTCATCTGGTGAAATCAGGAGTGTCTCAGAGCAGTGTCTTAAAACCGATACCGTACCTTATCTAAACAAGTGACATTACAAACATAGATAGCAACATTTACTGACCATACTGCATCCCTGGCTTTCCACTCTGATCTCAAGGCGGAAAAGTGGCGATTACAAATCAACGACTCGAAGTCAACACAGGTCATATTCTCTGTTTACAAAAAAAAAAACGAGTTTGCTAGTACAAATCAATAACTGCACAATTCTACATACAAAATATAAAAGGTGATTCATTAGCCTTTTTACAAATTTAGGCAATAAAAAATAGATTTAAATTCATGAAAGAATGTTTATATAAACGTAGGTCCTATCTTTCTTTGTCCAGGAGTTATAGCGCTTTAAATTTTTTAAGTAAAAAAAAACATAGTAGTTATTTTTTAGCATAACAAAATTTAATAATTATCACTCATAATATCCCTAGTGCATTAATTATTTCCGGAAATTTTTTCGAATGCATTTCCAAATCGTATTAACACAAGGGCTAACGTTTTGGAAATGCATGAAAATAAGATTTCCGGATATTAATCAAGGCACGAGGGCATATTCGGTAAGAAAATCGCAACTACACGGACATTTCTCCATTATGTTATTATGATGTCATTATTAGTAAATAAATAATTTTGATTGGCTGAAATAATTTCCACTTATTAATTTCATGCTAGGTGCAAAAATTTCCAGGAAATTTTACATTGTCATAGAAACGACACCGAATTCTATTTTTCTATTGGCTACTTTTCAGTGTCGTGCAATTTTTAGTTAGAATTAATTACCCATGTAAGAGAGTTTAGTTTGTCGTTGCCAGTTATGTATTTAGTAAAATAGATTAATTTTTGAACATTTATGCTCAGTTGCAGGAGCTAACGAATCGATAACAATCGATAAAGGAAAAACGCAAAATTTTTTATTGAGTCGACTGACCACCAGTTTCTTGTTACATTTAGTAGTTATCTGATGTGCAACGCTTTAAATATTTTAAGAAAAATAGATGAACATGTAATAATAATTAATAAAACTTTAACGGTTTGTTAACGAACGATTAAACAACATTAAGTTTTGTGCAAATAAAAATTACCGTAGTCTAAATGCTGCTTCCTGCTTGTTACAATAAATGCTTTTAATTTTCTTAAATTATGATAACTTATTAAGGTTTAAAGAAAACCCCACCTGTAGCAGAAGACTATTAGAATGTCCGCTTGAACCTACATTTTTAAGTGACGAACCGGCACTGTTTCTCGGGTAATTTGGAAGTGAGTAGTGAGTGGAGTTTAGGACAAATTTTCTTTATTTATTTAAAAAAAACTGTTTGATGTAGAAAAAAATAATTTCACGCTTGTGTGGAAATTAACTCTCTACATCAAGATAAATAGAAATATTACTACATTGTCAATAAAAAACTTACCTCAGTCAAAAACGATTGGCGACATTTTGTAAAAAAAAATATGCTCTAATATGGTCTCAAATTAGTTATTTGACAAACAGATTTTATTTTTTCTCTACGTCTAATAGTTTAGGCAGGAAAAGCATGGTTCCACACTTTTGGCTAATTAGAAAGTCTATAACATGATGCAGTGGCCCATAACACGTTCTTTGATATTTTGACACCAAGAAATCTTAATTTCAGAAATTGTAAAATGACACATTCATCCATTTAGAAACATAGATTCTGCTTAGCAAAGTACCTAATACCTAATACTAAATATGCCATGAATAAGTAAGTTGTCACTTGTCATCCATCATAGATTATACTAAAAGAATGTGTAATGATTTATTGTAAATAATGACTGTTCTATTAATTATTAATATTAAAACAGTTTTTAATGCAATACTAACTTTTTTTAAATAGAAATTGTTGCTTTATTTTTTTACAATTGTATAAGTAGGGAGGCATATGAGAGAAAAACAATTATAAAATTTGGATTTTACTTTATATTCACAAATATTCTATAAATAATAAAGGTAATAAAGCATATATACATTGACATTGTATTATAGACTGTATTCCCTAAATACATGTATATATATACGTATGTACAAGTATCAAGTAAATAATATCTTCTGCAAGTTTAGTCAAATTTTCAATTTTTCTTTATACAATGTACATACAATACAATGTATGTATGTATGTACTAGGTAAGTACCTACATACAAAACAAGCTAAATATTGTTTCACGGTATAGGTACCATATAACATTTCACACTGTATGTATCATGCGTCAGTTAATAAAAAATTAAGTAACCCTGAAAAAATTAAAATTTTGTTTTTATTTAAATAAATAAGTTAAAAAAGTTTTCAAATATGGAACTAGTTGTTGATCATTTTTTGAAAATTTATATATGTATAATTGCAAATAATCAAATTCTTGAAGACCTGTCGAATTTTTTGCCTTGTCTTATGCCGTCATCAAAAATAGAAATGAGAGTAGTTACTTGAATTTGATTTGAAACAGAACGTTAAATGTGAATTAAGGTTAAGATAAATTTAGTGTAAGAAATATTTTTAAGAAATTCTCTTCATACTACACAAAGTTCATTCAATTTATTCTCCATTTAATTAAATATCGCCATTAAGAATCTCCAAAGAATTTCCGCAACCCAATTGAACAACATATTTTTCATACTTAGAGTCTATGAACTTTTCGATGATACCGCACACATTGTTTGCAAAATAGTAATTTTCCCATGCACTGATAAGCAAATATTAATATTTATTTATAACTTCTATAGGTAGTTATTTATTAATTTTTAGTAATTTCCTAAATTTTTCCTTTGTGTCAAACTGGTTAATGTAATTGTTAATATTAATAAATATACCAAACTAAATTATTCTATTACTCTATTATAAACCGTGCGTCTTCTGTTACTAACGCGCCTGGAAGAAGTAAACATATTTTTCAAAAGTATTGTCGCTAACTGCAATTTCAGCAACAAACTCAATCAGCCTTCAAGATAAATTAAGTATAAAAGGTGGTAGCATCCAAGCAGAAGTCAGATTCACTTCGAGAATCAATCAAGATGAAGTTCTTCCTATTGGTCGCTTTCGTCGCTCTCTGCAGTGCTTCGACACTGTACCCCAACAGGAACATCCTGTTCAACGACGATGGCACCGTTCTAATCAGCGGAACAACCGGCAGACGTTTTATCATTAACAAACAGTTTGGCTTAAACGGCCAAAAAGACATCGACATCGTCATTACCGATCGCTACAACCAAATGAAACGTGTCCAAATCAACGACCAATTCTGCAGAGTTATCGACCACACTGGTACCGTTAATTTCAACGACGTTCACGACAACACCAATGGTTTGAAGCTTCACGATAAATACCAAGTTGATGTTCTCTACGACATATTGAGAGAATATCAAGGAGACGTCGACGATGATCGTTATGTAACCCTGTTGAGAACTATCGACAACCACGTCAAGAAAGGCCAAATCTGTCAAGTTGTCTACGATTTACTCAATTGCCTCGATAATCTCGTCGATGATGACGTCCTTAACAGGAAAGTTATGCAATACCAACATGTTGTCAACAAAGGTCTATACGGCGGACAATTCTGGGACAATACTAGAGACTATTTTGGTGGCCAATTGAAAAGAGGATGGTACGGAAACCGAGTTTTGGGAAACGACTACAACATGGATGATACTACCAGAATTGGCGGAGGTTTGTACGGTATCAATCATTACTATAACCAACTCTTCAATCGAGGCTACTACGGCGACAATCAATTGTTCAACCGTGGATACTATGGTGATGACTATTTGGGTCACAATGGTGTTTCTGATACCCGTGCTGAGGTTCAAGGAAGTGCGGTCCACAACGTTCTTTACGATAAATACAAGACCAGGTAAGGTGCTAAACTGTTAATTTTGATATTTTTTAAAATTTAAATATATTTTAGGGGATTCTTGGGCAAGGACCGCACCTACTTAAGAGATTATCTACAGGGAGTTCATAGCCCAATTGATACCGGCTTCATGGATACTTTGACTCGTGGAGGTAATACTTGGAACTTGGACAGTAATTTTAGAATAATATAATTTGAATTGTTATTTAGGTTATGGACAGCGTTATGGCGGCTACTACGGCGGCAATAAGGGTTACGGTCATGGCATCGGCGGGTATGGCGGATATGGTGACTACAACAGATATGGTGGATATGGTGACTACAACAGATATGGTGGATATGGTGGATATGGCAGATATGGCTATGAACACAAAGTAAACTACTAAGACATAAATCACCCATCAATCAACATCAAATGACTTGCTTATATATTTTGCTAAAATAAATGAATTTTGAATACATTACCTACTTTTTATTCTTTCTACATAGGTGCAACAAAATTTGGCAGAGTTATAATTTATTAATAGTACTAGACAAATATAATCTTTAAGTCTGAAGATTGTGATGTATTAAACCCTAACACAGAAACATTCTTAATTGTAAGTACTTGGTTTTGGCATTGTGAATTGTGAGTGGTCACTGATTGTATTTGACATTTTGATCATAAATTCTAGATTAATATTTTGACCAAACGTAAATACTTAATTGGTCGTTGACATTTTAAAATTACCTTTAAGTTACAAATTTCTTTAAAGACCAACACACCTATTGTTTCTTTACCACTTGTGTGCGATCTCCGACAGGTAACGCGTTCCACCCCCTATTGGGAGTGGGGAAATCGGGGAGTAGGGAGCTCTTGGACGAGACCCTGACCAAGAGACCTGCGCATATGCACATATGGTCCTTCGAGCCGGATCATATGTGCAGGCTACTATCGATAAATAACTGATAGGCTGCTTGATTAAACTACTTTAATAACACACTAACATATAACAAATAAAGCAACATTAGAACCATTGACAAGAGCGATCTCGCCGTTGCCAACGTCCAGTCGTAACCCTGGTGTGGTCGTATCAGGGTATAGTCTCTTGGACGAGACCCTGACCAACCTCTCCTCTCCGTCGTTCAAATGACTTTTCTTCAACCAAACCGTGATTTGGTTGAGACCTCGCTGGTGTTCGAGTGGTCGTCGACAACATGCAGGAACATTTTCTTTACTGTCAGAAGGTCGTGTCAAATTCTGAAACCGGAATCACTCAATTCACGGACCTCTGTCATCTTTTAACCGGAAGTACTATTTGTTGAAAAACATGATGGTTATGAAACTTTAGAGTAGATGCAACATCGTTACTAATACTTTGTCATACTTTTTGCAAACCTCTATGTTGATGGTCAAAATTTTGTCAAGCAGTAGTAATTTTCGAACTCTTAGTTGTCAGTCAAAAATTTTGACGGACTTTTAACCCTTTTTCTAAATTCTTTTGTCTTTTTCTAGCCTTAAGAAGCTCTTAAGATGTTGGAACTTTTACACCAACGCCCTGATGTAACGCGACCGAGAACTCGAGGAGGTCCATAATTCATAACTCTGAATTTTCCAGTTATCAAAATATTTAAGTCAACCCCCTTTTTTAGGCAAAAAGCGTTTGGACGCCAAACTAATATACGCGGCCGAAACCAGAAACTTAAAGGAGCTGTCCAAATGTTTGGAGATGGGCGCCAACCCTAACACCTACAACGAATATATAGTAGCCTCTTTGCACATAGCGGCAGAAAGAGGCGATGTTATTTTAGGCCACCGTCTTTTGTTGTGTAAAGGTATCAACATCAACATTGCAACCGAACACAGTTACACCCCTTTAATCCTGGCGTGTCTCTTCAACAAGAAGAAAATGGCTAATATGTTGTTGAGGAGAGGCGCTGATCCTAATATAGCCGACAGAAGAGGTTTCACTCCTCTTCACGTTTGCGCCAGAAGCGGTTGTTTCACAATAGCAAGATATTTGATACAATTCAAAGCAAACGTCAATGCTAAAGACTGTTTTGGTAACACGCCACTCGCCATAAGTTGTCTGGACAACCCCAATCTAATGCTTGCCAAATTTTTGTTATTTCATGGAGTTGATTTAAGTATGGAAAGGAATGATAACAAACTTCACTTGTTTTTCGGTATTCATCTATGGTTCTTCCTCATTGTTACTACTTAGTTATGTTTTTATTGTAGAAGTTGTTTTAAGTTGTCGCACCTCAACTTTTATTGGTTTCGTAAAGCTGCTTCTTGATAAAGGTGTCGATGTTAATATGATTGACGAAATTACCGGAAGGAATTGTCTTCATTTTGTTGCCTTGTCTGGGTTTTTTGAATTGGGTTTCTTTCTGTTGACAGAAGAGGCTAATTGCGAGCTAGTGGATCGGTCCTCTAGGACGCCAGCAATGTTAGCCAGAGATCACCACAACAAGACAATTGCTGATTTGTTTGAAAATTTGAATGTGAGAAATAGAACAAAGCAGAAGGTGGTTTGGTCAGCTACCGTAATGGACTCGAAAACTGGTATTTCTAGCACAGTTACAAAGTAATGTTTTTTTTGTTTGTAAATACCTATCATATGTTCGGAAAATATAATGTTATCCGTTACCCAACTAAACAAAACGGGTCTCCAAATTTTTTATGTTTTACTGTGGGTGTAGTTGGGTTTGGTTGTGACGTGCGTTATATGTTATTATTATTATATGTTATTGTTGTTGGCTTTCCTGGATCTGATGAAGTAAATGTAAAAATTCTACAAGAAAGAGAAGAGATGGGAAAAGTGCATCAGATAGTTTGCTTCAATATTATCTTGCAAAATAATGCATTACTCAGTCTCTACTCCACATGTATAGCGTGTTGCTCACTTTTGCGCTAAAAGTTTGCGGTGGCAATGGCTCCAGAACTGGTCATCTATTACTACTATCCGAAATATTAATTCATATCTTGTAAATTTTTCTTTTTCATAATGATGATTTTCTTAATCTACAATCACTTCGGCATGTTCTTTATTTTGACCATCTTAAGATTGTGGGAAATACTAATGTGGGAAAGATGGGTTGGCCCTTTTGTAGGAGACTGTTTAGTTTATTTCGTATTGTTAAAATTATCTTTGAAAACATTGATAATTTTTGCTTTTTTGATAATAAATTTTGCTTTTACTTATAAATATTTGTTCCTTTAAACTTCCTGAACAAAGAAGCGCACTATAGACTATAGACATTATCATAACAATTTTGTAGCTTATGTTAGGAAATGTGCCTTATTAATTCAATCTTTTGATTGAAGCTCATAAAATCTAATGTGGTTGACCGCAAAAACGGCCACAAAGCTGTCAATCAAAAATCCCTTCAGAGCTAAAATTTAGAAATCCATGTAATTCAATAACGGTTTGACGTAAAAATATTTCAATTACTCGTTATTAATCTTAGAGGTCGTGATCATGAGACTGAAGAAAATCAAAGAGATGAAGTAAATATTTCGATATAAAAAAGCGATCGAAAGTGAAAACTCACACCGTTGAAAAAAAGAAAAAACAATAACGTCATCTTGTAGTGCATTAATTATAGTTTATTTATGCCAAATTTCAAATTTTTAACTCTATTGAAAATACGCAATTTGGCACCGGCGGTTCTTGTTGAAACACCCTGTATAAGAGCTTTAACAAATAACGTATGACATCACATCATCATATCACATTTAAAAGTTTTTTCACACGCCGCTCTCTAAATCATTTTCTACCATTTCTCGTTGCAACAAAATTTTCTTTGTCTTAATTATGAATTACTGATAAAATGAAATGTTTGCTTTTAGAAGCCATCTGTACTCTAACTTGCAATTGCAAACTGAACTTTGAAATGCTTTTACGAACACTAAACAAAGACAAATCTTAGAAAACATGTGATACTCCGTTTAGACATATAGGTACCTAAGTATTAAAAATGTGGGAGTATCACCTCACTGTTCGGAGTACTGGAGGTTCGGATAAGGGCATGTTCGGATTAAAGATCTGATACTGTATTGTGATATAACATGTCTAATTGGAATTGGTTTCCACATACCTATACTTATTATGGTTAATTAATTAACATAATTTATTTTAGCGTTTTGATTGTTCTATTGCTACCTTCACTGAAGATGGTCAATAATACTGGACCAATTATCATTACTTTGAATTTAAATAATTGTTAAAAGAACGTGCTATTAGTAGGTGCATTATTTCTTCTTTATCCGACCTTGAACACTTGAAGTATGTACCTAATCATGTTTATTTGTTATCAATATCTATGGATCAAGGTAGCGAAATATGAATCTAGAGAAAAATGTCAACTTAGTCTTGCCATTCACGAAAGATATGAGATATGACCGTGTCTGTGAGTCATCAAAGTCTATTACTATCCGGATATCGCCTACCTACATTGGTATTCAATGCAACTAACAATAGTGCAAGTAAATTAGATTTGTTAAAAAAATTGGCAGGATCCAAGGCCTCCAAATTATTGAGGCCCATTTCATTGCGATTTTGTTTTTCGTTGGTATTCGACCTGTTGGTGTCTCTAACTTTTAAATTGCTTGTTGCTGAATTCGCAGTTTCTATAGAGACTAAAAATTCCTATTCCGTTCCGAGAAATTAGCACCGGTAAAACTCATTATTTCTAAATCAAACACAATAGCGTTTAAATACCTTGGATGGGGAAACACGGAACCAGTTTACCCACGAATCTTCTATTGTTAACGTCGTCATGAACCTGGTGATCGTGTCCGTATTGCTGTTCCTAGCAGTTAATAGTGAAAAATTAAAATGCAAAATGATACCGTTCGAAACCAAAGACGGTCTTACGGGCACTTGTTGCGTGTTTTACAAGAATTCTAACGACACAATGCAGTTTCCCAAAGAAGAAGTGGCTGAAATTTTGAAAAATACGACCAAAGAGGAGACGAGTAATGAAGAAATGCTAGTTTTTCCCACTCATCACGGGGAGTCTAAGAAAAATAAGACAATAACTCCAGAAGCTAATCAAAATATTACGACACCAACTAGGAACGCTTTCGATGTGCCCGATCGGTGTCCCGATGGCACTTTAAAGGACCACAACGGCGATTGTACGGCACCTTTTTAATTTTTTTAATGAAATTGCAGTGGAATATTTGAGTGTTTAGCTTTTGTTTTCATGCTTAAATTTAACCGAATTTGGAAGGTCGAGCTACGTAAACAATGTCGCGATCATTATGCAATGCTTTGCGGTAAGACCAGGTTAATTTGTGCCATGACAATTACACGTTTTATAAACATTGCTTTCATCCGCCTTGTAATATGATTGAATGCTTGAATTATTTATTTTATTATATTTAGGGACTTTGTAATCTTAATAAAGTAAATGATCTGGATAAGTTGTTTCTGTAACTAAGTAGGTACTGTATATTTAAAAAGCAAAAGCAGCATAAATTTGAATAATCCAGAATTTAAAGTTTTCAAAGAAATCTACTTCAAAAAACAAAACTTATTGACTGAGCTTTCATTTTAAACTAGATAAGTATACTTAGATGAAGTAATAAAATACGATTAATTTTTTTCAAGTGTATAGGTACTATAGATTTATTTAACACCAAACAAATTTTTGTTTTATTTTGCAACTTAATTGCAAACAGCAAAAATTGCAAAAAACTCATTTTGTATTCTTAAGTATATTTATTCTAGGTTACTAGGTTTTACTCAAACTTTGAGTTTGTTCCTGAAATAGTTGAATAGCAAATTTTAGTAATTAACGCAAAATTGATCTCAATCTAAAAACTGTTTATTTAGATTTTAGAGGGGTTGTTTGGCTTCCTAGCCTTTCTGAACTGCAACCAATATTTATTTATTTATATTTATTAAAATAAAATTCTATGAATTGGACAAAATTTCTCTTTAGCCAGAGTATTTATTTTATGACTCAAAAATTTTTCTCAATTGACCAGTTGCAAATAAGAGTTTTCAAATACAAAACTTAATATTATATAATTCTTATTTAGTTGTTTCAGAAACTTTGAGGTAAATTTTAAAGATTTTTAAATTTAAAAAAGAATTTTGGAAACCCAATAATAAAAAGAATATTACTCAAAATTTTGTGCACAAATTTTAAGGCATAAGTATGCTGTAATAGTGTAGAATTAAAATTTGATTAAATGAAGATCAACATTATGGTGAACATGGACCTGTATTTGTATTTAGTGACAATAAACTTATATTTGTTTTGATTTTACTTTACTTAAGTAATAAAATTTGAATTTTTATAATCGACAAGATTTAGTTTTTGAAAACATGTTTGATAAGAAAAACTTTTGCTTAATTAACTGAAATACGTTTCCTCTAACAAAATAGTACCTTTTTCAATCCTATAGCAATTCTACTTTGGATTGGTCTAAATCATTAGTTGTAAAGAAAAAATGTATTGCAATTAAGCTGAACATTTTGATGCGCAAAAAAATAAACTGGATTTCTAACGTGTGCTTTGAACCAAAAAAAAAAAAAAAAAAAACAGTGGGTGTAAACAGAACGAATGGAACGACTTTATAATGTTAAAATTATGCTTATATCGGGTATTGCCATGCCACCGCTGAAAGAAATTGTTGGAATTATTTGCCGTCCTGTACTTCCCGCAGTCTGCTCTGGATTTAAAAAATCCCGTAGCTCTCCTGTTGCAGAACCTGTTTTTTGCGGTATCGTATCTGTTCAGACCGGTATTTGCTGAGAGCTTGAAAAATCTAAAAATTGATGACTTTACTGACTTCTTGCAATTATGGTGACTCCATGATCACCTTGCCTCGTCCGCTCTTTGGGAAAGATTTGGCGTCTGAACGAAAAAACAGAGCGCTTCGGGAGTGGTGTCATCGGATGAGGGATAGATTCTTACGTGCCGTAGGCTATATAAATTGCTCCCCGGAAGGCCCCGAAAGCGCAATTGTTGAAAGTTGACAAAACCCGAGCTTTTTTCAGCGGAAACTGGATATTCAGGGAGGAGGAGGAAACTTTCTCCAGTTTGAATATACTGTTCAGTAACTTAATACTGTAACTCTGGCAATTTCAATACTTTGTATTAACAGTGTCGGCTTATTGACACCACTTTATGTATTTTTATTTATATAAACATATTTTTATACTAGTTAATTAAGACAACTGCAAAGTGATAATGAATAGTTACAATGTAGGTGTAGCAAAAACACAACAGTCATTGCATCATCTTGATAACTTCCAATCTAGTATAAAAGCATCGCGAAAGTTTGACATGAAGCAGATTCAGTTTCTGACTAAATCCTTCAAGATGAAGTTTCTTGTATTTGTCGCCTTCGTCGCCCTTTGCGGTGCCCAAACCCTTTATCGCAACAAAAAAGTGGTTGTTACTGACGACGGTACCATCCTCATCACTGGTACTACCGGCAACCGTTTCATCATCAACAAACAGTTTAATGTTCAAAAGAACATCGACATCGTCATCACTAAACCCAACATGCAGATGAAGAGGATCCAAATTAACGACCAGTTTTGCGATATTACCGACAATAATAATTTCGTAAACAATCAATGGATTGGTATCCATCAGGTAAAAACACAAGTTGACCATCTTCTCGACATTTTGAAGGATAATCAGGGTGATTATAACGAGGTTCTTTATAATGATCTATTAAACAAAATCGACTTGAAAGTCAGAAAAGGCGAGATTTGCCAGATTGTTTTTGATTTGTTGTGCTTACTTGATAAGATTCAAGACGTCGACTTACTTGACACAAAAATCATGCAAATTAAGAACAACTTGTTTGGAGTTGGACTTTTGGGAGGGGTACGCAAAACCGATTTGATCAACAATATGGGAAAAAATCAGTTAGTTGATAACTATTGGGGAAATAATGGGTTTTATGATAAAACCACCGATTTGCAAAACCTGGATTGGTTAAACAATCTCCAAATGATTAGGAGTAACATTTATGGAAAACAACATGGGATTTATAAAAACAACGTCGAGGGTAAGAAGAATTATTGGTTGGGTCTCCGTGGAATGGGAGGTGTTAATTTGGTCAATCAAGGTTTGTACGAAGGTAAAAAAAAATTTTACTAAATAGAGGACTGTGATTAATATACTTCTTTGCAGGGTTTGAGAATCGTTTCGGACATGGACGTGGACAAACCACCGTCGTCCGCAATGATTTGTATTGATAAACAGGCAGAAGACTTTATTAACGTACTTTATGTAAATGTTAAACCGACATAAAGAAAGAATTATGTAAAATTATTAGCACTTATTTTTTATCCATATTAGTTTTACTAAAATTGTTTCCAAATTAATTACATCCTATCTATTTGCGATATTTTATACCTCAGTAGGTTAAAGTTAAAGCTTTGAAACAAATTTAAATTAATTAAAGTGTTATACGGTACGGTCGCAAAACCACTACCAAAGTTGAAATGCTTTTATTTTCTATCCTTTAAGAGTTTGAAGGTTGTAAGCTAATGAGTTTTAGTTAACAAATATAGGTAAATCCAAAATAAGAAATTAAGCTTGTACCTATGTACATTTTAGGTGGATTAAGTACAACCGGCGCCACAGAAAAGTTTATGCTGAAGTTGGGCTAGTGTAAGCATTATAAGCGGACTTCAGACGGAGCCGAGGGTAGGTGATAAAGTAATAAGCATCAATGAGCGGGCTTTTAAAACGAGTCGGAGAGGGTGAAGGATAGGTAATAAACCATAATCATAAACTATTTTTGTCACTTTCATTCACAGACAGGATTTAACGGAGGTGCATAGCAACAAAACCACTTTGCATCGCGTGTGCTTAGTGGCAATATTTTGAAAAAAATAAAATCTGAAAATTCTGCTCACTTGGCGCGTGACGTCAGACAGACACGGGTTAGCCTACAGCTGTGCAATAACTGACATCTATTATCAATTATTGATAACAGATTGTTAATAGGTATGTTTCAACAAGCAGTTCAAATCGGTTCGGAACCGTTCAAAGTGCTCGTCCTTTAAGTTAATCCTATTGCCAGCACTGATAAGTGTGTTGACTAATTTGAACTTAATTCTTTATTTAAACACATACGGCACTTTTCTATATTCTCACAAAGAAAGACTTGATCATTATTATTGTTTAGTTTTTTGACGTGGGACACAATGGGATGGTAGTTTGTGGGACTAGTCCGGCCGGATAAAAGACATTTATGGATAAAAAATATTTATCGATACACGATAATTCTCGATAAGTTATTAATATATCGATAAAAATACGCACCCACCCCTAGGCTAGCCAATACCGCCTAATAATGTGATGCCTAGTAATATGATGTTGTGACGTCACACGTAATTAGTGTCGCTTGTCGCTTTTACACTTGCATATCTCCAAAACGGTTTGCCTCAGAGAAACGATTTGAAGCATTGTTCTTAAATTCTCTTTTGTCCTATACTTAACTTTTATTTTTAAAATACAATTTTTTTAAAATAAAAGGGTCTTTTTCAATTGAAAAGCATAAGAAACTCAAAATGGACCATTTTTACACCGTAAGCTTTTATGTCAAATATTTTGTAAGCGCCGCTGATAAGACCCTCTGTGCCAGACGGTCATTACGGGCACGTCTGCAATAGCAAGATAACATGTTTTGAAAATGGATTACCTACATTTACTTTGAAGCGAAATAGTTTGTCTTAGAGAAAACGATTTGAAACATTGTGATTATATTTTTTTGTTCTACAACTTTTACAGATTTTTTAAATTAAAAGCATCTTTACCAACTGAAAAGTATGAGGGACTCAAAGTGGGTCATTTCTACACAATAAGCCCTTATGTCAAATATTTTCGCAAGCGCTACTGATAAGACCATCATTATCGTTAATACATAAGGGGTTATAAATATTTTTTATTTATTAATATTTATTTACGTTTTACGCTGGGGCGTTTATATGGACTAACGCACGGTATACGTTTTTTATCAAATTAATTTTCTGTTCGAGATTGAGAAGTTTTCAACTAATGTCGTCATCGACAAGTTTTTTAATTACAATCCCTTAGTTGTTTCTTGTTTTATAATTGATTCTTTTATGTTTAGTGACATTTGTAAATTATAGATTTTACTTAAGCTTTTTAGGTCTAAGATGCCGGCTCACTTAACCGGAGAGCAAAAAATTGTATAAATAAGTCTTATTTATTTCTCTTACAACTTTTATTCTTCAATTAGATATTGTTATCTTTATTTTGAACACTCATATGAACATAAACGACCCACATTATATTCACGATTGCTAAGAAAATTGTAATTATATCAAAGGAAAGTAACTCTATCTACCCGCTTGCCGGCATGAAAACACGAAACTTTGGAAGCTTTCTTGTCGATTTGCCCAAGACGCCGGTTTATGGGCCCCCAAAACCCACAAACGTCCATTCCTAACTACCTTATTGTATTCGTTTATAGATGTTCTCAAAGACCGAGCTGTCAATCATTCAAAACCCCGCTTACACTATGCTGATTTAAGCAAAATTCCCTTCAAGACTCGTATACTTTTCTGTGGCGCCGATAGTACAAGGATTAAATTCCTTTTTGTTGAATTTAATTTGTTTGTTAGTTGAACATCAATTTTAAATAAAACTTTGGAAATAAGTTTCTGAAATTCTAAAAACAGCTTTTGTTATAAAGCTTCCATCACCTTGAAAAGCCATACAATCGGTTAAAAAATAATAAAATTTCTAAAAAAAAATTTACACTTTAATTTTAAAAACTTAACGGTAAGTATAACACAAATTCTACTGAGGTAACTCTGCTTTAAAATTAATTTTTTGAAAGGTAGCTGAGGTATGTAAGTACAGTGGCCGACACATAAAAGTATACAGTAAAATTGAATTCGTTGAATTGAAGAGCTTGGAAAGTGCTTATTTAATAATTTAGGGGCGCGCATTTTTTACAGTATACAAGTTTATAGAGATCCACAAGGCACGATTTGTTAATAAGTCGGTTCACAGTGCTTACACGATATCATTTCAATCAAAATTTGTTTCAGGGTACACTTTTATGTGGCGGTCACTATACCTATATTAACGTCGCAACCCTTTAAATCTTTTAAGAAGATCAGATGGCTTTGTAATAATAATTAATAAAATTTTGTTAACGAGGAATTAAACAAACATGCTAAGTTTCGCGCAACTGGTCATAAGTTTAGCATTAGTGTCAATTAGTGTCAATTAAATTGCGACGGGCCGGTTTAAAATAGTGTTAGGCTCCTGCACCCGGTGATTATTGCAGAGCAACAAATTTAAAAAAATAATTTAGAAACAATTGCCGCAGTAAAATTTGTGTCATACTTAAGTTCTTAAAATTAAATTGAAAAATCTTTTTCATAACTTTTTAAACTAATATTTGGCGTTACAAATGATGGGTTACAAAGGCGTAGAAGGGACACACTCAGAAAAAAATTTAAGGCTGGCGGAAGGAGTTGAGTAGGTCAGTTTCCGCCCAGATTTTAAATTAGTTAGATCACCAAAAATATACAAAATTAGCGTCACAATGTCACATGGACGGCAGCCTAACAAACATTTGAAACCGAAATTTTATACAAAATTTTATAGTCCATTAACACCTAAATCGGGCGCTTTAGCAACATTTTCAAGTTTGGTAAACTCCTGGGAATTCCATCATAACATAAAAACTATTGCAGGTAACCAATTTCCAAGGATAGAAACTTGTTGCCAAATAAATTGCAAATAATTTAACGGCGGCCAAATATAAATAATCGCTTTATTTTAAACGTGCGATCAAACAAAATTTGATCAATTTGCAACACCTGGGTACAAATTATTACAAATTAAATTGAAAAACATGGAACATTGGAATAACTTATTATTCTCTCATGTTTTTACTTTGTAACCGTACTAGTTTTGAAGTTCTATCTTGAAAATTAACGCCGTTGTGACGGAATTACGAAGCCGTGTTTTCGCCTAATTTTTCGCCTTCTTTCGCCAGCCTTAAGTTGAAATTTCAACTTATGAAAAAGGTAAAATTTTAACATATAAGTTGAAATAGTTTTTAAACAAAAAGGTTCTCTTGTTGCTTTTCGATAGGACGCATCGTTTTCGAGTAAAGCTAATTTGAAAGTTTTATTACATAAAATGTACTTTTTTTTGTCATTTGTCTCGCAAAAACTATGAACATTTAGGGCAAGTAGGTACAGTTCTTTCTTGAAATACCTCTCAAAGAAGCTACTGCACCCTAAGAATCATCCTCATAAAGGCACATTTATGGAGCAGTGCTTTTATGGGAATGATTAGAAAACCAACAAATTTTTATCTCTCTATATCTTGAAAGGTTCGGGAGCAATCAAATAAAAACCAGGACCCACAGTCAAGATACGGTATCTTCCTTAGAGACCAATTATCAAAAAAAAATGACAGAGGTTTTGTTCATAATTTGACTTGATTTATATGCTTTATTAGCCTACAAACTTCAAATCCTTATAAAATAAAAACATTTTGACTTTTGGTAGTCATGACTCTTTATACTTTAAGTGGTGACAGCCAATCAAAAAATTGCAAAAATAATAATTAATCCTTTTACTTCAGTTTCAAAGCTTTTACTTTACCCTGAGATATAAAGTAACCCAAATAAATAGAATGCAATTGATTTGGAAGCTATTTTAGAAAAACTAATATGGATATAAAATAATTGTCAATAATTTTACATAATTCCTTCTTTATTTCGGTTCAACATTTCTTAGAGTACGCATGAATGCTTCTGCCTGTTTATCAATACAAATCATTGCGGACTACGGTGGTTTGTCCACGTCCATGTCCGAAACGATTCTTAAACCCTGCAAAAAAGTACATTAATTACAGTCTTCTGTTTAGTAAAATTTTTTCTTACCTTCGTACAAACCTTGATTGACCAAATTAACACCTCCCATTCCACGGAGACCCAACCAATAATTCTTCTTACCTTCGAAACTTTCGTTACTTTCATTACTTTCACTTGCATCATAATAATTATTATGCAAGTTGTTAAGTTGATCGTTAAGCAATTTCCTCTTAAGGGTATTTACATTATTTTGATAAATCCCATGTTGTTTTCCATAAATGTTACCTCTAATCATTTGGAGATTGTTTAACCAATCCAGGTTTTGCAAATCGATGGTTCTATCATAAAACCCATTATTGCCCCAATAGTTATCAACTAACAGATTTTTTCCCATATTATTGATCAAATCGGTTTTGCGTACCCCTCCCAAAAGTCCAACTCCAAACAAGTTGTTCTTAATTTGCATGATTTTTGTGTCAAATAAGTCGACGTCTTGAATCTTATCAAGTAAGCACAACAAATCAAAAACAATCTGGCAAATCTCGCCTTTTCTGACTTTCAAGTCGATTTTGTTTAATAGATCATTATAAAGAACCTCGTTATAATCACCCTGATTATCCTTCAAAATGTCGAGAAGATGGTCAACTTGTGTCTTTACCTGATGGATACCAATCCATTGATTGTTTACGAAATTATTATTGTCGGTAATATCGCAAAACTGGTCGTTAATTTGGATCCTCTTCATCTGCATGTTGGGTTTAGTGATGACGATGTCGATGTTCTTTTGAACATTAAACTGTTTGTTGATGATGAAACGGTTGCCGGTAGTACCAGTGATGAGGATGGTACCGTCGTCAGTAACAACCACTTTTTTGTTGCGATAAAGGGTTTGGGCACCGCAAAGAGCGACGAAAGCGACAAATACAAGAAACTTCATCTTGAAGGATTTAGTCAGAAACTGAATCTGCTTCATGTCAAACTTTCGCGATGCTTTTATACTAGATTGGAAGTTATCAAGATGATGCAATGACTGTTGTGTTTTTGCTACACCTACATTGTAACTATTCATTATCACTTTGCAGTTGTCTTAATTAACTAGTATAAAAATATGTTTATATAAATAAAAATACATAAAGCGGTGTCAATAATCCGACACTGTCACACTGTTAATACAAAGTATTGAAATTGCCAGAGTTACGGTATTAAGTTTCAGAACGGTATAATCAAATACAAAAACCAACTTTTTTTTCTAGATTTTTTGAATAGTGGTAGGTTATATCAAACTCCCATAAAACGTAGTTTTTTAACACACATCTTAGCGTATTAGGATGAGATTTATTGCTGAGAAAAAAATAACTTGATAATGAATCCAACATAAATTTTTTATAGACAACTTTATGTCACCTAAGATTATAAAGCAAATGTACCTCTAGTTAAAAAATGATACACGTAGCATTCTGACAAGTTTCATCTTTTTGCCTAGACAATTCTTCTGTTTCACCATTCTGTTCCTTCTATTTGTATTTTCTAACCAAGACGTTGCAATCGTTACTCTGACCTCAGCTACCTCTATACCGTGCTCATCTACATATTTATTATTTACTTCGACAACTTTTCAGATATATTTTTTATTGTATCCAGCTTCTCTTTCTTTAATATTCCTTTCTTGCTTTTGCACAGTCCTATTTTCCTGTAACAACTCTTCTGGCATTTCCCTTCTTAAGTTCTTACCTACTCTCTTTACAACAACAAACAAATATATTTTTAAAATAATCCACCAAGAACTGCAAACTCCTTGTCTATCCATACTTTGCCGAGAACAATAACAATTGCACAATTCGAGACAGCAGTAATTTAGGTATGAAAGTATTGACGCCAACGAAGCAAAATCTAACTCTGTTTGCTAAACAATTGTTCAACTCTTTATCGCTTTCGTAGCCGGTTGATGGGACTAAAAAGATGGTTCTCATGATGGTTAGATCTTCCTTACTCTTACCGAAACTTCTGGTAAACGTTTTGGTTTAATAGGCAATTCAACGATTGACATCTTTATCACCAAACAAAATTTGGAAAAAAAATCCACATCAACGATATAACTGACAGTAATGACGATTTTGATTGGTTCTGCTATTTGGACCAACTTCGTGAGTACCTACTGTGTGGTCGATAGAAGAGTTAATCAAATTAATTAAGAACCACAATAGATAAGTATACTATTGTTAATCAAGTTGGGAAGGATTAATTTGAGGTTTAACCAATAAATTATATACGTAATGATTTTTGATTAAACAAAGTCCATGAAAATTAAACCATAACACGCGCGACAAACACCAATTTTAAGCTTTTTGCTGAAAAGGGACTATTAGTGATAAAAATATTAGTATTAATCTTCATGTAGGTTTCTAGAACGCTTATTATGGATGCTGGCAATCATTGCAATCGATTTTCTTTGGAATAACTTTTATTGAGTTCACAGCATTGTCAGCTCGTTGAATCTGTCTCTTAGTTGATGTACTCAAAATACATATATAAATAAAAGAATCGATCAGAAGGCGGTGTAAATAAAAGATTGTTATATTTTCACATTTTATCTATCACATCAAATACTTCTATGAAAATCGCACGACACTGAAAAGTAGTCAATAGAAAAATAAAATTCGGTGTCGTTTCTATGACAATGTAAAAATTTCCTGGAAATTTTTGCACCTAGCATGAAATTAATAAGTGGAAATTATTTCAGCCAATCAAAATCATTTATTTATTAATAATTGCATCATAATAACATAATGGACCAATGTCCGTGTCGTTGCGATTTTCTTAGGGAATATGCTCTCGTGCATTGATTAATATCCGGAAATTTTATTCTCATGCATTTCCAAAACGTAATTAGCCCTCGTGTTCCACTCGGGCTAATTAATACGTTTTGGAAATGCATCCGAAAAAATTTCCGGAAATAATCAATGCATTAGTAATAATGTATCTACAATGACGGCGCTTTAAATGTTTATTATTAGTATTATTTTGTTACACTTTTTCATCAAAGTGGTTATTTTTCTATGTTAGTTTTGAATGTTAATAAAATAAACAATGTTTCCCGCAGCGTTGTGTTCCTCTCTACTTTAAAATCTATAACTTTTAACGATTTGAACTTGAAATTTGGTTTATGTCAATTTGGCCATCATGTGACTTTGATCGTTTTTTTCTGTGTTCTTCTAGAATATCTGTTACTTTGAGGCAAAGAGAGAGAAGTAATTTGAAAAGAGTTTTTTGTCTTTGGTGGTAAATTCATTAAGAAGGCGACTGATAATACGTAATCTGGTAGGTTAATTAACTAATTAGGGATAGTTCAACCACCAAAGATATTGTTGAAGAGTGACAGAGGACCCGATAGTTAGTAAATGTGGCTACAATTACCAATAATTATTACTGCCATTTCACTGATTATTGCAACCCCATACGTGACAGTGCCTATCGGATACACTTAGATACAACATTATTAATCATTTTGGAGTCAAAGAGACCTCATAATTATTAAATCAATTCTCCCATTAGTGGCTTTTGTTTCAATACTTAAGACCATTTTATTATTTAGCAAAATACTTTATCAAAGAAGCGTGCCCTCATTTGATGTTATTATAGATCACTTTACACTGTACAGTAGGTTTTGTAAAGCAACTTGTTCGGTGCTGTCGATCATCCTAAACCTGCTACAATGAATTATGAAATGAAGACTTTAATGACAAGTAAATTTTCCAAAAACTGTTTTTAAAATATTTTATAATCAATTTTAGAGGATTTTCTTCAAATAGTGCGATTTATCAGCTCGGACATATTTCGTAGAAAATCAGCGAGAATGGTATTGATAGTTATGTTTATCATCTACTTTGTCTCCATTCTAATGCATACGTACTACTTCATAAGCGAGTTTAGTTTCGACTTGATCATCAAATATCTTCCGTTATTTTCTTGGTCAATTTTCGTGAGTATTAAAAAGCAACATTAAGGTCATCATTAAGGTATTTATTTAGGGAAATTTGGCAATATTTATTTTATTATGGAAACCCGCACTCGTTTGCGAAATCAAACATGAAGTAGACCTTTGGGCCAAAGACAGTTTTGGGATTGGACCAGCTGTAAAGATTAAAAAAGAGTCCTTCATTATTTCTCTTTTTACTGTCGCGAATTCATTGTTGTCTCTTTTTACAAGTATGTTACATTGGATTGTGGATATTAAAATCGAACGGGACCTTTGGTCTAAATTTCATGAAAATTTTTACATTTTTGGTATTACCGAAATATTTGATTTTCTGTTCAAAGTGAGTATTGTGCCATTTACTTTCGTAATGGTGGTTCATTCATATCAAGTTATATACTACACTCAACATTTGAAATTCCAATCATGCTTACTACGTAACGGTTTAGAAAATCTTACTAACGATTTTGAACGTACCAACGATCTTGATCTGATTTTTTCCACTGAATATCAACTTGCAATCAAAAAGCGATTAAAATTTTGTATTATTCGACATATCCAACTTATCAGGTAAGGATAAAATATAGAAAGTATTTGAAAAAAAACAAATGATTACAGAGCTAGTTACAACAAAAATAAAGAAATTAAACTACTTATAGTAGCTTTCTCCATAGCAGGATGCTTTCATGGAATTGGCTGCATAATTTACGTTTATTTGGTAAGTAAAAAAACATTGTTCACTTTTATCACATACCTACATAAATAATTTTTAGAATTTTATTCAAGGGGTGCTTTGGCAAGGTCTACTACCACTTATTCTATTTGTAACCACTTTCTCCAGCTTGATTATGGCTGGTCAAACTTTTCAAGGAGAAGTTAAACTTAAATTGTTTGAAAATTGTAATCGTTGCTTATTTTTTTTTTCAGAATGAAAGATTGGCAGATGCCATTTCGAAGATCGCCTGGTATACCTTCGACAAAAAAAATCGACAAATTCTATTGATTATGCATCCTAACTTGTTGAGAGCTCAAAAAATAAAATTTACAGACAATGTTGTTATAAATTACGCACTAGGAATTAGCGTAAGTTGTCTAAGTTAAGTTGCGGAAAGTTGCTAAAAAATGTTTCATTGTTTCAGATAGTTAAAGCTATTTTATCTGTCATCTCGGTAATGTTCCAGATTCGATTGAGAGGAACTTAGAAATGTGGGTGACGGTATTATTAATTGTTTAAGTTATGTTATACAATCTTTTAAAAATGAATATAAACAAATTGTTAGCGTAACTGATTCTCTCTTTTTTTATGTAATCTTTCTTCTTTAATTGATCATACTTACCTGCAAAGTTATATAAACTTTTGAGGTAGGTAATCAAAGTGTACCTCCTACTACCTCCAACTTTTGTAATTTATTTCCTTGAAAACATCTTTTCAAAATTGGAAAACAGAAAGTAGTGACCCTGTATCAGACTGAGATAAACAGATACAAACAGTATGGAGAATAATTCTCTACGTAGAACTAAAGGGCCGGTTTTACGAATGGGGAATTTGCCAGGTATAACGCTAGTCCGGAATAATTCGAGATACATGCACTTTTACAAAAGTCGAATAGGATAAATCCAGGTATAAACTGTGGACCGAGCGTATGTAATCTGGCCCTAAATAGAAATATTATTTAAGAAAAGAAGAAAAGTCGCCGCAAGCAAAAATAGTCGGAGCCATTTTGTAAAAAAATATGCTCTAATAGGCCTTCAAATTATTCATTTGACAAACATTTGTCATTTTTTCTTTATTTAATAATTTTTACAGGACAAGCTTGGTTCCACACTTTTGGCCTACCTTGTATACAGTGTGTCTAGGATAAGATTAAGCATGAGGAGCTCATTTGATGAGTGGCGACTTCGGTCAAATTACAAGAAAGTTACCTCAGCTAGACCCTACTTCAATTATTATTAGGACACTTTTCAAGAGCAACTAAAGCATGCCTTTCTAATTTTTCTACAACTTCAATTTTTTGCGGAAATAATACCAACTCTTGTTTGTGCCTTCTCTAAGATAAAGAAGTCGATCACATCCGCTGCGGTATTTTGTTATCATTAAAAAAATAAATTGTTAATATTTTCCTCTCTTGCACACTTTAACAATACATAATTCAATTCACGTCTTTTGCAGTTGCTAATCATGAACTTCATATTCCATCTATGTTTTGCATCAAAATCTCTCCTAGTTGATTTCCAGAAATGGAGTTCTAGTAATTTCTTGAACTACCTTAAGGGTTCAAGAAAAGACCAAAAATATTCACTCAGATTGATTACATTCAAATTCTCAGGCGTTTCAATAAGTTTAATAACACTTCAACTTCAGTTGTAGAAGTCTGTTAGTAGGGTTAATTAACAGTGCTGGGAGTCGTAAAGAAATGCTTGCTCGATTTAGTAAAGTTATATTTCATAATAAAATGATGAAATAAATTAGGTTGGTTTTGAAAACTTTTACTGTGTAATTCATACACACTGTATTTACATCGGTAGGATATATCAAAGAAAATTGTGAACGATTGTTTGTATAAAATAAAAGTATAGATACAAGTACATAAACAATAAAATAACGATACATTTTTGCGGTTTCTAAGACATGACTTCTTAATTATTCTTATCACAATGTCTGTGGCGCACCACCCACACAAACAGCACAGTATAAATAAGTAACATGTATTTAATTATTATTTGCGAGTTTTAGTTATGTTGGACATGTTTGGCATTCACTTGTATTGCAGCTTCTCTCCATTATTTACATGAATCCATCCACGTTAATGCCGGGACCGTTCAACTACAACACCCTAACTGCTTTCGACAATGTACACTGTGCACTGTACAAACTCGGGTCCGGCACATCCAGCAACTTGAACGTTATTAGAGTATTGGATAACTTGAGACATTTTCATGGAAAATTTACAATAACCTCGCTATGCGAAAAAATAACAAGCTTTAATATGTACACACAACTAATGTACAACACGGAATTAAGTTTTAGAGGTTATTGACTCGAATTATTTTAGTCTAAGTATTTACTAGTGCGGCGCTGTAGTGTTGTTTGAGGCTGTCATAGAAAGAGGAGAGTGGAGCTTTGGAAATAAAAATGTCTCAAAGCTGCTGAGGGAAAAAGGAGCTTATTAAATGCCGATATCTGGATACACTGTTGTTGTGTTTAATAAGCATAGTTTTTCGTTATGTGGGGATACAAACATGAGCCTTCTGTACACAATACACTATGTTATAATGGATGATGAGAGGGGATGCAGCGAACCAAATACACACTATGGTACAAAGCAAGGTCACTTCATAAAATAACTTAATAATGTTCTATATATAGTAATATATATATAAAGGAAACGTACAGACTATCGGTTTTTGTATTTGATAACGAACTGGACTGAGACTTTGGTTCTCATTATAAAGGTTGATGTTTTTAACCAATGTACACACATATAATAATGTATTATATTGCATTTAGTTCATACATGAGAATAGCCAGAGAGCAAATACAAACAACAGTTGCTTTAGTTACCGAGGAGATACAATAGTACACTAGTAATTAGGATTCTAGTCAATAAATCCCGACCTTTATAACAAAAACCTTCACGAGAAGGGAAGCGTAAGCAACAAGAGAAAGAAGTTGAAAGAGTCTTTACGCGCACTTTGCGTCCATAAAACCACAACATTCGCACTCAAAATTAACAACATTTTCACTTGAATCTCTACGAGTTTCTTTTGCGTTTTGTTACCACAAACGTTTTTCTTTTTCATTTGACTCATCACTAATTTTACGTTCTTCGAGTAGTAGCGTTATTATTGTTTGAATCGTTAAACATTATCAATTAAATAACTTAAATAAACACAGCACTGCACTAAGATGAAGAGGAAGCGTTCATTGCCCCAAACAGTCCCGTCGAAAACGAGCTGGTTTGTTGTTGTTGCTGTTGTTGTTGCTGCTGTTGCTGGCTCGACGCTACCCTCGAGTGTTTAGGCATTGGGGGCTGCAAGTACTCGTGTTTCGCCAACGACAGCACATCGATGCGGTCCTCTTTCCTGTACGCTAAACAGCTCCTAATAAAACTCTGCAACAAATCAAACAGTCAAAATTTGCCATTAACCAATAACACAAAAATCGATATTTTAATGTACATTGTGTCTAGAATAAAAATGTTGAACACAGAGAGCTCACTTATCTGAAAAGTTGCAACTTTCGGGCTTATTTCAATAGATCATTAACATTTCACTTTGATACTTGATGTTATAAAAGTAAAATATCCGATTTTAGTTTTTACTGAATACGTAGCTCTACTGGTTGAAAAAATATCGCTATAAAAAATTCTAAATTATTGAGACAATTTTTCAAAAGCACCAATATTAAATAAAAATAATAAAATAACACAAACTTTGATTTTTCTTATAGATCATGACAAGGATATTGGTAAATTCTGAAAGTATTTCTTCCACTCTGCAATCATGTATCACAAGCCAGTTCTTATTAAATCGTTTGGTTCCAAATCGCATTTTCTCATTCTCGACAGTCAGCTGTGCAATCAACTTGATTAAAATATTATAGTAGTAAATATTTTAGTGAAAGATGTTTTTCCTTTCAGATCTTACCCTTGATAACAAACAGTGAATAGAAATCGCAAAACGAGCCTAAGCTAGCGAGCGTTGCATTAAATCAGACGCCCAAAGTTCGAAACAGTTTAAGAACAATTGAATACATACAAAAAAAAATTGCTTCCATCTTATGACAAAATTATTTAAAAATATGTAAAGATGAATATTATTCGATAAAAAAAGATTGGCTCTTAAAAGATCCGTATGTCTTAAATTATCACTTAGTCGTCCAAAAAGCACGTAACAAAGCTGTTTTCCATCTTGTTATTTGTTGAGGTGTATTTAGTCAGCCTCCACAACATTTCTTCGCCGTAAAATGTAACATAATAAATTACGACCAACTTCTTACTACTGCTGAAAGTCTTCAACACAATTATGTACTCAGAATATGTCTAAAGTATTTACAAATTATTTCTAGAAATATCGTGTCACAGTCTTCTACGCAGATTTAATTGCACCGCCGACTGCTGAAAATCAGATGAATGTAATTTTAAGAAAATCAAACGATTTAAAGACTAGCATTGCCATAAAGAGGTAAAAAATCTCTCCAGCATTCTTAATAAACGGACTTGTCATGATTCATAAAAAAAGTAAACCTTGACAAGTATGTCAAATGTTACTGTTCTACTGAAATAAACCTTAGCAGCAATAGAGGCCCAAATTTTTGTATATAGAATAAAAGTGATTTTAATCCCCCTCCCTTTTTGATACGGACATACATGAACTTAGACGAAATTTTAGAGGAAATATTGTCCGTCTTACTTGGCAAATCGCCATTACTGCTACTATTAAACTAACAGTCGCTTGCATAATGACGTTTAATTACTGCCACATAAAAGATAAAAATGGCATTAAATTTAGAACCGGCTTTGGTTTCATTTTTACCTTTGCTTCATTGGTGACCGCTGGTTTGTTCGCAAACTGCACCTCAGTCGCCTTCAAGATGGTATTTTCTTCTAGAATGGTCGCTTGAGATTGGTTATGTCCAAACGGTTTCTTCCCATAGAGACATTGATAAAAAATTACACCTACACTCCACACATCCACTTTGGATGATATCTTGGGTGGATTCTTGCCAACAACAAAGCACTCAGGTGGAAGATACCTAAACAAAACGAAAAATACATTGCAAAATCACATTTAATCCTTGAAGTTTCAATATTTACCAATAGGTGCCAGCCCCTTGTGACGTCAAATCCATACCGTGGTCTGGATTGTAGTTCTCTTCGTCCATCACTTTACTCAAACCAAAATCGGTAATTTTGATCTCACCACAGACGTTGCCTTCCGTGAGCAAAATGTTACCAGGCTTGAGGTCGTAATGAATCACGGGTGGTTTAATCTCGTTCAGGTACTTTAGAGCCGACACAACCTGCATTATTATAGATCTCGCTTCTCTCTCCGGTATTGTCTTATGCTGAAACACAACAGACATTTTAGTTTCAACAGCCAGACCGGAAAGGCAAAAGAGAGAAGTTAAGTGTGATCAGTCCCGTCTTGAAACATAGTACCATCATGGTAGTCTGGACTTGAGGTATCATCACTTTACTTCGCATAAGTTCAGAAAAGGGCGCGGCAACCGCAAAATCTAATGAAGACAGAACTATTGGCACAGACGTAATGTTGCTTTGAGAGTCTCCAGACCAATAATATTCTACCCACATAAAATGTGAGCTCTAGACAGAACTGTGGAGATAATACACCAAAGTTTTGGTTTCAAACCAGCACTGGGATCCCCGACAAAGCGTTTCGACCGCGTCGCTTCCAAAGCGACCAAAAAAAACGAAAGCCTCTCGGAACTCTCTGTTTAACCGATAGAAATGCAAGTCGACTCGGTCGACATTGAAGCTTTTCGGTCGCTTTGGAAGCGACGCGATCGAAACGCTCTGTCGGGGATCCCAGTGCTGCCCAGACTTCAAAATTTACTAGATTCAACAACGCCCTTTTCGAAGATTTATTGTGAATGGTCGTTGTCGACCAACTTACCTGCTTTAAATAAAAATCAAGATCATGACCATCACAGTATTCTAAAACTGTACAAAAGGAATTGGCGTCTATTTCAAAAACATCATATAATTTTACTACACGGGGGTGATCTAGCGCTTTATGGATGTTGTACTCCCTCAACGCATGTCTGTAACAAAAGAGTGTCGTTTAGTAACGTTGTCGCACGATGAGTTGACGTCGCGTTGTTGATTTTACCACTCACTTGATATAGTTGGCTTTCTTGTCTTCTTTCCAGTCTTTATTCAATTGGTGAACTTTACAGGCCACATATCTTTGCTCCTTCAGATCAAAGGCTTTATGTACTTCACTAAACCCACCCTTGCCCAGCAACATTAACAACAAATATCTGTCGTTGAGCACAGGATGGTTGTTGAATCGCGACTGATCCTCGTTGTGTATACGTTTTAGCTCTCTTATGTGTAGGTTACGTTCCCGTTCCAATTTCTCCATCTCCAGCTGCAGATCAGAATCTTCCTTTTTCAAGGCGTTCTGTCGCAATTTCAGAATCTCGTCCGCCTCGTAGTACTCTTGCAACGTCAGGGAACCCGGCACGGCGTCGGGCTTCAAAAAACCCGAATCCGTGCCGTTGTGCATGGCACTGGTGTTGTTCCGCTTTCTGCCGCTTTCGTTATTTGAAGGCCTCTTCTTCAACAATAATTTCTTCTGCCTATCTATTTCTTCCCGCTCCGCAGTTATTTCTTCCTGCCGCCTACCAACAAAACAACAAATCAGAAAAACGACAAAACTCTAAGAACAAATTTTGACCCTCCCAACTACAACTTATTCTCAAGTGACTTTGTTAGTGAACTTATTTCTGAAATTACCTCGCTAGTTCTTGAAAAGCGTGTCCATCAGTCCAGTTCTCTTGAAAAGTAGCTCCCACCCTCTGCGTCACGAATTGTCCTAGCCTCAGCCTGTTCTGCATGCATTTTTGTCGCGCTTCCTTCTTTTCTATCGAACTTTTCTCTTTGAGCAGCTTCTTCACCACTTCTATGCATTTGTTTATTTGCTGTTTATGTTGGTCCGTCGCCTTCTGTTGCGTTGATATTTGGTGTCGATACTCTTCGTTCTGTCGGTTCAGTTCTTCTATTTTGTTGTTGCGGACCTCAAGATCAGACGACGCTTGCGTCTCGAACTCCTGTATCCTGTGACACGTTAATTCAGTCTGCAACACAACCGGTAAAGTCACCAAACGATCGGCCGATAACGCCTAAAATTGATAAAAAAACGAAACTTAAAATCAGTTGGTAGTGCATGTTAGGTCATAATCACTTGATCATACTTGAGTGAACATTTGTCGTCATATTTAGAAAAAAAATAAATCAGATAATACATCAAGGATAATTACCTGTACTTGTTTGTTAACCATAGCAGGAAGGGGCAACCGTGGGGGTTGTTTATAAAATTCGAAAGGAACAGTACTGACAGGCACCTGCGGAGATGGTAAGCCCACCTGTTGAGGTGATGGAGGAAACTGCAACAAAACGACTTTTTATAGCAACAACAGTACTCAGAAAATAAAATTGGGTGTCAAATCCAATCATGATAAAAGAATAATTATGGAGTCATACGATGGTAAAATTTTTGATCATAAAACGGAACAACTGCCTTAAAAGTAGAGTTTAACTTACTTGTCTTCGCTATCTAGACTCGAGACTGCTTCAAAAACATAGCGTCAGCTGGCACCCTACACTAGTTATCAAAGCAATAGCAAATTGCTTAAAATCAGTAAATTTAGGCAGATTATAACTAAATTCCACATTTGTGAGAACTTAAAACTACTCATATCTCTTCCTATACTTAAAAAATTTATCTGAAGTCATAGCAGCTAACAAGAAATAAAATTTTTACTGGGCGACCAAGGATAAGTCCAGTTCTTTCATATGCAGATGCCAAAGTAATTGCTCAGGGCCTTAAATATTCTTCAACAAACTTTCGCGACCATTGTGGCAACAATGGACTACACAGTATTATTTTTCATTTTTTGACGTGGTGACCTTTCTGTTCAGAACTCGAAGCTGAAGGTACTTGATTTAAATAGATGGCTACATAAACTGTTACGTTAGCATTGGCAATGTAACACTTCACTATTGAATAAACCTTAAAACTGCAAAACATATTATGTATAAACTCCTCATTGGTGAAAATTTGAACTGATGGCCTAGAAAAAAACGTAATAACTTTTCTGGCATAAATGAAAAATATTTCGTGCATTAGAGTGAACTGCGCTACGGAAACTCCAAAATTAGTAATGAAATAAAAATACCTCATATTACGAGATTCGTTCTGAAATCAGCAAAAAGTCTTGATTAAGAACTGACGATGTGTCATCATGACTGACGTGGGGTACAGTGTGAGTCAGAAAAATCCCTGGTTTAATATTGACATAAGTATATTTCGACCAAACTACTAGAATCTGGATCTATTACCAGGGCTATTTTAATGTTCTCATGACCCCTTTTCAAATTAGCAATTTTGTATTTTTACATAAGGTGTATCTAAAATACGTATTCCAAATTTGAGGACAAATAGAGGAAGTAAATTGGTTCACTAAAATCCTTAGCTTAACGTTTAAATTCTCGTAAGGGAATTAACCACCCCCTAAATGTAGTCTTCTAAAGATTATTTTTACTTAAAACCTCCAGAACTCTTTAACCGTAAAAATATTTAAACTTTTAATAATCGCGAATATTTGTACGCCTAATAAGACAAAATAATTAAAATTTCAGAATTTATATCGGAGATTGGTAAAAATGTTTATACATTTTTTCGTGTGTATTTTTTTGGTCTTTGACCTAAAATTTTCTACACTTCTCTACACATAAAAATTGGTCTTGTTAAACATTAATAATAGGATAAACTGTTATCGAGAAAAATTAGCATGAAAATTGTTCGCAGTGGAATGTAATTTAAGGACAAAATTTTTGTTCTATTTTTCAGGAGCTTTGACAGTCCTCGGTCAAGTTGGAATTCAAATTTTCATGTTTAGGTACGTAAAAGTCGATCACTAGATTTGCCGTAATTTGATAAATTTATTTCTCCTAGGATACTTTTCTCTGTAGCAACTTGCAGCAGTCCATGAGTTATAATGACAATGGCTCTAAATAATTAAAATTACACTTCATTGGAAAAAAAATCCAAACTGATTTCACTCGATACCGGTTCATTCAATTGTTTCATAAGACGGCGTTTTATGTGCAACAAAATTAAAAAAATTATGTCAAAACCCAAAAAAAATTACACACAAAAGTTATTAAAATTTTTATACAGGGTGGCCCAAAAGTACCGTAGCGTCTTGAAGGCGTTATCTAGGATTGTAGTAACCTGATGAAAGATTGTTTAAAAAATTCCATGTCATTTAGACCCGGTTTCATAATCCTATTGTTGTAACAATAGGTAACTATGGTTATTGTCGACATTAAATTTAAAGTCACCTTTAATTTGATTATGAAACCGGCTCTTAGTTTTCAATTTATGGCCCTTTAAAAAAGACACAATTAAAGTTTAAATTTAAGAGTACACACGGTGATTTCAAAACAAAATAAATGTTTTGGAGTATAGTTTATTCCTTTGAAGAGTTTGAAGTTGAAAAAGTCGGAGAATTCTTACGTTCAAGGTTTAAAATCATAAAATAAGATCTTTAATATAACAAAGGGGAAAATATGGCAGCATGGCCAATACACCTAATAAAGGTAACAAACGGTTTTTAGAAAATCATTATTGCACAATTTTTCTGAGTGTAGATGAAAGTGTAATTTCAGATGACAGGATTGCCTTTTTCCTAATTTTAAATTGCTCATGTTTTTTAAAATGAGAGAAGAATTATTTTTGTCAATTTTCTAGTACTCTACCCTAATCCTAAATAACGCACCTTCAAGGTGGTGCAGTACATTTGGGACACCCTGCATAACAACCCTTAATTTAACCCATTTTTCGAAGTCTTGAAATTTTATTTTCTTCCTCTTATTGGACATAAAAATATTATAGAACATTTTAGTTTTAATCTCTTAAACAGTTTTAGAGAGTTTAAATAAAAATATTCTTCAAGGGACTGAACTTCCTTATAGGACACTTAATTTTAAAACTTTATAAGGGCTTTTGTCATCGTTTTACTTGCTCTAGCTACCCTCAATTTTAAGATACGGTATTCATCAACCCTTCTCGTGGCCATCTTCCACAGCGATTTGCCCCATGTCCATAGTAAACCACTAAAAGGACACAATCCGTTGTTTCAAATTAAAACTATCCTTTTTGTTGTCGTCGACGTCAAATTGTGAACATGCATGATATTGACTTTTTTCACTTAGTTATGTTGACGATTGTCTTGGATTGGTCAAATTTTGTTATCAATGGAACGTTTGGTGACCTCGCCAAACCCCATATAACGCTGATCTGACCCTGATCGCCATTTGTAGTTTCCTCCACAACCGTCCCATGAAACATTAACGTTAATTTTCTTGCGAACACCGCCTAGCAACCGCTACCTAACTCCAACTCTGTAAGAACTACACACTTTTCAAATAAGCCACACAATCAAGCAAACACGCACTTATTGTCTTATTCAGAGCTAAACGCAAAAACTCAACCACAATTTCGTTATCAATTCAAATTGGTATCGAGCGATAAAACCCCGAATTCCACAAATATTAACAAAGTATAACGCCAAACCGAGTTCTAAAATCAACCGACCAGTTGCGAAACTGTTTACGTCAAAAAGAGTGCTTGAAATACGACAGAAAGAGTAAAAAATTACCATTGGATAAGGTTGTTGGGGCGACGGACTTTTCGCCCCCCCGTGTCTAATTGGACTATTTCCAGAATGTTTAAAGTATTCGTTAATTTTCTTTTCCGAGTTGGCGTTGCGTGCACCCTTGCCGGGTACACCGCCCCCGTCATCCGCTTTTCTTTTCCTCTTCCTTTCGGACGGGGTCCTGGGTACTTTCTCCGGAGTATTGGGGTCCACCTCTTTGTCACTGTGAGACGAACCTGGAGGGCAGAAGAAAAACAGGTTTTCGTTATCGTGACGACGATAAAGCTTAGGTTCAAAGGTAATTCGGAAATGTTAACAATGTTTGCGGGCGAGAGTATTTTTAACTCGGGACTATATTTAGTTGCAATGATGGTATGGGATTTGAGGAAAATTACTATGGAGATCGGACGACGTGCAAGTTGGATTGTGCACGGTGTTTCAAGGTAAAAATCTGGATCGTCGTCGCTATTACGGCGACAACTGCTCAAAATAAGGTGTAGACTGTTGGACATATTGTTGGTTGATTAGAAACTGTAGGTACCTGTACTCATATTGGAGTCTTGGTTATGTACGGGTTGATGGGTTGTGTTGACTGTAGACTGCGGTGCCATCTGTATCTGAGATCCAGCTGACATCTGAAACAAAAACGCACAAATTAGATACATACATATATAGCCATCTGAAATTTTTGTGTGTGATCCCATTATTATTCGTACAATCAGCCGAGTGTGCGGTCGACGTTTTCAGGTCCGCGTATACAATCAACGTGGATATTTTGCCTTGTCGTTGTCGAAAGAAATCCGTGGATTCGCACGCTCGACGAGAATGTGTTACAGTTTGTCCATTTTAATGCAGCAGAATCCTCTCCTCTGCTGGCTGACGGCAACCCGGCCGCCATCGATCCCAAACGAGAAGATCGAAACAACTGCACGGCGAACACATCATCGGAAGAAGAGACGTCATTATCAAAATAAATTTAGAACCATGCCACCAGTTATTTACGAAACGTGGCCTATGGACAACTGAGTGAGGATGCTAACCGAACAGTTAGTTACACACCTGACATGAAGAATACGCACGCCACTGTTGTACACACCAAGGTGGGAACGACCGATTGGGCAGGAGACCCGGGAAGGATTGAACGAGTAACAGAACCAATACTTATTCTTCCCGAACGATGAAGGACACTTTTAACGCATTAAAATTAAGTTGCCAGCCCTGAACGCAATTTTCATGCGGTGTTTTGATTGTTTTGCGCCACGTGGTTAGATTTCTAGATCTGAGGTTATGTTCGAGCGATAATAAAACTTGATTCAATTTTATCAACAATTATTGTTACTTATTAACAACCAGACTCGTCCGAACTGTACCGCTGTTACAACCCTGACTGCCACCCTCTGATTAAATTTCAGCCACCGCGAGTCCGAACTAATTCCTACGAATGGGTCAGCATCGGTAACTTAATATCTCCGGAACATTATTTTCATTGCAAAACTACGAATCGTCATCTCAAAATAAAATATAAGAAAGACAAGGCAATGATGAAACTACACTAATTGAAACCAAAAAATTAAAAGGAAATAGAAACATTATTTTAAGATATGTATATCTAATAAAAGTAATGAAAAATTATGATCAAATACAATACAAGAAGACATAATTTTTATATAATGCACCCAAATATCTCGATAAACTTGAAATCTGCCATTTTACGTTCACCAATTAATTCTCTAACTTCTCTCAACGTTTACCACAAATGAACATGAAAAGACGACTTCACTTCTTCTGGTTGGATATAAGACCAGCTGTCGGAACCAGTACGAATTTTGGTTACTTGATTTCTATGGACATTCTACCTGAAAGTAGCTAAGGTTGAGTATTGTTGGAACAACAGGACTTGCAACTAAAATTGTGTAAAAAAAGATCACCAACGATCGCATAGGCGTTCATATCGTTTATCACGACGAGTTAACAGTTTTATTAGTGTATCTATTGTTCCACAATTCTTCTGGTATACGATTGACTCAATAATCGGTTTACATTCACTTAAAGTGAAATACGTTTCGTGTTGCAGTAGGTAAAGTGAAACCAGTAAACACATACGTCATCATGCGCACTTGACCAAAATCAGTCCGGACCAGTCAAGTATTAGGGTTGTTCGCGCGCCATGACAGCAGGTCAGTGTCGTACGTTCGCCAAGTCGTCATTGTTGTTGGGTTGGGTCGGTGTATTTCAAATGTTTTAGCTGCCAATAACTTTTATACCAAACAAAACGGCCCTTTTCATAACGACTCTCATCGAATTTCTATTCGCGCAGCTTTATTTTGACGTATGTGTGGTTCTCTAACTGGCTTCACTCTAACATACCTACATATTCGTTGTCAAAACTTAAGAAAATAATAATTATAAAGCGAGGCAACTTTGTTGAACAACAAAACTTTATTGTTACAGTTTGGTTAATTTGTCTGTTGAAATCATTAATCTGATGATTTTCAACTTGACTTAAACGACTGTGATTCTTATTGGCAACAATGAAGCCAAACAGGTTATCGAAAATAAGCTGTCAAATGTTTAAATATACATACACAGTTAAGTTAGCACGTGCGTCAAAGAGCTTCTCATAAAACAAGAAGGAGTAGTTCTTTTCTTCGTTAACAAACGTTAGAATATTTCCATTTTTGGCTTAATCGAACTTCGTTAGTCAAAAAGTTGATGCCAAAAGACAAAGTACTTATTTTTGATTAAATCGTCAAAAATAGCGTTTTCATTTAGTAACTACATATTATAGTGAGAAAACCATAAAATTGTAGTTGACAGTATAGTTTAGCGTTCCACAGACTTTTTTGAAAACGGTTTACTTATAGTAAAACATACTAAAATAAAACATAAGAGATGATAGATGGTTTTATTAAATATGTAGTGTGGTTTCGGCGTATGTAGTTTCCAGTTGCGTGTGCAACTGTATAAAATTTAAAGTGACTGGCGCCAAAGTTTATATGCCTGGCTCATGCATATAAACCATCTTCAGATAATTTGCTTCAATTTTATTTTTACTGTTAAATCAAGGAATGCTTCAATGATTTTATTTCGAACCAACCTCAATAACACCATTGAAATCAAAAATATTTTGAAGATACATTAGTGCTTAAGTTAGCTTTTAGATGAAAAAAAATGAAAGAAATAGAACGTAAAAATGTAGGTAACACAAAAGTAAGTCCATTTTAAAAAATTCTTTATGCAGTTACCATAAAGATAATATTGAAGACTATCTCAAACACTTTTTCCATTTTTTCTTTCTTGTCGAATTTTTACATTTTCTTCGTCACATCCTGGAAAGATCGTTCGTACGAACAAACGTATCGCATAATTTGCCACGCTTTGAACTTTTTCGAACGACCACCTTACACTCTTTTATTGCGTTGCAACACTACCTATCCACTATAGCAAAACTCCGAGAATGTTTTATGGTATAGGGCAAAATTTCCAGTGCCTTTTACTCTAATGCTGGTGTACGTTTCTAAATTGAGATATAATTTGTTTTATGTTATGGGACATCTCAATTGAAAGATAAGATAAAAAGTTTCCAGTAAATAAATTAATTAATTGTTACAGCTTGAATTTTATTGTCCGCTATGCTGTAGAAGTCAAAACATTGTTTCGACTTAAGCCAAAACGACGTAACTCGAGGAGTGTCTGTACATATTGTAACAAAATTCATGGAAATGTTTGGCCTTTCCCCTACTCTAGCCTACATGAAAAAGACTTTTCTTAAAATTTGGCAACAATGTTGGTAAGTTTCCAAACTGAGCCGGAATTTATTTTACTTTATATACCATTCCAATTAAAAGATAAGATAAAGGAATTTTCAGTAAATAAACAAACTAATTAATTATTGTTACAGCTTGAATTTGATTGCCCGCTGGGTTAGGCATCTTGCATCTCATCAACGTATATTGACGATTTCCAATTGGCCTAAATGATTGTAGTCCTTACTATACTCGATTTACCAAATCCTGAGAATAATTACGCGCTAATCACGTGCACAACACCATATCACACGCTACTCAGTAAACCGCGCCACTTCTAAATAAGAGAGATAAGGTATGTTAATGAAAAACAGACAGTTGTCCACCTTAAAACTATGGTTGCAAAGTGCACGTGCTGTATATGAGCTTTTATTATTCTCGGGATTCAGTGAATCAAGTATGGCAACAATTAGACGAAAATTGCTGTGTAATTAAGCTAAAACAATATCTGATAAAATAGATGATAAAAGTTTTGGCCAACAAGTCTTACGAACTTTGGCATTTGGGCATTCTTAGAGAGTGGCATTATGTTTTACTGAATTTCCTTGTAACTTAGGTGAGAAGATCAAAACCAAACACAAGTTTTGATAAAAGAATGTTTCCAAAATGAACCAAAACAAGTTTTAAATTATCAAATTCACATTAGATAGCACGAGTGTCACTACGAAACGGCAATAATTTATTTATTTTTTCAAAGAAAACGTTCCGTCGTAATTTAGATTGAAATTTCAAAATTCAGAAAGGTAATGCATAGTTCCAGGTATATCAAAACACAAAAACCGTAGCACTTCACCCAAAGCAATATGACTTGGTGAACAACGTGCTAGATGGACAAAACCATCAACTATGAGATTCCTAGGGGGTGTGAGTAAGAGCAACGAACTACCAACGTATTTCCATGATGAATTTTTTTTTACTTTCAACCATTTGCTCTTGTTGGCATGGGCGGTGGCGCACTTACATCGATTTATTGTCGCTGCGTTAATTATCGAAGTGTAAAATGAAATAGTCGACCGCAAGACAATTTTGAAAAATAAAGAAGAAAAACTAGAGAAAGTAAGCAAGCAGTCACATAATTTACCTGGCAAACAACGAAAATCAGCAGCATTCACTCGTACCCAGGGAAACAACCAAGAATCGATTTAGTACAGAGAGGTCCTCTTAAGGAGAACTCTGCGAATAAAATTCCGATCTCTCTCGCCCGGCCGTAATATTTCCTTTCCTTCCACAGAAATTTCCTTATGTCACGGGTTTAATCAATGCAACATGTACGCCCGGTTACGCCACTTGGTGGACCCGGACATTTTTAGAACGGCTAATAAACCAAAGCCTCCTCCTTGGCGTTCATCGACTACTACAACTACTGAGAGCGGTGTGTGTGTGACCATTCAGACCAGGTAAAAGACATATAATAGAATGCTTAATAATGTAGGTTATCGACCCATACAAACACCAGCCGACCGACGTCGGCTTGAGCTCATATCGAAAACCTCGCCATTTTTCGAAAGTTCTAACGAGACCAAAACGATGTTGAGCGACGCCCATACCTTTGACTCCGACCATCCAAAGTGGGTGGAATCACATAGAACTAACACGATTCGGCACCATCACCCAAAACCGGCACCAAAAAATTTGGCAACGAGCCTACAGAACTAGAAGCTTTTACGCCAACATTCTTTTTATTAATCTTCAAATTAAACTAATTTAGTGAATGGTCGTCGTGATTCAATCACTCACATGATGACGGCACGATACGTTTCCAACACGAATGAGGTTATCAGTAATTTATCAAGCTCGACAAATTAACAATAATAAGTTGCACGAAGATTTTGATGATGGTGAAGTAAAGAACTAGTTTCCATTAAGGGTAGGTGCTTTTTAAAATCTAGAAATGCCCCATATTGTAAGATTTTTAATGGCCGCAACAGTGATCTGTCAACAACCCCTTTCCTAAGTTTCCAGACAATATTATTTCAGGCATTTAATTAAGTTTGGGAAAATCCCAGCAATTATTCAGAAAGGGGAAATTTAATTGATTTACTGTATCTTGAATTTTACACAAAATTTCTGCTAAAGAGTTAAATTTGCTTCTGCACGAAGTTTAGATTAGAAGTTTCATCAAAGAGTGTAAGTTAGTAAGTGCTCGGAGTATAAGAACAATTAATATTGTACGCCATTTTCAAGTATTATTTCTAGTTAATTCGCTGTTTATCAATCGCCAAAAAGTGGGTCATTTAAAAGAAATTGGACCCCCAACGCCGACTCAAATAACGACCTTGGAAGGTCAGCTGAATCATGTAATTTCGAAATACTTTTACTAAATGTCACATGTGTCTTTTCTTATTTTTAATTTTCAATTTATCACTAAAGAAACAAAACAAAGAAACCTAGAAGATGGCAAGGCAAGACTAGAATCAGTAAGACAAAAATACGTTTCAAACGGACCAGGGTATTAAGGATTTTCTGTATGTTTTTGTTGAACAGTTGCCATTCTATTGTCATTTTAGGCCATTTTCAGTCAAGGAACTAAAGTAGTCCAAAGAGGGTTCTAAACTAAAATTTATCCTCTTAATCTTTCACATGTTTGATAATAATGGAACAAACAATATCTGATTACACCAAAAGGTGTTATAAGTCATTCTTTGCAAAGAAATGGGTCCAAAAAAAGATAAAGTTGTTGCTTTACATAGTTAATTTGAGTAAAGATGTGAAAAGTGAGAAATTTAACCACAGCATTACTAAACAACAAGAGAGTCAGCCCACTTTCCTGGATTTTCTCAATTTCTTTCTGAATACATTCCATTGGTAGTAGATAATCGTTGCCACTGCGTTGCGATTAAAAGTCGGTAAAACTAAGTACATAACACGAAGTAATTAGCCGTCACTTAACATCATGATGGAAGTTTAACACCTGTAGTATACACAATACATTTGTCAAGGTACAAAGGAGTATTTACACCGGAATTTTTAAATGATTTTGCTGTGGTATCTATCTTATCGACCCTCTGGAAACATTAGCAAAAATATTCCAAAAATTCGAGATGCCCCCAAACAAAAAATAACAGCTCACGGCTTCGAACAAATTTCTGTTGCTTAATCCTAAAGAAGCGTGCATATTCCGGATGTTAATTAGAGCAAATGAACATTTTTAACAATAAATAATTGCATTTCTTAGGATTTTGCGTTCTACAAAGTTATACAGAAATTATGACGACAGTTCTGAAGTCGTCTAGCCATCATACACCAGCACCCAGAGAGTTATTTCGAAATTTTCTCCCTGACTCAGACACAACACGAAGTGAATCACGTTTGTTCGTCAAACATAATTATCCTCGACCATCAGGGCACCTTACCGACCGTACCCTACCATAGGTGTATAAATAGACGCAGTCATTCGGGCGTGTACTTGACTCTTACCAAGCTCTTTCCTCTCTTCTTCTCCTGATTCTATGCCGATTTCGTCGACGGATTGAAACCGGCGAGAGGGTGCAATATTGATTATTCCTGAGAAGTTGGACACCCCTATCGTGTATACGCGACCTTTCTGTAAGTACACTCACACCAAGACACTCCCGGGATCTCGTTTCGTCTCTTCGCTATCCGAAAATGAACATCTCGCCAAGCAATTATGCACACAACTGTACTCGGACCCCGAACCACAACAATATTATTCGTCATAGCAGTCGAAAACTTCAAAGAATCGTCTCCTCGCCTTTACATACGAACAAAACCTAATAATATCAACTTTTGACCCTGATACTGACACTAAACAACAGCAAAAAATGGAGAAACTTAAGACTTTATTCCACAAAAACGTGAAGTTACCCCATAAAACTTAATGGTCGAAGAACTCTCGACTGTTGCGTCACGAGTTTTGAAAGATTACGAAAAGAGAAAAAGTTAACGACGAGAACAGAAATTAACGCCTATTGCTATGCTGATTGATTTAGTTTTAATAGTTGGCGACCATTTACGGTTAGTTATTGTGAAACTGAATGGCGGGCGGATGCAGTCGCATGCGAAGTTGTAGTTGGGGTTTGGTTTCAACACCACGCAATCTCCCATCAACACACACGATATATACCTGGATACCTACATGAATATGAAGGGGTTATTTCTTTCTGGTAAAGGTACGGGCGGCGGCAACGGGATCTGTAATGGCCGCGGGACTTACACAAAGAGATAAGGGCGGTGTTATTACGGAGTGCGCACCGAACGCCCGCCATTTAATCGGCAATGAAGTATGGTAACATGGGAGTTTCATTTAGCAGTTGTTTTTCAACATGATGCAATAGATAGTTAGTTGGTATATAGTTTTTAACGAATCAGAATATTGACTACTTGACTAGTTGTAAGCGTGGCGTAAACGAGCAGCCTCGAGGGAATCGAACCCGCAGTACCTGCAGCTTTGAATCCGGCAACGCAACCCGTAGCGCCACGGCTTTACTTAACCTTTCTTTGTTAAATCATCCTCTCATATCTGTCGAGTTCCCGATCGTATACACCCAACAATAATTATAACACGTAGTTTCTTGCATTCTTCAATTTTGTATGATACCTTATCTTTAAAAATTTTATAGGTTAACTTCAAAAATAAAAAATATAAATAGAAAGTTGTAAGTGCAAACAGAGACAGATACATTTGCAAATTAATATTATACTTTTTGAAAATAGGCTTTAATCTCGAAATTTTCTGCAACTCGTTGATAGTTGATTGAGTCCATTTTCAAGACGATGGGGTCTAATATTTGACACTTTAGTTCTACGGTAAGACCGCCGTCTTCTTAAAGTCATCATCGTTAGAATCAGATTTAACAGTTCATTTCGATGTTGAATGCAATACTGACAGTCAGGTAGAAAAAAACGCTTCTGGTTGCAGTCACACGACGTCATTGTTTTGTCTACATTCACCTTATTACGCGCCGATATTGGTCAGTTCATCATGAACTTAATAGTTCTAGGAATTAGAGAGTCCTGATTACAGAGGTAACAATAGCAAAGTGTTCGAAATGTGGAGTGGGAATCACCGGCCTACTGGAGTGACCTATTTAACGTGTGTCCGAATTATTGATGTTGTACTGTATATGAATTCGTTTTACCAGATGACACCTCAACGGGAAGACTAAAAGAAGCAATCAAACGTTTTGAAGGAAGAGTTTACCTACGTAAAGTTTGTACGGAAGAAGTATCGAACTAAAAACGAATCGGTTTACATTAGTCATTACAAAATCAATAATTTGCAGTAACTGTCCAGGAAGATACAGAAGGCGGAACAAGTAGATGAAATAAGTAACACATGGAAGTTGAACCATAGAAAATATCAAGTTTACAGACATAAACAACGATAGCTTTATTCTGATGAATGTTTGAAAATTAATTTCGTAAAATTTGTGTCGAAGGATTAGCAATTTGCAAATGGCTTAATTTTGAGTCGGTAATTGGCTAATTGAAAGACAAAAATGATAAAAACTATAAGTAGTTTTGCCTTTTACATAATGTGTAGCCACAAAATAACGTTACCCACACGTTTATAATGTAGTCAAACTTTATGTTCAATTAGATGTGTTAGTATAGGTACTTGTTCTCAACAATGTTAATATCGATAATAAAACAGTGTCCTTTACGTGGTTGGCGCCAAAACTATATTCAAAATGTTCATTAAATGACGTCATCGCAAGATTTGAATTTAGATTGACCAAACAAATGAAATGTGTTTGCGACACTCAACACCTCAGCTGTATGTATATTCAGTACAAACGGAAAAGTTTACTACCACGTGATTCATTTAAATATCGAATTACTTATTAACTGTTCACTGTTGCCAACTATTGCTGATTACCCAAATTTGCAGTTTACAGTAGAAATAATTGTTCGAGGAATAGTTTCGTTTCTATGTGCAGTTTCTCAAATGTTCAAAGTTGAGTTAGCGTTAAAAACTGGAACAATAGTTCCTTTCAGTCCAATTTCAATTGTCCACTCGGGTCAATATTATTAAAAACAATAGCTATTTTAATCCAAAATTCAGAAACAACGTATCGTTAATTCTAACAATATCGTAATCGACATTATTTCTGCAGTTACAAAAAATATCGCAAAATCCATATCTAATAAAGTACGTTCTAAATCGTAACAGTGCGTCTACGTTATTAAGCAACATTCTAGCTGCAGAATAGTTTTCTCCGCTGTCCTTTCTAGATATCGTCGTCAAAACGTTAATTTCGCTAAAAAACTAAAGCGTTACGGTTTAAAACACGACGCTAAAAAAGAAGTTCAGAATACCCGATCGACAAATCTTGACGGCACTTTGATTTCGTGCAAAGTATGTTAATTGCTAAGTAAAACGTACCTAGCTTTCAAAGACGGATAGGAGAACGATCGTCGAAACGTATAATTTCAGCAGGATTGCCAAATCTGTTTCGCAACCATCACAAACGTCAAGTGCACGAACAAAAAAAAAAACTTTCACTAAAATACACTGAACGAAATTAATACGGTTTGAAGAATAATAATAACTGGATAACAAACGGTTCGAGTCGAAGTTGGGTTGTAGTATGGCATTTCGGATCGCAGGCATAGGTAGGTGATGTTGCCTTGAATTTCCGAAATCATCAACTGAAGCAGTTTCCTTTCTCTCTCTCTTCGGTTTGATAACGGTGGAGTGCGAGACAGGGAAAATGCCAACAAGAGGTCCGCGGGGAGGGTAGATATCGGGTCACGGCGGAGAACCGGAAAGAGCTTTGTGTATAGGAAAGCAGCTAGCAGCTGCCTGGGACTGTACGATCATCCCACGATTACACAAAATGGTTGCGCACACACTTTGCACCTTAAGGAAATCGGGAAAATGCGTGGGAAAACGTCGTTATTACCGCGAGTAAAAACGTCGAATCCCAACATTTATGTCAATGATGGCGAATAAATTAGAGTGATAATATTTGGCGAAAATTTGAATTGTAGATGTCAAGCCGCGAAGGTCAAACGGTTGTGGGTTCTCGATTCAAATTTGACCACTAAATAGATAGTTTTTGATGTTGTAAAGTTGTGTAGTAGAGATAAGAGTTATCGAAGCGGAAAGTAGAATTTCGAAAAAAAAAGAAAGAAAATAGAAATAGAATGCGCAGAAACTGGGATTTAATTTGACGGTTGGCAAGAGTGGAGTTGATGGAGAATTAATCTGAGCCGGCGAACAAGTTAAACCTCCGTCTGGTGGTGTAAAATCAATGAAAGCCGGAGACTAGGTCAGGCCGTCGTCGTGGCGGCGCGAGCACGTGGATCTCGAACGCGACCGCCGCACTTCCGGATCGGCACGTACCTGGTGGCTGAAGTGGTAGTGGACCAGGAGAGCTTGCAAGAGCCCTTCCATGGCGACGGCCGCTCCCGCACATGTCTACATCACACAGCACCGCACTGCACCGAGACAGACCTTGCAATGCCATTCATCGAGGCCATCGCACGGCAACAGCGCCTTCAGCTATCAGCTGGCGCCGAGCACGGTTGCCACACAACTCGCATAGCGCATGGCCAGACGTCAACTGTCTGTGGAGACCCGGTGGAGTAGTCGTTCGCTCCTCACTAGGCCGCCGACTGCGGAGCAGTGGAGTCGTCACACGGACCGTCGCACAGGAACACCACGACCCGAAAAGTTTGATTGTTTAGCACAAGTGCGCGATTTTATTGGATTACAACACCCGTCGTCGAGTGCTGCGAGTGATCTAGTAGTGTCTTCGTTGCGAGTGTCACCATCGCACCCCCAAACCAATCAAAACTACGTTAAAAGTGTTAGTGCTTCCGAAATCAATCGCTTACCAGTTCATGGAGGCTCGACTTCAATCGCACTAATTGCGAGACAATCCGCTCGTCGCTTGCGTTACGGTATTCTGTTTAGGGAGAGAGGTGGTGCTTTCGGCAGGATTTGACGTGGCAAAAACGTAAGCATCAGAGGCACGTCGTAACGAAACGGGTCAGCTCGCCCGCGATGTGGGAAGAAAAATTAATCGCTTCTCCTCCGGCCGTCGGAACGTTCTCGAAATAGAACCGAAATCTTCTGCAATGTCGAGAGCATTGCACACACGCGGCAACCAACACACGGGACGACGCCAGGCAGCCAGTTACTTGCCAATGAGAAACTCAAATGTTTTCAGCGGGAGCAGCAAGAGAATATATCGGAGGCGGCAGAGGGGTATTGATCAACAACGTGACCCCGAACCACAAAAACTGGAAGCTCCTCACCACCCTCGACACCACTCGTCGCGATCAATATCTAATCGTTCTCGCGCGAAATCGAGTGGTCCGCGGAAACATTCCGCAGTATCACATTCAATTGGCCCGACCGGGCACTGAGAGAGCCAAATGGCATCCGACGGGCAGTCAACATTGCGACCGGTCGGAGGATCGTTCTCGGCGCTGGATTTCGTCAAATTATGTTGTGTTGGGGATGCAAACTGAAGGTTTCTGGATAGTGCTCCTTTTGACGACCTCAAAAAAGGGTTCAAGTTCCACGTCGCACGCGTGTCGACTATTATACAAAATTAGTGCGGTGAGCGGTGGTGACCCACATAAAAAGAGCGCAAAATTTTTATTTTATAATTCCTCCTATGTTCGTTCTAAAAGGGCGGACAAGGTTTCTCGCGAAGAGTCGTGTGGATTGGGGATAAACAGGAAACAGGAGTTGCGTGATATTAGCATCAGTCTGACTCACTGGATTCGACCGGGGTACGGCTTCCCGATTTGGCGTAGAACGGTGCAGAACGACGTCTTGGAGCGACCCCCTCGAGGTCTGCTCCGCGATCGGTCTTGGGCGTCGGCTGATTCGACCTGAGAGGGGGCCGGGATGTGCACCTTCCGATTCTCGTTACCTAATATGGAATTGCATTTGCCGACGTTGTGACGCAGATGTCGTTGCCTGCGATCTCGCGCAATTAACCCAAATCGTTTTACCTGCGACGAATAGCAAACGCGCAATCCCCCATAGTTAATATACACACAACAATTCATGTTAATAGATCGCAGAAGGCGCGATCATCGTTCATCATCTGCGAAACGTTCGAATCGTCGACCACAAGGTGCTGTATCTATCGCGCAAACAATCTCCCACGAGGAGAGAGTGAACCGAGTCAACCAGCCACTTGTCTGGCGGCCAAATCGACCCACCGGCTGTGTGTTGTAGAGTGTGCCGTAATCGTCGGACATGCTACTAATGCCGAGACCGCTGCTCCGTGTGTTGTAGCCTGGCAAGTTCAACGTTCTCGTCACAATGCGGCTGAGTGAAACGGGCTTAAGAGTCCTTCAACGCAAGTGGCCCGATTTTGACGATCGCCTTCGACAAAACACACACGACACACGTCCCACGCGACGACGTTGCGCCCGACTCGACACATACAGCTATTCATGACGCAAAAAAAAAAACACCAATCCGCAAACAATCCAGGATGAGAAAAAAAGACGAAAAACGACAACAAGTTTTTTTTTTGCCACAACACGGTCACTTATTTCTGCACCTAGACTGTACCTCCCGCTATTAATAATTATGTTTGTTTAACAAGCCCAATTTAGCATCTCGTTCTAATCTACAATAATGAAATGTCACAATACCGAGTCGCTGCCGCTGTTACAATCCGCAAATATAACTCGATATAATACAACGCGTCTTGAAAACATTGCAACGGCATCACTTTCCTAAATTCTCTCTACCGTCGCAGCCAACCCGAGAACCGTTTTACGTTTTACCTTAGCTTCGCCGCCATCTTTGCAGCCGTCAGGAATTTGGATTCTACGTTCCATTGAAAAAGATCGCGCGGTATTATTGGACTCTATACTCGGTTGCTCGCGAAAACGTCACGCATTTGTCGGTCTCGTGTCAGATAACTGATAGGGAATGATTATGTTTAAAAAGAAGCGGAATCAATCAATTCTCGTGATAACTTCTGGAAATAGTTTGATCTGTTGTTATTAAACATGACTTCTCGTCATCGGAAATTATAACAATTATTATCTGTTGGAAGGGAAAAAATTGTGGAATTGACCGGAATAACGAACCTTGAATTGAGGATTGAAATTCGGTCGTTTCGTTGTTCATTTGCAACGCGACAAAGGAATTACATAATTCATTAGGAATTTGCATCGGTTACTTGCTTATAAAATATAATGGCCCTGAGAAACTCATCTCTTTTACAGAACGGCCAAATTTCCACCAATTTTCTGTGCACTGATTTTTCTTTTGGTAATCTGTTTCTTATTTAACCAACGGGGTCATATCAATTTAAAATCAAAAGTTAATCTGCTTTTTTTTATTCATCAAAATTATTTATTTATATCTATTGCCATCTCTTGAAGCTATGTTACGAAGCACATTTTAGTTCCGCCTTGGGTATCAGAATTATGAGATTACTTAACAAAAAATTTCTTAACTAAAAATTTGTATAAATGGGCGTTACCAAGAGTAGCTTTGCAGTGAGCAAAGTTCTCCGTCTATCAGAAAATGATCATCAATATTATTAAAAATAAATAAACCTAAAGCCAGACCTTCAGATTTTTGCCTTATTAGACCATTTTTCAAATTAAAAATATTTTTCAATAATTCATGTTCCGTATTTTCGGGGCTCCTACATTTCTTCAGAGAGACATAAAATGCGTTTATCGTTGAAAAAAATTTCAAAATTTTTGTGAAAACGGGTCTCAAAAGCATCACAGAGCTCCAATTATTGGCAAAAAAGTAATAACGATCAATGCCTATTAGCATCCATCCTCTCATACCTATAAAGCGCCATGTTTGCCATAAATATTCTTTTTAGTTACAAGAAGCTAAATGTTTATTTATACGGTATAAACTTTTGGTAGCAATAATCTTAAGTTTAGTAAATTACAAGACGGCTGAATAAATTTTTCTTGAATAAAATCGAGGTGGAACCTACGACTGATAGTAATTTAATTAGTGAATCTTTCATCTGCAAATATTTTCACACCACATGAATATCAACCTTGCGATTTAAGCAATTTCGGCATTTAAATCCAAATAATTCGTAAATAAATGATCTAAAACGCTATACACTGTAAAACGATCAATTCTCTCCATAAATAAAGCTAATAAAATTTGTATCTATGCAAGATGTGGGTAGTTTCTTAGTATACAGGGTATTAGATGTAGTACTGCTCCTGCTGGCCGGATAAAGCATGTTCTAATCGAGTTAAAAAAAGTTACAATCGGCAAAAAATAATTAATTTACACACTAGAAGATAATGGTAATATATATTATATTCGATCTTTATTGAATCAGATGGAACTCTAAATCCCAGCGCCTGCAGGGGTTTCATTAGTAACAATTTTTGAAGTGACCCCAAACAATTAAAAATTATCTATTTTAAAAAATCTATTTCATTTTATTAAAATTTTTTTGGTTTTTGTTATAAATGTAATTGGTTTTCTTGATACTATCAGTGCATATTTGGAAGCCTTCATTAGAACCATAGAGTGGAAGTGCAGAAATACATACTGCAAAAAATTGATTCATGACAGTTGGGAATTTCGCAAACAAAACGTAAACCTTTACGTTATGCCGCCGTGTTTTTGTTTTTTTACCGAGAAAAAGTTTCACGGTTACGCGTTTGTAACAGTGTTTCTCAAAACTTTACACCTTCAGGACCGGATAGCCATTGTACACCCGGCCAAGTAATGCACAGGGGGATGCACAAATAATCTACGTTTACTACATTATCATCCAGTTTAAAGTAAAAAAAGTTCACAATTTGTGATCCTCTGTGCTTTTCTAATGTCTCCTACAAGTTTTCCTATGTTACACTTGATGATAACGTGAGGAAAGTAAATTATTTGCGCATTATTTGTGCATTACTTAATTGGCCAGGCGTACCAGACACTCAAAGGGGACCTTCCTTCAATGGAACATGTTTTATATTACTTCGTAAAATGCTACTTTTATTATTTAACTTGTCGTGCTAGTGAAAAAAAATCTCGTTAATTTGTTCCGATCGTCTTATAACCATGTATAGCTTTCTCCAACTGTACTTACAATATAACCATGTTGTTAGAAAGAGAGAGAGAAAGAGATCACTAAAAGGAACATATATCGTTACTATACAGCTCGTTCGAAGGGTAGGTGGTATAATAGGTATATCAAAAAATACCATAAAATTTGGAAATTTCCAGCACATGGTCAGGCCGCCAACGCAGGCATTTATCTTAATTTAATAATAATAATTATTTATTCGAGTAATGCCAAAAAACGGAAGCAACCTCAAGAAAAAGCTGCAAGAAAAAGTTTTGGAAAATGTCCCAAAAATTAATCAGTTTTCAAATCTAGCGGCGCTAGCAATTCAGGAATCTAAATTATTTTTGTTGGTTTATATACCGTTAAATAATTTTTTTTATTAGCAGCCTGCTGTTCGAAATAGCTACCCAGTTATCAGTACGAGTTTTGTCTACGTGAAAAACTTCAAACGGCTTACGTGTATTTTTTGTTACGTATTTTTGGTAATAAAAAAACAGTGGGAAGAAAAATGTTTAACAAATTAATGAGCAGTGTTTTCACTGAGCATTTGTATGGACCAGTTCAACTTGAAAAATGGTTTTAAAATTTCAATGAATAGTACAAGCCACCTTTTGAATGAACGACTGTGACTTTGAACTAATACAAAAATTTAAACTCGCAAAAATCCGAGTAATCCAAGGTGACGACGAAGAGAAGATATAGGTTTAAAAACGGCCAAAACGCGTAGGTTGGTAGAAACGCGAAAATATATAGGTAATCTCGAAGTATCTCAGAAACATTATCTAATCTACAAAGAGTTAAAAATAGGTAAAGATGACTACACAGAAGATTTCACTTGGAACCTAACGAATTGTTCAAATATTTGCCAATCTGGAAGTGACAAATGACAATGTAGTTAAACAGTAAGTGAAAACTCTAACGTCGCACGTTACGAATAATACAATCAAAATAACAAAAAAAAAAGCGCCATTACGATCTTTTAAATTTATAACGTCGTCCTGAAAGTAATAAAAACAGTTGCTATTCTGGAACGCAGCAAGCAAACTTACCAACATAAAAAAACCTGAACACGTCGTCGGTAGTCGGTAGCAATTTCAGCCGCGCGCGTGTTACCACCGCAACCAAAGAGACGTCATCAGAAACTAAGGCCAAACAAATAAAATAGGTGGTACTACTGCCAAAGATAATCGAATGTGGCTGTGCACTTTTGGTGGCGACTGTACTAGATTCGCATTGCAACTAGGTGCAACGACACCATTCTCACATAAAACTGTACGCCTCGACCGCCACTACCCGATCTTCCTAAACACGTTTGCATATCACCTGGACAATGGACGAGAAAGAAACCGACGATCGAGAAGAGGAACGTGCACCCACCAACCACACGATACAGCCCAACTGCAGATGCACAACACGAAAATCGGAACCGAACAGTTTCCGGATTCGCGTAGCTCGAAACATTGGTAGAGTGTGAGTCCGGCTTCGCTATCTCCCGCTGATTACGTCGACAAGAAGAACAGTCGAGGGTCATCGAAACCGATTCGACTAACATACCGACTTGGAAAACGTTCAGTTGTTTAGATAATCAATATTTTTGCTTTCATATTTAATCCAATAAACCAGCGGCGACCGGAATCGACTGCTGAATAATTTATTAGTTGTTGCATTTTATAATAACAGTGTAAAGTCAAACCACCATTGTCATCACATTGTTTGTATCTAGAATTCTACCTTTGTTCGATCTACTCAATCGCCATCACCTATCTTCATGATTGTTGATTCCTGGTTAGTCTATCTGCTCTATTCTCGGTTGGCTTTGGGAGGTTAGTAGATGCGGGGGTGACGGGCGGATGTGGTTCGGGTTGGGAGATTTTTAGTTAAAAATTATATTGCAATTAAGGCACTCACCCTAGCGCCAAGGAAGCGCGCCTCCAGGAGCTCCTGTTTCCGGGGGTCGAGCGCCGCCTGGAAATGCTCCATCTTCACTCCAGCGCCTGGAACAACGCCGAGGTCACAGACATTTGCATTTGCAGGAGAGCCAAAGCGGGACGAAGGGGAAGAAATGAAAAAGAGGCCAGGAACCTGAACTGAACCTATTCCCGAAACCCACAATTTTGGCAACAATTTTAACTTGCCCCGAATCCGCCATCGTTGCAGCGGTGCCCACCAAACCCTTCTTAAAAATTTTGATGCAACCGAAATCGAAACGCGAATTTGGAAATAAAAACTAAAATACTATTATCGGGCCGCTTCGTTATCTTATCGGTTATCTTCCTTATTAACGAGAGTCGGATTTCGTGAATGTTTCAGGAATCTCCGTGACAATTTGGTTATGAAGCCGGATAATGTGAGAGCTAATTCCGTAACTTCACGAGTCATTTAGACTTCGCAAGAAATCTCGGTTTAGGGTCAATCACCTTCGCAGGAGCAGTTGGCCAATAAAAATGAACTCTTTTGCTGACTAGTTGTGACACAGGTTGCACATTATTGGTCGTCAAAGTTACTCTATGGCTCAATAAGAAGTGAAAAAAGCGATCTTTATTTAATTTAATGTGATATTCTGTGATGCAGGTGGTCCAAAAGTTTTGCGACAAGTTAGTTGTATATATGTATGTAATAATTTCAAGCAGCTTAACTTTAAGGACTAGCGCAGACGAGCGATTAGTACGGTTCGACAATTCCACAAATTGTGTCGCGAGAACCAACGACTGGTCGTTGTTAGTTGCTGAACGCACATGCAGACGAACCACATTTTGTGGCGTCAGTTCAGCTATACAACGGATTTAATAAAGTTAATCCTATTCCTGTGTGAATTCAACACAGACAATGCTTAGTACAGTCCACAGTGTCATTAGTGTCTCAACAATTAGTTATTAGAATGACATAAAATTTACCTATAAACAAAAATAAATTATGTACTTCGAATGTCTGTAAATTTGTTTGACAAATTAAATGTTAGTGGAGCCAATAAATATATTTTAAACGACACCCTACTTAGAAGTTAACAGTAACAATATGGTCATCTATCTGTTTAGACAGATGATCGCCCGACTATACTGTTGAGATACTACAAAATACAATATGCTGTTTGCATCAGTCAGTTTATCCTTCGATGGCATGCCTGACTATAGGTTGCTAAAAATGAGTGTTGCTTGGTTTCCACCTACTAAACTATTAGTCGTTTCCGTAATTGTTCTGTCCAACATGCACGATAGGAATAAATGCCAGTTCGTGCACAAGACTTGAAATCTATGTGTATTATACAGGATTAGCGAAAAGTTTGGAAGCAAGCTTCTTCGATGTACCCAGGTCTCAATTTTAATATTTAGGTATACGGATGAAAAATGCTGGTATTGGTCTAATAGGTGCACTTGGTTGTTTTCAGGAAAGCAAAGAATTGTTGCGAAAACTTTGTCGTTATTAATAATTGTAATAAAAATGTCGTGATTTAGTCGTAAACGTAAAATTCCAAGCACTTCTACTTTCCTGAAGTTTATAAAGAAGTCATTTCAGTTTCAGACCAACTAGATTCGTGATGTTGGAAGAACCAAATAAAACTTCTTTGAAAACGAACAATATATAGTATACAACAAAGGAATCGATCAGCCCTAAAATTAATTCACCCAATGGCGAAGTGGAGATAATTATTATTTCTTAATATACTTGCACAACTATAAAATGTCACTAGCAAACAATCTGTGAGTAGGTACAAGCAGTCCAAAAAGTAATGTCCATATGCTAAGCTTTTAAACTCGTTTAGTTTTCACATAAATCAATCACAGTTACTGAAATTTATATTTTTGCTAAGTGTATGAAATAATGGAATAATGAGCTTTCGTTTCCCTAGCACGTCATTCGGAGAAAGAATTTAAATTCTTAAAATGCGAAATGGACATTACTCTTTGGGCCGCTTGTAGGTACGTATCATAAATTTAGGTAGTTACAACTTTGAAATTGGTGATGCCACAATGGAAAACCTCGTCCAACTTGGCAAAACGGGCGGCAAACACTTTCGCGTACTAATAGAATTCGTCGCACCGCATTTACGTACCGCCCGAACCAGTAAGCAACAGAGCTGTCCAAGTCTACGCGATTTTGAAATCCACTGCTAATAAATATTAGTTTCCTATAAGTGAAATTTTCTATAGATACCTATGGGAGTTATTGAAAGTTTCTTTTCTCGTAAAAATATATACCTACTCCTAAGTTCAAGACTTCAGTTATAAGATTATAAATTTGATTACTGCACCGTGCATGATAATTTCTGTAACAGCTTCGTGCTTAGCAATAAACGTCCCAAAAACCAGTTTTTAAGAGGTGTGGATCACTAAAAACGGATCGCTCCTCTAGTATCAAACAGCAAGGAAAGTTCTGTTCATAAATAAATTGAGATCTACGTCTGAGTATCGAAAACTTGGGAAAATCAGTTCCCCAGGTCGCACGAGGAATGCAACTGTATGTTATTAACAACGCAATTTTTGTTAATTTTCGTATGCTAATTTAAGAATAAAAATGACCTTTCCAATCAACTCTAGATCTAGAACAGTTGTAGTTTTCTTAGTAGGTATAGTTGAATCGATTCAATACTAGAGCCAAATCCATCCTATCAAGAACATCCAATTGTGCCCCAAGTAGATTTGCAATTGTAATTAGTTTGCTAATTTGATGGTTCGGTGAAATTTCCAAAAACCAATCATATTTCGTACTTCTTCTCACTTCTCAAATTGTAAATTTAAAAGTTTGAGAAAGTCGCGAATCACTAGATGGCGTTCAAATCCGATGTTTGGTGGCTGCCAAAACATTTGGAAACACCTAGTTTTCTCATGGATGTTAGACATACAAAGAGTCAGCACCCTCCACGTCCCAAAATTAGACTTCCAACGATAGATAACAAATCGTAGCTAAAGGCGGCCATCGCAAGTAGCATCATATCAAGGAAAGTATCCATCGAAACTAAAACGACTTCAAACCAATATTGACCCAACCTCGTCCGCAAACATAAGAAATTTCACAACGGGCGGTCTGACCCGCAACGGACGCAAAATGAGGTGGTAGTGTTTACTCTCGCATCACCACGAGCACCTTCCGCCGCCAACCCTAAACCTGCTGACACTTAAGCACAATTATTGACAATAACAATATGGCGACGGCGAAAGTCCGGAAGTGGCCTGGCGGCCGTGACGTCAACCGATCTCGCGTGGCACGTTAACATTGATCGGGAGACGAGGGGGTCGAGCCGGGGGGGCGGTAAACGGGCGGTGGGTGTAGTACACGGCACAGGGACCCCCAATTACTGCCGTCAGATGGAGCCACTGAAAATTGAAAAAGTTCCTCCTCGGGGCGGCGGCGACCGACCGGATCCGTCAACACAACCAAATAAAAAAGTGAGCCAAAACAAAGACGCCCCCTATCGATAGGGTTGTTGCCGTAATTTCTCGACAATTGCAATTTCGACAACTGACCGGACACACACCCCACCACACTTCCGGAAACCCTCTTCACATGATCTTAATTGAAAATTCGAGATTATCAGCGAGATTTCGTCGAATCGACGTGGACTGTAGGAGACTTGGAAACGTTGGATTGAATTCCGCATTATAGACACAACTGTTGGACCTAGCTGCAAAGTATCAGATCGATATAATGTAACAAACTTGGGTCCGGATGGAAAAGGTTAGCATAACATTCCGTCATCTGTTCCGTTCTAACGCTACAAGGGGGTACCCCGAGAGACCTGGCAAGACGTGTCATCATGTTGCGTTGAAGAGGAGAGAGATCTATCGGCCGTCGAAAGAGTCAAGGGGCGCAACTACATCGTGCTAGGGAATTACCGATGGTGTCCGCAATCTCGGTAAATACCATCTAAATACCGGAGTCGGCAGGGGCGTGGCTCGTTTTTTTTTTTTAACTCAACAGTTTGAATTGTGGCGGGTTTCACAAATCAGCACCAATCACGGCTCATTTTGAAAACTCGAATTAAGTAAAACCAAAAACGTTGCTGCAGCGCTCGAAGCGCAATGTACCGACTTACGATCACGAGCTGTCTTAAAATTACAGAGTTTACATAATCAGAGCGGATAGTATTCTGGTTGTTGGCGGAAAGGTTGTGTTATGTATGTAGTACACGGCGAATTTTGCAGCAATGTCGTAACGGATCAATACACATATTCGGTTTGTGGAAATTGAAGTGACCAATAAAATGAGCAGATCAGAAGATGAAAATGCGACGGCGAGTCCACTATCTTGGGGGTGGGTTGCACGTTCAACTGATAAATTAAACTTTGTCCATAAATAAAGCAAGTTGGCACGAGCGGAACTCAATCGTTTTTAACGTGGCCAATCATCAAAGAGTCATCACCCCATATCCCTATGTCGACGTGATTGCTGGTAGCAGTCGTCGATCATCCGGGGAACCCCCGGATAGCTCGAGGGGCTTCAAAAACAAATATAGGTCAAGACGTCAAACGGCCGAAATCTATAAAACAGGGATTAGAAACGACGAAGAAGTTTAAAAAGTTTCGTTTCAAAGGAAGAAGCGATCATCGCCATTTTTGTGGAAACGAACGGCAGCAACGTTGGAATACATGCCGCAAGGTCAGGTGCGAGCTCGGAACAACCAGCCTCGGGGATAAAATGGATCGATTTCATCTCTCACTCACCGCTGCACCGACAAACTGGTGTATGCCCGGTTCTAACACGGTTCACAAGGAACGTTTTAACATGTAAATGGAGGCGGGAATTTCGAACGCACTCTTACAACAAGGTGCTTTTTTGACCTTGAGTCAGGATGTTCCTGTTGCGTTAGCGAAACCGAACGGGACCTTCCGCCTCCAAGTTTCCGGGAATCCCTAAATCAGCACGTGCTCTACTCGGGAGATCTCGACAACTATTCCACGCAATAATTTTCTTAAAAAACCGATGAATTTGAAGAGGATGAGAGGATTATTGAAGACTCGGGCTCGGGACCTGGAGAGTCAACATTTTTAGTCTCGTGTGTAGAATGATTCACAAATGGAAGCTGTGGGAATGTGTCGCATACTCTTGACACGGCTGTACAGAGTGCGGATCGGCGCGAGTGAGAGATTCTAGACAACCCCCTGCCCGTCCCTTCGACCTCGTTCAACCTGATGACGGTTCCATTTCACGACCAGAAATGGCATCGCCGGTTGTTCCCGGGCTTTCGATGATGGTGAATTCCTTCAGCTTTCAGCACGACCAACCTCGGTTCGAAACTCCACAGGTTCCTTCGCGACTGCCACCAACGACGACAAGGGGGTTTCAGTTACAGTTGCACGGAACAAATCTAAAAATAAATGCCGTATTGATCTGGCAACGAGGACTATACCAGGTTTAGCTGCTAGTTTTGACACGGCCACGGGTGCGCAATGAAATTAAAATTTTCCGTCTTCCAAGACCACGTGACCACTGTAAAAGCACCACTTCAACGGGGTTTTATCTAATCTGAACAACGTGGCAGCAGCGCAACTGAAAAACGCGACTATATCAATTTGGCCATTAAGAACTCGTGAAAAGTTAATTGAGTGAAAAAGTCTCGATTGAGAAACGGAACGGTAGATGTCGACGGATTCGTTCCAAACTATTCCTGCACAATTTGAGTTCACGAAGCGGCATGGCTAAAATCGTGACGAGGTAAAGACGACGGAGAGACTAAAATGCCCTTTGACCCCTATCTTGGCGGCCGCAGAAATCAATACGTTACCAAGCAAGTTCTGTCCGCAATATGTGGATACACTACGACTTGCAAACATAGCGACAGGCCTAAATCGTGTGTCTCGAAAAGGCGACAAAGAAAATAAGTGGATCAAACTCCCGGGTACACAATCGGGCGAGCGACAGAGATGGCGTGCTCGCTCCACGTTGCTGCTCAAACTGTATGTGTGCGAGCAGCCGAACTGCGTGCACCTTGGTGGCGGCATCCATTAATTATTGCGATTGAAACGGGGAAAAGGACGAAATTAAAATGCACCACTAATGAGGAGGAGAAGGAGAGAAAGGGGGAGGAATGAATCATCAAGATCGGGAGCGTTACTGCAATGATTTCCGGACATTGGCCAAAATCAGCAAGCAGGTGCTAATGGTTATAAGTTGGAGATTTCGAGTTTTCGCCGTCGAAATCTGAAGAGTCTGTGTTGTAGGTGGTTATGACGTCGTCCTTTTCTTACCAACAGCAGATCTAAGTACAGCCATGGCATCCCACGTTGTCGTCTTCTGGGACGTCGCGGGAAAGTTCGAGAAGGTCGAAGGACACGTCGTATTGTTGCAGCAGCACCACCACAACGCGGGACCACAGGAATCACCCCAAGTCGGAACTGCACTCGTCGCACTTCATCACACCTCCGGTCCTGCGGAACTGCTGCTGCTGAAACGCAGGCAGCGCACTCGTCGGTGATGCACTGCGGCCGCACACTGCTAATAGGCGCCATCCGCCATGTTACCGCCTTGCTTTGATATGTGTATGCGATAGGGTAAACAGAGACGGGCGCGGGTGGGCGCGCGCCTTTGTAACCGGCGGCGGCGGCAAGATGTGACTCTGCTCTCCAAATCCGTCGGGACGTCGTCCTCGACCGACGCCGCAGCAGCTAGCTCTCTATCCTGCCTGCCTGTCCTGCTGGTGCCGAGGAAGGTATCGATCCGAAACGATCGCCCTTGCATATGTACCGAGGTGAAAATGTTGTGTGGTTGGCTGGTTGGTGATCGGTCTTGGCGGACGATTCTTCAGCCGCCACGACGCTCTAGTCCTAGTCGATTCCACGACTTTCCCAGCACGGGAGACGGCGTAAAAACCGTTCACACCCCAAGTCTATTATATATGGTTAATTAGTTACCCTCCTCCATTAAACACACAACCGGTGATTATTTATTTTTATTGCCAGTTTTAAGTACGGCGTAAAACCCGAACGCTTTTACCAAGACTGCTAACAACGGCATGCAAGACCACGTGGTGAGGAAGTTCGGCAAAAAAATTGAACCCATTAAACTTTCATTTATTTGAGACTTATTCAACATATCTTCACTAGATCACGAGAGAAATTTACGCCGCCATCTTAGTAATAAGGCTCCATTGAACAATAGCAACCTTACCGTCTACAATTTATGCAACCGTCTATACGGTGGTCAAAATTAGAGTTCGCAATTAATTTATCGGAGAAATGGAGGGAGAAACTGACCTTAACTGGAATCCATAGATGACGGAAAACAATAATTATCGAAGATATGGATATCTTTGACCCATACTTATTATCGTTGTAAAACAAAGACAACAAAAATTTGTGGTCAAAAAAGAAAGCTATAAACTAAGAAATCAAAAAAGTCAAAACTGATCAAAGTTGGGATAACGAATAAGAAGCAATATTTAGATACGAGTTTATACAAACAAAATAATGGAAAAGTTTTAACTGAAACAAAAATAAAGTTTTCCGCGCCATTTTCTTCGATCAGTTACTGAATGTAAAAGTTTAAACAAAAATTGTGACTAAGAAGTCAAAATACAAGTTCAAGGTCGAAGAGCAACAATCGTTAAAAAATTAAATTATGTATACAAAATTGTTCGGTTTTCCGTTACCCACTAAGTATATTTTTACTTTGAATTGTATTTTATCGTAGTCTTGTAATCAACATCAGAACAGGTTCGTTAAATGCTTCGTAGTCCTACTATTCCCACTAGAACATGACCCCACATGCGGTGGTGCATTGTGAGCATCCCCAACAACAAATGGTAGCTTACTTCGTCATTGCAAGATCAAGTTTTTTTCGTTACTTAACCTTCCTTCTTCTAAGTCAGTCAGTCGGTGACTTATCTCGCTTGTACAAAAACCCCACCAGCAGCCAGCTCCCTCACATCAGGCACCACTACAAAGTAGGTTCAAATTTAGTGGGATTTTTCGTCACGTTCCAGAAGTGGCAAATAAATTTTTCGGTATCACTAACTGGTCTTGAGTTATTCACGACAGAACTGCATGACAACGGTCATTGTTATCGCAATAGTAAATTTTGACTCGTTTGTTGACAATGTTGTAACCGCGAGAGCAAAATCTTCAAGCATGTTAAAGAAATTGCTAAAATAGCAAACACTCACTCATAAAGTCAAGTCACATTTAGATTAGATGCAACATTGAAAAAAATTTGATGGCAATTGATGGGTCAATGTCACTTTCGTTAAAGACAAAGTCCTCGGCTGAAATTAACAGTTTGATTATTTAATTTCCAAATCACAGACTGATCTCAAACATGATTTTTAAGTATTACTTTAAAAGCAAAACTAGAGCAAAAATTATTTCACACGACCCCTTAGAAAAGCGTTCACATTCATTAAATGTCGTAAGTAAAACCATGCATGTATAATTTCATACAAATGCATTCTTTATCCCTTATAGAGAGTTTTCAAGCTTAACAATAAAAATGTAATTTTACTGAGAAGTCTGATCATTGCTAATTAGGTCGTAAAGAATAAAAGCCAAAAGAAGTTTTTCGGGTACCTATTAGCGGAAAGAATAACTCGTTGCAAATTGACAAACACACTTGTGTTGATTTCACACTCAGCCCGTCACTCTGTGTTAAAACGTCATTTTCAATGCGCCTCCCCATATTTTTCGATCTTTTTTAAATCGTTTTTATAATAACTGTAGAAGCACAATTCTCATGTACAACAACAACATTAAAATGCTATTGTATTTGTTTCTTTCAAAAATCTCTAAACCGAATTGAAATATTTTCGAAATTTTTAAAACCAACTAATTTGTAATGTTGTTTCTAAAAAAGATCGTAAAAAACTTAAAAACCGATTTTAGAACACTTTGTAAAATGTTGTAACTCTATTTATTGTCTGATCTTTGCAAATTGTTGTTTTCCTAATTTTTAACCATTTTTTAACAAAATATCGTAGAGCTCGACGGATTAACCTGGAGATGCTCAAGTTTTCATGTAAGAAGTGGGATTGTGGCACTGTTTTTTTCGTCCTTATAACTCAGGGGCGGCGACTGTAACAATTTAATGCTGAAGTTGAGCGCGTATCGCTTCGTTAGTAGCGTCCTTACTTCGATTTTCCGGCTCTATGGCGCATCGTTTTCGTCTCCGAGTTGAAAATTATCCGGAAATTTTCTCTTGTACTTTTCCGGGATCGGTTTCACTTTTGCTGTTGAATTATTTACGACTTTTCCGCTGCCATACTTATATTTAGTAAATTCGGCAAGAAAACGCGTCCGATAATCTCCACCGCTTTCCGCTGGAAAATTGTCGCTCAAATCGCGCCTTGTTGCCCGGAATCCATTAACGGATCGGGTCAATAATAGAGGAGCGCAAACCGTGGGATTTCGATACAAAGGGCGGTACGACAGGGAGCGATCCAAAAGCCACGTTGCACCTGAGAAATCAATATCGGCAACAACAACAATAATTATTATTTGTTTGTTTTTAAGTCGATGCGTTCCAGTTAACAAGTGGTCAAAATAATTGATGAGGTCTCCGGAGGGTTGTTCCGGCAACAGGGCCCGAGGTCCATTTGTAATCTGAAACCCGGGTTCTTGTGCGGCTGCTGGGATGACAAGTTCGGTTTACGCCCCCGGGAACTTTCCCTTGTGCCCTTATGCGCTCGATCGATGATTATCATCGCAGTTTCGCTGGTAGGTCACCCATTTTAAGGCAAGAACTACGAACCAGGGCGATGTTTACTTTGGTGTAGTTTGGCGACCTGACCCCCGACCTCTCGACACGCATTTCTAAAACACTGCGTCATCGTCTTAATCCAAATGAAATTTTCATTATAATCAAAGTTTCATCAGTCTTCATCTGGGATGAAATAAGCTACCGATAAATTAACATAAAACATTTTTTTCAAGCCTCGTCAAAATGTTTCAGTTTTAATTGAATTGGTTCTGATATGGAAAATGAAGAATTTTTTTTTTTATATATTATGTATAACATTTTATCGAACATCCTAAGATTTCATATAGGTAGGGGTACTATAGTTATCCCAAATGGCATTTCAGAAGAGTATAAATGCCTATTAGTTATTAGAATAATAGAAAGTCACCTAATAAGAAGGTTTAAGTAGATTTCGTAATATTGCACGTATTACCTAAATTACTCAACATTCACAGACGATGATTACTCTAGAATTTTATGGCATTTTACAACATTTCCTGAGACTTCAGAAAATTAACCAGAATTTTAAATATTAGAAGTCACACTTTATGTACACCAAACATACGAATCATCCACACCTCATTCTATATCTTTTTGAGACTACTGATGGATAGTTTGATTTTTTCCAGATTTTGGGATTCATAAGCAAAACTCAAATTTCTCCAGCAACACCACCAGCTGACCCATCAACCCCTATTCACTAGACTTGGGTGGTAAAGAATGAACTTCGTCGATGTTGAGGGTTTTGCATCGTTGGCTTGGTGCCGCAGGTATATACAAAACATGATCAAAACGTCGTGATGTCCCTAATATGGCCGGCAATACGACTGCTCTCTGCTCCAGCAATTAGACCCTCCAGGATGCAGGCCCGGATCGAGAAATTTGAAAAAGGGGCACATCCGCCGATCAATCGGCTTTGGCGAGCAGTCGCCTCGAACCCGTGAAATTGACGGATAGCGATCTTGGGAGGGTTGAAAGTCCGCGATGGGAAAACGTGATGGCGAGATGAGAGAGCAGTCGGGGGCGGATCAATGTAGCTGCTCGGAACCAAGTGCAATTTACTCAATCCCGCCATCTGCACGCCCGCCAGGACACCTCGTAACACACTTCACCGAGAATTCGGGCCTCGCCGCCACCACTCACGCCACCTTCGTTAAGTTCAGAACTTTTTAAAGCTCTCTCGGGGGGCGATTCCTGCGCAAATTCCATTCAACCCTCCGCAGCCATAATTAATTCGCCGGATCCGGTGATCGCCCCAATTTCCGCCGCCGAAAATGCCCGACAAAAAACTTTCTCTCGTGCAGCGCCACACTAGATTTCGCAACAAAAAAAAACACTCGCGACGACGTTAATAATCTAAACTTCAATTATTTTAGCGGCAGTGACTCGAAAGACACAAGTGAATAAAAAAATTCGAAAGTGACAAACTATTTTACCCTTGAGGCGCCTCCACCATTTTCAGCACGTTCGTGAAATCTCGCCTCTATCAACTAGCTTCTCGCCGCCAGGACAAAAATTTTGACTTTTCGGCATTCAAAAGCTCGCCGTCGCCCGATTATACCGATCTGGAAAACTAACAAAACATCGCGTCGAAAGAAAATTACTCTTCTCGTTCAACTATTGATTTTCATCCTACGGCGAAGTTGGTGCTTTTGCGACGCAATAATTTTACGATAGCGCGCTTCAATTCTCTCTTGGCGCGCGAAGGAGCTTTTCTACATAAAACCCTCGCCGTCGACTTGTTCCGACTCCTATCGGGGGAAAAGACTCGAAAAGGTAAATATTAAAACGGACTAATAGAATTTTAAATTGATTTTAACAAGGTAATGGATGCCCTGGAGAATCGGGAGCGCTGATGGAGAGACGAAATATGTTTGTGTAGGTTGGCACAAGGATGACGCGTAACAATTTATTATTGATCTATGTCTTATCAGACACGGGGACCGCCCATCAACCGGGCCAAACTCATAGCTGTCGATGCCTTTATGAAATTTCAAGAAACTCAATCAACTCCGGAAAACTCTTTTGCACGTCCAACTGCTCAATTAACAAATTTACACGAGGATTTCCAAGTGTTTAGTCAAATAGGGCGGAATGAGGATAGTAGTCTGCTCGAGAAGTCAACCGCAAGTGCAATACGAATACTATAGAACAGCGGTTCCCAATTTTTGGCTATGGAACCTTAATTGATCCAACTTTCTTTGACGAAACCCCATCTCGACAATAAATAAGTAAATTGACAATAATTTTATTTTTAAGCTTCCTGACATCTGATGCATGTTGTGATGTTCGACTTGAATAGAAAGACTATACCGGGTGTTTCAACGAGAACCGCCGGTGCCAAATTGCGTATTTCCAATGGAGTTAGAAGTTTGAAATTTGGCAGAAATAAACTTTAATGAATGCGCTGCAATGTGGCGTCATTGTTTGGTCCATAATTAATTTCTAGGCGTCGTCGGGACGCCATAAAGTGTTTTTTCAGAAATTTTCAATAAATTTTTTTATTATTATTATGTTCGTAATACCGCCAGGTATACGTTCCTGTTGTTAAAAATTTGAAATTTGGAAATATCGCATTGTGTTTTTAAGAAGTTTGCGGGATTTTGATAAATTTATGACACAACTGCCTTTTTGAACCAGTCAAATTTCATGACAAGGACCGGTTATATATGACTTAAAAGCGGTACCTACCCAAAGATCTTTGCAGTACAGAGACCATCATAAAATCTAATGTGGTTACCCGCAAGGTAAAGGGCCACCAAGCTGTCATGCTGTCAATCAAAAATCCCTTCAGCGCTGAAATTTAAAAATCCATGTAATTCAATAACGGTTTGATATAAAAATATTTCAATTACTCGTTATCAATCTTGGAGGTCGTGATCATGAGCTTGAAGAAAATCAAAGAAATGAAGCGATATGAAATCGCGATCGAAAGTAAAAACTCACACCGTTTAAAAAAAAAAAACGGTAATGTCATCTTGTAGTGCATTAATTATAGTTTATTTCTGCTAAACTTTAAATTTTTAACTTTATTGAAAATACGCAATTTGGCACCGGCAGTTCTCGTTGAAACACCCTGTATTTTGAATTAAAAATTTGTATTGCACTTATTTAATGTGAAGAATAAAACTTTTTTACATTTTTACATATAATCGCACGAAAGTTAGGCTTAATGTTCGACAATTGGATACGAAGATCTGGAGTGGCATCCAGCCTAGTCCTGAACTTATTTTTAGTGTAGGCGTACGCTGAAAAGCCAGTCTCACATCGGTAAGTTGAAACAAATGGAAGCAGTACCATGATAGCCTTCTCAGCGACTAAAGGATATTCATTTTTAAGTCCACTTTAAAAGTTATTCAAGTTCGAATCAGATGCTTCAAATTTTTGTTTTAGAGAGGAGGAATTTTTAAGGTCCAGCAAACTCTCATTTTATAGGAAATACAGCAAATACCTACCACCAAACTTTTCTTAACTAGTCAGGTTTCCAGCATTTCACGTGCTTTTGCAAATTGCGACGAAGAGTCAGAAAAGGTTTCTGTTTTAATAATATATTTTAGGTTTTTCTAAGTTGCCTCTTTTCTACGAAAATACGCCCTAACTCGCGGAACCCCTGTGACCCTTCCGCGGAACACAATTTGGGAACCGCTGCTATAGAACATCGTAAGTACTTCTAAGGTTCGGAAATATAACGCCCAACACTTGAAAGGATTTGAAAAATTAGTGGAAATAGTGTGAAATCAGTAAAAATTTGTAACCAAAGATAATTTTGAAAACAAAAATTGGTTATCGCAAGTTATCTCGGGTATTTTTTGTGCCATGAACATTAATATCAGGAGGATTACTCTTGCAGTTGTAGTAAGATATTTGTAATAAATATATCGTGCTATAGCAGAATTTTTTTAGCAACTCCACGATCGCATAAAACTGTCAGAATACCGGCTACAATCAGCTGCAACACGCGTATGGTATCGACACTGTCTCTCTTACTCACATAGAACGACAAGTTTACCCGAGTTATTGTCGACGCGGCGTGCTTTAGTTGCGTAGTCGATCGTACGCCTCCGTGGGTGTCGCATTCTTATTTACTGAAATGAGCGAGACGCGACTATAATCACCATCTCGCTGTAAATCTGCTGTCTCGTTCATTTTAGAGAATTAGAATGAGACACCAACGAGGGTACAATGTAAGGGGTGCAAGTCTACACTACACCAACTGAACCACACCACGTTGAGATTAACTCGAATAAACTTGTCCTTGTCTGCGAGCAATAGAGCCTATAATAGGCTTCTTGCAAGCTCGTACATTCTGCACATGCAATCGTGAAGATGTTAGAAAAATTCTACTATAGCGTCATAAGCTAACGAGTTTTTCTGAACTTATTTGGAGAATGTTAATTAATAAAATTGACATGCAATAATTTGACAGATGTCACGTGACTCGAAGTACGCTGCCTACGTCGCTATCTATTAGTAGTCACCCATTATCAGGTTCGACGAGCTCGTAATCTCAAAGTCTAAATTACTATAACTCTTTTATTGTTGCCCACTTGTCTGTTATCATTATTTAACCAAAAAATCAATTTTTCTTTTCACTACATGAACCTTAGAGTTTCATGGGAGAGAAACCGCTCTTGTTGTCGAACCTTCTAAGGTAAACCATTTTTGATTGTAAAACATGATGCGTGTGCTTACTCCTGTTGTGTGACCTAAACATCACTTGCACATCTATATTTTCTTTCATTTCATGTTTCAATGATTCAAGTAGTTGTGAATGAGACGGCAGTTTTAGAACATTATGCATGGTTGAAATGATCTTTCATTCCACCCAAAATATATGGAGTAATTTCATAAAATATCAAATGGGATAACAAAGAACAAAATGCTTTTGAAAAGGTGTAGGCAAAATTAGTCCGTCAACCAGTTTCGGTCCTATAACGACCCAAATACACAATTACTTATTAGTGCATACGGATGCTTCAAAACTTGAATTGGGAGATATTTTATTGCAAAGAACAAACGACAAATTCTGAAAGACCATCTGTTATTTCAGTAAGCAAACCACCGACTTGGAATCGAGATACCATAGTTATGAACTCAAAACACTCGCGGTTGTAGAATCATTAGATAGATTTAGAATTTACCTAATTGGAAGACCATTTACCGTCATCACGGATTGATAATGACCAAACGAGATTTGACACCAACACTACGACGTTGGTCTCTGAAACTGCAAGAGTTCGATTTCAAAATCGATTATCGACCAGGCGAATGCATGAGACACGTGGAAGCGCTCAATAAAAATTGTAGTATTTTCACATTGCAAATTGATATGCGCGATGGCTCTTAAATCATGCAGCGTCAAGACCGCAAATTTCAAAATATTGTCGAAAAATGGAGAAGAAAGAAAAATATACAAAAATCACCAATGGGTTGTGGCCAAAGCCTGCATATGGTTCACGGAAGCACGGTGAAATGGGACATTTTTTCACTGTAGAACAAACTTTGAGCTAATTGCAAAAATGTTTCTGGTTTACAAATGCGCAAGAAGAAGAAAATCCTCGAAAGTTTTGAATTTAGCGCCACGACACACGCTCCACCATTGATAGAATTGAAGAAATGTCAAATCGTTCTATTAAGTAAACTCGCCCACGCTACCGCATTATTTAACAAATAATGATAAACTTAAAATTGGTACCAACACACCCCATGATGGTGTATTGTGACGTCAATATTTGCAAAATTCAAAACAAAATAAAAACTTGATGCCAATTTGTAGTTTATCATGAGTTATATTTACCATAAACCCACTCCACATACTATTATAGTATGTATTCCAAAGTTCAAATATATGCCTTAAAAATGAACGTCTATTGGGAGAATGAACCGAATGTTGTGGCATATTAAAACATACCTAGCGATAAAAATCATTGTTAAAATGCGATAAACAAAAAAATACAATTCCTCTAGTAATACAACAAAACCCTATAAAGATATAAAGATCATCTCTCTAACTTACCGAAGTTCTGACATATGTTGAACGCATATCGCGTGTCAACACAATTATCAACATTGACCGACCGATACGTTTACAGAAAACACGGAACTCTTCCATTGTTGCTGAAATTTACGGTCAAATTTGCCAACACAATTCTGAAATTACTCTCAACAAATAATGCAGCAACGGTTGCCAGTGCAAAAAATACACAAAGAAAAGTTGCCCAATCATCCAGTCACGCCAAATTTCGCGGTCAATCAGTTTGATAATGCGGATACAAAATGGCGAACAAGGTCTTAGCAAGTGTAAAATTTTAACATCAACAATATCTACAATGAATTTAATTAATTACCTCAAAATCCAACTAGTATGCCGTTCGTTCTCTTTATAGTAAAGAAAAATGTTATTTGAGTAATGAAAGTGCAACAAGTTATGCAAGTTAGAAAATTGTTGGAAAAGCCCGAGGAGGTCTTTTACGACGGCGCAACTTATTCGTGAAAACATACCTTGTCGCAGCATACCACCGACTTAATTTTTAACAGTTTTCATCGATACTCGCTACAGAAATACCGACAAGGACACGTTATCCTACACACAAATAAGGCACGGGTAACTTTCCACACTGGCACGTTGATCGTCAATATTAATAATAATTGTTCCGCTCCGTAGTCACAAACCGCGCTCTACATGCACTTTAACAACAGCTCTAATCCTCGCGATTTTTACCAACGAACATCCTGATCCGACCTCACCTCCACAGTTAGTTGCACGTTATTATAACAGGAACCATTTCGTTTTCGCCGAATTCAAATTACACTGTTGCTAACTGTCGGTTTTGATCAGCGGCATTATTGCGGCATTTTTGTGTGTTTTCGTCATAAGTTCGGCCATTGTTTTGGCTGACGTGAATCAATTTTGTTTCAGGACTTTCGTGAAAATTTTCAAACTGGAAACTCGAATGGTAGAACGAACGTTCTCCAATGGACGACGACAGTTTATAATTATTGGAGCTGGCCCTAATGGGTGGAAAACGCGCCGGGACTTGGCGTTGTTGCGTTCGAGTCATACAGAATTGATTGGAACGGATGAAGCGACAACAGCGCAAAGGAGGAAGGAGCGCTTCACACGGGCTAATCAGCCACGAGTGGGCGGCCAGTGGCGGCACGTCGGACGCAACTTTTCAAATTGAAAACGATCACCTTAGAAAATTCCTTCATACTTTTCAGAAAAAAATCGGTCATTGTTTACTTTACCCACTCTTCAATTTTCAAAAAACTAATTACACCAAAGCATTCCTCACCATGTGTACATTACGAAAATCAATATCTTTTTTTGTGTAAACCACTTCTATTTTTACTCTTATTTTCCTTGCCCTAGCACATCTACATCTATAAATTTTGTATAAAATTATTTATCGTTTGCACAACATTTTATTGCTTAAAATGGCATTATAATGATGTTTCACGATGGTTTCCAAAGAAAACACCGCAAGAAGCGAAAAGTGGGCATTGTAAACAATTACCAATCAAAAAATCATCTGTCAAACAATAAATAATAAAATACGAAATTTTTAAGAAACAATTTTTTTTTTAAGAAATTAAAAGAAAATTGTCGGCTGTATTGCCCGTTTATCAACTCCTCACTAGGTATGTGCGTCAGCATCTTTTATCGTCGTTTTGCTATTTAAAAACATTCCTTACTGCTTTGGTTGCTGCTTCAATATGTTTTTTGCCTTTGAAAGCTGTTCCTTTATTGGAAAGATTTAAGAAAATTTAAAAAGATTGTAGTTTATTCTTCTACTTTTGTGATCCATTAAGGACAAACCTTCGTAGTGATACGGTCTATTAAGTAATGTCGTCTCTGAAGTAGGTAAGGTTTAGGTCGAATACAGATAAATGGACAACTTTTTTAAACATTATTTAATTATTAATTGTTAATGAAATAGACTGTACTTTACAGGAGAAAAATAGTTTGATCATTTACATTTATCCGATGCAAACCTCACCTCAGATGCGACATTAAGTACTTAATTCTGGACACCATCTTTACTTTTCCATTGATCTTTGTTCTCAGTTTCAGAAATAATCCCAACTCCTACATCTTCATCCGCATCATCTCTATTGATGTCCCTTGTACAGTGATCTTTAAAAGAATCCGGAATGTTTCATCACCTACTTTGTTTTTGCTCGGTTGCTCTTATGCTCTGAGCATCGTCCCAAGCGAAAAATAGCATATGCGCAAACGATAAAATTTCTGGACACTGTGCTCAGTGAAAGGTTTCTAAATTTATTTAAAAAAAGATTTGACGTAACTAATTATATCGCGAAAAAATTGTTGAATAAAGATTGTAACAAAAAAGAATTGCAGACAACTCGCTGAAAATTCACACTAGCGTGATTTTCGCACTCGGGCTCGTTATGTATATAGTACGTCCAGGCTAAGATGGACCGGTGAGTCATCAAAAGCTGCGCAAGGCGGAGCTTGGCTTCGCCGACAGTGGCGGACTTCATACTAAACGCAGGGAAGCACCTGAACGTACGACGCTGATGACAGCCCAAATTCCCTTCATAGTGTGGAATGGGACCGGCCCGACGCAAATTGGTTTCTGCGCTGATGACTCACTGGTCCAACTTAAAATGATCCATGTCTACTTACTACTAGACCCTGGTACGGAAATTTAAAAAGTGACTCATCAGCATTATTTGGAACGTTGCGGGCGAACGCTAAATAGTAAGGACGTTGTGTATGATGCGGCAAATTGGTTGTGCATATAACGCGACAGCAGTCGCGCGTTAAAGATGCTACAGCTTCTTAGAGATTGTAAACATACATTAATGAGTCACTTTTTAAATTTCCGTACCAGAGTATAAGTTTTCATAAGTCCATCAAAGCGAGTGGACGAAACATGCCCCCACATCTTACCAACCTCAAAGTCACATTACAATAACCAAAAATCTTCATGTTCAGCAAAATTTTACTACAAAATCTACAAGAGTAAATCGTTAGCACATTCTTTCCTTGATTTAATCTACTAAGGACACGTACACACATTGCAAGCAACACCCAACTATAGGTAACAAACTTTGGAGTTAACTGTGTCCACGTAACAAGCGATTCCAGAAAAATTAAAATTTAATGTAAAAATTGAGAACAATATTCAATTATACCCAAAGTAACTTCGCACAACAAGCGGTTATCACAAAATCAATGAAAACATCCAGTTACAAACTAACGACTTGCAACTTCAAAGCTGATTAAATAATGTCGTTATCTAATTTTGAAAAAATAATTGTTTTATTTTCGAATTTTTCGTTGTTTCTATTAAACGGTGTTGTCGAGTCGCCACTGGCGGAATTAAGCTGCTATTGTACACACACACGAAGTGTAGTGCAGAGAGAATGATGGTCCCACCTCAACAGTCAGAGAATGAGGCATTCAACTATAAATACGAATATTCGCGGGTATTTTTAGATGGCGGTTAAAGTTTGAACGCTTCGGCTCGGCCTCGCGCCCGAATCCGACGTGTCGACGATTATTTCAGTAGTTCACGATTGCGAGTATTACGACGTCGACACCCACAAGAATGCTTAATAATGGCCCATAAAAATTTACCTCATTCCATCCGGCCATATGCACACACTACAATCACGAAAAACAAACTAGCATAAAAACTATAGATACGCAGCTGTCTAGAGTAAATTATTCAAGAAAAAAAATTTGAGCGACACTTTTCCATTAAATACTGGAAGAAAAGAAAAAATTCCGTACCAGTTATTCATTAGATAAGATAAAACTATATACTCGTGACGGTGCTAATGTTTATTTAAATGGAAACTGTACCGACAAGTATTTGCTATGATTTTTTAAAAAGCTTGGAGAAATTTGTTAAGAAAGCTCAACACTGTCAATAATTACTAGTTGTGTGTTCTGTAGTTACAAAATTTATTGAAGCGACTTTCGAGTCAGATTTGGAGCAAAGCTAGAAGCAACAGAAACGCCTGAACAAGAAAACTGTAACGGACCTAAATACAATGCAATAGTACGTGATCTCTGGTAACTCCTGAGTAGGTAATAATAAATGCATTCTATGTGGGACTTCCGCCAAAAGCTATCAAAATTATAACAATTATGTGGGTACCTAATTTTCGGAATTTTTCAAAACCTACCATTACTGTAATAATGTCAGTAATTTCTTGCCGTGCGTTAAGCCGGCCATAAATTAAGAAGAATTGCTGGCAATAATCCCACAATCTGAACGCAATTTCGAAAGTGATATTAATAGCAACTACTTTAATTTTTAAACTGCTGCTTTATTCGCGAAAGAAAAGTAACGTTGCATAAAAGTACTCAACTTTATTCACTGGCAATAATTTTGTTGTGATTCTGTAACATGTACAAATTGCTAAAAAAAATAAAATAACACTGAGTAAGCAAAAACAGCGAACAGTTAGTTAACAATTTGATCTGAGGATGTATAATATAAATCTTCTTTCCAAATTCGAAACTTTGATAAAATTATTCAAGACGACAACTTTGGTCAAAATAAATGATAATTATAATATCTTTACCTAGAAAGACTAATTAAATTTTTGACGAAAGAAATTGCATCTCCTCTTTTGCTTTTGTAAAATACAACTGTTGGAGCCATATTTGTAATATTGGAAAGATACATATTAAATTAACTTTTTTAAGTCTTCATTAAACTATTCTTCATTATTTCCGCAGTTGTTTGAGAAGTGTTTAGAGAGTTTGGCAAACTTCCACTTATTTATACCTGAGTTCATACCACTATTTTAGAACAGTTTCATAATAGCGTCTTTTTTAGAGAACCGCCAGAGATTGTTTGTTCAACTTCAGTTTCCAATTCAAATTGTTCCGATATTCAATGGGAATTCGTTCAATTGGAGATGAAATTTTGGTAATTGTTTACAATGTCCACTTTTCGCTTTTTGTGCTGTTTTTTTTGGAAACCATCGTAAAACATCATTATAATGCCATTTTGAGCAATGAAATGTTGTGCAAATGATAAATAATTTTATGCAAGATTTATAGGGAGAAAAAAAAAGAAAAAAAAAAGATGTGCTAGGGCAAGGAAAATGAGTAAAACTAAAAGTAGTTTGCACAAGAAAAGATATTGATTTTCGTAATGTATACATGGTGACGAATGCGTTGGTGTAATTAGTTTTTTGAAAATCGAAGAGTGGGTAAAGTAAACAATGACCGAAATTTTCTTTAGCAAATCTGGTGGACTGATGACATTAATGAGAAAAATTCGTTTTCTAGTTTATCCGACTTTATTTCCTTCAGAATTTAAATCAAACAATATTAACTGTAAAAGTCTTACGTAGCTGGTTAGAAAAAAAAAACAGAAAAAAACATCCATCTGCTAACAAATGATGACTCTTTCTAGGAAGCACTTCCCACTTTACTCCATGAAGGTCGAGAAGCTCAATCAAGCTACGTCATCAGAATGATGGCCCCCATACTACAACGACCCCATATTCTTGAAGCCAAATTGGGTTCATTTCCAGTCAAATGCAACGATTAGCGTAACTTACCCCAACGATAAGAAATGAATAGCTGCTCCAAATTTGGGATAAATTTCCCTTGAATTGAAAGCAATGATCATTCTTTGAAGCAATTCTCGACTTTATGTATTCAGTGTACCGTCGATGTCAAGTAAAGACCAAAAAATGTCAACAGAAAAGATTTGGCTATAAAAAAAACCTCTTGAAATGATGGAAGCATTAATTTTATGCTGCATTTTTTAACGTCTGTTAAAAAAAAAAATTACAACAATTTATGTAATCAGGTTGATGGGGGTCGCATACAATTGGGCCCATTTCTCTAGATTTTATAAGGTAATGTGACTTTTAATTAGCAAGCACCTCGACATTCCGACTCTTGCAAGCGGTGTATTTTATAAAACAAAAATAGCATAATTCATTATCCTTCATTGTGCCTGTCCACAATCAACGCTTTCTGCCATCTTAAATCACCTTCGCTCTACGTGGATTCGACGCCACTGACTCAATTTGTTCTAAATTGTGTCAGCTACAACCACTCAAAATCAACTTGTAACAAATTCAAAATCGTTTGGTGAATTAGATAGAGTTAAATTGCTTGATATTTTCCGTCATTTCGAATTATCCTATCCCAACCTGATTCCCTCGCTACTGACTCAATTGACTAAAAAATAATTACACTAGTCATTACTTTTGACAAAAAATGGATATGTGGACTAGTTTGAGGGCATATTAGAGCATATTTTTTTACAAAATGGCGCCGACCATTTTTGTCTAGAGTGACTTTTTTTTCTCTTTAATGGCAACGTAGTATTTCTATTTACCCTAATGCGACAAAACCAGGCCCTGCTGAATGGTGTCATCAACTATCTATTGTGTTACGATACGCCTGGATTACACTCTATTTTCCAAGTAGCACAAAATAGGCAGACCTTCAAAGCTGAAACACCCATTTTATTTATTATTATTATAATAGGTGTAATATTGACACTAGAATTCTCTCGAGAACAACGACAATGTAACGAGTGCAGAAGCAGATGCTGCTAATCGTGGCCATTAATCCATTTAGATACAGTAGTTACAACCTTGTTGTAATCAAAGTTTCTGCAAATTATTCGATAAGAAACTAAAAATAATCTGTTTACATATGTCACCACAATCAAAACCATGACAAAGCATTGGACGACCGACCGCAGCATACAACCACAACGGCAAACAAACAAGACAACCATAAAAATCAGAAATCCACCAGAACTTCGATCCTGCAAAAAGTCCTACTGCACCACCCGCCCGCAGCTTCTGACGAAAGAGCGGAGCATTGAACGAGCCGAAGCTCAGTTCTTCCTGCCTGTCTGTAGTCTGAACCGTGGAAACCAGCACAGCAGAATGCATCGATCGCAAACACTTGTTGCGCGTTGCGTTCGTTCGCTCACCGCTTTTCCCACCAAAACAAGCCAGCGAAACGGGAGAATTCCATAGATATCATCGCCTGTTATGGCGCTACGCCAGCGAAGCGCCTAAAAACGAACGGACGCCATTAGCGGTCTAAAAGACGATCGCCACGACGAACTCCCCCAATTTCTCACAAATATCCAAAACAACCAACTTGACGATTAGAATAATTAAAAATCACGTCAATATTCGACGTACCTAATTTTGAAATTGGATAACTATCACTAAGCATCTTCTTAAAAATAACATTCAGGGTGGGTTGTGGCTTTTTGACAGTTGCTACGAGATGGCACAACATTCACTTGAATGCTGTAACCGTAACGACGAAATTAATCAAGCAACTGGGGGCAAACTCGATAGAGGCCGAATGTAAAATGAATTATTAAAACAAAGAAATAATTATTGGAAAAGAGCAAAATTCTTCATTGCACATCTGCAGGTCGACAGTTTTAATAAAAAAAAGTTAATAAAAATCGGTAGACTGAAAAAGACCTGCCACACAAATTTTTGTCTGATTATTCACTCTCAGTCCTTACCATAACATAAGTTCGGAATCAAATCTTTCAAACCGTTTCATAGAAATTGTAAGTATATATCAACAAATGAAAAGCTCCAAAGGATTACGCCATATAGTTTTTATACTTGATAAATATGACGTTAATATTTTTACATGCATACCAATTTATATTTGGTTGCCTTTCTTTTAGTAGTTTTCGTTTCTTTGTTCAGCAACATAAACTTTAAGGTTAAGGTCACCAGTTCTAATCCCCTTGGATTTTTAATAACCAAATACGATATGAACTTAGAGTAGGTATGTAGTTAGTTCGTCCCAATGATTACCATTCACTAACCGACAACAACCAATATTGTAGTAAACCGTTTATAGTAATTTACTCTAGATTTTTCCGATACTTTTTTAAAGAAAAAATAAATCTATGAAAGCGGCGCTGAAAATTGTTAATTTCTCAATGAGCGGATGAGGTAGGTAATATATGGATTTCTGTAATCTCCCATTCAAGAACTACCCAACCATATTTTCGACAGACACTGAAAACGAAGGCAAAACTTCACCAAGCAGATGTCCTATACCGGGTGTCTCAACGAGAACCGCCGGTGCCTTTTTGCGTATTTCCAATGGAGTTAAAAATTTTGAAAATTGGCAGAAATAAACTTTAATGGATGCGCTACAATGTGGCTTCGTTGGTTGCTCCATAATTAATTCCATGCGCCGTCAGGACGCCATAAAGTGCTTTTTCAGAAATTTTCAATATATTTTTTTATTATTATTATGTTCGTAATACCGCCAGGTATAGGTTCCTGTTGTTAAAAATTTGAAATTTGTAGTATCGCTAATTGTGTTTTTAAGAAGTTCGCGGGATTTTGACGAATTTATGACACGACTGCTTTACTCAAGCAGTCAAATTTCATGACAATGAGGCGTAAACGGTTCGGTTCGTGTTGTATGAAATGATAAAAAGTTTTTCACCATAATATCAATATTGGAAACAAATATGTTGAAGAAGAAGAACCAGAATTGACAATAGTATGTATTTGCCCTGAACAACAACTAATTAGAATAATCGACAACTCAAGTTTCCCATATAAAAACCCATAACTAGTAGTGGGTCGAAATAGCTCAAACTAAAAAAAAAGTCTTGTTTACGAATCCATAACAATAATTGTGTAGATATTTAATAAGCTGTGCTAAATAAATTTACCGCATTTTGAGTAGGTAATACTGGTTCTCTTAAATTGAACAAAACAGAAATATAACTGTTCTTTTTTTCCGAAAACTTAATATTTCGTCCACAAAAATAAAATACTGGCGATGTCACAGAGAAAGATAGTTGATAGACCAGAGATGGCTAGATAGCGCTGTGCTCACAGTGTTGCGTGTCTGTACTAAATTAAGCCTTTCCCACGTGTTGATATGTCTATTCATCATACAGTTTCAATCATAACCACCCTGCAATAATTATTATAATATCATCACAAGATTTCAATTTACAAATATGTACGCCTGAAATGGTAGAAGTGTTTGTGACTCCTTCATAAATATATTTTTCCTTGCAATAATTGGGAAAAAAGCAAAATCAACAGTTTCAGAAAAAAATTTTCGTTATAGATTAATGGTTTAGAATTTTTGCATTCCTTAATCTATTATTTTTATAACAAAAACAAAGAATAAATTATGTTTTAATCGTAAACTAATCAAGAACTTTTCTAAATGTATTGTAGGTATACCGGATGTTCATTTTGAGAAGAAACGGGCATTTTTTGCTAAACTATAAATTTCATGTACAAAAATTTTAATTCAAGCTATTGCACAAAATACAGTCTTCTCAAATATGCTTTTCAACATTTTTACTCTATTGTCATTTAATCAGAAATTATATCAACTTTATTATTTCAAATAGCAACACATTATTTTTTTACCAATTTCTGGTAGATAATTTAATTCTAAATCCAACGATGTATTACAAAGAGGTTGTTGTATAAGAAAATTTTTGAGAAAAATGACTGAATGTGAAATTACAATTTGAGGCACAGTCTCAGTTGATAATGTGAAAAGTTCTCACGACGACACACAGGTAAAAAATAAGATAGAGAGATTATGGAATTATTGTTGAATGCAAATGACATTGACAGTGACAAAAAAATGAAGTTTCTGCTCGATTTTGAACAAGAAGACTCCTTTAACGCTGTTTGGAGATGTGCTGTGTGCATGGAACAAAATGAAATGCAGTTCGAACATTTATTGTAAAGCCATATCATTTGCATTCAACAATAATTCCATAATCGCTCAATCTTATTTCTTATCTGTGTCTCGGCGTGAGAACTTTTCACATGATCAAGTAAGACTATGCCACGAAATGTGATTTCACATTCAGTCATTTTTCTCAGAATTTTTGTTATACAACAACCCCTTTGTAATACATTGTTGGATTTAGAATTAAATTATCTATTAGAAATTGGTAAAGAAATAATGTGTTGCCATTTGAAATAATAAAGTTGATATCATTTCCGATTAAATGACAAGTGAATAAAAATGTTGAAAAGCATATTTAAGAAGACTGTATTTTGTGCAATCGCTTTCATTAAAAACTTTTTTCATAAAGTGTATAGTTTAGCAGAAAATGCCCGTTTCCTCTCAAAATGAACATACGGTATACATACAGGATTTCCAAGAGAATACCGACAGAGTTCAGTAATTTTTTGTACGGAAAAAACTTTGGTCGGCATAGTCAGCAACAAGTTGAGAGATTTTTCTAAAGTAACTTTAAAAGTAGGCTTTAGAATCCTCAAAAACTAAAAAACTCAGCTTATCACATATTATCTCACTGTCAACATTTATGTATGAAATTAATTCTTTTCGACAATTTGTGTCCCTTACTTCTTTTTTTTACCTAAGCGAGGCTCCCGCCAACTATCAAATTCACAAAATAACAATTTATCGTAAAAAATATAGCAGACATCGCAAAATTGAATAGGGAAAAAACGATTCTCTGTATTTTATAATAACAACTTATTTACATACAAATTGACTGTCTTGAAATGTGATTTAAAAGTATTAAAAATACAGCATACAGCAAGGAGAAAAGATACAAAAATTATCCTGTCACATTTTTACGCCCTGTTTTCCTCAATAGTATATATATTTTTTCAATAAATGATCGACAAAACGTTGTGTTGTAGCTGATTCCAATGGTAATTTCTTGACATTCTTATTAGTTCGTAAACTTCAATCAAAAAGCTAACTACATATAGATATCAGAAGAAATTAGAGGGGTGGCCTGAAATGCAATTTCAAAAAAATTGTACTATTTCATAGAAGAACTAGGTAATTGTTTAAAGGTATAATATGAGCAAATATGATATTGGTCAAAAATGCAATGCAAATTTTAGAATGTCAGAAGGATATTTCAGTCACCTCTTCAAAATCAATCGAATCGAATGACCGTGTAAGTTGGTGTTAGTTGTCTTTATGTGCTAAAATATTTATAAACATAGTAAAATCAAAATGGCGTCAGATAGTCTAGATACTTATTAAATCGATGATGAACAAAAGTTCCATTTTGTTGATTTATTAATGTTGGCTTGGAAAGCTCGATTTTAAACCCTCCGTTGCGGCCGTCGTCAAGTCTCCTACCCCTCCGCACCACCTCTCACTACAGATGCCTGGCCTGATTCGATGCAAACAATACGAAAGTTGCGTTTCGACGAAGATCCCGTGTGCATTCGAGTTGGACTTTCCGTCGCTAGATTTCGCCACCGATTTGACGAACAAGTCGAATTGTGCGGGGACAAGCAAAATAGACATAGCCGAATAACTTGAATGGGTGTGCGAAGTGCGAACGTCGACTCTCTCAATGTGTTGTTACGTCGTTTGAATACGCTAACGTTATTTCGCCTGATTACAGTACCACCAAGGCCAAATGCACAACGATGACGAAGTGATCCAACATTTTAGGTGGTCCGTATGACGGAATAAAATTGAGCAGACACCATCCGCGCCCTACACAACACACTGGGACAATCGCAAAATTTTTCAAGCCAATTTAAGTAAGCATAACTCTGTACTGTATACAGAGTTAATTTATATTCTTTTAATTGAATCCAATTTTTATCATGCTGTACCTAATGCGCGCCAATTTATTCCCTTTCAGAAGAGATTGTCCAGAAGAGGTGGCCACAGGAAGACGTCAGTTGTTTCTATGTTTTGTTTACTAGAATGTTTAGTATGTTTTTCACCAGTTTCTTTTCGTGGTTATGTATAATTTTGTTACAATTAAAAATACATGTCAAAGTTTTCCGATTAAAATCAAACAAATCTCCAGTTAGAATTACTCCCCCCTCCTCTATTGAGGCACATACATACAGTCTGTCTCAGGAAAGAACCGTGTTTCGTCATCATTTATATTCGGCCAACGTGAGCCGTAGACGTATGTGCGAGATTTCATCACTCAAAACAAAAAAGATAATTTAAACTTTTTTGAGGTTAAAACCGTTTGACATCCTCTTTATTTCAGCACCGTGAACATTTCTGATTCCTTGTATTCAACGACATTAAAACGACTCGCAAAATTTCAGTCCCGAACCCAACGCATCAAACACTTGCTAAAGCTCGCTCTGTCAAAGAGTTTTGAATTAAATGTTCTACCTCTCACGATCAAATTAATATAGCTTCTGAGACATTTTTGCTCCAAAACCTAAAACAGATAGTGTAACGATCTTAATTACATCAAATTACGTCCATTTCATGAAATGGACAAATTTCACCAAGTGGATGCGACATAATATGACTTGGTGAAATTGTCTATTTCATAAAAATGGACGTCATTTAATGTAATTAAGATCGTTTCTGCAATAAAACGGTTTGGAAAGCTTTCATTCTGAAGTGGTTGAGTTTTTCGAAATGAGAGATGGGTGATGGATCGAACATTCTTCTATCGTTCTTCTAAATTCTTCTAAAAAGCCTTTTCACGTTTCAATCTCTTCACTTGAGACGTAGATCATTCTAACATTTTGCCTTTTCAAGCCAAGTTATGAGTTTCGATGTTTCTACGCGGACAGTCGGACAGTGAAGCTAATACGCCTATCCAGATGCAATTTTCAAAAATAGATTTAAAAAAGATAAATCGACGCTTATTCAAAAGTTCAATAAATTAATTTTTAAAGGTTGGGTCTTGGTTTCATTTTATTTGAAATGGCTGAAATATGCAAAGCGCCGTAAACAAAAGACGAAATTTGGTTGAAATTACATTAAAAAAGCCAAACTTGCGAGTTGTTGTAATCGGGAAGGGGGGACGGGAAGAAAACCATCCGGCGAAATCTCGAGCATGACTTGTCTTTTCCAAAACCCACTAGATGACAAACTCAATTAGACATACGGTATGTTACAATCGTGAGTCATGGGAGGTGACGTCACTTGTGTAAGAGATGTGGAAGGTTTTAAATTAGAGAAGGAGGTCGTTCTGTGGCACATGGGTTAGTGCTTCAGGCTTGGACGGGAATGGACGCGAGTTCAATTCCCAGGCGGTTCAACATTTTTTCTCTGGTTTAAATCCTTCTTAACAGATCAGAAGTGGGATTCACTGCGTGCTTGGCCGCTTGGAGTAGCAAGGCGTGGTCGTTATAGAGGTGTACAGATTCGGTGGCAATGACAGTTGATCTAAGATGTCGAGAGGACAGCCGAGGACGGCTGTATTGTCAGGTATGGCCGAACTGTTACAATCATGAGTCATGGGAGATGACGTCACTTGTGTAAGAGATGTGGAAGGTTTTTAATTAGAGAAGGAGGTCGTTCAGTGGCTCAGTGGGAAGAGCTTCAGGCTTGAACGGGAATGGACGCGAGTTCACATCCCGCCGGGTTCGACATTTTTTCTCTGGTTTAAATCCTTCTAAACATGTATATTATGCATAAACATCAATTTATTATTGTGCTATAAAGTTGACTTCTTTTAATTTCCCGCGCTTATCCACTCAGTGACTCAACTTACGAATACATAATGTGAATTTCAATTATTGATAGGGCCTCGGATTTTGCGTACTCAAGTTTCCTGAGAACGCCTCTATGTGCTATACTATACAGTGACCGCACGAACCGTATTGGTTCGGGCCCGGTGTGTCGGGTGAAAGGTCACGGCGCGCATCACTTTAAAAATCCATAAACCCCTGGAATTTTGCAGAAAACAAAAAGCCGAACTCTGATAACACAACTTTTCATGTAAATAGTTGAAGAAAAAAAATAATACTAAAATCTCCGAGTTGTTGTTGAGGATCAATAGAAATAGAAGAAACCGTTCAAAAAGACGGGAATCTGAAAAACTGGTCTAACTGTGGCCTGAACTTAAACCATTAATAATTACTTTAGCGGATGAGAAGAGTGACAATAACATGTGAAATATTTTTATCGAGTACTACGCCGCCATTATCGCAAAGTCGGTAACACGCGAAGGCTAATGGTTGATCGCGGCGCTTGTTCTGTGCGTCATCCTGCAAACATCGAGACAGAAGGTTCCTTTGCGACCGGCTCGCGTAGGGAAATAACACAAAAACACCCGGCCAGATCTGCAAGCTAATCGATAAAATCTAATTTTAAATCCGACTTACCGCCTCCAGAGAAACACCGGTTATCTGCCATGCCTCCACTTCCTGGGACGCTCCATTCGAACCTGAACAGAAAAACATCACACTACACATTTGACACTGAAGAAACAACAACAACAAAAAAAAGAGTTCCAGTGAGCTTTAAATTAAGTTCGAATGGAAGAGACTTGCAGTCAGGGTCAGAGTACACCGAACAATCTTGGACGATATTGGTAAATGTAATAAGCATTTCATTCAGACATTGCTCATTATTACTTAGCGTGGCGTAAAGTTGGGCACTACAACCTCTCACATTTTATTTTCCGTAGAAGTTAAGCAATTATTGTTCGAAATAAGTGTAACTAACACTTTGGCAAACAAATAATGGGGAAGAATCACCAAAAAATCTTTCATATATGCATATATCAATTTCTCTAACCCCTTATTCCTTGAATAGAACGGTAATACCTAATGCTTAATAGAGTTAATTAAGTACTTTTATAGATGATCGCCGAGTGTAATTCGAAAACGATTCCTTATTAAATCAGTTTCACTTCATGATCTGAAATCAATCGCTCACGAACGCGACATTTTCCAATACATCTGATTGACGCTGTTTTAGTTTTACACAAAGAATATACGTAAACCACAAACTGAATGAATTAAAATTCATTCTTAAGAAGTAATTTTTTAACAACTTTATGAACTTGTTCATGGTGAGACGCAAAAAATGCCTAAAAATACCGCAAGATGGTGTTGCGGTTGCGACTTCCAACAGATAAAACCCAACCACTCCTCGCCTACTTAAATAGAATAATGAAACTGTCGTTTTCCTAAAAGGAAGTTGTCTCGTTTTAATGTAACTTTTTGTTGACAACAAATTTTTATACAACTCCGCAACGCCATTAAATTTAAACAGTATGATTAAAGACAGAGACCAAAAAAGTGGCAACTAAATCTCTATAGCTCCAACACGTGAAGGCGAAGAATGAGCACGAATCAATATGACAGGGTGCGAATTTGAGCAAATCCGCATAAAGATTCACAGCTACACTCTCAAGGCTGGTTCACACTGTAGAATTCCGGATAGAAACCGTCAATTTCCACCAATTAACCAGGTACAGCATTCCTCTTAAACTTTAAACTCGTTTATTTTCCACATAAAACCAACACAGACATTAAAATTCATATTTATGAAATAATGGAACAGATCCATTGGGTTTGCTGTACCTAGTATTTGTAAAAAAAAAAAAAAAATTTAAAACTGTGAAATGGACATTAATTTTGAAACAGACTGTACACCCGGCCAATTAAGTAATGCACGGGTGGTGCATAAATAATTTACTTTTCTCACGTTATCATCAAGTCTAACTATCGAAAAACTTGTAGGAGACATTAGAAAAGCACAAGGGATCACAAATTGTCAACTTTTTTACGTTCTGCTGGATGATAATGTGGTAAACGTAGATTATTTGTGCACCCCCTGTGCATTACTTAATTGGCCGGGTGTACATAATATACGAACGATTAAGACATGGCAATAACGCATTTATTTATTTATTTTTTATTTATTTATTTTGAACTGCATTACTAAGTGACGAATAAATTCAAGAAATTTAAGTTAGGTATACCCTACACCTACCTGTGTAACGTACCTCTGTAATTTACATGACTGATAACGTTAAATTGATCAATTTACAGGTAACTAATTAATATCGTAAATACTTTGAAATGAATATGAAAACGTTTACGTTTGGTAAATTTCTCCATCAACATGCAAAAGATATTAATTAACGATATGTAATACAAAAAAGGTGAAACTTTGTGTAAACGAAAGAGTGAAAAGCGAAATCACAGAAGAGCAAAATAGAACAACCAAAGAAACTTTCAACCGGGAATCAATAAAGAGCACCGCAAAACGGTAATTAAAAACAACTCCAAACAAGAAACAATATTGGACACCAGTGTATTGAAAATAAATGAGAAAAAAACAAAAAGAATAAATAATAGGTACGAAAAGAAACTGGGATAATAAAATCAACAAAAGTAAAAAAAATAATTTTTATGTATTTTGAAGTTAACGACCTACTCGCATAAGTAATTGAAAATACAAAGTACCTACATAATGGAAACGAAACAATAACTGATAAACTAAGCAAGTAGTTCAGCCACGTATACATAACAATTGGGACAAAGTTTGTTTTCAGTCTTATTTTGTGGAGTTTTTGCAAACCAAAAAAGCAAACTCATGTTAGCATCTACGAAAAATTGGGCTTTTTTTTATCCGCGCACACTTGAAAATTTTACATAAAACCTAACGTAAATTTGACAAAAATTATAATTATTTTGTTAAACCAATGTTATACCAAATTCAACTTTTTAAACATCATTGCATTAAAAAAAAATACTTTATCAAACCAAGGTTTAAAAAAAACATTTCTATTAAAAAAAAATTGAACATTGTTGAATATTAAATAAAGTTTATAAATTAAAAAAAAAAAACGATGAATGCCACTTTGTAGGGTTAAAAGAATACCATTCCAAAGTCTTTGGTTTATTCAAATCGGATAATGACTAATAAATGACGGAGTTAAAGCTTGAAATGTTCTTTAGGAAGCACCCCGTATGGAACATATTTATATTTTGTAAAAGTTATCCAGAAACATTTTCTATAAAGAGTAAATATGCTATAGGCCATTTCACAGACATATAAAGTGATTATGATTATTCAGGAATAATTATTATTGAAGACCCCCCCAATTTGAAAAACCGCTAGTTCAATGAAACGTTAAACAATGACGATATTTTGAACTTGTATTACTGTTGAAGCATGATGGTTTTATAAGTGGCTATGTAAATTGAAATGTCCTCCGTGAAACAATTTTACATACTACTAAAGTTGATATTCGGGTAGTTTTTATCATGTTTACAGGGCAATTAGTCTATTTTTGAACCTATAAATGCTGAACGATATCGTCATCAAATTGTTCAATTATTTGACGAACCGTTCCACAATCATGAATAAAGGTGTCTATTTCCAACAAGATGAGACCTACAACTCATACAACAAATGACAGCAGTTTCTCCAAAAATTAAGTCAAAGCTGATGACCACACCTTCTAACTCCATTAGACCTGTAATTGCTTGATTTAAAAAAAAGCGATCTAATGCTCTATCTTTGTCATCGCACAGTGGAAAAATTACAAAAAGCTATTACAAATACAATTAGGGGCATAATAAAAATAAGTTGCATAATGTAGGTATGTAGCAGTTTAATAAGTTAAGTAAATATGTGTTCTGCTCATAATGGTGTTCATTTTGAACATATTATGCTGTAAAATAAAACAAAATGTACATCTTGTTATACATGGTTTTATTCCAGGGTCTTTCCTGGCAACCGAGTTACTCGAAGATACTTTTTCTACTTTGGTTCTACAATAAAGCTTTTATGACATCCAAAACAGTGCTTTGGGTTTCGTAATAAAGCTAGCGCCATTTACTTTTTTCAGATCGATTGATTACAAAGTAGTAACAAGCGCATTGCTACTGCGCCGCACGTGTTTTTACCTAGAATGTGGTTATAACCCATACATACAGTTGCCGGAAGAATCTACGGGACGACTCTTTATGCCAGAACTGGGAATTTTCGTCAATGTAAATGGACTTTTAATAAGTGTATTGCCAACACAGTACGTGCCGTCAAACTATGGGCGTCATAAAACCTTTTCAAAGTCAAACTTTTCAAGCAGTCCGTTTGCATTGGGTACAAATATCCTCCCTTACATTTTTCCCGTAGTTGTACCCACACAAGTACACAACACAATACACAAAAGAAAGACACTAGTTGGTAAATTTATAGTATTTTCTGCAAATTTACAATTTTTCTGTAAATTATGGATAAAATTGTTCAAAAAAAACTATAGCAGACAAGCGCTTCCGTAACCACCTCCCTTTGTTAACAACATGGAGTAAGTTAACGATAAGTAGTTCCTAAAATTAAGAAAAACTATAGTCTCAGACTTAAAATGACCCATCAACAGAAACCGAATGTATTAACTACGTAACAAATTATTGGTAAAAACCTTACCTTAGCGCTACTGAGCATTTTTTAAGAATTTCGTAAAACTTCTCGTCTATTTTAAATTTTCGGGTAGTTACTAAATAACTATGTATTTTTGGTTTGATCTTTGGTCGTTCGTAGCGAAGATTTGACTGTAAATATGAAGAGATTTTGATTGAGATTAACTAATTGACACATTGATGAATATAACAGTACCTAATGCTGTTGGCAGATTTGTTCAATATCGGGGATTCCCCGGAAATAATTATAGATTGACACTTACGTCATAACATCAATACCTACCTAAAAACTTCATTGAACACGAGAAAGTTATTACGTATGCCACCTGACGTGAAGTTGGCGATTTTTTAACGTAAAAACCCGTGAAAATGAGAGGATTGAATTGAAATCATTTTAATAACCCATCTGCAAGTTTTTGTGAGATTCGCTATACTAACGGTCAATAACTTTTTTTACGGTTACCTAACGCTTTTAGAAAATCCAAACGGATATTAAAATTTAAATAAACACGTCCCTTGATCCCAGTGATATGGTAACTCTGCTATTAGAGCCTTGCTAAAAAATATCTTCTATGCTATTTTAAAAAACTATATTTTGTTTGGCAATGCTTGTGTCGATGTGATAAAAATATTATTATATTGATGTCATACATCGATAAACAGTGTCCCTCTTTTCAGGGACTCAACATGGCAACCTACATTAAGTGACTAGATTATATGCCTATATTTACCCAACAATCAAATTTGATCCATCATTCCTATTACATATCTCGGATACCTATTTGAAACTTTAATTAAAAAATTAGAATCTTGCTCTCTTCTCGCTCATAACTTCTTAACTTGATTAAATCAATTAATTGTTTAACCAAAAAAATATTTTGGCACTTTTTAACGAAATCATAAACTTCTCGCAAAAATTAAAGGAACAAAAAAATATTCTAAATTTTTTGGCAATTTTCAACAGGCTGTATTTCAGTGAAAAATGGTCGTACAGGAAATGAAAAAACATAGCTTTTGAAGCTTAAAGATTCTAGTTTTCGAATTTTTTGATTAAAAATTTTTTGGAGCACCGGTAGCCATGAAATTCTTGGATAAAGCACGAATAAAAATCTTTCCAAATTTTTTACATTTTTCATTTCGCTCTAAAATTTTTTCGAGCTAGACCAATGCATAGGTCCCATAGCCTGTTTATTCAGCTTTAATTTGCTTTTTGCGGTAGTCAGATACGACCATTTGTCTTCGAGATATCGAATTTTGAATGCAAAAGGATCCTTTTTCACTCAACTGCTAATATCTCTGAAACTACTGGTCACCCAGCGAGCGGACAGGAAGTTTCGTTTTCTGCAGAAAATTTCCTACATAAATTTGTCATGGTTGATTGGAAAAAAAAAACACCAGTAACGTTAACAAGAGCAAAAAAATGCCATTTTCCCTTTTTTTGGTTAATCGACTGTATCTTCGGCAATATTGGGGGAAAAGCTTAGGTTAGAAGAAAATTTTGCAGTCTAATGTACCCCAAAGGCCCCCTAAATTTTTAGATCGATCGGTTCAGCGGTTTTCCTGGACCGATTGATTGAAATTTTGAAAAAATTAAGGAAACAACATTTTTGTTTCTTAAACTTGAGTTGTAAAAAAAAACTGTTGGTTGGTTTTTTTTACCAGAAAAATTTATCGCTCAGAATTTCGCACAACGAGTACGGTGGGCACCTTAGGGGTATCAACTTTAATTTTATTCAATAAAATTTGTTTTAAGGAAAATAAAGGTTTGAATGTGTCTATAGCTTTAGCGAGGTGAGTCAGAAATGACCTCTTGGTCTTTTTTTATTTTTTAAAATTTTCAAAAAAATATTTTTTTGAATTTTTTAAAATTAAAAAAAAAAAACAATCAACCATGACAAATTTCCGTAGGAAATTTTCTGCAAAAAACGAAACCTCCCGTCCGCTCGATGGGTGACCAGTAGTTTCATAGATATCAGTAGTTGAGTGAAAAAAAATCCTCTTGCATTCAAAATTCGATATCTCGAAGACAAATGGTCGTATCTGACTCCCGCAAAAAGCAAATTAAAGCTGAATAAACAGGCTATGGGACCTATGCATTGGTCTAGTTTTTCCATGCCCATAGAGCGAAATAAAAAATGTAAAAAATTTGGAAAATTTTTTATTCGTGCTTTATCCAAGAATTTCATAGCTACCGGTGCTCCAAAAAATTATTAATCAAAAAATTCGAAAACTAGAGTCTTTAAGCTTCAAAAGCTATGTTTATTCATTTCCTGTACGACCATTTTTCACTGAAATACAGCCTGTTGAAAATTGCCAAAAAATTTAAAAAAATTTTTTGTTCCTTTAATTTTTGCGACAAGTGTATTTAAAATTATGGTTTATTATTTCGCTAAATCAGAATCATCAAGCTATTATTTTGACGCTTTTCACTATTGTAGACCAATAACATCAAATAATTAGCTAATATGTGTAATAAAGTAGGTCTTAGGTATTGCTTATTACTTAGGTATTATTTATAATTGTACTAACAGCAGTTATAACCTGATGCATGCCACTGTGTTACGTAAATTACAAGCGTAAAGAAGCTTGCCCTCATCAAGTTTGAAGTACCTGTAACTCCAAAATTCTCGGTTTTGCTAAATTTAAGAAGAAGCTCACATCTCAAAGTTTCATGCTACACGCCTCACACTAGGTACCTACCACTCCTGCTACAGTGAGTCCTAAACAACATCAGTATTTTGGCACAAACGCATTTCTTCAGCGTCATGAATACGATTGACCAAACCAAGATGTAAAAAGATTATTTTTGAAGACGTAGAGAAGAAATTCCGAACCCTTCTTGAATCGAGGCACAATCTCTACGATCTACGTGTAAGAAACTAATTTTGGCACTTCCCAACTTTTGATTTTTAAATGCAAACATATCTTTTTTATTGCCCTATCTTATAGAGGGGGTTCTCCTGATTACAAAAATGTATTGCACTTATCGCTTTGTTGCTCAAAATTAGTTTAGGTCTTCATTTCCAATGCAATTGTTACACCAAAACGGACGAAATTCTAGCCGAGTTATTTGAAAACGTAGAGAAAAATCTCTAAATACTTTTTGAATTTAGGAAGAATCTCTAGGCCAGTCAGTTTCTTACACGTCGATCGTAGAGATTCTTCCTCAATTCACGAGTCAATTCAAGAAGGATTCAAAATTTTTTCTCTACGTCCTCAAATAACTGCTAGAAATCCGTCCGTTTTGGTGAAACAGTTGCATGTAAAATGAAGACCTGAACTAATTTTGACCAGAAAATCGATGAGGTTAATAAATTTTTGTAATCAGGAGTACTTCTTCTATCAGATAGGGCAATAAAAAAAGTATGTTTGCATTTAAAAATCAAAAGTTGGTCTACTTCCGGTTCAAACTGGAAGTGCCAGAATTAGTTTATTACACGTAGATCATAGAGATTCAAGAAGGATTCAGAATTTCTTTTCTACGTCTTCAAATAACTCTGCTAGAAATCCGTCCGTTTTTGGTGAAACAGCCTGTATAGAAGAACCTTGTGTCATTAATTTTTGAAAAGTTTTGTTTCACAAAGCACAAGAAAGTAAGACAACAAAAAGTAACATTTCAACAAGAAAAAACAACACACAAATCACACAAAAACGCAAACTCACAATCAGTATCTGATCTTTGAAGCTAACCTCCGTGGTCTGACGTTTATTTAAAATAATACAAACCACAATCTTGACAAAAGGAAATACTTTAATTTCATTAATGTAATATTTTGAACATATTTTTCAGCACTGTATTTCATACCTTCAAAGTAATAATGTAATTTTTTGGTGAGACATCCTGTATGGATAGTGTCAAAATTTTGATATCGCCCTGCTGTAAATAAACGTCATCACACAATTCTGAAATCTTGGCATTTGCTTTCCTTCCAATATTAATTCAACTTCTTGTTAACAATTCGCATTCCCTTAAGAAAGACGACAAACTTTAACAAAATTAAAATAATATTTCTTAATAAAATACGCCAAAATTAGAGATTCTGAGGTAGATTTGGTAAATTTCATTATCGTAAATCCTATACGATCCATTAAAATAATTAACAACAGGCGCATCGCCGAGTACTACACGCCCTCTCTGGTAAATTTTTAAAAGCAAAAACAGCTTGAAGAATTTCTTGAAGTATCGTTTCGCTGCGCATTTTAAGGAGCTCGAGAAGTCATATCATTATCAATATGTAAATTAGTTTCAGATTGTTATTTCCATCACCTGATTACCAAGTAAATAAAAAAGAAGGATCGCAGTCAACACGCACGGATAAACAAACATGTACTTATAACTTACATTGTTTAATTAATATCCATAATGCAATTCTTGAAGTTACTTTGCAAAAAAATGTAATTTAACCTCGAATTTAACACATACTGAAAATACCCAAATAATTATTATTTTATATACCTACAAATGTTAATTTACTTTTATACTTGTAGAAGATAAATTCGTTTAAGGTGACTTAACCTTCGGATGACCAGGCGGGGTCAATTTTGACCCCAAAGCATGTTTTTTTTTTGATAACTCGAGAAGTTTTAACGATTTTTGTCCGGTTATTTTTTAATTCAAGTTTTTGAATAAGTTTTACTTCCTCCAACTTTTTCAAGTCGATTATTCCACTAGATTTGGCAAAAAAAATATTTTATAGGCCTAGGGTCATCAATGTTAAATTCCTAAGAAAGAAAGTTTTGATACAAACTTTGAAATTGGACATTGCGCATGTCCCTTAATCATGTCCAGACTTGTCTGGAGTTATTTGACACCTATTTCGGGCCTGACTTTCCTTTATTTCTTTTTTTTTATTTCTCTCTGCTAGAATGTCTTGTTTTCAGAATATGTTTTTGTTTTTTGTTAGATTTCGAATTCCATGAAAGGATCTTATTCATAAGATAGAATTCTCACAGAAAAACAATAATAAAGCATTCTGCAACCATAAATAGTTGACAAATTTTTTATAAGTGCCATTTTGACGTCAAAAAGGGGTGGGGTCAATTTTGACCCCACTTGGTCATTTACGTCGGAAAAAAAGCTTGGTCATCCGAAGGTTAAGATAAGTTACTGACAAGAATAAAAGTGGTCAGGTTAGGATATCTACTCGCCTGCAGCGTTCTTCTACAATGCGATTAGGGCCATTTCGTGACTCGAGAAAAGCAAAACTGAAATGACCTGTCAACTGTCAGCACTTGCAAACGGAAAGTACTGACACAAAAAACACATCAAACTTCTAAACGTTGTTTTCTTGTAATTATGGCTTCATACCTCATCCGATGAGTATTTCTTCTGGATAAATTTTGCAAAAAATCCACATACAGGGTGTCCCAGGCACTAGACTTAGGGCCGAAATATTCACCTCCCTGTAAAGTGGCCGTTAGGCTTACAGGGTAGATAAGTTGAAATTTTGGTATATTCACCTGCCCGTAGTGCTAAACTGGTCTGTAAATTTACAGGAAACTTCAAGCTTCCTTTAAGAACGGGTGTACGTTAGCACGAGGTTGTGTTATGTGCCACGTGGACACGAGGGAGAGGAGAAGACGAAAAACATCCCTACCCCACACAAACTCTTTTCGTCTCTCTCCCACTTATATAGTTACAACGTTTCTTCTCTCTTCTCAAAATTAATTGTAAACGAAAACATCGGGTAGGTCTCCGTTACCTAAGTGCCAGGTGAAAATTGTTGAATATACCCAAAATCACTTACAGGTTACATTTAAAGTTACGGGCCAGATAGCTAACGGTCACTTTACAGGGAGGTGAATATTTCGGCCCTTAACCCCTAAAATATAGACACTACCAGTTCCATTCTAATGGCAAACAACACATATTAGGCCAAACATCTGGAATACAGAATACGACTGATTGAGTAATTTTGGAATGCTTCAATAAACGCAAGTACGTACAGCAGAATTTTTCTAAGAACTCCACAATCGCATAAAACGGTCAGAATGCCGGCTACAATCAGCTACAACGCGCATATTGTATAGACTGCCTCTTTTACTCACGAGAGAACGACAGGCTTATCAGAGTTATTCTCTGCTATAAACTACGTGGTAGATGTGGACTGTAGAGAAAACAGAAAACTACTGGCACATAACCTAATTTCTGTCAAAATGTGTGCCACAGACCAGGTTATGGCTGTGGTTAAAGTCTTGACGGCAGCAAATATTTCAATTTCAGTGATACCAACAAGACCGAACTGCTTAACCCTTTCAGTACTGAATTATCTTTCCTTTACCAGAAAAATCTAAATCTTGGAGCCATGAAAGAATGATTTTCTTTAGGATTTTTGAAGCATAATTTTATGATAGCCCATTTTTGGGCTATAGCCTGTATTCAATTGAATACACTGTGACTCAAGGGTAAAAATTTTATTAAGATAAGTTACGTTTTTCTTCCATACAATATCATTTTTTTTCGTCAATTCATGTTTTTTTATAAATTCACGTACTCTTTCTTCTTTTTCTGATTTCTCGGTCCTTCCTTTAAGTAATCAGATTCCTCATTGATTTTCGTAAGACCTGAAGCCGTCTTTTCCATGTTTGAAATAGTTTTATCTTTATGGAAGCATTCTTCAAAGTTTAATGGGTCTTCTCGAACAGTTTCCAGACTTTCGTCATTAGACATTTCGTCAATATTTTGGCCCCCATACTCAAAGTCATCACCATCATCACTTAGATATTCGATATCAGAAAGCCCTCTATCAATCAAATTCATCAATTTCTCATCCGTCAGAGGTTTTCTCCTCTCATAATTGAACGCCTGCGTTGAGAAAAGTGTCTTTTCGAAAAAATTAAAATAAAAAGTCATGGTAGGCTTATTATCGAAATTACACCGTTGGCTCACGGTGTATTCAATTGAGTACAGCATTTTCAAAAAATCCTCTACCTCACTGTGACTGAGAACATTACATATAAAGGGTGTTTTTTTAAAATTTGAAGTTTTTTCTTTTTGGAGACGGACGATTTATTACTATACAATTGTCAAAAACTTCAAAAATAAATAAACAATAACTTGCTGCAACAGGAATGTGTCAATGACCTTGCGGCGCTCAGTATAAATGGATGTACGGATAGTGGCACTAGGGGGCATTGGCGTATACAGTAGAAATCTACAGATCTCAGTGATATATATACCTGATATGGATTTCGATACATTTGTTGGCTACAGGATTCTGTAAAAAAATCTGGAATTTAACGTATCCAATTGAATACGATATGAGCGAAAGGGTTAAAACTAACTTTAGTTAAAGTAACCATAACTTCTCGTTATGGAACACGTCTGACTTTAAATAATCTCTGAAGTCAACTTAACGTTAAAGGTCACTGTAACTAAAGGAACTTTAGAGGTTACATTATGGAACCGGCCGTTAATGACCGAATTTTTTAAACAATTTTCCAGCCTTCTACTACAATTTTAGGTAACGCAACTTCAAGGTGGTGCGAACATTTTGGCACAGCCTGTATATGTATTAATAAGTATAGGACGACAAAGCAACTCTTAAAAGAGCAATTTCAAATGAAGACATTATCTAAGAATCTACCTGATTTTAATTTTAACACTGCATAATATCGGCGTTTTCTTAAATACCTATCTATTGCATTTATTGAAAAAGCTGCAGTCATCATTACTTCGATCGGCACAAAGGTCAAAATGTCGAAGGAAAATGGCTTTGTATCCATCTATTTATACGTTAATGGACTCACAACGAGAACAAGCAAACGCTCAACAAGCCAAATTTATACAACAGCATTCCTTGTTTCAGTCCATCAGGTACCTCCTCTATTAAAACTGATACCCGCCACAGCGGGAAGTTTAAACGTTATGGATTACCGAGCGGATTACCAACTTGAAAAACGAACAATTACCCACTAAAAACTCGACACCGCACCAATTACCGAGTAAACTGGAAGAATGTCAAAATACTAACAGTGAATCCCGTTCGTCTCAATACTTTTTTCGCTAAAACAAAAATTGAGTCGGATAAGGACGCCAATATCAGAAAGTATGATTGCCAACTTAAAGTACCATAATTATTTATGCAGCATTTCCGCATCCGGCAAATTAACATTAATTACGACGTAAAGGTGGAACTGTCAAAATTGCAGTTAATTGTCATTGTGTAACGTGAAGTTAGCTACGAAATATAATTATTTTCGTTACCTCCTTGAACAGGATCCGTTTGTTGTTTAGTTATTACGTAAAGCAGCCCCTTCGTGTCGAAGCGGTTGTTATTGTTACTTGGGCGAATCTACTCGGTATTGCCTACGGTTTCAGGGTGAACTGGTAACTGTTGTAAAAACAAGAATACCTCAAGCATCGACTATAAAAATTGCAGTTCTAAACTAGGAACGTTCATATCGTGTCCGATTGATTGGCGCAGGTCAGGAACAACAACCTCTTGTCTTTACGATGGAACAGAAAATTTCAGACAGAAATCTGTAAAAGCAGCGCGGTTACGTGTTTTGATCTCGTCGGGGTTAGTAAAACCTCATCTTTGTTGTAAAACATTCAGTACAGGCGCATCAAAAGAATGGGAATAGAGAATACTCGCACACCTGGCATCCTAAAATTAAATATGGCCTACTTAGACGTCCGTCCATCCACAAAAATATCTGAAACGTGGGGATAATAACGTTACGTGTCCGTTTAGCGGGTTATTGATTGGCTTAATGAAATGCGCCTCGACAACTTTCTTCGATTACAATTATGCGAAATTAGGGATCATATGACACGTTTTGGTTATTTTTAGCAAGTAAATTAATTTAACAACGTAGGCTGGGAAGCAGTAATATTTGATCAAACAGCTGTGATTTTTGCCAAGGCGGCCCCTGATTTCTGTCAAAATCCCCGAACTACTTGACCAGTTTTGCGTCAATTTTTAAACCGTCTCTAGGGGTTGGCAGAAATTTTTCGTCGCCCCGAAAATCGGTCGGGAGGTCGAGAAATGTTCTGATGAGTGTTTAGAGCGTAATGGCTACACAATAGCTGTAAAATTCGTGATAGAAATGCCGTCTCGAGAGAGACGAAGGCGTTCGGAAATGGAGATAATTTTCGACTCACCTCTCTAACCCGAACTAAAATAATCCAAAAACCGTTAGTCCGCACTTCGTCACAACCATTAACCACTCGATTTCAATTGACAAAAACAATCATCACCCCGAATTAAATCTCGGAATAATTACAAGAGAAAAACTCGCGAGAAAGATGGCGACCGCCTGCCAGTTACGGCTAAATTATTTTCTTTCACGGTCATTTCGGGTGTTTGTTGGTCAACAAAACGCACTTTTAACACCACCAGTCACTGGCGTACACTTCGTATCGTCCCGAAATTTCACTCCCGGTCCCGATTGTTCCCTGGCGATGATCGGGGAAAGATTCGAATAACTTGACATGCGTTTAAAGCGAGAATCACAGATTGATCTACTTTGTAATGTTTTGCATAGAGGAGCAGGATGTAAGCAAGCAGTACGGATTGTTCGGACGTAGGTGACAGGCCTGTCGGGAAATCGGCTGTGAACGGTGGGAAAATAAACAAACTATTATACCGGCTCAATAGCGCGCGAAACCGCCCTCTATTTACTACCGAAAAAAAACGTAACCCGTCCGCCATTCACGCATTTTTTATCGTCTTCTTAATTGTTGCACCGGTTTTTCACCATTTTTGACAAGAAAACACTCACTGACGACGAAAAATAGGGAAATTTAAAGGAAACTGACGGTTCCACAACATATCGTTGCTGAATCGAGACGGCTCTGACGATTATTTCAAAACTGAATTAATAGTCGGAAACGTCAAGATTGACAACTATTTAACAATTTCGCCGCCAGAGGCGGCGTTAACGGGGCATTCAAAGGGGATTTTTATTGGATCAAGTTTTATTTTAATTTCGACTCTATTAATCTATTTATTGAAAAAAAAGGTGATTAAACAGTAATGTTAGGATTAATTTATAATTAATAAGGACGATTTAGAAAATATATTAGTAAAATTATTAATCAAAAAAAAAGTTTTTAAAACAATTTTTTGCTTACTCTTGAAATTGCTATATTAATGCTATATTAAAAACTTGTTATTAAATGATATTTTTTTTATTAACACCTTTGAAAAACTAAATCAAATTTATTGAAAAATGTTTTTTATTTCAATATAGTTTCAATTATGTTACAATTAATTCTAAAGGCACCGGGTGTTGTTTATACATAATTTGTATAATTTGTGTCAGGAAATTATCAGCGTAATTAGCAACGTAAGTATAGTTGCCTATACGACGATAAAGCCGCTCACTGTAATGAAAAGGAATCTGTAAAATAGAAAACTTTAGTGTGGTTCTTCGTGATTTATATATTTGTTTACAAGTTTGAAATCAAATCCAGAATACTAAACTCCATTCGGTAGTCTTTTGTGATTTATAATAGGTTTAAAAAAGTTTGTTGGTTTTCCAGTTGAGCTCATTTAACGGGTACAACTCCATTTCAACTTATACAGGGTGGGCAATGGTGCGTTCGGCTTCGATAGCTCGAGTTCTATGATTGGTAGAAATTTGATTTAAGAGTCCTCCTCACCCGATGGCAACCTTGAGCGTTTTTGACATATACCTATATGCAAATTGCGGATCGGTCAAACAAAAATAATCACAGATCAAGCCTCGACGCGAATTAATAAGTTTGCGGTTATTGATTTATTTGGAGTTACATTAAGTTTTACTTGTTTACGGTGCAAAAATTTGTCAATTTCCTATCTATGATTGGGGGTGCAGTAATTAATATTGCTTTTCTGAAACTATTATCTACAATTTGATCACGGTTTTTAATGCAAAAGTTTGTAGTTCCAGAGATATTGTCAAATAAATGTCGAACTCAATTTTAGCTAAAACATACCAATAAATAAACTGTAATTGTGCCTTGTTTATACTAGATATTTCAAAACTACTTGATCTGTGTGTAGATAAAGGATCTTATTTTCAAATAACGCAAACCTCACCCCAAAAAATCAAACCGTTTGTCTTCTAGCGTGGCGCGCATGTTCGATTATACAGGGGCAAGTGACATTTTTTTAAATGGAATATTGTGTGTAAAAAAAGATTTTGCGTAGCCTTTTCCTAGACTCTTTTTACTCCAATATTATTGCTGACTATTTCCAAATCACTTGAAAGTAGCAATTTTCTTTGTTAAAATAATGACATCTACAGATGCACGTTTAAAAATCACTACAGTCACAATTACGAGTTCTAAGAAAAAATTATGTAAGTACTAGTTAAGAAACATCTGTGAGATATCTTTGTATCGTTTTTACTTTTGAAAAATTAAACAGGGTGGCTAAATTTAATTTTTCAATTTAGAACTTTTTGTATTTAATTTTCTCCATTTTTTCAAATAATACACTCTGTATATTTTTTAACGATATGATGTAGAAACTAAAAACAAACATTTTTTTGTGTGTACACCCCTATGGCTATTTGTAACCATTTTCGATTTATCGATCATAATTACAAAATTCAAGAATAATCCTAAAAAGTTAGATCGTTTTGCAAAATCTAATCTAATCTTTAATATGAATATGAGTTCGCATCTACTTAAATCCATGAGATTTGTGCTATTATTTCAAATCGTTTTCTAAATTCATAATGATGATTTGAGATTAATTTGTCCTTATTCAAAATTGGCTTTAGTCTGTTGAGGAATATCTTCTCAAAAGTTTTTTACAAAGTAAAAGTAATTTCTTTTACCGGCACCAATTTTTTACTTACTTGAATAGCGACCAGTTCAAAATCTGTATTTTTGCAGGTTGCAAGTAATACCTTTACTGCGATAGGTAGCCAAATTTTGTCAATTTCTTCGGGTAAAACTTAACTAAATGACGTAATACTTTATTTCTTATGTTTTTAATTGGTAAACTCATTTAATGGTTCCTACTTTCAATTTTTTTTTTTCTTGCTTTGTATGGTAACTTTTTATTTGCAAAGATTTTAAGACGATTGTCAGCCGCAGTCTTTGGTTTTGATCTAAGGTTTTGATAGATAAAATATCCACCTTTTTTGATATGTTTTATAACTTTGATGTTTTTGTCTTTGAATGTTTTAGCGCAGTGTGGCATAATTTTTTTGATTATTCGTGATTTTAGTAATCTCTTCTTGATGCATAAATAAACGGTTTAAAGAAAATGTTAATCTTAATGTTTTCTAGTTTATTTGGTTACCTAAAGGATGATTCTGTGGTTCAAACGGTGCACAATTTTGTTTAAATTAGTAAACTCGCTTTGATCAAATTTAAGGATTGCCCATTTTAAATTCTATTTTCACTTATTAAATACATACTATTCACACACATCTAGTAATTTAGATGTGAGTTCTGTCATTTTTTGCCTTCTGGGCCTAAAAATGTTGATTTTTCTTGTGCAAAATAAAATGTTATCCTAAAACTTCTTGGAGAAATCTTTACCACATGTTCTCAAACTAGTCCAGTGTCGATTAAAGAAAATCTACGACATTTTAAACTCATTACCATTTGTGAGAGAGGAATAATGGAAGAGATCCAGATCTGCTAAATGAAATATGAACTCTAGATCAGGCGCATTGTCTAGTGAAAACCATACCCTTTTGGCCGATTTTCTGAGAGACTTCTTTTCGCAATTTGTGCAAGTTTTTAGTCATTTTGTGGAACCAAAAACATTCCATTCTATAGATTAGGTACTGATTCGTTCATGGTATAATCACGATTCAGTATCACTGCCTTCAAAACGGGCACAAATGAAGCAGAATATGTTTTTAGTCAAAAAAAGTTGTGATAAAAGCGTTTATGTAAGATTATCAATGTTTGATAATATTATTCTTATGTCGTGAGTCGATCTTTTCAAACGTAGTCGCAGAAGTTTATTTTTCAGGCCTCTTTTTGTCGTCAATTACACACTTATTTCTTTAATTAAATAAAAACACTGATTGCTCGAAAGTCCAATTTATTATTTATTTATTCTTCAATAATGTTCGTAAAATTGTGTCATCACATTCAATTGAAATGACTTTATCATAACTATACAGTTGGATATTCACATATAAATTATTTCACCAAATATTGCTTGGAATTAATTAAATATTTGGTAGATCAAACCAGAGTTCTAAATTTAAACTAATAAAATTTTGTAGCCATTAATTATATCCACCGTCAAGGCTCCAAATTATGTTATTACACCAGTAAATACTTATTATGGTTACAAAATTGTCCTATAATTTAGATTTTATAATACACAATTATAAATCGCTTCGGTTTCATGAAATTAAATAAAAGACAAGCTGAATAAAACCATCTAATGGTGATAAATTTATTTCGACGTTTTTATCAGAAACACCTAAATTAAAATTTGTAACAAGTAAAAAGTCTTGAGTAAGTACGCAATAGTGCGCTATACATTTGATTCTACATGAGGCTGGTAAGTTATTGCACAATAAAGAAACTCCTCGGCCACCTTTAATTATCACATTTAAACGAAAATGTACATTTCGCTACTCTCTTAACTACTGTCGCTGCTTAATTAATTGAATTTACTTAACTACAAACAGATGGAATGTATACTGAACCCTAAAATATAAAATAATAACAAAAACAATGTAAAATAAATAAGAAAACACAATAATTATAGCTAATAAGCGATTAAACGGTATAAACTTCGCCAGGTTGGTGATTATCGTTGGATAACGTACTTTCTGAACTATCAACATTTTTATTGTCTATATTTCCGTTTGTAATACTCGTAATACTTTTAGACAAGTCTGAATCTTCAACATCCGTTTCGTCAGGAAGAGCTTCGACTGCTTTCTGGACCGGTTCCGGGTTCACGAGAAGATTGTTCCACCAAGTACTGAAAGCCCCTTTAGCTTGCGAGATGGCGCCACCTTTGGGAAATTATATTACATATTTAATTTGACTGACAGAAACGTTAACTTACCAACTGCCTTGCTGGTGGTTGCCACCGCTTTGCCAGTGCTCGCCATTGCTTGGTTCAATTTTCTACCGCTATCAGAATTTTGCATTGTACTGGAACAAAATCACAGTTTGAAGAAAATAATACACAATCCTGAAGATAGTACGGGCTCACTCTACAAATGCCCGGTTTCTGAAACAATAATTAAACTTAATTTATTGTCAGCAACGCGTTGAGATTTGACGTAGAACCCTTAGCAATGGATCAACAAAATCAATATCGATATTTTGGCTTGCACAAACGGAAAATAAACATTAATCATTCATCAATAGCTCATGAATTAAGATGGTAAGGTGTTGATGATTAAGGACTTATTTACGTTCGTACTAGCCAAAAAATCAATGATTTTGTTGACCTGTTGCTAAGGGTTTTACGTCAAATGTCGACGTGCCACTGACAATGAATTAACTTTAATCATCGTTTGAGCAACCTGGCATAATCTTGAGACAAGAGATATTTTGTAAATCGGGTCAAGAATTAGATTCTAAATATTCTAGTAAAAACTTACCCATATAATTTGCATTTGGCTACTTTTCTAAATATGAGGAGTATATTTTTATCTATTAAAATTCCCACAGACTCCAAAAAAATACTTACTGTGCTAATCTGAGTTTCATATCCGCTACTGAAAGCTGCCCTGCAAATGGATGTCCCGGATGGACATCCAAAATTCCCGGGTTGATGCCACTCAACCAAATCTTGTAATTATGGGTCTCCCGCCAGGTGGTCACAAAATTGCTATTAAAATGCTCAATTTCTCTGCTGTCATCTGCAATCGGCAATAATTACCATCAATTCAAGTTCAGCTCGAAAATAAAAAACCTTGCAACAATGAAGTTCTCATCAGACACAACAAATATATCCTGAACTGCGTCCTAATCCATTCATCTCCACCTTCCCAACCAACTCCATCCAAAAAAACATCATGCCTTTCCTCCGAAACATGCTTAACAACATAATCAGCAAATCTAAGATCTTCAGTAGTCAAATGGAGTTGTTTTCGCAACTCCAAATCTTGACACTCTATCCGACTTGCATCAATATCGACCAGAACGTCGTAAAGTTGACTTTTTTGTTTAAATAAAATGTTAGTAGCCCCAACCACGTAACCTCTAACATTCATATCAGTTAACAAATCTAAGTACGGCAGCGACAAATATGGCAAACACAAAAAGCCTTTTGTGAATATGGCAAGCGGAAATCCGCAAGAAGCGGTACTTAAATGGGCTAAATATGCCATGTTGTTGTGTACAGCATCTGTTATGGTGTCAGAACTAATCTCTCTTTGTAAACTGTTGTTCTTTTCATTTAAATTTGTTACGTCGACTTCGTGTTCTTTTTTACTTGTTAATGACGCGCGTTCTGTAATTTCGACGCCTACTTCCGTGATTGCTCTTACGGTGTTTTCATCTTGGTTTTCATGGTGTTCGGTGATTTTAAGTTCTTTGCCATTTGTCTCTAGGGCTGCGTCATTTTGGATGTTTTGATTCGTACTGTCGATGTTCTCTATTGTTACTGATTTTGTGGGGGAAGAAGTTTGAGAGAGATCTTCATCAGAGAACTCGGGCATGGGGGACATCGGCCTGGAGAGCCTGGAAAATTAATCAAACGATAAGACAAGGTAAAAAGATACAATAAATTTAATTATTGACATCATTTTAATATAATAATAATATAAGTTTGAAACAGAATAGACTCTGGACTAGCAATGATTTATAAAAACTGAAAATGAGTTCAAAACTGGGAATGAGTAAGAGAGCAGAAATGATTTAAAACTTCGGAATGAATTGGAGGTTGAGAATGAGTTTGAAACTACAAAATAAAAAACGAAAAATAAAGAAAAAGAGTAATAAAGAGAGATAAATACTTTGGAGAAAAGAATTTTAGCGTGTTATTACTAAAAAATTAATCTGTTTGAAGCAAACCGCGCATTTTGATTCACGTGTGCGTAAAACGTATACGTATCTCGAGCCGAAAGTAACAATTTACACCCACGGACAAAGTTTATTCTTCCACTGCGCGTCAAGCTTCAAAATTCGTCCGCGGGCGTAAACTTTTACTTTCGGCCCACATTACGTAAAACTATTTTAATTTTCCCTTTTGTAAATGCTTATTTAAGGTACAAATAATGTTTGGCATTGCATGGAAAAGAAACTGCTTCCGAGATACTTCCTGTTTCAGACTTTAGAAATGAGTATCTGACATAAATAAAAAAAACTTTGAAGTTTAGTGAGGTCGATCAAGTTTGCACCCCCACTTTTTAGGCCAGTGAGTAGGTAAAAAATTTAACATCAATTCTAAAATTTTTTTAAACTTTGCCGTGTAATGTGTAACGAATCGAAACGGAACTATAAAATATTGCAACTCGATTAAAGGTCGGCATCATTGTGAAAATCGGAAAAATTTAAATTAAGCGATATCTCGACGAAAAAAATTATAACATTGTTGCAAACTCGATAGAGTTTTCATTACAATATTCAATATGCAAAGGGAAATTTGCAGAAACTTATTAATTAGGCATAATAATGAATTATCATTAATAAACATTTACGAATGCAGTCATTTGCAATTAACATCTACACACGTTATGTTTTTTTTGAATATTTTTTACGTAATTACCTATTGATTTTGTTGTAAATTATAAAAAATGGACCATGCTGTGACTGAATAGAGTTGCTAATTTACAGAGTCTTGTAAGGCGATTTTAGCAAGTTGATTGTAGTTTTGCAAGCATGTTAATATTTTTGCTGGAAAATTAGATGAAAAAAAATGTTATTAATGATAATTAATTATTATGCCTAATTCATAAGTTCCTGCAAATTTCGCTGTGCATTTTGAATATTGTAATAAAAACTCTATCGAGTTTGCAACGATGTTACATTTTTTCTCGTCGCGGATAACGCTTAATTTAAATTTTTCCAATTTTCACAATGATGCCGACCGTTAATCGAGTTGCAAAATTTTATAGTTCCGTTTCGTTACACATTACACGGCAAAATTTAAAAAATGTTAAAATTAATGTTAAATTTTTTAGTTATCATGTCTCTATTCACTGGCCTATTTACCAATCTTACATATCTATATGTCAAAATTTTGCACACATTTGGCACACCCTATACCAAATTTTGCACAAGTCACAATTGGAACTAAAAGCAAAAAAATGTGCGGAGGGTGCAAACTTAACGGTTGCCCACCCATTTGTTCTAATTATATTGATTTTCCTTTCATTAAAATCTTTGAATTTTGCACAGATCTGCACAAGGAAATCCAAATTTTGCACACCCTTAGAATAATGACTACGCGTCCTTAAAAAATTATCTTCAGCCCCCCCAAACTGCAATAAATCGATAGTTTTCACACCATTAGAAACGTGAAATTTTGCACAATTTTGCACACTTAATATGAAGTTTTGCACATCACCAGAATAGCTGCTATAGCTTTCTGAAAATTGTCCGAGTCAACTTGAATCCGACCTATGGCGCCGATCTCGTGGCGCGCCATGTGCTCAGGATTTCTGTTTCTGAGCAGAACCACATGGAAGATAGAAATCTTGAAAAACTATGACAGATGGCGTCATAATTTTTCAAGAATTATATCTTCAATATGTTTTTTTTACTTAACTTTAGTAAACTCCTTGCTACTAAAACAATTTTTATTAGTGGAAAAAAAGTGGAGCGCATTTGTATCTTCCGCCTCAACTCAACAAAAAAACTCCCCCATTAAATATAGAAAATATTGCTAAGAATTACTAACTGAACAATGGGGTACTTGCCTCATGTTTGGGAAATATGATATTTAGAAAATGTAGGCGATTTCATTAGACCCGTATTTTTTCATTTGGTTCAATTAGGATCAATATTACGCCCAGAATTAATTTTTTAATTTTTAGAGTGGGAGATTTGTGACGTAGCCGGCCCCTGCACGGCGTAGTTCTAAAAGAAATCGTATAATGGCGCTTTACTCAAATTCCATGCGTTCGATTTATAAATCGAATGCCAATCCGCTGTACACATGTCGCGCACTCTGGTAGCAGCGCAGCATAGTAGCCAAAAACCTGAGTTCATTCAATATAGGTGTGAGTCTTGGATACGAAGAACCAATGCGTCATCAAAAACGAAAATTGCAAATATTTACAGAAATGTGAAATAAAAAAATGGTTTTTTTTTAAGCTTCTTTTAGTTATTTGCATGCATCTAGAGAATCAAAAAAGCAATATTTTTTTTAGGCAAGTACCCCATTGTGGATAATGTTAGAGAAGTAATTTAAAGACATCACATTGCGGTTTTCACCATCGAGCATGTTTAAGAATGTAGTTTGATTTAAAAAATATATAGTTCCCAGTTCTCATTGTTCTATATCTTCCAGATTTTTTTCTACGTTAGCTATATCATGGCGATAAATTTCTAAGCGATTTGTTTCAAGATTTGTTGCAAGTGTGTCAATGATTTTTACATCCACAAGTGTAAAATTGCGGATAATTGTTAACAAAGATTTTAGAATTTACAACGATTTTGATTCCTGCTATTCGAGCATCATGGGAATGCACATAACTCTAACAGGAGTTATTTTTGGTTGCATTTTGAATCAATTGCTGCAGGTTAGGTTTTCGATTCTTTTCATCCAGTTACTCATTTGAAAAAAATATTTAAGCCTCTTTTAGTTATTTGGATGCATCTAGAGAATAAAAAGTGCAATATTTTTTTAGGCAAGTACCCCATTCTATCAGTTTGCTGACTGGGAAAATTAGTACTAAAAAAACTTTACTGCTTCCCGAACCATTACCTTATACATGAAGACTGATTGAGGCCTTTCTCAATCATTTCGGGAAACAGTGACGTTAACGTTAAAATCGTGGAGCTTAACGGATGTACAGGTGATTTGTAAAATGTCACCCTCCGCTCCAACAATAGCAACTTGAACAGCAAAACAGCTTTATGTCTCCACTGCAGAATAAAATCCCTTGCTGACAAACCTAAAAAGAACCCATTACAACTCTTGCAATAACAAAACAATTGAAGATTCTAACCAACAAACAGTTGTTGCTGGAAATCATTCTCTGACAAAACCGAGTTTAAATGGTGATAAGTATCCTCCAGTATGGAGACTTTACTAAAATCACCCTCATCAAAGTAAGCATGTGTAATTAGCGACATTTTTACTTGAATCTGCCCATATAGTGGAATCTTACTTAAAACACACACCGACTTTTGCACAGTACCTCTGGTCATATCTGAGGTGCGATTTTTAATTTTCTGCAATCAATTTATTAATTACCAAAATAAAATGAAAAAACTCATAGTCAACCTCAATCGGAATTTGTCGAAAACAAGATATACCAAAAACAGTTTGTTTAGCATTTGTCAAGCTAGGCAAATGGAAGTAGACGGTGTCCTCGTCAAAATTATGAGAGCCGTCGGGCAAAGCAAGGGTCGGTAAATACTTCCAGCCAGGGGGGCACTCGTTGGGGGCGCCCGCCACTAGCGGGGGAAAGGAAAACTCAACCTGTAATGCAAGCCAATTAGCAACAACGTTAAAAATTTTGATATTTCGTACCTGACACCCCTTTTTATGGTGAAAACCGACTACGACGATATAGAGAATGGGCCCGTCTTGGTCGTCCATCGTCATTTAGTAAGCTTAAAGGCCCAAACTGTAAATTGAGTTTTTAATTACAACTTGACAAGTGGCGACAGCGTTTTGACAAATGGTGACAGCGTTTTGACACATGGTGAAGAATTGCTGCCAATCGCAACCAATCAGTTAGCACAGAAATCAATAGTTTTTTCACCATTTACTTCTAAATAGAAACCATTAGCAATGTAGTTAATAAGGGGTAATTATCTTTCGAGCAAAATCTTAGTTTTTTACAAATCACTTGAAATAGGAGATATTAATTTCAATATTCCGGCAACAAACTCCCCAGTTCTGCTGTCATTTTCTTTCAAACTTCAAACATCTGTCATCTGTCAAATATTTGTTTGTAAATAATAATATTAATCAATACGTGCCGATATACTCGTTTTCAAACTATATATGTTTAAAATGTTGCGAGACAAATTCTTCGACAATCCCTTTCCTGATTATAGTCCGGAAATTGCAAGAAGTTTTCTAGAAAATGGCGAGGTGATCGCTGGTTCCACCTCAATAACCACCTAACCTAACTTTGTAGGTTCGAAAAGACAACAAGATTTTTGCTAATTTGGAGGAAAAGTGGCAAGCCACTTTGGCCCAATTGAATCACGTTGATTACACCGACTATACAGTGTACACGGGAACTTCTGGAATTGCCCTATTGAGGTTATTGAAAGATGGAGAAAGCAAGCAAAATTTAGAAGTAGTTTTGCGGTAGTTAAACCAACATTGATAATACCGATAACTTGCAGGAAGTGAAGCAGTTGCTTTCGTTGCATCGGCTGAGGAGAAAGAGACATACTTTTCTTTGTGGCGATGCCGGTCCTCTGGCTATAGGAGCTGTTGTTGAATTTAAGTTGGGGAATCTTGATAGCTATAGGCAGCTGGTTGAAGGGTAAAAAGATGCTGAGTATTTTCGTGTTTTTTATGAAGAACTTTTAGGTTAATGTTAATGGAAGATGACATTTTGAACATTAATTCAGATCTGCCCAATGAATATCTTTATGGGCGTGCTGGATACTTGTTTGCAGTCCTGTTTGTTAATAAGCATGTTTTGCCTCTTCCGTTCAACGAAACTTTTATAAGAAAAGTACGTAACGTAGGAATGTTTCTACGATTTTTTGTTTGGATAACAAAGTTGCAGAAATTTCTTAAAATAATTGTCAATTTTCTATTAAAAAAATGGAAGAATTGAATCCATACAAAAGCAAGTTTGCGTTTTCTCGTAGATGTCTTTTTTTGTAGTTTTTACTATTAGGAAGTTTTAATAAATTGTTGCAGGTTATCGAAACGATTCTGATCTGTGGCAAGGACGAGGCGAAAGCTGGCAAATTCAAGTGTCCTTTGATGTATCAATGGCACGAGAGTTACTACTTAGGGGCTGCGCATGGCCTTTCCGGAATTCTCTACCTTCTACTACAAGCGAAAGATTACGTGACAGAAACTGAGTTACATACGCTAATTAAACCAACTGTCGACTACTTGAGCACGTTGAGGTTCTCCAGTGGTAATTTTCCTTCGTCATTGGGGAAAGACAACGACAAGTATGTGCAGTGGTGCCATGGAGCTCCCGGTTTCGTCTACCTTTTCAGCATAGCTTACACAGTACGTTTAACCAATACGGAAATGTTAAATTTGAGATAAGTCTTTTATGTGTTTTGTGAGTTGGGGAAGTTAGTCTAGGGTCTCAATTATTCATAACAAGGTGAAAACAGTTGGTTTATGTGTTTTGAAACTACCGGGCTATAAGACATAAAAGTGAGGCGGCTGTAAAGTCTACTTTACGGCCTGCTCATGGCACTTTGAAGATAGATAATTACATGGTACCAACGCTTAGTTTCTGTTTCTCGCCGCCTAATTTTAGGATCAAACCACGCATTCAATTGTATGATGAGTGTTATACAGGGTGATTCACTGAGACCGTCCATAGAAGTATCCTGAGAAAGGAAAAAGTTACAAAGCTGATAATTTAGTCATAGTCTTAGCAAGGTAGAATCTCATCAGTGAAAATATTTTCATAATGGTAGTACTTCCGCATATACCGGAAGTTGACATCAACTTAGTTATTTTAAATGGAATACTCCAATTTTTATTTTTTTCTAGATTCTATGAAGAACTTGAACATTATTTTGTAAAGAATCTCTATACTAAAATCAGTATTTTTCGAGATATTCAAATTTGTCTGAAAAATTTATCAAAAAACTTTTTGACTGAAAAATTAAAATCTCAGCAACACCTGACAACAATACGTTGAATTTTTTATATGGGTGAGAAATAACGTTGAAGCTAATGATGGTATGAACAGATTACCAAAATATTGTACGGCAAATTTATAATTAACGACATACGTCGACTTCACGAAAACATCAAAAAGTCAATTTTTTTAAGTGGCATGGTACTAGTTGGAAGAGAAAATTAATGTGCTTTTAATGCTGTATGATGTTTCTATGCCGAAAATGTATGGTTCTTTAGATATTTGGATTTTTTTTTATTATCACAGAAGATTGAATTGCACTCAGCAAAAAATAATTCATCAGACTAAAGAAATGAAAAAATACGGCCCTGTTTGTAAAAAAAGAACTTCCTAAAGTTTTTTGTTTATTCAAATCGGATAAGAAATGTCTTGAGGTGTTGTTTACGAAACACTCTGTATATAATATATGTTCTACAGTTGTTGTCGTCTCTTCCTTTTTGTTCCCAATTTCCATCTTGTTTTATCAAAAACTTTCTCAAGTTTCTCATAGCCATCGTTTCATTAATGCAGTTTTTTCAACTCCTTACCTGCTGTCGCCTCTTTTTTTTTTTGTTTTTGGCGGTATCCATTCTAATTTCTTTCTAGGCCATCTGTCTTTAGTCATCAACATGGTAGTATCCACATTCTCTTCGTGTATATGTCTTTGCATTTTGCTTCGGCTATTGTTATTTCTGACAATATCAAGTTTACAGTTTACATCATCCGCAGCTTCTTCTCAAGAACTCAATTTCCGTTGTCATAAGTTTTTTTTTGACTAGCGTAGAGAGTTTAGATTTCTTCCTTGTGGTTCTTAATATATTTATTTCGGAAATAAGACTGTAGTGTTAATTCTTTCACATATTTCGTTTTTACTGGTAACAGCTTTGTATTCAGCTTTGAGTTTTTTAATCATAAAACTTACATCTTCCTCATCTTTAGCAATGACGATGTGATTGCCTGCGAAGAACAATGTAAATACTGTATCATCACTTACCCGAAGTTGTACGCTTTTACTTTTTTACTTATTTTACTACTCCCCTTGTATTCCTTCTGAGCCTGACGACTTTTTAAATATTGTTCCTTTTATTGCTTCCTTTCCTTTAATGAATTTGTTCTTCCGATTCAACAGGTTTTTCCACCAGAAAATTTATTCGTGTTTTTCTCAACACTTCTTTGAAGTATTTGAAGTGAATTGGTACATTGTTAGTTTTACCATGTTTTACTGGTTGCTCTTAATCGATTTCATTGTCTTCCACACTTTTAATGCATTCTATTTAGCTGTCGATTTATTTGTATTTCTTTTCCAAAGCGTTGTTTTTTTTTACCTCTTATTTAACTTGTTTATTTATTCTTTTACATTCTGCTCTAGTTTCATTTTTTCTGTTTTGAAATAATTTTTTTGTTTATTTTTTTTTTTCGATGTTTCTGTGGGACCAATTTGTTATTATTATTTATCTTTTGACATTTCTTTTCTAGCGTTTTTCCTGCCTACACTATTAGAACTAGAAAAAAAGTATAACTGCTTCTATGAGTAACTAGCAGAAAGGTATATTAGACCATTTTTTGTTATAAAATATTGGCAGTCATTATTACCAGCGGCGCACACCTTTGACATAATTCAGAAATGCTTCGATTTTTCATGAGAATATTCGGATGGAAACTTGGAAAGGGTGAAATCTACCCTATACTATTTAATTTGGAATATTTTTAGACTTTTGGCGATTCGAAATATTTGCAATTAGCCCTAGAGAGTGGAGATGTGGTGTGGACCAGGGGGTTGTTGAGGAAGGGGTATAGTATTTGTCATGGAGTTTCCGGCAACGCTTATTGCTTTCTGGAATTGTATCAAACTACTCAGGTGATTAGTTTCAATGAAGTTTCACCAGTAGAACTTGCGTCATTTCAGGAAGAAAAACATCTTTATCGAGCTGCTAGATTTGCTGAATGGTGTTTTGAATATACTAAAAATCATGAAGAGCACACTCCCGACCGACCATTGTCTTTATATGAAGGAATCGCTGGACCTATGTACTTGTTGTTGGACATACAGAAGCCTCTTCAAGCCAAATTTCCTGCATTTACCCTGTAAATACCTTCGCTTTATATTGAATGTTAATTTAATGTTGTAACGTTATTGAAAAGAGTAATAAATTATATACACTTTCACTTTAGTATAACTTATTTATCATCACGTACCTACTTCTACTTTGTCTTGGACTTTGCCACTCCTGCATAAACCCGCACACTCTTGGTAGGTATAGCAACAATATCGTTCATCTTACATTTGAAATTGTCTTAAATTTTGGAAAAAAATGGAATTATGTAATACCTCCTTTATTTGCGTTTTCTTTAAAATGTACAAGTATATACAAATATGCAAATTTTTACAAATGGCAAGTTTCTAGTTACGTCATGGCACAAAAGCGTAGCTGCACAACCAATTATTTACGGTTTTAAATGGACCCCTTCTATGAGAAGTGGGTTAAGAAGGAATGATTGAATTTAAAAAAAGATTTACTTCTGATGCAATCTCGGCAAGCTATTTTTAAAACAACCTACAAAGCTTCCAAAGGACACTCAACTAAAATTAACAATACAACCAACTAACAATACAAGCCCTTATAAAGTTACAAAAATAGACTATCCGAGTGATAAGTGATATTGCTTATTTAGGGATGCGATCTCTCAAATAACATAAAACAGATTCGGTTCCTTGCTCCAAAACGGCGTATCTGGGTTGCCGGAAACAGTTACCTTTCAACTCCACTGACCTAAAATTTTATTGGGGATTATTACATTTAGTTACAAAAAAATAGCTGACACGAGTTAATTCACTTTATTGCTCCCATTAGTTGACGTAACTCAAAGCTGCTTTCTTTGAAATAATTAACAAAAGTTTGATGGCACTTTTATGAAAGAACCAAATTCGAAAGCGCGAATTAACTTTCGTGCAACTGATAATTTTAAAATTTACCGCAATTGCTTCATGTTTCCCAATTCAGGTGGTACATGGTTTATGTTATTGTTCGATAAATCCAAAGTGGCAATTCTTGATAAATTTCGTAAACCATCTACCTCGATCTTCACGATCTTATTGTCGCTGGCTAGCAAAATTTCCAGGCCCACCATGCTGTAGATGCAGATAGGAAGAGATGTAAATCTAAAAAAAATATATTAATGTAATTTGTGGATGCAAACGATTTTGTTTTAATCAAATTAGGAAACAGGACAAAGCCAGTACGTAGGTAGGAAAAGCAGATCTAATGGAACATTGGAGTATGCAAGGTGGTGCAATAGTGCGTCCGACTTTGATAGCTCAAAATGGCTAGAAATTTGATTTAAATACACAAATAGACTAGAGAAAAAAGTCTATAACCAGAAAATATTTTTGAACATACAGGCTGAGCCAAGACGATTATACAGGCGCAAGTAACATTTTTTTAAATGGAATGTTGTCTGTAAAAGAAGAGTTTTCGAAGCCTTTTCCTAGACTCTTTTCACTCCAATATTATTGCTGACTAGTTCGAAACCACTGGATGTAGCGATTTTTTTTTGTTCAAATAATGGCATTTGCAGATGCATGTTAAAAAAAATCACTATAGTCACAATTACGGGTTCTAAGAAAAATTGTGTAAAATTTAGTTAGGAAACATCTGTGAGATGTCTTTGAATAGTTTTTACTTTTGAAAAATTATACAGGGTGGCTAAATCAAATTTTTCAATTTAGAACTTTTTAAATTTCATTTCTCTATTTTTTTTCAAACAGAACACCTCTATATATTTTTTAACAATATGATATAAAAACTAAAAAGAAACATTTCTTGTATGTATATACCTATGACTATTTGTAACCATATTCGATTTATCGCCCAATAATTACAAAATTCAAGAATAATCCTGAAAAAATAGATGGTTTATACTTGAAATAACTCCACAAAAAACTTCAAATGTTTGAAAATTGACACAAATGACAACTGACGACAGGTAGTTACCTGTCGACAGTAAATGTGTATTGCTTGTCAGATAATATAAAAAGCAAAAAATGGTCAAGATACAAACATAAAGTGAACTTACTAAAAAAACTTATGCTGTATTTATAGGCAAAACATCTGGAGCACTTAATACAATTCTTTTCTGTCGAGTTATTTGAAAAACAATCTAAGTTTTTAGGATTATTCTTGAATTTTGTAATTATTGGGCGATAATCGAAAATGGTTACAAATAGCAATGTGGGTGTACATAGAAAAAAATGTTCGTTTTAGTTTCTACATCATATCGTTGAAAAATATATAGGCTGTTCTATTTGAAAAAATGGAAAAAATTAAATTGAAAAATTAAATTTAGCCACCCTGTATAATTTTTTAAAAGTAAAAACGATTCAAAGACTTCTCACAGATGTTTTCTGACTAGTCTATACATAATTTTTCTTAGAACTCGTAATTGTGACTATAGTGATTTTTTTAACATGCATTTGCAGATGCCGTTTTTTGAACAAAAAAAAATCGCTACATCCAAGTGGCTTGGAAATAGTCAGCAATAATATTGGAGTGAGAAGAGTCTAGGTTCTAGGAGAAGGCTCCGGAAACTCTTCTTTTACACACAACATTCCATTTAAAAAAATGTTACTTGCCCCTGTATAATCGTCTTGGCTCACCCTATATGTTCAAAAATAATTTCCGGTTATAGACTTCTTTCTCTAGTCTATTTGTGTATTTAAATCAAATTTTTACCTATCATATAACTCGAGCTATCGAAGTCGGACGCACCCTGTATATAGGGTTAAGTTAAGACTGCAACTCAAAGAAAAAGCATACTGTCAACTACCTGTTATTGCTTAAAACTAACTCTCTTAGATAAACCAAGGATCTTAAACTATCAGGCAAACTGCTTAAAAGGTTGCTGCCTAGATCAAAATATTTCAATTTGGCACATTCACTTATAAATTCCGGAATTTCCACCAAACAGTTCATGGATAAATTCAACTCTGTAATATCAGAAGCGATGTGTTTTAATCTAAAATTGATCAAAACTAAACTTTCTTTCAAACTAACAAGATGAAAATTACCCGTTAGGTACTAGACTCAATTTGTTTTTGCACAAATCGACAACAGTAACTTCGGCGACTTTAGCTTCTTCAAAAACGTCATCAGGTACGGAAGTAATTTGTTTCATAGCAATAACTAAAGACCTGGAATTTCTCATGGTGTACCTAAAATAAATAGTTGAAAGTGTTTAAAACTAATTTTCCTTTATGAAAGTGTTACTTGTCTGGGAATGTTTTTGGTTCCAAAGGTACTTTTGGTGACGTTGTTGGTAAATTTTCCAACTGTTTACCTTCGAGTTTTTCACGTAAATGTTTCAAGATTCGAAGAGTTCCACCTTTAACGATATCAGCTCTTATTTGTTTCAGTTTATTTCCCTCCACTTGCAAGTTCTGCAAATGTGGTAACAATCCGAGAGAGTTTGGGAGACTAGGAAAATAGTGTTAAGTTTATATGATTTTTCTGATTTAAGTTATTACGTTGTCAGGTCATTGTTGGTAAGGTCCAGCCGAATCAAATTCTGTAACATGGCTATTTCATTGGGAACTGCTTCAATTTTGTTGTCTCTGAAGTCTAGGATCTTCAAATGAGGCATATTTTCGCAAAAATCTGAGCTTATTTCCTGAAACAATTTCTTCGCATTTACGCATTTTGAGAGTTATTGATTCTACTTTGATGTAATTGTTGCCGAAGTAGAGCTGTTGGATATTAGCGCATCCCTCAAAATCGGGCAACTCTTCAATATTGTTGTGTTGAGCATACAAAAATTGTAATTTTGTCAACTCTCCCATTTTTGGTAAAGCCACCAGATCATTGTGAGTTATGTCAAGCTTAAGTAAACCTTAAAAGAAATTTCAATGAACAAGTTAAGGGTTAGTCACTCCCAATACCCCTCAAGTTAACTATGTCCGGTGGTAATTCAATTAGTTTGTTGTGAGATAAATTTATTTCAGTTAACCGCACCAAAAACCCCATCCCTGGCGGTAGTTTAGTTAGACAATTTTGTGATAAATCCTACAAATATTTGTTGTTATCGGTTTAAGATTTTAATTTTGAATTATTTACCAATTGTTGAAGCATTACCAGATTTGAAATATTTTTCGATAATTTCTCCAAACAGTTGTGAGCTAGCGTCAAAATTTGGAGCTCAATTAAATCATGAAACTCGGATGGTAGAAAGTTAATTTTGTTATGACTTAGGTTTAGTTTTGTTAACTTAGTTAATCGACCAATTTCACGTGGCAGACTTGTTATATTATTATCCTGTAACTGTAAAACTATCAATAGATATGTCCAACATTGCTTGTCCTCTCATAGCAATATTACGTTTAATACTGATAAATCCTCGAACATTTCCAGTTCACCTGGAATTTCCTGGAGCACATTGGAACTTAAATCTAAATATGTCAACGGTTTAAAATGCCACCAGTTTTCCTCTTCAGTCGGCTTGTTGAAATCAATTCCAACATTATCTTCTTCTGTTAACTCGTACATGGTAAACAATTTTTCAGGTACTAAAACCAAATTGGTAGTAAAGTTACTTGGAAAATTGTAAAATTACCAGTAGTCAAGCTGCGTCCAGACAAGTTGAGTTGCCCTGTCCTTCGAACAATTTTTATCATTCCCTTTGTCAACTGCGTGTCATCTTCTTGTTTGGTTTGTAAGTGGAAAACTGGATTGAGGAGCTTACGTCTGGACTTTACGCTAGACTGTTTGGCCATTTTTTGGGGTGAAAACTACAAATATTGATTGGCGTTGACAAGCAGCAAACATAACCTCAAAAATTGTTATGACATCAGATTTTGTCGTAATCGACCTTGAACATTTAATTATACACTATAGAAGTAAAAAACTGCAACATTTTACCACAGATCTATAAAAAAGAAAACTAAAAGATTGATTTAGTAATTTCGACTCCAGGAAATATGTAGCTTAAAAATATGTAGTTTAGAGAAAGTCGAGTTACGTACAGATTATTATTATTTCAAGAACTTGGGTTTTGTTAATTTAGTTTTGTCAAAATAAGTAAAATACATACAGTAGAACTTCGATAATCCGGACGGATATAGTTTTCGGCGGGTCCGGATTAGCGAAATTGTCCGGATTACTGAAATATAATATTTCAACTCTTTAAATGCGTTTAATAACAAATTATTACATTAGCTCCTCGATTTTTTATTCATGCCCACTGAACACTGGTGGAAAAACATTTTTCTGCTTCTGAATGTTTAACTCTGCCTGTTAGATTGTCAACTACAGCTTCAGGGTCATTTTCTTCTTTATTTCCCTCTTTTGTCGTGAATATGATTCGTTTATAAGTCCAAATGTCCGGATTATAGAGGTAAAATTTCTAAAGTGTCCAAACTCCAGAGGCGTCCGAATCACTGGAGTGTCCGAACTAAAGCATGTCCGGATTATCGAAGTTGTACTGTATTATCATTATTTATACATTATACATAAGATGTATAAACAATAATATTATATTATTTAAAATTTTATTTATTGGCCTCTTGTCAGATTGAAAAGAGAATTAGAGCTTTGTTTTGGATATACAGGCTGTTCCGGAATAACTGTGACAAACTTGAGAAGCGGATAGAAAATCAAAAAATAAAGAAACTTTTTTTAATAAACACGCCTTCGAAAACGCTTGATAACGGAGGCCCTCAAAGTTGAGTTCAAATTGTTTGCTCAATACACCTCAATTTGCCTTTGCAAAATTGTAGTTTGTCGCCTCGTTTCTGAAATATTTGATTTCAAAACCGATAGGTGGTCCATTTTCTATAATTGAGGTGTTTTGACCATTTAAATCGAGAGTTTCTCCAAAACGATTGTCCAAATCAAAATTTCAGAAAAATAACTTTTTGTCTAAAATTGAATGGAAAATTCCAGAATGTCACCAAATGTTGAATATTTCTAGTGGCGTTGAAACTGGAAAAGAGAAGGAAACACACTTCCCGATATCTACGCCACTGAATAATTGTCATCAAAATGAATACCGACAGTATCTACCGATAACTTATTTCAGTAGTAGTACCTACATGTGCAAATATTTAGGAAAAAGCTCATAAGACTTACGAGTTACGTCAAAAACCATTTTTGAAATTCAACTTTGCTATCAAGCGTTTTTGAGGATATGCTTATTAAGAAAAGCCCTTTTATTTTTTGATTTTATATCCGCCTCTCAAGTTTGTCACAGTTACTCCGGATCAGTCTCTATGTGCAAATAAGTTGAGGTTTGAATCTATTATTACTTACCTACACCAAAGTTCACCTCATACAGTAGAACATGTAAGTCAATAACATTTGCATAAGATGTGTTTTCATACCCTTCACCACACATCTCATGTTGCGGATTGTTTTTTATTTTTGTAATGTGCGTGATTGTCACATTTCTGATGCCCGTTTTTGTCCAATACAAGTTAGGTTCATTCTTTAACCGTTTTCCTTTATTGGTATTTTCCGGGTGCTAACTGTATTAGATTCAGGTTGGCTTGAGTCACGTGATATGACTTGCAAACAAGAATAGATGTTAGAAAAAGATGACAGCAAGAAGCAGAAAACGCTCAGTATTTTTTTGAGTAAAAAATATTGAATATTATTATTACTGCCCGATTGCATGAACGTTAACGTACTGCTAGCTGCCAAGCACAACTCATGCCAGTGGCCTCTTTTTTCCAAGAAGGCCAAATTGGTGATATAAGAATGCGCATTTTTTGTCAACCCCATGTCCAGGACGAGGAATATGCTCACCTTTGCAAAAGGAATAAAATTAAATTTATTTGCTCGGACTGTGAGATGTCCTACTCCTCTCGGACTCGATTAATTGAGAATTGAGAATACGTTTTCTTGTACTTATATCTTTTATCACTAATTACCAATTATACTTGATAAATAAAATTTTTATCTCTTTTAATTGATTTACTTTTTTAGTCTATAGTCTCATAGTGTTCTAAATAAGGACAGTATGTATCCTTTTACTCTAAAATTGATCACGAATTTCAAAAATTTCTCATTGTTCTTACATACCTACATCTAAAGATACAGTTTACTATCATAAGAACATAATTAGGAAGTTTAGTAGATATGCAGGTTATACGAAGGAAATTGTAAGAAACCCTTAAGATAGCCTTATTTGGTAATTAAAAAAGAAATTAATGTAAGATGATCTTTAGTTTACCGGATCGATACAGAACAAAGATCTTTTGTCCTACAGCGAAAAATTCAAATGGTAAGATATATAATATGGAAATGTGTTTAAATAGAAGTTTGTCCAATTGTACATAAGATGGATTCATTAAAAGTTCAAAAGAGCTTCCATATATCATTTCCAAAGATAAAAATGGTCGTATCACAATTAAAAATATTTGTCATTTTTTCAGTTTCTTCTTCTAAAATCTTCAATCAATTTTAATATAAGTAGGTACCCATGTACTTATTATTTCTACAATTTTTTGAAAAATTTTAAATATGAGGATAGGTACAGCAGTTTTCTATCATCGTGAAGAGGATGATAAAGACAAAGCAAATGCAAGATATCTGAGGTATATAACTTGAGGATAAACGATATGTACCTAAATGCGATAATGAAGATATGGCTACTTTGATTTAATTTATTTTCGATTGTTTGTCTAATCTTTTTTAGCAAATTGGAAAATATTTATTATTAAAACAAGAAAATTCACAGAAACAACAAACATAATAAAGGAGATCAGAATTCCAAATCCTATACAAATTATAATATTTGGTCGAGCAAATCAAAAAATGTTGACAAGACACATAAACGTCAAATCAAAGTTTGGCGTATATACCTTTCTTTATATATCGAAGATAGAGACTTCAGATTTTTTGCATTCGCTTAATCTTTTCATTTTATTTACGATGATGGTAAAATTGCTATACGTTCCTATTTGAGTTTATGGAAAAAATCGTTAAAATAAAAAATTGTTATTAAAATTGAAAGCGGATTTTAAAGTAAAAGTGAAATATCGTGTCGACTGTAGTATTTTCAATAAACGGCATTCAGGAACTTCATAGAACTATCGGTTTTCTTTAAAAAACGCTTTTCAAAGTTTTTTATTTTTTCTACCATTTGAAATTTTCGAGAAAAAGTGTCTTTTTATGTTATTGCCCTCGATTGTGCCTCCCTCAAAAAGAATTGAGAAGTAAAAATATTTTTGGCAATTTTCTCAATAAAATTTTTTCTCCGTTAATGTGGAACAAATAGAATCTGAGATAAATCCGGTTTTCATGTTTTCATCGTTAATGACTCACCCTGTAAGAATATAGAAGACCTAAATAACTTTTTGGGTATTTGCATAAATGAGGAAGATAATCCTAAAAATAATGCTTACAAAAAATAATTTAATTTGGAAGTTCTTAAAAGAATAATACCAATAATCATGGTCGTATAAAATTTGGTCATTGTTTACTTTACCCACTTTTGGATTTTCAAAAAGCCAATTACATACAGCAAAACATTCCTTAACATTTATACCTATATTACAAAAATCAATATTTTTTTTGGTGCAAACCACTTCTATTTTTACTCTTATCTTCCTTGCCCTAGCACATCTACATCTATAAATTTTGCATAAAATTATTTATCAATTGCACAACATTTTATTGCTTAAAATGGCATTATAATGATGTTCAACGATGGTTTCCAAAAAAAACCCTACAAAAAACGAGAAGTGGGCTTTGTAAACAATTACCTAAAATTTAGCCTATAGCCCCTAAACCCTGCTGAACTAACATCTTACAACGCTTTACGGCGACTGAGGCGACTTCAAGTTGAGGTCCTAGCTCCCGGAACCGCTTCCGATCCACTTTTCAAGTGCAATCAACTCGCTTTAGATCCATATTTCCGTTACTCCCTAAAATTTCAGGTTCAGCATCTCTTCTGCGTGCATAAAGTCACAAAAGTTCTCAGAACTGTAAGCTTCACTAATTCTGTCTTTGTTCTCGCTCATTAATTCAGCAATTATTTTTTCCCCAGCATGCTATGACTAATACCGGTCAAAAAAACCATACTTCTTAAAAAAAAAAAAACAACAAACCACTAACGACGTACGAATAATTTCGTGGAAACTCCTGGTTATTAGACTAAAAAGAAAAAATCAATTCTCTCCGTGTACCAAGAACCAATTTCTGACTCGACACTTTTGCGATGAGTTAATAAAAATTTTGGAATTAAAACAAAACCAAACTACCGCACTCACGAAGAGCTATTGGCAGTGATCAATTCGAGCACACTCATATTAGAGACAGAGCACAACTAGTTTTTGTCTCAAGTTAGGTGACTGACTTTCTTGTCGAAGGCTTGCTTCAGTTGAGTTTAGAACCGCTTTGCACAAGTTCCGCCGGTTTTGGTCAGCCACGCGATCTCTGGGGCCCAAATTTCGCGATAAGTGCAGTGCCCACTCGGATGTCCGGGAAACTCGCAAAATTCGTTTCGCCCAGGTGAGTAGGTCGGATTAAACCCCAACTTTCGTCGAATTTTTAATAATGACGACGCTAATTTGTTTGAATACATAATACTTCGTTTCAAAAGGATTCGGAAGGCATCCAGGAAGTTTTACCATATAATTGTGGCAGGATAACGCGACCCTTACCAATTCGACGTCACTTTTTTACTTTCCAACCATAATTAACACGTGGGTTTTGTTGGTTTAACTGTATTCTCATGCGAATTGTGGTCATTTCTACAAACAGATTCTCTTTCTTGGTGCAATATTTTGCAACACTTCGCCAAATTCCGAACCGTAATCCCGTTACACCGAAATCGCTGCCAGGCCAGGAGCAGCAATTTTCTCGGGTTTATCGTCTCGTAATTACATAAACTAAAGTGAATCATAACATTCCGGTTTGTTTTGTTGATAATTAATTACTGGAGCGTTAAAAGGTAAAATTGCCGTTAGATTCGCGATAAGCCGACACCACTTTTTCTTTTCACCAGAACTAATAAAACTGTCTCTTTGTTTCGAGGACCGAATCGGGTGACTGATTTTCAAATAATTAAGGTCGAAGATCGATCAAAATGTGATCAGTTAGATAATCCGAAAACGAGGCACGTATGCAACACGATATCAATATTCACTTTCCTTTAGTAAAAGTCGTGGTCGTTAAACGTAGGTAGGTGTAGTGAATTGGCCCAAGGTCGACGTTCAGGGGGCAACAGTCTGAAACCTACGCTCAAGATAGATATTTTTTGATCAGTCATCGGATTGACCAAGGGCGTCACCGAAGGGGTTTATACGACGTATCCATGAACTTAGAAATCTGCCTCACGACAAGAATTCGATTTGATTGTAATTCGCTTCCGCTGCAATCACGATCGTTGCATGATTTAAATTTTAATAGTTGCTAATCATAAGCAGGAAGAGATTTTGTATGGTTCTGTAACTGGTTCTATCTTAATTATCGATTTCCAGGTACTGCAAATTAATAATTCATTTCAAGACTGCATCGGCGATTCACTGCACAAACAGGAAAGATTTTTTTTAATTTGAATAGGAAATGAAATAAGGGTAAAATTTAACTTTTTGACCGGAGACCCTAGTCGATTAGGCGAGTAACCTTTCTGCGTGCAATGTGTAAGGAATGAAATTATGATGATTTCTACCTACAACAACAAGAAAACTTCTGTTGTTTGAGATAATTTAATTTAAAAACCTTCATATACGAGGGTTTTGAGAATGGAATAGCATACAGGAAATCCCGAAATTAATCTGCAATATTTTACCAGCAATGCGTTGATATTACTTATAAAAAATAATAAAAAAACGTTTATATAAACTAAATTTAGGTAGAAAATGCTTTTTAGAGCAACTACCATCCTTAAAAGTGACCTTAGCATGCTTACTTATAAAATTGAAATTTAGTAATCGACGAAACATTAGATTTTAACGTAAATGGTGTGAAGAACTTTTAAAAGAATTTATTCAAGTGTAGTAAACTAGGCAGAAATAATATTGGCATAAAAATCTTCTTACCGTTTTATTTGAGAATTTAAACTTAGGGTATTTTGCTATAAAAAGGTTTCCTCTATTTCGATAGAACGCTTAGTTTTTAGTCATTTACTAAGTAGAAATTGGCAAACTTTTTATAATAAGTGCTTTAAGGGCGGCTAAATAGAATAGCAATGAAGATCTCCGCACAAAATCATTATCAGGTGTTGGCTAAGCTGATCTAATGTCAAACACACTTTTGTTTTCCATAGCCCAATATTATCCAAATGATTTATGCTACTTTATATAAACTTTTAATTGATTTTTATCAAAAACTAGGCATTTTAAAAAAAAAGTGAGGCGAGAGTATCTTTACAACGCAAAAACCTTTTAATTAACTAACAATTTCTTGTCAAAGAGTGAAAAAGTTTACATACCTACAAAAAGTTTGAGGCAATATTTTTTTATAGTCTCAGCTATGTTGAGGTACCTCTGAATAAAGCTTTAAAATTATTTTTACATTATTAACTTCCTGATAATTTTGACCTTTCTTCATAGGTTTGGTCATAGAAGTCGCTGGTAAAATATTGTTCGTTAATTTCAGGACATCTTGTATTTACCATATGAGAAACTAAATAGATTAATAATGATAATGGTGCAACATGAATAAATGCATCGCTCAGCAGCGATTAGCAATTTATTTTTTATTATTCAAATGTGTCTCGGCTGCATAGATTTGTGAAAGACTGAAAGAAATTAGTCAATTATAAATTATTATTAATTAATAAATTTAAAACTGGAGAAACGGGAGTTTAAGATGCAAGACATCCTTTATGTTTAGTGATAAAAACACTTACAGACACTATTAATTAACTGATACAATAAATTGTAAGGAGCGAATTTGTCAAATCTATGTTAATAAATAGTTTTCAGCTGGAGACCCTAGGCGATCAAGCGAGTAACCTCTAATCGAGAAACGTATAAACTATAGGGAATAAAATTAAATAACGATCATTATTAAAACTAATATGGATCTGCTATTTAAATGTGTTTTGAATTACCGTCATATATACGAGGGTTGTTCGATAAAATTTCCGGACTGAATGCGCTGTGCTTGTCTAAAATTAATGGATCATAAGCACCAACAGAGTAGCTCAAAACAACAGTGACAAAAGCGTACAGCGACCGGCCACACGCGGATTTGCAAAATTATTTTAGTAATGGAGAATTCTTGATAAGAAAATAATACGTACTGATAAAACATCCTTTGAAAACTCTTTATAATATAATAGAAACATTTTTTCGGTAATGTTAAATAGGATATGTAGGTTGCTAGTAAATTATCTATTATGTTATTAATAGACTACGAATATGGGAAAGAATTTTAAAATTTATTCATTTTAGTTATGAATATTGAAGAAACTTAACGCTTAATAATTTTGTAATTAAATCTTACATTTCTTTTTATAAGCATGCAATTTACGTACTCATTATTATAATATCGTAGAGAATGGTTGTTTATCATGACTTAATTAATATTGGTATACAAGGTGCATTTGAAAAAGGTGCCAAAAATTTAAAGGTATGTAAATTAATAATAAATAAGTTAATAAAATAAGAATTTCACTATAATTTAGTTGGGGGGGTATGTTAAGCAGCGGGAAAGTAGTATAAAATTGCCTTTAACTTTTTTGTATGTTTTTGTTTGCAGTCCTTAATATCAAATTATGAAATTACATGATTTTTTGAACGAATAAGATGCTTTTGTTGTATTTTGATAAGTTGTACCGTTTTTGGGTAAAACAGCTTTAAAAGTTTCATTAGATGCTCCATGAAATAAAATGTTCGATTTTTTTTTTGATATTTGTCTTGCAAATGCTGTGTACGTTTAGAGCACATTTAATAATGATGAAAATCTAGGTACGTTCTTCCTTTAAATTTTTTCCAAAGACGCTACTGTTCCTAAGAATCTTTCCCATAAAAGCACATTTATTGGGCACTAGCTTCTTGGGAGGTATCAAAGTGTCATAAACAAGTGGAAAATATCTAAGTTATTCTAAAAATACCTTATGTATAAACGCACAACACTATACGCATAATAGTGATTCAAGTAGTCATCATACTACAATAGTAGTAGGTATTTGTATTTTTGTTTTTATTTCATCATCAATTCAATTCAGTTGGTATAATTACACAAAATAAAACATTGTTCAGTTAAACAATTTTTCATAAATTTATTTAAGAACAGTCAATTGAACATTGGCGTTTGATTTTCAGACCCAGGTAGTAAAATAATTTTAAACAGCAGGTGATCTGCATTTAACTTGTAATGTAACGTCATCTTATTTTGCCCAATAAAAAAGAATTTTATGTCATCCGGTAAAAAGAAAGAAGTGTGATTTATGAGCACGTTATAAAGCCTATTAGTGGCTACTGTTCGGTGATTGCGCCTTAGAAATCAACTGTAAACAAGATTACCTTACTACTCAACCGTACCTGCAAATAAGACATGATTAACGACACAATGCTGACAAAATTTACAGCTACAAGGAATTGCAGTTTTGATCTGAGAGATTGGATTTTTGAAAATTCAAAGAATATAACTTTTCTATTAGTTGTTGGGACCATATTTGGCTTCTTGTTTACTAAGAAAATTTAATTAAAATATTATTTAATAATTATTAAATTGCTCGATGTTGTTTTGACTACACTGCGATTGTTTATTTCGAAGATGGGCATTCAACTGACATTTAAACAGTTATCTCATCTCACTATTAAACGGAGCTGTAATTTGATTAAACAGAAGTTTGGTCTTACTAATTTAAAAAATTTTAATAAATTAATAAGCAATTGATCGATTTTAACATATTTGATTACTAGGTGGTACAACTTCCGCGTCTGTTTATAAATCAATAAAATTATCATTTTGTTATCATTATTGCGTTATAAGAAAATGTCAATCTTATTATATCAATTCTTTGATTCTTAGTCCGGTTAATGAATGCTCAAAAGGGTAGTTTAAAGAAAAATGGCGAGATTACAGTTCTGACTTCAGGCTTCTGTTTGGACTAGTTACAAGGTAAACATACCAAAAGTTTTCAAACCAGCACTGGGATCCCCGACAAAGCGTTTCGACCGCGTCGCTTCCAAAGCTTTAATGTCGACCGAGCCGACTGGCATTTCTATCGGTTAAACAGAGAGTTCCGAGAGGCTATCGCTTTTTTCTGATCGCTTTGGAAGCGACGCGGTCAAAATGCCTTGTCGGGGATCTCAGTGCTGGCCGGTGCAAGGGTGCACAAAGAAGATCTCACTCTTGAGCTTTTTGCTCGAAAACGGTTAGTTCCAGACAAAGAATGGTTACGTACAAAATTAAATTTGATATAATTTTCTACCACAATGTTGTTCATTTTTTGTATCTATATTATAATTTTTGAGAATGTTGCTAAAGTGTTTGAAAAGGGAATCTCGGTGCTAATAGAAGCCAGCAGAAAAGGGAAGAACAACAATGGCTCTTGGCTACGTGGCGTGAAATCCCTAATACTTCACGTCTTATGTAGAAAGAAGTACACTAGAAACGATAGCATTGTGGATGATTTGAGAAGGCAGGCTTTCTCAACCTCATCAGTACTAACAGCAAATGTAACATTGAAGTTATCACTAACATTTGACTGTTAAACACTTTTTTTTGTACAAAAACTTTTTCGAATATTTATGAATTTTACGAGCGCATACCTTAAAAATTATAATAAAAAAAAAAAAATAGGTATCAACATTTCTGTGGAAAATTTTGTCTGCTTTAATTCGGTATATGACCACTTTTTCGAGATATAAGCAAAAAACTTAAAACTGGGATCTTCATTGTGCCCCTTTGCACTTTCTAGGTTCACCTTCACAGTTCTGAAGTCAAAAATTGTACTCTCGGCATTTCTCTTTACATCCTCTTCATTGATCAAACTATCTAGACGAGTATTTTCAAACTTATGTAGTAAGAATCTTATCGGAAACTTTCTAGCCAACTGATAGACAAAAAAATCAACTTAAACTGCCCACTTAGATTTGCAGAAGAAATAGATAACGAGATAACACTGTAGAGGATCTAATACGTACTAATACAAGGAGCAGGATGGTACTCAACTTTCAAATTTTAAATATGATAAAAAATAACTGTTTGCATAACGTCATGGAGGGTTTCTTAAAATAAGACTCATCACGCCAATGCCAATTTCAAGTCGTAACTGCTTTTTAAAAATTGAATCCGAAAATTCAACGATTTTTAGAAGAATTATCTCAAACATAAGCTATCAAATGTATTCATCGTAAACGGTCAAGAAACCGCAAGAGTTGAGGGGAGTTAGACCAGAAATGGTCAATCTTACTAAAGTATTTTCAAAAATTCCTCGGTGGATACAAACTTCAGGCTTTAAATTATTAACTTCAAGTTGCTTTTAATATGCACCTCCCTAAATACTGCTCATTGTCTTTGGGTACATAGCTGATAACATGCTTTGATTCGTCAAATAATATTTCCGTATTGAAACAGCATTTTAGCTGAAAAACTACTTTGTTCATCTTAATTTGTTATCTGTGTAGTATTTCCATATCCTGACCTTGTCTGGTTCTTCTTTTTTTTTGGTATTTTAGATTTTTGGGAGATTGTAAGTTCTTCTCATCTTAATGTTTTTTTACCATTTAATAAAGCTTTTACTCATACATATGAAATCAAAGTGGAAACATTTCCAATTATGTATTAATATAATTAGAAAAACCCGAAGACTATATCTATGACTATTAAGAATATTAAAACCACCATTGGCCACAACTGGACACCAACAGGTCTTATTATTATAGGTTTTCGATCGCTGTAGCCTAGAGCAACAACAGTACAACTTATTGTTATACCCATTCGCTTCAATAACAATAATCTTCTTTCATTGGTGTTATGTAAAATTGTTGTGGTTAAACACTCCTTCCGTCTCGTTACAAATAGTTTAACTACCATCAACACTTAGCTCACGATTCAACACCATAATCCGCCGTAATGAGGGTTTTTATCTCTTAAAACACAAGTGTTTAAATTACTTATCGAAGGTTAAAGGTAGATGATAATTAATAATTAAACAAACATGTAAATGGCACTTTAGCTGACTAATCCTACTAACCCTATTTTTATCGCAATCTTCTATTTGTTTCGGGCTTTGTTTGTCGATGCATTTTTTACTTTACCTATTATTGCACAACCGTAAAATTTCAACACAATAAATAGTTCTAAGGTCTAGGAAGTGTTTAGCATAGGGAAAAAAGTTCGAAACCATTAGGCTTTACCTGTAACGTGTCTAATTTCTAGATGAGTTTTAAACGCGTTACCGCTGGCGTTGCAAAAAAAAGGAGACGGGAAAAAGCAGAAGTGTTTCAAGTTGATTCAGAAAAGTCGACAAATTAATAAAAACTTTTGGTGCAAGAGCTGAGATCACTCGTAAAAATAGTTAGAGGAATAGCGGCTCAAGGTTGTACCCCTGAGGCTCGCCCCATGGCGAGGCTTTTGGTGAAATCGTAAAATATTCAAATAAACATGAAATATTGCGAATTGTTGAAAGGACTGTGATTTATTAAAATCATTAATAAATGACAGAGGGTTCTAAATAAAATTTTCAAGAGATCGCGGTGTTCCCATGAAACTGAAATCAGTGACTACAATAATTTAGAAATGTAGGATATTACTTTTTTACGTCCTACTCTTTGTTGTCACTATTAATAATCATGCTGTAATTTTATTGTTATAGTTTAAAGTGTTCATAATTTTTTGAGGTATGTTGTGATGTGCTCCAAAAAATTTTCTAGCAATTTCACAAAATTTGATTAAAATTGGACAATGAATGGAAAAAAGTGTGAAAGTAAATTTATTTAAAACGTACAATGAGCTTGTAAATAGCACCAAGTTTCCGCTCTAGTAGCGGAATAGTTCCATCTTTGAGGTAGAGGGCCATAAACCAAATTTTAAGTAAATATTGGAAATAGAAAACCGTACCTACTTTCTAGAATTATGTACTTTCTGATGGTTTCTGGTATGTGAACTAATTAGGTGTGATTCTTTGATGTTTTTTAAGTGATTATTTTGCAATAAAAAACTTGTGTGACGTATCGTTTTTAATTGAAATTTTCAGAAAATTATTTTGAATTTGCCTTAAGTTCTATTACAATAAGATTCGTAAACGTTTTGCAAAAATAAATTAGTGACTACAAACACCTTGCTAATTGTTTCAAGTGGGTGAATTAAGTCTGGGCGATTACATCGTAATTTGCTAACGATGTGGGTCTGGATTATGCGCTTCTATTAATACAGAATGATTAAATTCAATGCAATTATTATTCAAACGTAATATCAAGCCAGCAGATTGTGTTAATAACGTGTGCTATTATCGTATACCATGTAGTTTAATACATGAGGTATAATTTTTCCATATACAAGTCAAACAAGAGACAAATTTCGTTACGCCTGATATTAATCACAATTGATGCAATAACCTTCTTCCTTGACATTTTTGCCGGTAAAATCCATTAACGAGATTGACTGTTAACGGTTTAAGTTGATCGAGTGTACTACGGTAATTATGGCGAGTACAATTACACGTTCGACAACACGTTCGATTTCCCAATCGCGACAATTTTATTATCAGGAAACGTCTTATGTTTATTAATTAACTGACAGATTTAATTGTAGCAAACACCTATACAAGGCCGATTTCCATATACGTACGATATACGAACGTTCGCCAGCATTGTGTTGTTTGCCGGGTTCGCACTTGGAAGAAATTTTCTGTTATCCAATTTGCACGCGTCAGCGTCCGAAACAATCTAATTGCCTCAGGCTGATTTTCAACAATAAAACTAGAGACTCGCAGATTGGTAACTTTATATTATAAAAGTAATCCAAAAAGTTCTTAGTTCGTTGCTAGAAGAAAATCAGGATCAGGAAAAATCAGGATTTTTAGGTACTTACAACTGTATGTGAAGTGATACGCCACTGTGTGTAGGGTGGTCTCTAGAGGGTGGTCAGTATTAGCTATTATTATTATTGTACAACATAATTAACAAGTCTCTGTTTTTCTAAAAATGGTGGAATTGCATGCAACTCTGGGTCACGATCTACTGCCATAATACCTGATGATAAATTTTTGCATTATAGATAAAACTATTGACTGAAACTACATATTATGAAGGTTAAGGCACAATTAACTATTGAACGTGTTAATATGTAATTGGCACCTTGTTAAAAAAAACTACTAACCCTAAGTTGTAGCTTTACCTACAGATAACAAATTATTGCTATTGTTTAAAGAAAGTGTATTCTCAATGTCAATAGGGGATAGTTGCCAAAATTTGGGTTAGGAGATGCAGTGAACTCAATACCATATGTAACTAAAAGGGACTTGCAATGTTTTGTGAATGAGTCGACAGAGAACATGTTACCTAAGTGATGCATTTTTTTACAAACTTGTAATTCAAATGTAGAAAAATAGAATAAAATCTGAAAGTCACGCAACAGCGGCAGAAATGTGTTTATCTAAGTACTACTTATCTCACTTGGTTTCACTCACAGCTGCTTTAAAAATATTAGAGATAAGATTGATTTTCCACCCCAAATTCAACTTGATCAATCATTGATGCTAATAATGATTTGCCTGCAATGCTTGAATGAAGTTGAAAACCTACCTTGTACCTAACGGTTTGAAAATAAATCAGAAGTAAAACTGCTTATTTAATCCTAAACACATTTCTACTTTTTCGGGTGTCAGGCATGTGAGAGACGAGTAACTGGTTGGGTTTCTTGTTTCCAAATTTCTTTCCGCTGTTTTCCGTCCTGAATTTTTCTCTCACTTGATTTCTTTCCTTGTTTGGTGCTTTAATTGCGTTAAATAATCTTTCCGCTAATCCTGATGTTTTTTCTTCTATTTCTTGATCTAGTTTTCCGTTCTTATAATATCATCGCTCTCAGGTACTTGAAACTATTTACTTTGTTCCAGGTTGGTTGAATCCATTGTTGCCTTACTTGCTCTGAATTCCTGTTGCGTGTCTTCAATTGTTTTTTCTAGTTTTGCTCTTAAGTCTTCTTTCCAGAATTGTTCTACATAGTTTACTCAACGCACTTTACAAAGTGATTTCTCTGTAGTTGTTGTAATTCTTTGTGTCTTCTTTTTGTGGATTGAAGTTAAAACATTTATCATCAAGTCGTCTGGAGCTTTGCTTATTTGTAATACTTAATGACATGTGTCTTTTAGTTTCTTTGCGATTTGCTTCATTCTAGTTTCTAGCAAATCTGCTGTAATTTGGTCGTAGTCAGTGCTTTACACGCTTTCAGTTTCTTAAAAGCTTCTGGTAGGTTGTTATGTCTTCACTCGGTGACCTGTGGTTTTTGTTTTATTTGCTTCTTTTTGTTTATTTTTGCTACGTTGTTTGGTCTGTTTTTTAAAATATTGTTTACTTCTCTCCATAATTTCTTTTATAAGTATTTTATCTTTTCCGTCTTTTATGTTAAAGAGTGCGGTAGTCTTTTCTTTATTCTTCTTCGTATTTTTGATAGCTTTAAAGAACATTAGTTTTTAATTCTGTTTGTAAGTATTTTTTATTTTCTCTCCGAACTTTGTCGAGGATTTCTTTTCTTTTTTGACCAGGTTTTCTACTTCCTCTTTGTTTTTTTTTATATCCTTCGTAGTCTGTTTGTGTTTTGTTACTTAAGTATTTTCTTCCACTTTGTTTCTTTCTCTTGGTGGCGGCTTTGATGTAACACTAAATAAGGAAAATATTGACAGTAGGTGTTTCGTAATTTTTAACCATGCAAGCAGAGTCATTAGACCTGCTTTATGAAGAGCCAAAAAATGCGATAACGAACAAATGAAAAATATTAATTCCCACTAGGGTTTGAACCTACCTTATAGTGGCGAATGTTGTGATGTAGTCGGCTTCAGGTGCTTAAAAACGGGGTGCTCTAGAACCGTGCAAGGTTTCACATAAAACTAAAAAGGCACCTAGACCGACTCAACAAGATGACTGTCCCTTGCAAGGGTTGAAAAAGAAGTGTGTGACTTGAGCGAAAAAGTAGAAGGGAAGTGAAAGATAGATGCTTCCTGACCATCACCCTTCACCACGTCAGGTGGGTCTTATCCTGAAGGGGATTATGGACGCGAACGCGAGCATACCAGAAAACAACAAACTAAGGAAGAAAAGGAAAAATAAACTATCTAAATAAGTGAGCTTACCGAACAGCAGGAAACATAAGAGAAAATCTAATGTGGTGAATTTTTAAAATTTTATTTACTTATCTTATTTATTGGCTCTTCTTTGTAAGCATAGTTGGCTTTTATTAAGAAAATACGAAGGTGAATTGAAACCTTGCAAGCTTAATGTAAAGAAAGTCACACTAGACACAGCCACATTGATTAATATCGAGATTATGTGAATTGATATAAAAAAAAACAAATAATAGTTGTGCATGCGGAATTTAACACAAGCAAATTTTTAAACATAAAACAAACATTTTAGCATCTTATAGGTAGTTCCAATTTTCAGTTGGTACAGTGACGAACAGATAAAGTTTATACGAGTTTTGGAGATAATCGGATTTTCTAAACTCTGCAAAAGTTTGGCATTTGGTCATGGGCAATCAGTTCCATAAATTTGTTGAATTTGTTGTAAAAGAAGTTGTTTTTGACTCAAAGTACACTCAACTCGCTCTTTTAATTAGAGAAACGTTTGTAATTGTTAGTGTTAAGATTTTTTCATGAAAGCTTTGCAGCTTTGTATCTATCTTTATTTTGTGCTAATGATCACTAAATTACCTACCAGTTGCCGTTCATGTTTTGCTTACACTAGCACAAAGTTACTTTGAACCTTTTTTTGTTCGTGACTGTATTTTATCTTTCCTCCACATTGAATGAAACTAATGAACTCATTATTTTATTAATCTTTCTTCTCATTTATTTTTGAAGTTCAAAATATGACAATGACATTTGGTTGATAAAAAAGTTGTAATAGGTACCAGGTATATAACAAAGTATTTTACAGAACAAAACAAGAAAGTTGACCATATCAAGATCTAGACGTTACTAGATAACCGAACTACGCTTGCATTGATTATTTTAATTGCCATTACCTGGTAAGTTTTCAAGCTATCTTCGTGTTTGCAATGAAATTTAAAATTTGGTGGCCACTCAAAGCGTTCCCGTATCTTCTGAAGTTCGGTCCGACCCTGACGCTTGTTTCAGGATTTATGGGAGAATTATTCAAATTGCTAATCATTCCCAAGGTTCGTGCATCAATGGTTAACCGAAATTGCACAAAATACATTTAAATTGGTAATTGGTTTGGGTAAAATTCTTGAACGCGAACCGGACATGACTTGAATTAATTCATTAGTGGCAACGGACAAAAGTCCTGCAAAAGCTATTGGAAAGCTTGTTTTTAAAGGATAACAATTTTGGCAGAAATATCTTTATTTAATTACAGTTTGCATTAAAATATAAAATAGAGAAGGCCAAGGTGACCGAGTTGGAAAAATTTACGATAACAATGTATTATCAACAGTACTTACATCGAGTGATAAGAAAAATTACGCCACAAATTTCTGCGTGGTAGTAAGACATTCTTAACAGTGGTGTATATGGCTCCGTTCAAGTTTCTTGTTTTTTAACATTTACTTAGCTGACGTTTAGCTCAATTTTTGGAGCTCATTTTTTTCTAAAAATTTCTCCTCTATGGTACGACTATTTCGGGGTCTCTCTTCGTTCAAGCAAATATTTATCAACAACGTTCTTTTCTGTTGCCTTTTTGAATAATGTTTTTGACTTTGAAAGTTCTTGATTAAATATACGTAAACAAAAATGTAAATTTGCTAGTATGTTTGTCGAGATGCCTGTCCATCACTTTTTCTTTTCTTTCTCTTTATTTAAACATTGTCTGTTGGTTAAGTTTTGTGTTTTAAACCGCGAGAACCTCAGGTTAAACCTTTCTTAGTAAAATTGCTTTACTTTTTTTTTATTAATAATACCCTTAATGTTTCTGATTACTTTAAAAAGCATTTTAATACCAGAGCAATTTTTTTAAAGGATAAAAAGACAATGACAAAGACAATGACATTACAATATTTTTTGTTTTAGCTGACAAAAATTTAACAATTTAAAATATGTAGCTACATTTAAAAATAAAGAATAATGACTGTGAAATAAAGTAGAAGAGAGAAAAAAAAGTGAGAGGGTGAGTGGCCATTATTCTGAAGACGATATAAGTCTATTTAATGAAAGGAGAAAAAATGAAATTTTCTTCTCAGATTACTAAAGTTTGAGAAATCTAGAAAATAATAAAATTAGAAAAGAAATATAAGAAAGAGACATTGAGAAAATGAGACAGAATAGAAAAAAGCGTTGAGATTAAATAAGAAATTGGAACGATGACGTTAATTTTTTAAATGTTGACGGAAGCAGAGGGGAGCATTTCTCTTAAAACTAAAAATTACTGAGAGAAAAGGAAAGTGAATAAGGGAGCTAGAAAAGTTCAAGCATAGAAATTACAATATGCAACAATAATTTTAGACCGAAAAAAATTAAGTAAAGAATAATCAATGACGACATCTGAAAATGTGTTGGAGGGACGATACCCAATATGCAGTTTTAGTTCGGTTCCATTGAAGTGGAGATAACCAATAAGTGAAACAACAGCACCAAAGGGTGACGGTAATGCGTAAAATGACCCGGATCCAGCAAAAATCTGATAACGCTTCGAGTACTCAAGTGAGTTTTATGTCCCGTTTAAGCAAATACAAGGTCTCTCGTGCAGTTATTGTTGCAAATAATGATGATATCAGCAACAGGAGTCATGTCCGGGACATCCTGTACCTCTGCGCTCATCAAAAAAGCCATCACGGCATCGAAACCACAAAGAAACCGAAAGATTCGATGATTTTAATTACCCAGTAGACAAGAACCTACGACGGTTTTAATTACTTTTACCAGAATTCATTAAGTTTACCGCAATTTACATACAATTTAGGCTAAATTGTAATAAAGCAACCGGCTCTTTCGTTTCGCATTTTCCACTTGGCTTGGCAGATCGTGAATGTTATAATAATATGGTAAGTGTACCACTAACAAGACAAGGGCGTAAGTTGTACTAACACAATGCAAATTTTGTTGTTTTGGTTGACTTTTCTTTTTCTTCTGGTTCGTAAATTGCGACTCCGCTTTAGTTCTACCAAACTGAACTTACGCTTTGTTCTCTACCAAATAAACTGAGGCGACACGGCTGTTCCGCGAAATTCATTGTGTTATAATTCACAATTTAAATTTCAAAGTTATCACTGTAACGAGCCTTCTACGCAGAGGTGTATTATCACCGGTTTATCTTAAGGTGAGTTTGATATATGGCGAAATTAATTTTATCTACACCCAAGGTTGATGGCTAACAATAAATTCTCATCGTTAATGACGCGGGTTGAATTTTCACATTTCACTGGAGACTTCAACGCCGCCATAAGGCAGAAAAGTTCTAAAACTGCTAAAATTTTATCTGTAACAAAAAAACATTTTATTAATACTATCTGACTTAATCACCGACCAGAATTTGGTTAAAGTTGCTAAAATTTCATGTCTCATTAGTCAAAGACATTTGAACTTTCAAGTCTATTGAGTAGGTGGAAGTGCAACAAGATAAGAAAACCGACATGTTTCACAAAAACTTGAGAGATTTGGTGAATACAACTATACAGTTAAGGTTTGAACTATAATTTACATGTTTAACACTTTTTTTAACTTCCTAAACATAAGGAACTCCTGCATTATTCATACACGTAAAATCATAATAATGTTTTGAAATCCGTAAGTCGCTTCTTCTAAGAATGACTGATGGGTGTCTCGTTGAATATTTAATCATTGTGTGGATTATCGTTTTTCTAGATGCGCAAATTCAGGAAAGATTCTATTTTATTGCAGACTTTACCAAACACAAACAATTTTACTGGCTTAAGCTGAAATTTACGAGATTTTGCGACTGGTAGGTACTTAGTGCTTTGCATATGGACACATCCGGATGTATTAAGATAATGAAGTTTATTTTCAATTAAGTATTACTAGATGGTACAACGCCTACTGGTTGTACAACGGCAGTTTCCTTTTTATGGGGATTTAATTAAGATTATTTCTACAATTAGATACAGTTGCTCCAATATTCTATCTATTCAATGGGACAATAACGTCGATTAAGGAGACTTACTTCAGCGATTTAGCTGAACTTAATCCCCGTCGCTATTGTAGAAAACAGCAATTACAACTGTTGCTTTCTCCGAGTTATTGAGCTGCAACCTAAATTATGGAAGGTGCGAGAATGTTAATAAAAATTAGCAGAAACGTTGATTAGTACTCCCTAATTTCAACATGTTTTACATAAATTTTAAATTTTACCACAAAGTTTTTTTCATCGCCTTTTCCTTTGTTTTTGTATTCATTTTAGTTTTTACCTGCATTAGCACTTTTTTCTTCCTTAACTTTTCTCTTGGTAGACCGGTTTCATAAAGGGCATAAAGGAGTTGAAGTAGGTAAAACGAAAAAATGGATGCTTTCCACAGCATGCCTTCCTCCTACTCATTACTCAATAGTAGTTTTTTCCACTAGGCCCACTTCTGCTCAAAACAGTAGTGACTACTCTTAATGACATGTTAAACAAATTCCAGTCACTCTCTGTGCGTGTTGAAGAATTTCTTTAAATAAATTACAAATAAGTGGATTTTTGTGAAATTCGGTAACCAATTGGCAGTTGGCACCGGCACTGGGATGGTCGTTTGCATGAATCTCCCATAAATCTCGAGATGAGTAATGTATCGGTCCCGCTAACATCGCTTATCTGCTTGTTCATACGAAAATCCTGACTCAAAACCCATAACGGATCTCCCATCATTGTCGCTAATTACTAGCGAAATGGTACCAGCATCTGTCCCAATCAGATTTGGTCCGATCCTTAAGGTCACGGCTTCTCATCGCAACACTGAGTGAGTGACCTCAGCGGAAGGAAGGAAGGTAGGGGAAAACACTCCGGAGGAGACTTGCACTTGGCGGTGGTTTCCAACTTGGCATTTGACTCAGCGCGCGCGTCAGTGTTGGTGTTTTTTTTTTGGGAAAGGTGCGAATAGCGAAGTACTGTGTAACTACGAGTACTTACGGATTCGGACAAAACGATTTGAGGTCCAACGATCCATCGTGTTTTGTTATTGGGTAAGTTTTTTTTTTTGTAATAGCGAGGCCAGTTTAACGCAAATTGGTTTGATTGCACGAACGAAGATAGTACTTTATCACGATCTGAACCCGCATCAAACAATTTGCATCGAAATAAATAACTGCGCTAACGATGGATGGTGAGCATATGGTTCTTTGAAGATGATCAATGCACTTTACTAGATTTTTAACGTGTTATCTTTAACGGTCATGGTTCGTCTGAAAACAGTTAAAAAGTGAAACTGCTAAATGTTACTAGAGAAGTTAACTGCTTATTTAAGATCTGTTCGAGGTAGGTTCGGTTCATTAAAAAAGTGTTATCTTTTATGGGTAATTTGGGAAATTTACTTTCCAACTTTGGAGAAATTGGCTAATAAAATTTAACTAACCGTGATTTGTTTTAAACTTAAAAATTCGCTTCTTGTTTAAAGGAAAAATTGGTTTTGCTTGCAAATTTTGCTCTAGATGGAGATTCAGATCTGCTTGGTGAAGTGCTTTTGTTTAGTTTTGATTAAATCTACCACTAGCAAGTTTTTTCTATAAACCCTATTTAAAGTAGTTTTTTTAACGTTTTTTCAAACTTTATTTTATGGCACCAGTGTTAAAAGTAAATTACTTCACCAATGTTAAGAATCAACATTTATAAATATTTATATATTGTAATTATTGTAATGTATGTTTTCACATTTTATAGGAATTTAACTATTATTATACAATTGGAACAATAATTAGAAAATTGTAATTAGGGACTCGAAGAGTTGGGGTAGTTTTTAGATTTCTTTTATGATGCAAGGGTAAAAATAACAAAAATTTGCTAAAATTGTGGAAAGAATTTTACATACAACAATCTTTTTATTAAAAAGTTTTCGATGTAGTGCTCTGCTATTATTGCAGTGAACTAAGGGCCGGTTTTACGAAAGGAGAATATGCCAGGTATAACGCTATTCCGGAATAACTCGGGATAAATGCGCTTTTATGAAAGTCAAATAGGATATATCCAGGTATAAAACTGACCCTTAGCAGCAATAATGTTGCCGAAAGATGGCATAGGTCCCAATTCTGTAATTTATTATTTATACATTTAATGAAAAGGAGTCGATCGTTGATATCCGTGAACGGAGAACTATAGTGTCTTTAAGGTTTATAGATATACAATGTACAGTCAGTTGCAAAAGTAGCCGGACGGACCCTGTGCCCTGTTGGCCTTATTTTTTCACTAAGAGAGACAGAGTAAAAATTTGCCTGTTGTTTTTTGCAATTGAACGTTCCAACAATGCTGAAAACTTTTAGTATACAGGGTATTTCAACGAGAACCGCCGGTGCCAAATTGCGTATTTCCAATGGAGTTAAAAATTTAAAATTTGGGTGAAATAAACTTTAACGAATGCGCTACAATGTGGCGTCAATGTTTGGTTTATAATTAGTTCCATGCGCTGTCGGGACGCCATAAAGTGCTTTTTCAGTAACTTTCAATATATTTTTTTATTAATATTATATTTGTAATACCGCCAAGTATACGTTCCTGTTGTTAAAAATTTGAAATTTGTAGTTTAAGTATCGCTAATTGTGTTTTTAAGAAATTCGCGGGATTTTGACTAATTTTGACACGATTGCTTTATTAAAGCAGTCAAATTTCATGGCAATGACGCTTAAACGGTTTGGTTATTTATGATTTAATAGCGGTACCTACTCAAAGATCTTTGTAGTACAGGGACCATCATAAAATCTAATGTAGTTAACCGCAAATGGATTAGGTAAACGGCCACAAAGCTGTGAATCAAAAATTCCTTCAGCGCTGAAATTTAAAAATCCATGTAATTCAACAACGGTTTGATATAGAAATATTTCAATTACTCGTTATCAATCTTGGAGGTCGTGATCATAAGTTTAAAGAAAATTAAAGAGATGAAGTGAATATTTCGATCTGAAATTGCGATCAAAAGTGAAAACTCACAACAATTAAAAATAAAAACGATAATGTCATCTGGCAGTGCATTAATTATAGTTTATTTCTGCCAAATTTTAAATTTTTAACTTCATTGGAAATACGCAATTAGACACCGGTTCTCGTTGAAATACCCTGCGTAATTAGATACAATTTTGATTTTTGTGCCTGGTATAATTACAACAAGCATCTAATAAATTTTAGATATTATCGAAAATTATCTAGCAGTTCTTCTCGACCACACATATCTATTGTAGCTTCCATCTTAAGTTTTTTTTAAGAAAATTTTATATTTGGGCCAGTGTTAGAATTTTGGATTTTTTTACACGTTATCCTTCCTTTAGTTAAAAAAATGCAATTAGCTTGTAATTTTGATCTACATGTTAATTATTCCTTATCTGTATTATGAGGTAATGATGTTAAAAGTGGTGTCAGCATTTTGGTGCTGGTATAGCTTATTGTAGTGGCTTTGTAAGGCAGTTATTTTTTTTCCCAAGGTCTAATAGTTTAAGAGAAGTTCGGTTTTACACCTTTGGCTAACCCTGTACATTGCAGTTTTTGATTTTCTTACTAATCTTTTGGCGCTATCTAAGGCCTTATTAATAAACTCAAGTCATATCATAAATTTTATTAACCAAAGAACAAGATATCAAACCAATATATCTCGATACCGAAGGTGAATTTAACATACGGTTATATCAACTGTTTTATTAAAATAAAAATTATTCCACAACCTGTTTTATGATTGCAAGCCCGACGTTGAACACGGTTGTATGTTTACAGTAACTGTTTTCTAAAAAAACGCGTGGCTAAAGGTAAATAATAAGCAAGACAGTGATAATATTCAAGCATCAAGTGAGTTAAGTGAAAAGTCATAAACAGAGCCTAACAAAGAAAAGTCATGAAACAGTAAGCATGCTATCACAGATAGCTGCAGCTTGCTTATAAATAATGGAAAATTATGCTTGTTAGATTACTTTTTTTGGATTTCTTAATGGAATGAAGTACTAATGATATAGCTGTATTTTAAAGAACTATTATAAATACTTGTGAAGTAAGAAATGACAGCAAAACTTCGATTAATGAGTAGATGCATCTGATTGTATCTAATAGTGTCAACCTTAATCTTTAAATTTCTTTCTCTACAGAAATGTGTTTGGTATTTACAGAGAATAAATTAACATTATTCTTATTGTTCGTATGAAACATATATTTCTAAAATCAATTAAGTCGATCGTTTTCTCGGATAAGTTTCTTGTAAGATTTAATCAGCATTTGATTAATGTTCAATTAAGATTTTATCGGCACAAAACTGACAACTTAACAGTCATCAGTTCTCATAATCTAAGACTGTTATGCCTTCTCTTGTCTTTAACTGTTATAATGGCATTTCCTGCTACTGTAAGAATCTTAACTGGGGGGTTGCAGCCGAGTTTGCCACTATCTTCAATGAAACTTTAGGCTATCAAGACCTGCAACTAAATAATATGACTAGTAGAACGACAATTATCCAAACAGAAACAGATAGAGGAATAAATAAAAACTTTACTCATTAAGGAGTACATAACTAAAGAAGAGAAGTGAACATCACAATACCACCACAAAAAGCTTCATGTAAGACTTGCAAGTTCTCAACATATTGAAACTTTTCTTTCTAATCATTAGAACAAGTTACATTTTTTAGTGTTGATGCTAGGGTAAGCTACGGACGAGCAACTGATAGAAGTGACAAAATAAATGGTGATATATTGTCCCCCCGAAAATTGTGAAATCAGTTCTTGCTGGTGTGATTAGTGCCAACGTAACATAAAACTCGATCTACTTTCTACGTTTTTTGGGGCAGTCTCAGCCAGAAAAACATTTAGATAAACATCAATACTAGGCGCCAATCACTTAATTGAAGCCCACTGGGTTAATGTAGTTGACAACCTATGAATTCGGACCTTAATTTATAAGCATAAATCCAAAAGTGCCATCCCACTTTCGTTATAAGAGACAAATAACGTGCGTAGGTCGAAGCAGGTTGCTTTAAATAATCCACCTCTTTTCAATTTCCTGCTTTCATGTAGATATTTAGGTATTCATTGAAAACTTTCCTCGGTGGTGCAATATCAATAGTTTCGAGATACATCCTGAAACAATTTCACGAAACGAAGCTCCGAACTTGTAGCCGTAACGAGCTACTCCAATTTCAACTTGATTTTAGTCCTAAAAAACGTCGTGTTAATGAAGATGCAAGCACTCATCGTTCGAAACACGCAATGCCAATAAAGTAAGGTAAATAAAATGTAACTAAGGTCTCACGTTTTCTCGACTTGCTCGCGGCAAGACACGTTTCTCTCCGAAGTAGATGTGCGACAATGAATTTTCTGACAAATTTGCAAGAGAACGAATGTTGTAAAAGGCTTTTTTGGTAAAGATGCGTTGAATTAAAAAGTGTTGAAGATTTCAGAATTTCTTATTAGCCTTTAAAACGATTCCGACAAAATAACAAGATTTAATAATTGCAAAGTGTCTTGCCATATTTAAAAATGTTGTTTTAATAGTTTCGATTTGGACTATTAACAGTTCAAATAAAAAAGGCCGAAGGCCACAATGGCATCATTAAAAGACTGAAAATATTGACTTTAATCCTTGGATGCATACTTAATCAGTCACCGTTTTTCCATAAAAGGGCATGGCAAGATTTTTTCCGTTGCAGGAATTACTAAATTCTGTTGTTTCCATGAAGAAGATTCATTGGCGTTCAAGTTGCTAGACCCTCCCATAAGATCAGATGACTGTTAACCGCTTATGAATGACAAGAAAAAATTGTTTACAGCATTCAATAACAAATAGTTGAAGTTTTAAAGTACGATTGCGTGGCCAAGGCTTGTCCATTTAGGGAACAGAAGGGCACCGAGAATAGTTTCGTTGCATCTCAATTCAACACTTCTAAATATCAAGGGCGTTCGTATTCGGTTGTAATTCCATCGGAAGCGTTGGCAAGTTTTGCTACTTGTAAGGGTTACATTTTATATCTACTGAACAGGGTGTTCAGTAAATAAATCTTACCGTTCGATAAACTTATAACGTTTTATGCACCATTGAAGTACGTGAAATTTATTGAAAATGTGTATTTACATGTATGCAGATGTGTTAATACATAATTGGAAATGTTGAGACTAAAAGAAGTGGGATGGTTTGACTGATTTGACTGATTTAAAAAACTAAAAAATAAAATTTTGCATTTTACGTCGAATTATGATTATTCTTCAAAGCTTTAGATAAAGTCAGTCAAACTTTAATAAATCTAGTAAAGCATAACTTCATTTTATAAAGGAAGAATTTTAGAAAATACTGTCCAAAATCATATTTACAAGTAAAATACAAATAAAAAATTTGGCTCTACAAGTCTTTCAAAAATGATTAATTTTGCCAATTATAAAACTTATTGATTTTACAGTTGAAAATCATTTTGTACTTAAGTAGTTGTCTCTGATCCATCGTGGGCGGTTTGTCGTTGGCTGCAATAAAACGGCGTTTTCTATGGTCCAACAACGTCCAACGTGTAGCGGTACAACACACTGTTAATAATAAATGAATACCAGAGTTCAAGTCGCGCATAAAACAGCAGCAACCCTGTCAGGCGAGATCCTTATAAGGAACTATCCTGTAGAACTCGCCTCTCGTCTGCTTGGGTTTTTTCAAGAAACGGACGCCACTAAACGGCACTATGTACAGTCGAACCGACGGACGACAAGAACGAGAAACGTACAATGGCGGTCTAAATCAAACCCTGATGGCCTCCAGGAACCCATCACAAAGAAAGAAATTTAACGTTTTAACAGGAATCGAAGTCTTGCGGCCGCATCATCAAATACTTCAAACTAGCAATTTTGAGCGCAATACTCTTAACTTATCAAGGAAATACAACCATCAAGCCGGACCTGCAGTGCCTCCAGGAAGTACTATCGAGATGGGTGGAGCTTTTTAAGTATAGCTGTCAATTATTTTACGGCGTTTGCTTCATAAAGCTGTAGGAATTCGATCCTGGCAGCAGGACGGCTAATGGTGATTCCTACAGAGCACTTAGCAGTTTCAGGACTATATTCTGATTATAAATTGATTTCAAATTAATTTCTTGCATTCACTTCGACCATCATTGATAAATTTCCTGCGGGTGGCGTTAACGCAATGACCACCGGAAGACGTGACTTAATTCTTAGCAAATTTAGAGGTGATTGCGGCCTTTGATCAAATTATAGTCTTAAGGTTAAGAGTTGAAACCATCGTTACTAAATTTGGACGTTCATCATTGCCAACGTGCCAGGAAATAGTCAACCAAATTTCTCCGAATCAAATTATTTATCATTTAGCTATCCAACATTTGATAATTGCAATATTTGATTTAACTGTACAATTATTGAAGAAAGGTTTCGTTTTTGTCCTTGCTGCCAAATTTAATCTTTAATAACGCATGCGATTTGTTTGTTTCATGATAAGTGCTAAATCGCTTCAATGTTTATTTAAGTCAGTTTTTATTTTGTTGTTTTTTAATAACCAATTTGGAGGTGATGATTGTGACATTTGATAATGTTGTCAAATTTTCTTAAGGTTAACCACCATCAATACATTATTTTCGCGGCATAATCTATATCAATGATAAGTTATGTCAAGGAAGAAATTGAGTCAGACTTCCAAGTGTAGATTTAAGTGGAACTGTCAATTATTGTGCGATTTGCATTAGGAAGCTGCAGAATTTTCATGCTGATAGCAGGACGGAAAATGTTAATTCAGGCAAATTGATATCTTTCGAAATGCTTTAACTTAGTTTGCATCGGTTTAAAATCGTCCATTATAAAATTCGATATTATTTGCATCACATTTTAAATGTCTTATCTTTTACAAAGTGATTGAGAATATTTTAAGATAACATTTAAAAAAAAATCAAGCAATCCAATTATTTCTGAATTAAAAAAGGTCGAACTTTAAAGAATTAGTATTTTAGCAGCTAGAAATGAGCGATACTGTTTGTTACCTTTACTAGGTGTATTGGTCGTTCTGCCATATTTTCTCTATTGTTATACATATTAAAAATTTTATTTTATAATTTTTTTAAACCTTGACCGCGAGTATTTTCCGACTTTTTCAACTTTAAACTCTTCAAAGGAATGAATTATACTTCAAAATATTTCTTTTATTTTAAAATAACCATGTAGTTACCTACCCCTAAATTTAAACTTTAATTGTGTCTTTTTTAAAGAGCCATAACTTGAAAACTAAATGATATAGAATTTTTTAAACAATTTTCTAACATTCTATTAATTCTAGATAATGCACCTTCAAGGTGGTGCGAAACTTTTGGGACCACCCGTATAAAAAACAATAAAAAATATTGTTTGAACTAAGATCTGAGTATGGTGGTGTTTTGCAAGCCCTCGGGATAGTTTACGAAAAGAGAACTCCCGTTTACGGGAAAAAATCTAGCAGCTTGAAATGAGCAGAGAAGTTGAAAATAATGAAAAGGTTTCAATGTTACAAGCTGCAATCAAAAGCAAAGGGTAATAAAGGAAAAGACATGAAAAAAAACCCGAACAGGAAGCGGAAGCAAGAAAATAAATTATTTGGAAAGGCACAAAAATTTTAAAGAGTCGAATGAGAAAAACAAAAGAAGAGTACTGTGATATTAAATAATGTAACACAAAATCTACCTCAACATAGTGTGGGGAGGATTTTTTTTATGGGTTGTAACTGTACATAGAACAATTTTGAAACAAACTCCGACTAATGATAAAAATGCAAGACCAAAATAAACAAAAAAATATTAAAGTCTAATAGTTGTCAAGAGGATGTGATCAATTATAAAAATAGAGTTGAAGATTGAAGACTGTGTTTCAAGAGCTATGTAGATTGGAAATTTTGTTATCGAGCTTTGTACTCATTGCCAGTAACGTAGATATTGTATTACAAGCGAAGGCTGTAACTCAAATTGTCCAAGGCGTATGATTAACAAGGTTTGTTGGCGATTTTGGAGTCCGTCAAGAGTTAACTGGCCCGAAACTTTACCTCTTAATCAATAAAAGGTTAACGCAATTAATTGCTGACAATTGCCGCTTTGAGGGCAATCACGTTATTGTTAGAGAAAAGCGTTGGTTATTGAGTGACTTTTTCCAGGATCGGTTCAAGGCACTTGACATTAAAAGTTTAACCACAACCAGAACTTTAGTTGCGTCTTACGTTTTCACCTTAGATTTTTACGGAAAAAACTGGAAACCAGCAAAGAGCAGTTGGCATCAGCAGCGAAGCGACTGGTTACTCCACTCCGCAAAAAGCTCTTGTTATAAATCAAGTTTTATTGATCTACGGGACGTAAAACTATGGCAGTTGTCGCTTCGTGCATAAATAATTGCATGAAAGGCCTCGTCCTCCGAAACCCAGTCGTTACTCCCAGAAGTTGAGTTTTTTCTTATTTGGAGCAGAAGAGCAAGTCATGGTCTAAACGCGTCTTGATTTTTGAGCCACGACTTCCTTCTCGTTCAATGGCACTCGATCATCGGCCACCACGTGAAAAAGTTCTCGACGAGAACTGAATATATTTGGCGCAGTTTCTGTACGTTAAAACGCTTGACCTGCGGTATCAATCATAGGTGTTTGTTCTCGACACCGGGCGTGCCATTATCAGATTTAATGACCAGGAAGCGAGGATAGGTGGCTCTCCACTAGGTCATGGCACTGCCCGAGGAACTAGATTAATTTATACGTTTATTACACTTCTTCAAAGCTACTGGTCTTGCGGTCAAGTCTTGAAGTGAGTGTCATTGTCCCTTGTTATATCGAGGCGAATCGGCTACTCTCCGCGGATTTTTTTGCGACAATAAAACATCAACCTCCGCCATTTCTCGGGAACCCTTATGTATAACTAGGTATACGTTAATAGAGTTGACAAGTTGATCAATGACTGCTGGTGCAGTTTTCTAATGTCTCTTGAGTTGCGAGAAGATTGGATCCGAGAAAAGTTGAAACCGGCGACAAATCGAGTGAATTACAAGTTTCCAAGTCAATTGGGTTAGAGAAACGGTTGAAACGGTTTCAAAGCACGTTCTGCAACCCGAATCCTGTTATTAGTTGCGATGACAGCTTGTTAACCTAGCGACGTATTGACTTAAGAGATAATTACCGATGGTAACACCTGATAGGCTCTCATACATTTTCACTTCGTTTCCAGAATCCTTTTTTGGTGGCACATATTGAATCTATTTCCTGGATACGCGTTACACCATTAAGAAGCTTGCCTCATTACAATTATTCAATTATAAATCAAAAGAAGTTAAATATTTGGCTTATGTCGTCTTTATGCGAAAAGGAATTTGTCATTAGTTAAAATTTTTACTTTTTAAAACTTTTTCCTTATATTTACATTATATAGCCGAGTCATAAAAAAATTGTGTTTGAGCTCTAGCTACGGTTGCTGAGAATTCTATCTGAATGCAGGTACATACCATGCGTAAGTTAGGTCAGGTGAGGTCAAAGAATAAAGAAATAACAACAAAATTTAAAACAAGTGAATATCAAACTACTATACCTACTTCTTTTTTGGCCGTCAACGTATAGGAGTACTGAACCATATTAACTTGCTAGAACTAAGTCATTAACGGTCATTAGTTAAATTGAATATTTTATCTTCAACGTCATAACACTAATGATATAAATAAAGATGCATAGGTATAAGATAATGGTTATGCTTCAAGGATAGAGTGAAAATTTAACAGCGTAACAAGCAGGGAGGAAGCGGAAGTGATTGTTTTTCTATTGGTAAATAATCTCGAAGAAATGAGTCATGAGAAGACTATAAAAGATATACTTACCTACTCCCACTATTACAGATATTTTGTCCATATCATTGAATTCTATCAACTGATCCAACTTCACAAAATATATAAAAATCATGTCGCAGTGCATTTTCTCTTACTCTCTCTAATTGTCTCTAATTGTGAAACCTTTATTTCGTCACTTATATAATAGTGATATTTCAATTTTTTGCCTACTCTTCAACTTTAAAAATATAACTTGCATAATTGGATTAGGGCAAAAAGGTTTCATTAAAAATTCTTATAATTTTTATTTTTACGAGCGTCCATTGTATTATGTACTTAAAAGTCCTTGTTCTGTATTTCTTTAGCTTTGTGTCAGCCACAAAAGAAGAGCTTGGCCTTCGAGGATACTAAAGGAACTAAAGGAACCTTGATTCCAGATTAAATATTACTGCTTCAACTGTTAAAACATGAAGGAACCCCAGTAAAAAAATAGACGAAACTAAGCTGTTGCATTATTGCCTTCGAGGCGTCGTGACTATTCTACCCATAGTGTGTGATCGTTTACTTCGATAAAGTTTAATTTGGCCTCGCAGTCCTGAGATATTTTTAAACTTTTCGAGCTTGACATAAAAGTTAAAATTAGAACGGTTTATGGTGTCATGTTTAATTAATATAAGTGCAGCAAGCTCTTGCTGGATCACGGTTCCTTCAGAAAAAAGAGATCGGGAAGTTAATGGAATGCTGAATATATAAGCACTGAATCAAAATAGTGACAGTATAACAAAAAATAACTTTTAACCGTTCGATATGTTGTAAGAACAACAAAATACAAACGACTTCTCTAAATGAAGTTGATTCACTCACTTGTTTCTCTTCTATATAATTCTCTTTTTCTATATATTTTTTTATTGGGAAAATAACAGCGTTAAAGTTTGGGCGAAAAAAAGTTATTTTGGCTACTTTTGTTTGGCTACTATAACCTTGTGAGGTTTTGAGTTGCTCATGTTCAGATCAGAAGTGAGCAGCAGACATCTGAGAGCAGATGACGTGTTATGAAAGAGCAAGTTGTTATAATGAAAATATGAAAAGAGCCACGCTGAAGGAATGTAGTGACGAGATGGATCGATGGAAGAGACGCGGCCAGGATAGGTTTTGCAGAATCCTGGGTTTAGAACTCAGCATCGTCCAATTAATTTTTTTGTAAACTTCTCATGTCATGATCTTAGCAAATGTTTTAATGAAATAGGCATTTACCGCGTAAATATAAGACCATAATACATAAAGTTTGGCTATAGTAACTTAAGACAGCAATATTAGTGTTACAATGTTACCTTTATGTAATTTTTGCAGAAGAATTTAGCAATTTAAGGTTGGGTGTCATGACAGTTACACTAATGTTTTATTTTTGATATAGTTAACATGAAAAGTGTATTGGAAGTTTATTTATAAACATAAACACTCGCGCAGAGATAGTTTTTTTTATAAGAGATCCATGAATGCTTCACTTTATTTTGAAAACATTGTGAAAAATCATGTTAAACCTCTTGCTTCGTTTGTGGGTGATAGCTTTTTATTTACGCAAAAGAATGAACCACCTTATGTCACTAACAACGTACCCACTAGACTCTCTCAATTTTGTTCAAATGTCATTTATGGAAAGGCTGTCCAAAAGCTTAAACCTAAATAAGATGGACCATATTTGGAATACTATCGTAAGGTAAAGTAAGACACCTGCACCTAGGAACCTTAACAACCTGGACGACGACTTTAGCGTAATTGAAACATATTTAGGAAAACGTCATCAATAATTTAATTAGGTGCATACTTCCATGATAGTAGAGTGCAAAGCAATCTGAAATATGCCGCCCGTGGGCACTTCAAAATAAAAATTGTTGCATGTTCTTCTTTCAGTTGAAATATTTTCTGATCCTGAGCGTATACCTACATATGCTGTTAATTTTGAACAACACATGAGCTGACTTCATGAGAAATTTGGCAAATTACAAATTTCTACTTACTACCTACTATAAGCGACGTATAAGTGAATACATTACATGATGCAAGGTGGAAATACCATCAAGGAGGCAGACTCAAATAAGTAACAAAAAATTTACTTTTAAATTATCCTATTTATCTTATTGATATCCAGAGAACTTTTTATTAATTAGAAAATCTGAAATATTATAATTTTTTGTCTAGAAGTAAAGAACTACATACTCACAAAAAAGTGAACGGAAATTTTTACCAATCAACCCTTCCCCGCTGATTAAAATTATATGTATTTTGTCTCACAAATAATCTTAGAAATAAAAAGATTCGCGTTTATTTAAAATTACTTTTTCAGGAAATTTAATATAAAAATTTTCTAGATACATCATGGATAACTGCTGTTCAAGCTTAAAAGGATCTAGAACCCCATTTTTTCAATCCATATTGCTTATGGTAGGATCGTAGCTTTCGGTTTTGCTTTCTCTCCATCTATCCACATTGTTCATTTACATTTCATCTCATCAAGAAGAAGCGGCTAATTTAAAATTGAATTGAATTGCACGCATATTCAACAATAGTTTAGCATGTAATAAAACTGTCAGGTAATGGGTAGCGTGAAAAATATCGTCTACAGAGGACAATATTGATACCAACATTCGATGACGGGTACATCAAATCTGATTAATATTGCGCCTCGGACACCCGTTCATTATTGACGACACGTCGAAGGGTCAAAAGTAACGCATCAATCCGGTAATTGTTGGCTAAATAATAAACGGCTTGTTGTTTCTTCACTCAGCCTTATAACGAAGACAATCGACAAGGTCTTCGATCAGGATTCTAAACTTGCTATAATATTTTTTAACGATTATTGCTAATCGATTTTAATAAGGTGAAATTAATTAAAGTTGCGATAATTGTGCGACGTTTTCCTATTTTGTTAACAAATAACATTAGGTATTACATTGTGTTGATTGTTTGATATGGTACGTCCGTGATTGGGTGTAGTAATGAATAGGATTGATTGTTCTCTTGAGGAAATGTTTGCGCGTTATTTTTGAACGAAGATGTTTGATTAGAAACAAGATGATTAAGCTTTAAGTGCCTTAAATGGCTTACTTTGACCACGTTGCAATTAGACGGAGAAACTTTCGTTTTTGGGTTAACGACTCGTAATGGTTCTGCAATCACTGCAGATGCTCAATAAGCGATATGGCTTAATTTGGCGAGATTTCGCAGTTCTTGTGCCTCAAACTTGTTAATGACAGTTTTTTTTTCAAAATTGATTTCATAACACTTGTACTTTGAAACAGGAAAATAGAAAGAAATATGAGCACTTTCTGCAAATTGTTACTAATTTCAATGGAGTTCTAAGCATATCCATCAGTGTTAACAATATTTGTGTTTCTTGACTTTCTCAGACGAACGGAAAACAGAACAAGTTTTCCCCTTTAGATGCAAAAATTAAACTCTAAACTAATGAATCATGTATGTTCTATATATTTCTCATTATTATTTTCTCGTAGAAGTTTTATTATAGTAATAAAAGTTGAAAATAAAGATATTTATTTATATACTTATCTCGATATTAACCTGTCATTACTTAGAAAAATTTCGACTAAGGAGATGATTTTAATAATTGATTTAACAATTTTAGTATATTTGACGTTCATTTTAAAATTCAACTGCCAATTACAAGTAGGTACTTCTAATTTATTGTCGGTGTTATTTTTGCATAATCTCGATTTGCAATAAATCACAAGCAGATGTTGTGGCGCTAATTAACTGCATGAACAAACAATAAAAAGGTGGGTGAATAAAATTTGTTCCTTTTTAGAAATTTATAAACGTCAGTTACCTTTGTTGTTGAGATCAAATCTTTCGACATTTTACATTGACAAATTAAAGATTTAAAAAATGCGACTTCATTGATTGCAAATGTCTTCTTTTCTCCATTTAATATGAACGGTTTTGAGAAAACAGTTACAGCTCGAAAGAAACTATTAAATCACTAGGATCAATTTTTCAATTTAAAATAATTGTAAGTTGAACTCTTGAACATGTATACAGCGAGTAATAATAGAGACCGGTTTTTAACTATTGCAAAGTTTTTTCTCATATTTTAGTTGGTGGTCTTTTTGAATTATTTTATGAAACGTTAGAAGATAATTTCTTGCAAAGATTCGAAATTGAAGTGGATAATTAAATATTTCACTGTTCTAAAAGATCAAAGAAAGACCATGAAGACAAAACTGTTTGGAAACATCTTCTCTTTCAAACACTATAGTCAAAAAATGGGCAACTGAAGTTAAAACTGAAGAATAAAAACCATTAACAGCGGTCCACCTTTAGGGGCCTGTAACTCCCTTACGAAGGATTTTTCGCCCTAAAGTTTATGGACTAATTTTTTCTGTCGTAGAAACCGCATGTAAAGTATTGCATACTTTTTTCTGCACAGCCTGTATACAAAATTAAAAAGTTTCAAAATTTTTGAAAGGCTCAATCGCCTTCAAAATTGATCACCATCCAAATTTTACACTTTGTATAGTAGTTTGCTACTAGAGAATAGAGGTTCAGAGAACTGAGATAACTATGCTCGCACCCGTTAGCTTCTGCGAAGTCAATTCGTAGTTTCTGCCTAAGCAACCCTGTTCATGACCTGTACTATGCGATTTTGTGACAGCGACAACCTCAAGTCAAGTACACCAGGAAGACTTGAAATTGACACACCTTTCCTACATGCATTGTTCTTTTCACCGAATCGCGACCTTAACAAAGTCAATTAACTTGATGAATAAAGTCGCGTAATTCGCGACGCGACGACATACCATGCAAATGAAGGGAATTAACGTTCGTTGTGTCATGTCCTGGTTTTAAGGATGCAGCGACCTCTCGCCTTCAGGAAGACTGTCTGAAACGATGACAGGTCGCTTTGAACTTTACCATTATTTTAATAACTGTTCATCTCGATTATTTACAGCGAGTAATTAACGGCGTTGCCTACGTGAATGCATACGAAAGGCAATAATGGATTTTGTCTATTTAATGCACACGTGCTGCGATAATAGAGTTTCGGGAAAAAAATTAGAGGTGTTACCAGCATGTTGTCGATTGTAAAATTGTTTACATGGGAAAGAAGACATGCAATTATGCAAAGGTCGTGGGGGATAACGGGCAATGTAATTATAGGCAGGTATTATCTTATAAAGTGCAGTTATGATTATAAGGCGTTTTTTTCACAAAACTTTGAGAGTTCATACTATTTATAGACTTCTTTTCTAACGAAGCTCTTCGCATGACTTTGCTGCGATCCGTCACTTGACTGACAGCTAACTTTAAACCTAGAACGAACCTTCTCCTATTTCTATAACAAGATACCAGTTAATGTACTTTAATTATATACCATGCCAATTCTGTTAAAATTCATTTGTCTAAGCATTAATGAATTTTTTCAAAAGCTTCATAATTTAAAAGCTAAAGCATTGCAATTGCTGCCTTAACTAGTTGTGTAAGTTAACTAAATTTTGCAATTTTTAAAAATCAGTCGCAATCGAAGTCGAAGTCCACCTGTGTCGGTTCGAACACTTCTTGTATTGTGATAGTCCAAACTTGTCTTGACCATATTCGGAAGTGGTGTGGGCTTTTCTGCCCAGCTGTCTACCAATCGAAAATTCGGACTAGCAGTGGTGTCCGTCGCGATGAATAGTTCTATTAAATCGTAATCCGCTTCTAATCCCTTCCCGTTTTGATTTAGTGGCGCGTTCCTCAAGAAAGTGTGTGCGGCATTGCCTCATCCCGATAACATCTAAACCAACTGTTTTCAAACAAAACCGGCATGTCCTAAAGTATTGAGAAGATAAACAATTCAAGACTTTGACAAATTTACTACGTACCTACGTACCTGCGAGAATTTCCCAACAATTGTATCGAAAACGACAAAGATTTAAAAGCGGAAATTAATCCTATTGGCAGTGACAAAAAGTTTTTTAAGTGCTGATTGAACGATACCAACAACCTCCAAGGTTCGCTACAGACACACATGTCGTAATTTGCATTTAAATTAAACAAATATTTTATAAAACCACACGATTATGTCATAGCAATTCAACGGATTCCTATTAGCGATACGAAATAAAGAAAAATTATTTCAAATTTTTTAATTACTATAATTAATTAATGGGTGCAACAATACGCCAAAAGAAAAATAGCTACAATATCTAACTGGCAAACAGATAAAATGCGATTCGATCTAGATTCAGGAATTTAACTGTACTCTCAACTTCTGGTTGAATTCTCCTGATTCAGCCTTTTGCGGATTAATTAATTGTAATTATTACAGTTGATATCCTTTACTCATCTGTCAACTGGTTGGGTATGCAAATTGGTTAATTTGTAGAGTTGAATATCGGTGAGGTAAATTGCTGAACGGCAACTCTATTATAGGTACCTTCTTTAACATATTTTGAATCTACATTTTTTGTCATTTTGATAATAATTAACTGGTTTATGGCCTATTTCTTGCTTTAATGATTTTGCGAAAACTAATCTTGACTGCTTTATGTTTCTGTTTTCTAATTAAGAGTTTTTGAGTGACGCCGGTTATAGCAATACAAATTCATTTCTTCTTTTATTTTAAATAATAATAGGTAATCTTACACTTTTTAACGGTTTTTGTAGATGAAACATCCTTCTGAAGATAGCTTTAAAAAGAACAGCCTTGAAAGTTAGTATAAGTTTACCAGTTGGCAAAAATAATCTTTAATTAATTGCCGTATTATTATTGCATACTATAGTAGCTACCACCAAATACTTATCAAAAATAAAGGATTGTTTTTTAGAAAATTATTCCGAGTCAGTCCAATTTAATTTATTGAGCAATAGCAGCCGGGTTACGCGCCTGATCTACCGTTGTAGTCTCCCGTGAGTAACGCCGCTGCGACTTCGTGCATGGTCTACAGTCTGTTTCTGAAAATCTCGATTTTCCCTCGATTCTCGTCTAAAGATTTCTGTGCTAGACGCATAAATCATGACGAGCTTGCCGTTGCCTGCGGCTAAACTTGGCACACGATAAATTCCGTGCTAATTGCGAAAGCCCTAAAGCGTTTATCTTTATTGTTGCAGGTCAATGTCAATAACAATTGATAACACGCCTTGGACGAGCTAGAATAAATAGAACAACTGACAGAAAAAGACATGGAAGTGGTGGCAGCGACCCCCGGAGGTGGTGGAGTGCCGCCCTTTCACGATCACGACGTGCGCGAGTGGTCCCGCATCGACAGTCTCACCGGAGTCCTGGAAAGGGCCCGATTGGAGACCGACCACTGGACGGCCAACACCAACAACTCCTGCCACAAGTATAACAAGGTAAGAAAATAGTTTTGCTGCCAACAAATTTTGAACGGGGAAGCTTCTAATAAATTTTTGCTTGTTATTATTGTTCTTCTTTCGAGAATTATGACGTAGAAATTCGGGCAACTACTCCCGCGCAGCACTAAAGAGAATTTAATCCTACGATAAAATCGAGCTTTGACTAGATTTATGCGGACATTTGTTTGCCATAAGGACTAGGACAATACAATAACGTCGAATTGTGGGCGTAAAGAGATTAATAATAACGTGCGCGTTTCGTGTCGAAGTTGAGTTTAAGATCTGCAATTACGGTGCCGTAAAGTTCCTAACATTTTTCTAGCAAGCACCATCCAGACAGTTCAGGGTGGGGGCGTATGTAATTGTTGTTATTGTTGATTTAACGGGTACTTATAGAAACGCATTAATAATACATTAAAGAAAGTGACATAAGGCACATTTTATGGCACGAGTCTAAGTCTTGTCTAAGTTTTGTAATGGACTAGTACCATAATTATTGCCTTATGAACGAGTTCCTTATATACCTACTATTTTTTCTACTTTGAACCAATTCTAAAATTTGGGGAATTTGATCGTGGTTGATTAGGTAAATGGCCAGATTCGAAGTTACTCGTAAATTGTTTTGTTTTCACCTTTATTTGATGTTTTAATGACATTTAGACACAACTACCAAACTGAAAAAAGCAAATTTTACTATCGTTATTACGAAACCTAAAAAGCTATTACAGCGCGGTTTTAGATGTCGTAATAGCTTTATTATAGAACCAAACTAAAAGAAGATTTTTTTATTTATTGACTTGGTAAATATGTACCTATAAAGAGCAACTGCAGCTATTAATTTTTATTAGTTTAAATGGATGTTAGTAACTTTCTAAACAATAAGTTTAATAACTGAGCTCCTTTTTATTCTTCTTATCATTTTTATTGTTCATTAAAATGAAAAGATTTGCGAATATTAAAATAAGCAACTAGAATCTGTACTTCCAATCATAATCGTTTGGTTTTCTTTCTTTGATGTACCCTACTATATTTTGTTGTTTATCTCCCATTAAATTTTTGATTGTGGGTTAAAAATGCTGTCATAAGTCAAGAAAATTTAAATAGGTACATAATTAATTACAAGTTAAAATTTGATTCTTAGGTATATCGTACTGGCATTAAAACTTTTAATCAAGTAATACAAACTTCTAATTTAAATTTCACGTTTTAATTATAAAGTTATGACCGTAATTCAGGTTTTGGATCTTAAATTGGAATTTGAAGGTTGAGTTTAAGTTCAAAAGGTACAGAACTACCAAATCACAGTTTTATGAGAATAATATGCAACTTTAAGGGCCGGTTTTACGAAAGTCGGATAAGCATTGGAATAACTATTCCGGAATAAGGGCCGGTTTACATAGCAACGGTTCACAGTTCATACTTGAATTTATCCAATTCGATTTTCGTAAAAGCCCATTTATCCCGAGTTGTTCCGGAATAGCGTTATACGTGGCTTATTCTCCTTTCTTAAAACCGGCCCTAAGTCGTAATTTTATTTTCTTTTGTATAGTTTTATACTTGAATCAAAAACTAATCTATTTCAAGTTGACATTTTAAGCCAAAATTTTGCCTTCCTGACCTTATTTTTAAAAATTCTGTAAATAATTTATGGTATCTCGCATCATAGTAATTCCAGATTATCTTCTCTAAGACAGGTTTTGAACATTTTGTCAAATTGAATGACGATAGTTCTAGAAGTATGATAGCATTACCAATTATTGCTTTCGGTGTTTTTTTCCTATTCGAACTGAGTTAATTTTAAAATAATAAATTATAAGGAACCAAAGTCGAAATTTTGAATTACACTAGGAATTATAATTTTTTTATTTTGAGCCGTCATTTGAACCTTATAAGATGTTTAAACACGACCTTTGATTATTGACAAAATTGATTTGTTTTAATATTTTTGGCATCCTTTAGCTTCTTTTAAGCAAATCATACATCAACTTATTTATCTCACTTCTGAGTTTTTGTTGGAATTTAGCTAACTTTAAGTCGCATTCTGTTATAAACCTGATGAGTTCAAAATAAGTTTAGTCAATTTACCCGGCGCATCCACCATTTGCCGCCACACTTTCACACATACACATGTCCTTGGTATAGATCTTGTGCAGACTGGTATATTGTTTAAATTTATGTAGTTTATTAGAAAAGTAAGTATTTTGCAATTTTATTACTAAATCGAAAAGTTAATTAACAATGTCTTTTAGGTCAATTTACACCGTATCAATCTAATTTCAAATATCTTGAGCATTTTTGACATTTTTGCATGAGAAATAACAATTATGAATCAAACTACAAATTTAAACTAATGAAAATGCATAAAAGCAGAAGAAAGATGACACTAAAAACAAGAAAAACGTGTAACAGCGGGAGAGAGCGAAAGAAATCGATAAGAACAAGTATAATATAGAAAAATATCAAATGGATGCGTAAGTTAAAAGGTTGAATAAAGCTTAAGAAACGATCATAGGAAAAATGAAATACTGTTTGAGAGAGTGCTAAAAGTGTAATTTTGTATGGAGATCTGAGAATGAGAAAAAAGAAAAGATGTTTTAGTTAAGTATTAGACATTATAGACAGGAACGGACCAAAATATCAAGTCAAAAGAAAGTACGGTAATGAATACTGAATAGAAAACACTAAAGTATGAGTTGCTAAAGATATTACAAAATTGCTGTAAACATAATCGAAAAGTCGAGAGTAATGAGTACGTAAAAGGTTAGAAAGGTCTACAATTCACCCGGCGCATCCACCATTTGTTGCCACACTTTCATACATACACATGTCCTTGGTGCAGATCTTGCGCAGACTGGTATATTGTTTAAATTTATGTGGTTTGTCAAGAAGTGGACAGTATCCATCTTTAATTTGAATCAAAGCAATTTTAAGTTAAAAAAATCTATGTGGAAATTTTGAGTATAAATTGTCAATTTTATTAATCAGAATTTTTAATTGTAACGCCAATTTTTGACTAGGAATTGTAAACTTAACTCTAATCATAAAAAACTTTAATTTTACAATCGAGGTTAGGACTAACGTAAGAAACATCAGCATGGTCATTTTCAGTACAGCTTTACAGTCGCTTTGTGAGATTAAAAACTCTTTTATATAAAATGAAGAGAGGATGATAGATGGACGAAGTGTCAGATATATCTTTATGTAAGGTTTTCAATATTTTTTTTAAAATATTTAAATAAAAAAATATAACTGACATTGTGCTCACTTTTTCTTTTTCGATTTTTATTAACAAAAAAATATACTTGTAGCGACTGCAAAGCTGTACCAAAAATGCCGCAAAGAACACATTCTAACCGCCATCATAGAGCACTTTTAAATGAAAGCTCTGAGTTTATTGCCGAAATTTAGCCATTATAATATTTTCTTCATTACTCAACTTCTTGGAACAAATTATGCAGATATTGATTTTATGTTGAAACTCAAACAAATTGAAATTTAAATCAAATTCTTATATTAAAAAATGGTTAGTTTAGGCTAAAGCTTTCACTTGAAATTTTGACTAAACTTGAAATTATAACTTTGAAACGCATGAGCTTTAAAAGTAAAAAGATTCAAGTATAAGTCTTAAATAGTACTAATACTTTGTTGAAATTCGCAAATACCTGAATTTCTAGATTAATTATATTAATAGGTAATTATTAACTCAATTCTGATCTTCTGCTCAAGTATGTTCAACTTTACTCTGAATTTTAAGCTGTTACTTGAAGGTCTGACTTTCACCAAACTTGAAATTTGAAGTTTAAAATCGGGACCTATCTTAAATTTAAGTCGTGGTTTCAAGATTTTTAATTCTAAGTTAAAAAATTACGAATATCATTACCTGGAACTTCTTGTTACAAATAATTTATCAATCAAGTAATAGGAATTTCTTGCTCGAGTTTAAACCGGAGGTGAATTTATTGCCAAAATTATTCTACTCATATTAGAGCTGATTTTACGTCACTAACTCTAGTTTATTGCTTATTTTTAATTTTGTGTTTTAATTCAAATAACTTTAATTTACTAATTTAAATAATATTTACAGATAGAAATTGTAAGTAAGTTTGTATCTTCCATTGCCTTATCCCAGAATAATTGTGTTATCTAAGATGGCTTCAAGATAATGTCTCTTGAGGTTCGTTTTCAGGTGCATACAAATTACATAGCAAGACGTTTTACATCTTTATCCTGCGACAATTAGCAATCGTTGAGTTCGACAGGTAGACTATCTCTTCATTACAAACGTAACATGCAAGCGTCATTATTATTTATGGGAAATAATGAGCTTTCTTTACAACACTTGAAGATATCTCAGTCGATGCATTTGTAGGCTATTAAACAGTTCTTAGGTCAGGACAACTAGTTACTTACGCTTGTTGCATATTTCCAAATTAAAAATACTGTGAAAATTTTTCTTGGAGTCTTCTTCTTTCGAAAAGCGCTTGGTCAAGGTTTAGGTTTTTCGCTTGTTAGCTTACCCACAAATTCAGGTAATTCTGTAACCAATAGTTTCAGGATCGCCTCGGAATTAAAGCGATGCATTAAGAGACTTCCAACTAAAATAGCGGGATCTAGATCCAAATTACGGTTGTTAAAAATCCAGCTTTTTTTGCTTCATTTCCTGAAATGTCAGCGTTACTGCTCTATGATTACGCTAAACACGTAATTGATATGAAAACTGAATTTATTATTACGTTGTATGTACGTCGATAACTACATACAATTTGAAGTAAACTGTTAGTTGGCTACGTGGGCTGAAAGTGCAAGGATTGGAAAAAAATCCGGAAAGTCCTTATCCCAGATAAAATTTTATTGCACCGGTCTGCATAAAGCGAGCATCGCAAAACGAACACTTGATTTTTGAAATTTAAACGTTTTAAAGGAGCTATAAAATTCTAAATGGACAAGGCTATGAATTAGCGTAATGTGTTGGCAAACGTCGTTCATTGACTTGAAAATAATTACATCAACAATAACGATTCTTGATATTATCGCGGTGTCTAAGATAAACCAAGTTTTCATTGGCCGTGAAATATACGGTTAGATTAATTTTGCGGTATGGCACACCGAAAACTTGCCGGTATTAATCAAGTCCAGTTAAATTTATGACGGTTTTATGGCGACTACACATTCTCGATAAATTCGATTTCAGCACCTGTTCTGTGTTTCTGAAATTTAATTACCCCATGACATGCTTTAGCCAGCGTGGTGCTCAAATGTTGCTAAAGCACCTTTTTAAAACCATATTAATTGGATTTAATAAATTATTTATGTGTAATAAATCGCTATATACTTAAGCCAAGGCCTTTGTGTCGCACTCCACCGAAATCTAGCCAAGTACAACAAAAAGAAAATTAAGCCGTTTCTTCTTTGTCTTCTAGTATCTCTTTCGATATAACTCAGCATGATTGAGCTATAGAATTTCTAAAATCTTTTCTTGTTGAAATACTTAAAAATAAATGTTAGAGATACGTTAAGATTTGAGTTTTTTTTATTATTTCCGTTATTCATTAGCGGTGTAGCTCGCCGCACATTATTTAAAATGGCAATTCGTGATCGAACATATCGAAAAGGCAAAGCCGGTGGCGCTTAGGCAATTTACCTTGTCTGAAACCTTGACAGTATTTCCATTGTTGTCGGCAATAAGGCGCTCAATTCCGGTCGGGAGCTTTTCTAAGCATTCGCAGTTATCCCGCATTTACCAAGTCCAGGTGCAAATTGAGTTCGATCGTTAATTATGCTCGAGTACGTAACGAGCTTAGTTTAAATGTTAACCCGCCGACTGACAATCACGCATGAAATTTGCAAATTGTGCAGTTACCCAACAACGTTCAAAAGCCAACATACAGCTAGAAAGCAGACCATTTTAACCTCAATTAACCTTCAGGAAGGGACATGGCGGTAAGGAGTGTTATAATTTAACAACCAGATTTACTTAAAAACTCGGTGGTATGGGATCTTCTTTGACGTAACCTACGCTGATACTAACAATCGCATTGTGTCGATGTAGATGTCAAGACTTATCTAATTAAGAACGAAAGTGGCACCGCAAGGAATTATGTAAGGATTTTAATTATTGCTGAATAATCAAAAATTGTTATGGTAAATGGAAAGTTTTTGCAGGTCGTCAAATTGCGTGACAAAAACTAACTGAATCATCAATGTTTTGCCCCAGTTTTTATTTAAAGCCTTAGGTATTTGAAGAAGTTGGAAAATGCGTTAAATTAGAAAAAAAAATTATTTGCGATGTTACTACTAAACCGAAAAGTTAATTAAAAATAACTTTTAGATCAACACACACCGTATCAAGCTCATTTCAAATATTTAGGGCACTTTTGACATTTTTGCATAAAAAATAAGAATGATGAGTTAAACTACAAATTTAAATTAATGGAAATGCGTAAAAGCAGAAAAAGATGACAAAAAAAGAGCCACAAGTAACAGCGGGGAAAAAGCAAAAGAAATCGATAAGAAGAAGTAATATAGAAAAATAACAAATGGATGCGCAAGTTAAAAGGTTGAATGAAGCATAAGAAACGATCATAGAAAAAGTGAAAAACGGTTTGAGAAAGTGCTAAAACATGTAATTTTGCATGGAGATTTGTGAATGAGAAAATAGAAAAGATATTTTAGATAAGTATTAGACGTAGACAGGAACGGACCAAAAAAAACGGTCAAAAAAATACTGTAATAAAGAATACTGAAAAGAGAACACTAAAGTATGAGTTGTTGAAGATATCATAAAATTGCTGCAAACATAATCGAGAAGTCGAGAGTAATTACAAAGATTAGATTAGAAAGATCTACAAATTGAACCAGATAGGTACTTATATTTATTTCATCAAATTAACAAAGCATTCTGAAATAGTTTACGACTTTATGATTCTACGTTACTAATAAGTATTATAGGTAAGTTAAAATATGAGTTGCTGGATCTATTTGTCAGTGATTTGTTGTGTACGTATGTATATCTAGACTTCTTTACATAACTTTTTCGAAATAATTATAATAAGAGTGTGGAGATCTTCCAGGGTGGCTTTAAAACTTGCAAGACGCAATTAGATTAGGTACTCGACAAAGATGTCTGAATTTGGTGGTTTTAAATTTAGAGCAGAAACTAAAGTCTGTATAATATAAATAAACGTGGGCAGATGGACAAATAGTATAATTATATTATTTGATGGTAAATTAGTTTTTTCATACAACCGGCTCGCCTCACACGGTGTAATACTCTTTGCTTAGAACGTCACACTTCGAATGGGACAGTGAAAGTGTAATCTGTGCAACAAAACACTTCTGTCTTTGTTCGCAGACGTGAGACATACTCTTGTTGCAAAACCTCTCAACTCCCATTCAGCCACAGTTTTATTAGCCTCTAATCAATGCTCCACATTACCGGCAATGGGTCGCCGAGCCGCGAAGTGCCGCGTCGCCGCTGAACTTTACCTATTGTTATTATTAACAATTATTTAATTACCGCAACTGTGATGCAACAACAATTTTGCGCGTTCGAATTAAGATCGAAACGGTTATGCAAAAATGGCTCAGTGATAGTGGAGCAGTCGTGTGTTGAACAAGTGCTCGATTATTTTCGAACGAAACTTCTGGTGAGCAGTAAAATTGCTTTTGTTTAATTGCTTTGTTATCAAGTTAATTGGTTCTAATCTCCGTCGGGTATTAACCGTTACGAGGCCGAGAAATTGGCGAAATTGCGGATTTGACAATTGATTGGTGCGATATTTGCCTTATGTGGAGCAGGGTCGACAGCTTACGTTAAATCAACCACAATCGCTGCACTCGGATGCTAAATAGATAATAAACGGTTTTGTTTCTGTTTCGTGTTATGCTTCGGTAATTAAAATTAACCAGGTTAACTGTAAGTTGGTTTACGTTCACAAAAACACAGCGGAACTATTCAATTAGTCATTTGTGAAAGGTGCGACTAGAAGCGGTTTCTATAGGGTGAGCGATGTATGTACATACATTTGAGTTATTGATGCCGGTTTGGATTGCACCCTTTCTAGCACTAGGCACCTCATTTTGCACCGCCATCAATAATGATTTCGTAGAAAACCTAGGTCAAGTTTAGAAAACGGGTATCATAATAGCTTCAGGAACGAGTTTTTGTACTTTTAAGCCATTTTTAAATAAAAATTTGAAATTTCGAAATTTTGGACATTTAGTGTGGTTGGTGTTGGTATGTACAATCAGTTTCAAAAGTGATGTCCATCTCACAATATTAAAACTTAATTTTTTTCTGCAGATGATGTATACTAGCTAAAGGAAATCTAATGCATCTCCTCCATTATTTCATATGCGTACCATAAATATAAATTTTAATGCCTGTGTTGGTTTATGTGATAAAATAAACGAGTTTTAAGTTTAACAGGTAGACATTACTTTTGAACTCGGCTGTACTACCAACGTTAGTCAAAGGTCATATTTAAAATTTCAGTTAAATATCAAATTGTTGTGATAATAATTGTTATTAGCAATGAGTAAAGACAATCTTACCCCATCAGGAATCCGAAAAATTGCTGAAAATACAGAAATACGGAAATTTACACGCTACTTCAGAAAACGTTTTACTACCGTATTTTGAATTACTAAGAAATAAAATCAAGGCATCTATCCACTATCGTTTCGTTGTGGCATTTATTGGATGTTGATGTTTTTTGACAGTGACGTTTATTTGCCATTATTATGACTACGAACCTGGAAAAAATAAATTGCACTAGTGTTATTTCCAAATCCCAAAAATACTCTTTTGGAGTATTGTAACAGCTTTATTATAGATGCAAAGTATAAAAATATATTTTGTTTATAACTGAATAACTCTTTAATCAACTAGTTAGAACATATTGGGTATTCTCATGACCCTAAATATTGTGTAAAGTAACGCGGATCTTATTTTTTGTCGTTGTTTGTACCTGAATCAATTCTTATTTCAATCTGTATCACATATTTTTGGAATTATATGTCCCTTGGTTGCAGAATTCGGATATCTCTTTGTACCTAAAGCACAATAACTCGTAGTTCTTAATCCAGTTTGCAATGGTTCATATATTCATATATGTATGTATAATTTACCGATACGGAAGTAATGTATTATGGCAATCCTTCATATAGATATGTTCCTGATTTCTTTTTAAAATCACTTTATTCCGGTATTATCACGTAAACAATTGCCCGTTGATGCTTGGTATTTAGCCACTAATTATTAAATGCGCCAATAATTGTGCATTATTTAAAATAGAGCGTTTCACTTGGATATTTTACAAGATAGAACGCGCTTCTGCATAATGACCGCTGAGGCCCAAATTCACCAGACTTAAGTCCTTGCAAAGTTTTTGTGGAATGCGCTTAGATCTATACATACCTAGTAACAAAACAAGAAATCTGGGCTTCACTTTTAAATGTTATTAAAATTATTAATCATCCACTACCTATGATAAAACGGGTAGTTTTGATCCTGCACTGATGATTAATAATACTAATAACACTCTTTATGTCTGAACACTGACAATACCAAGAACGAAAAAAATAAATATACAAAAACATATTTTTAATTAACACTATTCGAGCGAGAAAAATCGAAGATCAGCTGAGGTGGCAATTAATTCCAACTATATCAGCTACTTGTTTTTTGTCTCAAGCTACACTCTTCTATTTCCTACTGTATGATAGACTAATAAATATGTTCAAAATAAGCCTTTCTCTTCTTGATTTGCGCTAGCCTTGTGGAGTTTCTTAATATCTTACAATAATCGAGAAACACTTTACTTCTCGTTCGTCTCCACCTGATATGAGTCCGATCTCAAATTTTTCTCAGCAATCTGATGTTATCCGTCTACCAAAGCTGATACTGTTTGCTAATTCTTACTGCAGTCAAGGGAGGATGTCTGTCAAAGAGATCAGTGAAACATGTATTCAATTAGGAAACCTTTGCATCACCACTTGCTCGAGAACAAATACTATTCAGGGGGAGACTTTCAAAATGAGATGTGAAGGAGTCCTTATCAAAATATTTATACTTAACTTCTCATAGTTTTAAATTATGTTATACGCATAATGTTACAATTAATTGTGTGGAGAAGTGGTAAGAGAATCTACATAAAAAAGTTGAGACAATTATTCTTTAACTCCTACTTAGTTTGGATACCCTAGCTTGAATAATAATTTTAAACTATTTATACACCACCCGCGTTACAATTCGATAATTACTGAGATTTGCCAAATTTCGTCACGGCTGGTTTAGAAATTTTTTATAAAAAACTAAAAATCTCCTACCTTTAGGGGGTGGGAGCTTTGTAGATATTATTTATGAACCTCAGCACATCCTGTATTTGTGGTACATATTATTATACACCCGCCTTACGTAGAAAATCAACTTCTGAGTAAAATACAAACATCTAAAAGAAGCACTCGAGGAGAAAACAGCGTCCAGAGTTTATTATTGATTTTGATCAGCGCTTTAGGCTTTACGGTTTTATTCCAAGGTAAACACCTAATTATCTTATGATGACATAAATTTTGCCAGCAATTTCTTTTTAATTAAATTAATAACGCGTGCTTTATAAGAAGAGGTAAGTATTATTAATTAACTTCCACGATGAACATATCTATGCTAAAGGAAATCCGCATGCAGCAACAAAACAACATTTTTAGCAACAATGTATTAACACAGACCTGCCATTTTATCATGAGGTGAAGATTATTAATTTTCAACATCACATCATAATCGTAATGAATGAACCGACGTTTCTGTAAAATTGCTTCCGGAGTTACCAGACTTGAGCCCTGTCAATTTTTTGCGAATCCTTGTCAAGCAGTTTATAGGTACTTACTACATACAAGTATTCAAGAATTTATCTGCTAGCAATAAAATTTTATTTGATTATATCAGGCAATTGCTCTCTCTTTCAGGCTCATCTCTCAATTTTTGTTTTTTTTTTCTGTTCCCGGTGAAACGTTTACCGAAAATTCTTTCTCTTTAATCTCACGCTGTTTCAAGGTCTCATATTTTAATTTGTTACGCTGTTACAAACAGTAGGTACTCCGGTAAATTATGGTAATTATTAATTATAAAATAAGTACTCGAGTAGTATATTTCTAGTATAGAAACCCCACCGATTCGTTTTGTTAAATTTTGAAAGACCTTTCTCGACTAAGTGAATCTTGTCAAGAGGTGGCGCGTCCAGTAACATTGATCAGTAACAAGAAATATGCTTGTGGGCTTTTCAAAATGCTTTAGATGAAAGTTACCTTATGTCACACGTTGCTCAAGTGTTACCTCAGTGAAATTGTACGTTTACAATGCCCGCATGGAATGAGTATCTGCACAAGAATATAGAAGTAGTGAACAAAACTTACTTCGTTGAAGAAAAATGACATTATAAAAAATGAAAAAAATTTCGAAAATTTTTAGAAACTCAAGCACTCAGTGTTGGCATGACTTTGATGAAAGGATAAAATTTTTTTGAAAATTATTGCATAAAAATATTATTTCGTAGGTAGTAATAAAATTTCATTACATTTTAATAATGTACCTAACGATAAAACGTAGAAAATTACTAAATTTGCAAAATATTCAGAATAGACACGTCAAGAATTAAACATTTAATTGTATGAATATTCTAACGATGCTAGAACCAAATTTGAGTTAGGTCACTAACAACGCTAGCAGTGGTTTTTGACGATGACTATTTTATTGAAAAATAATAATGGCAGCTAATCTCACCAGACAACGCTGTGGCATACCTCAAGTTGATACTATTTCTAGGTAACGCACCTTCAAGGTGGTGCGGACCTTTTGGGCCAACCTGTATAGTTAGGTACTTGATGCGTTCTTAATTTATTAAAATGTAAATTTTAGAGTATCTTGAAGTTCACTTCACAAATTTTATTAGGAAATCGTGTGGTTTTGACATAAAGTATTTGTGATTAACACCATTCTTTAACATCCTAATTTCTATAGTTATAGCACAGGTTATAGCTATTAAAAGGTTGATGAAGTTTAAGTTTTAAACTTTATTAATGCCGAAAAAGCTACAAATTTTATACACGGATTGTATCCAACGAACAACGTTTGGAACCTGTTACATTAACGGAATGGAAATTTGTGGGTGTGATAAGCAAAAACCTGCAGTAACTACTACAGCAAGGATTATGTTCAGAAAAAATTTCAGATTGTTTCGATAATTCTTTGACTTAACTGAGCGCTAGAATTGCTGAATTTATAACGGCACAAATTCTGGGGACATGTATCATTAATAATAATTAAGCTGAAGAAAACTTTAAATAAACAACATCTTTGTTTCTGTTGTGTGAACTATCAACACACTTTTATTGCACAGATAAAATCGTTTTGCTAATCACAAAGATCAACAGACGGCGTTTTAAGTGCCTGACTTTTTCTCATAAACTTTGATCTGAACATCGATGTTCAATAAAATCAATTAGCAAAATCGCATCCATAACGTTTCGCAAATAGCCCCAGGTTTGTACCCACGGTTGGCGATTTAGTTCAAACATTTCACGTCACTTCCTCCCATTTTACTGTTATGCTCATATACATTTAAATTAATAGATGGAGCATATATGGCAATATTTGGCAAAAAATCTGGAACGATTGTAGCTTGCGGTGCAAAATTTTGCCCGTGATCAGTAATAATGTGTTATATCGTGGTCGAAAGCATAAATCTCAGCAATAGAACCAGAAATATCGCGAAATCTTCAAGTAACCACCACCGCACCATTACAGCCTGAAAACATGGCCGACAACCTGCACCCGACGTGATATATGGTGGGAAGCTGTGGTCGAGGATTATGCCTCGTGGTTTCCGCTGACCAGAATTGATTTGTTACTTTGCCACATTTAGATTTTAAATTTTTTCAAGCTAGGAAATTTAGTTTCTGTAGCGGTTCAAAAAATTATTTTACATATGAAACGTGTTTCAGGTAAAAAAAAACTGTATCTGGCAAAATCTTTTACTTATATCAAATTTTCTACATTACCTACATATTATAAAATTATGTTATCATCATTTTCAACTTTTGGCAAGAATTATCAACATTGGGTTTTCCTGGTTCAGTTGGTCATAGGATTGGCAATAGCAGTAGTTTCTATCGGGTTGCACACTCAATTGGTTCAGTTGTCCTGAAAAATCGGTGTTTCAAGATGCTTATCCGGGCGAAATGTACGGATATGATTGATCGTAAATCTTGGTCAAGAGTTTGTGTATAATTTATACTTCTCTTTAAAGCGCACCGCTCGGCTATTTCGAATTTATATTTACTCTCCTCTATTTATTCATGTACATACACAAATCTGACCATATCTGCCGGAGATACCAAGAATTTTATTCAAACACATAATAGGTGCAACTAATAACATATCGTTCAGCACCCGTGTAGGTGCCGACTATTTAAATAGGTTCGCCGATGCTAATTGATGTTTTATTACCAATTAACGCGATTATCATATTCAAACATTGATCCTCTTCAAGACCGGTGGCAGCATTTTTCATTTACTAATCGAACAAGAGCTCCAAAACGAGGAAGAAATCGTGTATTTTTAAACATCAACCAATCACTTTTACCGATAGCGGGTAAAGAGGAAAATCAACAAAAAACAAAATTAAAGTCGTTATAAGGATCGAGAGAAACTGTTTTCGAAAGTACTTGTGACTTCTTTGTTTTAGTTTTGCGTTTAATCTGTCAACGCACGAATGCGGATAATTTACTTTCGTTCTAAGTTTTCTTGTAGCTTGAACTCGTTGTTATGTTCTGGTTGTTTTAGCTAATTGGTTTTCGGTTATTTAAAATGCGGCGAAGGAATCTTTACGTATAAATTATTATGACATTCATTGCGAGTTACAACATCAGTTGATATTTACAGAAGTCACTCTTTTAATGATATTAACATTATGGATATTACTTTATTGCAGCACAGAAATTACACTAAAAGCATTCGACGTTTTAGTTGACAGTAGTTATTATTATTATACAGGGTCTTTCTAAGAGAATCGCCGGCGCCTAAAAACGTACTTATTTCTAATATAGTTTTAAAATTTTAAAATTAGGCAGAAATAAACTATAATTTTTCCGAATTTATTTCTATGTAAGCTTTTATTTTTGATAGCCATTTCGTATAGAAATATTTACTGTATTCCTTTGATTTTCTTCAAGCTTATGATATCATGACTTTCAAAATTGATAACGAGTAATTGGAATATTTTTATATCAAACCGCTATTGAATTACACGGATATTTAAATTTGTGTTTCCTGATAACTTTATTTCTTGTTTACTGAGTGTTTTTGTAGCTACCCACAATTTATGTCTTTTTGCAGTGGCGCTTTACCTACTTGAAAAGTAAAAAATAAATAAATAACCCAATAGTCATTGTCAGGAAATTAAACTGCTTGAATAACGCCGTCTTGTCATAAATCTTTCAAAATTTCCAGGGGCTCCTTAAAGTTACAATTAAAGACACTTCAACTAAAAATTTTTAATTTTTATCATCTCAAATGTGTATTATAGGAAGAGAAATATTGAAATTTTTTTGCGGCGTATAAAATTAATTACAAGCCAGGCAATGACCCCATATTGTAACGCATTAATTAAAGTATATTTCTGCAAAATTTTAAATTTGTTACTTTATTAGAAAGACTATTAATAGCAAAATAACAATTTTTGGAAATATAAGTAACTGCGCCATCTATGCAATTTAAAGACAAGGTGCTGAAAATATAACTTTCACATAAATCTGAGCAAACTTTACAAGGTTTAGCTATATTTTACTTGATATTCAAATGCTTCTAAATTGTCTCTTTATATGACACAGTCAACTAAAATTTTTAACTGATAAATTTGGGACTAAAAGCTTGCCCATATAAAATTTATTTATTACAAATCTTTGACCGCACGTAAGCTGTTTAAGATGGATGTAGTGAAATTAAAGCATTGTTTTTTAAAAAATATTGTTACAATTTTTCAAAGTATTTTTTATTTTATAATGTAAATTTTCAATATTTACTAACAAAACAAAGAATAGTGTGCACATTTTTTTGAGATGTTTAAACATGTAATAATAAAAAAGAAAAAAATGTATTATCCATTTAAAAATAAAATAGGTTATCATTTCCGATTTGAAGTAAAACGGGGAAAAAAATTCTCTCAAGGATTCAGATTCTCTTTTATTTATCAACAACTATTCAGGTTATTCAGGCACTGTAGCGTTTAGGAACAAACGCATAGTAGTTATTTAATACTATAAATATCAAAGTACTGATGATCTATCGCAGTTTTGCTGAAAGTTTTCTTTAATGGACTTGTCGCAATTTTACCAATAGCACTGATTTTGTTTACTATACTATTTAACCTCGAAAGTAACAGTTGCGACTTAATTTCCGGTGACAATTCGAATTTAAAACTCAGATTTACTTTATTTTTTTTTCATTTTATTTGAAGTGAGAGGTGAAAACTATTAATGTTGTAGAAACTTTTCAGTTTACTAGAGATAAAATAAATTAGACAATAACATACAGTATCTATATCATGTGGCAGTAAATTAATGCATTTTATTACTGTGCTAGAAACACAGCCGGAAAATTAAGCGATGCGCAGATAGTGCTTAAATAATTTACTTTAGCAACATTATTATCAAGTATAACGTGAAAAAAATTGGACGATTCGTGATTTGCTTCTGCTTTCTAATGTCTTCTACAAGTTTTTCCACGTTACATTTGATGATAACGTGGAAAAAGTAAACTACTTGCGCACCCCCTGTGCATTACATAATTTCCCAACTGTACATACAAGCATCAAAAGTTAATGCATAAAAAACGACCCATTACTCCACTGCTGTTACAGTGTTTTTCAACAATGGCGGCACGCCTATCAAACATGAAAGAAATCGGTAACGTGACGGTGTAACTTGAATCTGAATCGATAATATACAAATAAAAAAAATTTAAGGATATAGATTGGCAGTTGTCAGCGAGAATAGTTTCAAACCTTTAGCTAACAACACTTTAGGTTCAAATTGATGTAGCTTTTTTTTCAAAAGAAAGAAACATTTTTTTAAGTTTTAGATTCAATACTAAAAACCGCTTTTCACGATCAATATTATGTGTATATTTATGTTCGTAATTTTTTATACATCGTGTAATACGAAGTGTGGTCACATTTCTGTTTATAGAAATAGGATTTACTCTACGTTTTCTATATCTATAAATATATTCCACAATTATGGCCAGAATTATTGTTATAATTATTGATTGTGTAAAACGTCTTTTTATCAGCAAAAGGCAAAATTTTATTTTACAACTTAAAAGTCATAAGCCTAATAGCCTATAAAGTAATTATTATCCCAAGGTACAGATCAGCGAATTTACTATTGCCATTCAACATTTATCAAAAAAATAATAAAAATTTTTTTTTAGTTTAAATACTTACATATTATATATTATGTATTCTGAGTTTGAAATTTTAAAATTAATGTCTATTTTGGGATGAAACCCGGTTCCTCGGTAAATAAATATTCGTGAGTAGTTATTCTTTAACAGAAAAAAACTAAATCATGAAAGTTGTATACAGTGATTCCTTAAGTATGACCAGCAAATGTAATGTCGATCAAATTTATCCAAATTTAATGTAAAAAAAATTGTAAATGAAATTACTCATGTGACTAAAAAACTGAAGGCAGCAATAATGGTCGTAACTTTATTTTGAAGATGTTTTTTTAAACACTAAAGTCTTCATGAGGCTTTTCAATATTATGTAATAAAAATAATTTTTCCATTTTATATACTCGTATTATTGTAAAATTTCTGAGAAACTATGAAATTTACAACAATTTTATTGAATTCACACTTAAAATTCTCAATTAAATGTAGGTAGGTATATTGTTATAAATAAGTTAAAAAGTTTACACTTTTTTTGTTTCTTGTTTTCCTTTTTATTCTTTGTTTATTAACCTCAAATTCTTAACCGCTTTACTATAGTATCCTGTTCATTTATGTCTTTACTGTCAGTTGCCCCGCATTCTATATAATTAATTTTTAAGCTGCATCTTTCTTTATAATTTTGATTTACCACAGCTAACAATATTTAATATCTTAATTAACATAAATGAATGATATTAATTTCAACAGTATTCGGCAATATTGAACCTGCCGATATCTATTTTGGAGAGGAGCAAAATGAAACGCAAGACTAAATGAAAACATTTCTGTTAAAAACTTAAAGATCTTATATCCACTAAGAATTGATTTCAAGATTACATGTTGAGCTGGACATGCAAAGGAGTTACATGGATTTGTTTTTACCCATTGCATTTGGATTGGGATTCAATATGTTTATGAGAACGAGCATGATGATTTCGGCATTAGCTGAATAAAGAACAACTGCTACGAGGAAAATTGCGAATATTCGTAGCACGTACTTACCAAAACTTCCCATGTTTGTTTTCGACCGGTTATTGTGTCTAAAATGAGTTCTTGTCACAATGGCCCCGACCATCTGTTATGCAATGAAGTGTGTAGCCGATGGGAATAAAATTTCCTTCTTTCTTTCGCCTTGAACTCTCACCTCGCGTCGTCTTGATGGGATTTGCCGAACGGTAACAGTGTTAAGGTCTGGTTCATATCCAGTGCCGCGTGCATATGTACCATTGTCAGATGAAATTACTGGTTTCCTCTCTTTATGGCTATATGAATATGTAGTAGATGACTAGAGACAGGTTCAAAGACTGTAACAATTTTTTTAAGCCAGCTCTGCATCTTGGTGCATCCTCTGGAAATTAATTATACGCGTTCTTTACGGGCCATTGTATGCAACTTGTAATTTTTCTATTTCTAGTTCAAAGTCAATGTCAGGACGTACCATTCATAGGAAAGGTACTCGATCACGACTCATTGTAATCAGGTAATCTGCGAAATTATTAACGAGAATCATTAGACTGTGTATCAGAAGGCTTTGGTAGACTAGCGGATATTCGCCGAAATTTGCATATCAAGATCAAAATAGCTTTTTAGCAATTTCAATCGGTTTGAGGACGAGTTTCGGATGGACCGTTGACCTCTCGAGCCCCATTGTCCTGGCTTATTTTACTTTTTCGTTAAGGTGGGCCGGGTCTTGCGACCCGAGCTTTCAACCGAATAAGCATCCGCAGTTTTGCTCTTGTTTGGGCGGTCATCGTGGAGGAATTCAAAAGTCAGTGGCGCCCAATCCAAAACAACCAAACAACAGTCAAAGTTTTCGTTTTCATCCATGGCTCGATTTTCGTCTTTTAAGTCTTAAGTCTTTAATTGCAACTTGATGTACAAAAATTTACCAAGTTCCTCAATGCGCCTTCTGGCTTTTACGATTCATATTGTCACGAGCGTAACTGGAGTCTTCTAGTACCCCAACTCGGGATCTTTGGGACATGTACAATGTTTCGTTTGGCGGTAGAAATATGTAGTAGGAACCGAACCAATGAAAAAGTTTTTTTTTACTTTCCATCTTCCTTATGGGGAAACCTTAACTTTATCGTCAATTCCTGTTTCATCATAGTGAGTTGGAGTTTTTTAAGAAACTTTTCTCACTATATCCAACATCCAAGAATATTATTTTTTAATTTACTTGTTTTCTTAATGAGTTACCAAATGTTACAAAAGTAAAACTTTCTAAAATTTTTAAATTTAATATTTTGATACATTTCTAGTGGAAGAGAAGACGAAAATGAGAAAAATGAACACTTTTGTATTAAAGCAGAAGATATGTGGCATTTTAGTACAAAAATAAAGTCCCACAGTTTGTTAAAACCCCTACGTTTGCACAGACGAGCCGCCACTGGGCGAAAGCCCGCGCTTTGGGCGAGTCAATAAACCAAAACTTTCGATGCGCCTTCTTTCTCTTGCACAATTCCCGGCGATCGAGTTAATATAAGAGTTTGTTAAGACGCCTTATGCAAATCACGTCGGAATAAATTGGATAAACCCAATATTGATACGATGATGGCGGTTTGGAAACGCTTAAACCATATTAGGTACGTACAGGCGCGGTCCTGTCAACGGCTGACGTAAAATTATGCAAATTTGGCCCTTTCTTTCGATCACTTCTCCTTTGTAAATCGGCCATATGGTAATTATTGACGTAGGTATATTATGGTCAAAGAGAAAAAATCAAAAAGCAAATTAGTTTCCGTACCAGTGCGTGCTGCGGTCAAAGTTCAAATGGTATGTTGCTGTAAATGGAAGAATTCGAACCGAACCACGTTCGTTGTGCTGACACGACCCTCGTAAAGTACCTGTGCCAATGGGCGAGTACTACCCATAGCGAGATTGGAGTCGTGCAGTTGCCCTGCTGACAATCCTGCTGCCATTGTCCTCCGGCTTCGGTTGGTCATTAATTATTCAATACTAAGAACCCACACCGTGTCAGGATTTGATGACTTTAGGAAAAAGTTGGATACTTGTGTAGGGAATAGGGAAGGGACATCAAAGCAGCCAAATGGTACCAAATAAAAATTGCTACAGATGAAAAAGTTATGGCATAAAACAAATCTATATTAATTTTAAGATTTCGGTGCCATTTTGTAAAAGAATATGCTGTAATGTGACTCTATTTTTTTTTATTTTAAACATGGGTGGCCCGGCTGGTCGTCGCGCCGCACATTGAGACCAAATAGGCCCATTATGTGCACCCCTGTTAGGTTTCTAGAGACCCCTTTAGAGGATGCCTGTACTCCTGATGAAGCCAAGTAGCCTGCTCATAGAAGCCCTCCTGATTTCACTTACCTCTAGGAAGGGAGAGTCTAGGTACAACCTGGATCTCTGTGCGGCAAGAGCCGGACAGTGACACAGAACATGAAAAGGTGTTTCTTCCTCCTCTTTACACCTTCTGCACATAGGGTTCTTAAGAGAGCTCACGATGTAGAGGTGTCTTCTAAGGGGGCAGTGTCCCGTGAGCACCCAACCGCCTTTCTTAGGTCTACTCTATTGAGTCTCAGCAACTCTGTTCTTTACTGATCGGAACCTGAAATGAAGTGACCCCAAGTTAGTTATCTGACAAACAATTATCATTTTTTTCCAAGTCTAATAATTTAGGAAGCCGAAGATTGATTCCATACTTTTGACTAATCCTTTAAAATAGATAGTTAGTAGTTAGTGTAAGGATGGTGCCAAAATTGATACAGTGATATCAAAAGTTTGATTTATTTTGGGTTTTAAACGTATTCTCTTTCGCTATATTATCGCAATGCTGATCCACTTTATTATCTAGCATCCAGTTCCTTGTCATATTACCATATTACATATAACATTTTCTTGGTGGTTTTTGTTCTCGTTTGCACGAGGTACATAAAAAAAATTCTTTGTGTAACACGCTTGCAATTTCTGTAAATTTGTTGCACCTGAGTAACTCCAAAATTGTAACGGAAATCAGCAAGAACCCACAATTATAATAAATTCACAGATAACAGCGACGGTTCTGGTCGTTGAGACCACCAGGAAATGACATTATTTTAATAGACATTCTGTGAACGATGCCCGAGTAGCTGTAACCGCTGTAAACAAAATTAGCCAACTATTTCATCGCGGAAATGGATGAGATCGCATTGAGCGAGCTTTCCCACAAATTAACAATAATTAAAGATGATATTTCCAATCCATCTTTATGGAATGAGTTTATTCCGCAAGTCTTTGTTATTTGTTAATTATTGACGAAATTCACCGAAATTTCTCAATCAATTCATCAAAAATTTTCGGTGTTACGACCTGTCGCAATTGAGCAGTTGAGACATTTTTATTGCTTGAGTTTGAAATTGTTTTCACCACATGTGGCTGCAAATTGCTACATCTAAATATAACAGGTTAACAATGTAGGGTGTTATTCTCAAAATTATCGAAATTTATGGAAATTAAATTTTGCAACTGCAATAACAAGTTTAAACCAGCAGATTGTCATTTTTCCTATTGACATTCACGGATTGACTCACGAAACGGTTCAATTACCCAAAAGTGAACGCGTCTGAATCTTGTAGGTATATGAAATGTTTGTGGGTAACGTTCCCGTTATTTCCATTAAAACTATCTGATTTATAGATATCACTTTTATTCTTGCAGAAATAAAACAAATCGCTTACTTGCGTAACTGATGATTAGTCACTATGTGATGTAGGTAGTTAGGTATGTCTTTTTCATAGTGGTCCAGAAAAGATTTGCTGCAAGTGAAGTTACATAAATATTTATTTTTTACAATTCCTTGTAATAACTTTCCACTTTTCTGCCTGATTTGCCGCTATAACATCGATTCGCTTCAAAATTAAAGACGAGTGTCGCGTTACCCAACACCGCTGCCAATAACCACGCTTCGTAGCCGAAGAGAAAATCTTATTTTACAAGACTTCTCGGAAGAAGTTTCAATATTAAATCGCCTATCAGCATCACGCTTCATGAACCGTTTGACCATTTTCGAACTGACTATGAATATATTTCGACTCGATTTGGAGCTATGAAATTTCAATTTCTGATCCGATCAGACAGGCGCTTCTCGGAACCAACAGGAAATAATATGGCAGGTGTTTGTTCCTGCAACAGGTGGTCGAGACGAAACTCAAAAACGTTCTCGCAAACCAGTGATATGAACGCCAACAACGTTCAAAACAACGAGTAGGTCGGCAAGGCCGCAAGGAGGAGCTTTCAGGAATTTCAAAATAAGCCTGCAAGCAGGACGTTTCCTAATTTTTTTTGTTTTTTTGTTATCGGAGGGCTAATCAGCGAGGTCTACACAAATCTATCTATCTCTATAGAAATAGTGTTAAGAAGTAATTTGTTATTAAATAAAGGAAAAGTGGGAAATGATCTACAGACAACGGTGACAAAATTATGGGTCCATTTTGTGATTGATAAATAGTTGAACTTTCCACTTTTGGATAACCACAACTTTGCATCCAGCTGCAATGTTCTTTCTAGATTGTATGCAAAATGATAAAACTATATTTCTACATAAACTTTAAGCCTGACCTAGAAAATACCGTTTTCAGCAACCTAGACCGAATGTTATGGTACGAAAAAGCTCCAATTAATAGCGCTTTTACGCTATATTTCTTATGATAATGAAGAATTTTAAATGTAGCTTGTTACGTTATATTAGCACAATTTATGAGGCAGTTAAGAAGTTGATTGGCTTCTGGATGGCACCCGTTGACGATTTCTGCATACCCGGGCCAAATTAAACGATGCTAACGTGCCAACAAGCGCGAAGGTCTCCGACAACCTGCCCATTATCGTTTACATCAACCTTAGACTCTTGCATATTTCTGTAATTAACACAAGGCTGTGATGGTACGTTGCGCACTGTCTTCATGTGGTTCAATGTTAAATGGCCTTTATTTGCTACGTCAACTTTTGTTATTATCGGAAATTGTGCGTTGATAATTCGACTTCCTGACTACATCAGCGTATTATTTCGTCAACGACGTATTGCGTCAAAACTCTCCTTCTAGCATCCTCCTAATGGAGAATGCATCAAATGACATTTATGTCGAATCCGTTTGCAATGTTCAGCAAATATTGAATCAATGATTGACACATAATGGGCCATTGTTAATGTGTGATTAATTGCCAAAATCAAAGGTTGCAGGCAATTTGGAATTGTAGAAACTCCCCAATTTGTAATTAAGGTCGAATTGTTGCAGGAAGCATAACTTGCAAGAAACGATTAGGTCGATTTGGATCACGAGTTCAGAGCATTTATTTCTAATAAGGATCAAATTAACGCTTAAATGGTTAGTTTCATAAGTTCATCGGTGCGGTCTGAAAGTTTAGATTTGGATCCTACAAAAATTTTACGGTTCTTTGTTGAGTCAGAGCTTCAAATTACGTTAATTAAGTAACTGAAAGTAAATGCATTGATTCATAAGTTAAATCTGAGGCAAAATTGTGAAAAAGCTTATGGACTAGTGTTCCAAACTCATGGCGAATGGTTTGTCAACTTTGTTTGTCTTGAGCAGTAGGAAGGAAATTGAAACAAATAACATCCTGCTGACAAGTTGGGTAATGTCGTACTTAACCTACAAACGGGCAATAACGACAGTGAAAATGAGTCAATGTTTGATAACGCCGCCTGGAGATATTTACCTACCAAAACAGATTACGTGTTGAAAATTTTTGAATGACTTGAGGCTTAAGGCGAATGGAAAACGAACTACACCTACGTGCCTGCTTCAAGAAGGCTTGTAATAATAGGTTTCTAAACGTTTAAATTATAAAACGACCAAATTTGGAGTTTGTTGCAGCATACCAAACCTCGGAAAGTTTGATAAACTGCCGTAACAACATCGAGGTGCATACGGGTGGATTTTTGTTGCTTACGTTGAGATTTTTCTCAAAATTTCATTAGCATAGCGTAGTCGTAACGTTACGAAACCCGCCGGCTGACTGTCGTAAATTACGGGGGATTATTCTATTAATCCCCGCAGTAGGTATCCTTGATCCTGGCACAAGAAATACGGCGGGTTCATTCTTGCTACTTATCCTGTACAAGACAAGCCGGTTAATTTTGGCATTTCTTAATAATTTGGATAATTTGGAAATATTTATAAGGCAGACTTAAGAAAATTACTTACACACCAAAATTGTCATTGAAAAAATCAATCACTTCGCCGAGTTTACAGAAGTTTTAATATATTTTTTTTTTTTAATTTTCCTAAGAGAGGTTTGAAATCCTCATATTTATTTTGACTTCACTAAGTAACTGAGTTTTAAAAAAGCGGTAACTGAACTATTTTCTAACGTCCCTGATATTTCTTTTCTCTCATAACCTGCCTTTTTCTTATATTCTTGTAATTCTTACTAATCAATAGAAAAAAGGGCCCCTTTACGTAGGTTTTTGAATGGTGATTGTCATTCTAAGTAAACAGATGTATAAATATTTTCTTTATTTATTGAAACTCAGTTTTCTATTTGCAAGTATTTCTTTCTTGTTTTTTTCTCTTTTTAAAATTTTTATTTTTTTTTATATTTTTTTTCTAGTCTCCTTATCATTTATTCTTACCCTGTAAGACACTGATGCAAACTGATGATTTGATTGGTTTTGATTGGAAAATTTGGACATGTATATATATATATATTGGAATATATGAGAAAGTTTTCTAGAGAGAGTTTTTGAATGTTAAATATAGGTTCACCATTTTTACGTGTTTCTGTTAAAGTTTGTTACTAATTGTCAAATTAGTAACAAACTTTAACAGAAACTCGTAAAAATGGTGAACCTATATTTAACATTCAAAAACTCTCTCTAGAAAAGTTTCTCATATATTTCCAGTGACGACATCTTTGGGAAGAGAATAAATTGGGGCGCATTACAACCCCCTTTTTTTAGTTTTTTTCTCCGAAAAGTTTAAACAGTAGCACAGTAGCGTAGAGGAGATGGTGTACAACCTTGTCAATCTCCTCTAAATATTTTTATCTCTTATATAAATTTCTCATAAATTTTACTTTTACTTTTTTTATATCTCTGCTATCGATGATGTTGCACTAATTTTATAAATTTAAGAGTTTTTCATCTTGTACTTTTGCAGAAGCCTTTTGGAACTTTATAAAGCATATAAAAGCATCTTGTGCGGACACATGAGTGTGATGGTTTATAACAGATTTTGACTTAGTCATCAAAATGGAATACGTCTAATCTATCTCTCTTTTCTTCTTATATTTCTTGCATCTTTTTATATGGTTGAATTCGTTTGGAATCTCATAGTGCGTTCCCTAATTATAATTTTTGAATAGATTTGAAAAAGTTGAAAAACCGTGCCTATCTATTAAATAATATTAAACAACGCCCGTTTTCAAATAATAAAGTTACTATTTGGGAACTGGATGGGTTCTGAGGAATCACAACATCCAAACAATTAAAACTCCCATCGACACGTTGGCCAAACAAGTTTCCTTAAAGAAACTGTAGCAAATTTGGTTATCTCGTGGTGATTTGTATGAGAACGCGGCGTTTTGACAGCCCGTCAACGATTTCAGCGAGGTTCGTCGCCTAACCGGCGGTTGTAGTCTCCCCGGAAATCGCGCCTAATTCGCTCCGAAGACACCTGGATAACACAAATTAAGGTCACTGCCCACATCATTGATTAAACAATATCAATTTCCGTGAAATCTCGAACCAGAAACTTATTGTGTGAGAAATAGGATTGACACGTCGTAAATATTAGTTGTCTTCAAAAAACACGGCAAACTTCCTTGCTTACCGTTAATTTTAAGTACCGGCCGTCTATTAAGATAAATTGTAAATTACGTGGGCGTCTCGCCACCTCCGCAACACTTTCGACAAAAATATTAGAGACGCGACGGAAACATATGGCACGTCTCGGGATGAACACGTCACGTGTAAATTGGTTTAGCGACCGGCATGACGTTGTTTGATTTTAGTGTTAACAAATTAAGACGAATTGTTCAAGTTTCGTGCTAATGCATGCGTGAAATGTGCATTAAGTTATCTAATTCGTTGAGCGTGCATCTGGCTTTAGTTACTTTCACTCTTGATCACCTACTGTCTTCTCGTCCGACTGGAAGCTACCTACGGAGCCGCTTTATCTAGATCCATGATTCGTTGTGCTCTCTCAACTCAGGATTCTATGCGCGAGGCGATTGGAGATTAAAACCTTCGATGTTTCGGTGACAAGTTTTTAAAGTGTACATTTTTTTTAGTTTCGACAGGAAAGGTTGACTTCCATGAATTGAAAAAGTTGACAGTTCTAGATAAACAAATCTCTTGTATACATGATGGTAAATGTAAAGAAATACACTGTTAGTATGCAAATACAATCTGAGATAAGAACATTGGAAACAATTTATTAAGAGACTGTGCTCGCAACGATAGAGGTTGACTTGAAGAGGACAAGGGCGAGGTTAAATAGAAATTTCGAGGTCAAAGGCCATTTTTTTCTAAATTAACGGCCAGTTGTAGAAAGCATGTTTAGTGGCATTCAACTGTTCAATTACACAATTTTTGGGGCTTTCTAAGAGCAGGACAAGTCCATAATCAAGCATAGTTAAAAATAAATTCTTTTAGTTGCAAATAAACCGGATGAACCCTGGGCTTTGTCGGTTTATTTTTCTTTTACATATGGATATGGTAGAAGAACAGACTCCCTGCTTTGTGCAATTAAACTTACGAGTTACTACCTTAATGCTCACTTACTAAATATTTTAACTACTTGTCTAAATTTATTGCATTTTTTTCATAACCACTTTTGGTTACTCGTTGCCTAATTTCTAAAAATTATTTTTTGGTTTCTTGATATTCTTCTTTGTTGGAAATATAAAAAAAAAAATCAGTTTTAATTAAACTGCTGTTATTTAACTGCTCCTATTTATGGAGGTGAGAATTAAATTTGAATAAAGCTCGAAATTCGTTCGCAATAGAAAACAATAGACAGAAAATGCGCGTTGTTGACAGATTTTTTTTTAAAGCGAGGTCACTAGATACTTTAAATGAACCACTACGGCATAACAAGCACAAGGACGGATAAATTAGATAAATCTTGAACGGCCTCAAATTTCTGAAAATTTCTAACAATCCAATAAATTGTTCATATTTTAAATAAAATTAGAGTCAAGCTCCCTTCTAGACTCTAAATCATATTAAACTCTTATTCTTTTATTTGAGAATATGAAAATTACGTTTTAATATTGGAAGAAGGTACACTCAATAAATTGTGCTTCAGCAATTTAAAAGTTTTGGAAAATAATACTGTCGAACCTTGTGCCTTTACGAGGTTTCTGTTTTTATTAAACTGCCAACTCGGGCACACCGCACACCATTTCAATATCAATTAACTATTGCAACTTCACTTTTTCGACAAATGCCACCTTACGCTTTCACTTTTACCTCGTTGCTGGCCGAATTCGACGCATTCATTCTTCTCAAACAGCCACAACAACAAAATGTGCATTGGGACTAATTAAGAAAAAAAGTGCAATTTCCCAGAAACGCCTACCGTCGGTGAGTCTTCTTATTGCGGTTGATTTTTAATATGCATATTTCATAAATGCAAGTGTGATGAGTAACCTTCGCGAAATGATAATTACAAGAGAGCTGTGTCGTCAACGTTACCGCTTTTGTTGCAGGTAGTGGACTCGCGGGCTCGGACCAACGCGGACGGTGCCTTGCAGCAAAAAGCCAGAAGGCAACTTGAAGTCTATCAGAGCCAGATACCCGGAGGTCATCTACAAGTCATCAAAACACACACGGTGTCGAGCAGCCGGTGGAGCAGCTCCAATTCCGACAGCAACGTCTCGAAAGGATTCGAGAACCTGCAGGTGAATAGCTAATATTATTATGTATTCATGTCGCCGCTTCCCACTCCCTTCGTCCTTTCTGCCTTGTTTGTCGACTGATCCATTGCTTTTACCAGGTTCTTTGCAGTGCGAGTGTATATTTTTTCACTTGGGGTCTGCCATTTCTGATCGTTCTCATTCTCCAAACCGCTTAGACTTAATCCAAATTAAATTTTATTTTTGATAACCAATCAATACACCGCATTTTGATCAACTATCAATATTGCCTCCAGGTCCATCACTCAACAACTTCTTTCTCCTTCGTTGTCCTTATTTCTCAAGCAAATTACATCACCATAATTTATATAAACTTTTCGCAAAAATTAAAGAAACAAAAAAAATTTCTAAATTTTTTGGCAATTTTCAACAGGCTGTATTTTAGTGAAAAATGGTCGTACAGGAAATGAAAAAACATAGCTTTTGAAGCTTAAAGACTCTAGTTTTCGAATTTTTTGATTAAAAATTTTTTGAAGCACCGGTAGCCATAAAATTCTTGGATAAAGCACGAATAAAAAAATTTCCAAATTTTTTACATTTTTCATTTTGCTCTATGGACATGGAAATTTTTTCTCGATCTAGACCAATGCATAGGTCCCATAGCCTGTTTATTCAGCTTTAATTTGCTTTTTGCGGGAGTCAGATATGACCATTTGTCTTCAAGATATCGAATTATGAATGCAAAAGGATCCTTTTTAACTCAACTGCCAATATCTCTGAAACTACTGGTCACCCAGCGAGCGGACAGGAGGTTTCGTTTTCTGCAGAAAAGTTCTTACAAAAATTTGTTATGGTCGATTGGAAAAAAAAAATTCTACTTGTAACGTTAACGTGAAAAAAGAGCAAAAAAATGCCATTTTCCCCTTTTTTGGTTAATCGACTGTATCTTCGGCAATAATGGGGGAAAAGCTTAGGTTAGAAGAAGATTTTGCAGTCTAATGTACCCCAAAGGCCCCCCTAAATTTTTAGATCGATCGGTTCAGCGGTTTTCCTGGACCGATTGATTGAACTTTTGAAAAAATTAAGGGAACAAGATTTTTGTTCCTTAAACTCTAGTTTTGAAAAAAACTGTTGGTTGGTTTTTTTTACCAGAAGTTGGAAAGTTTTAAAAAAAACTGTTTTGTAACACGTAATGGCTCTGTAGAAAACGTAAAAAATTTATCGCTCAGAATTTCGCACAACGAGTACGGTGGGCACCTTAGGGGTATCAACTTTAATTTTATTCAATAAAATTTGTTTTAAGGAAAATAAAGGTTTGAATGTGTCTATAGCTTTAGCGAGGTGAGTCAGAAATGACCTCTTGGTCTTTTTTTATTTTTTTAAATTTTCCAAAAAAAAAAATTTCTTGAATTTTTTAAAATTAAAAAAAATATATTTTTCTTTCAATCAACCATGACAAATTTTCGTAGGAAATTTTCTGCAGAAAACGAAACTTCCCGTTCGCTCGATGGGTGACATGTAGTTTCAGAGATATCAGTAGTTGAGTGAGAAAAGATCTTTTTGCATTCAAAATTCGATATCTCGAAGACAAATGGTCGTATCTGACTCCCGCAAAAAGCAAATTAAAGCTGAATAAACAGGCTATGAGACCTATGCATTGGTCTAGCTTAAAAGAATTTTCCATGCCCATAGAGCAAAATGAAAAATGTAAAAAATTTGGAAAATTTTTTATTCGTGCTTTATCCAAGAATTTCATAGCTACCGGTGCTCCAAAAAATTTTTAATTAAAAAATTCGAAAACTAGAGTCTTTAAGCTTTAAAAGCTATGTTTTTTCATTTTCTGTACGACCATTTTTCACTGAAATACAGCCTGTTGAAAATTGCCAAAAAATTAAAAAAATTTTTTTGTTTCTTTAATTTTTGCGAGAAGTGTAGATAAGCATTATATTTCCACTTGTAGGACTTTCTTTTCAATTTTTTGGTTACAATTTGGATAATGACAAAAATTTATAATCTTTTTGAGCTCGATGCTGCTTATTTTTATAATTACAAGTAAATCCAGTATTCATTTTAGTTATTCCTTTAATTGTTCTAATGTTTTACTATTCTTAATTTTAATTCTTCATGTACATTGTTTTCTTTTTATTTAACTATCAAAACAAACATTTACCTTCAAATTGGTTAAATGTAATTACCATTCTAATCCTTCTGGATTTATTGCAAATATTTACAATAATTTTTTTACTGTAGCAACTACTGTTTATTTTTAATAATCACAAGCAAACTCTCTTTTCAATACTTTTTCTTTCCAATTATCTATCTAAATTCTGTAAACTTTATCTACCTTATTATAGAACCATTTCAAGAGTTCTTACAAAAACGAAAAAATTGTGCTTTATGAAAGAGTAAAACCAATTTCCAATCGGATGTTGGTTAATAGTTATTTAGAAACGTAGTCCAGAGCAAGATTTCTGAATGTATAAAGTTTTAACATTCTTTTGCCATCGAATCACCCTCATTACCCCATTACTCGCCACTTTCGCTATCGTGTATCCATGCTCCACTAAGCCCCAATCGTCGCTTGTTTCCAGCTTTCGCTGAATCCGCTGGACTTGAGCTCGCAGAAATCCAAAGCAAGTGTGGGTAGAGGCGTGGGTCGTCGGCCGCCTTCACGGATCCGCGACAGCCCTTTGAAGGAAACCGCAGCTACAAATCTGCATCGAGTCTCCCGTCTCTGTCATCAAATCCACGAAGACACCGTCAAACGAACCTTTGGCAATTCCTATCTATCGAACGAACGACAAAACGGCGACATTTTCGAAAAGCACACAACCCTATCACGAACGAAAAGCACGAGCAGCGAGGATCTCGTCAAGGAAAAAGTGACGAAAAGTACTGAGGATCTTGAGGATCTTGAACAGTTGCAGAGCTGGAGAAGAACGTCGAAGTTGAGGAGATCGCTACAATACCCTAAGCAGAGCGAGAAGCCGAAAGTTTTGGATCTTCCTGAAAATAGCGGGAGTGTTAGAAAGATTCGGGAAGAATTGGAAAAGGGGAGAAGACTGAGTACCGCATTGAGAAATAACAGCGTTGACTTGGAGGCTTTGGATCAAATTTTGCAGTCAATTTCCAGTTCTAGTTCAGATAGAACAACCGTTGATGAAAGCCAAGAAGATTCAGAAAAAGAGAATAAGAAGAATAAGCGGAACTCGTTTGTTACTGTAGAGAGTTTGCAAGAAGTTAGAGGGAGATTGAGGCGTACCAGTTCTCCGACTGAAGACATCTATAAATCTAGTAAAGAAGAAGAAACCGATGACGGAATTGTTATTGAAGAAGTCAGTGATATGTCGATTAGTGACTCCAACAAGTCGAGAGTACGCTCTTACGTTTTTGGAATGGAAGCCATGATGAACAAGAAACCTGTACTAGGAACAGGAAGTTTAGAATCTCGCACCAAATTACTGAACGGCAGCACCAATGTTCGCAACGAAGATTGGTACAACCGCCGCAAATCCTACGGTTTCGAACAAGTCCACAATCAAAGCGACCAATCTGCTCCTCTGAAGAGTCGCGTGGAGTCTTCGACTGATAGTGGTATTTGTAGATCTTCAGAAATCGTCAAATTAAACGACGAAGGCAAGACCAGCGTTAAGCAAATTTCTTCGATTTTCGACCCCGGTAAGGGAAACGATTTTAAATCGACAACGATAACTATTCCGATCAAAACGAATTTTGTCGATTTTTCATGGAACGACGCTCTTGAAAAGCGCCATTCAATCGCTGTAGATGAATCCAAATACGTCACTAGTAACTCGGAAAAATTTCGCCGCACCAGTTTAGCCATTAACGACAAACTCAATAGCGACATCGAAAACAGGAAATTGAAGAAAGTTGAGTTTTGCAAAACTGAAGTCCATTTCGCCGCTGAAAGCGGCAAAGTTAACATCGTTGAAACCGACGAAAAACCGCCACCTACCAACAATTTCAGAAGAAGAAGAAGAAACTCGGGCCCTATCAGCGACATTGCTGATTTCGAACGTAACGGTTTACCTGTTCTTCATTTCGGCGACACTTCTTACGAAAAAAGTCTGTTGGGAGTGGCCGACGAAGACACCAACGAAGAGGATATTTACCAAAATTTAACAATACCTTTCAGCACAGTTACTGTTAATACTAGTTTCAACCAGCTGGAGCTACAAGAAGACGACAAAAAGGAAGAAAACGACAACATCAAAGGAATTTTGAAAAACAAACCCGTAAAACCCACTCCGTATCATTTGGGTGAAAACGAATCTCCTTTCCTCAATAATTCCGATAGCGACAATGGAAAATGGGGGATCAAGCTGAAGCCGGTTCAAAAACCTGAAACGCCTTTTTGGAAATCGACAGTAACTCTCCACAATACGATCTACAACAATCACGAAAAGAGTGAACATCAACCGGAATTCCAAAAATTGCTGAAGAATTTGAGACCCACTACCACTAAACCGGATTTGATCAACACCCTTCGTAGTTCGGATGGTTTTTCTTCGGTTAATTTTTCAGAACGCAAATCGTGGTCGGATCGCGTCAAAACCGAAGATCCTCAATGGACCGAAAACAAGGTTTACTCCACCAAAGTCAATTTCGGTGATGGCGGAACTGCCGTTGTGGAAAGTGATAAGGAGCAGAAGATGTGGCCTAAGGAGGATAATAGTAAAGGTAGGAATGGTGGCGTGCTTGTAGTGTAGTTAGTTCATTCATTTCTTCTATTCTTGTAATTGCATCTGCATTATTTTAATTGCACCTATTATCATTTTCTTGTTGCATTAAGGCGAAACGGGCGTGTTAATGGTTATTGCTGCATTCTGAATTGTAAATATCAACTGCTGTCATAAATCTTAATAGAAAAGCATGTTTTATGGATGTGCAGCATTTGCCAACTGAACCTGAATTTTATGGGGGCAATGATATTGAAAATTGAAACTTCTACAACCAGTATTTAGAACATCATTACTCACAAGGTTATCGCAATTATCATTGAAGTTGTGCCATTTTTCATAATTTACCTAACACAATCAAGAACTTCTTCTTGTTTACATTTCTCACTTGCCATTCACCGTATCCGTGTTATAAGTTGTTAAACAAGCCTTTGCGGATCTGTGAATGCTTGTAGTTGTAATAACATGTGTAGGTAATTACTAAGAGGTGGATGTCTTTTATAAGAGCAGTAGTAATAATGGAGAGTACGTCAACTTTCTTCTAGAAATAGTTTACACTAACAGAATTGTTATCCTTGCGTTCAATGCTTGGACTATATTGATGTTTGTATCATGACACTCACTGCATTGGTCTTGAAAACATCAAGCCTGAAAGTAATTGACTGATTTAAGATTAGGCATAAAATGACAAATGTAGTTGGTAGGTAACCACTTACGTCCGCTCTATATACCTATGCATTAATCCCTTTGTATCTAAATATTTATAAATTTGAACTAGTAAGTTGTAGCTTGAATCAAACTGTTACCAGAACTCTGTCGCATTATTTTGACACGTTTATCGGTGTTGCCAGTAGCGTTGCGCTGTAGTGGTCTTAGCATTTGTTGTAAAATATAGTATGCGGTACCTTATTCTGTTTTTGCATGTGCCTTGCCAGTAGATAGCCTAACCTCTCTTCTGACTCGTAACCCCCCAGTTCACTATAACCAACATTCCAGACTCGAAGAACATACTAAACAAGGGCCTGGTCGTCCGGATAGGACGCGAAGACTTCTCCAAACACACAGTCTGTTCCAAAACGACATCGCAACAAGACAACACGACGACAACAACCAAAATTACCATCGATCTCAGTCCGTCACCTACCAACGATTCTCCCACAGTTCCTAAAAGATCTCATAGTTTTAAGTCGACTTCGTTAATATTGAGCACGATCAAGAACGAACAAAGTAAAATTCCTCAACAACTGGAGGCGTTGAAGAAGTTGTATGATGAGGATAGTGATGCGGATAAGGAAGTGGAAGTGTTGATGGGGGATGTCGAGGAGAAGAAAATTACGATGGAGAATGATAACAGCAGCGTGGTTTCGGGGAGTTGGAGCAGAATGAGGGCTTACAAGGCGATTAGTGAACACGTTAAAGTAGGCGCGAAAATAGAACAAGGTACCACCTAAATCTTGCGATTTTACCCTAAAACAAAAAACCTGTTTGTTTTGTTGGTGTATTTTTGTTTTAAAGAAGTATAGCTTAGAAGACACAAAGTCTTAAGCTGCAACACCAGTCAGAGGACTATGATTCAAAATCTTAATTTTTTTGAATTGTCAACTTTAATTTCTCATAAAAATAGAAACTTTCTTATAAGAACTTATAAAACTATATGAAGGTTTTTGAAATAGTTGGTAGGTACTCCAACTTCTTGACTTTTCTTTTAGATCAGCATCTATATTCTTACATCACTAACTACCAACTTCATTCATTTTCAAAAAGAACCTAAATGTAAAGAAGTTTATATTATAATTCTTTACAGAATGTCGTAAAATTCTTATATTAGTAGTTATTTTCATATTTTTTATTATTAGCGTGATATTCAATTTTTTCAACAACAAATTAATGAAACTGAACAGGTAGGTAGGTACTCAAGAAACTTCAGCACTAAGCTATTTAGTTTTTAGCGTAAATTTTGCAATGAAAGCATTATTTTAACAGCATTAAAAGTACCTACTTGATTTCTTATCACGTGTTTTCTTGACAAAGTTTGTCAAAGAAATAATAAATAAAAATTAACTTATGGTTTATTTTATAGAAACTAACCTCAATATACCTGATAATTTTCAGTAGTCAATAAAGGGTTGCAAAATATAAGAAAGGAAATTATTGGAAAATTATTCTCTTTTAATTTGATTCAAGTATTATTACTTAGAAAAATAATAATTTTAATTTAGAAAACAGTGTAACGAATAACACAATCTTACTTTGCCTGATTCAAATTTTACCTATACAACTATACAATATATTTATTAGATAAGCCTTGAGATAGCCAACACTTACGAAGCGTCATAACATCAATATTCATTCGGAGCATCCACCATTCTTCCATTTGTCCTCTCTTGCCCTATATTGAAGTCTTAACAAGGACTTAACAGCCCCAGCCCAACACCAACAAAACAGATTAATCGTAGCATTGTCCATTTATTTTAATTGTTTAATATTGTTCCAGAAGTTGCTAAATCCTTCGGTTGCGATGCCAGTGATAAAAGCTACCAGCCAAAATCGCAATTTTCGCCCCGTAACTCGCTGATGAAGCGCTCCAATTTGAGAACCAGCGAAAAGCTGTCCAGTCCTTTTCTAGTCGGTAGAAATTCAAAAGTTGAAACCATCCCGGACACCGTAACTACTGAATCAGCCACGAATTCACGCCAAAACATGGTATTGCGTCAACCGAAAAAGTCCGAAATGACCTATTTTGGCGTCAGCGTCTCACCCAAACCCACAAAGAAAGCTCAACCTGTGATACGTAAAGACAGTAGTAAACTGTCGGAAAAACCTGATCTCCTCCAACACATGAAGCCCGAACGGCTTAAACCCAGAAAAACTTCCCCAGAACCCAAATCTCCTATATACGAAAACGTAACCAGAACCAGGTACGGTCGAGAGTTCGACAGTCAAATCCTAGAAGAATTAACAAAAGCCGCCGATCAAATTCTTCAAGCTGTTAACGGTTTCACCGACGACGACAATAGGTTAAGTGATGAAAAAGTTCCGTTGGAAACAATATCAGAAACGAAATCGTGGTCGCAACAAGAAAAACAAGTTAAATCCACAACAAAGCTCAAAACGAAACTGAAACCTACGTCGTCGACGTCGTCGATCGAAAGCATTTCGAGAGAAACCAGAAAAACTACTGCCAAAACTATCACAGAAAGACTGACGAAGAAGAAGACGACCAGTAGCGAATCGAGCAGCGTTAAAGCTACCACGAAAGCTCGCAGGTTACAACGCGCTAGCAGCAGGGAAGCTTTGCTTCAATCACATGGCAGTTCGTCGGAAGACTTGGGCAGTTTGGAAACTCCACAGAGAAAACCTCGACAAATCAAGAAAACTAAAGCGATCCAGTTGACGATCACCAATGGAACGCCGCCCAATCCACCCCGCAGAAAGCGGGAAGAGACCAAGAGGCCCGAAAGGTAACTATTTTAGTTACCATTATCTTTAAAGATCATAATTTATAAAAGCAATAGAGTAGAATCCACTATAGATGGAGATCATAATTGAATTTTTGTTTAATTTTCTTTAGGACCACTGATGCTTTGCCTGAAATTCGCCACAAAACTGCCGTTTCCACCATAAGGAGCACCGCTGACAAATCTAGTCGCGACAGGAGCAGGACCAGGGTTGACGATTCCAAGAGGAGGATTCCCCAAAAACGGGAGACTTCTAAAGGTAATTATTCTAACTCGTTGAAATTTTCATTAATCTGACTATTGTAGGTGTGAATTCGTCCAAGGGCGAGCCTAAAAGGAGTATTGCTGCTAAAGAAACGGTCAACCATCGAATTTCGACAGCGTATGTACCTGTTTCTAGACGTAGAAGTCGAAATATACACAAAGTTCAAGGCGATGAGTGTCCATGTTTGTGTTCTTGACAATACGCTAGGTAGAAACCGACAATCAGTATCTATATTTTTGGCTTTGAACGTAGTCTACTAACTTTTAAAATTTTAAATCAGACCATCGTAGTCTAACTCACTAATATTATTCATTGCGGTAATTAGTAGAAGTAATTGTAGAAATTGTAAGGATAAAATAACTTTTGAGTAGATACTGACTGGTCGTTTTTATCCTGTACCTAGCGTAGGTACTCATCACGTAGAATAATCGTCATGCCATTATTACCATAATTTTAAGGCAATTGTGAAATTCGTTTCTAAACTCTGTTGTTGTTTCAGGAGTATCAAGAAATGTCATCGTGCTGAAGGAGGGACGAGACATTGAGTCCATTTCGTTCCAACTTAATTAGATTTGTACGTTATTTAATTAATTTTAGATGTATGTAATATTCCTGCCGTACTAGCTTTAAGTTCCTAAAATTAGGTGTTAAAGTCGATTAATTAACTTTCATTTTTCATTACTCAAACTGTCTAATGCGCGTCATTTTAACATGTAGATGTAGGTGTTAATGCTTATGTTATTTAATTGAATGTAATTTATTTTTAACTTTTCCAAATAATTGTGATCTTAAACTGCTTTGGTTTTGTGATGTTTTAATAAATTCATAATAATTAATAAGTTATTTAAGCTGACTTTTTCTTATACATTGTAGCTCTAAGTGCGTGCATCAAAATCTTTATAATCTATTAAAACTAGCCAGGAGAGCTTGAAAGTAACAAATAACACAGCACAAATCGCGTTATTGTTGCTCTTGTTAAGGTCACTAGTTCATCAGCTGATCGGCCGGCGCTCAGCAGCCCTTGCCGACCCTCCGCCGCTGACTTTCCGCTGAGCAGAAAAGTTCAAATTTTTGAAAAGGTATCAAAATTCAGGAGAGATCACTGCTAATTATGTTGTTGAACTAAAAAATTTAGCAAAACATTGTTGAGTTTAATGCTTTTTTGGATAAAGCATAACGGGATTGTTTAGTTTGTGGACTCACTGACCGAATTCAATTACATTTGTTGTCTAAGAAGATTTTTAACGTTTAAATCTGCGTATGAAATTGCACTTACAATAGAAAGAATCAAAAAACTTTCAACCAACGCTAGTCGGTTAAGCAAAACAAGCTGCTGGATGGTCAAAAGAAAAATCAAATTTAAAAACCAGTTGCAGCGAAGTCGTCGCCATCATAGCAAAGATACGTGTCTTGCCAAGAATTGGGAGTTTTTTTCATGTAAGAAAAAAGGCCATAAATCCAAAGACTCCGGTAATAAAAATATCAAGGTCCAAAATAAAGTGATAAAACTAGACGAGAAGACAACATCAGGCAGTAGTGGAGATGAAGAAAAAGTAGTAAAGGAAGCTGTAGGCCATTTGTCCCTGAACAAAGTTGAGGAAGTCCAAGCACAGATCTGTGGATGGAAGCACAGACCGCGGGAATCCCCGTGCGCCGCCTTGCAGGTAATAGCTGAACTAAAATTAGGTATCTATATACATAATAAGTAATAATTATTTAAGGAAACAAATATAATGCACACCACATTAAACCATACATCCCTTGCACTGTCTACCAGGAAATTTAATGAGCATCAAAAAATCTAAATAAAACCCAAATTATTATACATCAGAAAATGAGAACATCACCACTAAAATAACTATGCTGCGTATTATTTTACTATTGCTTACATTTTAAATTCTATATGTCTATCAATTTTACTAAATGTTCACCAAATTTAGAACGCTCAAGTTACGCGTCCGTGCTGTACATAATAAATATTCGCGCTATCCATTTATATTTAGTGTTTCTCAAAGAAACTATTTGTGCGTCAAATAATTATTCTATTACTTCAAAAATGAAATATGCTCGCGCATCTCTTCTTGCCGCTTGCGCTTCCAGACAAGAGGTACGCGAAAAAAGTTTTGTACAAGGTCAGTTCAGGGCCTTGTAATTTTTTTTTAAAGCACGATTAGAAATTACCACTAAAAAAAGTTTTACGTTTTACATAATGCAAGCCAATTACAGCAAAGCATTTATACAAGGTGTTCAGCTTGAACTGGATTCTTCGATAACTCCGAAAATACTAACGTGGGTAAAAATTGTTAAATACAAAAGTTACTCGTGGCAATGTTCTCCACGACCTAAAAATATTTTTGCATATACAGGGCGTCCGATGCTCAAGATTTTTGGGATCACTCTGTATTTTTAAATGGGATAATATGGTTTTTCTTACAGTTTTGAATTTCATGTAAAAAATTAAGATAATTTAATTTACCATGTCCTATGGCTACAATGTACAGTTTTCGAGTTATTCATAATTTTTCAAAAATTTTGACATGTGTGAAGATTTTTTAAATTTCTTTTTTTAGTGTTAAAGGCGATGAAATGGAGCTGTTATTTCGTTATTTGGAAGTTGAAAAAGATTATTGGAAGGGTCTCACCGGGATCCCTAAACATACAAAATTTTAAACGTCAAAATCTCGCGTTTTTCAAATGGAGCACTCCTATTATTTTTATGGTGTCATTATCCAAATACAATTCTCTTTCTTTTTTATTAACATGTTCCTATGCCTAAATGCCGTGGTTTTTAAGTTATTTTACAGTTTTCGGTTCTATTTGAGAATCTGACACAAACTAATCAATTTTGTTATCAAAGAAGACCGGAAAAGTGACACAACAATTTCAGTCTAGTTATCGAGGACAGTTTCAGAAAATCGATGTGCCGCTTGACTTATATGCCGATAGCTTCACTGCCAGATATCCTGCAGATAAATATATCGGAAAGATATCTGTTGGATAAATGGGAATTTGCTTTTCTTCACCTCCAGTTAGGACATATCCAGTGGCGGTCCATCACGGGTGGCAGGGTGGTCAGTGCCCACCCAAAGCAAAATTCTCAAAAGTGGATTAAATAATTATTGAGTAATAAAAATAATTATTATATTTTTTTAAATTAATGATTTTTTATATAATTGTTTAATATGGGATTTAAAAAAAATGGTGTTCGAGAAAATCATGAAAAAAGCATTTAAAACATAAATTTTAGTGGTTGAACGGGCAAGCCCGCCCGTTACTCACGTTTATGAACTGCATCAGGCAATACGTCGCTAGAAAGGCAGCGACTCTGCGAGCCTAACAACAGCGATATTAAGCGAGACGTACGCGCAACCTACATTCACACAGGATAGGCGAACCAGCCCTGCCGATAGAGATCTACATTTAAAAAAATCTTTTTTTATTCCTTAAGGTGGCGAAGGAGACATTTTGCCAAATTTTGCTCGACTTTATACCACTGTAGTATAAAAACTTATGGCGTTAGAAAAATACATTTTATTAAATATTATAAAGGAATCTTTCAGTTACATACTACCGTAAAATTGAAGTATATGCACCTTAATTAACAAAGTGGTAATAGTTAATTTAGAATACGTCTGCAACAATCTTTTGATCGTTATATCGCGGTTACAACTGAAGATTTTAAGGACTTGATCATTTCCTTGTATACAAAAAATTGTAATCTAAAAAATAACGAGCTCAAAATCCGGCTAAAGTTTGAAATTTTAATTTTATGATTAATTAATCAACGTTGCCATTATTTTTTTCTATGCGGTTATATGTTAATAGCTAGATTTTAAAGCGCTATTAACAAAAGTTAAAAAAAAATTAAGAAAAGTTAATTAGTCTACTGTCTATCTTAATCGACAACCTACGGTCTTATGCTTGCCATGTTAAATTTAGTTCGGTATATAGCCACCACGTGGCGCTTTAAAGTTTGAGCTGTCACGGACCTGTCACCGTCGATCAGGGGTGCACTTGCGGTCAGTTTTATGATCCCTTATCTGTTACTTTGCTAATGTACCATAAATAAACTGAAATGATGGGGAACGAAAGCAACCACGACAAACATAATAGTTTATTAGTTCGGTATAGAGCCACCACGTGGCGCTTCAAAGTTTGAGCTGTCACGGACCTGTCACCGTCGATCAGGGGTGCACTTGCGGTCAGTTTTATGATCCCTTATCTGTTACTTTGCTAATGTACCATAAATAAACTGAAATGATGGGGAACGAAAGCAACCACGACAAACATAATAGTTTATTTTCGTTGTCCGGCGGTTACGGTGGTAATGAAGAAAACAAAATCGGCATGAAGATTCTTTGATAAATAGATTATTTTCCTCAAACTCATTGTACCCAATAAAATAACATTTCACTGCATTAGTGATCCTCAATTGCTTCTGAACTTGAAAGTAATAATTGTGTGTTTTTTTAAGGGTTAGTTGGTCACATTCCTAAGAAAGACAAAAACTACGTCTTTTTGAAACAACAGCTTTTCTCATGGTTAGTTGGAGTTAGTCTGTACCAATAATGGAAACCCCTTACAGCGAGTTGAATAAAGCAAATTGATCTCCCGCGTGGCTGAGCCTGGCTTCGTTGCTAAGACATAGCTAATCAAATCGCTCATACCCTAGCAACTGAGCCGGGTTCAGTTAAGAGGAACGTCTCCGCTTTATCATCTGTGATTGTAGAACGTCAGCAAAATGCATTGACGTGAGTTTTTGTATTAGCAGGGGCACGTATTGAAAAGAGAGAAAAGACATTTCGTATTTTCAAAATCGCTTCGTACAGGTAAAAAATATCTAACTTTTGTTTTTAAGATCTGATACGTCACGATAGAGACTCCGGGGGATGATGCTTTGAAGAAAGTTAACATGCACGTTAATATGAACAAAATACAAATGTTTACTTTAACATTAAATAAATAGTCCAATTTAACTTGAGTTTGCTGTAAACCTCATCATCCCCCATTTGTTATTGAATATTCTAAACTGAAGGCTAATTATATTACTCAAAATATGCGTGTTGCTTTTGCAAATTTGAAAATACAAATTTGGTGCTTATTGTCGTTCTCTGTTCGATACTCATAAAATGGGTTTTACTCATTTGTCTCACTTTACGGCTGCTCGAAATAATGTAGTGCAATTACTCTGCAGAATATTGAAAATGATCTCGCGTCAAACATTATGAATATTCTCTTGAGTCATCATACCGGCGCGCGAAAACCAGGTCTGTATTAATACGTTTATTCAGTATGAAGTAACGACGTGTAAAATAGCAACCTGGTGTCAAGTCAACCCTGGATTAAGGCGGAGCGTATCACTGTGGACCAGCTGCGTACTCAATGCATGCCCGCGACGTCACTCCATTAAATTAACTGGGTTATTTACTTGCACTTGATTCATTCCATTTCCTTTTATGCAGTGATCTAAAATGAGAGAACTAATCTCGGCACGTCAACATGCATACAGTGAGAAAAAACCACATGTGATAGACGGAAACGTTCCTCTTAAGTGACAAACTTAATAAAAAAACAAAATTGTTTGACGAACAAAATTATTATACAAACATTCTATCTATCAATAAATTCTTATAATAATTGATTATACATATTTCGATTTTTTATGTTTCAAAAAATATTTTATAAATAAAGCTTTTCAAGGGATAGCAATTATGAACATAAAAATATATAAGTACCTTACTACTACTAGTTGCTTTTTGCCGATGACTTAAAATTGTTTCATAATGTTGAGTCGGTTGATGATCACATCACACATTATTATTGGCTAGATTTGGGATTCAGTCCCTGCAGGTTAGAACAGCGGTAATCTCTGTTGCGTTCATCTACAAACTGGTAAATTATTTAATTTTCTTGTCCACCAGTGCTGGCCGCCGTGCCATTTGTTGTTCCCACGTTGAGTGTTAGACAACATAGCACGTTTTATATAGGATACAGTCGAAATAATATATTAATTAAATCCCCCCTGAATATTTGTTGTAATAATTTTAATAGGCTATCACCCCAAGCGTTTTCTGTAACAGGGTTATGGGCCCGTTAAAAATAAAATAAACCAAATCAATCAAATCGAATGGATAGACTGCACCACCTCGCTGTAAATCAATTGCTTCATTCATTTTAGTGAATTTTTGACGTGCAGAGATTAATCCTCTCATTTTAGATCACTACATAAAAGGAAATGGAATGAATCAAGTGCTAGTAAATAACCCAGTTAATTTAATGCAATGACGTCGCGCGCATGCATTGAGTACGCAGCTGGTCCACAGTGATACGCTCCGCCGTAATCCAGGGTTGGATTGACACCAGGTTGCTATTTCACACGTTGTTACTTCATACTAAATAAACATATTAATACAGGCCTGGTTTTCGCGCGCCAGTATGATGACTCAAGACAATATTCATAATGTTTGACGCGAGATCATTTTCAGTATTTTGCAGTGTAATTCTACTACATTATTTCGTGCAGCCGTAAAATGAGGCAAATGGGTATAACCCATTTTATAAGTGTCGAACAGAGAACGACAATAAGCAACAAATTCGTATTTTCAAATTTGCAAAAGCAACACGCATATTTTTTGTAATATAATTAACCTCTCGTTTAGAATATTCAATAGCAAATGGGGGATGATAAAGTTTACAGCAAACTGAGGTCAAATTGGGCTATTTATTTAATGTTAAAGTAAACATTTGTATTTTGTTCATATTAACGTGCATGTTAACTTTCTTCAAAGCATCATCCCCCGGAGTCTCTATCGTTACGTATCAGGTCTTAAAAACAAAAGTCAGATATCTTTTACCTGTACGGAGCTATTTTGGAAATAAGAAATGCATTTCATCTCTTTTTAATACGTGCCCCTGCTAATACTAAAACTCACGTCAATGCATTTTGCTGACGTTCTACAATCACAGATGATAAAGCGGAGACGTTCCTCTTAACTGAACCCGGCTCAGTTGCTAGTGTATGAGCGATTTGATTAGCTATGCCTTAGCAACGAAGCCAGGCTCAGCCACGCGGGAGATCAATTCGCTTTATCCAACTCGCTGTAAGGGGTGCACCCTTGTTTTAAGCCTACACCCACTGAAGCACACCACGTTGAGAATAATTCAAATAAACTTATCGTTCTCTGTGAGTAGCAGACGTCGATGGAATATACGTGTTACAGCTAGTACATTCCGACAGTTTTATGCAATCGTAACGTTAGAAAAACGATATACTATTATACAATTTTATTTTTAGTTTTGCCAACACTGCTAAAATGGACCATCAAAGGTTAAAGGAAAGGCCAGTTTTTAACCACACAAATACTTCGGTAATACCACCTTTCATTGCTGCCACAATGAACAACGATGTTGAGAAAATGAAGCTTCTCCTGGCATCTGGAAAGTCTGTAAATACCCAGGATAGTCGTCCAAATACCCCTGTTCATATAGCTGTGGTGAACGAAAAGTATGTTGAACTATTGCCATAAACAACTTTTTTAATTAAGTAATTGATTGCACACCCGACTGTAGAATAAAAAGATTTTAATGAAACGAAAGGATTGAAATACCTATATATTGACATGAAATTGTTGCAAAAAAAAATGCTGTTAGAATTTACTAATTAGCTTGTCATGTGTTATTTTTGCAATTGAAGGTGTACAAAAATTTGAATAGGATATGTTTGGTTTGGTGATGTTATTAAATAAAACCAATATCGAAACCATTCTAATCCTAGACACGTTGTACAGTCAGTTTCAAAAGTAATGTTTATCTCACCCTTTTAAAATTTAAATTTCTTCTAAAGATGATGTACTAGCTAAAGGAAATACAATGCACCTGTTCTATTATTTCATATGCTTAGCATAAATATGAATTTTAATGTCTGTGTTGATTTTATGTGGAAAATAAACGAGTTTAAAGTTTAACAGGTAGGCATTACTTTTGAAGTCTGCTGCACCTATAGAGTGATGTTTCTTGACTGGTCCGTTACTATAATAATCCTTTTGTTTGATTATTTACGGCTGATACAATATTGTTTTTTGTTACAGGAAAGATGCTTTCAATTTCTTGTTAAACGTGGACGGAATTCAGTTACAATCTCAGAACAAAGCGCGTCTCACTCCTCTAACCTTAGCGCTTCTTGCTAACCAAATCAACAAACTCTTTATTTGATATAATGGTTTACAAGTAATATTAAAAATATTGCATGTTGTGATTAATTAACTTATAAGTTTCTCTTTACAAAATTTACTTGAAGGTTTAACTTATTCTCTATTGTGGAAATATTATTGTTTTCGTGTAGAGTGGAGATGTTAGTACTTAGTAGGTACGTTGGTAATTGTGCAAATGTAGGTTTTATACGTATGAAGTTTAATTTTAATAGGAACCGGATTGTAAAAAGTTAGAAAACGGTAGAGAGCAGCTAAGGCTTTTCAAGCTTTTGTGATAGTTTCCCGGATGTGATGAGAAAAGTTTTAAGTTTACTATCTGGGCAGACTTCTAGCGAAGCTGTGACTGGACTTTTATACTTATTGTTTTTGGTGACCATCATGTTGATTTCTAGCTAGTTGCTTTGTACTAAAATTAGGGCGAAAACCAAACTGCTCTGGAGTAAGGACATTATTAGCTTGTTCGAAATTTTGGATTCTGGATAGCATAGGATAATTTTTTTGAGGATATTGGAGAAATGGGGGATCTGTAGTTGTCCAGGGTGTGGTTACTTATTGGCTTCTTAATTAGGATAACAATAGCGTTTCTCCAGTATTATGAAAAATAATTCATTTTAAGACAAGCATTGAGGATGCAGTAGAGTTGAAGGATGGCTGTTCCCAGTTTGGGTTTTGAAAGAATAGATTTTGGCATTAATTTTATTAACAAGATTGGTAATTTGATTTTTAATTCCAGGGTCAGGTCTTCGTGGGTATTGTTTTCTAAGTCTGTTTTTGAAGTAAATTTGATCAATAATGTCAAGGTGGAAAGGTGAGTCTTGCGTTATAGTCTAAGAGCTAGCTACGGAGGGGTAGGGGTGGCTCGGTGTAGTCAAAATTATAGCTTTTACAGGTTCAGTTGTTACCAACATAGTGAGAGACGAGCCGCCAGAAGGCACCCTGGAAGAATAATGCGAGGGTAGGAGGTCAAATATGTAATTTTTTGCATGTCAACAAATTGATAAGGTGCATTAATAAAAATTTATAGAATGATCAAAAACAGCATAAGTAAGTAGGAAAAAAATGGCCAGAAGAGTAAACGGAAGATAAAGGACCGTCAGAAGGCGCCAATGTTGCAAAAAAATTGCAAAATTACTTTACTAAGTGCACTTCTGGCAATTTGTATACTTATTCTATAATGCAAAACAAGATTACATGCAAAACGCCAGAAGGCTAGAAAGAAGAATAAAAGAAATAATCCAATACTAAGATCGTCGGTGCTCCACTCGGCCGATCACTTTTCTTTGTATTTTTGTATTCTACATCACCATCTTTTGATTTGTCAACATAATTTAGAGTTGTTCAGTAAACTATTGGTCAACTGCCAGAAAAAAATCAATTGAAGCAATATACAGGGTGGGGCAACAGTGTATCTGACTTCGATAGCTCGAGTTCTATGATAGGTAGAAATTTGATTTAAAAACACAGATAAACTAGAGGAAGAAGTCTATAACCGGAAATTATTTTTGAACATACAGGATAAGCTAAGACAATTATAGAGGGGCAAGTGACATTTTTTTAAATGGAATGTAGTGTGTAAAAGAACATTTTTCGGAGCCTTTTAATAGACTCTTTTCAATCCAATATTATTGCTGACTATTTCCAAAGATTTATGGTGAGATGTAACGAACGACAGTAACGACACTGTGCCGATAAACAAGCCACTGATCAATCAGGATTTATGCAGAGCCAGAACTAGCACGTGTGAGTCACGTGTGTATAATTTACCAACAACCTAAAAGCTTGAGCACAGAACCCAGTTCGTTACTCATCAGCGGGGTCTATTACCTCAGTACCTTTTAATCAAATTCTAGTATTTTTTTTAAGCAACGCAAAAAATATTTCTAGTTCTCCTTTGGACATAAAGACACACAGTATTGCGTACCTACAGAAAATAATAATACAATGTAAGAGCAAAATGCTTTTTATTTTCATCAATTTGTACAAGCAGATTTTTTTGAAAATGAGACTCTTGAATCGCTGGTTTGACTGATTTGGCAACGTTGTAGACTAGTCTGGTAAGATCGAAGGCACCGAACCGACTTTGCCAGGCGTTCGGGTCGGTTCGGTGCCTTCGATTTTACCTGACCAGTCTACAACGTTGCCAAATCAGTCAAACCAGCGATTCAAGAGTCTCATTTTCACAAAATCTGCTTGTAGTACTTGGTTTTGTCTCTCTTTTCAAGTATAAATTATTATTATTCCCAACTGCTTAAAAATATTGTTTTGGGAATAAGAGAAAATACAGAACAACGCCATTTTATCGGTTAACGTTCAGTGGCTCTCAACATGTCAGTAAAGGGATGGGTCTCCCACCCTCACCTTCGGTTACCTTCGGTTAGCCGATACCTTCCGAATCGGGATCGGTGCTTCTATATAAGGGTTTTCACCCCCAAAATTCTGTCTACTTTTACTCAAACTAGCAAACAGTGAACAGGTAAACAAAGTGAACTCTCTCGCAAACCAGATTTTTCATTTTAGGTAAGTCTGCTGTATTTCTTTGTCACTTGATAAATTTTCGATCGCATAAAACTGTCAGAGTTTCGGCTGCATTTAGTTGTAAATTAGTTGAGTGTTGTGTGAATCATGATGTGCTGTTAATTGTATTCTTTTGTTTCTTTTTTTTTCGCTGTGCTACGTGCTTGATGTTTCAGGAAAATTACGTCTCTTGTGTTATTATTTTTCTTTGTATTCGGTAATTTAGAATAGCGCCTGCTCGCTAAATAAACGTTATATTATTATTATAATAACACGTGTATTGTATCGACTGTCACTCTTACTCACAGAGAACGACAAGTTTGTCCGATTAATCTCCACGCGGCGTGCTTCAGTGGATTTAAAGATGAGGGTACGCTTTTAGCCGGTATAGGGCAACGCAATGCTAAACGGTTTTCAAGATTTTTTCCACAATTATGTATTTGAAGCGGACGTCGATAGCTTAGTGTATTTGTCTCATCTAGTTTAAGAGCGTGAACTATCTGAATTTTCTTACAACTGTTAATATTTTTAATTAGAGCCAAAAAAGACCGAAATAAAGAATACGGATTTTAGCTTTATTTTTAGAAAAAAAAGAAACAAATTACACTATTTTATAGAGCTTATCGAGAAGATGAGCCGTTACTATCTGGATTTTCTTGAATATTATTTGTTTATTTTACCCGCGCATTTCATCTCAATTACTCCAACCTCCCCAATGATTTTGAAAACTTTATCTTGGGAATTTCAAAATGTTTGTTTGGATAATTGAGAAATATCTAAAGCAGCGCAAAAATTATTTAATTGGGTAGGTATATCCGGACTCCATAGCAATTATTCCGCTCACCGCCGCGATGTTTTAATATTAACATTTTCCTTGTCTTCGGTTGAAAATGAATCAATTTTATGACATACTTTATATTTTGTGGTAAAAATACTTTCAAACCCGATCCTTTTTGCTTCAACAATATCTATATCAAAAAAACTGCAAGCGCTAGTTTGGCTCTCTGACTTCTCAAACGTAAAAAATACGAATTGATATAAAAGAAATAAAATAGGTTACTTATTGATAAAAACACAGAGCCAGCACTAATGATCACAAACCACTTAATACCTAAAGGTCAACACAAAGTAAAGATTTTTGGATAAGTATCTTTTTATAGATTTTTGGCTCTTCCTCACTATTTTAGAAACGACCATGTTTTTTGATTTTTTGACGATTTGAGAATTATGGACATTCTAGATTTCTAGGAACAATTTCTTATTTGAGTATGTGTGTAGTCGGTTTATTACCTCAATAATGTTTATCTTGCGCCGAGTACATATCTACAAACCTTTTTCTAAAATTTGTACACAGAAATCGGTCCCCAGGGCCTCAGGTACTTCCTTCAAAGAAACGTTGCTAATACAATAGTTATTAGCCGTTTTTAAGCCCATTTGTTAAAACCTACCCTACCGATATAATCTTTCTTTTATGACCTTGTCAAAACCGAAGGGATCATTGATTGCCTATACCTGATGTTTCGTAGCAGGAAACGGGTCGTCAGCCTAAAGCACGTGGTCGACCGTATGTTTCATGATCACATTTTGATCCACGCCTTCGTTTGTTTTCAGAGCTTAGATTTTTTGCATTTGCTTTATCTTCTCATCCTTTTTACGATGAAAGTAAAATTGCTTACTATCCCATTTAAGTTTATTGACAAAATTGTAGAAATTAAAAAGTAGGTACTTACTAAAATTGATTACGGATTTTAGAAGAAGAAAGTGCTAGTGCTTTTAATAAAGAACATTCAAGAGCTTTACAGAACAATTCAGGTTTTTTAGAAAACAAAGATACGACGATGTGACTATTTTGTCCTTGGAAGATAGGTATCTTCGCTCAACAGTTGACCATGATGTTCTTTGAACCTTTAATAAATCCATCTTATATAGAGTGTGTTGGAATGACTGTGGCAAATTTGAGAGCCGAATATAAAATTAAAAAATTAAGGAATTTTTCTTAATAAACACGGTCTCGAAAACGCTTGATAACGGAGAAAGAAGCTTTCAAAGTTAAGTTTAAAAAAATCGTTTTTTTGTCGTAACTCTTATGATCGATTATCCCGAATGTTTGCACATGTACTACCGAAATAAGTTGTCATGTATTGTTGGTATCCATTTTGATGACAATTGTTCAGTGACGTAAATATTGGGGAGAGTGTTCCGTTTTCTCCTCCCAGTTTCGATGTCACTGAAAATTTTCAAAATTTGGTTACATTTTGAAATCTTGCATCAATTTGAGACAGAAAGTTACTTTCGTGAAATTTTAATTTGGACAATCGTTTCGGAGAAATTTTTGACTTAAATGGTCAAAACACCTCAATTATCTGTAAAAAAAATAATTTTAAAAGTATGAGATGGACATTTTCCGTCAATTGTACATTCTGACAGTTTTATGCAATTGCGACGTTAGAAAAATTTTACTATTATACTATTTCGTTTTTAGTTCTGGAAATACTGCTCAAAAATGAACTTACACACAATGATGCAGAGACTTCTGTGGGAAGCAGAAACGATGGTGAACAATTTAACCGTTAATGTGGTAAGTATTGTTAAATATCCTTAGATGCCCACAAGAAATTTTTAGACAAAGCCAATTCAAGCTTTGGGGTTTTATTAGAAGGGACAGCTGCTTTTCTTGTCAATTGTTCATGAGTCCATATAAGTAACTAATTACAGACAATTTTCAGATCAATTCGCCACCAGTGTTTCACTACACTAATCTTTCGACACTGCCGTCTTTGACTGCTGCCACAGTGAACAACGATGTTGGGCAAATGAAGCTTTTCCTGGCATCTGGAGAATCTGTAAATGTCAAGGATCATCATGGAAACACCCCTCTTCATGTAGCTGTGATTAAAGAAAGGTATGTTGAACTATTGCCACAAAAAAATTCTCTAATTAAAGTAATTAATGGCATACGGGACTGTGGAACGAAAGACAGATAAGTGAGATTTTAATGAAACGAAAGGATTGTCACGATCTATAAGAGAAAACAAAGTTTGTGTTATTTTTGCAATGAACGTGTACAAAAATTTGAATAGCATGTTTGAACTGTACTTAAAAAAGTGTTAATGATGTACAGTCCCTCAAACATTTAATGCACAGGTCCTTGCTCTGTGGGCAACTTTACTGCCACGTTCCTAACTCTCCCAATCACCATCTCTCACCGCGTCCTGAAGATCGGTCGTCGCAGGTAGCGTTGTAAATACAGTAAAAGAAAATTTGGCAAATTTGCACACCTCGGTCGCAGACATTTTATCTTCAATGTGTTTCGATATTTGTCAGGAAAGAAAATAGAATTATTATACAAAGATTAACACATCGTAAAAAAAATTAGGTTACTTTTATTCAAAGGTCCACACCATTAATTATTAATAGTAGACATTAACAATTTTTTTATAATTTGGGACCTATTGTTGCTAAAATTGTTACTCCGTAAATAAACAAAAATTAAAAGGTTAAAACTGAAAATTCGTTTTTTTACAAAAGATGTGTTTTTACCTCGGTCTTTACACTTAGTTACCTCCACCAAGGTTAATAAAAATAATAGTAGTTTTGGAGGTATTAAACAAAGAAAGAAATAAAAAAATTTTTTTGCCTGTAGTATTATAAATTTTTTTATTTAATTGAATTAATTTTTAAATAACACCTATAACTTATCTAAATGATAAAAAAAAATTAAGAAAATCTAAATCTATTCAACTCTTCATCTTGCTGATTAAAGAGCATTATATGTTATACTGCTAATAAGAAAATAATTATCTAATTATTTATACGTAGCACATTGAACCATATGGATTTACTAAGTATTAACATGACCCTGATATAATTTTGTATTATTTTTGAGTAACATCGGCCTGTAGCGCGATCTCGCTACATCATATCGGATTGGAGCATTGGCCTGTAACGTATACCGCCAAGATAATTCCAATCTGCGCGAGAGACAATTGTTTTTTAAAATTTTTGTATCAATCACCGAAAGAGAAAAATTACTACATTTTATTTATTTTTTTAATGCAGAATTATAATTGTCATAAGCATTATTCCCGTTTACTTCATTTAATATCCATTAAGGTCTTAAACTGGGACGTTTATAGACAATAGGTTCATGCATGGAGAAATTAAATTCTCTCTTCTCTTGTAATTTTTATTTGGTTACGAAGTAACAATTGTAGCAATAATAAACCCTAAATTAAAAAAAAATAGTTAATGTCTACTATTAATAATTAATAGTGTGGACTTTTGAATAAATAACATGATTATTTTCATAACGTGTTGATCTTTGTAAAATAATTCTATTTTTTTTCCTGACAAATGTCGAAACACAGTGGAGATAAAATTTCTGTGTGGCTTCCTTTTACGGTATTTACAACGCCACGTGGGCTACGGCTCGGCCCTTTTTGGCTTGGCGATCACCGAGTCGTTGATGAGGTACCAAACCTTCGGTCGTAAACCGTGCAACGAATGTTGCCTTCTTTAAGGGATCACCCAAACCCCCTTGTGCATTAATGTTTGAGCGACAGTACCTACAATTTTTATAGCGATATTTTTTTACTAATGAAGTTATTAAATAGAAAGCAAAATTGTTTTTATACTTTTTAGTGGATATAAATCTAGTTGGAATTCTAAACCAACAGATTTGATCTGCAGTTCTCATTTTACTGGAGATAAAAGGGGAGAAGAAGAACTGAGTCCTAGTTATACAGGGTGATTCATATTGAGTGGTACCTTAGAAAGTATCTCGGGAAGGGAAAAAGTTACTGACTTGAAAGTTTGGCTAAGTCCTAGCCTAGCGAGGTAGGATCTATTTACTGAAAATATTTTCAAAATGGTGGTACTTTCGCTTCTACTGGAAGTTGACATTAACTTTGTTATTTTAAATGGAATACCCCAATTTTTAATTTTTTTCTGGATTCTATAAATAATTTGAACTTTATTTTATTAATAAGTCCCTATACCTAAAATCAGTATTTTACGAAATATTCAAATTTTCCTGCAAAATTTGACATAAAAGTGATGTGGTTAAAAAGAACAGTCGACAGAGTTTCTAATGAACGACTTACGTCGACCTCACAAAAACAGCCAAAAGTCAATTTTTTTAAGCAGCACGTTACGTAATTACATACACCAATTGGTAGAGAAAAGTAATGCGTTTTTAATGATGTATGATGTTCCTATACCTAAAATGTATGGTTCTTTAGATATTTGGCTTTTCACAAATCATAACCTCAATTTTGAATGTGGAAACGATAAATTATATATTTAAACGTTATATTTACTGTGTATTGCAATTCGATACTTATAAAAAAACTCGTATTGTTGTTTACTAATTGATTTTACTAAGGATTTTTATATCGCTATCGTATTTGGTACTGAATAAGACGGCCATAGGTTCGCCAAATACTGACACCAGATGTCACTGAACGCATCTTGCACACAGCCAATAATAAATCCTTTTTTTCACAGCCGGAAAAATTTGTCGATTTCTATGACATCAAAATCATGACAGAAATGACCAATTATTTTCCGGAGATAAATAATAACACACTAAAATTCTCCTTAGGAAAATAATGTTAATATTATTGACTTTTAAACACAAACTTGTTGACTTTTTTTCACGCGTTGTCAAGACATTGAAATTCAGAGAGAACTAGAGTTTGGTACCTTCTCAAACTAAATTTTTTTTCAAATTTAATATCCGTTTTATTTTACTAAAGCTGTGAAAAAATTGTATATACACCTCAGGAGAAAAATGTAATTATTCCCTCGGTGCTTTGGGGCCCTCGGGCTACGCCATCGTGCTCCAAATTGCATCTCTGGAATAATAATGCATTTCTCTCCTTTAATGTATAATCTACTATTGTTTGATTATTACGACTGATACATTATTGTTTTTTGTTGCAGGAAAGACGCTTTTAATTTGTTATTAAACGTGGACGGAATTGAGTTAGAACTTCAGAACGATGGACGCGCCACTCCTCTAGCCCTAGCGCTCCTAGTTAGCAATGATTATTTTGCTAAAGAGTTGATCAACAAAGGGGTCAGTGTTCATTTGGGTATTGCCAAAGATGGAAACACACTTCTACACGATGCAATTAACCGAAAACGTAAAGCACTTGCACTTTGTTTGATTGAAAACGGTGCCAACATTAACGCTACAAATTTTTACGGGGAAACCCCGTTAATGTTAGCCTGCATCTTCGGCTTCGACGAACTTGTTTGTATGTTGTTATATTATGGAGCTGATGTCAGTATTCGCTCTTCTACGGGTCACATAGCCTTATTTTTTTATCTAGAACATGGAAGAGAGGCGGTGGAATATGCTTTGCTGGAAACGACTTATGGCGACAAAGCGACTGTGAGCTTACATATTCTGTGGAAAGCTATGGTAGCCCGTTCACCTTGTTTTCCAAGTCTTCTAGAAAAAACTGAGAAGGTTCAGTACAATTCTGACAGTTTATATGATTTCAACAAAGCTCTTAGAAAGATTTCGCCTGAGTATTTTGAACTATTTATTACTAAATTTCCGCATGTCGTAAAGAAAATGATAACCAGCTACTCCTGCTCTGTCGAGACTCTACTTTCATCCCAAAGAGTAAATGCAGCTTCCCTCAAAATTTTGACTATATTATGTGAGCACGGCTTCGGACCAAATCTCTTTGACTTCGAGTTCACGTTTGCATCAGAAATTGATAGGCTTTTACTAACGCCCAGTTATGCAGAAATACCTTGGGTGGAATTGGAGGGGACAATTTTCTGTTTATTAAGCTACGGACTACCCATTCACATCATCACTTTCTTCACTGTTTACGAAAAATGTGGTTATTCCTTACTTTTTAAACTAATGTTGCATTTAGACCACAATTTCTTTACTTCCGCGAATCTACATCTAAATCCAAATGAAAAGTTTATAACAATGTGTTTGATGATTATCGACTTTACTATGACTTTCAAAAACTTCCCGCATTCTTCTAATTGCATCCAAGCAACTCCAAGTACTATGGGAGAACTTTTAACTTACAGTTCGGCACCTAGACTGAAAGCGTTGTGCTTGAGTTTGAATGATGATCTTCTAAACAAGAAAGTGGCGGCGTTACCGCGAGTACCGTCGTTGCTCGAACTAGCGAGAGATACCTTTCGAGAATCTCTAGCGACGCGCCTCTCCAAACCCAAAAACTTGACAAATTGCAATAAGTTTTACACTACAATTCAAAATTTAGAAATACCGGACGTGTGTAAGAAGGTTTTAACCTATGAAAGAAGACTGTTTGAATTTAATTAGTTTGTAATTTTACCACCAATAAAAGTTAATGTTGTTTATAATTTCCGTTTTATTTCGTGTGACTTCAAACCAAATCAAAAAACTCTTTATTCGATATAATGGTTTACAAGTAATATTAAAAATATTGATGTTGTGCTTAATTAACTTATCAGTTCCTATTACAAAATTTACCTAAATGTTTAACTTTTGCTCTATTTTGCAGAGTGGAGATGTTAGTACTTAGTAGGTATGTTTACTGGCGTTAGTAATTCGTCGGATGGCTTTGTTTTGTTGAATTTAAGATGATTGATAATTTGATTTGAAAGTGCTGCTCCAAATGGGGTATGCGGTATGCGTACAGAAGAATTGTTCAAATGTAGGTTTTATACGTCTGAAGTTTAATTTTAATAGAAATGGGATTGTAAAAAGTTAGAAGAGGGTGGAGAGCAGCCAAGGCTTTTCAAGCTTTTGTGATAGTTTCCCGGATCTGGGTGGACTCTAAGTGTTTCGACGTGTTGTTATGCGTTATTATTGTGTTATTAAAAGTGATGTTGCTGTGTTCTAATCTTTTATATGTGAAATATATCAGTTGAGTCTTGTCAGAATTAACTTTAATTTCCCACTTGTGATAGTGACGCTCCAATTCATTTATGTGTTTTTGTAGTTTTATGTCTACTTTTGATTGTGTGAAATCAGAGACTAATATGGCAGTGTCGTCTGCAAAAAATGCCAGTTCCGTTTAGTTGCTTTTTGGCAAGTCATTAATATAATAATTGAACAGGGCTGGTGACAGACTTGAACCCTGCGGCACTCCTGTCAGTATTGGAGTTTTGCTTGACAAAGTTTGACTGACTTTTACTTGCAATGTTCTGTCACTTATCCTGCCACACAGTGTCGAATGCTTTTTCGATATCTAACGCTAGTAGAGCTGTGACTGAGCTTTTATAGGTACTTAAGTATTGTTTTTGGTGGCTATTATGTTGGTGATTCTCGCTAGTTGGAGGTTTGTACTAAAATTAGGGAGCAAACCAAACTGCTGTGGACTGTGGAGTAAGAACATTATTATTAGCTTGATCGAAATTTTGGATTCTGGATAGGATAGGATAATTTTTTCAAGGATCTTGGAGAAATGAGGGAGATTAAGGCTAATGGATCTGTAGTTGGCCAAGGTGCGGTTCCTTATTGGCTTCTTACTTTGGATAACAATAGCGTTTTTCCAGTATCATGGAAAAATGGCTTTCCGGGAAAAGTTTTATGGCTAGGTTAGGAATGCAATCTTCACCAAGGGCCTTTTTATTTTTGAGATTCTTAATAATGGTTTTGATTTCCTGTGGATTATTAAGATAGGTATGAATCTGGGATGTCGGTCAAGAAATTCTGGACGTTGATGTTGGTTAAGGCCCAGTGGTAGGGTCGGAGTTGGCCGTTTTCCTAGACGAGATGGCGACACCGGTATTAAATTTCTAAAAGTGTCGTCTTGTCAGGTCTTGTTATTAGAGTTTGCCATTTGAAGAAGGGCTGGACAAGACTAACCGTCTGTTCTTATCTAACTCGCGTCGTTTGAGTGAGATAGCATACATTCATAGTTTGCAGACGAGCATTGCACCGTCGCGTAAGTTCGGTTCACTCGTGAACGCTCTTATTGTCAGAGAACGTGGTGCCAGTCACTGTAGAGTTGCCATCTGCCCTTTTTTGAAAAAGAGTCTTTTTTTAAATAAAATGTCCTTGCGGCTTTTTCTAGTTTAAAATGTCCTTTTTTTCAAACTAAGCGTCTATTTTTTCAAATTCGCGGCGTCCCGGTAATTAATACGTCAGTACCTCACAGCCTGTTTTAGTACCATTACGGCAAAAATTGACCAGAAAAATAAAATTTTTCAAATTCCAAGCCGAAATCTGCGGAACGACAAAATCAAAGAGATGAAGTGAATATTTCGATATTAAATCGCGTTCGAAAGCAAAAACTCACCATTTAAAAAAAGAAAAAAACAAACATCGCACGACACTGAAAAGTAGCCAATAAAAAAATAGAATTCGGTGTCGTTTGTATGACAATATAAAGATTTCCTGGAAATTTTTTGAACCCAGCTAACCCTACATGAAATTAATAAGTGGAAATTATTTTAGCCTATCAAAATCATTTATTTATTAAAAATGATATCAGTATGACACAATGGACCAATGTTCGTGTCGTTGCAATTTCGGAAATAATCAATGCACTAGGGATATTATAACTGATAATGTCATCTTGCAGTGCATTAATTACCTATAGTTCATTTCTGCCAAATTTTAAATTTTTGACTTCAGTGAAAATACGCAATTAGGCACCGGCGGTTCTCGTTGAAATACTCTGTATATTCGATCGTACTACACTGGCAATCCGCGCGAACTTGAAATATTATTTTACTACCTCTTCATCACTATGACTTGAACCAAACTTAGACCCAGATTCGACATTATATTCTAAAAATATGAAAGGATTTTAAAAATTAGAAAAGTTAGTTCACTGAAAAAATTTTTATCGGTTCTGCTTCTTGTTTCTCAACCCATTGACATTGACATGACGGGAGCTAGCATAATATAATATAATATTTTACGTTTTTGTTTTGTTTCGATTCCGCAATGGTGGAAAATTTTAATGTTTTTTTTCTCTTTTTTCTATTTCAATTGTAGGCTTTATTTTAAGCCTTTGACCTTCAAAAGTAATAGTTATTTATGTATCAAGGGAATAAACACCGATTTTAATCCCGACAATGTAAGTTATGCACGAGGCGGAGCCGAGGGCATTTTCATTCGAGGGATTAACGATGTTTATTCTAGAAATGCCCAACCGTTCAAGTTAATAATAATAATAAATTAGAAAAGAAATAATTGTTATAATTGACAGATAGCTAAATGAAGTTGGCTGACGGTTATTATGAAAACGAGTTTCTTTATGTTATATCGTCATTTTTTTTAATTTATTCCCCGGGAATAAAGTACCACATTATTAGTCAATAATGAGGGAATCAAGTGCCACTTTATTCCCGGTTGAGAAGAAAAAAAAATTGCCTGCGACGCATTTCCCTTCAAGATATTTACAATGTCCTTTTTTACATTGCAACCCTTGGTGCCACGTGGTGTGTCAATTTAGAAGTGACACCACGTGGCATTGATGCCACGTGAAACCACCATTTTATTTTCTCGTAGTTAAATTACCGCCAATATTCAAATCTTGTGGCGTCATCTGCCCGCAGCAGGCTGAACTGTAGTAAATATTTGGCTGCCGCGGTGCAACAGAGAAAGCTGCAAACTTCAACGTGTATGAGTGAGATAGCTAATACTTTTAACAAAAATTTACTTTATAGCCATATTTTAGAAATTAATTGATGGAAAGCAATCTGAGAAGAAGCCCTACATACTTTGTAAGGGGCGCATACCAATATGAAAGGTCTGGAGACAGTAACAATTATTTAGGAAGTGTTATACTTTTTGGCGCAAAGTTGGGTAAAAAAAATATACTGTAACGCGATTTTAAATTATATATGCCCCTGCATATTGATGCTCTTAAGCGTTATTCAAAAAATTGCCCAATAAAAGTTCGATTTTAAGCTCATAAAGTAAATTTAAAGTTTGAATAATTTCTAACCTCACTTTTGACCATAGGACCTGGCCTTAAGCGGACTTGTTGGATAGTAACAATGTCTTAGAGGTTTTCTGTCAGTCGGTGGGTGTTTAGATAAGTTTGGGTAATAAATTTGGATTTGTCACTGTCAATCTCTGTTTTGGGATTGGAAGATTAATTAGTAGATACTGTTAAGCTTTTTATAATATCTTGCTGATGACTATAATTTAGATTTGTCGATTTTTGTAATTTTCTGGAGAACCTGTTCCCAGTTGTGGGTTTTAAAAGATTAGATTTCGGCATTAATTTAACAAGATTGGTAATTTGATTTTTAAATCCAGGGCATCCAGAGTCAGGTCTTCGTGGGTATTGTTTCCTAAGTCTGTTTTTGAAGTGAACTTGATCAATAATATCAGGTAGAAAGGTGTGTCTTGCGTTAGGTAAAGTTTGAGTCGTTGAGTTGTTGTCTATGGCTAAGGGTGTGAGCGGTTTGAAAGTGCATCCAGCCTCAGCAAATGTCAAGCATGTTGAGACTTGAGTGAACAAGAGAAATAATCATTTATTACTTTGAGACCTGCGTGAAAAACGTATTCTCGTAGCTTCCACCCTCTGCGATTCAGCTAGCCAATGATAAGCGTGGAATAGACACAGTGGCGGGCAGTCGCGAAGGGGTAAACATTTTTTTGAAGTTGTGTATAATTATTATGTTCCGCTTCTTGGTTCACCAACGCGGCGCTACTGAACCCTGATTTAAGAAGATTTAACACCCGACCCTATTGTAGTCGATCGCTTCAGTGCTGAAATATCCACGTGGATGCGCCTGTTTACTATTCGGGTGTGCGGCTAGAGGGTGGAGTTTTGAATACGACTAGGTAGGCAAGATCGCACCAGTGGCGTAGCTTCGGAAAACACACGATAAAGCAAGCGGAGAGATATGGTACGACAAAGAGAACGACAGTAACGACACTGCCGATAAACAAGCTACTGGCCAATCAGGACTCATGCAGAGCCAAAACTAGTAGGTACGTGTGAATTACGTTGTGTAGGTATACTTTACCAACAGCCCAAAAGCCTAAGCACAGATCTGAGACATACTCAGTTCATTACTCACCAGCAGGGTTCATTACCTCAATACCTTTCAATCAAATTCTAGTATTTTTTTAAACAACGCCAAAAAAATTCCTAGTTGTCCTTCGTTTTTGTTTTCAAGTTTTGAGTTTTCAGTTCAATGTTAATTATTGTTTTGCTGCCATCTAGTAGGACATGAAGACACAGACTGTATTGGGTACCTACAGAAAATAATAATAAAATGTCAGAGCAAAATGCTTTTTACTTTTATCGACTTGTACAGTCGCCGTCATTGAAGAAGCCCAGGGTAAAGCAAAATTCATTCTAACTTTCGTTACATTTGCAACCTGGCTAAACCACGGGGTACAGTTTTTTTGAGAACCGCACAGGTGAACTAAGATTAGTCGAAATAGAGCGGCAAATTTCAGTTTTAAATTATAAAGAGCTTCAAGCACACCGTAAGTTGAAATGAATTTTACTTCACCCTGGGCTTCTTCAATGACGGCGACTGTACATACCGGGTGTCCCAGGGCAGGCGGGTCATAGGAAAATAGCACGCAAAATTATATTTTGGAAATAAAACTGAAACTGTGAGAGCGGTTACTGAATAGAGAGGCACATTAAGTTGTAAAATTCATAGCAAATTACGATTTGGAAACTTGGAAAATAGAATTTTTAAAATACTACATGTCACGACTGATTAAGTACTAGCGTGAAGAAAATTTCAACGCCTGCCTCGGTGGTGTTTGTTTTGCTACGTTAGTTTCTTGACAGGTTCATTAAAATTAAAACGTTTTTTTAAAATGATTAGAAAGTTACTGAGCTTCTTATTTCTAACTATTGTTGAAAAAAAAAAACGAAAAAAAGTGAAAACTTTGGATGGGATGTGAACCCAGGACCTCGATGTTTGGAAGCAAATTTTTTTCACGCTAGTACTTAATCAGTCGTAACATGTAGTATTTTTAAAACTCTATTTCCCAAGTTTCCAAATCGTAATTTGCTATAAATTTTACCACTTAATGTGCCCCTCTATTTAGTAACCCCTCTCACACTTTCAGTTTTTACGTAATTTCACCTGGGGAGATATTATTTCCAAAATATAATTTCGCGTGCTATTTCCCTATGACCCGCCTGCCCTGAGACATCCGGTATGTACTTGTTTTTGTTTGTCTTTTTCAGTAACAATTATTATTATTTCCAATTGTTTATAATACCTAAATATTGTTTTGACAATAAGAGAAAGTACAGAACAACGCCATTTTGTCGGTTAACGTTTAGTGGCTCTCGACATGTCAGTGAGGAGATGGGTTTCCCACCCTCACCTTCGGTTACCTTCGGTTAGCCGATACCTTCCGAATCGGGATCGGTGCTTCTATATAAGGGTTTTCACCCCCAAAATTCTGTCTACTTTTACTCAAACTAGCAAACAGTGAACAGTTAAACAAAGTTAACTCTCTCGCAAACCAGCTTTTTCATTTTAGGTAAGTCTGCTATATTTCTTTGTCACTTGATAACTTTTCGATCGCATAAAACTGTCAGAGTTCTGGTTGCATTCAGTTGCAACACGTGTATTGTATCGACTGTCTCTCTTACTCACAGAGAACGACAAGTTTGTCCGATTATTCTCCACGCGGCGTGCTTTAGTGGATTTAAGGATGAGAGTAGGGGAGACCGGGTACAAAAGTAACACTTTGTACTTTTACCTTGATTTCTGGCTAGGTTTTAATATTGTCATTAAATTAATATAACCATATATAAATTCAGTTTATGTTCTTTACACTAGTAGCTCGATTTATTTTATTATGGTGTGTTTTATATGAATAACAGAGAGTTAAAAAAAAATCGTCAGTTGTTACTTTCGACCACGTAGGCAGGTCGAAAGTAACACGGTGTGGGTCGAAAGTAACAAGACAAAGAGGTTGGTAATGAATACAATATTATATGTTAAATCAACAATTATTTATTTAGAGACTTTGTTTAATACTAATTAAAAACACAAGTAAACTTCTTCATTTTAAATGCTCAAAAATTATATATTAAAAAAAACAAATCAATAGAAATTATTCTTAGTTTAAGTAAAGAGATCAATTATTATATTATGTTAATCATTCTTTTATAATCACACTATTCAGTATTATTCTCCTACTCAGACTCGCAATTATGGCACACATAGTTCTTATCATCGTCCACGCATTCCGCATGGGACCACATTCGATACATTGTATCCATCATTGTTCATTTGATCGACTGTTGCTAAAAGTTTTTAAACATACGAGACAGAAGCATTCGTCGTCGTCAGATTTATTTTCCTTGTGTTTAGGTGCCTTCTTGGTCTTTTTTCCTTTTCCCTTTCCTTTTGTAGATATCAATTTCCTCTTACCTTTACCAGTATCGGTTTGTAGTACCGTTTTCTTGGCTTTATTTCTTTCGCGGTATTCTTGTTCAATTAAGTTTTTTTCGGGCGTGTCCGTCAGTATTGCAGTCTTACGTTTTTTACGACCTTTATTTGTTTCAGTCCTCGGACCCGCTTGTGGTAAAGGTCTAAGATCGTTAGGTGTGAAAAAATTAAAAATTATCGTGCCACCTTTCAGGAAATGTTTTTCCATTTTTAATCGCCAACTCGTATGCCAGTTTACGTATACTTCAGATGGAGATAACCCAAAATAAACTCTCGAGCACTCGATTAAATAGTCGCGTAGATTACTTTCTTCGTGAATTGTAAAAACTCGATTGACGCAACGGTAGCCCACAACTGCGTTAGTATTTCCTGCTTTTAATTTGGTTATAAATCTGTATAATGTTACATGGCAAACATTATATTTTTTAGCCAGGGCTCTAATTTTTGCACCATCTTTGAAGTGCTCTTCAGCCGCTTTTCTATACACTTCTGTGTCGGTAGTTCCTCGTGCAGTAGTTCTTATGCGTTGTCGCGGCATTCTGTTGGAGTAAAGACACACATAAAAATTATGTAGGTAATTAAATCATTACGGGGACAAAAGTAACATGTTACTTGTGTACCCATAGGACTATGTTACTTTTGTACCCTTCCCAGTGGCGGCGCGTAAGCTGCAGTTTAGTGTGTTCTGCATGGTAGTTTATGGAAAGACTTGAGAATTTATAATTAAAACTTACTATATATTTCTGGTATAATTTGACTCACGGTGGAAGTTATTAAATTGTCGATTATAACCCTTCCGTCGACTAGAAGCTGCCACTTTTATTTGTAAATCAGGAGTGGGTTTTCCAAATGCTTTAACATTTATTTTGTCTTTCGCGTACAAACGCGAAAATTTATTTTCTAGCAAAAACTATATATTGTTATAGCCACACGACACGTGAGATGAAATTAGAAGTTGGATGGAACGCATTAGTTCTTCAAGAGTCATGGTTGTTTAGGTTAGATTTGTTTTGGTAATAAAGTACCCAAGCTTTGTAATGATTGCGCTGCTTCTGTTGCAGCCACAAATTTGTGTTATAGTGCCATAAGCACCACGTGAGCGGCCAACCAATGAAATCACTTCTTAGCCGAAATTGCTCGCTGTGAACACATTCGAGGCAACTAAAGTTTGCAGTAATCGAGAGCTATTGATGGTAGTATTATAGTAACGGGGCCAATATAAGTTGCAGTATATTAATTTACAAGTCCGTTCTCCTCTACCGTTCTAATTATGCACAAAGATGCTAAACCTTTTATGGTTCAAATATCAATTTTTATTTTTTTGATCATTTCGGTATGTGTTCTGCAGCTCCGCAGCTCTTACATACAAACCGCCACTGACCCTTCCTCATTTTTGTTGAAACGTGAAATATAACCTTAAAACGGAACGTGCTAGACAAAAACGAATTTAAACAATGTATAGTCAATCTAATCAAAAATGGATATGCAAACATTCACATTACTACCATTCTTTTACGACTACGTAAACATTAAATAAGAAAACATCGAAAAACTTACTTTTGGTTTGTAAAAACACGTAGCATCCTCCTACACAACCTAACAGCCCGTGGAGTACGCGGCGATTAACTGCAAGTGAGGGGGGCGCTCCCAGCTATCGCCTGACGGGGGCGAAGCGGTCTTCGCCCATTAGATGAATCTAGAGAGCATTTGTTACTTTCGACCCGCCGTTACTTTTGTACCCGGTCTCCCCTACGCTTTTGACCGGTATAGGGCAACGCAATGCTAAAGGGTTTTGAACAATTTTTCTACAATTATTGAATTTAAGAGCGTGAACTATCTGAATTTTCTTACAACTGTTAATATTTTTTATTAGAGCCAAAAAAGACCCAAATGAAGAATACGAATTTTAGCTTTATTTTTAGAAAAAAGAAACAGATTAAACTATTTCATAGAGTTTATCGAGGAGATGAGCCGTTACTATCTGGATTTTCTTGAATATTATTTGTTTATTTGTTATAAGTAATTAACTGTTTCAAACTCAGGCAACCAAAAAGGCATGCTGATGTTCCATGATTTATGATGGGGTAACAAAGGGTCTCGGGTAGCTCATTGTCAAATAATGGCCATAACCATAAGTACTCTCGAGAAAGGTCCTCGTCCAAGACTAGCAATTTGAAGTTGCTAACAATAAATTCAGAGGCAGAGGGGAAAGAAAAAAAACTTTACAGATAAAGAGAGGGTTCACACTCTAATAAAAAATTGCCACTTATAATATCTCTGGTGCATGCATTGATTAATTCCAAAAATTTTTTCGAATGCATTTCCAAAACCTATTAATTAGCCCGAGCGGAACACGAAGACTAATTACGTTTCGAAAATGCATGAGTATAAAATTAATCAATGCACGAGGGCATATTCGGTAAGAAAATCGCAACGGCACGGACACTGTCAGATCGTTGTCAGATAATTCAAATATGATTACTTACAACAATTATGTGTTTAATTTTAACAGTAACTCTTCTAATTAATTATTGTTGAAGTTAATATTAATGTTGTAATTTGAAATTTTTATTTCACCAGCTTCGATTGCTAATAGAAATTCTTCTTTACCTGCGCATTTCATCTCAATTACTCCAACCTCCCCAATGATTTTGAAAACTTTATCTTGGGAATTTCGAAATGTTTGTTTCGATAATTGAGAAATATCTAAAGCAGCGCAAAAATTATTTAATTGGGTAGGTATATCCGGACTCCATAGCAATTATTCCGCTCACCGCCGCGATGTTTTAATATTAACATTTTCCTTGTCTTCAATTGAAAATGAATCAATTTTATGACATACTTTATATTTTGTGGTAAAAATACTTTCAAACCCAATCCGTTTTGCTTCAACAATATCTATATCAAAAAAACTGCAAGCGCTACTTTGACTCTCTGACTTCTCAAACGTAAAAAGATAAAAAATACGAATTGATATAAAAGAAATAAAATAGGTTACTTATTGATAAAAACACAGAACCAGTACTAATGATCACAAACCACTTAATACCTAAAGGTCAACACAAAGTAAAGATTTTTGGATAAGTATCTTTTTATAGATTTTTGGCTCTTCCTCACTATTTTAGAAACGACCACGTTTTTTCATTTTTTGACGATTTGAGAATTATGGACATTCTAGATTTCTAGGAACAATTTCTTATTTGAGTATGTGTGTAGTCGGTTTATTACCTCAATAATGTTCATCTTGCGCCGAGTAGGACATATCTACAAACCTTTTTCTAAAATCGGTCCCCAGGGCCTCAGGTACTTCCTTCAAAGAAACGTTGCTACAATAGTTATTAGCCGTTTTTAAGCCCATTTGTTAAAACCTACCCTTCCGATATAATCTTTCTTTTATGACCTTGTCAAAACCGAAGGGATCATTGATTGTCTATACCTGATGTTTCGTAGCAGGAAAAACGGGTCGTCAGCCTAAAGCACGTGGTCGACCGTATGCTTCATGATCACATTTTGATCCACGCCTTCGTTTGTTCTCAAGTTACAGACCTTTGATTTTTTGCATTTGCTTTATCTTTTTATCCTCTTTACGATGAAAGTAAAATTGCTTACTTTACCATTTAAATTTATTGACTTACTAAAATTGATTGCGGATTTTAGAAGAAAAACGTGTCAACTAATGTTTTTAATGAATGACATTCAAGAGCTTTACAAAACAATTCAGATTTTTAAAAAAACAAAGGTACGACATTGTGACTATTTTGTCCTTGAAAGATAGGTATCTTGGCTCAACAGTTGACCATGATGTTCTTCGAACCTAAATCCATCTTATACAGAGTGTCCCGGAATGACTGTGGCAAATTTGAGAGGCGAATATAAAATCAAAAAATGAAGGGATTTTTCTTAATAAACATGTTATCGAAAACGCTTGATAATGAAGAAAAAGACTTTTAAAGTTGATTTTAAAAAAATCGTTTCTTTGTCGTAACTCTTATGATCGATTTTCCCGAATGTTTGCACATGTACTACTAAAATAAGTCATGTATTGTTGGTATTCATTTTGATGACAATTGTTTAGTGGCGTAGATATTGGGGAGTGTGTTCCCTTCTTTTCTCCCAGTTTCGATGTCACTAAAAATTTTCAAAATTTTATGACATTCTGGAATTTTGCGTTCAATTTGCGGCAAAAAGTTACTTTCGTGAAATTTTGATTTGGACAACCGTTTCGAAGAAAATCTTGACTTAAATAGTCAAAACACCTCAATCATCTGTAGAAGAAATTTAATTTTAGAAGTGTGAGATGAACATTTTCAATACCGTCAATTGTACATTCTGACAGTTTAATGCAATCGCGACGTTAGAAAAATTCTACTATTATACTATTTTGTTTTTAGTTCTGGAAACACTGCTCAAAAATGAGCTTTCAGAGACTTATGTGGGAAGCAGAAAGAATGGCATACAATTTAGACTGGATAAACGAAGAGCCTGGCATCGTTAATGAGGTAAATGTTGTTAAATATTCTTTGACGCCCACAAGAAATTTTTAGAGAAAGCCAATTTAAGCTTTGGGGTTTTATTAGAAGGGACAGCTGCTTTTCTTGTCAATTGTTTATGAGCCCATATAAGTAATTAATTACAAACAATTTTCAGATCAATTCGCCACCAGTGTTTCACTACACTAATCTTTGGAGACTGCCGTCTTTGACTGCTGCCACAGTGAACAACGATGTTAGACAAATGAAGCTTTTCCTGGCATCTGGAAAGTCTGTAAATATCAAGGATCATCACGGAAACACCCCTCTTCATGTAGCTGTGATTAAGGAAAGGTATGTTGGACTATTGCCACAAACAATTTCTTTAATTAAAGTATTTAATGAAACACCCGACTGTGGAATGAAACACAGATAAGTGAGATTTTAATAAAACGAAAGGATTGTCACGATCCATAAGAGAAAACCAAGTTTGTGTTATTTTTGCAATAAACGTGTACAAAAATTTGAATAGCATGTTTGACTTGCACTTAAAAAGATGTTAATGATGTACAGTTCATCAAACATTTAATGCACAGGTCCTTGCTCTGTAGGCAACTTTACTGCCACGTTCTCCCAATGTTTAGCATCATCTCTCACCGCTGGCGTCCTGAAGATGGTAGCGTTGTAAATACCGTAAAAAAAATTTTGCCAAATTTGCACACCACAGTCGCAGACATTTTATCTTCAATGTGTTTCGACATTTGTCAGGAAAGAAAATAGTATTATTATGAGTATTATTATCAATAATTAATAGTGTGAACCTTTGGATAAATAACATAATTATTTTCATAACGTGTTGATCTTTGTATAATAATTCTATTTTTTTTCCTGGCAAATGTTGAAACACAGTGGAATAAAAATTTTTGTGTGTCTTCCTTTTACGGTATATTTACAACGCTACGTGGGCTACGGCTCGACCCTTTTTGGCTTGACGATCACCGAGTCATAGATGCGATACCAAACCTTCGGCCGTAAACCGTGCAACGAGTGTTGCCTTTTTTAAGAAGTCACCCAGACCCTCCTGTGCATTAATGTTTGAGTGACAGTACCTACAATTCTTATAGCGATATTTTTTTTACCAGTGAAGTTATTAAATAGAAACCAAAATCGAAACCTTCAGTTATTTATTATCAAGCGAATTGTAGTACGCCAAATGTTATTGTTCTCTTGAAATAAGCTCTAAGTGGACTAACTTTCTTGTAATAAGTGACATCCCAATGCTTCATTCTGATCCTGGTCACGCTATATAGATACATGTTTCTTGACTGGTTCGTTACTATAATAAACCTTTTTGTTTGATTATTACTACTAATACACTATTGTTTTTTGTTGCAGAAAAGACGCTTTTAATTTGTTATTAAACGTGGACGGAATTCAGTTAGAACTTCAGAACTATGGGCGCGCCACTCCTCTAGCCCTAGCGCTCCTTGTTAGCAATGATTATTTTGCTAAAGAGTTGATCAACAAAGGAGTCAGTGTTCATTTGGGTATCGCCAAAGATGGAAACACACTTCTACACGATGCAATTAACCGAAAACGTAAAGCACTTGCACTTTGTTTGATTGAAAACGGTGCCAACATTAACGCTACAAATTCTTACGGGGAAACCCCGTTAATGTTAGCCTGCATCTCAGGCTTCGACGAAGTTGTTTGTATGTTGTTATATTATGGAGCTGATGTCAGTATTCGCTCTTCTACGGGTCACATAGCCTTATTTTTTTATCTAGAACATGGAAGAGAGGCGGTGGAATATGCTTTGCTGGAAACTACTTTTGACGACAAAGCGACTGTAAGCTTAGATATTTTGTGTAAAGCTATGGTGGCCCGTTCATCATATTTTCCAAGGCTTCTAGATAAAACTGAGAAAATTCAGTACAATTCTAAAAGTTTACATTCTTTTAACGACGCTCTTAAAAAGATTTCGCCTGAGTATTTTGAACTATTTATTACTAAATTTCCGCACGTCGTAAAGAAAATGATGACCAGCTACTGCCCTTTTATGAGTCTACTTTCATCCCAAAGCGTAAATTCAGCTCCTCACAAAATTTTGACTATATTATGTGAGCACGGCTTCGGACCAAATCTCTTCGACAACTTTTTGTCATCTGTATCAGTAATTGCTAAGCTTCTTCTAAGACACAGTTATGTACAAACACCTTGGCGAGAATTGGAAGGGACAATTTTCTGTCTATTGAGCTACGGACTACCCATTCACTCCAACGATTTCTTAATTATTTACAAAATAAGCGGTTATTCCTCGCTGTTTAAACTAATGTTGCATTTAGACCACAATTTTGCTACTGTTTCGAATTTAGATGAAAAGCGGATAACAATGTGTTCGATGATTGTTGACTATACTATGACTTTCAGAAACTTCCTTGATTCGCCTAATAATTACGTTCAACCAAGTATCTTGGAAGATCTTTTACCGTACAGCTGTGCACCTAAACTGAAAGCGATTTGCTCGAGTTTAAATAATGATTATCTAAACAAGAAAGTGGCGGCGTTACCGCGAGTGCCGTCGTTACTCGAACTAGCGAGAGATTCCTTTCGAGAATCTCTAGCGGTACGACTCTACGAACCTAAACAATTGAGAGTTTACGATTATTGCCAACTTACAAATTGCAATAAGTTTTACACTATAATTCAAAATTTACAAATACCGGACGTGTGTAAGAAGGTTTTAACATATGAAAAAAGACTGTTTGAATTTAATTAGTTTGTAATTTTGCCACCAATAAAAGTTACTGTTATTTTTAATTTTTATTTTATTTTGTGCGACTTCAAATCAAATCAACAAAATCTTTATTCATTGTTTTGTTGAATTTGGACTGATTGATTTAATATAACTTTTATTGTCTCTCGAGGTCCAGTAACAATGTATCTTCAAGTAGTGCCTCTTCTTTGTCCTCAGTTTGCAACATAATTTTCTTCAAAACTTTACTAACAACATCCGACCCTTTACATCCAAAATACTCAAAATCTCTGCAACAAAAACAATCATCAAAAGTAGAAAGACCAAAACTGAAACTTGTTGCATGGGGTCGCCTTCCTTCAGCTTCAACACAGCGATCAAAGCCATTTCCAAATAGGCCTTAGCGTAACCATTCTTCTCCTTAGTTGGCAATAGCAGTTTCAATAAATCCGGCGACATTTTTTCTTGCGGGAGAGTTTTCACTAAATGTAACGAGAAGTCAGACCGACCCACGTTTTTATTTAACCAAATTTACCCTGACAAAAGATTTCAGTAACGTGGCCAGAAGAGTTTCGTCGTGCAACATAAGGTATTGCAACAAGTACCCGCAGGACCTTACACCAGTTCGCGTGATTGCTACTTTATCAGCAGACAGTTGGCTGAGAACGGTTTGGATCAATCTTGTTTTGTATTGGTCTTGACCCAGGAAAGAAAGCTACAGGCCCCTAAAGGTGGACCGCTGTGAATGGTTTTTATTAAATATCTCCAAAGTCGTCGGTGGTAAGATAATGAAATTTTGCACAACCATGAGTCTTTTTGTGCGTAGCCTGTTGAGATAGAAATTACTTAAAAAAACTAAAACCAAGGGTGTCCCAAACGGAGAGGTCGCGGGGTTCAAAATAACACTAAATTTTCTGTGTGTCCAATTTCTAGTTTTTGGTTGTAAAATATTGAATTTCCAAGTATTCCACATAATAAAGATACTCTTGTTTAGTACCGATAGGATGCACCGTTTTTGAATGAAATTGATTTCAATGTTTTATTGCATGGCACAAATTGCAAATTACAATAAATTTTTAAATAATAGTGCGCTATGAATAAAACTAAGTTTTACAAATCTCTAAATAAAAAGTATGAAACAAATTAAATTGAATGTATTATTCGTAACTTTTCTTTTATGATAATAATTGCTCAAACAAATTTCCATTTTCTTGGATACATATTCACGCCCGACGGTTTATTCCTCGTGATAATCTTAGAGTTTGGAATCTATTTTGCCTTAATTCATTTTCTGCTACATTTATTCTATGGAGTAGTTCCTCTCGTGTATTAACTTCTGTAGCGTAAACCAAGCTCTTCAAACGACCCCATAAATAAAAGTCTAATGCGTTCAAGTCTGGTGATCGAGGTGGCCAAGCTATGGCACCACCTCGACCTATCGACCGTCCAGGAAAACTTTGATCGTTTCGCACGTTGCACCCATAATGAAATGTCGCGCCGTCATGCTAAAAATGCATATTTTGTCTAACATTCAAAGGTAGATCTTTCAGTAACTCCATAAAATGGTTCTGGAGAAAATTTAAATACTCTGCAGCGTACTCTTACCTATACTCTTATTCCTGGCCCATAAATTCACCGAAAACCTGTGTTGAAAGTTTGTACGCCATACAGCGTGTGGATTTTTATGCGACCATTGATATGTTAAACGCGCCGTCTCTAGTGAATGTTGTTTCATCAGTCCACAATATGTTTGAAACATTATTCTGGTTGGCCAGTATTCACTAGCTATTAATAAACTGAGTTTTCTGTAAAAAATCTGCCTCCATCAAGCATTGTACCCTTTGAAAATGGTATCGAAGCATTCCTTGCATTTTCCTCATTCTTCCTACCTGAAAATAGTTATTTCTAAGATGGTAATTTTCCTTAGATATTAAATTTTTTTAAATACACACCTCTGAGCGAGGTATGTTCATTAATATTGCAACTTCTCGCATGTTTAATTGTCGATCATTTTCAAAATGACCTAAAGCAGTATCGTGGTCATAAGTTTCCCTGGGACCTTCCTGACCCTGGAAGTCTTTGAAAATTCCCATTGTCTGCCAAATTTCGGTGCAGTGTAGGGATCCTGGAAAAAGCGATTGCGATCGAGTCGATATCTTTACGATTTCGGTCGCTTTGGAGAGAAGGGGTTTAGGGGAGGATCTTTTCAAAAATGCGAAACCAATCACTTTTCAGCAATTTGTTAAGGTGAAAAGACTGAATTTTCAAACTACCTAACCTAAGTATCGTGAACGTAAACCTCGTGGACCACAAGTCTTATTTTTTCGAATGCATTTTTAAAACGTATTAATTAGCTCGAGTGGAACATGCATGAGAATAAAATTTCCGGAAATAATCAACGCACTAGGGATATTATAAGTGAAAATCGCAACGACAGAGACATTGGTCTATTATATCATTATGATGTCATTATTAATAAATAAATAATTTTGATTGGCTGAAATAATTTCCACTTATTAATTTCATGCAAGGTGCAAACATTTCCAGGAAATTTTTACATTGTCATAGAAACGACATCGAATTCTATTTTTCTATTGGCTACTTTTCGGTGTCTTGCGATTTTCATCAAAATGGATACCAACGATACATGATAAGTAGTACATGTGCAAACATTCGGAAAAATTGATCATAAGAGTCAAGAGTTACGACAATTTTCAAGAACTCTTCCTCCGTTATCAACCGTTTTCGAGAACATGTTTATTAAGAAAAGCCGTTTAATTTTTTGATTTTATATCCGCCTCTTAAGTTTGTAACAGTTATTCCGGGACACTATGTATACAAAAATTGAGATATGCGTATGAATTCAAACTTGCGTTTCAATCTGACAGAGTTAGAATATAAGCTACTGTATATTATGAATCCAACAAATTATTATAAATGTAACAAAATTTGTGGAGGATATTATTTTGGTATAGAAACATACTTTATGGTACGATTGTACCTAGGACTTTTGTTTACAGATATTTTTTCTGAATGTAATTACAAATGTCCAAGTTGACTGGGATATAACGTTTATTCAAGGAAATAATTAAAATGTTTGTCGACATTATGATTTTGTAAAATTTGCAAGCACGTTTTGAAGAAAAAATTCAAATAATCTAGAGATCATTTAAAAGTAGTTTCGGAAATAAAAATTGTTATTTTTTACCTACAAACGTTATAATATTGGTACATATTATGAACAACAAGATAAAGATTATTTAAAAACCCCTTGTTAATCTCCAAATAACGATAAATATGCAATATCCGAAGAATCGCTTTTAAAGCAGCACCTTTGGAGTTGTAGAAACGATTTCCACTAAGAACAGGTAAACTTGGGTGCCGGAGGCTATAACCCTTCCACTTGTACCTGAAAATATTTGAAAATCCATCCCCTAAGCCGTCATCTACCAATGCCATTCATAGGGATGCACCTTCGGCAGACCAAAAAATGCGATAGCCTCTCGGAACTCTCTGTTTAACCGATTGCGACTCGGTTGATATCTTTCCAAAGCAACCGTTTTCGGTTGCTTAGAAGCGACTCGATCGCAATCGTTTTTTCCAGGATCCGGCTACAGAACTGTAAATATTCGACGACTAGGCACCCCGCGATTGGGAAATCTTCGCCGATATTCCTCCATCGCGCCTAATGCACTGCTGTTACACAATCCGTGTAAGTACAAAAAGCGTATCAGCCATTTCCCTATTCGAAAATCTCTGCATTTTAAATTAATAAAATAAAAAGTATGATTACTTTTCTTTAAACTATTTAAAGGAACTGACAATCAATATTTGTTATTTTTTACTTTATTCACGGATGAAAACCGCATTAAAATCGAATGAAAACTTCTGGAGATATTTGCAGAATTACTTTCCCTTAAAAATAACGTTAGACTTAAGAAGCGTGTTCAGTAGGCGTTGGACGCTTCTGAAAATATCTCCAGAAGTTTTCATTCGATTTTAATGCGGTTTTCACCAGTGAATAAAGTAAAAATAACAAACAACAAGTTGTAATATTAAACAGAAGATGGGGGCCAGATCTCAGTCTATAATGTTAAGTTGGTAACAGTTGAGTTGGTGGCCAGGAATGTGAGCGTAAATAAACAACTCAAAAGGTCTTACGTCATTTGTAACCCTTCAACAAATACATAATAGAAATTTCTTGCTTTTGTCACGATTTTTCTTAATAAAAATAACCTTAAAGGTGACAAAATGGTGGGGAATGAAAAGCTGATTAAGGCTGTAACGCTTCCACATGCGGCTCACGCTTAGCTCCTTTGCGGCGGCTGAGTGCTGTGGAGAGACGAACATGAGTGAGGGTTTAACCTCTTCTAACAAAACTCACCTCAAAATCTCGTCCCCACAGACACCAAACCCACACACTTCGCGAAACCTCACCAATATGCCGTTTATCGTTTATCAGCCAGCTAATCCGAAAAACGCAACAAACAAAAGATCGCAACTCAGGGTAGTGCCTTTGTTTATAACGATCCAAAACCATAGGAAAGAGGAAAACATTAAGATAGAGCGTAATCGATGATGATAGAAGAAATGTGAATTAGTAAAATAATAAAAAAAGCATAGAAGAATTATGACCTTGCTTTCTCTGGTGGTCGCTGGACGTCAGAGTCGCTGGTCGGCTGGAAAGCTCGCTGGTCGCCCATGGAAAGACGTTTGCGTTGGAGCTTGGAGCTCAGGCGTTAGCAAAATCCATAAGCGTTGGTAGATAATATTTGCCTTGTGTACTGTTTCATATTATAGGCAACGCGAGGATTTTGGCTATAAGAATAGAAGTAGAAAGGGACATAAACAAACCTATTGATAACTGTGACTGCAGAAGCGGCAGAAGGTAGAAATGATAGAAATTGGGAGGCTCATGTTAAAGTTCCTTAGAACGTTTTAGAAGATACGCCACTGGCGTACACATTGTCACGTGGTCCTCGTTCAAGCAAAACGTAAACAAACCAACCTAACCTCAAATAAGCGCGATAAATCCGATTGAATTTCCACCAAATGCGAAAAACACAGTCATCAATAGGTCGAAGAGAGTAAAGAGAAAAAGAGGAGGTAACAGACTAAATAAATTTCCAAAGATAAACCTCACTTTTCCAAGAATTGTCAAACCGCCCTCGATCCAATATTGGAATAAAGGAATTGAGGGATTGAACAACCCTGACAATTTGTTTGTTGTTCGTTACTATAATAAACCATTTACGGCTGATACACTATTGTTTTTTGTGGCAGAAAGACGTTTTTAACTTCTTGTTAAACGTGTTAACTATGAGCGCGCCACTTTTCTAGCCTTAGGGGTTCTTGCTAGCAGTGGTTATTTTGCTATGGAGTTGATCAATAAAAAGGCCGCTGTTAATTTGGATTTTGTCAATGCTGGAAACACACCCCTACACGCTGCAATTTACCAAGAACGTACAGCACTTGCACTTTGTTTGATTAAAAACGGTGCCAACATTAACGCTACAAATTCTTACGGGGAAACCCCGTTAATGTTAGCGTGCATCTACGGCTTTGATGAACTTGTTTGTATGTTGTTGTATTATGGAGCTGATGCCAGTATTCATACTTTTGCGGGTCTCATAGCTTTTGAATCTTATCTAAAACATAAAAGAGAGGAAGTTGAATACGCTTTGTTGGAAACTACTTTTGACGACAAAGCAACTGTGAGCTTAAATATTCTACGTAAAGCTATGGTTTTTCGGTCGCCATGTTTTCCAAGGCTTTTAAAAAAAACTGAGATAGTTCAGTACAATTCTAGGGATTTATATTGTTTCAGGAATGATTTTAATAAGGTTCCATCTGAATATTTTGAACTATTTATTACTAAATTTCGGCTTGTCGTAAATGAAGTGGTGACCAGGTACTGCACTTTAACAAATCTACTTTCATCCCAAACAGTAGATGCATCTCCTCACAAAATCGTGACTATATTATGTGAGCACGGCTTCGGACCAACTCTCATCAACAACTTTTTATCATCTGTGGCAGCCATTGCTAAGCTTCTTCTAAGACCCAGTTATGTACTAACACCTTTGTGTGAATTGGAAGGCCCAATTGCCTGTCTATTGAGCTATGGACTATCTATTAAAACCAACGATTTCTACGTTGTTTACAGAAAAGGCGGGTATTCCTCGCTGTTTAAACTGATGTTGCATGTAGACCACAATTTTTCTACTGCCTGGAATTTGTATGAAAATTCGATAACAATGTGTTTGATGATTGTCGACTATAATGCGAGTTTCAAAAAGTTCTCCTATTCGCTTAATTCTCTGCAAGCAAGTGGTATGGAAAAACTTTTAACTTACAGCTCGGCATCTAAACTCAAAGCAGTTTGCTTGAGTTTGAATGATGATCTTCTAAACAAGAAAGTAGAGGCGTTACCGCGAGTACCCTTGTTGCTCGAACTAACGAGAGATTCCGTTCGAGAATCTCTAGCGACACACTGCAAATGTACACAATTGAAAGCTCATGGCTATTGCCCACTTTCCACGGGCATTAATTGCAATCAGTTTTACACTATAATTCAAAATTTATCAATACCGGACGCGTGTAAAAAGGTTTTGACCTACGAAAGAAAACTGTATGAATTTAATTAAGTAGTTTATTTTCCACAATAAAATTTGCTCATGTTTTTTTATTTTATTTTGTGCGGCTTGGTCCCTAATTTATATATGTATTTGACTTGGCTTGAATTTCAAGCCAAGCACGTTCCGTTGACTTTTTCAATCAAAGCAGTTTATTTTGGCGTTGTCAACATTGTTACAAAAACTTCATATTCTTCGTATAACTTTTAACTTTGTAAAGAACTAAATGCATGACGTTTCTACACACTAAAAGATACATTATTACTAGATCTCCAGAGACGATGAAAACACAAATCTGTGGATGGAAGCACAGACCTATGAATGGAAGCACAGATCTGTGAATGAAAGTTATATCAAATCCAAAAGTACAGGGGATTAAATCATACATTCTGGAGGCGCCACCCCAATGATCAAGTCAGTAAAGTATTGTCTCATTTCTCTTCCTTTGTTTCCGACTTTAATTTGGCAATTCTGACTTATTTCTAGCAATTTCGACTGACCACATCACATTGTTGGCGGCTTTTAATCGTAAAATGGTTTTTCCAAGAAAGACATTAGCACCGTTCTTGGGTTGACTGATTACGTTTACCACGGGAATCCCCGTGCGCCGCCTTGCAGGCAATAGCTAAACTAAAATTAAGTACCTATATAATAAATAATAATTATTTAACAATGATTATCTTCATAGATAAAACTAAAGTGGTCTTTAATATATTGGCGCACCCGCAGAAAACAAAATTCACGGAAACATTACGCAAAGCCAAAACTAAGCACGTGTGATGATGTGAGTCACATGTGTTTACTTTACCAACGGCCCAAAAACCTGAGCACAAATCTGAAACATACCCAGTTCGTTACTTTTTACCAGGGTTCATTACTTTAGTACCTTTTAATTAAAAATTGCCAAAAAAATTTTAAGTGCAAATTATTGTTATTGCCAAATTGTTTATAAATATTATTTTGGGAATAAAAAAAGATAGAAAACGATGCCATTTTGTGGGTTAACATTCAGTGGCTCTCAAAATGTTAGTGAGAGAAATTTAAAAATTTTGATTCTATTGTGTTCATTTTTAATATTCTACATTTTACGTGGAACCTTTTCATTGTTCACTTGCTGTTTGCATTAGTTCTATGTGTTATAATATACGTTGCCCCAATTCCTTAGTAGTCAACAGATCTCCATTAATATCTTTTAGAAAAATTTATATTTTGGCGATCGAGTGCAGGTGTGGCATGTGGCGTAGCGAGGATAAAAGTGTTATTCCCGTGCACCGCCACCATATGAACCAGCAAGTACATTTCAAATTTTTCCCAATTACTAATCGCCACAGATAAGAGTTCATACTCGGTAAGTAGTAAATAATACAGGTAAGTAGGCAGATTTTGTTAAGTCAAAGTTAGACACAAATGTAATATTTTCTAGTACTTATAATGTCAAATTTTTCTTTACAGCAATGATTTTGTTATATTTTTGTTTTTCGTAAACCCTTTAGAAATTGACAATAGTAGTAACTCCAACCACGGGATGCCTAGCAAGCAATAATAATTTTAAATTATCTGGTTTAACCTTTAGATAATGCTCGGCTTAAGATCCATTGCATAATAATTTATAATCACCAAGCAATTAGTTTAGTGTACATAAAGCGCATAAAACTGTAGGAAATATTTTCCAGCAGTTGCTAGTGTATCGTGAGAGATAAAACAAGAGAAATAATGGTGAGTTTAAGAACCAATTAAAAATGTCATTGCTTATTGTTGTTGCTAGGAAAACAGTAAACTATGGGGTGGTCGATTCCAAGAGAGCACCGACCCTAATTTAGAAAAACTCAACGCTTCAATTAATTTCGATAAAAGGATGTACGCCGAAGATATCGAGGGAAGCAAAGCTTATGCCAAAGCAATAAGGAAAATCAATTTGTTGAGTGAAAAAGAAACTGAGGAAATTTGCAATGGTTTAGACCGAATAAAAATCGAATGGAACAAGAATACATTTCAATTATGCGATGGTGACGAAGACATTCACACCGCCAACGAACGTAGACTCAAGGCAATAAACTAAAATCACTTTTGGATAGAACCAAAGTTAAAGGAAAAATTTTAGGAAATTATAGGCGAAGCAGCGACTAAGCTACACGTGGGACGAAGCCGCAATGATCAAGTTGTAACGGACATGAAGCTTTGGATGAAAACTCATCTAAGAGATCTTGACAACACTTTAAGATCTCTAATTCGAGTAATAGTGGTGAGGTCCAACTACGAAATAGACATCTTAATGCCCGGCTACACTCATCTGCAAAGAGCACAGCCCGTCAGGTGGAGTCATTATTTATTAAGGTTTGTTCTTTCTTCTATTTTTCTTCGTAGTTGTAATTTATTTCCTTAAGTATCAACAAAATTTGAATAATATTTTGTAACTTTTTGCTCTCCAACCAAAGTGTCCAATCTAAAATCTGCTGAAAGTAATTTTAATATTTATTGTTTTTTGATCGACATTCAAAACTTTATTCGCTTGTCTTTTCTGTATTTTTCCGCTTTTCCCCCCCCCCCATTAATTGTTGCCTTGTTTACCTAAAAGTCTTTCTAGATTTATTTCTTATATTACCTCTAATAATAACTTTTATATTGAACCACATTATGTCCTCGTCATTTTTTATTGCAGCCACGGTTGGTCTCTGAAAAAAGACTGCGATAGACTGGACCACATCATAAACTCTATCAACGTACTCCCTTTAGGAAGTGGGGCTCTCGCTGGAAATCCTTTCAGCATTGACAGAATGGCCCTTGCTGCGTCCTTGGGCTTCGAAGAAGTGACTCAAAACAGCATGCATGCGGTTGGTGATCGAGATTTTATCGGTAACTTTAATTAGTAAGCAAAAGAAATACTAATCCACTATTTTGTAGCTGAATTTCTTTTTTGGGCCTCAATGGTCGGAATTCATTTAAGCCGCCTAGCCGAAGACTTAATCTTGTACAGTTCTAACGAATTTGAGTTTATTAAAATCGATGATTCGTATTCAACCGGAAGTAGTTTGATGCCGCAAAAGCGCAACCCCGATAGTTTAGAGTTGATCAGAGGAATCGGTGGAAGTTTGTTCGGACAATGTTGCAGCTTTATGATGGTACTTAAAAGTTTACCATCAACTTACAATAAAGATTTACAAAACGACAAGGAAGCAATGTTTACTACTTTTGATAAATTAAAATCCATTGTTGAAGTTGCCACTGGGACAGTAAAAACTTTAAAAGTACGTAGGTGGAATGAAACAATTTGAACAACTGGTAAAATTGATTTGTTCTTAGATTAACCAAGATAAGTGCAAGAACGCGTTGAGCTTCGAGATGTTGGCGACAGATGTCGCTTATTATTTAGTGAGGAAAGGTGTGGCGTTCAGGGAAGCTCATCATTTAGCTGGAAAGGTTGTTAGTGAGGCCGAAAGAAAAGATGTGTCGATTTGTGACTTAACTTTGGAAGAATTAAATAATATTAGGTAAAAGAGAACTTTAGAATAGTTACAATGCTACCATTAATCAACTTAATTTTAGTCAGCATTTCGCAGTGGACATAGGAAAAATTTGGAATTACGAAAATAGCGTGGAACAGTATCAAGCTATTGGAGGAACAGCCAAAGCCAGTGTTTTGAAACAAATCGAGTTACTGGACAAGTGGCTTACAAAATAAATGCAATTTCTGATTATTTGTAATGGGAATTGGTAATAAAAATCTATATACCTACCTACTTCTTGTCTTTTTTATCCATTAGAACTTTTAAAGGTTAATCCCCAGTTCCGTCACATGGAGCTTAAAGCATAAAAGAATTAAAGCCTCTAAATTTTATATGGTAAAGGTAGAAGAGTTGACCACATTTTTAAAAAAAATCATACAATCTTTTTATCTTACGACATAACAAAATATTTAAACTACAATTCAAATCAATATTTTCAATTAAAAACTCTATATTAAAATTGAAAGAAAAGCGAAACAAATAAATGATTCTTGCCAAATATCCTCCCCAGCGGAGGACTACCACAGAGATGAGAGACAATATTACAATACTACTTTCATCCTTTTTGATAGCGGTCAGAATTGACAGATTGATTTGTCACTTGTACACTCTTTGTGCAGTCATCCCTTGCCAATTCACCGTAAATCTACTTTTTTCCAACATTCAATACGCCTATGTTACCTGAAGTACCTACATAATACTTACCTTTAGCTCTTGACGTCTAGCAGCCTGTTGGTTTTGCACTTACTAAAGTCAGCATTTAGATTCATCTAACTTCATATGGGCGGCCGAGCCATTACAGCTCCACTGGGTAGAGAAGACCTGTAGGTCCCTATTTCTGTGGCCAAGTGATGTAATGTGAACAGATCACCTGCGTTCGACTGCAAACTAGTGGTCGAACGATCCTGATGTGATCTGTTCACATCACATCAATTGGACACAGAAATATGGCCCCTGGCTGATGCCACGGTGAAGGACTGTCCGCAAAGCGGGGTTTTATAGTCTTTGCTGTAGTCAATGGTCGTGGACGACCTCCTGGAGAAGCTAACAAGCTTAGGTTACAATGTTCAGCAATACGCCGATGACATTGTCGGCTAGAAAGCCCAATGACCCCTCTGAAATCTACAACTTTATATGGGCGGATAGATAAATCACATCGTGCTAAAATAACAATGAAGAAGATTAGGAGCAAAGACCAACGCTAAATTGACCACATAGCCTACGCATTATGCTTAAGTCATTGTAGTTTTAGCAAACTTGATTACAAATGATGATGTTACACAAATCTCTACAAGAGCAAAACGAATATTCCATAAACAAACAAAAAACAATAAGGCAACCATATACATATTATGGTAATCAAAGTGGGTCTTAGCGGTCAGTTATTACTAATACTGTAACTTTTAAATTATTACTAGTAACCAACCCATCTCCTCTCTTGGTCCATTCTCTTACGTATACCCTAGTTAAAAAGTATTTTAATTGAACTAATGAAAGGTAACAAAACGCCTGATAAATAAAATATCCAATTTATTACAATAAATCATTTAACTAATACTTTTTAACATAATAATAATCTTATTTACAATTTGCTATCTACAAAACTTCTACCAAAATAGCAAACAGATTCTATGATGGAACTGCAATTAAATTGCTCCCTTTCATTTTATCATATCTGCAGACAAGGCAACATTTTGACGCAAAACCAATTTAAAGAAGGTAAAACAATTAAACAAATCTTCTGGGTGCAAAAAGTAGTTAATAGATATTTTCCTGATATGTAAAAATATATTACATACATACAAATATTTACATTGATCAATAAGCCTATTAGACCGTCCAATATTTTGTAGCATTACCGTGAAGTACAAGAATCGCTTTGATAGAACTTAATGGCACATGAATTGAGCGTAATGCTACAAAATACTGTAATAAATTAAATCTAACAAGGCACTCTGTCAGGTCTGGACTCTAAAATAAATAATTGTTTATAACTTTTGGTATTTACATTGGCTCCTTATAAAATATATTAATCGATTTCACAAGCCTTTCTGTCCAATATACATATGTTACATTAAAACTGGTTTTAAACACTGTTGGGGGCACTTAATAAAAACAAAATAAAAAAAATTTAAAATCAAGTAACAAAATCTTAGCATAATAATTTAGATTATGTACATTTAAATACAAGTTTGACTTACACACATAAAAACTACAATATCATGCAGATCAATCAATAAGTAAAATGCAATTTATTCGTATTTCAAATTAATCAACATTCAATGTCAAATTAGTGCACAATGGAATTCTTTGGTCAACTAAACTCTCGAAACGATATTTACACCAAATCCCCAGGTAACATTTAAACCAAGCTAATTTTCCAACTAATGGGATTGCACTATTAGAAGATGAGCAACCTGCTACTTGGCCAGTTTCTCCTGGTAATACAGTCCATCACCTTGCACCACCAACCTCATTCCGTTTTCTGTTGACAATACAGTTCTTTCAGAGATTTCAACTCGTCTATCAGTGCTTTGTTTTGGTTTTCTAACACAGCTACTCGATTTTCTAGGCACTTGATGTATTCTTTCTTCTTTCTTCTGCACTCCCGCGCCGCCTCCCGATTCTTCAAGAGTCTCATTTCGCGCTTCCTGGCTTGATCCTCGCCTGTCCCACCGCCCAAATTGCCACCCTGAGCCACCACTGCAAAACCACCTGCATTACGACGCGCTTACCGATTAGAAACGCTCTACAAAGTTCATAGAAGTCAGCGCAGTTTAGAAATAATAACGGAAAAAGTTACTTATTGGCAATTATTAACCCTAAAATGCACCGAGTTGTGGAATTTTCAACGATCAAATAAACCTACCAGGAACGAAAAATTCTTGACCCTGAGCATACTGCACTATTGCACCTCCTGCCGTCGAATTCGTCATGGTTAGCGTGTGGATGCCTTGACCACCTTCGCCACTAGATATCTGGATAGCAGCTCCGGGTAGTACTGAAACAAAAGAGCAAGTAAGGCCATCGATTCGACGCCAGAGGCGCTAAAATTAACTTTAGTGAACTCTATGCTTTGAAAACGCATGCCCCTAAAAGATGTACAGATTTCTTCACGTGTAAAAGTAAAATAAACAACGAATTCGTAGCGTCTCAACTTCGCTTTCAACCCTTATACCATTATTACGTTTCAGAGGGTGGATCTTATAAAAAAAAAACACATTCAAAAAAAAATGCATTACCTACCTACTACATATTACTGTAGTAGGCTATTTCTTTAAAGGAGATAATAAGGAGTCATCAATGTGTCTGTGAGTAATGAGATTATGAATTGGATTAACTTATAAGTTGCCGTAGATACAGGTACTATTAGAATGGCACACTTGCCTTGCTCCTTACAACTTCTTGTAAACCCTTTTATCGAATTACAATAAATTGAATTCCGCTTTAGTTTTTAACTTTATTTTTTCTTGGTGCAACTTTAATATTTGTTTAGAATACGCGCTGCAAATCTCAAGCTTCCGAAATACTGGGTCATCCCGAATGGTTGAACGAGTCGCTTACTATCTGGGTATGGGTATCCACTACCCAACTTGTATACCCAAAGAAGTTATCCAAATTAATTGGATACCTCCGACAGTTATCCACTGTCAAACGCATGCCCAAACAAAACAAATAAAAATAAGTTTGGTTCAACATGGCGAAATGTTCAATCAATCTAGATAAATCGCTACATGAAATATTATACCCTCCTGTTCTGAAAATTTATTTCGGAAAAGATTTTATGCTGAAATAATACCTTATCTTTACCTTTATCCTTTAATAAAAACATGTGAAATCTGTACATACATTTGATGAAAGCATTGGCATTAGTGAACCAGAGTGCTTTGGGCTAGAGTAAAAAAATGGAGTTAGGTGCTTACGTTTTTGGTCAAACTAACCTGTGTGGTATGGGATAGAGTGTGAGGACAACTCACTTTCACCTTCCGAGGAAGTTTGCTCGACCTTGGGTTCTGTGAACACCATTATACCATCGAATCATTACTACAAATGTTCACATCTTACTTATAATCAATTTTGAAACGCCCATTGTTTACGATAAGATCCCATACCACAAATGAAATAGAAGTCAAGAAAACTGGGAAAAAATCCCTCAGCCCATGCATGCAAATAACCACAAAGTTCACTTCGCAACTGATTGAAAACAATGGGTTTCCAATGGAAGCATAAAGCAACAAAAAAGAAATTCTCATTGGCTATTATTGCGTTATGCTCCCACATGATGCAACAATTTGTAAAAAAAAAGAAAACAAAACTAAAAATATTGCCCATGCATTTTGAGAAAACAACGGCGCGCCATAAAAGTTCATGAAACCATGCAACTACTAAATACATAAATAAATGAGAAAAATTATACCTCGATAATAAAATATCCTTTTAATCGAACTAAAAATCGAAAGTTCAGCACACTTAGAGGCCCCAAGACATGCAATTAAAAAACATACCAGCTATCTCACCCCCGCCAAGATCGTTGAGTATCTTTCGATACGAAGGTCTCCTTGTTAATAGGTCCCGACGTTTCTTCGGCGATTCCTCCTCCGAGAAACTGTCGTCGCTCGCCGTCTCCACCACCTGCAATTCTAGACTTGTGGCACGTTGCGACGTACAGTACGACGAAATTAAGAAAGTAGCACTAGCGGTTAACGAAGAGAGTTGCCATCAGAAGACGGTGCAAGAAGTATCGGTAAAAGAACCGCGTAAAAAACTATAGATTTTTTTTTCTAGGTACCATTTTTTTAAAATCGAATTTTTTTACCCTAAAAATTGACGAGCTTTTTATGAAATGCTCCAACAAAGAACAATAATAATACAATTAATTCATAAAGTAATCTTGTTGACTAGGTAACGTTGATTCCAGTGACGTGTAAGAAAATTGTGTAAGATTTTAAAAGAATTTTAACACAAAAACTAAAACGCTTTTAAAAAAAATATATCAGGAAAAGTTTTTGGTCTTGAAGAGTTCTATTACCAGTTAAAATTAATGCACTTATTTCTCTTACACCTTGTATAACTTATACTTTTTGGCACACAAAACCCGATTCTAACTTTCTAGATAATGTTAACTGCATTAATTATACTTGTATTTAAATTTTCCCAGCTCCAAAACATTGGTGCATCTACAACCACCTCAGGGTCTTAACAAACATTGAGATTGTTCTCACAGTTATGAACATAATAATATCCCTTTTGTACAATCAATTTTTTTAATAGTTATCATTTCGTTTACATTTCACGCGGTCAGCAGTCAACGTGTTAAGAGTTTTATTGTCAATATACAGTGTTTACTAAAAAGTTCCCTAAACCATAACTCTGTCATTTATTTTCCGATTTGATTACACAAAAAACTACAACTTGACTTCAATCGCATTTTTTTTTTTTTAAATATAAACAGTAATGTCAATCAATAATCAACTCATTTAAATTAAGAACGTTTTTTTTATACTGTGAATTGATAAACTATTTTTCTCTAGATGTAATGATATCTAGCAAGTTGATCCAAGACACTTAAAAATTTTACTAGAAACCCAACTTTACTTAATTATTTTCTTGAATTAACATTAAACTAAAGACAACTTGTTACGACATTATTGCATTCAGAAAAAAAAATAGGCATCAAACCAAAATTAAAAAAGATAAGGTTCTACTAAATTTTTAGAAAAAAGTGGATCACTGCTTGACATTTATTTGAGAAAAATTATTATTTAAGACCACTTTTTAATCTAGAAAGAATAATATCCTAAATTTTTTGGTTATTCAAATCGGTTAATAAATAACAGTTACGGCTTGAGACGTTCTTTAGGAAGCACCCTGTATACAAGGTGTATCTATTCAAAATTTGAGATCAGTTAAAGCAAGTAAATCGATGCCAAGAACCATGATCAAGTTTTTAAATTAAGCGTCTCCTACGGGAATTAAAGCTCTCTGAATGTAGTTCTCCAAAGATTATTTTTATTAAATTTACCAGAATCGTTCAAGATATTATAACTGAGATTTTTAATAATCGGCAATATTTTTATGCCCAATATAAAATAAAAAAAAATCAAAATTTAGATATTACATAAAAATAATCTTCAGGGAGCTGCAACTCTCTTATGAAACATTTAATTTAAAAACCTTGTAAAGGTTTTCGGTATCAAGTTACTTCCTCTAGCTGCCTTCAAACTTCGAATACTTATTTAAGATACACTTTTGATAACAACATTTACACCACAACTTCAATAACTGTACAAAAATTCGCATTTTTAAATGCGAGGAAGAAATAGGAGACGCGCTCAACATATTTCAGACACTAGGTGACACCTGCTAGTTTATACCTTAATTACCAGTGACCAAACTATAATTTTGCAACTATCGGGCCGTATAACAGATAAAAAGTCCGCTCATAATACCTAGTAAACTTCGTTTGGTAGTAATTTTTTTTCGACCCTCGATACGTAAATAATTACTTTTTATAGTTTTCTAACACTTGATTTTTTTAATCTACAACATAGTTAGGGATAACTTAAATGTCCAGTTTCTCAAACGATGATGAGACTTAATTCATTGTCAATGGCACATCGAGATTTGATGTAGAGCCCTTAACAACGGATCAACCAAATCAATATCAATACTTTGGCTTGTACAAACCTAAATTAAACATTAATCCTTCATTAATGGCTGATCAACTAAGATAAGGTGTTGATATAAGATTAATGATTTATTTACGTTCGTACTAGCCAAAATATCGGTAATAATTTTGTTGATCGGCTGCCAAGGGTTCTACGGTCAAATCTCGACGCACCGGTAATAATGAGGTAACTTTAATCATCGTTCGAGCAACCGAGCATTAGCCTCACACACGTGGGTTGTTTTCTTTATAAAATACCAGAAAAATGGCAAATATGATGGCATTATTATTATTGTGACTGGAGAAACTAAATAATACGAGCAAATAATGTCCAAAGTTTTAGAAAATAAGTAATCCAAAACTGAACACAAAAATTTATGTCAGTGAAGACAAATTGTAGTGCAGATGTTGCAATTTGCTTGAACATTGCTGCTGACAGATACTTTCGAGCTCTAGGCGTTCAGTTTGACAACTTATGACTGTAGAGGTCAAAATAAATAAAGCAGATTGCATCTTCACACAGGGAATTTCTCGCTACAACAGTAAGCAAATATAACACAAGTTACATTTTACAATGATTCCAGATATAATTGTAACTATAGTGGTTTGGAAATTTTGCGACCATTATGCGTCTGTGTGGCGTGTTGAAATGTCAACTGCTAACTGCTATTCGCTAAAAATAAACAAAGTGCTGAAAAAAATTAACCAAAAACTAAATTATGTAGTTGTGTTTCTACTTTAGCTTGTATACATCACCATTTCTTAATACCATTGGTCATACACTTGCTGTATTTTTTCATTGACATTAAAGTAAACTTTTTGAAAACAATTTAAATTTTGCAGATTTAAACTTTTCAAAAATTATTAATCAATTTCTCAAAATATAAGGACTAAACTTTGTTATACAACACTGAACAGACCCAGTCACATCAAATAAGTCTTATTGCCGGTTTTACTACACTTGGTTCAATTGCCTACATGACTATAAATTATAAATTATTCTTTTTCATATCAACATAGCCAAAAAATTGTCATGCCATATCATATTATGCTTTAGGTGTTTGACGCCTGATAGTCAATTACATACCACTTTAAATTTAGAGGGTCTTCTATGAGAAATCTAAATTCCGTGGAACTGCGAAAACCGCCTGATCGATGGCACAAATGACAACTTATCCAAATTTAAACGTCTACAACGATGACTACCAAACAAATAACAAAACAGGCAATTAAAGTAACGCCATCAAAATTTGCAATTTAACAAAATGTTACGCAGATAAGTGCTTCAGTTTGGCTCCATATTCATTTCGGACGCTGCTGGTTCCTTTCCGTTCTCCTGCCACCGTCCGCGCAAATTCAGGCGTTATCGGTCCCCGCTTGTACTACATCAAAAGGTCGCTCCATTACCTTTACCTGCAAGGTCTGAAGGCCGCTCAAACTCCCTTGAGTGGTTTGTATGACGGAATTGGGTTTACTAACAAGAATCACGTTGCCTTTACTCAGCATGGGTTGAATATTGGCGGCTGTCTGTATCACCGACTGTTGATTAGGTTGAATCACGCTTTGGACCTGAAATTACCGCACGTTTCAATAATTTTGCAATCAATCAATGTTAATTGTTAATAAAAGGCGAAAATTAAAATGGAAGCATGCACGGTAGGGTAGACACCCCTACCTGTGCTTGGGTGTGAGAAGGCAGGGTTAGTTGGACTATATTAGTAGCCGTCACGAGATGCGGCTGTGAGTTAGTAACCCCTACCGATGAGGCTATTGGTGATTGAGGGTCCGGAGATGGTGCTAACGGATCAACTGCTCCGTTCTCTTCTACTATCCCGTCCATAGTACAGGAGCACCTGGAAACAAAAACAACAAACTTATTTGCCATGATAACATAATTAAGAAAACATTTGTTTTGGCTATATTGACTTTCATGACGTTGCTACCATTATGGATTTATTTTTTGGGTCATAGCGGATACGGCGTTAATCGTTGTGATTGAAAATAATTAAACCAACTCAAATAATCGAAATTGCAAAGGTGTGACGTAGCATGTTTGGATACTCGTAAATTTCCTGATGTGTACCAATGTTATAGACTCTCATGTGATAATATGAAATTTCGATGTTAAATACGTCACAACAATGGTGCCATATTAGTAAGTTTTTTTAATAAACTTGGAGTTTACCTACATTTAAACTTTTGCAAATCAAATTTGGTTTTATTTATACAACTTACCTAATTGACATAATACAAAGCTACAAGTTAATTTGGTTTTTTTTTGTTATGGTTTTTTTAGTGTCACTACTTTTGTACGTCATTAATGACGAAATTAGTTGTTTTATTTAAAATCTATAGTAACCCCCAAATTTTGTTTTGGTTAATAGTGCGCGCGTTGTAGTTCTATTCATAACCATCGGACTTCGCAAACGTTTTTTCAAGTCAAGTTCAAGGGTAATGTTTCTATAAACAATGACTGGACACTGGAATCTTTTCGAACCCAAAAAAAATAAATTTCAAAAAATCTACAATTAGACACAAAATTGTTGCCTCATAAAACGTTTCTAGAGTTTACAACTAGAAAACTAAATACAGATTTTTATAATTCGCCAGCAATAAACAAACTAAAAGAAAATTAACGAAAATGCTTAAATAAAAGTGTTCTGAATCCGGGAAACTTGACAGGACCATTGCAGTAAAACAACAGAACTGTTAATCCAGAAATGACATATGGCTCGCAGTTCCTCTTGTTTTACTTATAGCTTTGCAGAAATTAATAATTATTGTATCTGAAGAAAGGAAGTGCTAAATAGAGTTCAGATAACTTTTTAAGTAATGTTTAATACAAAAATGTTTAGTTAGTTTACATTTGTGTTTTTCAATAAATAATACCCCTTGTACGTTGACAGCAAAAAAAAACAAGTTGCATATAACAAATTTTATTATAATCTTACAGATTTTTACTTAGTTATAATGAACTGCTGCCAAATGCTTGTGTTGTACATTTGGTTTCATTATTTAATTGTAAAAAATATTTACTAAATGTTTGTAAACAGTAAGTAGTAGGTATGTATGTACAACAACATACCTACATGAGAAGCAAAATTTAATTTTTGAGCGATATACCAACTTATTTAATAAGAATTTTTACTCTCCATTGTAACGGCCAAAGAAATGTGAACAAAGTATTCGCTTTTTTCGGCGTACAAGCAACTAAACCATTTTAACAGCTAAATAGCAGATAAACCAATGCGTTTAAAACCAACTAGTAACAAATAGTTTTAAAAAAGTGATACGCAACGTAAAGAGTATTAAAACCACTTTTTTAACATTTACGATTTACCATAATTTAGCTATTAACCGATGATGTCATAATAACCAACTAAACTACGTGTAAAAACAAATAATTTCAAAAGTTAGAAAAAATCTTGCAGGAGAAGCATGTTTTGTTCTCGTCTTGACACATCTTTCTCATTCATAAAACAAGCACACAATAAAAACTAGATTGCGGCATGTTCGATAACATATTTTTCAATGTTCCCCTTTTGTTTGTTTTTGTATATTATTTAAACAGTTAAGATTATTGATTTTTTTCAATTCTCCACTGATGAACCATTCGAAATTCAGGAAATGTTCCAAACAATTAGATAGTTTAATATTAATTTATTAATGTATAATTTCGACAGTTCAAACTACAATTTTAAGTATGTCAGACCTTGACAATTCGCAATTTGTTCACAAAGCAGTCAATGAATTGGCGAAAATCACCAAAGTAAATACCTAAGAATTCTTCAACTTTAACGACGTCAAGTAAAATCTCTTCAATTATTGTGAGCTGAAAAGAATTTCTTCCGACAATTAGCCGCAAAAACGATCAGTGGCAGTTAGAAATTGCATACCAACAGTTTTCTGAAGGTCGCGATATGGCGCCCGAAATGCCAAATACAAGGTATTTTAACGAAAACCGCCGGTGCCTAATTGCGTATTTCCAATGGAGTTAAAAATTTGAAATTTGGCAGAAACAAACTTTAATTAATGCGCTACAATGGGGCGTAATTGTTTGGTCCATAATTAATTCCATGAGCCGTCGGAACGCCATAAAATGCCTTTTCAGAAATTTTCAATATATTTTTTTAATTATTATGTTCGTAATACCGCCAGGTATACGTTCCTGTTGTTAAAAGTTAAAAATTTGTAGTTGAAGTATCGCTAATTGTGTTTTTAAGAAGTTCGCAGGATTTTGACGAATTTAAGACACGACTGCTTTATTGAAGCAGTCAAGTTTCATGACAAAGACCGCCTAAACGGTTCGGTTATTTATGACTTAAAAGCGGTACCTACTCAAATATCTTTGAAGTACAGAGACCATCATAACATCAAATGTGGTTACCCGAAAATAGACCAGGTAAACGGTCTTTTAAGCTTTTAAACAAAAATCTCTTCAGCGCTGAAATTTAAAAATCCATGTCATTCAATAACGGTTTGATATAGAAATATTTCAATTACTCGTTATCAATCTTGGAAGTCGTGATCATGAGCTTGAAGAAAATCAAAGAGATGAAGTTAATATTTCGATATAAAATTGCGATCAAAAGTGAAAACTCAAACCATTTTAAAAAAACGATAATGTCATCTTGTAGTGCATTAATTAATTATAGTTTATTTCTGCCAAATTTCAAATTTTTAACTCCATTGGAAATACGCAATTAGACACCGGCGGTTCTCGTTGAAATACCCTGTATATTGACAAGCAAAAAAACGTGTGATTTAAAATGCAGCCGTTTTACAATTCTTTTTTGTAACATTTGGCTTTTAGAAATAGGACTCAGAATACAAAACCGCTGAGAAAATTTCGAATAACCTTACTTAGGGCCGGTTTTACGAAAGGGGAGTATACCAGGAATAGCGCTATTCCGGAATAATTCGAGATAAATGCGCTTTTACGAAAGTTGAATAGGATAATACCAGGTATGAACTGTCCACCGAGGGTATGTAAACCGGCCCTTAGTCCGGAATAGTTATTCCAATGCTTATCCGACTTTCGTAAAACTGCCCCTTAAAATTCTTAAAATTGAGAAAAGTGTACAATATAAAAACGGACAGAAGTAAAGTTTTCATATCCAAAGAAAAACATATAAGCAATAAAAGGTTCTACAAAGAATTAAGAATATAAACAAAGAAAGCTGTATGAGTTGTACCGGCCACCAGAAAACCAAGCCATATGTACCGCACCATCTGCGCGTACCACTAAAAGAATCAGTAACTGCGGAAATAAAATAAAATATAGTTAGGTACTGAAGTTTGCTGTTTTCCACTACAGCTTCTAAAAATGTAGCGTTTTCTTATTACGAGTAATAGAAAACCAAATTTCTTGAAAGGATTGAAAGAAAAAAATGCTATGTACATACATACTTCCAAAATGGCATAAGAAAAAACACTAAGAGAATTTGAACCACGCATCGAGGAAAGTCCATACTTGTCAACATTAATTATTACACCATTGATGATACTTCATTATATTATTACGTACACGTACTACTCTCGTCATCTGAGAAGCAGATTTTGTCAAATTTTTGTTAGATTGCAACGGGCTTCTACCGAGGGTTTATTAGTTTTATAACAATATGGAACTTGAACCATTACTTTTATAATTTACAGAGAATTTTACGGTTTCTAACATTGTGCAGTAAAAGATTTACTCACACAGCTATTTTCAAGACGTTCAGATTAATATGGCGGGAGTGGTACATATCTCTTTAAAGTATTGACAAATCTCTTCAAACAAACCGCACGCTTTTACATTGCATAAGGCTGTATTGCCCCTTCTCAATTCACACACGCTCTCTATAATTCTCAAATTTTTGACAAATTCTCAGAAACGTAAAGAAGCAAGTGTTTAAAGATGAATGTATAATAAGATTGCTTTACGAAATTCTTTCTTAGATTTTCTTTTAAAAAATATTCTATAAAACAATACAGAACTTCTTAAAAAGTTTATTTAACTTTAGGCAGATGAAGAAAAAATTGATGTACTGTCGCCGTCATTGAAGAAGCCCAAGGTGAAGCAAAATTCATTCTAACTTACGTTACATTTGCAACCAGGCTAAACCACGGGGTACAGTTTGTTTGAGAACCGCACAGCTGAACTAAGATTAGTCGAAATAGAGCGGCACATTTCAGTTTTAAATTATAAACAGCTTCAAGCCCATCGTAAGTTGGAATGAATTTCACTTCACCCTGGGCTTCTTCAATGACGGCGAGTGTACACCCGGATGATCGGTTCGGTGCCTTCGATCTTACCAGACCAGTCTACAATGTTGCCAAATCAGTCAAACTAGCGATTCAAGAGTCTCATTTACAGATCATCCGGGTGTACAAAGAGACTGCAGAAAGACAAAATCAAACTACGTAACGAAATAAACTTGGTAAATTCTACAAAAAAGGTTTTGATATAATGTTGAAAGACGTAAAGTAAGTAGATAATGAGAAGTTGTGAAGAAGAAAATTTATACCAAACATTGATTTGTTACAAGCAAAATCTGTAAAATTGCCAAAGCTATAGTTATGTTTTGTACAGACTTGTTGTACAAACTTGTGTTTACATACAGGGTTAGTCTAAAGTGCGAAACCAAATTTTTCCTGTCAAAACTATTAAACCATTTGTCAAATGACTAATTTAAGGGCATATTAGAGCATATTTTTTTACAAAATGGCGGCAATCAGTTTGATCTGGAGCAACTTTTTTTTCTTTAGTTGGCAAAGTAATAATATTTCTATTTATCCCGGTGTGTAGGTACAGTGCCGAGAAAAAAATAAGACATGATGTTTCTTCCCAGTGTGAACTAACTCCATTCGGCAGGATGGGCAGGGCATTACAACCCACCCTTTCCCAAATGATCCGCTCCCAGCCGAGAGAGGGAGTTGGGTGACCCTTGGAGTAGGTATAGACTTCAAGCGGAATAAATATTTATTACCAGTAGCACCATTGGGCAATAAGAATTTCCTGGGGTTCAATACGGCAGATCGGCAACCCGTTTTACACAACTTCAAAATCGCCGATTTCGCTTTACAAGTCGTGCCTAATTTTATGTTCGACACTGTACCTACGTCAGTCTATGACCTATCATTTATGAATGGACTCCATCCATTAGATTTTCTGACATTTACCTTCAGTTGCCTTAGTGCGTTAATGTGTCATAACGATATTTGAAAATTGTCTGCGCCCATATGGTACAAAATGGAACCACCATTAAGATATCAGAAGTTAGTCTGGACTTCGAACTAACTCCTTTACAAATTGACTTTCATAAATTCTGAACCGTCTGCCAGATACGAATTTCTTCGTAAGCTACCACATCGCCAATTTTTTTCACATAAATTAACATAATGTCAAAAGTTGTCAGATAAGTTTACATAACAAGTGTTATGTAAACTCACAGTTAGAAGACCAATCGAACCATGTAGAAAAAATCGTACATTTCCATTTAAAATAAGAAAGTTGATACCGACTTTTGGCATATCCTGTATAGTTAGAGGGCTCAAAATATTTTAGATAGAACGAGCATAACTGATTATGACTGCCTCCCAAGTTTTCAATTTCTAATCCAACTGAAAGTTGAAAAACTTCTAATGCACGGGCTACGTGAATCACCCAGTATAGAGAAGCACAATATTCCGATTTTAATGTTTAATTTATTGCACATTTGCGTTTGATCATTTCGAAATCTTTACTCATAAAATTGCTAATCTCGGTAAGGATCGAGGGACACTTTATCTAGCTGTTTTAGGTTCAATCTTCATATCTTGTTCTTTGCTCCAAGGTTTCTCCAGTTAGCTTGTACAATTATTAATGAAACACCCTATATATGTATAGAAATAAGGGTCATTGTTTACTTTACCCACTCTTCGATTTTCAAAAAACTAATTACACCAACGCATTCGTCACCATGTATACATTACGAAAATCGACATCTTTTTTTGTGCAAACTACTTTATTTTACTCTTATTTTCCTTATTTTTCCATAGATTTTGCATAAAATTATTTTTCATTTGCACAACATTTCATTGCTCAAAATGGCATTATAACGATGTTTCACGATGGTTTCCAAAAAAAACGCCGCAAAAAGCGAAAAGTGGACATTGTAAACAATTACTGAAATAAGTTTCCAACTGCCACTGTAATATAGTAATTTCGTTTTTTTGTTTTACCTATGGTCTCCCACCGTTTTCCTAGTTTCCAATCAATGAGTTTGAGTAGGTAGGTAACAATCAAAATATTATTAACAAGTGTTACCGCTACTATTACAATATTTTGGACCAGTGATATTTTCTATTTCATTTCATGTTTTTGTGAGAGAAGATTTTGATTAAATTTTTTAGTTTTCTTAGAACTTTTGCTGTTTTGGAATGATTCCAACAATCAGTATTGTTGGTTGCTGACCACCTCTGCAAATGTTAAGATTTGATTTAATTGTTCCGCGGTATTTTGTTCTTTTATTAATACTTTGTATATCGTTACCTGTGTTGTAGGGGTGCTACTTGTTTGACAATTATCAAAATCTAAACATTGAAGGAACAGCAACGTTGTCATATACATAGCTAAAATTACATTTAAACGTGTGATAACTTTGTGCAGTTTTCTCGTTATTGCGTCGTTGTTTCCCTCACGTATACATAACAATCCGGTTAGGAGTGTGTGCAGTCAACTGTTTTAAAGAAGCATCCGCAAAGGTCGTGGCGGGCCATGGTAAACACTTTCGAGAAATAAAAACAAAATAAAAATTGTCAGAGATGTCAAAGTTTGACGTTTTCTCCTAACCACAATAACGCTTCGACGGCGATCTGCATTGGAATTAATCGTGACTAGGCGAATTGCCGTGCGGCAATCGTTGGACAATAAGGAAGGCCGGGTTTATTTGGGCCGTAGAAGCGTGTCGTGCCACATTTCGGTCTAGTCTAAATTTAAAACCTCACTAGCTCTATGACGCCATATTCACAATACCTTTTCCAATAAAGTCGCAAAACACCGCCTCGACATTTTAAACAGAACACACCACGACCCGGACTCGATTCACCACCTTCAAAGGGACGTCTGGACCATGTCGGATTGTTATTATTCTTCAGCTGGGTACTTACCAGTTACGTATTCCTCGTCACCAACTTTGCAGCGATCGGAGTGGGTAAGCGGGCTATACGTAGTAGCCACGTCAAAATTTCTGGGCGGTCGTCACTGGACGAGAACAGAACACAAGTGCGCGTCACAGCAATGGCGCCCGAGAGCGCGCTTTGGACGTTCCCCGCACCGCGCCCGCCCCTACGCAACTCTAAGGTCGGACCGAACCACCATACCTTGACCTACGTGGGAAATTTGCTCAAATTTAAATTCGGTTATAGCCAAGTCGGACCTTTTCCAGTCAAACAAAATCGAATCGTCCGACGTCGCGATGCTCAATTTTTTTTTTGTCATTAGACACGTCCGAGTTGTAGGCAACCCGTTTTACCTACTCCTCGCCTTATCACCTCCGGGAGTGATCGAATTTGGGTGGGCATGGGCACATATGCAAAAATAGCTCGGAACAGGGCCGGATCTGCTGAAATTTTGGCTCGCCCTGAGCCGTTTTGAGGAGACTGCAGCTCTCCGTTCCGCGATGACGTCATCTCCTGCATGACTAACCAAAGAGTGTGGAATGTCTCGTCTCGACCCTGCAATGGTAAGGAAGTGCCGATTCCGATCACTTTTCTGAATCCTAATCAAAACGATCACCATAATAATAACACCGTTAAACCTATGGAGGCTTGTCAATTGCGATATGGTCGTATGTACAGTGGCGAGCAAAAAATAAGACACGATGTTTCTTCCCAGTGTGAACCAACTCCATTTGGTAGGATGGGCAGGCTTTTGCGACCCACCCATTTCCAGGTGATTTGCTACCGAGTGAGGGAGATGGGTGACATTTGGGGTAGGTATAAACTCCAAGCGAAATAAATATTTATTACCCGTAGCACCATTGGGCGATAAGAATTTACTGGGGTCCAGTACGGCTGATCGGCAGGTTTCGTTGACACAGTTACTCCTACAAGCCGTTTTACACAACTTCAAAATTGCCGATTTTGCTTCACGAGCCGTGCCTAATTTTATGCTGGCCACTGTACCTACGTCAGTCTATGACCTATCATGTATAAATGGACTCCATCCATTAGATTTTCTGACATTTACCTTCAGTTGCCTTTGTGCGTTAATGTGTCCTAACTGGAAATCTAGAGTTTTCGAGGGCATTTTTATTAAGAAAAGTTTCTTTATTTTTTGATTTTATATCCGATTCTCAAGTTTGTCACTGTTATTCCGGGACGTCCTGTATAAAACATTTACCTCATAATGCATGGTGGGTTTCAAAATAAAATCAAGATATTTTTTTAATTATAAAAACACATGACGTCACGATGTTAGGACATCATGTCACGGACCTTTCTTTTTGTAGAAAGTCACCGCTAGTTTTGAGAAATATGGAAAGAAAAGAAAAAGAACAACAGATTTAGAATAAAAAGTGACTAAATTAGAATAGGAGTTTTTATTTTACAACTTAAAAGTCGAACCACTAATCTTTGGGAGTCCGTAAACTAATCCTAGAGTAGTTTCATAGGTACTCTTTCACAATGAGGTACTTGCCTAAAACAAATATGTATTGCACTTTTTATTCTCTAGATGCATGCAAATAACTAAAAGAGGCTTAAATATTTTTTTTATTTAAAATTTTCGTAAATATTTGCAATTTTTGTTTTTGATGACGCATTGGTTCCCCGTATCTAAGACTCACACCTGAATGGACTCTTGTTTTTGGCTACTATGCTGCGCTGCTACCAGAGTGCGCGACATGTGTACAGCTGATTGGCATTCGATTTATAAATTTATAAATGCAAACTGTTTCACTCAATAGAGTAGAGGGTTCTCATAATATTTAATTAATGCGCTTGTGCTAGATTGCAACTGACGACTTGCGCAAGGCGGGTAATTAAAATCTCGACTTGATTAGTATACAAATGTAACAACTTTGTGAGGGGCTAGTTATTCCTGCCAATTCTATTTGAAAAGCATAAAGTTTATTCTTTCAATGCCTTATAAGAAATTTAAATCTAGGTGTTGTATGTGAAGAGAATCACTAGCTCATTGTAGCGGCTGTCGATTTTACACTCCCGATACCATCAATGTAGTGTCGCTCTTTCGGGTGGTTGGTGGTTTGCAAAAATTCTGTAAATTTGTTTTATCATTAACTTCGCACATTCAAGGTTTTATTAGCAAAAGTGGCAATGTTTGTAGTACTTACGTCAAACACTTTTAAAATCACATTAAAGTGTGGCGCATGAGTCACAAATGCAAGTCATATGAAAACCATATATTGCAGTTCTAAAACTCAGAAACTCTGCATATGGTAAATAATATTTTAATAGGCACACCAAGATGTCACACTTACTTTTGCTTTCCATTCAATTTGAGGTAAGCTGCGTCCAGTCTCAACAACCTGGAAGTTTTGTCTGGACGATTCTAACACAATGCAGAGTCGACAACGTTATTAATTTGACTGGTAGTGGAAGTGACGGTTCCATTTTAATGGTGTTGTTGACTGTGCATTTTGTTAAAATTTTCCAAGTAACGGAAACTGCGCGGAGCTTGATAACAAAGTCTCAGCTTTACTAAACCCGAAACGCAAATCTTCTTTATTTAAAAATAAAAAAATAAACCGCTTAATGTAGAAACTGTATAGAGAATAATTTTTATGTGAAGCTAAATAAAAATAGGTATTACGTTGCAGCTCAAAAAAAAATCGCTGCAGGCAAAATGGCCGACTCCATTTCGTAAAAAAATATGCTTTAATATGACCCCAATCTAGTCATTTGACAAACAAAATCAATACTATTATTTTTTCTCAAGTCAAGTAATAGTTTAGGGAGGAAACGCTTGGTTCCAACTTTTGACTAGCCTTGTATATTATCAGTTACCTATTCTTATTGAATATTTGACGTTGGGTTTTTATTTAATACGGAAACAAAGACACCATGACCATGCATCGGCTGCAGATGACCAAATTTAGTACTGAAGGGATCGTGTGCAGGCATGGCATATAGCGTAGCGAAGGTAAAAGTGCTATTCCCCAACCAGGATTCGAACCTGGGTCTCCCAATTGCCGGTTGGTTGCTCTGACCGCTAAGCTATCGAGGGAACACAATCAGCCTCGCCACGCGTCCATACTAGTGCACCACCACAGTACTATAGTTCTGATCTGATACCGCATGGTGTTTTGAAAACGCGTACCTAATCGTCGTCGTTAGATAGCTTCCTGTCAGTCACCGGTAACTATCCCAATGTGGTAAATTATTTATTACTTTGCTCCTTTTATTCTTTGAACATATACTTACAGGTTACAGGATCATCTAGTAGAAGAACTGATCGACGAACGTGGCGCTTACCTGAAATCCGATATCTGTACCCAACTTCTACTTTACCCAACTTTACTTACCTTGTAACTCACTAATGTCAGTGATGTACTCAGCGTATTACGAACATAACTTCAAATTATAAGATTGTTTTCGTTTAGTATTAGCATTAATTATTAACTATCTACTTAGAAAATTTGTTGGAAAGCAATAGATGTTATTATTTTAGTCAAAAAGATGAGCAATCAAAACATCTTTGATGCCACTGATAGTTGTCAACGGTCAAAAGCGTGTTCAAAAAAAATACAAATACGTTTTGATTAACATGACCAGATGATAAGCTGACGTCACTTTGAATCATCCTGGATGACTTTAATCATTGCCAAATGTCAAAATTTTCTGTAAGAAAACCATATAAATTATATAAATTTGGCATATAACAAAGGCAAAACATTATTGTTTAAAACGTGTGAAAAATGGGTCCAGTAGCGTACAGTGGGGTTCAGTCAGGACTTTTTGAAAAATTGGATATCAAGAAGAGAAGGAATCTGGTCAATGTTAGGGTTACAATAAAAAAAGCTGTTAGTGCATAATCACAGATAAAAATAATTTGTTCAGCTTTATTATTATAATTTGTAAAGAAATTATATGTATTTACATGCACATTCATTAAATATCTTACCAATTAATAAAGACCAGATAAAAACAAATAATAATAATTGGGGACTTATCTATCATCCCCGTGCTTAAAGCCGGCTCTGACCTTTGTAAATTAGAACGACTATCATTGCATAACAGCATAATTAGTAAATGCGTTGACGTCAGTAGACACCCGCTAAAAAAGTGTACAGGTAACCAAGACAGATTTTCTAAAATTAACAAAAATTTTAAATGTTTAATTTCCAGAAAAAATAAAATTATTGTTCTAAATCTTACTGAACTAAACTTTATTAATGTAATTTAGCGCATTGCCAGTCTAATTCAGCAATATTTACACACAGAATAAAAAAACGATAGCAATAAAACTAAGATTCCGTTTTAAATAGATAACTTTCCATGTGCGTAAATGTTGTCCTTGATAATGACAGTGTCGAAGTCGATGCAGTGTTTTCCCAGCGCGTTCCCCTAGGAACGGGATGGCTTCGTTGTCGTTAATTAAGTTAGCGTCTCGATATCCGTTTTTCATGCCACACTTTATCGTTCTCCTCGGGCCACAAGTGGTTGTGGAAAGGTCGCAGGACCTACCCTTGATGACGTAATCGAGCACATGCCGACACGACTTACGTCATTCCGCGTCGCATGACGTCATCGTGAGTCATCGGCTTCTCTCTGTCTCTGCGTCGTAGCATCATTTTTTGGTTGTATAAAAACTATGGTAGCGTAGCATCATTGTGTAGCATGTAATGTTCTATGGATTTTGGTCGGTGGTCAGTGAGAAAGATGACGGATTTTATTTTTGGTCAAAGAGACAACATAATTTAATTTAATAATATAAACGGTGTTTTTGTCGGTTTTGGCAAACCATGATGTTTTTATGAAACTGTTGTAAATCAAGTCTTATGATAACGTCAACGCAAATGGATCGTACATAATTTTATTCTTCCTGAAATTTTTAATAGTCGGATCATTCTCGTATTGTGGACATTTAGTGAACATTTTCCCACTAATTGTGGCAAGATTATGCAAATAAATGAATTTATCATAGAAAAACGCAACTTCTGCAAAAAATTCAAATCTTGCAAAAATGTTGAACATCCATAAAGTACAAGTGTATTGCGAGTTGCATGCCCATAGGAATAACTACCGTTATCCCGTCCTTTTTCTACTTACGCAGCGGTATTGCTGATACTTCTTGTTCTTGTTACAATTGAATTATAATAGTAATTACAAAACAAAAATAAGAAACTAATACTTTGGACTTTCATTTATTACCCATACTTCAATGAACAAAATACAAAGTATTCCCACGTTATTGTTTGGTCATGGTAAATGATGATAAATAACCTAATAATTGGCGTACCTAAATTATATTCTTAATTCTTAACAAATTTATAAAACGATTTAATAAATCAATAAATTATCAAGTAATATTAGTGTATTTTATGTAGCAAAATAATAATAATAACTTATGTTTTTTTGATAGGTACAACATTACAAACCATTTAAAAAAAGTTAAGTTGGCTGTAGCTTTGATTCATTTCCCTTCTTTGAAAATCCTTTATCTTTTGTATTACGCTACGCTCTTGATCGTAAAACTGCTTAATTCGAATTAAAAAATACTTCAATCCTTAAATCAAATACGTCGACCTTTTAAAATTATGTTTCAAAATGCATTAAGTAGCTACTTGTTGAGATGATGATGTGTTGGATTGGCTATTACGCTTGTATGTATTTGCAGAAGCAAGACATGGAAGAAAATCTTCAAGATTGCCAACCCTTTAGGAATATCCACCCATATTCTGCAGCAGGAATATGCCTTTTTATACTAGCCACCTTGCCAGATAAAGCTATTGAAAGACAACTTTCGTAGTTGTTATTCATTGTTTTGTGAAGTACCTATATCTAGGTAGCTCTGGTAAAACTTTTCTTTGGTGTTTTGTTAAGTTATAGTGTCCAATACGTAAGGAGGAGCCATATTACTACTAGACCTGAGATCCAAACGATTCTACATATATGGTGCAAGTGAAACGAAAACGGAAACACTTGCAACACAATTAAGATACATTACATTATTTCAAGCGTCAACCACAACACCTCAACTTTGAGGTGGTATGATAACTGACTCCTCAACTTTTATCCTTGTAAATGGTATTAAGGTTGGCTCCTCAACTGGGATTTTTCCAGGTGGTATGGTGGGTGACTTCTCAATTGTGATAGTTGGTTCAAGTTTAATCCTTACACGTGGTGTAATAGCAGACTCCTCAACTGGTAAACTTTAAGGTGGTGTGATAGGTACGGAATTATTCTCATTTCTTAGAGCAGTTAGTTTCTCTTTCAAGCAAGTAGCACGTCGATACTGGATTGTTCTAGATGAAACTTCTTGGTTATGAAAGACTTCTTACTTCCGGTCCCCTGGTCTAGACGCCCAGCAGCATAGCTTTCAAGAAGCGACCTCCTTGCAGCACCCTCGCTTTGGCTCCTTTTTTTGTAGGTCCAATTCTTAGCTTTTGATATTACGACGAAATCGGCTGAAAAACAATTGAAGCAATTATTCAAAACATGAAACGTAAACAAACTTTTTTTGTAGAACAAACAATTACAAACAAATGGAATCAAAGGTAATGTCAAGTATGTATTGTATGTATACAACCAGGTAGGGCAATAGTGCGTTCGACTTCGATAGCTCGAGTTCTATGATAGCTAGAAATTTGATTTAAGAACACAAATAAACTAGAAAAACAAGTCTATAACAGGAAATTATTTTTGAATATACAGGGTGAGCCAAGACGATTATACAGGGGCAAGTAATTTTTTTTAAATTGAATGTTGTGTGTAAAAAGAATTTTTTGGAGTCTTTTTCTAGGCTCTTTTCACTCCAGTATTATTAATATTTCCAATCCACTTAGATGTAGTGTTTTTTTTTTTTGTTCAAATAATGGCATCTGCAGATGCATGTTAAAAAATTACTATAGTCACAATTACGAGTTTTAAGAAAAAAATATGTAAGTACTAGTTAGGAAACATCTGTGGGATGTCTTTGAATCGTCTTTACTTTTGAAAAATTATACAGGGTGGCTAAACTTAATTTTTCAATTTATAACTTTTTAAATTTAATTTTCTCAACTTCTTCAAATAGAACATCCTGTATATTTTTTAATGATATAATGTAGAAACTAAAAACGAACATTTTTTGTAAGTACACCCCACCCCTATGGTTATTTATAACCATTTTCGGTTTATCGACCAATATTACAAAATCTAAGAATAATCCCAAAAAATTACATCGTTTTATAACTCAACAGATAAAATTATAATAAGTGTTCCAGATGTTTTGCCTATAAAAACAGCATGAGTTTTTTTTAAGTAAAAAATCTTTATCACCTGTATATTAAAAATAACGCAAAAATAGACCTATGTTTATAGAGACTTTTTATCTTAAAATCATAGATAGAGGAACCCCCTTCAATATTTACATTAAATTATGAAACACCTTGTATATTTGCTCTTTGTTCGTTTTTTAATTAGGTACATACTTAATTATCTTTTCTAGTTCAGAGTAGGGAGCTAACATTACCTCGCGAACCTCGATAACCATAATTTTTGTATTTTCATCGTTTCTAAACTTACAATTTCAATAGATTTTATCGTTTGTTTGTTTTTGTCATTTGAATAATAATAATCAAATTTAAATCACTTAGCGCAATCTTGATTATCCACCCTTAAAACACCTCCCTACTCTATATTTTTAGCTCGTAGTTACTTCATTGTTTTTCGGGTTACAATAAAGGTCAAAAGTCTAGTACAGGCTGTCCCAAAATTCAACGTCATCCCTTGGAAAGCACATAGACCATCTCATGACTGACCAGATATCAAGATATGACCTTAATAAAAAATTATTAGTTTTTGAGATATTGACACTTTTATGAGTGTCATAGATACAAAATTTCATACTAACCTGACAAGTTATTTTAAAAAATTGCCTATTTTAGTGTAGTTTTTATCACAGTATGTTTTACTTAAAAAATATTGCTATTTCAAAATGGCGTGTTTCATCTCACAATGTTCAGGGTCTGGTTACAGATAAATTGTGTCCAATTATCTTATTCTAACCTAAGAAATTCGTAATTAGTAAACTAAAAAAAAAAAAAAAATTTGAAAAAGCGAACCACAATTAAATTATGCTGCCCAGATTGATTTTCAACATGCTATAGCAATTACATATTGTTATCGTTAGGTCAAACATTTATAATAGAAATGATAAAGAAATCAATTGCATAGACTTTTTGTTTTTACATTCGACTGCACGTTTATTAGAATTTAATTTATTCACCTGCTTTATTTTCACATCTGTTACTTTCACACGTTTCGCAGAGTATATAAATAAAATCTCGGCTGAACACATCGCAGTCAAAATGGAGATTCAACTGCAGTTAAATAGAAGCGTAAAGTTATATCTCTTCGTTTTGAAATTCTTCTGTCTTTGGACTTTCGACCAAGAAAAACTTTACAAACTTTACAAGTATTTCATTTTCACAATAACCGTAATTTATTCCATCATCCAAGGAGCTTACGTCATAAACCATGTCGATCAAATTGATTACCTTGTTGCAGCTCTATCGCTTTTTCCAACTATAGTTGTTTCCAACATTAAGAATTTGATTTTTCGTCAGAAGTCCCATAGCATCAAGAAAATGTTAAAAATGTTATCAGAAGAAGTTTTTCTGCCAAAAAATGAAGATCAATTAAAAATTCTAACAAAGGCACTGAAGTTATCGCAAATAATTGCAGTTACTTTCTTTTCCCTTATTAGTGTATACGTTCTGACTATTCCAGCAATTCAGTTTTTTGGAAAAAAGGAATCGGTTTTCTTATCGCCCAATTATCCACTCAATCAATTTATAGAAGATAAATTTTCGTTGGGATTTTTATATCAATCGTTGACAATTTTTTACTTGGCTGGCCAGACAGCAAGTATTGATATATTTTTCACCAATGCAACGCTCCAAATTGGAGCTCAATGTGATATTTTATGCGACATGATAAAAAATGTAGCAAATATTGAGGAGAATGACATATATCCTAACTTCGAAGAAATTGTTTTGAATCAGCAGATTAAAAGTTGTGTACACCTTCATCGAAAAATTCTAATGTAAGTTTCAATTACCCCTACAATAACCATTGTAACAAATTCAACTTTTAGATTTACCAAAATAATTTTGGAAGTCTTCAATGAAGTTGTATTGCTCCAGTTTTTTGTAACAATCACCACCATTTGTATGACAACTTTTCTTGCTTCAATCGTAAATAAGGAAAAAACAAATTGAAATTCTCTAAATTCTCAAGTTCTAGACAGGTGCTGACAATCCCGAAATGTTAGTAATAATAACATACGAGATGACAATTTTCTTTGAACTTCTAGTCTACTGTTGGTTTAGCAATGAAGTCACTGTCAAGGTAGTACAACATACGTTCACAAGAGTGTCTAGCAAATCAACTGAATGTTGGTTTTAGAGCGATAAAATTTCTTCAGCAATTTTTGAATCTGAATGGTACAAACGTTCAACTATTTTTGAAAAAAAACTACTCATTTTTATGGTGCACACAAAAAGACCGATTGTGCTATCAGCTTGTAAAATGATTCCAATTAACGTGATCACATTTGGAGCTGTAAGTTTATTAAATTTTTAAGGACAATATTTTTTATTTGCTTTTTTACAGATAGTCCGTTCTGCATGGGCTTACTATACGGCATTGACTAAACTACGCAATGACTCAAATCCATGAAGGTGTCATATCATATTGTCCTCTTCGGGAGACCTTATAGTCAGGCAAATGAATGTTCAAAAGTCGAGTCTAGAGGGAAATGTCGAAAGTATGATTTTTGATATCAGAGCTGTGTTTGAACTAGTTAGGAGGTAAATATGTATACCAAAAGTCTTGAAACCTAGTAGGCTGCAAGAGGTCCCAAGATACCGGTTTTGGGCTTTTTGCTTATATCTCGAAAACGGTTAGCTCTAGCCAAAAAATGGTTGTATAAAAAATTAAAGCTGATTTAATTTCCCATCAGGACGTTCCTGTTAATTTTTTAGTATGTCAGCTTCAATTTGGTACAGTGACGAGCATAAAATTAGACACGACTCGCGAAGCGAAATCGGCGATTTTGAAGTTGTGTAAAACGGTTGGTAGGAGAAACTGTGTCAACGAAACCTGCCGATCTGCCATATTGGACCCCAGGAAATTCTTATCGCCCAATGGTGCTACGGATAATTAATATATATTCCGCTTGGAGTCTATACCTACCCCAAAGGTCACTCACCTCCCTCGCCCGGCAGCGAATCACCTGGGAATGGGTGAGTCGCAATACCCTGCCCATCCTACCGAATAGAGTTGGTTCACACTGGAAAGAAACATCGTGCCTTATTTTTTGCTCGTCATTGTACGTAACCACTTTTTGGCTAGAGCTAAGCGTTTTCGAGATACATGTAAGCGAAAAACCCAAAACCAGTACTTTCCTTGGGCCCCGTTGCAACTTCCTCACTTTCTAGGTTTCAGGACTTTTGGTATGTTCACCTACCAACTAGTGCAAACATAGCCCTAAAGTTAAAAATGGTACTTTCGGCATTTTCCTCTAGACCCTCGTTATAGACTGGATATTAGTAATTAGTAGTAATATTTTAATGGGTTAGGACTCATAAGATTTAATGTTAAGTAAAAGTAAATTTAACTAGGCATCTTTTTGGCGTTGTAGAAAAATAAGAAATACTCAGAATTACGTCCTTGGATAATAAATGCTCGAAATTTTTGATTAGAATCGTTTAAAATTATTTGAATCCGATCCTTCTTATAGAGATTTAGTAGAAATCCGCAATAAAGTTGCTTCAATATTTGTCATTACCTGAAGAATACGGCGTGGGTAATTATGTTGTTATTAGAAATGTAAGTAAAAAAGTAATACCAAAGTTTAGAAGTCTTTATGTAGTTAGGTAAGTGTTAAACCATGAACGTTATCTGATCGGGGACATAGAAGGACTTCAAATCACTCAAAAGTCATTTAAAACGGTTTAAAACGGTTTGTGTGTAATTATTACCATTTCTTCCAGTAATGAAGATTTCAATTCTGAAGAAGTCTTTGCTCATAATTATTATTGTCATGGTAGACTACAAAATTTCTGTTATCTTTCTAGTTCCTAGACTTTAAATCTTATACTGGTAACACATTTCTTTCCTTCTTCATTCGTTAAAGGACGAAAAGGGTACACTATAGATAGAATTAATTCTATGTATCTTGTGTACCTATACTAAAAATTCGTGCAGACAGAAAGATGGCGACACTTCAACAGTCTGTTTCACGTTTCTGCACATGCTGGTACCTCAACTTTAATACTTTCAGGTGGGATGAGAGTTGCCTCCTCCAGCTTACTACTGTCAGATGATATCATAGTTGGCTCTTCATGTTTAATACTTTCAGGTGGTATGACAGCTTTCCTCTCAAGTTCGCTACTGTCAGATAATGGTATGATAGTTGGCTCTTCACGTTTAATACTTTCAGGCGGGATGATAGCTGATTCAACTGTGATACTGTTAGACAGTGTGGCAGCTGACTCCTCGGCTTTGATATAGTCAGGTGGTATGATAGTTGTTTCCTCAACTTTGATACTTTCCTGTAGTATAAGTGACTCCTCAACTGTAATACTTTCAGTTGATTTGGTAACTAAATCTTTTTGTTTCGCTAAAGCAGCCCGTTTCTCTATTAAGCGAATACTGCGTCGACATTGGATTGTTTCCAATAAAACTTTCTGCGGAGGAGGGCAATGCTTTACTTTTCTTATCGCGGCAGCATCGGTTCCTGCAGTACCCTCCATTTTGATTTCCTTTTTGGTGGACCTTCTGTTTTTCTTTTTGCGACCAACTTGGCATTTTGAACTGAATATAATTAAAGTAGGTAATTATTCAAAAGACAATATGTGGTAAAGTACTTAGCATCTTAAAGTCAAAAAAACATTTGTTTGTTTCACTTTTGCAACAGCTTTTCATCGCTCGGTACTCCCTACTTCTAAAATCAACAAAGGAAGAAACATTATCGCTGGCGAAGTGCTAAGATGCTAATTGATCAAACTGAATTCAAATATTGTGATTGTGATAACCTCATTTTTCGGCTGCCAAGATTCAGACGGGAAATTTTATAATCTTAATCTTATTATGGCATTCTGCCTCCCTTTCCACTGTTGCTTGGCGGCAAATTTAAGTTATTGCCATTTCGAACTCGGCGCTTCAGCCCACAATACAAAATGCTAATCATCTGTAGTTGCTCGTTGCCATTCTATTATCCTTTTCGAATCAATTTGAATTAGGCCATAGTATTCAAGCATTGCCAAAACGTCTAAACGAGAAAGGCAAAACTAAAACAACAGTCAACTTTCAACTTAAAAATAAGGGCGTACTCCCTAACCAGGTTGGGCACAGTTTATGACTATTTAGTTGTAAAAATACAGTTACAACATTGGTAAGTAAGTTGTGAGTAAAGTCAATTTTTCTTTTACTATAATACTACTTAAATTCATTTCAGATCACGGTGTTTGCAGATGCAGGTACATAATACGTTTTTTATACAATCGTATCGAAATAGTACCATTTCGAATGTCATTTTCATGTTGAAATGACGTATTTTTTTTCACTATACTGTCACTTTTTCGCACTAGATATAAAATGTAAAATTAACTGACAAACACCTCAATTATCAATGAAATGTTGATTCTGTTATGTCGCATTTCCTAGGAAACGAAAAATTGTGCAACTAGATTATGCAGTAAGAATGTGCAATTTTATTCTTTCTTTTTACATTTTTAACAATTCTGGCCACGATTGTATAAAAAATCTTGTATGTAGTACGTTGCAAAATTCGTGTTTTTCGCACGCGACGTGTTACCAAACTCGCTTCGCTCGTTTGGTAATATTCACGTCTAGTGCGAAAAACACGTTCATTTTGCAACTTACTACATAAATAGCTATTAACGCATTTAAGTAATTAATTGTGATGATCAATTTCTCACACCTATATTAATTTGTTTTTTTAATTGTTGTCATACAGGATGTTTGCTTTTTGAAATGTTGTTCACTTTTTTAATTGGTGTCGTTATTAAATTAAAATAAATATTTAATCTACAGGGCGGGGCAATAGTGCGTCCAACTTCGATAGCTCGAGTTCTATGATAGGTAGAAATTTGATTTAAAAACACAGATAAACTAGAGAAAAAAGTCTATAACCGGAAATTATTTTTGAACATACAGGGTGAGCCAAAAAAATTATACAGGGACAAGTGACATTTTTTTAAAAGAAATGTGGTGTGTAAAAAAAGATTTTTCAGAGCCTTTTGCTAGACTCTTTTCAATCCAATATTATTGCTGACTATTTCCAAACCACTTGAATGTAGCGATTTTTTTTGTTCAAATAATGGCATCTGCAGATGCATGTTAAAAAATCACTACCATCACAATTATGAGTTCTAAGAAAAAATTATGTAAAGACTAGTTAGGAAACAGCTGTGGAATGACTTTGATCCGTTTTAACTTTTGAAAAATTATACAGGGTGGCTAAATTTAATTTATCAGTTTAGAAAATTTTCAATTTAATTTTCTTAATTTTTTTAAACGGAACACCCTGTATATTTTTTTAACGATATGATGTAGAAACTAAAAACAAACATTTTTTGTATGTACACCCCTGTGGCTATTTGCAACCATTTTCGATTTATCGCCCAATAATTACAAAATTCAAGAATAATCCTAAAAAATTACTCGACAGATAAAATTATAATAAGTATTCCAGATGTTTTGTTTATAAAAACAGCATAAGTTTTTTTAGTAAGTTCACTTTATGTTTGTTTCTTGATCATTTTTTGCTTTTCATATTATCCGACAAGAAATGCACATTTATCGCAGCCACGTGTTGTCAGTTGTCATTGTTGTGTCAATTTTGAAACATTTGAAGTTCTTTGCCGAGCTATTTGGAAAACGATCTAATTTTTTAGAATTATTCTTGAATTTTGTAATTATTTGGCGGTATTTCGAAAATGGATACAAATAGCCATAAATGTTTATACAAAAAATGTTCGTTTTTAGTTTCTACATCATATCGTTAAAAAATATACAGGGTGTTCCATTTAAAAAAATAGAGAAAATTTAATTCAAAAATTTCTAAACAGAAAATATAAATTTAGCCACCCTGTATAATTTTTCAAAAGTTAAAACGGATCAAAGTCATTCCACAGCTGTTTCCTAACTAGTCTTTACATAATTTTTTCTTAGAACTCAAAATTGTGATGGTAGTGATTTTTTTAACATGCATCTGCAGATGCCATTATTTGAACAAAAAAAATCGCTACATGCAAGTAGTTTGGAAATAGCCAGCAATAATATTGAATTGAAAAGAGTCTAGGAAAAGGCTCTGAAAAGTCTTTTTTTACACACCACATTCCATTTAAAAAAATGTCACTTGCCCCTGTATAATTTTCTTGGCTCACCCTGTATGTTCAAAAATAATTTCCGGTTATAGACTTCTTTCTCTAGTTTATCTGTTTTTAAACCAAATTTCTACTTATCATAGAACTCGAGCTATCAAAGTCGGACGCACTATTGACCCACCCTGTATACAGGGTGATTCACGTAGTCGGTCCATTAGAAGTTTTTCAACTTCCAGTTGGATTAAAAATTTGAAACTTGGAAGGCTGTCATTATCAGTCATGCTCATTCCATCTAAAATATTTTGAGCTCTCTAGCTATACAGGGTGTGCGAAAAGTCGGTATCAACTTTCTTATTTTAAATAGAAACGTACCATTTTTTCTACATGGTCTAATTGGTCTTCCAACTCTGAGTTTTTATAACATTTGTTATGTAAACTTATTTGACAATTTTTGACATTATGTTAATTGATGTGAAAAAAAAGATCGATGTGGTAGCTTACGAAAAAATTCGTATCTGGCAGACGGTTCAGAATTTATAAAAGCTAATTTGTAAAGTGTTTAGTTCAAAGTCCAGACTAACTTCTGATATCTTAATGGTAGTACCATTTTGTATCGTATGGGCGCAGACAATTTTCAAATATTGCAACCAAAAATGGTCAAAAAGTCATTTTTTTCAAATGGCACCTACAGATTTTTTTTACATCATTCGATAAAAAATTGTATTTTGGGATTAGCTACTTAAGCATTTCCTATACCTAACTACATCCCCTATCAAATTAAAAATTAAAATCCAGAAATTCCATCAATCTTGCCAAGAGATTTTTTTAGTTTTTCAAGTATGCCATGGAAACAAAAGACAATTGCAACATTTTAATTATGAAATGAATATGTTACTAATTTTATAAAAAAACAACAACAAAAACTACTAAGAATCATCTTAACAAAATTCTAATGTAGGTGTCCAATGTGAGCACCATTTTGATTACTACATACATTCTATTAATCCATTTTCAACAGATTGTGTACCTCTTTTAATTTCGTTGGGACCAAGACTGTCGAATGCTCTTATTATCTCCAGATCTTACCTCATTAGACTTTTATGTTTGGGGTCGAATAAAAGATTTAGTTTATACTTCACCACTTTGCAACATAAAGGAATTAAGCGGGAGAATAATAAGAGCATTTGACAGTCTTGACACCAACGAAATAAGAAGAGCTACACAATGATATAAGATGATAGAATGTAGTAATCAAAATGATGCTCACATTGAACATTTACATTAGAATTTTGTTAAGATGGTTCTTGATAGTTTTTGTTGTTGTTGTTTTATAAAATTAGTAAGAAATTTATTTCATAATTAAATTGTTGCAATTGTCTTTTGTTTCCATGGCATACTTGAAAAACCAAAAAATCTTGTGCAAAATTGATAAAATTTCTGGATTTTAATTTTTAATTTGATAGGGGATGAAGTTAGGTATAGGAAATGCTGAAGTAACTCATCCTAAAATACAATTTTCTATCGAGTGGTGTAAAAAAAATCTTTAGGTGCCATTTGAAAAAAATGACTTCTTGACCATTTTTGGTTGCAATATTTAAAAATTGTCTGCACCCATATGGTACAAGATTTACAAGATGGAACCACCATTAAGACATCAGAAGTTAGTCTGGACTTTGAACTAAACACTTTACAAATTAGCTTTCATAAATTCTGAACCGTCTGCCAGATACGAATTTTTTCGTAAGCTACCACATCGACCTTTTTTTTCACATCAATTAACATAATGTCAAAAATTGTCAAATAAGTTTACATAACAAATGTTATATAAACTCAGAGTTGGAAGACCAATTAGACCATGTAGAAAAAATGGTACGTTTCCATTTAAAATAAGAAAGTTGATACCGACTTTTTGCACACCCTATATAGCTAGTGAGCTCAAAATATTTTAGATAGAATGAGCATGACTGATAATGACTGCCTTCCAAGTTTCAAATTTTTAATCCAACTGGAAGTTGAAAAACTTCTAATGGACGGGCTACGTGAATCACCCTGTATAGTAACACACCTTTGTTCTTGATATGGTACATCAACCGCAAAACAGGTCCAGTTCCAGCACGCTTTAAACTGGCTTGAACTTGTAACGCAATCTCAGCTCATCAGTGAAGGTTAGAAGACACATTTCTAAGATCTCAGATTCCTTATTTCACATCAGGTTTCCTGCAGAACCACAACGTAATTATGTAACAATAGTAATAAAAATATTAGATTACAATGTAAATTCGGTTCATTAAAAAAGTTTATCTTTAATGCAATTACCTGTTCTTGCATGCGGAAGTGTCTATGAAATGCATGTGGTCCACTTGCAGTCTAGTAAGGAAAATTCCAATTCTGAAGAGTTCTTTGCTCATAATTATTATTGCCATTGTAGACTACAAAACATGCTGGTACCTCAACTATAATACTTTGAAGTGGGATGAGAGTTGCTTCCTCAAGTTTACTACTGTCAGATGGTATCATAGTTGGCTCTTCACGTTTAATACTTTCAGGTGGTATGATAGCTTCCCTTTCAATTTCACTACTGTCAAGCGGTATCATAATTGGCTCTTCATGTTTAATACTTTCAGGTGGTATGATAGCTTCCCTCTCAAGTGTGCTACTGTCAGATAATGGTATGATAGTTGGCTCTTCACGTTTGATATTTTCAGCCGAGATGAGAGCTGGTTCAATTATGATCCTGTTAGGTAGCATGGTAGCTGGTTCTTCAACTTTGATATGGTCAGGTGGTATGATAGTTGTTTCCTCAACTTTGATACTATCATGTAGTAAAAGTGACTCCTCAACTAAACTACTAACTAAATCTTTTTGTTTCGATAAAGCAGCCCATTTCTCTTTTAAACGAATACTGCGGCGACACTGGATTGTTTCCAATAAAATTTTCTGCGGAGGAGGGCAATGCTTCACTTTTCTTATCGGGGCAGCATCGTTTTCAAGAGACAACATTGTTCCTGCAGTATTCTCCACTTTGATTTCGTTTTTGGTAGACCTTTTGCTTTTCTTTCTGCGGCCAAAAGGTTTAGGTCTTGGCATTTTGATCTTATAGTGTAATACGAACTATAAAATAATTACAGTAGGTAATTATTCAAAAGACAATATGTGGTAAACTACTTAGGATCCTAAAGTCAAAAAAACGTTTGCTTCTTTCACTTTTGCAACAGCTTTTCATCGCTCGGTACTCCCTACTTCTAAAATCAACAACGAAAGAAACATTACCGCTGAAGAAGTGCTAAAATGCTAATTGATCAAATTGAATTCAAATATTGTGATTGTGATAACCTCATTTTTCGGCTGCCAAGATTCAGACGGGAAATTTTATAATCTTAATCTTATTATGGCATTCTGCCTCCCTTTCCACTGTTGCTTGGCGGCAAATTTAAGTTATTGCCATTTCGAACTCGGCGCTTCAGCCCACAATACAAAATGCTAATCATCTGTAGTTGCTCGTTGCCATTCTATTATCCTTTTCGAATCAATTTGAATTAGGCCATAGTATTCAAGCATTGCCAAAACGTCTAAACGAGAAAGGCAAAACTAAAACAACAGTCAACTTTCAACTTAAAAATAAGGGCGTACTCCCTAACCATTGTGATAACCTCATTTTTTGGCTACCAAAATCTAGTAAGGAAATTTTATAATCTTATTATGGCATCCTGCATCCCATTCCACTGTCACTTGGCGGCAAATTTAAATTATTGCCTTTTCGAACTCAGCGCTGCAGGCCACAATACAAAAATGCTTATTCTATAGTTGCTCGTTGCCATTTTATTATCCTTTTTCGAATCAATTTGAATTAGGCCACAGTATTCAAGCATTGCCAAAAAGTCTAAACTAAAACACTTTCACTTTCAACTTAAAAATAAGGGCCTACTCCCTAACCAGGTTGGGCAGGATTTATGACTCCCTAGTTGTAAAAATACAGTTACGACATTGGCAAGTAAGTTGTAAGTAAAGTAAATTTTTCCTTTACTATAATGCTACTCGAATTCATTTCAACGCATTTATAGCTATTAACATACCGATAAATGTTATGACATTTATTACAGCCGCAGATGTCAGGTTGAAATCCGAGCTTGAAGAGCGAGGATTTTAAGACATCTAAGGCTGTAATGTGTCATAACATCGAGGTTTGTTCAATATTTTATCGGTTTCAGGCGACCACCTCCGCATTTTGATGAATTATTATGACTGCATTAATAAATCAAAAACTCATTTACAACCACGGAGGATATAAGAAGTAGAGAGGGGGAGTGCCGGCTCGGACGTGAAGCCGGAAGCCGCCATTTTGGTACGCTGCAGACATTCTGTCAAGTGCAAGTGCGATAAAGAAATTACATTGCTTTCCTTTTCTTTCTTTAATTTGGATTTCTACGATATTAATGTTTGAAAAATGATCAGTCTTTGTGGTACCACTGGTACATCTTGTTTGGTTATGTCCCTTTTTGTTGGACTTGTTCCTTCTGCGGCCAAAAAGCTTCATTCTTCCCATTTTAACGTTAATAGTGCAATACGAACTAAAAAATAATTAAAGTAGGTAATTATTCAAAAGATAAAATGTGGTAAAGTACTTAAGATCCTAAAGTTATAAAATATTTGTTTGTTCCGCGTTGCCAACATTTTGTTCTGTAAATTCCCTTTGTGTCGGCAAATATTTTCCTAGATAAGAGTTTCCATCCCTAGATTCAAAAATTTGTTTTCTTTTTCTAGTGAAAAGCGAGCGAAGCAAAATAGCGTCGCAGGCGAAAAATTTTATTTAAAATAAAATTAATCTCAATAAGAACTGAAGTCAAATTTCCCTAGATAATATAATAGTTTCCCTAAACGGTTCAAAATTTCCCTAATATAAATGCTACTTCAATTAATTTGAGATGAAGGTAATAAATTTCAAAGTATATTTAAGTAATTAATTATTGGTGATCAATTTCTCACACCTATATTAATTTGTTTATTTAAATGTTGTCATACATGATGTTTGCTTTTTAAAATGTTGTTAAATTTTTTATTACAGTTATTAACTTAAAATAAATATCTAATCTATATAATAATACACTGTTCTTGACTTGGTAGGTATGTACAGTCGCCGTCATTGAAGAAGCCCAGGGTAAAGTGAAATTCATTCCAACTTACGGTGTGCTTGAAGCTTGAAAACCGAAATGTGCCGCTCAATTTGGACTAATCTTAGTTCACCTGCGCGGTTCTCAAACAAACTCTATCCCGTGGTTTAGCCTGGTTGCAAATGTAACGTAAGTTAGAATGAATTTCACTTCACCCTGGGCTTCTTCAATGACGGCGACTGTACATCAAGCGCAAGACATATTCAGTTCCAGCATCCTTTAAACTGACACGATCTCGGCTTCTCCTCAGCGAAGATTAATGGCCACATTTTTAAGATCTCAGGTTCCTTATTTCACATCAGGGTCCCTGCTGAACCAAAACGTAATCATGTAACAATAGTAATAAAAATATTAGATTACAATGTAAATTCGGTTGACTAAAAAAGTTGATCTTTAAAGCAATTACCTTTGTTCTCACATGAGGAAGTGTATGAAATGCATATGGTCCACTTGCAGCTCTCAAACAGTAAGTAATTATTACTATTCTTTCCAGTAATGAATGAGCATTCCAAATCTGAGAGTTCTTTGCTCACAATTATTATTGCCATGGTAACTACAAAATTTCTTTTAACTTCGTAGTTCCTAGACTTTAATCTCATACCAGTAACATATTTCTTTCCTTCTTCATTCATTGAATGAAAAAAAAATAGGTAAAGGTACAATATAAATCTATGTATCTTGTGTACCCATACCAAAAATTCGTGCAGGTAGAAAGATGGCAACACCTTCAGCGTTGTTTCAGGTTTCTGCACATGATAAAACAAAATTGCAAGCTACATTAATCCAACGGCCAACCATAACTCCTCTGGTTTCGTATTTTCAAGTGATATGGTAGCTGGTACTTTAACGATGATGGTGGGATGAGAGCTGCCTCCTCAAGTTCACTACTGTCAGATGGTATAATAGTTGGCTCTTCACATTTAATACATTCAGGTGGTATGATATCTGCCCTCTCAAGTTCACTACTGTCAGATAGTATGATAGTTGGCTCTTCACCTTTAATACTTTCAGGCGGGATGATAGCTGATTCATCTGTGAGACTGTTAGACAGTGTGGCAGCTGGCTCCTCAGCTTTGATATGGTCAGGTGGTATGATAGTTGTTTCCTCAACTTTAATACTTTCCTGAAGTATAAGTGACTCCTCAACTGTAATACTTTCAGTTGATTTGGTAACTAAATCTTTTTGATTTGCTAAAGCAGCCCGTTTCTCTTTTAAGCGAATACTGCGTCGACACTGGATTGTTTCCAATAAAACTTTCTGCGGAGGAGGGCAATACTTCAATTTTCTTATCATGGCAGCATCCTTTCCAGGAGACCATGTTGTTCCTGCAGTACCCTCTACTTTGACTTCTTTTTTGGTGGTACCTTTTGTTTGGTTATGTCTTTTTGTGTTGTGCTTTTTTGTTCTACGGCCAATAAGCTTCCTTTTTCCTATTTTGGCCATAATAGTGTAATACGAACTAAAAAATAATTAAAGTAGGTAATTATTCAAAAGACAAAATATGGTAAAATACTTAAGATCCTAAAGTTAAAAATATATTTGTTTGTTTCAATTTCGCAATAGCTTTTAATAGCTCGGTACTCTACGTATTTCTAAAATCAATAACGTAAGGAACTTTATCGCTGAAGAAGTGCTAAAATGCTGATTGATCAAATTGAATTCAAATATTGTGATAACCTCAATTTTTGGTTGTCTTAATTTGCTAAATTTAGTAGGGAAATTTTATAATCTTGTTATGCCACTCTGCTTTCCTTTCCACTGTTACTTGGCGGCAAATTTAAACTATTGCCTTTTGAAACTTGACGCTACTATAATCTGTAGTTGCTCGTTACCATTTTATTATCTTTTTCAGATCAATTTGAATTAAGTCACAGTATTAAAGCATTGCCAAAACGTCTAAGCAAGAGAGACAAAACTACTTTGTTTTCTTTACTAAAACAACAGTCAACTTTTAACTTAAAAATAAGAGCGTACTCCCTAACAACGTTGGGCATGGTTTATGGCTCCCTAGTTGTAAAAATACAGTTACAACATTGGTAAGTAAGTTGTGAGTAAAGTAAATTTTAATGTTACTTGAGTTCATTTCAGATGCAAGTAATAAATTTTAAAGTATTTAAGTACCTAATTAATTATTGTGATCGTCAATTTCTCAGACGTATATTAATTTGTTATTAATTGTTGTTATACCAAGTGTTTGCTTTTTTAAATGCTGTTTAATTTTTTTAATTTGTACAGTTATTAACTTAAAATAAATATCTAATACCGGGTGGACAGACATCGGGGTGAACATAGGCGATTTACATTGCAAATATTATTTCTACTCTCTATAGTTTTGTGGTATCAATAAAAAGAGGCCATTTTTTTTAATGAAATGACACTAATAACTTACATTTAATAACTTTTCAACAAAAAAAAAATATATTATTTTTATTAACTGAATTTTTACAAAGTAATTTAAACATTAATAACAAATATTTAAATATACCTACCTTCATTTTCAACTAAGCAATATCCCAGCCTGTTGTAAAATCCATTTCTTACATTGGTTAACTGCCTACTGCCTGCTAGATATTAACATGCATTCAGTGATTATTGCTTCCCGCAATGAATTAATGTTTGGATGGCCGCATCTTCTAGTGCAGAACCAATCTCATTTACTAAAAACTCCAAATATGCGTTCTTGAATTTAATTTGCCAAAGATTTCAAATGGTTTAATAATTGTGTTATTGAAGATACCAGCCCAAATGTTAATTTTCTGCGGATACTATGTTCTAGTGGCAAGATTTATTCTTGGCTTTTCTTGAGCTCAATGTCTATTATTTTGCACGTTTGGCTCGTTATTTAATGTAAAAGTGCATTTGTCAGTAAATCAGATGGACGATAGGAAGATACAATCTGCTTTCGGTCTTTCTTGCATAACTTCGCAAAAACTTTACCAATTTTCTGCGTCAAATAGAAAAATTTCTTGGTAAAACTGGATCTTGTAAAAATGATATTTATGTTTCTTCAGCATTTGTACGGTGCAAGTATGACTGATACCACACTAAGCAGCAACTGATCTTGAGCTTAATATAGGGTCCAAATTTATTAATGCCAGAACTCTTTCCACCACTTCTAAATGTTGACGATTATTATGATTTCCTGATGAGGATAAGGATAAATACCATCATCAAATAAGTAAAAAAATAAATTAATCTTTATTATTTCCAGACGCAACACTTCCAGTTGACTCGAATTTTCGATCATACCTTTGTTGTGAAAATTGTTCAGAAAATAAATCTCGAACTCAGCGTAAACTGTTGCCACCGTAAAAGGTCTTTATAATAAAAATCCTTTCATTTTACAATAAACAGAGTTCATTTTCACACAGTAACACAAAATTATAGAATTTACAGCAAATCTATCAAATTTGAGAATTGAACATGTCATCAAGGCAATATGATTTGTAATACAATATTAACAAAATACTACTTATTGTATTGCCCAGAAAATAAAATTTCAAGCAATCTAAATGTTAGTTATTGGTATCAATAAATATGAAAAAAAATTCATTTTCCATTGATACCATAATCATTTCTCTACATAGGTATGGAGAGCAGAAACATATATAAATGTCATTTGCAATGTAAATCGTCTATGTACACCCTGATGCCTTTCCACCTGGTATAATAATACACCTCCATTCTTGATTTGGTACATTAAGCGCAAGACACGTCCAGTTCCACCATGCTTTAAATTGGCTTGAACATGTAACACAATCTCGGCACATCAGGGTCTCTGCAGAACCAAAACGTAATTATGTAACAACAGTAATAAAAAAATATTAGAATACAATGTAAATTCGATTGACTAAAAAAGTTGATCTCTTAAGCAATTATCTCTGTTCTTACAGGAGGAAGTGTTAATGAAATGCATGTGGTCCACTTGTAGTTCTCAAACAGTAAGCAATTATTACCAATTTTTTTAGTAATGATTCTATGATTTGCTATAATTATTATTGCCATGGTACACTACAAAATTTCTTTCCAGGCTCAAAAGCTTTCATATTTTCAAGTGGTATGGTTCCTGGCACCTCAACTTTAATACTTTCAGATGGGATGATAGCCGCCGTTTCAAGTTCGCTACTATCAGATGGTATGATAGTTGGCTCTTCACATTTGATATTTTCAGCCGGCATGATATCTGGCTCAATTGTGAAACTGTCAGCTAGAGTGCTCGCTGGTTCTTCAACTTTGATATGGTCAGGTGGTATGATCGATGTTTCCTCAACTTTGATAGTGTCATTTAGGAGAATTGGGAACTACAATATCTTTTTGCTTTGTTAAAATAGTCCGCTTTTCTTTCAAGCGAATACTGCTTCGACAGTAGATTGTCTCCAATAATTTTTTTTGCATAGGAAGGTACCTCAACTTTAATACTTTTAGGTGACATGATAACTGCCTCCTCAAGTTCACTACTGTCAGATGGTATCATAGTTGGCTCTTCACGTTTAATATTTTCAGGTAGTATAATAGCTGCCCTCTCAAGTTCGCTACTGTCAAATGGTATGATAGTTTGCTCTTCACGTTTGATATTTTCAGCCGAGATGATCGCAGGTTCAAGTATGATCCTGTTAGGTAGCATGGTAGCTGGTTCTTCAACCTTGATATGGTCAGGTGGTATGATAATTGTTTCCTCAACTTTGATACTATCATGAAGTATAAGTGAATCCTCAAATGTAATATTTTCAGTTGATGTGGTAACTAAATCTTTTAGGTTTGCTAAAGTAGCCCGTTTCTCTTTTAAGCGAATACTGCGTCGACACTGGATTGTTTCCAATAAAACTTTCTGCGGAGGAGGGCAATGCTTCACTTTTCTTATCGCAGCAGCATCGTTTTCAATAGCTGACGTTGTTCCTGCAGTCCCCTTGACTTTGACTCGTTTTTTGGTGGTGCGTCTCTTTCCCTTTAGTTTATATCTTCTTTTACTGGGTTTTGAGTTGGACCAACCCTTAGGTCTTGGCATTTTGACCTTAATAGTGTAAAACCAACTAAAAAATAGTTAAAGTAGGTTATTATTCAAAAGACAAAATGTGATAAAGTACTTGGATCCTAAAATTGGAAAAGGTAATCGCTGAAGGAGTGCCAAACTGCCAATTGATGAATTTATTTTCAAATATAAATATTAATATTACAAAAGTCAACAATGAATGAAGATGTCATTTTTGACTGAATTTAATAGGGAAATTTCACAATTTTATTATGGCACTCTGTCGTTCGGCGGCAAATTCAAATAATTGCCATTCGGATCTCGATTGCTGCAATTAATACAAATGGATATCATCTTTAGTTCCTCGTTCGTTGCTATTTAATTATTTCTTTCAAATCAAGTTTTTATTATCATTTTTACTAGTTTTGCGGACGAAAAACGGGATTGTTGGATTTCAGTGTTTGCCATCGACAAATGTTCATATAAAAATTGGAGGGTCATAATAAAAATAAATTTTCTTCCCAGCCGGGAATAAAGTGCCACTTTATTACCGGGGAATAAAGTAAAAAAAATGCCGATATAACATAAAGAAACTCGTTTCCATAATAACCGTCAGCCAACTTTATTTAGGTATCTGTCAATTATAACAATTATTTCTTCTCTAATTTATTATTATTATAAAGTAAAACGGTTGGGAAGAAAGTTTTGTATGCATCTCTGGAATAAACATCGTTAATCCCTCGAATGATAATGCCCTCGGCTTCGCCTCGTGCATTACTTACATTCTCGAGATTAAAATCGGTGGGTATTCCCTTGATACATAAATAACTATTATTGTATTGCCCAGAAAATAAAATTTCAAGCAATCTATATGTTAGTTTTTGGTATCAATAAATGTGAAAAGAATTTCATTTTCCATTGATACCATTATCATTTCTCTACATAGGTATGAAGAGCAGAAACATCTATAAATGTTATTTGCAGTGTAAATCGTCTATGTACACCCTGATGCCTTTCCACCCGGCATAATAATACACCTCTGTTCTTGATTTGGTACATTAAGCGCAAGACAGGTCCAGTGCCACCGTGCTTTAAACTGGCTTGAACATGTAACACAATCTCGGCTCCTCAGTGAAGGTTAACGGCCACATCTTTAAGATCTCAGGTTCCTTATTTCACATCAGGGTCCCTTCAGAACCAAAACGTAACTATTATGTAACAATAGTATTAAAAATATTAGATTACAATGTAAATTCGATTGACTAAAAAAGTTGATCTTTAAAGCAATTACCTCTGTTCTCACATGAGGAAGTGTTTATGAAATGCATGTGGTCCACTTGCACCACTCAAAGAGTAACTATTACCATTTTTAATCCAACGACCAACCATAACTCCTCTGGTTTCGTATTTTCAAGTGTAGCTTATACCTCAACTTTAATACTTTCAGGTGGGATAATAGCTGCCCCTTCAAGTTCGCTACTGTCAGATGGTATGATAGTTGGCTCTTCACGTTTGACACTCTCAGGCGGCATGATAGCTGGCACAATTGTGATATTGTTAAAAAGAGTGGTCGCTGGTTCTTCAACTTTGATATGATCAGGTGGTATAATAACTGTTTCCTCAACTTTGATACTGTCATGTAAAATAAGTGACTCCTCAACTGTGACACTTTCAGGAAAATTGGGAATTACAATATCTTTTTGCTTTGTTAAAATAGCCCGCTTTTCTTTCAAGCGAATACTGCGTCGACACTGGATTGTTTCCAATAAAACTTTCTGCGGAGGAGGGCAATGCTTCACTTTTCTTATCGCAGCAGCATCGTTTTCAATAGCTGACATTGTTCCTGCAGTCCCCTTGACTTTGACTCGTTTTTTGGTGGTGCCTCTCTTTCTCTTTGGTTTATATCTTCTTTTGCTGGGTTTTATTTTGGACCAACCCTTAGCTCTTGGCATTTTGACCTTAATAGCGTAAAACCAACTAAAAAATAGTTAAAGTAGGTAATTATTCAAAAGACAAAATGTGATAAAGTACTTAAGATCCTAAGTTGGAAAAAGTGGTAAATCAATCGCTGAAGGAGTGCCAAACTATCAATTGATGAATTTATTTTCAAATATAAATATTAATATTACAAAAGTCAACAATGAATGATGATGTCATTTTGGGCTAAATTTAATAGGGAAATTTCACAATTTTATTATGGCACTCTGCCGCTCGGCGGCAAATTCAAATAGTTACCATTCGGATCTCGATTGCTGCAATTAATACAAATGGTTATCATCTTTAGTTGCTCGTTGCTATTTAATTATTTGTTTCAAATCAAAGGTAATTGTTTACAATTTCTTTTACAATTTTTTTTGGAAACCATCGTAAAACATCATTAGAATGCCATTTTGAGCAATGAAATGTTGTGCAAATGATAAAAAATTTTATGCAAAATTTATAGGGGAGAAAAATGTCACTTGGCCCTGTATAATTGTCTTGGCTCACTCTCTATGTTCAAAAATAATTTCCCGTTATAAACTTCTTTCTCTAGTTTATCTGTGTTTTTAAATTAAATTTCTACTTATCATAGAACTCGAGCTATCGAAGTCGGACGCACTATTGCCCCATCCTAGGCCAGTCAATAGAGACATAATAACTAAAAAATTTAACATTAATTCTAACATTTTTTAAAATTTGCCGTGTAACGAATCGAAACGAAACTATAAAATTTTGCAACTCGATTAATCGATCATTGTAAAAATCGGAAAAATTTAAATTAAGCGATATCTCCACAAGAAAAAATGTAACATTGTTGCAAACTTAATAGAGTTTTTATTACAATATTCAAAATGCACAGCGAAATTTGCAGGAACTTATGAATTAAGCATAATAATTAATTATCAATAATAAATATTTTTTTATCTAATTTTCCAGCAAAAATATTAACATGCTTACAATTAACTTGCTAAAATCGCCTTACAAGACTCCATTCGGTGACGGCATGGTCCATTTTTTATAATTTACAACAAAATTAATAGTTATTTACGTAAAAACAATTTGAAAAAAACGTCACATGTGTAGTTGTCAATTGCAAATGACTGAATTCGTAAATGTTTATTAATGATAATTAACTATTATGCCTAATTCATAAGTTCCTGCAAATTTCGCTGTGCATTTTGAATATTGTAATAAAAACTCTATCGAGTTTGCAACAATGTTATATTTTTTCTCGTCGAGATACCGCTTAATTTAAATTTTTCCGATTTTTACAATGATGCCGACCGTTAATCGAGCTGCAAAATTTTATAGTTTCGTTTCGATTCGTTACACATTACACGGCAAAGTTTAAAAAATGTTAGAATTAATGTTAAATTTTTTACCTACTAACTGGCCTATCCTGTATACATGGTGATTCACGTAGCCCGTGCATTAGAAGTTTTTTAACTTCCAGTTGAATTAGAAATAAGAAACTTGGGAGGCAGTCAAAATCAGTCATGCTCATTCTATCTAAAATATTTTGAGCTGTCTAACTATACAGGATGTGCCAAAAGTCAGTATCAACTTTCTTATTTTAAACGGAAACGTACTATTTTTTTTACATGGTTTAATTGGCCTTCCAACTCTGAGTTTTTATAACACTTGTTATGTAAACTTATCTGACAATTTTAGACATTATGTTAATTTATGTGAAAAAAATGGTCGATGTGGTAGCTTACGAAGAAATTCGTACCTGGCAGACGGTTCAGAATTTATAAAAGCCTGTTTGTAAAGTACTTGATTCGAAGTCCAGACTAACTTCTAATATCTCAATGGTGGTTCCATTTTGCACCATATGAGCGCAGACAATTTTCAAATATCCCAACCAAAAATGGTCAAGAAGTCATTTTTTTTAAATAGCACCTACTGATTTTTTTGCACCCTTCGATAGAAAATTGTATTTTGGGATAAGTTACTTAAGCATTCCCTATACCTAACTTCATCCCCTATCAAATTAAAAATTAAAATTTAGAAATTTCATCATGAGGCGACGCAGCCGAGTCTTTAATGAGAGGAGACCCCTAAAACCTTTTACATACGTGGTGCCTACAAGATTTTTTTTGCAAATTACTAAAATTAATTAAATGAATTTTATTTGACAAACTGTCAAATCCATTTTTATGTGTCACAATAGGCGCTATGTATTAAAATGTATTATTATTATTGTATTGTAACTTTATCGTCAATGCAAAAAGAGTATATTATTACTTAAGAACATACCGACGTTACATTTACAACACAACTAATTGATATCTACGTCTCTGACAATGCTATTTGAATTTATATTTTTACAATTTACAATCGTAGATCAATCAATCAGTATGCGTATTGATGCGGAAACTTACTTTTGCATTTGGTTTAAAAATAAATATGGCGCCATTGACAAAGGATCTAATTAGATTCTTGGTCAATAATGGTGGCGTTTATACTAATAAAAATCTATCCCCTACTCTTTGGTTTCAATTTCAATGTTCATATTCATTCAATGTAATGGGTACGAAAATTTACAATTTTATACGTGTGCGTGTGCTCCTAATTTAATCAAATAGTTGATGCAGAATGGTTCGTTCAATGCATTAAATGGACCGTATTGGACAATTGCCTTTTAACAAGTTTTAAAAGTTGTTTTGTCCTATCAAATAAAATCAATAGCTGCAGAGTAAATCTGGCTTCATAAATAATTTCGTCAATTTAAATTCGGAACATGAATTAGCACTCCATTAAAGAGGGAAACATCCAATTGCACGAACTCGGAAATTCAGTTCAGGCCACTCGCTACCAGATGACACCAGGCGTTCGAAACCGTATCGAAGGGTTGTTCATGAAAATACACCGTAAAAAATAAAACGCTTTTCCGTTTGTACATGGAAATTGCCTCAACATTTCATTGTGTTATTTACATTAAACGCAAATACGAGTTTGGCTGTTATTTAGTTGAATTCTTAATTTCTTAAATCGAATCCTTGCGTAAAATTCACATTTTATGACGAGTTAGAACGATTGTCACTATATTAGGAAAAGTAGGTATCATCCCACTTATAAAAATGCTTATTGCGGTTTAATAGTCATGTTTCTTATAGGTTATATTGGTTTGAATACTAGGGGCTAAGGGGTTACGTATAAGCGTATAACTTTTTCATTCTTCGCCTCACACAAATAAAATGTATTTTTTCCAAAGAGAACGCGGGTTACATTCTTAAAATGTAGAAAATTTATCAAGAATAGTTAACTAGATTCAGGTTGGTAGCATGGGAGTTACCTAAAGGAAGATACTGTGACACATACACATGTAGCTTATGAATTATTAATAGATAAATAATATCAATATATCAATATATAGGGGACAATATAGGTAAGTATATGAGATATTACAATGTGGTCTTTATATTTACTTAAAATAGATTCTTCTTGCTATGCTTATTGATTTTACTTGAACTTAGGAATTTAAGAATTGCTCAGATATTGATTAGTTTTCAAATAACATAATTTTAATAACTAAAATACCTACTGAAACTTTTGCAAATACTACTATTACTTCTAATTAGTCATGCATTTAGAACATTAATACACTTTTCCTGCAGATGTCGCTATGAATACCATAATTGAGATTCTTGGTTTCAGGATGTGTGATGTGCAAATGCAAGACATAACTGCATGTGTCGTCAATTCTTCTTCGTTTCATAAGGTTTTAACGTACCTAATAATTATATTGAGGATGAGTTGAGCACCAAGTGGTGATTTAAGTAATTGTGTAAAAACTAAAAGTACGTGAAAATTCTTAGTTTTAATAATTATATTTTCTTTGTGTTTAAAATTAGAAATTACATATCTATGGTCTTCCTAGTATTACCCTGGACGCCTCAAATTTTTCTGGGGTTATGCCTACCAAAGTCTACCGAACGCCTACCGAAGTGAGTTAGTATACGGCGTGCTAAGGCGTCACAGAGACATAGTATGTGTTCTGAAGTTTCTTCTTTTGATCCTCATAATCTACATATCTCACAGTCTCACTACAACTAATAGAGGTTTTTAAGCTGTAGGCTGAGCAAAAGCCACAGAAAGTCTGAAATCCATAGGTGGGAAAGAAATGCTAAAATAGCATACTGTTCCAGTACTGTTCCAGGACAAACACACTGGGAAAGACAGACAGTGAGATATGTAGATTATGTGGATAATTAGAGACAGGGTTTGAACAAATGACCTCATTGGTCGCAGTTCGAAAAAGCTAGAAAGCCAAAAAGTTTATAGACTACTCGCCAAAGAAGGCCACAAAGCTTCTCGATCTGACAAGCAACGAAATGAGATACATTACCCGTTTCCTCACTGGACACTGCCCATTGAGGTACCATTTCAAGAAACTAGGAAAGACGGATAGTGAGATAGGTATGTAGATTATGTTGATCGGAAGAAGAAACTTCAGAACACATAAGTATGTTACTGTGACGCCTTAGCAAGTAAACCGTAGACTAATTCATTTCGCCTATGTGAGTTTATCGCCTGACGAAGTGAAGAAAAGGTCTCCCAAATTCATTGTAAACTTATAGGCCAGTGAGTAGGTAAAAAATTTAACATTAATTCTAACATTTTTTAAACTTTGCCGTGTGATGTGTAACGAATCAAAACGAAACTATAAAATTTTGCAGCTCGATTAACGGCCGGCATCATTGTGAAAATCGGAAAAATTTAAATTAAGCGATATCTTGACGAAAAAAATTATAACATTGTTCCAAACTCGATAGAGTTTTCATTACAATATTCAAAATGCACAGCGAAATTTGCAGGAACTTATGAATTAGGCATAATAATTAATTATCATTAAAAAACATTTATGAATGCAGTCATTTGCAATTGACATCTACACACGTTACGTTTTTTTCGAATCGTTTTTACGTAAATAACTATTGATTTTGTTGTAAATTATAAAAAATGGACCATGCCGTCACCGCATAGAGTTGCAAATTTACAGAGCCATGTAAGGCGATTTTAGCAAGTTGAATGTAGTTTTGCAAACATGTTAATATTTTTGCTGGAAAATTAGATGAAAAAATGTTATTACTGATAATTAATTATTATTCCTAATTCATAAGTTCCTGCAGATTTCGCTGTGCATTTTGAATATTGTAATAAAAACTCTATCGAGTTTGCAACGATGTTACATTTTTTCTTGTCGCTAAAATTTAAATTTTTCCAATTTTCACAATGATGCCGACCGTTAATCGAGTTGCAAAATTTAAAAAATGTTAGAATTAATGTTAAATTTTCTAGTTATCGTTTCTCTATTCACTGGCCTATTAGCAAAACCAATAAACTCAAGATCAATGCCGTGGATATGAAATATTTTTTTTATTCATGTAACGCAATGCTTAACAACTTTTATACTGTTACCAACTGTGTTGCTCCCCGGCTACCTCGTCAGTGACCGACGCTTTTAATACATTCAAAGGGAAAATAATAAAAGGTGATTATTTCTTTACCTACCTAGACCAACCGTAGCTTTATTTCCTCAGAAACTCATTTTTTTTTAAACGAAAGAGTAAAAATTAACGAAACCTACTAACAAAGAATCAGTCAATAGACAGATTAATAGAGTAAGCCATTAGTTTTATAATGGTGCTTTCAAAAAAATTATTTTGTGCCAGTCATCTGACTTGCGGTTAAATAGACGATTAAACAGTCACTACGAATGCACTTTGGTGCAGCAATCAATTGAAATTGTGCCTGCTGCAACAAGAACGAACAGACCAATTGCAGTCACACGCAACTTGCATAATTATGGCAAGCAGAGGGTGTGCTGGAGATAACAATTTCGTATGCAACCGGCGGACCTGGAACCGCTTTTCTCGATCAAAATAAAAGACAATGCGTCCGGAGGATCAATGTTTAATTAATTAGTGAGTAATTTGAAACTCAAGGTAAATTAACGGGGAGGAAGTAAAGAGATTATTTTAGACGTCCGTCATTGTAATGACAACAAATTTGTTTCTAATATAAGTGGGGCTTTGAAGTCTACATTCTTATCCTATTGTTGTAAGCTCGAGTTTCTTGTTTGATAACACAAAGCTCTTTACTATGTAACTTCCAGCCATTATCCACCGAGGACGACAAAAGAAATCACTTTGGGGTTTCCTAAAATATGACGTCTATATTACCCGAAAATGGTCGATAATATAAGAGAAAAATTGACGCTATTTAAAATAACAAAACCGAAAATTTCCGCCCATGAGAATTTCCTAATATCGAGTCGCCCCCGGTATCTATTATCTAAATTGAGGGATCCGTTTTCTATGTGGAAACTGCGAGATTTTCGTGATGTCGACGTGCTTCTGCCGTTCTAAGCTTTGTTATGACGAATAAGAGTTTCCTACTTGAATTTTCCAAGTTATAATTACTAAATAATTCGATTTTCTGCACTGAAAGTCATTGCAATTCCAGCCGGTTCGGGCATAATTGAGTTGAATCCTCTGCAATTTCCAGTTGGCACTGTTTCTTTCCCCTACAACCAAACAGGGTTTTCATCGATTCCATCCAAACATTTTATTTCGAACCTTTGTACTGATTTTTGGAAAACGGAATAGAGGAGAGAATTGAAGGAAATAAATAAAAAAGTCTCTCAATGTTAAGATTTTGCATGGAAAGTTTAAGAACAAACAAGAAGAGAAAATCTACTCTAACCGGGCTGTTAACGTTATTTTCGTGTTTCCTGTAAAATATCTGACATTGGGTCGTAGCGCCACTGGACTTGTCGCTAGTTAATTTACCCAGTAACTCGTCGCCGAGAAGTGGCACTGTCCAATTAGGGGTCGTATAATTTTTCGTGTTTTCCTGCCGGTGATGGATTCGCGGGGTCGCAGTTCTGTCGTTAATAAAGATGAAGGATCGCGTCCTGCCGGTGGCCGTGACTGTGCATGAGGCATTGACTAATCTGTCTGCACCACATTAGTGACCCCTGGGGGGGAAGGCGGCTGTCACTTACATTATCGCGTGGCCCCTTGCGGCCACTTATTTTTTCTTGTCACATGCCTTTTTTCATGTTTACGCTAATATCTAATATTACTGGGCCGCAAACGTGGATTTGGGACGCTAATAGGAATGGAAGCAATTTGAGGTGTAACGTGTGAATTTTTTACAGTTGCAAATCTTTCTTTGACTTTCATATTTGCACACAATATATTATCAAATAGTTACGTATATGATATAAAAAGATTTTTTTTTATGCAGCCTTATGGTAGGTAGTCTGAAATTAGTTTTGTAAAATTAGTTGCATTCTGCACTTTGCGTCATTGACAAAATTATCAAAATGTACAGGGTGATTCACGTAGCCCGTCCATTAGAAGTTCTTCAACTTCCAGTTGGATTAGAAATTTGAAATTTGGAAGGCAGTCATTATCAGTCATGCTCATTCTATCTAAAATATTTTGAGCTTTCTAGCTATACAGGGTGTGCAAAAAGTCGGTATTAACTTTCTTATTTTAAATGTAAACGTACAATTTTTTCTACATGGTCTAATTGGTCTTCCAACTCTGAGTTTCTATAACAGTTGTTATGTAAATTTATTTGACAATTTTTGACATTATGTTAATTTATGTGAAAAAAAGGGTCGATGTGGTAACTTACGAAGAAATTCGTATCTGGCAGACAGTTTTGAATTTATGAAAACCAATTTGTAAAGTACTTAGTTCAAAGTCCAGACTAACTTCTGATATTTTAATGGTGGTTTCATTTTGTACCTTATGGGCGCAAACAATTTTCAAATATCGCAACCAAAAATGGTCAAGAAGTCATTTTTTTCAAATGGCACCTATAGATTTTTTTTACACCATTCGATAGAAAATTGTATTTTGGGATGAGTCACTTAAGCATTCCCTATACCTAACTTCATCCCCTATCAAATTAAAAATTAAAATCCAGAAATTCCATCAATCTTGCCGAGAGATTTTTTTAGTTGTTCAAGTATGCCATGGAAACAAAAGACAATTGCAACATTTTAATTATGAAATGAATATGTTACTAATTTTATAAAAAAAACAACAACAAAAACTACCAAGAACCACCTTAACAAAATTCTAATGTAGGTGTTCAATGTGAGCACCATTTTGACTATTACATACATTCTATTAATCCATTTTCAACAGATTGTGTACCTCTTTTAATTTCGTTGGGACCAAGACTGTCGAATGCTCTTATTATCTCCAGATCTTACCTCATTAGACTTTTATGTTTGGGGTCGAATAAAAGATTTAGTTTATACTTCACCACTTTGCAACATAAAGGAATTAAGCGGGAGAATAATAAGAGCATTTGACAGTCTTGACACCAACGAAATAAGAAGAGCTACACAATGATATAAAATGATAGAATGTAGTAATCAAAATGATGCTCACATTGAACATTTACATTAGAATTTTGTTAAGATGGTTCTTGACAGTTTTTGTTGTTGTTGTTTTATAAAATTAGTAAGATCTTCATTTCATAATTAAATTGTTGCAATTGTCTTTTGTTTCCATGGCATACTTAAAAAACCAAAAAACCTTGTGCAAAATTGATGAAATTTCTGGATTTTAATTTTTAATTTGATAGGGGATGAAGTTAGGTATAGGGAATGCTTAAGTAACTCATTCCAAAATACAATTTTCTATCGAGTGGTGTAAAAAAAATCTGTAGATGCCATTTGAAAAAAATGACTTCTTGACCATTTTTGGTTGCGATATTTGAAAATTGTATGCACCCATATGGTACAAGATGGAACCACCATTAAGATATCAGAAGTTAGTCTGGACTTTGAACTAAGCACTTTACAAATTAGCTTTCATAAATTCTGAACCGTCTGCCAGATACGAATTTCTCCGTAAGCTACCACATCGATCATTTTTTTCACATAAATTAACATAATGTCAAAAATTGTTAAATAAGTTCACATAACAACTGTTATAAAAACTCAGAGTTGGAAGACCAATTAGACCATGTACGTTTACATTTAAAATAAGAAAGTTGATACCGACTTTTCGCACACCCTGTATAGCTAGAGAGCTCAAAATATTTTAGATAGAATGAGCATGACTGATAATGACTGCCTTCCAAATTTCAAATTTCTAATCCAACTAGAAGTTGAAAAACTTCTAATGGACGGGCTACGTGAATCACCCTGTATTCCTACATCAGTTGATCTGAAAAGTTGTTCATATGTACAGTCTGGAACTTTGATAATGACCAGTCATTGTTGGTCATTTCTTTAGCGTTAGGATTGGTGACTAAATAAAATGTAGAATAGAATAGAAGAGTAGATTCCGTAGATTTAGTAGATTTTAAAGGGGTTGTTTGGCTTTCTAGCTTTTTCGAACTGCAACCAATGAGGTCATTTGTTCAAACCCTGTCTCTAATTATTGTCCCAAAGACATAACCCTTTTGCCAAGTTTACAATGACTTTGGGAGATCTTTTCTTCACTTGGTCAGGCGATAGACTCACACTGCCGAAGTGAGTTAGTATACGGCTTGCTAAGGCGTTACAGAGACATACATAGTATGTGTTCTGAAGTTTCTTTGTCCGATCCTCAAAATCTGCATATCTCACTGACCGTCTTTCCCAGTTTCTTTAGGTAGTACCTCAATGGACAGTGTCCAGTGAAGAGATCGGTAATGAATCTCATTTTGTTCCTTGTTAGATCGAAAAGCCTTGTGGTCTTCTTTGACGAGTAGTCTATGAATTTTTTTGCCTGGTTTTGTCTTGAACTTGTTTCCAGTATGCTATTTTAGCATAGATTTTCCACCAATGGATTTCATGCCTTCTGTGACTTTTGCTCAGCTCACAGAACGGCTCCGGTCTTATAGGTGGGGGGGCCTCCATGCCTCGTTTGGCTAACTCGGCGGCTATTTTGTTTCCTTTAATATCCTGATGCTCTAGCACCCACATGAGGGTGAGTTTGTTACCTCTTGTTAGTTGCTTCAAAGATTGTTTAAATTCCCGGGCAGTTTTAGACTGAAAGCTGTAGGCTTTCAGAGCTTTAATTGCTGCTTAGCTATTTGTTAGAATATAGATTTCCGCTCCTTTGAAGTTTGTTTGCCGGCACTCCTTTGCGCAGAAATCTATGACTGTAGGAATATGGTCTAGGACTATACCCAGACCCACAAATTCTTAGGCCAGTCCCTTGATCGCTTTTTGATCGGTCTGTGTACCAGACGGATGAGTGTTTGCTCAGTTGTGCTATTGTTCTCTGCGCCGCCATACGGTCGTCGATGACCATCCGGTACGACGTCTCGAGTCAAACACAACCGGCATGCTATCTAGCGGTTTGTTTATAAATCCCGGCTGTAGAACATCCAGGATCCTTAAATGGGCTTTGATGTGCCCCGGTTTAAGGTTTATTGTCTGCGACAGCTTCATGGCATCTTGTAGAGCAACCTCTTGCACATGAAGATGTAATGGGGTCAAGTCCAACATTGCTTTTAAGGCCGTTGTTGGAGTTTTTCTAAACAGCTTTTTACAGGCCCATAAGGTCATCTTGTGAGGCCAGCTCATTTTGTAGTCTAGGATAACTCCATGGTATTTCACCTCTGTGACAAATTCTAGTGTTTCTCCATTCAGTCGTAGAGCTGTTAAATTAAGCTTCCTTCACCTTGTGAATGGAACTATGCTAGTTTTGCTCGGCTTGACACTTAGTTCCTCCTCCCTGCATCAGTTTCTGATCACATTTAAGACATTCTGCATTAGGCTGAAAATAACGTCTTCATGCTTGCTTCTTATTAAAACCATAATAGAAGAGTGGAACATAATAACAGAAGAAACGGCAATAACTGAGACACGTTGAAAACGCAAAAGACCTGCAATCAAACATTTCGCTTCGTTGTCACTCCATGTAATGAAAATAGGGCGGTAATTTTTTGTCAAAGTTAGAAGAAATTGAAGAAAACGGAGGATTGGGAATAAGGGCAGAAAGATGAAATTTTATAACTGGAGAGGTGTGCTGGGCAAATGGGACTTCATAGGGTGACAACGGGGCTTCAAGCGACGTGTTGACGGTAAAATAAATTATTTCTTCAGTTTGGATTTGAAACTGTCGTGTCAAGTTCGCTGTCAAAGAATTTAAAATTTCCGTTGTTTTATGGAGTCGGGGTACCTAGGCCAGGCTGCAGCGTAGCTGCTGTGGATCGGGGCAAATATAGACGTATCAACTTGAGGTATGTCTGGAGAAGTTAGCTCTTCAATCAAATAATCCGCTTGCTTCAAAGTCAATGGGAGGGCCCTTTTGCTACTTTTTTTAATAATAGGTATGTACCAATTCAACATAATTATACATAACTATTATTTACAAAGAAAATCCGTCTTAAACGACTAGAAGGGTTTATGTTAGGTCCTAAAATAAGAATATTACTCTTGGAAAATATCATTCACCAGCAACTTACGAAGAGCTGTCCCGACTGCAATTTTTCCGCTGTGATTGTAATGTAGCTCGGACGCATTACCGGTGACTATTTTGCAACGTTCGCAAATCCTCCGCCCTTCGCATTATGCCGGTTCTAATTAAAAAGTTTGTCCGTGGCCCGACAAAGCACATTGTCCGCTGATTTAGCGCAACTAGATGACCGCTCAAATGACCGCTCACTGTTTCCCATTACAGGAGCATTCATTCGAACAATTGTTCCACTCACAAACGCAAGCTGCATACACAACACGATAACGTTTTGATATTTACTACCTTGCGCCGTCGTAAGTCCTCGTTCTTCTACACCGTTCAAGATAATGTTAAGTGGTGATTTGTTGATAGGACGCATATATGGAGGCGCGCCATGCATATTCGATGCGGCAAAAAGCGGCGGATTCGTGCATAGTTTGAATTACAGGGGAAGGTTGCACACAGGCACACTGTTTCAAACTCTCTGTTGTTCCATGGTCTAAGTGCAGTTGCACGACGGTTTGATAAATTTGCCGCACCGGCTGTGGCTTATTGTTCCTTGATAACAATAAAATCAGATTAGGGGTAATGAGATTTTATTATTGTGCTACAGTGTTAAATGGGCGGTTTCCTGATGTTATCGGGTAGGGAAATGTGCGGATTTGGAAACTAAGGAACGGATCTTGGAAGGAAATTTTGCAATAACCCAACAATCTAGTACGCAATCATTACAGGTACAGGCAGGTCGTACATAATGGGCCATGAGTATGCATGCTTTTAAAATAACGTGAAACAAGTAAGGTTTAATTTCAGAGATTGATGGAGGATGGTAAAAATGAATCAGTAACCAAACAAAAAAACTGGTAGGTTGGAAAGGTATGGTTGACTTTTCATTAGAAGTAATTTAAGACGATGATAAATGTTTCATTTTTATAAATAATCCTCCAGTGAGATTTCTTAGTTAATTTTTTAAACCATTACGGTTCCTCCAGTTATTGGAATTTGCAACTGCTCTATAAACCTTTTCCGTTTATTGCCGAGCGTGAACACAGTTCATTGATTGTTGGAAGAATGGATCCACAAGAAGGTTAAATTTTATGGCCATCCCGGTAATCATAAAAGCTGCCGGACTGAACTTCAATCAATTCCTGACATATAAACTGGAAGCGACATATTTCCCCCAGCTAAAAGCCCATTATATGGCCAATTTTTTACAATTTAAAAATCATGGAATCAATTATAAACACAAAACACAGTCGAACCATCGAGGAGATGCAGTTATTAAAGGTTCTATCGAGAATAAAATTTATATCAATTTGAGTGATTTAGAAAATATGGCTGTTTGATTTTAATTGATCAATTTGATTTTAATCGACTGTATAATACGTGACCGAGGAAAAATTTAACTCAGCTTTGAGTTGATGGAAAAAAAGGTTTGAGTGCAGCTCCGGGAAAATTTTTAGATGGCCCTGGTCAAACTTATCGGAATTAACAAACTTAATAACAAAAATGACAACAATTTACTATTGTTAGTAGGATCATATGGTGACATTAGTTGGGAACGTTAAAATCAATTAATTGAGGGTTTCTGTTGAAGGCTGTTTTTGAATTGAATGAATAAATGTTGTATGGTATGCTATGGTATCGAAGAATAATGGGCATTTGAGCTCTTTCGAAAAAGGTTAGTTGCTAAGTTGAGCAGGAATTCTGGGTGCTACATCTGCGCGGTTCAAGCAAAGTGTTCGCTAATTTTAAAGAGGATGACTTAGAATTTGGAGAGGTTTGGGGTTAGTGCCCTCTAACTAACTACCTTGCAAATCGAGACAGGTTGGTTTGAACCTGCATCTGGTTATGTGATTGGTTAAAAACACGGTGTCATCCACGAAGGAAGACATCTGAAACAAAAATTTCTGAGCAGTATATTAAATAAAAAACAGAAATAGCTTGATGCTATATTGAGAAACTAGCTAATGTTTCAGAAGCCTCATCTTTTATTACTTATGTATTTAAACACCAAATTGGTCAAAACTTTTATTGAACCTGAGATTTTGTTGAAACAAGCACTATGAAAGAAGGGCAAAACAACACGTTCTTTACTCTAAATATCCAAAGCGACCCTTGTATCTTAATTGTTACTGTACTGAAATGCTGGTAATGATGCAAGTGAATTCTTTGGTTTAAATGATTAAAAACTAGAAGAAACGTGTGCTGTTAAGCTTTAACTTAACTATAACTCTAAGCGCCTAACTACAACAAAAACAAAGTAAGCCAGCAGTCACTATTTCTCTGTGAAGCTTTAAATCGACAACGTTTGAGAAATATGAAACTACATACTTCATATTCTATATTTTAACAGATGGTCAAGCAGCAATTAAAGTTCTAATACTAATAGCCTGCAGCTTTGAGCCTAAGACTGCATGAGAATACAAACAATTCTTGAAGAAACTGGCGAGAGGTCACAGTCTCACCCTCAGGTAGATGTCAGAGCATCAAGATATAGAGGAAAGTGAAACGGCCGATGAATGAGGACACGGAGGCTCCACCTATAGAACCAGAGCCGTTCTGTGGGCTAAGCAAAAGCCACAGAAAGGCTGAAATCTGTAGGTGGGACAAAAATGGTAGAATAACATACTGGACGCAGCTTCTAGGGCAAAGACTGGCTAAGAAGTTTATAGACTACTTGTTAAAGAATGCCATAGAGTTTCTCGAACTGAGACTTATTACTGGCCTTCTCACTGAACACTGCCCTTTCAGTGCCCGATATTAGTTAGACCTTGCGAATTTGTTACAATAGACGTTAGAACAACTTTTCTCCATATTACAGTTGTTTATGAGGGCAGCTCGACTAATAGACTAGTCGGCCTTGACTCCTTATTTTACCAAATTAGAAATTTCCTGCTAAAACTATAAACTACAGGCCCATGTCAAAAATTGATGGGTCATTTGAACCAGCAGAAGACCTTTATAGAATGATATAAGGGTATAAAATAATAAGATTCAGCACTATGCCGTCGTTTGTAAGCGGTCCAACTGAGTGCAGGTGAGATTTTAAAAGCACAGGTTGAGTAAATACATTTTGGTCATGTATTTTTGTACGGCATTCTTACCATCAATAGATCCATGGAAAATAATGAGAAAAGGCGCAGTGCCGTACAAAAGTAGTGCGCCACAAAGTCGGAAAAATTTTTGATTTTCTGGCGATTCTTAGGGTAAATTTGGTCATTCGATTATGTACGGCATCACTTCCATACAGTTTCAATACCTCTTCTAATCCATAATTCCACAACGCCGTACAAAAAAATCATGCGACAATAAGAAAAAATCGAGGGTTGCAACCCCCTCCCTTTCCGTGGTCGGAGGGATGATTTGACACGACAACATAAAATAAATTTATTTTGAAAGTATTTTATGCATAGATAACATTTTCTCAAATGCCGCATATTTTTGTTGGTCCAAAGGTCAGTAGGAAGAAAAAAACTCCAGAAAAATCCATGTTACGAAATGTACTTTACGGTGATTGTTGGTACGATATTTTTTTATACGGCATTCAGATAGTTCATTTGAATTTAATGCAATTGTCTATGAAAAGTCAATGCCGTACAAATCTGAAAGTTCATAAAAATAATAAAGTCATAAAATAGATATTTTTCTACTACCCACCCTGAATAGGGAAATGGCACGCAAAATTATATTTTAGAAATAATATCTCCCCAGCTAAAATTACGTAAAAACTGAAAGTGTGAGAGGAGTTACTGAATAGAGGGGCACATTAAGTTGTAAAATTCCTAGTAAATTACGATTTGGAATTTTGGCAAATAGAATTTTTAAAATACTACATGTCACGACTGATTAAGTACTAGCGTGAAGAAAATTTTTTTTGCATTAAAATGTACGGCATAATTTTTTTCTGAATTACTTACCTGAATACTATTTAAAACCACGATAATATGTACAAAATTGCAAAATTTCATTGATCTATGATTATTGAAACTTTTGAAATAATTTTAAAAAATTCATTTTTTGTATTTCTCTATAATTTTTTTTAGAACAGTTTTTTTTGAACGGCAATATTATATAACAATTGTATTTAACAATATCATGTTGAAAAAAAAGTTGCCGTACATGATCAAATGATCTTCCAGCTTTATAAATCAACTATACGAGGAAATTAAGATAATTATTGATATACATTCAAATAAACAATAATTTTTTGACGGCGTTAATTTTAATAGTACTTTTGAGTGCTGGATAATATTTTCGAACCGATGCCGTACTTTTTCAAATCATCCCCCGGACCACGGAAAGGGAGGGGGTTGCAAACCTCGATTTTTTCCCCTTGCCGCATGATTTTTTGTACGGCGTTGTGGAATTATGGATTAAAAGAGGTATTGAAACAGTATGGAAGTGATGCCGTACATAATCGAATGACCAAATTTACCCTAAAAATCGCCGGAAAATCAAAAATTTTTCCGACTTTGTAGCGCACTACTTTTGTACGGCACTACGCGTTTTCTCATTATTTTCTATGGATCTATTGATGGTAAGAATGCCGTACAAAAATACATGACCAAAATGTATTCACTCAACCTGTGCTTTTGAAATCTCACCTGCACTCAGTTGGATCGCTTACAAGTGACGGCATAGTGCTGAATCTTATTATTTTATACTTTTATATCATTTTATATAGGTCTTCTGGTGGTTCAAATGACCCATCAATTTTTGACATAGGCCTGTAGTCTACTAGCTCTACTTCGGCCACAGTTATAAAATATTTTTCAGCTTTTAATGATTTGCATTGTCATTTGTGACCATTTACTTTAAAATTCGATTGAAAGTAATCTATTTCGGCTTAATTAATGTTACGCGAATTATAGATCTTAATACTAATCACATTTCGAACTTTCTTCTAGGCAAATGACAGGTCCAATCGCAAAGTAACAGTCTCGCTCGCAACTTTCCGGCACAGATAGAGAAAATACCGTGGCAACGGCATTTGCAACAGAATCGCAAACTACAACTTAAAATCGGGCCCTGAGATACTATCTTACAGGGATACAGTGGTATATGGAGACTATGTGGATCGGAAGGTTTACTGTGAATACTTTATTAGCATGCCGCAGACCGTTTCACTTTGGCAGCGTGAATCTATCGCTCGACAAAGTGAAGAAAAGATCTTCTAAAGACTTTGTAAACTTTACAACTTATGCTTTTGGAACAATAATTTGGTAGCAGAGCTTAAACAATAAATCTTACCGATTGCAGTTCGGAAAGCCTAAGAAGCCAAACGTCTACTTGAATTCTAATAAATAATCTAATTTTGGCAAAAAATTATTATTTTAACTGGTTTCAGGTTAGAAGAAGATTTACTTTCAATTACGTTAAAATTTCTTCTTTTTTGTGGTGCATTCAAAAACAAAATTATCTATTACGGGCGCTTCTATTTGAAAAAAGAAGGAAAACGGATGATAGAGAAAAGAACCTGTTAGATCCATTTCGAGGTTTTGATGTACCTACTTTTATATTTTTGTTAAATTTACAGTGGGTTCATTAAGCATCACTCTTACATTTGGATATTTTAAATTCAAGCTTTATGACAATTTTATAAAACAAATAAATTTACTTTTACCCATTGAAGTTCTTAAAACTAAATAGTTCTGTGAAGTTATTTGGGACAATTAGATTTTTGAGTGATGGCGAACAAAAGTAACTAGATGAAACCATATAAAAATTTCTAGCGTTTGACCTCAAGACTTGAAGAATTCTCACGATTGTCAAAAAGTATTGTCCCGTAGCGTAATTACTGGAAAGCCCAGTTGAATTTCCATCAGTGTCAGAACGGTAGTTGCAACATCTGGTACCGGACATTCGGAATCCGGGACGTCAAGCGCACATGCTGATATCCTGAATATGCTATCAACATATCTCCGCACTTCTCGAAACGACAAACAAAATTGAAATTGGAAATTCGACTATGAACTTATAGAGATGGGCGACATATAGAACGAGGCGCCCACGTCGCGTCAAAGAAACTGTCGCTTTAATAATATTTTTCTTGCAAGTTTTCCATTTAGGAAAACCGATACGGCCAGAGGCGGGCTCAGGCCTGACCTCACTTCCCAATCGGAAAATTTTAATATCCATCGATTTTCGGCGCATCGTAAAACATAAAATATCAATTTTGCTTTGGGGAATTTTTTATCAACCGCACGCACGATATTTTCATATGTGATCGTAAAATTGCGGATTCGAGAAGCACTAGGCGCAAAATAAGAACAGATTTCTGGCCGAAATTGTTTCATATTTCAACGCCCAAGAGTTATCTCCGAAAGTTGAATTTTAACTGTTAACAAATAAATATTTGTAATGGGGTACTTGCCTCATGTTTGGGAAATATAATATTTAGAAAATGTAGACGATTTTATTAGACCCGTATTTTTTCATTTGGTTCTAGGGTCAATATTACGCCCATAATTAATTTCTTAATTTTTGGAGCGGGAGATTTGTGACGTAGCCGTCCCCTGCACGGTGTAGTTCTAAAAGAAATCGTATGATTGCGCTTTACTCAGATTGCTTGCGATCTATTTATAAATCAAATGCCAATCCGCTGTACACATGTCGCGCACTCTGGTAGCAGCGCAGCATAGTAGCCATTTAATATAGGTGTGAGTCTTGGATACGGGGGACCAATGTGTCATCAAAAACAAAAATTGCAAATATGTATTTAGGAAAATATGCAATAAAAAAATGGAAAAAAATATTTAAGCCTCTTTTAGTTATTTGCATGCATCTACAGAATAATAAGTGCAATATTTTGTTTAGGCAAGTACCCCATTGTTAAAAAGTAAATTTGGTAACACTTTACCCTTTTATTACCACTTTTTGTATATCTTCATCCACGTGTAAAAATAAGTTTTAATGAGGATTTTGTGACTAACGATAAAAAGTAGGTGAAAATTCAGAGGCTCACTTACAGGTCAGTGGCATCAACGTGACGGATGATAAAAAATCAAGCTGACTCCGGATTTGTTTTCGGTTTCCGGTAATTACACGCCGTAACAAGAATTTTTTCGTTCCACTTCCGGGACAGTTTGAACAGAATGCGGAAGCGCTTACCGTTGTCCGTTGGAAGAAGTCGGAGCCAGAAGAGATAACCGGCGATATATTGCGCTACTTGTTTACGAAAACTCTACTTATGTTCGCCAATGCGAAGATGTTGAGCACGAGGCGCATAAATCATGCAACTTCAACTTAGCCAGAATTATAACTCATATAGATGAATGTGGAATCTGCGCAAATACTTTCCGCCGCTATCTCCGGATTTTTTCGAGTTTTGCATCCGATTCTTAATAGATGATACATGTTTACGGGCATGTGGAGGAGTTGGCCAAATATCCCTATGATTTTCTAGCGAACAAATAACTTCATGCAACCGCCAAGAACTTGCGGTAAACACGGTAATCCGTCAGCAGGGTCGTCACCTGGAGCGAAACTTTGATGCTCAACGAAAGTTGAAGGCCTTCTTGTTTAGTTTTACTACGCTCAGCTTTGTTACAATTTGCGAATTATTTTCAAGACGAAGACACTGGATTTGGCGATGTAAAAAAGAAATTTTTGTCTTCTCGGCCCTTGACAGTTTATTGCTTTGTATTCATGTCCGACAAAGCCCCCCTTCAAATTTTACGGTTTGTCTGGAGAATTACTGCGTGAAAAAGAGAACCGGCCGGTTTTCAATACGCATAGCAGCAACAATAGAATTAAATTTGCCTGAAATTTGCTTGGGTTTTTTTCCTTCCAACCGACGCGTCACCACAAATTTATGTAACATTTTCGTATTGACCGTGTGGAAATAGTTGTTTTAATTGCCCCGGCGCCTTCGCCATTTGTTGCGTCCACGCTACCAGCGGGCTTTTGCTGATTAAAACGGTAAATTCTCATCAAGTTGATGGCGTTAATTGCCGGTATCACAGAGAAAGGACTCGAGGGTTTTTGTGAGCCAAACAATAAGAAAGCGACCGGAGAATACACTCAATCTTAATCTATCTAAATCTACCTATAGCGTCCCGTCTTATCGCTCGACTGCAGAGATTTCGAACAAAAGTAGCTGCAACCTGTAATATCTATTCACTGCGCTTTACTGCAAAATCCTTCCCCGATTCGTCTGTTCGTTTCTCTATACTTTTCAGGGAATCTAATCGTAATCTGCCAACTCACTTTTCAATTATATCCAGAGGATCTTCCGGAAAATGCAACGGCTTATTGTTATGGGCGGCGACGAACCAAGGGACTTCGCGAAGCTTTATTAAATATACATTGAAAACTTTTTAACTTAATGACACTCACCTCATAACACTTATTACTTCAGGTAACATTAATTACAACAACAATACAACATTGCAAGACCGGATAACACGCAAAAAATAAAAAAATTGCTCCGAAAAAATTTGTGTTTTCTTGGGTACTAGATCGTGATTTTTGATTGAACTTGATGGTTCTATTTATTCTTTAAATTTAAATTTTTATCAGCGAGTCAACTATACCTATGTTAATCTGATAAGTTTAAAGTGTTACGCGTGCTATGAAAAGGTGTATCAGCCATTTTTTTTTATGCTTACAGGATGTAGAAGTAGCTTTAGTAATGGGTTGAGATAGACGTTACTATTGTTATTCTTATCATGATTATTGGTTACTGTTCTTATCTCCAGGCTGTGTAGGGCACGATGTAACACATATAGTTCAACTAATGGATCTTTGCGTGCACGTCACAAGTTTTAAAGAAACCATAGCTCTAGACAATGTCCCTACAGTTACGCAAGCTCAGATGCATACCATAGATTTCTGTGCATGAGAGTGCTAGCAAAGGAACCTCAAAGGTGCGGAAATTTGTATTCTAACAAACAGCAGTCAGCAATTAAAACTCTAAAATTGCTTGGGAATGCAAACAATCTTTGAGGTAACTGGCGAGAGGCAACAGACTCACCTTCATGTGGGTACCAGGGCATCAAGATATTGAAAGAAATCAAATAGCCGACGAACTAGCCAAGCGGGATGCGGAAATCGCAGGTCCTATTTACAAGACCAGAACCGTTCTGTGAGCTTAGCAAAAGTTACGGAAGGGCTAAAATCTATAGATGAAAAAAAAATGTAAAAATAGCATACTGGAAATAAATTTCAGAACAAAGACAGGCAAGAAAGTTTATAGATTACTGGAGAAGGAAGGCCACAAGGCTTTTCGATCTGACAAGGAACAAAATGAGACTTATTACCGGTCTCCTAACTGGACATTGCCCACTGAGGTACCATCTCAGGAAACTGGGAAAGACGGATAATGAGACATGCAGATTGTGCGGATCGGAAGAAAAAACCTTACAACGTTTGCTATGTCACTGACGCTCTAGCAAGCCGTAGATTAACTCATTATCGCCTGACGGAGTAAAGAAGAGGTTTTCCAAAGTCATTGTAAACTTTGTAAAAGGGTTATGCCTTCGGGACAATAATTAAAGGGTTTAAAAAAGAGACCTTATTGGTCACAGTTTGGAGAGGCTAGGAAGCAGATTGATTAGATTTTTTAGAGAAATCGTTTATCTCTATAAAAAATCTAATCTAATCTAGCAGTGGATTGGAATGGACGTCACTATTGTTGTCACTATCATGATTATTGGTTACTGCTCTTATGTGCAGACATAACACATACATATAGTTAAACTAATGAATCTTGCGTGCACGTCACAAGTTTCTGCCTCAAAGTCCAACATCAGGTTATCATGCGGATGGAGCAAACACTACTAATGGTTGCAATCTGAAAAGCATGTTTTATTAAGCTGAGACATACTGCTCTAACAGAGTGTTTAATACCATGGAATAACATGAACCGTACGTGGTTTCTAGATTAACAGTCTGCATTTCGCTTAGTTCAGTGGCGTCAACTGCTTTTAAACGCAATTATTATTATTATTTTTATTGTTATGCAATGGGTTGAGTATCTTAATGTTTTATGAAGCCCTTATCACGTGAAAAGTATTTTACGCCAATTATTCGTTAACATCGCGGATGAAATATACACATTTTTAAACATATTTACAGAACCTACCTCCAGAGAACGATAAATTATTTTTTTAAATCTGTTGAATAGGGACTATCTGCGCTTGGTTTAAAAATTTTCTTTTGTAGCTTAAACTCATGCTCACGTAAGCGACTGTTCTGATTTAAGACAAGAATCTCGTATGATTTTGCCTCAATAATATTGTTCAGGACTAGAAATGTGACAATTAAATCAACGCGAGTCTTTCTATCTATTAATCTCTTCAAGATTACGTTGGTGTTCAACTTATCTAAGATGTTTAATATTTTGAACCGGTTAATCAATAAAAAAAGTACTTCCAGATTTAATTATTTGACTTTTTTTATTTATATGTTTTTAGTTTAATTTGAAGTTAATGGAGGTCTAGAGACTTGCTCACTTCTTTGGATATATCCAAACATTCCAAACCGAGGAGTTAACCATATTCAATCGAGATCAATTCAATTGCCATCGCATCACTTCGCACTTCTGAATTGTCGTTTTCTTCCCAATAAACTTGCTATTCAGAAATAAAACGGAAGCGGCATACGGTTACGATGAACATCAAAGCAAATAATACTCTCGTAATATTTTAATGCGCTCACCTTCTTACAGTCTAGGGCACCCAAATTCCGTGTTGTTTTCGTTCGGATCATCAATCAGTGCAAATTAGAGAAATGAGTGGTAATTGAATATGTCGCAGACAAGCAGACTGATAGGCAATTCGTTAGCATTTGCGATGTTGCCAATTAATTCTTTGTTCCGTTCCTGTACATACGGCAGAACTCTACCATCCTGTTTTCGTTTCATTGATCCTAGTTTGCACATCCAGCCGAATCAGTCATGCTTACTTTTGCAATTTCAAATTGTTTCCGTGTTTTAATTAAAAAAGCGAACTCACGTGTGCGTCCTTCGGATTATTCCAGATCGATGTGCTAATACGTGGCGAGACAATTCAGGTCCTAAAATCAAAGGACTGAAAGCTCATTTATATGTACATGTGTGGTGGATTCAGAAGTAAACAAACATTTCTAGTGCACTCTCGATGGTTCCAATTCTACCGCACAAAACATTTTGAATTAATTATTTGTGCCAATTATTATTAAGGTGAACGTCCCCGCCATCACCATCACATGCGTTTCTTTCTCACTGTACGCATTTTGACGTGTTGAGATTAGTTCTTTCATTTTAGATCACTACATAAAAAGAAATGGAATGAGTCAACTGCAAGTAAATAACCCAGTTAATTTAATGCATTTGCCTAAAACCCTGTATATGTAGGTACGTAGTTCATTAAATTTTAATATAGCTATAGTATAAAATGGAAATAGTAAAGGTGTTACCAAGCCTAGAGAATTGAACAGGCTATAGTTGCAGCTAAGTTGACCGGTGGGGAAAAGGATTGCGCGTATCCCAATGCACGGTTAAACGTCAAGTTTGTAAGCTATCTTTCAACTTGGCTGCAAACGACTAGGTAACCTGTTTGAATTAGTTTATTCCTTTCCTAAAACCTTGTCATCTGATGATTAGTTTCTTTCTCTGTTAAACTAACAAAGTTCAAGCTTTTTGTAGGTTGTAGTCTTATCCAACTGTCCTCTGCTGACCCAGTAAAATAATATTGTAATTTGTAAACCGATCTTTCGTCGAGGTTTGGTTTCTGGCAAAGAATAGCTGAGGCAAAATGTTACGTGGAACTTGCTCAATAACGTAAGATTATTTATTTAGTAAGAAACCCTCAAAAAATATCTACGGTAAGTGTTATAATACGGGTTTCCCCAGTTAGCTGTATAAGGTCTGGCTGGTTAATGGACAATTGAATTTTTGCCACTTTCCATAACGCGTTCTCCCGGAGGGCGGAATGGCGCCGCGGTTAGTTCCGGTTCTGTTTAATATAAACGTCAATTGAGGCTGCGTGAAATCGCATTATTTTAAAGTTTGCAATATTAAGGGGCGGCGGACCTCGGTTTACCGCCATTCTGCATTGTTAGTGCCGTTTCGCAAACAAAGAGAAGCGATTACACAACTATTCCCCAAGTTTCGACCCAACCGAAGAAAGATTTATGGGTAACGAGTGGAAAGCAATTATATTTCCCTTCTAATGGATCTTCCAGAGGGATGCCGGTCATGTTGGCGACAACCAGTCCCGATATTCAGGTGGCAGTTTTCACAATTTAAACCACCTTGTCGCCGTTCATCTTTCAAGGTTCCGGTTGAAAGCACCGTGTTTCAGAATGGCGCCAACTCATTAATTGATAAATAAAATTATTACGGCCGGCTTCGCGGATCGGGAGAGGATTTAATTTCCGCCTGCACCTTTTGTCCGTTGATGGATTTATATGACCGCTTAGTTTACTGGGAGCGACAGTGTTTCATCATTGCCCTTTATTCAATTATGCTCAAGTCCCCTTTATACGAGCTGCTTCAAAGGTCATGCGATATTTCAAAAGCGGCACATTCGCGAAATGGCCGCCAACTCGACGGTTATTGCCCATCTCGATGGCGATGTATCACCCAATATAATATTTTCGATATCGCGTTTATGTGAAATATAAAATAATTACGCGTTGCTCCAGCTGAACGCTCGGTTATTTATGGTGGCAGTGCGTTGGAACTGATAGGGAAGAGTGCTCGACTCGACCAAATCCAATTCTTTATGGTTATATCGAGAGTTTTTGATGAATTCTCAAACTTGTCTCGCAATATCGATGTGGAATATACCGTCGAGCTCTTGCAAGTGTCATGGATAACAGAGTTCAAATTCGAAAAATTCAATTTCCTAAACCCAACCAAACCGATCACAATTTGGTGCATTAATATGATAGATACGTCTTCTTAAGGAATTCTAAACAAGCATATAGTCCAATTTTTGCTTTACAAAAGATGAAGCAGAAGCGATTTTAATATGTCCCTCGAGGAAGAAAAGTGTTTCATTTCTATAATATTTTTACAGAATTGCTCTTTCTGTTACTAAGTTAAAAACAAAATTTTGCAAAAAAAGTCTTGGTTTCTGCAATAAATTTTTGTAGTTTGTGGCACTGAGAAGATTGTCGCAGTTAAATGATTGTTAGTAAAAGTGGCCCAAAGAGGTACTAGGTCTTAATTGCTGGGTATAACCTGCTCAATTTGAAAGTATAATGATGACGTAGACGGCTCGGTCTAATGAGATGTGACTTTGGCGCTCTCTCCCGGATTTTTGCCTCAAGTTCCTCGTAGCATCGCCGTCGTCGGTCTTATTAGAAGCAAATAGGGGCGTCGAGGGCATGCGGCAGCGATCAAGGGTGACGAGGAACAGCTCTTGGGATCCAGAGATCGATCGGGGACGTAGGCGTCGGGATTAGACGCCCTGGCCGCCGCCTGTGGCAGTAATGAATTTGGCGTATTAAGACTTGTATCCCGGTTTAAATAGTTAATGCAGTAGGTAATAGATCCTTATCGGCGGCTTACTCCCGTCTTTTTATGACTTATAACGAAGGAGGAGTGCGTGGCTGCTGGTTTGGTCCTTATCTATTGCGTGGTTCCCGGCACATTTCATTTATCTTCTTCACGGTTGACTGGTGCCACTCCGTTCGCCTCATGTCGGTAATATCTGCGTTGCTATCACTCTTCTTCATACGTTGCCGGGGTGTCTCGTAACCCCTTTATCCGCGTCTCGATCACCATTTCCATACTGGGGAAAGACGACGGACATTCACTACACCGACATACACTTCCCGTGTTGACTACATTTGCTGAAATCCCCGGAACTGTCTACTTTCGAATGACGTCGGGCCCTTTCAACAGTCCCCCAGGCTGCATTCATCCACTCCTGGCAGATGAGACGGAAAGAAGTGCCGACGTTGCTCCAAAGAACTTATAATTTAAATTAAGGAAACGGCGACTACTTTTCAACTATAAATAACTTTTTATCGTGATGAAAAAATACAAGGAAGCGTCCACGATGATTTAGTGCCGATTTTATTAAGGGAAAGTCGCACATCTAGCGGACCACTTCTTTAGCTTCAGCTCTCTCAATTTTCAGATTAAATTTGTCTAATTTCTACCGTTTTAAAATTTTCCATAAACTTCACGAACTTACAAATAAAGTTTGCAAAAATAGTCATTTCCGTCATTTTCAGGGCTAATGAGTTCTGTAATGTCATTAGCATAAACTTTTATATACATATTTAAGCTAATAGGCGACGACATTTGAGGTTTTTAGATGGTCTCATTAAAGTAATAGTTAAAATACTCTGCCGTTTTTAGTTTCATTTTACTGACAATTATTTAATACCTAGTAAGTTAAAGAGCTAGTAACATAAAGCACATTTTACGGCACGAGTTTAAGATTAGAAATCGAGCCGCGTAGCGGCGAGTTTTATACTGCTTTATACTATTTTTTCTACTCCAACTTTAGATAAAAATTAGCAATTTTAAAATTTGGCTAATTTGGTCGTGCTTGGTATTACCAAGGATAGGTAAATGTCAAATTCAAAATCGTTTTGTTTTAACGTTTATTTGATGTTTTAATGGCAAAGCCAATTGCACTATTGCTATTACCAAACTCAAAAAGCTATTACAGCACTCTTGTGGGTGTTGTAATAGAGCTTTATTATAAAACCAAAGTAAAAAAACAATAGATGTACACTGGCGAGCAAAAAATTAGGCGCGACTCTTGAACTAAAATCGGCGATTTTGAAGTTGTGTAAAACAGGCTGTAGGAATGACTGTGTCACTAGTTTGCCGTATTGAACTCCAGGAAATTCTTATCGCCTAATGGTGCTACGGGTAATAAATATTAATTTTGTTTGGAGTTTAATTCCTAACCTCAAAATTTACCCACTCCCCTTGCCCGGTCGCGAATAAACTGGAAATGGGTGAGTTGCAATGCTCTCTCCATCCTACCGAATCGAGTTGCTTTACACTGGGAAGAAACATCGTGTCTAATTTTTTGCTCCCCAGTGTACAGTCATGACTCTAGCGCAACAGAGGATAATATTAATTTCTGGCATACATAAGTTTCTTCTTGAGTATGGGTGACTAGGTGACTGGGTTACTTTTGACTGCTGTTTGTTTTTTGCCTCTTTTCACGGTCATGGTCGGTTGGTGATAGTTAAGGTAAATCTTACTGGTTATTCTTTGTTGGTAGATTTCTAGTTTCTGAAGCTTGATTCTCGAACATAGAACAAAAGAAAGTACGATATTTGGATATGAATCAGATAAGGAAATTATAAGTATGTATATTGGAAGGGTAAAATTACCTTTAAACTGTTTCATAGAATGGAGAGTAGATATTCGTAAGGCTGCTGCAAGAAACATCAGCTGTTACTATAAGAAAGCCAGATACCTCCAGTGATCTGGAGGTATCTCGAATTTTTATTTCTCGTACAAGTATCGTAATTTTGAAACAGACTTACAAGACGTAGGTACAACTCCAAAAGATAGTCGGTTAATTCTGCCGTAAAACAGTGCTGGTAATTTTTGGTACTGTAGCTACTTGAAAGTAAGCATGATTTGGTTGATAATAGTGCAAAAAGAAATGGAGCATAGTGTCAGAAATATTTTTCAAAGATGATTTAGGATTTTCAACATATTTCTTAAGTATTTTAATTATAATAAAAATATGTCTGACCCTACGTTCTCTTTTCCTTTTTTTCTTCTTATCAACAATTAATTTTTTTTTACTTGCACGTAGCGACTAAAAAGCAGTACCAAAAATTTCCGAAAAAGAGGTATCACACATTTCTATTGATTCCATTGTTCAATTTAATGGTTTCCATGTAATGTTTATCTCAGTTTTTCAGGAGATGATTGTTAGCAAGTTTATGCTGCTGCTTGGAAGTCTTTTTTTCTAGCACACAGTGCCGTATGTTTGGCGAAAAAGTGCACGTAAGCAACAAAATAATTGGCTTGGCTGAGTACATAAGGTATCCATCCTACTATGAAATTGTCTGCGGCTGGAAAAGAGGGTAGAAAAAGTGAGTCGACAATCACAACTTACAAGGTGCTTTTGCTAAAGGACAAGTTGAATTGGACAAAATAATAATTAGTTGACTATCAAGGCTTATTTTAAAGAGTGCTTTATCTCTTATGCTATAATACACTTTTTGTTCTTTTTTTTCTTAGGCGGTAGATACTTTTTACAATTTTTTGGTCTCTTGTACTTGACATTGTTTGACTCGTTTGTTAGGATTACCTTACATTTTTTGCATATTTTCTTTAAATTTTTTTGTTATTTTGTTCTTTTGCGGTAGTGTATTTGTATATGATTTTGCTACTTTTAACAGATCTTCAATAAAACATCTAAATAGTGTCGATCCGAGATGTGCCTCCTGAAGCATTTGCATGTAGTTATTTTGTTCTTGCTGCTGACTTTATTATTTAGTTTTAACTCCTTTTCTGTGCATTACGAAATTTTCAAGTAGATGTAGTTTTGCGATAAATTCTTTCTATTAAGATTGAGGAAACATAGTGTTGCCTTGCTTTGTCAGAGCACTTGAATAGGATGGTCAAACATAACTTATCGTTTTTTTTTTTTTTGTTAAAGCTAAAGTAGGTGGCCTATTTTAAATACTTAATAGTTAAATAATTTGTGCTAAATCCAAATTAATATTTGGTGTTTATTTCTTATTTCTCTATAATCTTGGTTTATTCTTTGTTATTCATTATTATTATATTTCGTTCTACTATCCTACTTCCTACTGATCGTTAGACGTAACACTTGGTGCATTTTTCAACTTTTTTGTTTCATCGAACAATATTGCGTTGGCTGTCCTTTATGTTGGTAGTGCTATCTTAAAATTTACATCATGATGTTCTTAATCTTATTCATAATTTGAATTGCTTCTGAGTACAAATTTGCCTTGTCAATTTTTGTAAATACTTCTGTTCTTTCTATTATTAATAAGGTGACAGCTTCGATTATTTTAAGAGTTAGTACTATTGTAGGAACAAATTTATACTTTCAGTTTGTTTCTGATTTTTTAGCAAGTCTGTAAAGATCTTGTTTATCAACTGAACAAAACTACGATGATACTCTTTTATGAACTGTACAATCTTGTGACCGACTTTCTCTGTCTGCCCTTTACATCTTTTTCTCTACCTGATTTGCGGATAAAATTTCTTATAATTATTATTATCAGTTGAAATAGGAATCGACTTGTCTGAATTATTGAATTTTAATACGTCATAATGTTTTTTTATATCTTTGATTTTTCGTATATCTTGAATACCAAATTAATACTTAGATTACACAATTTCTGATGACTTGAATGCTTGTTTTAAATGTTACTCTGTCATTTACTTCTTCTATTGGTAAAAGACATATTTTCCTGATCTGCTCTTCTATAAAGGTAGATTCATTCGGGTTTAGTCAGTTTAAGGCGGTATCTAAACTGTAAATTTGTAGTATAATTTACCCGGAGAAAAAAACATTAAACTGGGAGGCTGTAATATTTCTCTCCAACTCTTTTAGTGTGTGTTGATATCACTTTGTCGGACTTTTATGGTGTATTTCAAGTTTTACATAATTTTACAGTAGGTACTTTCGAATATTGCTAATATTGTTTGCATAATATGAAATAAATAAATTATTTTAGAAGGAACGATCAACAACATATGGGCAAAGGATGCTCCGCATTTATATTAAAAGAAATATGCTTGGAAATACTGAAATTATTACATTGAGAAATTAGCATTTTTGGCCATTATTAAGTAATTGAAAATGGCTTTGAAGTCATAACAAATTTCAAATTGAAATGCCCGGGATTCTAGATATATCCTTTCAGTATTCAAATAGACTTACGGCATACATTTATGAATTATATTAGTTGTGCTATTTCTATGTTTGCAGATCTTTGCAATGACTATTTTTCCGCCGCTCTAGAACCCTCTTAGATATCGCGGATTAAAAAAATATGTAGACACTGAAGACTATCTAAGATTTTTAAGTTTTAACATAAAGCCACTTCGTCTAGGTTTTTATTCTCGGCCATCTCTCCCTGAATGATCTCTGGCTTACCCCTTACCTTACCACCTTACGTGTCGAAAACGTGGAACTTTCAATATTTGATCCTTTATCTGATTTTTTTCCATATTTCTTACAGCTTCCTGCATTTAATCTCCTGTACGATTCCATCATCATCACACATTGTCGTAAATGGTTGCAGTTTCCCGTCTCCCCTTTTCCAATCAGTCCTCCAAATCGAGCCGACCCTCTATTGTGACGTCTCCTAATGCCATCGCCCAATTTTCTCGATCATGGATATCCTGCATGCGAATCATAAACTCTCCTCGAAATCTGCTTATTTGTGTCATTTATTCCGAATCGACATCGTCGACTCGTTTGGAAAGAAGCGTCGTGAAAGTGCAGACGAACGAGGTGTCGTTTAATCTATGGGTTCGGGGAATGGTGGAGGGCGTCTTTTCGTGATTAGCCGCGCTATCGGGCGCCGTTACTGCGGCCCAAAGTCTTAATTAAATCTCCCGAAGGAAGGAAGGAAGGGCTCTCTCTCCAGACTCTCTAACCTAATTGATTGGCGGACTCGCGATTGGTTCTTAGGGGCGGACAACTGGCCTGGTGTCGCGTTCGCGATTCAATGTGACAGCTATGAGATTAAAATCTTCCTTCCGCTTCCAGAGGCCGGAGCCGGACGACGGGATCTATATATTTTATGAACGTTAATTTGCGGCCCGGATGTCACAGACGGACAGGACATCGACGAAGAGGATACGCTTTGAAATAACGACCGTATCATAAGTAATTTGAGCAAACTGTGGAAACGAAACGGCATTTGGGCTACTTTGAAGTGACTACGAAAAATTAGGCCGTTCTGTTTGTATTCTCGTTAAAAATCCTTCACAGAACAATTCCCCAATCTGGGGCCTGAAGAAACAGACTGAGAAAATGTTACAATTCATTTGGGTACGATACCGAATGAAGAATTTCCTGTTCGCAATTCTGTGGATAAAATTCAGTTGGTTCTCTAGATTATTAGCACTTTTTTTAAATCTTGTTGTGCGTTCTGAAATCTGCCCAGTGGGCAATAATGATATGTTAGATGACATGTAGAGTACCAGTAAGTAATAATCTCCTTTAAAATTTATTTAACTTTTAAGTTTTTTTTAAGTGTGAGCTTTGAATCTTTGATTATTTGGATTCTGTAGTTAGGTCAGCTGGCACCATCAGAGGTTTCAGCTTAGGCACTTTGTGACCATCTGACATATTTAATTTTTTGGTCAACACAGTAGAATGTTCTCATACTCTTTCACAATATTTCGTTAAATCACCTAGTTACGGACGTGGTAAGTTGCTTCGACAAGGACACGCAGTATCTTATTCTGAATTTTTTGTTAGGATACCCCAAAACTGTCTTCAGTAGGTCTACACGTGTTTAAGGATGATCTTGGCAGTGCAAGTTGGATTACTTACCGTAATTGTTTGTGAGTATGTCACTCCAGGTCCAATCAGTCGCTATGGTTGTTTTTCTTTTAAGAATGCTTAATATTGTAGAACTACAATAACTACTGGAGAAATGAGACTTACTTAATAACTTAATATTTCTACTAAATTATGTAGATATTTGCGATTTTTAATTTACTCTCGAGTCTTCTGTGTCTTGAAGCTTTGTCGTCTTTTCATCACTGCGAAATCCCATAACTCGCCACCTGAAAAGACGCATCCTGGTTATTAAATTACGTGAATAAATTATACATATTAGCCGTAAATGCCTTGTTTGAGTAATTTTCCGGGGAGAGAGTGTGTATGAAAAATCAGTGGACTGTGCAGAATGTCGTGACAAGTCTGGGGACTGGAGGAGACGTCTGCATGCTCTGTGATTCACTGTCGCCGTCACTTGTACGAGCGTCGCCGTCGTCGTCGTCTCTGCTCTCGACAACTGCAAGCTCAACGATGCTGCGATGGCCTCTTCACTTGTACTTCACCAGCGGATTTTAGATCCTTTTGTTCGGACACGCGCTCCCTTACTCTCTTGCCATACCACACAGGACCACTCCAGTTACGAGTCGGAATGGCAGTGTTATTAGCACAAAGGACGTTTTGTATTTAACGACTTTCTTAATCAAAATCTGAATGACAGCAAAATATTTAAACGAAAAAGGGAATTTCTTTCGGAAGGTTAGATGGGTCGTCGAGGGACAAAAAAGAAATATTACTTTATTTTATTTTTGATGCGTCTTCTGAGCGCTTTTAGCTAGACTTATCTGTTTAGAATTCCTAGTTTTATAAATACTGTATCTATTTGAATGAAAGAAAAATCTGGATACTTATATGAATAAAGGCTAACTTCAAAAGTCTATTACTGCATTTTTATTTCAACATTGACTTCCGTCATGTTTCTGCTAACTGCTACTTCAGCTTTTATGTAGTTTCACTTCCACATTCTCCGCGTATTTTCTTTTATTTTTCAACTAACCATTAACGTATTTATAATAAAAAGTCGTTTCCTTTTCATTTTTTTATAAAAAATGTGGTACAGTTTTATAATGAGTACTAAATTTTAAAGATTGATTGATAAAATAGACTGATGAAAATTTGTTTTAACTGTTTTAACAAATGTTTAAGTTGAATAACGTTGCAGTTGAGAATAACTTATCATATCCATATTAGGGCCGGTTTTACGAAAGTCGGATAAGCATTGGAATAACTATTCCGGAATAAGGGCCGGTTTACATAGCCTCGGTCTACAGTTTATACTTGGATTTATCTGATTCGATTTTCGTAAAAGCCAATTTATCCCGAGTTATTCCGGAATAGCGTTATACTTGGCATATTCTCCTTTCGTAAAACCGGCCCTTAGTGTAATTGCCAAAACCCAGAGAAAATTTCTTAAACTTATCGGGTTTAAACTTCATCTGCCTGTTGAGGAATTTAATGAGTCTAGCGTTGCAAGTAGACTTGGTATTGCTAATCTATCTGTGAGGAGTGATTACCATGACCTTATGTGGCTACACGTGATAGTTCACGCGACAATTACCTGCCTTAATTTATTGGCTCTCTTCCACTTTCATATCCCCACCAGATCCACTAGATCAAACTACTCATTTTACACAGATCATGAAAGAACAAATTATGTGAAAAATGATCCTATTAATAGACTCCGTAGGCGAGCAAATTTATATGCTGACAAAATAGATTTATTCCGATGACCTCCTAATGCAATTATCTAAACTTAGCATGTAGTCTATGTGTAAGATGCAATGTTACAGGTGACTAAAATTTATGGTAAAGTTTGTAATATTATATTTCACTGTGAATATTACATATACAATCTGTAAGTGTTTTACCGTTAATAAACGAATAACGAATATTATAAATCAATAACATAATTACTTTATATTTACCTAATAAAGTATCGTATTGAACAAAGTAATGTTACAACTATTTCCAATAAATTAATGGCCTCGACCTTATCTTACAAACCAAAGGTTAATTGAATACCAATCAACAATAATTACTTTCATCAAAGAAATGGCTGCTTTTTCAAGCTATGACGTCGTGTATTTTTAGAGCAATGATACTTGCACAATTTAAATATTTACTTTCTGAAGATAAGTAATTTTATAAAAACTGGCTGAAGAAGTAAATTAGGAGGGCATCATAAAAATTAGCAGGCTTTCTTACTTCAAAAGTTTGAAAATCTTGAAAAAATAGTTGTTGTTAATTCAATGAACAAGTTTACATAACTCTGGTTTTTGTTTACTTAATCGTGGTCTTTGTCTCTTTTTGCTAGTTCCTCTGCCTACCGTTCTCAATCTCTCTCTTCTACTCTGTTTCTCGGTATTTCGTATATTTCTTTTTATCTCCATGGTTCTCTCTTATTATTACTATTTTTTTATTTCTTTCTAATTGCTCTTTCTCTGTCACTGCCAAACTCTATGTCGTCTTATTTAGGAACGTTGTTGCACGTGGTGAGACGATTGTAGAATGTCGGCTTCAAACTTCGCACTACTCACTACTGATTTATGTAAAGTGCAAACGGCACTATAATTCCATTTGTTCCAAAAATTAACACTATCAATCTACAATAATTTTTAGGTAAAAGAGACTAAAAGTGCTTTAAAGGGGATGGTTTTTGACGCTCAACTAGGTAATTATTGTTATAAAGACATTTATTTTTTCTTTCGTTTTGGTTATTACAATAGTACAATTTATTTCAGCAGGAAAGCAGGTAAAAACTTATCAGTATTTTTAGGACTATACATACTAACAATGAATTTTTAACTGACTTAAGAAAATGTTTACATTCTCCAAAGAAAGGTAATGATACTGTACACACTGCGAAATAACTAAAATAAATAAAAATTACTTTATCTTTATAAATATACATTTTTGATACTTACCGAAATAAGTAATCGATAGTTAATGTTTATGATCCCCGAAGCTGACAAAATTAAGGAATATTGACTCTTGACCATCAGAATTAACACCAATCTTCTGTTTTTGGTGTTGTAGTAATACCAAGGCAAATTTCTAACCGAATCAAAAATTCTTTCGGACTAAAATTGTGTTTCTAATTATCAATCTTAATAACAAATTAACACGTTTACCTCCATTTCCAAAGCTTGTCCAAGAGAGACAAAAATTCCAGTAACCATCAAACAGTAGAGAGAAATAAGTGCAAACCTACCGTAACCTTCCGCTTTAATTTCAATCGATCCTTGCTGAAAATATTTTTATCTTTTTGTGTTTACTTGTATTTATTTACAATTACCAGAACGAAAAGCACCGAAACGAGAGTCATGGTTCCTGCTATGGTAAATCCAAAAATTGGATAATATATGGCGTTGTTGATTCGATTGCCACATCTAAAAGAGCATTTAAAGTTAATAATGACAGTACAAGAGCCGGTTTAATTGTAAGTAACTGGATCGGCTCTCAGCTTATTTGATCTACTGACCGTCCAACTAGCTCATGAAGTTTAACACATGTGACTAGTTTCTTGAAAATATCATCTTGGAATTTCACATTTCTAATTAGCTCGGCACCTGCAAAGGTGTTGCAAAATCGTGTTAATTTTTCAAGTTGCTTATTGAGATAGTATATATGGAACTTGAGATGCAAAATGACGTGAAGCAGGGTACAGCCGTTGGCTGTAACCACAAGTACGACGTAATAGCAATGTGCGTAAATAAAAACTATTATCACTGCAGACCACTCTCCACAATAATCGATGGCCAACTTAATGGGTAAGGCTATATCATATTCATCACCATAAACTGGCAAACACACTACATTTGTTAGCAGAACCACAACAATGGTTGATGCCGTCCAAATTTCCGCTAATTTTGCTTGCAACTTGAGAGGTTTAATATCTTCGTCATTCAATTTGCGGTAAAATTTCATTCCTGATAGCATCTCATCAAGTCCCTTTCTTTTTGTACTAATATATATAAATGTGCTGTATGCTGTAAGAATCTTAAATTTCAATTAAAGTTAATGGGGTTATTAGGTACTTATTTCAAACTTACTGTGAAACTGCCGAGAACACCAGGAGAGTAGTGTTGCCAAAATTTTAAATTGTAAGTGGTGAAAAGTATGAAGCATACAATAACTTCACATAGTATTACAAGAAAGAAAACGTATTGCGTAACAAAACGAAGTTTGCCATTATTTAACAATCTTGGTAATGCGTCAACATTGCGTAAAATGTCTTCTAAAAACATCAAAATTGAATTTGAATAAATCTAAAGAAGTTATTACCTTGCATCGCGTTGACAGTTATGACGATAGGTATCTACTGACAGGTAGAAAAAAACTTGGCTTGTGAATAATGCAATAATTACATCATAATGAATTTATTATCACAGTCTAAGAAGTAATTGTCCAAGTTAGGTTAAAGTTGGTACAGCAAACATAATGTCATTAATACAAATTACGCATTTATAGTAATTTAACACACGAGTTAGTTACAACATTTTTCTGTCGATCGTATATTATTATAAGTAGAAATACTACTCATTGAGATCACTAGATTTTTGATTTTAAAAGTTTGGCGTGTATTAATGTCAGCATTAAACTACGGTAAAATAGAGTTTCTCGCTATTACCAGAGGCGTGCGGCATGGACGCAGGAATAGTTTCCCCCCTCAAAATTTTACGTCACTGGTGGAATCGCTTTTTTACTATGATTATTCAATTTTTAGACATTTTTTACGAAAATCATGAATTCTTCACAACGATAAAGTGATTATTTTTCGAAATAATTAAAGTTAAGAGGAACGTCTCCGCTGCACTTGACTCATTCCATTTTCTTTTATGTAGTGATCTAAAACGAAAGAACTAATCTCTGCACGTCAAAAGGCATACATTGACGAAAAAACGCATGTGATAGCGGAGACGTTTATCTTAGAGATAGAGGCGCACAATATTCCGATTTTATTGTTTAATTCCTAAGAAATAATAAACATAAAAATGCTTTGAGTAATGCAAGAATGCTAGGCGGATATATCTACGTGAGATAAGTTGATGTTTTCATCGTCACATGACTATCAAATTGTTGATTTGAAATTAATCCCACTGTCCGCTGAGCAAGCTGGTCGCTGCATGTAACATACAACATTACGTGGTTATTCACCCGGCGCCTCCGCCAATTGTAATAGTAAAGGTTTTAGGTATTAAGTGTAAAATTAATTTTTCTTTTTACAGATGTTTCTGAACATACTTTTTAAACAATGGAATATATTTTACTTAACTGATCTTGAAGAGAGAAGAAAATTAAAAAAATAACAAAAGCTGTCGACGTAACTTGAACAAAAAACGTTATAGTAAAAACAATAACGGCACGACTTTAATGTTCATTACCCACTGTAATTGATATCTACTAATTTTACGGTTTTATAAAATAAAAATTGGGATTAACGAATAAGTTAATATGATTAATAGAAATTTGCCATTGCGAGGAAATAATAATTTTGCGAAATTTTAGACGCTACTTTCCAAATCCGCTTAAACTTACAAGAATTTTGCCAGACGTTTTAGATAAAAATCTAGGTGTAGGTTTAAGAGAAAACAAATTTTCTTGAAGTCTGGCATTATGAAGAGAGGATAAATGCGAGAGAATTTTGATTTAGGTGCGAACAGCGCCACCCTTGCCGGCGCCGTATTTACCAAAGGAAATTTATTTGAAAGAGACTGTTAACATTCAAATTTATCCAGTCACAATTGAAATCTTAGCAATGTTTACCCTGAAAAAATACAAATGCAACGGCTCGAATACTAACAACACGCCGACGCGTTCTATTTGCCAAGTTTGGCTCGCAAAAATGAACACTGGCACAATATAAGGCTCAAGAACTTTGTCCTTTTCACCGTCCAGTAGAACATCCTGTCGCAAACATAAACACGGCGTTGGTATCGAAGTGTCCGTCGGTATCGTCGGAGGCGCCAACACCCAAATTAGTCCCTTTTCACCGGAACACAATAGCGTAGCGTGTTTGCGGATTCGCTCTTCAGATTGAAACGTAGAGGACGCGCCAGATCACAGTCGAGTGTTCCATTGATGACGAACAATGCGTGCTGCACCCTTGACTGCTTTGCGAATATTGATAAGTTGTTTAGCGGGGATCATTACAGGGGGTAACGCTCTCACAACCCTGAGAAACAGGGTTGATTGTGTGATGGCCCGGTTAGAAGACGAGACGGTGCGATTTGTTATAGGCGAGAAAGCGGGTTATCGGTTGACAAGAACACTCAGAACGCGACACGCGGCGAATAAAAGACAACATAGATCCGAATCCCGGAGGAAAAAGAGTTTGATTTTGCAAGCAGATGGGATAAAATTTATACCTGGCAGAGCAGTAACGAAGAAGACATAAAAAAAAACTAATATGAAAGAGGAAAAAGGAGAACTAATAAGTAATAGAATGTGGGACGTTGAAATTTGATAGAGATATGTTATAAGAAATAATATTGGAGCTTCTTTTTTATCTCTTCTTTGGCTACGCACATCTTTGAAATGCAGAGTTTTTTAATTAATTTTCTCTAATAATCTCCAAACTCTTATGTTTTCTAGCATAAAAATATACAAGAAAGGTGAACATCAACTCGAGTTATTTGGTCAAGTTATACCTCAGAGAGACTGTGCACGCGAACATTTTTAGTACTATTTAAGTGTTGTTGTATAGGTTCAAAATGATGGTATCACATTCCGTTAATGTAGTTGGAGAACGCTGCCAGCTATTTAGAAATTTATATATTCTTCTTGAGTGGCACCTAATTTTCACAAAAAAATTACACAACAAGGAAGAAACAAACAGTAAACGGTAATAGTAGTTCAAATAAAAATTTAATAGGAAACTTAGTTTACTTTACTGGAAAGCATCTTCAAGAGGTAAAGATGTAAAGTATAGCAAAAGTTTACTTACACCAGAAAGTCACAGATTTTAGTAAAGATCCTTAAAATCGGTAACACCTAGACTTGGAAAACGTCCTCAAATCTCATAAGTGTAAGAAGTGCTAGAAGTTTTAGATATTGACAAGACCAAAAGTCGGAAAACTTTCAAAATTGGAAAGTTCTGTAGCAATGGCAAATGTCCGCACATTTTAACAGTCTAATGCAATTTGCATATGCTTTATTATTCTCTCTGCTTTTTTGTGTCTCTTATACATATTTATAATGAAACGTCAAATTAAAACAACAAAGGAAAACAGTCACTTGAGTTCTAATCAAACATTTCTTCAATCCTCTCACTGAAATATAAAACTTTGAAGTGTTCGAAAGAAGTCAAGTAACTAATGCCCAAGTGCTTCCAGTGTTGGTAGTGCCCAATGTGTACGTTTAGTAAATACAAAAGTAAATATAATTTTCATAAGAATTTTCTCTAAGCTTTGTGATTTTGGAAGATTTTAGATGGTCGGCCTTTCCTGATTTTTGATCTGTTCAGTGGGAAAAGAATTTTTCTTTATTTGAGGTGGCCCAAAACCGTCCGTTATTTCCTAACAGATGCAGTCAAATCGTATTAGGTACAGATGGAATACACTTAAAACCTATATAGAACATATTTATTTGGTTTTTACCTCAATCAGACAGAAGAGTAGAAATTGGACGTCGTGCTTGACGGTCTCTTAACGTTGAGAATAAAACGATAACCAGTACAAATTGAGGAAATGATTTGAACAACTACATGCAGCAAGTCATTTTGAGTGGAGAATGACTGCCATAGCAATTGATAAAAATAAGACTTTCGAAAGTCTCCCCCGAAAGTTTTGAGCTGATCTGAAGGAAATGAATTTAGTTTACTTTCAGCAAGTCGAGAGCTATTATGTCAACCAGTTAAAGAATGCGATGGTGACATACATTTTATGAACCTTATTAATCATATTGAGACCGTTATCGGTTCCCGATTGCTTCACTGGATACCTGGAGGTTCTAGGTTTGCTTTGTCGGTCTCGTGGGGTAAAATAGGTGAGGTGCGAAAACAGGACAGAAATTTCTAATTGCAATTGTCTCAAGTTGGCCCACGTAGCTTTCAATAGGAAACTGGTATTAGTTCAAGGCACTATCTTCTAAAGCTGTTGGCCTAAGGAAAAGTGATTTTGCGGAAGTCAAAGGAATAAGGAAATTACGAGACAGCGCTAGTAGGAGAATGGTTGTCAAGGCACGATTTACATTTGGTATAGAGACAGCAATAAAAATCCCTCAATTTATCCCCGCGGGCGCATAAAATTCCCAGTTATTTCGCATTAAGTAATAAATTACGGTAAACAAATAATTTTATGAAATGCTGGCTCTCGTCCAACAACGCAAACAATCTTATTCTGCAAATATTCAGATTGTCTGGTCCGGACGGTTTTTGTGCGTAATGCCAGCATCATATTTCACACACCGTTCGCTGGTAACCTGAATAAAACACCGACCATCCCCACACACTAAACAAACTGAGCCATTGTGGCCTGGCCGATCCAGCTGCCAGGAATTCCAATTATTGTATTGCGACAATTTAATTTATCCGCAATAGTCCGAACTTGCAAGCACAGCAGCCGAATTAATAATGCCACTTCGTCATTGCCCGATTCTTCTGTTACTTCTCGAGATTGTCGTCCTGTATAAATTGCCAAAATAAAGTAAGTAATGTTATGGTGAGCTTGGAGTCTTTTATATTTCAGGGAGGTAAAGACAAAAAGGAAGTTAGTATTCCGGACTGGTCGGCGGCCTGTCCGAAAGGACCACTTGATGATGATAGGTTGAAATGACCGCAGAACGCTAGGATCCGTTAAGCCCGTCAAGTGCATGTTTTATTGTTACAATGACGTCCCTAAATTATATAATATCATCCTTGGCAGTTGGCACAGGAATCGGACAGTCGCGCGGCTAACAAGTTTAAACTTATAACGACCCGGAAACGACGCATACCTGAAAGCTCTCAGCTTAATGAAATTTTCAGGGGCATCTTATCTCCGGCTCTGGAAACAGCAGGATCATGACCTAAACGGGTTTGTGAGACTTTATCCAGCTATAAATCACAACTGTGTCTGGATTTATATGGAATTTTTTCTCTTTAATCCCGCATAATTGTTTATTGTTTTACGTGGAGGTGACGAGTTTTTCGTATTGCGTCAAATTTTTCTTTTCAACAAACACACTCATGAAATTCGCCCTTGTACCTCTGCTAAATACAATTAAACGGGCATCCGGCATCAGCAAATTTGGCGTATGCACAACAGCATGTCGAGTTTTACGTTCAATAGCACACGTTAGATGTGCGAAATAAACGAATTATTACATTTGTTTTATCTCCACCACAGTTCGTTAGAGTTACAAATAATTGTTAAATGGCAAGTGGCAACGCAAAAAATGAGGGAAAATTTGCCCAAGTAATGAATTTTTAACTGCACGCGATGATAAATTGTTACGTATTACGTATTACGTATTTGCTAGTTAGTTGACTAACCAATTAATAATATTTCTAACGCTAATTAAAATTGCTATTCTTCAAGAGAGAATAAGCATTTTCTAGTAACAAAATGCGTAAAAAGTACGCGAAAATGAGTGAACTAAAGCGCTTCTCCATCAATTTTTGTTGAGGACAGCCATCAATGCACTCAACAGAGAACTTTTATTTACCGAGCCCAACTCCAAAAATTGACTACAAAATTAATCCAGATTTTTATCACATTACTTCACTGAGCAATGCTTCAACATGCCCATTTTGTTTTTGATTATTTATTAGTAAATTTTGAAAACATTTTTTTTCTCTTTAAAGCAGTAATACTGGGTGTTTCAGTAATTTTGTTTCATTAAAATTGCATTTTTCTAGCTTTTTCAAATGATGGCTGATCGGGTCTGACAAAGCTCAGGTCACCAATTACAAGCTAAAAAATATCATAAAAAATACTTTCTGAAAATATTGGTCAAATGATTAGAAAAATATTTTTAGAATTGAGCCAGGTCGGTATTCCTATTCTGAATTATATTGGTTTGCAGCGACTGACACGCATGCGGTACAAAAATAACAAAAAAATCAATCGAATCACGACAAAGTTAAAAAGTGATTAATTATTTTCCCTTAACTGCCATCAGCTTATACCCGAACCTTGTCACAAGTTTCGAGTGTTAGATATCGCAATAATTTATCACACAAATCGCGATAACACAACAAAACCCCCGGTCCCATAAATTAACAATCGAGGAGGTGGTTGGAGGGAGCGGTATCGTGTGTCTTAGCATATTCTGTAGTGCATCCCGTCCGCTGACAATTGAATAACGATTTTTCACGTCGCTCCTTCGGGAGATGTTTCTTTATCGCGACAACCGTCGACTGGATCCAGATGTTTCTTCCAACTTGGGGTACTGAAGTCTATTTAATAACGTTTCACACAAGTCACACTGATAATAATTTCAAACGTTCACAATTTCATATTATACGAAAATTGGAAATAACGGCGCCATCAACTTGACGGTCTGGAGAAACTTCGTTTTATGTGCGGTGAGGAACGGGGTCAAGTGTAAGAAGATACATTTTAATTTTGTCAGTAAATAACCGATTTAGTTATCAGAGTCGGATGGTTGTGAGGAAATTGGAAAATTCGCCCACACATGCTACTCCACTAACGAAGCAATATCCAAATTCGTTCTGTTCGATTTGGCATTAATGCACACGTAGGATTGCCCCTCTTAAATCTCATAAAGAAACAAAAAATAGAAGCAGATTTATAATGTTTTTTTAAAAAAAAAAATTAACATCACGAGAGTCTCAAAAAGCTGTTAGTACTGGTGTTGTGGTGATTCCGTCACTGGACAAGTTTGTGTTCTTTCTAATTAAATGTTATTGTCGTTTTCTTTAGATTGGAATATTCACGTCCCTCAAGAGGTAAGGCCTTCCGCAAGTAAATGTCAATACAGCTCTACGATATGTAAGAGAATGCCCCGGAGGGTGAATGTCAGATCGCCGAAAGGAGAAAATGTCGAGCCATTTTGCAATTTCAAGGACCTGAAACGTAGATTTACCGCATCAAGCGCCTTCGATCGGAACGTTTCCACCGAGGAGTTCTCTTCCAGCTACTTAAGTAACTTCAAGTGTTCAATCTAAAAATGATCCAGTCTCCATCCCGTACTCGTTTTAAAAACTTTAAAATATTGAAAGTCTTGCTTAGAACGATTCGAGAACATTTAATAATAAACTGCTAATACACAACGTGGCTGCAGAATCGTCGTGAAACGATAAAATGGTCGTAATGGGAAATTGGGATTTAAGAGGAAAGAGTTGTTGAAGTGATTTATTTATTGGTTCACATATAGCGTGGCAGGCGGATCGAGCTTCTTGCAACACTTCTTGTCGAGAGTTGGAAATGTCACTTGAAATTTTAAAATATTCGGTGCGTCCGCGGACGAATGGCGAAAAAGTTATCCAGTTAGAAACTCAATTTAGATAAAAAGTTTATTTCGTCATTAACTGGCACATTAATGCTAAGATTGGCTGCATTTATTTTTATAGCCGGATATGGTTTATTGCGACTCGAAACTCTTTACTTCTGGGTCTGAACGCAATTGTGATACAATTGAAAACGAACGATATTATAGCTTTTTAAGGGTGGAATTGTAGGAAACGAATGACGTGCAAATGTTTTTATGGACGGCGATGGCAACTATGTTCATTTTTTGGCAATATTTTTATTTTATAGCACACTTTTCAACTTTTTTGATATTTAACACTGCTTATAGCTCTTGGCCTGCAATATCAATAGTTAGTACTAGGTAGTGGTAGGTACTAGTTATAGGTGTTATAGTTGGTGGAAGAGGTGCAATTTTCATAGGTTTAACAGTTGTCTATATTATTGTCAAACATAGTACATTTCCATTATAACGCAAGTCCAGAGAAAGGCATTGCTAAAATAAAAATGCAATTTTTTTTAAATATAAAACTTTTTTTTCTGATTGATTTGGAATTTTTTCTAAATTTTATATTAACTTTTTACTGCATATTCTAACTAAATTAGACGATAATTTGAAAATGTGAATATTCAGACAAATAAACATCAAAACGAGACGAAACACTTGTAATTTCGAATTTGACATCTAACTTTGGCAAGTACTTACCACCACAAAATTAGTCAAATTTTAAAATTAATTGCAAATTTTTATTTTAAAAAGGCTCAAACAAAAAAAAATTATAAAGAACTGGTTTATAAGGCATTTATAGCACTCGTCCGTTATAAAACTCGTGGCTGCGCCACCTGTTTTTTAAACTTGGACTTTGCCATAAAATGTATCCTTACGGAGTTCTATAGAATAGAAAATAGAATGTAAAGATAATTGTCGAAAATACGGGTTCAAGCGGGGTGTGACACATGACACATCTGAATCGAAACGTTTGCATCAGCCAAGATTACGTTATTACTACTCTTTGATGTATTTACAGATAAATTTACGCGGTTTGGAAGAACGTTATAGAAAATCGCATTTCTTATTGAAGTTTGTGAAGGCCCACATCGATTAATATAATTTATTCATTATTGTTAATTTCTCCAAAATGTCTTGCTGTCTTTTTAATGGACTATTCCTTTTTGCGAGATTTCATAAACATTCTTTATAAGATTCATGCGTTGAACTATAACCATCTAATTGTGTCTATCTCGCGGTTGAGAGCGTCGTTTTTTGGTGCTGAAGCTGGATGGCTGCGGGTTCGGCTAAATGCAAGCCAATTTGAGGCTGTTGAAAACAACGTGGAAGTTTTGGCTCAAAACAAGGTGGAAAGTTTGTTTGATAAATGTCGCCTATATATTCGCGAATAAAACACATCCATAACATTAAGAGCGGGCGAAGGAGCAGTTTGTGTCTGTGGTAAAAACAAACCTGCGGCAAATGTAGTGTGAAGAATGAAAAAGGAACGGCCATCAAACACAAAGGCAATCGAATCTTTGGCAAACATCGGCGGATTTAAGAAATAAGACATAAGCATCGTCCCTGCAACGGTGTGGCAAGGTGGAAGACGGAAAGTTGGAGAAGTTTCCAGGCACCGTTTCGACCTACTTGTCTGATTTATCTAGTCGCTGTCACCTCACGGGCAAACCGGAACTGCAAGTCGTGCTGCCCAGCGCCGGAAACGTATATTTATGGGATTTATAACGCAAAAAAAATATCGGCAGAAAAGCCGCTAGAAAACAATGTCATTAGTGCATTCGTCATCGATATTTTTCGACCTAACGTCGGGTGGCAAAAAGGTGAAATTTGTCGTCTAAATGTTAAATTATTCAGGGATAAATGGGCGGAGCGGGCTCGAAATCCGTGTCATTTTAAATTATTGACGGAACGTAAAAGATATTACGGAACGTCAGGGTGGTCTGACAATGCTTTTTGTATGCTTTCAAGCGGCAATATGTTTGTCGATTTTCCAACGCCTTGTCTTATAGTTTACGTGATGTTATTACAAGGTGAGGTTGTATATCATCCGTGTCAGTTGAACGTAATACTTTCATGTTAGTACGGTTTATTGTCTACGCGAAATGAACCTCACGTGAATTATTGCTCATCACTCGTAGGTACCCACTTTGTAATTATTTCACTACCAAATGTCTGCAACGAATCTTGAATTACTTTGCAAAACACTCCGCTGTTCTTCTCCCTTTCTTTGCGGTAATTTAATCAACATCCGTTCTAAATGCGTTTCGTTATTTGACTCAGAAAACTCCAGTCTCCAGCTAACCTTCACACAACCACCTGCATTTCACGTACGTGAGGTGTGCGAAATCTGAAATAAATGGTTTGAAACTTGACATCCTGATACTTGGTTGGTGATGCTGGTTGGGTTGGGAATCTGATATTAAATTTATAGTATGTACAACTACCTATAACGTGAAACACATTTTAGCTCTAGTTTCTTAACCATCTTCTTTACTTCGTAAAATTGTCATTTTCAACTGCAAATTCGTGTTTCCACCTTATTATAATGTTTTTTTTTTCAGAAAAAATATCCGGGATACAATATTCCAAAATTTCGTGTACACAAGACTACTGCAGATTTCTAGAATTAAGATGTCATTGCGCTATACTTACCTACACAGTATGAGTAGGTAAACACTGGATCTCAAACCCTATTTGTCCCACATCAACGGGGAAAATGTATGAAGTAGGGAAGCGCGGGGCTTGTTGTAACAGGGGCAAGTAGTAACAGACCTTTTTCAATAGGAATTTAAACTTTATTCACGATTTTTTTTTTACCTAATTTTAAAATTATACCGGGCCACGCCACTTTATCACAGCCAGTGCCCCGCCAGGCGGCGCAGTGAGTGGGTGCGTGCAAACGCTTCCTTGTTGACAGATAACCTATAATTTTATTTTCGTAAATTTTTGGTTAGCTTTACTATTTTCGACTAATTGGAGCTTTATGTATTTTATTTGATGCTAAAATATAACTATTTATGATGTTGTGTAACAGTTTTTGAGATTACTAAGTTGATTTAATAGTTATCGTGATAAATATTATGAACTGTACCTAGGGGCTAGTTGTAACAAAACCTCGGGGTTTGTTGTAACATGTAAGGTATAACTAAGAGATAATAACAAAACTTAATTTGGAGGTTTATAATTTAATTTACTGTGATTATAAAGTGCCATGATGATATATAAGTACCTATAGTAGTACATAAGTACAAAATTAGATAGATAGTTAAAAACTTAAATCTTTAATTTGTTGGTCATAAAAAAAGTATGTTTTAGTTAATTATTTAATAAAAAATACATATTATAGAAATACCTAGTTAGTTTTTGTTGTAAACAAAGCAAAATGTAAAAAAATTAAACGATTGAAGGTGTCACATTTTTGTTTTTTATTGTTGTTACAACTAGCCCCAACCACGGGGTAAGTTGTAACACTTTCCTTTTTTTTAAAAAAAATTAATTGTGAAAGAGTTACCTGTATATTTCATATTTTTTCAATTTGACTTAATAGAAGAATAGTTAGAGTATCAATCAAAGTTTAGTTAGTGATAATTTAGCCAATACACTTCAAGATATATAATTATTTGTTAAAATTGTTACAACTAGCCCCTCGCTGCCCTACATCGTTCACGGAAAAAACAATGGTTGGCTTCTAGTTTTTTTGGGGGAACGGCGCAATCAGGGGGCAATAACATAAAATAGACATTAGCTCGACAATTTTAAATGTGAAGGTATACTGAAATGTGTTTTCTGAAAGTTTGTCAAAATGCATGATACACTTATGTCAAAACTTGGTGCAAAAATTTGTGAAGTAAATAAAAATTGCTTTCTTATTATTCTTTATAATAACTCAACTAACAATTATTTATTCCTGCACATTTGTACCTGCCAGTTAATAGAGCTAGTGAAAATACTCCGTTTATATTTCAGACAACTATTTATTATAACAAAGCATATTAATACAAATAAAGGGATTACATCGATTTGATCCAAATTTGAAAACAAACCCGGCCACTACTGACAGGAAATCCGGTGATTCTCCATGATCCTGACATGTTTTAAAATTATTCCAACATGTAATTAAACATATGAACGCAAACATATTTGAATAATAGCCGACAGCTGCTATCCTGAATGATGTATAGAGATGTCGATGTTTAACAGGTCACTACTAAATTATCTATTACAAAATTTTCATGAAACCTCAAAATTTACTTTGTTGGTCACATAATGGAGTGTCAATATTATGAAAACTACTAACGACGTGGCTAGAAAAGAGGACGTAAAATTTTCCAATCACATTTATAGACACTACAATCGTTCGAACTGAAATATACGATGCGCATGTTTTTCGGAATATATTGTGCATTATTTGTATTTTCTGTAGTAATAATGTTTCTCCGGGGATATATCACCAAATGTATTCTACCCAAATGAATTCTCTCTGGTATCTGTTTTTGGATCTATTGTACATTTATTTGTTATAAATGTTTTTGCAGTTTCCCGACTGTATAGTTGAGTTGTTAGACCACATGACATCGCATTGAAATAAATTTATATAGAATGTCACACAGTTCTGGTTCGTAAAATGAAGCAGTGACTTTACACACAAAAACAAAAATCGGTCTCTGTAAACAAGAATTTGAAAATTCCGGATTCAAAGTTTCGTCTAAAAATCTTGGACAGGCAGTTTTGGAATAATAATAAACAGTTTGCATGGTTAAAAGTATGCAGTCGTAACCACAGGAAAGCTATCAAACTTTTGGCTTACATTCTTTACGCCACTGGAAATTTTTGAAATTTGTCTTCGTATACAGTTGTCTAATGAGAATAGTGATTTTGCAAAAATCTTAATTTGTGGCTTCGGTTTTGTAATAAGTAATCAAGTGTTATTTTTTGTGACGGTATCCTAATGATTAGTGACAAAAGGTGCTAAATTATTCAAACAATATTAGAAATAATTAGAACTCATACTAAAGATCAATTATGTTTCCAAAATTGACAAACAAATCAAAATGTTGTAAAAGCTACGTTCTGTTCTGAAGTGCACTAAAATAAGAAGATACCATCAATTTCAAGAAAGAAATCAGTAGTGTACAAAACAAAAAGGTTAAATTATGGACGACTTCACCGCCATATGGAACCACTGGGCATTTTGTTTGAACCACCGACGTGACGTCTGAAGGGGAAAAAATTTTAAAAATTGTCCTTTGTCGAGTTTAATTAACGCTAAATGATTTTAAATCGGGGCTCTGTTTATGGATTCGAAATCGATAATTACTGCCAAATTTCGGACCGCGGCTTTAGGGATGCAATTTATTGCCGTGGGATTTTCTAGCTTGCTAAAACTAGTGTAGTTTAACACACGACGGGCTATTTAGTGGCGGTGGCCAAAAACTGCTGATAAAATTGTTAAGCGATAAATTATAAGCTAGCATTAAACGTCGAGTTAATAAATTTGAACCGAAAGTAAATGGCGCTTTATCAGTCGGCGTTCAGTAAATAATTTATGAAACATAGGTGGATTAACCCTTGATTTAGGATGGTGAGTAGATTACGTTTCAAGTGAAGAGGTAATCATTAAAGCCGATTTTAACTGGTGTCGTAAATTACTTTAATCGCGTTGACATGTCAACGAGTGCGCATGGACACCGAACGGACAGGAGAGGATTCACTATAAATGCTCGCCCCAAATTTCGTAATTGATGTCAATAATAAAACGCTAGGACGTTTGGCCCTCCTGTCGCCGAATCGAATTATGAAACTTGTCCGAAGAACGACAACTTTGCACGTCAGTTTTACGTGGTAATCCGAATGGATGTCAGGAGTTTGACGTAAATTCTCCCGGTTTAATTTCATACAGACTTTAGCAATCATAAAAAGTAAAAACTTACGATTTTGTTCTAATTGAATCACTTAAAGTGCAGCACACTGAAATGCAGGAGAAAATAAAACAATAACGTGGTCTCTAGATTATCGCCGGACATTATGGCCATCTTCAGCCATCTTGAGAAATGCTGTAAATATAGTAACTTGCAACTAACTACTTTCACGGTCGATAATCTTGAAGAAAAAGTCATCGAATGCCCCAAAAAAAAATTCAATTAGCATATCTCAATTCTCTTACTTCAATAAGTATACGTTTATTGCAAAAATGTTTATAAGGTAACTTGTTTTAATAATGGCCTCATTATGGGCAGTAAAAAATTTTGTTAAATGTGTTAAACGTTTATGCCAAAGTTTTCTTGCAACGTTTAAATTTTTTTTTTGCTGCATGAGCTTTACATTTTTCTGAATGAATTATAAATTGCCGATTCTGTTCGCATGCATTTTCACATTACTGCGTTTGTCTATATACACAGCTTGATGCTGTCGAAACACAGTTTCCAAATCTTTATCGGTAATTTTGCTTACAGACATCAGGTTAGTTCGTCAATGTGGTACGTTCATGCAAAGTATTTTTGAGATTTACTGGACTCCACTTTTCTTCCCATGACAATATCAGTTGGCAGTTAATTTTTCACCACTGACTTTTTAGTTTCTAAATTTTTTATGGATAATGCAATTGGTGGGCAATAATTTAGTTCAGTCAGTACGAATTGCATCCCAAACAGTTGGGCAGAAGTTATTTTAATATGTTATGCTTTTAGGTTGATACCGAGACAAAAAATTTAAGTTTTCGACTTTGAGACGGGGAGACTCGAACTACCATCTTAGATGAAAGATGTTTAAGACTCGTTTCTTCAAAGTAACGCCGCAACAATTAATCTTAACGCAAAAATATTTAGACATAACTTACAGAAGATAAAATTCTCAACACTTTTTGTATAAACATTGTTGTTGTAATGCAGAGAATTTTGTCTTCTGTAAGTTATGTATAAATTTTTTGTAGTAGAAAAAATCACTGTCAAGCCCTTTTCATCTAAGATGGCAGCTCGCGACTCCCCGTCGAGGTCAAAAATTTGGATTTTTCATCATGATGGTTTCGACCTAAACAACATTTATATTAAAACGGCTACTGCCCCACTTCTTTGTAAGGCAAAGTCCATTTTTAATTCTTAGTGAGTGGACTAATAACATAAAATAGACTTTTTCTTTTTTTGGGGGTGTGGAGCCGGTCGTGGCACGTGGCATCCGTCACAAATTTTTACTCTATAATGTCGTTGCTTATTTCTTACGTAAAAAAATGTAAATCGTTTTTGTATTTAGCGATAAGAAATTATTGTTATAAAGAAGTTAGTTCGATCTCGCCGCTAGGACAGCACGAAACCAATAAAACACTATTCTTCCCAACCGGGAATAAAGTGGTACACTATTCCCTCATAATGAGGGAATAAAGTGCCACTTTATTACCGGGGAATAAAGTAAAAAAAATGCCAATATAACATAAAGAAACTCGTTTCCATAATAACCGTCAGACAACTTTATTTAGGTACATATCTGTCAATTATAACAATTATTTCTTCTCTAATTTATTATTATTAACTTAAACGGTTGGGAAGAAAGTTTTGTATGTATCTCTGGAATAAACATCGTTAATCCCTCGAATGAAAATGCCCTCGGCTTCGCCTCGTGCATTACTTACATTCTCGGGATTAAACTCGGTGTTTATTCTCTTGATACATAAATAATTATTCTTCCTACCCAGGAATAAAGTGGTACTTTATTCCCTTATTCCCTTATTATAATGAGAGAATAAAGGGCCACTTTATTTTCTAGGGAATAAAGTAAAAAAAATGCCGATCCTAACATAAAGAAACTCGTTTCCATAATAACCGTCAGCCAACTTTATTTAGGTATCTGTCAATTACAAGGTCAATTATAACAATTTTTCTCTAATTTATTATTATTATTAACTTAAACGGCTGGGAAGAAAGTTTTGTATGCATCTCTGGAATAAACATCGTTAATCCCTCGAATGAAAATGCCCTCGGCTTCGCCTCGTGCATTACTTACATTCTCGGGATTAAAATCGGTGTTTATTCCCTTGATACATAAATAACTATTACTACGTAGATATGTATGTATGCACTTGTGCATTTTAGTAACAACCCAGTGTAGGGATCCTGGAAAAAGCGATTGCGATCGAGTCGATATCTTTACGATTTCGGTCGCTTTGGAGAGAAGGGGTTTAGGGGAGGATCTTTTCAAAAATGCGAAACCAATCACTTTTCAGCAATTTGTTAAGGTGAAAAGACTGAATTTTCAAACTACCTAACCTAAGTATCGTGAACGTAAACCTCGTGGACCACAAGTCTTATTTTTTCGAATGCATTTTTAAAACGTATTAATTAGCTCGAGTGGAACATGCATGAGAATACAATTTCCGGAAATAATCAACGCACTAGGGATATTATAAGTGAAAATCGCAACGACAGAGACATTGATCTGTTATATCATTATGATGTCATTATTAATAAATAAATAATTTTGATTAGCTGAAATAATTTCCACTTATTAATTTCATGCAAGGTGCAAACATTTCCAGGAAATTTTTACATTGTCATAGAAACGACATCGAATTCTATTTTTCTATTGGCTACTTTTCGGTGTCTTGCGATTTTCATCAAAATGGATACCAACGATACATGATAAGTAGTACATGTGCAAACATTCGGAAAAATTGATCATAAGAGTCAAGAGTTACGACAATTTTCAAGAACTCTTCCTCCGTTATCAACCGTTTTCGAGAACATGTTTATTAAGAAAAGCCGTTTAATTTTTTGATTTTATATCCGCCTCTTAAGTTTGTAACAGTTATTCCGGGACACTATGTATACAAAAATTGAGATATGCGTATGAATTCAAACTTGCGTTTCAATCTGACAGAGTTAGAATATAAGCTACTGTATATTATGAATCCAACAAATTATTATAAATGTAACAAAATTTGTGGAGGATATTATTTTGGTATAGAAACATACTTTATGGTACGATTGTACCTAGGACTTTTGTTTACAGATATTTTTTCTGAATGTAATTACAAATGTCCAAGTTGACTGGGATATAACGTTTATTCAAGGAAATAATTAAAATGTTTGTCGACATTATGATTTTGTAAAATTTGCAAGCACGTTTTGAAGAAAAAATTCAAATAATCTAGAGATCATTTAAAAGTGGTTTCGGAAATAAAAATTGGTATTTTTTACCTACAAACGTTATAATATTGGTACATATTATGAACAACAATATAAAGATTATTTAAAAACCCCTTGTTAATCTCCAAATAACGATAAATATGCAATATCCGAAGAATCGCTTTTAAGGTGGCGAAGGAGACATTTTGCCAAATTTTGCTCGACTTTATACCACTGTAGTATGAAAACTTATGGCGTTAGAAAAATACATTTTATTAAATATTATAAAGGAATCTTTCAGTTACATACTACCGTATAATTGAAGTATGCATCTTAATTAACAAAGTGGTAATAGTTAATTTAGAATACGTCTGCAGCAATCTTTTGATCGTTATATCGCGGTTACAACCAAAGATTTTGAGGACGTGATCATTTCCTTGTACACAAAAAATTGTAATCTAAAAAATAACGAGCTCAAAATCCGGCTAAAGTTTGAAATTTTGATTTTATGATTAATTAATCAACGTTGCCATTATTTTTTTCTATGCGGTTATATGTTAATAGCTAGATTTTAAAGCGCTATTAACAAAAGTTAAAGAAATTTTAAAAAAAGTTAATTAGTCTACTGTCTATCTTAATCGACAACCTACGGTCCTATGCTTGCCATGTTAAATTTAGTTCGGTGTAGAGCCACCACGTGGCGCTTCAAAGTTTGAGCTGTCACGGACCTGTCACCGTCGATCAGGGGTGCACTTGCAGTCAGTTTTATGATCCCTTATCTGTTACTTTGCAATTGTACCATAAATAAACTGAAATGATGGGGAACGAAAGCAACCACGACAAACATAATAGTTTATTTTCGTTGTCCGGCGGTTACGGTGGTAATGAAGAAAACAAAATCGGCATGGAGATTCTTTGATAAATAGATTATCTTCCTCAAACTCATTGTACCCAATAAAATAACATTTCACTGCATTAGTGATCCTCAATTGCCCCTGAACTTGAAAGTAATAATTGTGTGTTTTTTTAAGGGTTAGTTGGTCACATTCCTAAGAAAGACAAAAACTACGTCTTTTTGAAACAACAGCTTTTCTCATGGTTAGTTGGAGTTGGTCTGTACCAATAATGGAAACGTCTTTATTATTCAATAATGTTTCCGTCATCTAATATTCCTAAGAAACCATAATTGCAGCAACATTCAACCAATCCTTTCTTCTAAAGACTTGAACAGAAAATTAATAAAACTACGAAAATCAAAGTGAATGTAATGCGACTCTTTGTTGATTGTCTTATTCAAAACTGACATTAAATGTCATCTAACCAGTATTAAAATCAAAATGAGGTATCTCAATGAGGTGGAAATTGCACGCGGTGTTGCTCTAATTGAAAATGGAACTTCCATTCGGCAAGTTGCAAGAGATGTTGGTGTGAGCCCATCGGGCATCCAGCGATTGTGGAACCGCCATAGGACATAGGTTTCTATAAAAGACGCCGCGGACAAGGTTGTAAGAGACAGACGTTCCACGGAGCTCTTGCTCCTGAAACATGCGCATTATGGGTGATTGTTTACAATGTCCACTTCTTGGTTTTTGAGATGTAGATGTGCTAAGGCAAAGAAAATAAGAGTAAAAATAAAAGTGGTTTGCACAAAAAAAAGATATTGATTTCCGTAATATATAAATGTTAAGGAATGCTTTGCTGTAATTGGCTTTTTGAAAATCCAGAAGTGGGTAAAGTAAACAATGACCGCATTATGTAAAACGTAAAACTTCTTTTAGTGGTAATTTCTAATCGTGCTTTTAAAAAAAAATTACAGGGCCCAGAACTGACCTTGTACAAAACTTTTTCGCGTGCCTCTAAAAAAAATGGAAAAAAATCCTTGTCCTGGGCCAAGAACCGAACCTACGACCTCGACCGTTGACTTTCAGCCACTAGCCCATGCGGCTACCTTACCAGCAACCTTCGAGTGCTCTATCTTTGAAGTCTTTTGTCTCCATGCGCGAAGTACATAATGCGCATCTTTCAGGAGCAATAACTCGGTGAACGTCTGTCTGTAGACGTAAATTTCGAAAACCAACTCGCCGACAACCTCGTCACAGGCCTCGTGGCAGTTACCAGATGGCATGTATTGTGATAAGAGAACCTTTTCACGGAAGGTAGTCGACCAAAGTTTATTGCCGATTAGGACCCAGTAAATCTTCTTTTCCATGGGGTTGTGTCATAAATTATTTTGGGCCAAGAAACAGCGCCATCTGTAGAGTCAGAAACACAACTTGAGGGGTACATCGTCGCGTTAAAGCAGCACCTTTGGAGTTGTAGAAACGATTTCCACTAAGAACAGGTAAACTTGGGTGCCGGAGGCTATAACCCTTCCACTTGTACCTGAAAATATTTAAAAATCCATCCCCTAAGCCGTCATCTACCAATGCCATTCATAGGGATGCACCTTCGGCACACCAAAAAATGCGATAGCCTCTCGGAACTCTCTGTTTAACCGATTGCGACTCGGTTGATATCTTTCCAAAGCAACCGTTTTCGGTTGCTTAGAAGCGACTCGATCGCAATCGCTTTTTCCAGGATCCGGCTACAGGGTACCACCACAGGGGGTGTATGCCGCTGAACTGCAAGCTTGCATAAGTAACCTAGCAGACCAGATTATGTGTTGTCGAAGGAATGCTTTTGCTTGTTTGTTGTATTTGAGTTTTTCGGGGCATTCGCCAGTTGCGTATCGTAGCGTCCAGTTCAAAGATGGTTTTTTATTTTGTGATTAATATTTTAAATATAGCGAGTTACTGATATCGATTGGTTCTTAACTCTTCTTGATCCTTTTTTACTATAGTACCTTGGTTTTGAGAAATATTTAAAAAAAACTTTCATAGTGTTATAAAACTCTGAAATTTGAAAACACTAATTGACATGAAATTCGACTTTTAATTCTTCTAAAATCCGCAATCAACTTTAGTAAGTTGATGCTTTTTACTTCCATGGTTTTTTCTAAAGTTTTAAATGGAAACGTATAGAAATTTTTAATTTCGTTGCAAAATTGGACGGACTCTGGATTTAAGCACACTTTTGAAATTTTTAAGAAAAAGACTTTTTAATATTATTACCCCTCGATTGCGATGCCCCCCATAGAGATTGCCAGTTAAAAATATTTTAATGGTTTTGGGCCTCTATGTCTTATGTAGAACAAGTAGAATCTGAGATGAATCTGGTGTTCATCCTTTAGGACAGATTCCCTCGTTCAGTACTATATGAAAACTATGTCAAAACTAATTTTTTCAAATAGAGAAGAGTGGTTGAAATGAGTGATATTTTATAATTAAAATTATTTGTAAATATTTTTCTTATACTTCAACTAAACATGAGTTGTAATTGATTTCCAGCATTTTCTCTAATTGCGAAAGTACCTAACAACTATTATGTCTCGAAAGTAGTCTATTAACCGAATAGTACAGTATGTAATTTGTTTGTTTTAATACTATAGACTTAAAACCTCAGAGTTAGTATGAGGTCTATTCGAAGTTGATAGGCTTATAAACGAATAAAGATAAGATAAGTAGCGCGACTGGTTGCAAACGATGAATTTTACTACGAAACTTGTTCAACTCGAAATGGCTAGTGCATTTAAAACCAACGGAAAAACAGGAGGCATGTCTGAAATTGAGTAGCTGCACGTAAATTTGCCTTAATAACACACATTAAAACTTTAAGAAATTGTTCGGAAGAGTTAAGCTCTACTAATTGCACGAATTAGAACAAACTTATATTCATTGTAATTCTTTGTGACTCCTCCGGAGCGTTCCGCCACCCTCTCTGACAAATTAATTTATAGTTTCCCTTCCGAGATTGCCACGGTTTTCCGATAATCCCTCGCCACCCCCTCCCTCTTGCTCTAATTAATGCACCGCAGAGTGCATAAGCCGTGAATGCATAATAACGGTTTGGTACATTTCCAAATCGCCTCCGGCTGATGTTTACGCGTATAATTACCTGACCGCGGAAGGTAGCGTCTTACATTTCCGATTCTTTGTTATTTTTTTCCTTCCGTTTTGTTCTTTTGCCAGTATTGGAGAAATAAAAACCGAAATAAAATACGGCCACTAAAATCTCCAACGTAACTCGATCTATTCTAGTTCGATTTGGAGCAGCGACTTAACATTTTTATGGAGACTGTTTTTACCGGCTCGGTTTAACAGCTAACGTTTGCTGATTCAATTTTCTGCCTGGAAAGTGAAGAAAATTGTTACGAAAGTAACAAAGAGAAGTGGTTTTGGTTATTTGCTTTGATATTTAAGGCAACGCTGACCCGGTGAGAATGTCCGAAATTGTTTAGAGTTTCCTTTGCATCAGAATAATTTTCCGACGTGTTTAATGGGAAAATCGTGCGGATTCGCACTCGGAATCGACAATAAGAAGGGGGAAGAAAAGGAGTGTGGGAAATTGTACAACTGCATTAAAATGTAAAAGATTGTCGGCAAGGAACTAAATTTTAAACATCGCCGAGACGAAATGACAATTTCATTTCGTACATTTCGTAATTAATCAACCACTTCACGAGACGTGACTTGCCTGGTAGAATTAAAATGTCCAATTAAATGTGCATGTAAATTGGGTTCTTAAAATACACTTTTCAATTTCCTATGTTTTTAATTTTAAATTGAGCATAATGGAAATCGCTGGGACGAGAACGGAATCCCTTAATTTATACAATTAAATGTAAAACATAAAAGTCGACATCATTTATACACAATTACATTTATCTAAAATGATGCAGCTCTTGAGATTGTACGGAGCTCAAAGATTAAATAGCCCATCGCCAATTAGCACACATAAATTTTGCTGGAGATCGAAATTTGAATAATAAAGCTTGCTAGAGTTAGTGTCGAAGTATTATAGTCGTAGGTAGGTTATAAGGAATAACTAAGAGCAATTATGGGTGACGATCATGGTTACGAGGAACTCAGCGCAGGTCAGTAGAAACAAGAATAAACAAAACAAGATACTTTGAAGTCTCGTTCAACGAAGTATTTCAAAGTAAAGTTTTGGAGGTATTTACCTACATATGTAATTAATGTTTATTACATAAGTACAGTTTGTTGCAGCTTAGTTAGGAGGTGGGGAATGGGAGTGCACGTATCCCAATATACAGGTAAACATCAAATTCATAAATTCATAGACGTTCTGCAGTCTTTCAACCGTCCAACTTACCTGCAATGACCTGTAGATATGCTTTGAATTTTTAAAACTTTATTATAGATAAATAAATAAAGTAAACAAAAAAGTACTTATGAAAAATAAATATAAAATAAGCGTAATTTATAAAAATGGATCCCTACAAAATACTTACATGCAATGACGCCTTGAATGAAATTTATGAAAAATTAAATAGAGATCTTAGTTAATATTCAATATGCATACAATACATACCCATCTGTTTTGAACCGGCTTTAAACTCTGGAAATGTAATAGAAAATATACAAACTAGCTAAGTTCATTATATTAAGTTCAATTTAGAACAACGCGTATCTATTTGTCAAGACAGGTGTTAAGATACTTTCAATTTTACTTTCTAGACTCTTTGTCTCGTACCGTACCGCTGTTTTTATTTCATTATTACAAGTACCAACTACCAGTAGCAGGTACACCGACTGTATCCTGTAGAATAAAACCCATGGAAACCCCAAAATATTTCAGACTGCATCAAGAGAAGCTATTGCAAAAGTTGTAAGGCTAATTATAAAACATTCTTTACCACCTAAAAGCAAAATTTAAAGACCTAAGTACATTTAATCATGCAGATATATAACTTTCAAACCAAATTGTTTTCTAATAAAGAGATACTTATTTACCTACCAAAAAACAAAAAAAAAGTTTGTTTTAAAATGAGAATTATGTATATCTGATGATGACGTAAAGAAGTTGGCTCATCCATTTTCAACAACAATTTGAGAATCGAGTAAATCTACAGGAAGTAGGGGACTTTTTTCAAAAATGACATAACATCCTTAGCATTTGCCAACATGAGCAATGCAGCGTAATTTAAGTCGTATGTCTTTTAACAATTTTAATCCTAATGATTTTATTCTAATGTGAAAAGTACTGTCGAGAAAAACTTGAAATTGAAAGACAGAGATTGAATAGTATGTAGTAACTCAAGAAAATTGTTGTAAATGGAAGTAAGGTTGTTGTCACAACACAGGATTCGTTTTGACATGCTGTGCTTCATAGATAGAATTTTTAAAGTGCATGATACGTGAGACATTAGTGATTAAAGTGGTTGCATAAGAGTTGAATTGCCGCTGAATGCCTTAATCTTATTAAACATCCCGAAAATGCCAAATAAACTCAATCAAACATTTCCTGAAATAAGAAATGTCCTAAAATGAGCAAATTTTGTGTTTGACATGCGATTATCTGTATGGTGTTGTTAATTTGGTTAGAACCGAGGTCAGAGTTAAAATTTAGATTTTACTTTATATTAGCAACAAAATAGTGGAAGCTCTATAGATTTTCACATTTTTAATTTATTCAAACCAGGAGTTTGTAATATATTCAAGTAATAGCGTTGAAACTGACAACACGTTTATAGTTATGCTTACTTAACAATATTACGTTATTTTAACGCATTTCTACCATCCTACTCCCCTCGAGGGAAGAGTGGGAAGAGCAATATTAGGACCAACTGCGTCGGGGCAGCGTCGGTTGGTACACGGACGGGTCGGTGTCGGACAAGGGGTCCGGAGCTGGAATCGTTGGCGGACGAACAGCTGAGTTGCTGAGGAAGACCTAAAAAAGGCGGTTGAACTGCTCACGGGACACTGCTCCCTCAGAAGACACCTCTACATTATGGGCTCTCTTGAGAATCCTATGTGCAAAAGATATGAAGAGGAGGAAGAAACGCTTCTTCATGTACTTTGTCGCTGTCCGGCTCTTGCTGCACAGAGATCCTGGTACCTACACTTTTCCTTCCTAGAGGTGAGTGAAATCAGGAGGGCTCGTATAAGCAGGTTACTGGGCTTCATCAGAAGCACAGGCATGCTCTAAAAGGGTCTCTAGAAACCTAACAGGGGTACACACAATGGACTTATTTGGCGTCAGGGTGCGGCTCGGCGACCAGCCGGGCCCCCCATGCTTGAAGAAAAGAAAATACATTTCTAGTAGCACTCAGCCTTTAGGTTGGATCTTAATAAAACTATTTAAAAAACATAGTGTTTGCTATAAGTTTCCTTAATTCTTCAAAATCCAGGAAGATTGTCATTTTCATAATAGTCGCCATCCTGATCGATAAGTCATCCAGAAATATGTGAACTTACTAATAGTGCTAATACAAGATCTTCAAGCGCGTTCAATGGATGCAACCATGATCATATTAATCTGTCCCCCATATACGGGGAAAGAAATTATGAAAGAAATCATCCAGTCACTATTAAAAATTCTTTTAATTTGTATATTGTATAAACTTAGTGGTTGTTCAAATAGAGATATAAACCTTTTCAATCATGAATCACCTTTGTTTCTCATGCGTTAGTAAAACTGTACTCGACTTTATCGTCATTGCAACATTTTTACTATCGCGGTTGACACGTTACATACTTTATTTACTCCTCATAAATCACCAAAGTTAGATCACCATAATTTCAGTTTTTAATTATTTGATTGATATAATTCTTTCTTACCGTCTGGCTGAAACCGGAGAACATCCCAGCAAGATCTAAGCAATAATTGATACCCAGTGTTTTGGCAATTTTGATTTTAATACTTTTACCTTCACAAATTGAAGCAACAGGTGTTTATATGATGTATAACAAGGTAGATTGGTAGCTTGGGCTTGTCTTAGCTCGTTCAGACTTCCGCATCCCATTTATTGACAAGAAACGGGAAAGCATCTTTTTCAAAAATGACCAGCACCCCCATTCCCATGACGTGTGGCTTGGCGAGCCTTGCTCGTGGCTCTTCGAGCCACGCTTCGGGATGTCAGCTTTAAGCATTTAAAATTGAAGTTTTTGAATAAAAACTACTTATCTGCAATTGCTTTGTGAATTTGTTGGTGTAAATAGTAAATACACTCTATTGTGTAATATTTTTATGTTTTACAATTTAATCACAAAGTTAATTCCTATCAAGCGTTGAAAAATTGTCTAGTGTCTACCCAGTTGTTCTTGGGTTTCGTATTTCACTTTTGTGATTATAATAAATATATTGGAGGGTATTGACATAAGTCATGTTCTTATTGAAATATTAAATAACTTTTTCGTTTTCAAGGCTTTAGATTTTTGACTTTTGATGTCAGCTTGATAAGTTTTTTACTTGGAAGTTTAATTTTAGGAATTCATAAATCTTGACGTTACTGTTTGTCTCTCAGAGACACTTCCAATTTGCGATGCGTAATGCGATTAGGTGCAGCTGTAAGTTTTACCCGCAATCTTTGGCTTTTTCTAGTAAAAATTTAGTTCGTGGCCGATTCAAGTGGATAATAATAGTAGGAAGTATTTGCGAGAAAGCCTCAAACTTCTTGTTAATTATCTTATCACTACATAGGGTAATTGAGTTTCTTTCAAACTTAAATTGGTTTATTCGCATTTGGTAGCTTTCTCCTACCGTTCTTATTTAACTTAAACTAAAGTACTCGCGATTCTCCTCAAACAAAGATTTTTACACGCAGACTGAAGAGATAAAATCGTTTCGTTTCAACAAGATAAATACCATAAATTCGTGATATTAATAATCTAAACGCGTTTCCACTTCCCACCGACCCGCTTCGTTCTTATGAAAATTTTCCATAAATTCTCGCGATGGACTTTTTGTTGTAGAGTTACAATGGCGACGGAAGAAAGGAGCGTAATTAAAATTTTCACTTTTTAAGTCTTCGGGATGCACAGATTTTGGACCTGATAAGTGCCACCAAAAATAATTTATGACAAACTTTAATGATTGTGCCCGTTCATTTTCGTTGAGCACCCACTTTTAGCGAGAATTACAGCTTCTTGGGAGCGTTTCGCTCCATTAATCCTGATCTTGACCTCCCCCCGTTTATTTTTTCTTTTAAATTGAAAAGTTTCAACGATTAAGCTAGAAGGGAGGACGGGGCGATTAAAAATTATTGTCTTTGTCCGATTTGCAAGTAAACAAGTTAATGGAGGATGACGAAAGGTTTTATATGCAGTTTAAACTGGCGGACAACCGACATTGGCGTTGTAAAAGTGCGGGTTTATGGAGTGCTCAACGTATTTATGGAAAATTGTCCCAAGTTAATGGCACGGCAGCAGGGCGCATGTCCTCAACTCTTCATGTGGTAAACTGCATTTGCTGGCCATAAAGAATTAGCCTGCTACCAATCAGTGCGGGACCATTTGCAGGAAACTAGGAACAAAATTTTAAATTTTGAAATCATGAAACCCTTCATGATTAAAGAGATATTTCAGAGAACAGACCTAGAGTAGCGTAACCTGAACTTCATTAGCGAACCAAATTCGTTTACCATCATTCAACCTCAGTTGCGCCACGTCTAATGACAGGTTGAATAAAACCATTTTAGGAATAACACAATCACACTCTTTCAGTGGTGCATTAATTGTTGTCTCCCATTGAATCACGAATGAGATCAGCAAAGTATTCGGCAACATGTCCCGCAGGGCGGATTTGATGTGGAGTGTAATAATTCGCAAAGCTCGCGAGGTTGAGTTAGTTCTTCATTACGTCGTTCCGCTACCTAGCTGATATGACAAAGTAACACCCCAAAGTCCATGAAAATCAACAATACCGCCGCACGTGTTAAGCGCCCGGAGGCAATAACGCTGCTGATATTTTCATAAGCGATTATTCCGGTATAATCGCGAGAACGGCGCTTTTAATATCATAAGAGACTGCTTTATTATTTTTATCTGCGGCACGGAACCGAGAATAAAAATGAACCGTTTAGTTTACCGATTAGATTTTTACGTTTATTTTTCTAACGGATTATGTCGCTGCGGGTTTTTCAGTTATTCAGGACGGCGGGGCGGCCGACGTTTCCGGAAGGCGAGCCTCGCGACATTCTAGTATGGGTGAAGTCGACCGGAAGTGCAGATTACCACGCTAACGCGTATAAATTGTCCCTCCGAAGGGGATATTTATCAGTCGGACTGTAGGAATTGCACGATGCATAAGACAACGTGGAGGTAGATTTGGTCGATTACGTTCGAGTCTAGAAGAAAAATCGGTATTACAGGAGAATGCAAAGAACAGAAGACAATTTAGGTCAATTTTGTCAATTGCAGATCTAAATCACTTACATGGCTTGGCAAACAGGATCATCAAGGTAAACGGGATATTTTATATTTGAACTTTCTTGCAAACAAGGCAAGATTGCTTGGTCGGGGTTATAAATATGTGCGATTAAATTTTATTCGATATTTTCGTTAGTTAACGGATATTGCAAGCAAGAACAAATATCCAAAATTTAATCTTCAGCAAAGGATGCTGACTTACGAATAATTATCATTTCTTAGGTCAACATATTTTGACATTAATTTTAAAAGAAGAACATAAAAGAAAACCAACTAACATTTCTACAACACTTAAATGAGGTAAACGATAGAACAGTTGCTTAAAAATATTTTAATTTTGATAAATGATCAAAAAGAAGAAAAGTAAGCTCAAAAAATAACGCTGAATTAGAATTTAATTGAGGTAAATCTAGATTCTGGACTGGGAATGTACAGGGTCAAAACTTTTGGACGTAAATGGGTTTTAGCTGTCCTTTTCTATTAAGTTTCGAAGTGATTAACTACTAATTAATAAAAGTCAAATAAGTTAAGCACAACTTTTATTTAATTGCAACGTGCCAAACAGTTAACTCAAATCACTAAAGACAAAAACTGTTTCTTAATTCTCGGACCTAACATTGGGCGATAATAATCAAAAGGAGGTCTAAAGCATTAATATAATGTAAAACGGAGCATTCGAGGACCATTTGGTCTGGAAACAAAAAAAAAAGAAAAGATCGTCTATTACAGTTCTGGGAGAAGATCATGCAAATTAAGGTCAGCAATGTCTGGTGTCAATTACTATCACCTAAACGATTGTGCACATGAAAGTCGCTAGGAGATAACCAATACAGTTTGCAACCAAATAGAGTATAGACTAAAGTTTATACTGGATAGCAAATACTTTGGATTTTCTATTGCAAAAACGTGTATTTACCCCGATACAGATGTTTTGTCTGTTCATACACTGCTACTAGTAACCCTCTTAATCAAGATTACAAAATATGAAAAACTAGCGGTACATCGAAGGATAGCCTGCGAATAGCTTAAACTAGATGATCTGGGAACTATTATACACAGAGAAATTAACGACAAAATAGACTATAGTACCCCCGCGAATCGGAATTGCCGAAAAAGAGGATGTGGCGGGCATAAGGGAGAGGATAAAATAGGCAAAAGATAAAATAGGACTTCCAACAAGAAACTTGGATGACAAACAAGAATCTCTTATTGATGAATGAACTTCGGAAATGTAAAACCAACGCTGATCAAGGCAAATAAACAAATCGCTCTCTTCGGTGCACGCTTTCCTATCCGAGAAGTGATCTTCTATATACTTTGGCAACACTATCTTTTTCTTTTTTTTTATCTGTAATCACTTTGATGTTTTCATAACGATTGTAGAGAATGCTTTTAATAGATTCCAGCTGTTTTTTTAACTTCTGGTTCAAGTTGAAGTCGTTGTGTACAGTTTATAGTCTCTCAATTTTTTTTGCATTCTTTCTTCAGTCATACACTCTTGGCTGGATGACGGTGATGGTGAGTTAACGCGACATGTAATTACCAAAAAAAAATTTAAAGATTCATATAACACCTTAGATCAGTTTTTAGAGTGTCACAACTTTAAATTTCCATATTATATTATTCGAAATGTTGTTACGTAACCCTGAATAGTCCTGTTATTGATCAAGAGACAAAGAAGCATTACTACAGCCAGATCTTTGGAATACATGATTAATTTTTTTAATGATCTAACTTTGACTCTTTACTCTACGTTTTGCATTAGAAAAAAAAAGATATTTATATTTGACTGCAAAAGGAGCGCATTGTAAAATTATTTTAATAATTAGAAAATTGAATTAAAACACGTGTTAAATTGCAGTGACAGATATGTATTAAAAAATAAAAGTAACACAAATAAAACTTAACGGATGTGTTCAAACTGCCTGCCACCAAGTCGAATGCAAGCGCGGCATTATCTTAAAAAAGACCCTTTTATCAGTCTCGCACTTCCAGCAGCATTTATTTGTTGTGCAGCTTCCGCGATGCGTTCTCTTAATTCATTTTTTATTAATTCATTATTTACTGGTGTTGAATAGACCTTTTCGTTGATCTAACCCCAGCAAAAAAAATCTAATGGATTTAAATCTGGAGACCGTGGAGGCCACAAAATGGGACTATTATGGCCGATCCATCTCTTTGGATAAGTTTGGTCTAAATAATTTCACACCAATAAATGATAAAAATGAATTGAAAGAACGCATCGCGGAAGCTGCACAATAAATAAAACGTGCTGGAAGTGCAAGACTGATAAAAAGATCTTTTTTAAGAAGATGCCGCGCTTGCATTCGACTTGGTGGCAGGCAATTTGAACACATCTGTTGAGTTTTATTTGTTTTACTTTTATTTTTTAATACATATATGTCACTGAAATTTAACACGTTTTTAATTTAATTTTCTAATTATTAAAATAATTTTACAATGCGCTCCTTTTGCAGTCAAATATAAATATCTTTTTTTTCTAATGCAAAACATAGAATAAGTTACACCATTTTAAAAACTACACTAAATGAGCCATCTTTTAAAATAACTTGCCAAGTTAGTGTGGTAATTTTTTCAAAAGTATGAAGAGTCAAAGTTAGGTCATTAAAAAAAATAAATCATGTATCAGTCAAAAATGTTTTTTTTTTCCCAAAAATCTGGCTGTAGTAATGCTTCTTTGCCTCTTGATCAATAACAGGACTATTCAGGGTTACGTAACAACATTTAGAATAATATAATATGGAAATTTAAAGTTGTGACACTCTAAAAACTGATCTAAGGTGTCGATTTTCACGAAATTCATAAAAGTCCCAATATCTCGAAAACTAATGACTTTTTACTAAGGTCATATTATGATATTCTGGTCAGTAATGAGCAGGACTATCAGCCCTCCATGGGTTGACGTTGAGTTTTGGGACACTCTGTATACTACAAAAAATAACAAAGCAGTTGATTCCGAGAAGTACCATCAAAAACTTTTGAAACCTTTAGATGAAAGGGCATGACATAAATAAGCTATTTATTTAATAAAATATATGGCACTATTGAGCGATTCAACTAACAGCTTTTAAGTTAGTCTCCAAGCCTATTTCTTGTAAAAACTAAGGACTATCACTAAATGATTATACCAATGGATTATACTCAGCCAGTAGCATGGATTTTCCAGCTGGCCCAAACGCCGAACAGCATATGTTCCGCCCTTTTCATTCTCTTTATTGCAACAACGATTCTAATGGCCCGCCTTCCAGTCCACCATTTATCTATTATTTATTTATTTATTTATCTATTTGAGGTTGTTACCATATTTATAACCAAAATTTAAATGTTGGAATGAAAGATGACAAAAATATATAAAACAATGGTAGCACAAAGGAAGGGGGACAATGAAGAAACCAAACTATCATTAGAAGAGGAAAGATGGACTGTGCTTTCTAGCAACCGACTGGAAACTTTACTGACATAACGGTGATGGAGAACGAAACACGGTGTAGAATGATAAAAAGAGTTGTCGGAAATGGTACACTCTCCGGTTTCGACAAACAAAAGTATCTATACTAAATCTTCAAAGAGAATATTTTGAAATCATTGACTTGGTTCATCAACCATTTTGACAATGTCGATTATCATTATTGATTTAAATCTCACTTTGTCAGCTTTTACAAAAATCTAATGATAGTTTACCGTGGCGGTCTTGTCGATTAGAACGCAGACCATTTTGGCAAATTTCCACCCATATATGGTAGAATTAAATACAATACGTAGCTTCCAGGTTAGCACGTCACATGGTCAACCCGCCTCTCCATGAGTACCTTTGAACTCTGTCAGGTTTGGAAAAGTCATTATTCTGCCAAAAGTTATGATGTAAATCACTTCAATATTAGCTTACATCTTTAAAATTTTCCTTCAAATAAAATATGGTCTCGTTTTATTCTGCTAAGATTCGTCGCTGTCACAGTTGCCTTGGCAGTTCCCTTTGGTGTGCGGTACTGTTATACCAATAATGTAATAAATGCTGATTCAGGAGAATAATAAATAATAATGTTCCAATGTTTTCGTCTAATTTATTAAAATTACCTACCAGTGAACCATTCTGGAGTCGCAGTCAACAGAGCAATGAAAAGCTGATTATAATTATTGAAAATCAAATCTCATCATATTTAGATATCGACCTAAAGTAATATTACAGAAAATGAATAGACTTATTTAGAGTACCTATACGAAACTTCAAAAGTAATAGTAAATTTGACCACTTTTAAAATGTTCTCAAGTTTTAATTACTGTGCAGTATTATTGGGTAACGTGGAATAACAACATAGGTGGCGCTTATTCAAAAACTTCTTTTATTAATTACTAATTAATACATTTGATATATTTATATCAAATGTATTAATTAGTAATTACCTCTTCTACTTTCCTGGAAAACCAAATAAATTAGTTTAATATAATGTTCTTAGTTGAAACAGTTTTTGGTAAAATTACATACACATTAAATAGACGATACCATTTTGCTACATCGTACTACCCATTACATCTTTGTTTCAGACCAGAGAGAATGTTCGGACTGTATCAAATACAAGCATTTGTGAAATATATTTATCAATAACATAATTATGCTGTCTACTATCGGTTAAAAACGATTATAAACTTTAAACTTATAAGTATAGCCTCGCCGCTGCACCGCTCCATTATGGGTTCCAACTTGATTTTACTGAAAGAAATGACTAATTATTACAAAAGCCGATAGTATGTAGGTATCTCTCGATCGCACCGAGGTGGTTGACTCGCCTTTGCTTCGAAGCGGCGGCAAAGAAAATTCTGGGGCTTAAGGGGTCAACATTGTCGGATCGACAGATTGATGAGTAAACTTTGATATAGCCCGAAAGAAATGTACATCATCACTTAATAATTTTCTAAAATAAACAGCTCCAATAAACGTATAACAGAAATTGAATAATGCAACAAAAATTGTCTGTCAGAAAAAATGTCGTTTTGGTATACACTTATGGATAAGTAATTCTTTATCGTAGTTGTTTATCTTCATAGTAGCTGCTACATCTTCTACAGCTACAGACCTTTGAATGAAGCATTCGTTTTCTTCCCATAAATCTCTCAATGAAGTAGTCTTTTTCCTGATTTATTAACTTTACTCTTAATTGAATTGTTACGAGCATCCTTATGTGCTCGGTACCCGTTAGACTCTAAACTTTAATTCTAATTGGTAGATATTAAGATTAAAGAATGTATCTACTATTGGTCCCACAAACTACAAGTTTTACAAACTTTCCCAAAAATTAACTCATATTGAGTCAAGAATATAGAACTCATGTTTCAGAGAACCAGAAAACTGTACTGTGATGGCATAACGGTCGCCAGAAAAGGCTTTTAGAGTCAAAAGTCAAGTTTACAAAAAACTCCTAAAACCTTTACGCAAAATTTCTGGAGTCGGTCGCTATTTCACAAAATATTCTATAATCTTAAAGGAGACAAAGTAGTTAAGTTTTTTGTTTCAGGTGACACGTAGATTTTTCAATTCATCAGCTGCTTTTTAGACATAACCGCAAACTTTTCCTATGGTTTCTTACAGATTTTCACAAGGTTGCGTTGTGAATTTCCGACAGGAACATACTTGACTTGCTATAGATGTTTGATGGTGTTTTGATGGTGTACTCTGAGTTCGCGTTAGCACTAGGCCTGCATCATATCAAAAATTTGATATACGTCGATATATCGTTAAATAAAAATATTGAAAAAATTAAATATCGCTATAACACACCGAATTTACTTGGTGGGAAATGGTAAATGATAATTATATTACTGGGTGCTAAAAAATATTTTGTCACACATTTATTTAAATATCTCTTATCTTCTATCAGTAAGTTGATTTCAGTAACACGTCATATTTTTATTCGAAATATTGATTCGTACTTCGATATATCAAAAAAAGTCCCAGGGCTAGCTAGCACTGCCGAGATGATTGAACTCTAACTACTAGAATAGTGACCTGTTCTCAGTTAGGATCGAGCACCCTCAGTTGGCGTTTAAAAAAATACGTAAGGATGAAAAGGCTTAACGAGGTAGGTATTCCATCATCTATATAGTTTTTCTTCGATAGTTACATAATATTATCTGTCTTGTTTTTAAAGCTTGACTGGCGTACTTACGCAATTGGCTTATCATTGCTGCTTTACAGCACAATATCCCCTATAGTAATTCCTAAAGCAATTTCATACAATATGAATTCATTGTTATCAGAAAAATATGGGTATTGAAGTACCTACTGATGCTAGTATTGTTTCAAATCCACAAATAGAATAAACAGAATAAATTATTAAATTGCAACTCCAAATATTTTAACTCTTCTCGTGATAAATTTGATATTTTATGATATGTTTTTCAAAAATTTATGGCAGCGGGCGCATTAGTTGCAGTTTTGCTGCACAATTAATTGACCGAAGTGCAGTACAGTACGTCTAATTAAATTTCTCATCGAAATTAGCTTTGGTACATTTTGTGTTCATAAAAGTACGTCGGAACTGAGATTTCAACTCAACTGATATTTTCAGGTTAGAATCATTATTACACTAGATGAGAAATTTATTTAGACATACTGTACTAGTCAAATAACTCTAAACCAAATATTCTTGACAGGAACTGTTGAAAGAAATTGAGATTTGCGAGTATCATGACTGCCCTTTTGGCACATTGATACAATCGTTAGGATCGTATTTCATCTTTTACCTACCCTTGTTTGTAGACGTCAGGGATGAAGATGAGTTGCTGTGTAGCTGCTCTCTGGATAGATTCGATAGATGAATAAAGTAAGAGTTGCGCAAGGAAAGGGTGGTGGTATTGAAAGAAAGTCGTATAATTTTGAACAATGTCCATATTATATTTATCCCACATACACACGGCACGTTGTGAACCTTGTCTTATCATTGTAATAATTATATGTACATTGTAGAACGTGTAGTTAGATATACATGAAGGCCCGGGCCGTTGCCGAGCGCTACAAGAGCATGCGAGCGGCCAACACATCGGCCCCTCGGCTGAACAACATAATTTCCTTATTATGTTACAAACTCTATCTGTACAGTCATTCTAAATTAGCAATATGCCATCGCCTTCATTTATTATCATAGTGTAAAATCTTGTTCATAAAGTACGTACTTACAGTAATTGTTAATAATAATATTATATTTTTTTCTTAATGTAAAAGTCAAAAGCGTCCACAGAAGGAATATGGTTATTGCTTTTTTATTGCAAGAAGCCGTACGGCTGTAATACAATGAGTTTACGTAACACTGAGCGACGTCACTTCCACCGGAAAGACCCTCGCTCCGGGTTTGAACCTACCGACTAGGACCGGCTAACGCTACCAACTGTGCACCGCCTTGAAGAAGGGCTTTCGGTGGAAGAAACGTCGCGGATGGACCAGGGGCTGCAACACAGGGACAGGGCGGGTGCCGTAATACATCGTGGTGGCACCGTACCACTCGCTACCGCTTAATTAAATTAGAGTATATGTATGTATATCATAATATCAATATATACAGCTTGTATACACTCAATAACGTAATCCTTAAAGTACGTATGAAAGTAACACAACAAAAGAGCGCGGGGCGCCTTAAGTATACAAAAGGTAGGGGCGGCGGCGCGTACTCTCAACCAGATTTTTTCATTAATTTTATGTTTTTTTCTTAATTTTTAAATAACTAATAACCTAACCGCGCCGCCCCCCAAACTATATAATTATACGCTTGCAAGATCAAAAGTAAACAGTAATAATAAAATTTGGACAGCACGATTTAATTTTCAGTGTATAGTAAGGCCCACGATATACAGTTTTAATCATACAACTGAAAACTTCACAGTGTGAATCAATATTGTCGAGATAATATTCCGTTTGGAAAATAATACGTTACAAACGACTAAATAACTCCTAAACTAGCCTCTACGGGACAGGCAAGTGCACCCGTCGGACCCGACAACAACAACAACAACGACAATAATTTAAGTACAATCGAGAATTTCAGCGGACAACTAAACTAACCTCAATTTTTAGCACCACCACATACAAACGTAAACAGAAAAACATCGGGGTTTGGTCCGGGGGTGCGCTGGCCGTTTATTTTTTTCAGATCCGAGTCGGCCCGCGTCCGGCCCTGTTTCAAAAGGTTTCTTTTTTGATATGTTGGTGTACGTGAGGCGGTGCGATACGCCAGGGCCGGCGCTGCTGGAATCGAGGCCCGGAACGCGGGCGAGGACTCGGAGAGACGCAACGACGTCGGAGGCGACGCGTTCCGACGCGCCCTCCGACGTCGGCGTCGTCTGCATGTTTAAAGCTTGGGCTAATGGGTCGGTGAATTTTTAATCGCGCCCTCGCCACACCTCGCACAACTTAGGCCGTCGTCCCCTAAATCAGGAATTTCGATAACAAACTTGGAAGTTCGTTTCGATACGATAAATAAAAATACAACGCAGCAATTACCGGGTTCAATTTTAAAAATCCAATTAATGTTCAGGAATAAATTGAAAATTTATGAGGTCGACTCAAATCTGCACTGGTGTTAAATTTGGATCAGTTGGAAGTAGTCTTGATTAATTTTGAAAAGTTAATTTAGCACTATCGAATCAAGTCTAGAATGGTCAAATCACGAAAACGTTGACTAGTATATGGATCTCTAAATTTTGCACTTGATGAAGAACGAATCAGATGACAGGGCTTAGTGACAAGGAACCAGGTGGCAATTGATAAAGCTCTGGGTACAGAACTGTATTTACCTACTATGCGTTAAGAGTTAACAGTTGATTGTTCGTCAATGTATCTTTTTTGGCGCTAGATGATAAATGAAATGTGGTGACTTCAGTGGAGTATGGGCTGAATAGAGCCTCGAGTTGTGGAAAAGTGGCAATTAAAATTTCGTGAGCCGACCCACGTGGTGTCTTTTTCTAAACTTATCCCTACCACTTAATGCAATAACACAGTTTACAGATATCAAAATATATAAATGAAACATATTTTTGGTTTAACCTACCTACAATTACCGTATTGCTCTGGATTGACATTAAAATACTTCGGCATTACCAAAATAAAAACGCAGTCACTGTATTGACATTAGTATTGACATTTTATACCTTTGGTCAATTCTCACCAAAACATGGACGGAAGGCCGCGACCCAAGAAAGTGCCACCTGCCGTCAGTCGAAACCTAAATTCCTATTTTTTAACACCGACATTGAAACCTGACGACCTGCTCCTGTTAAAAGTTTAATTGACGCTGCTGGTTGTTGAAAAGAAAAAACCGGGTTCGTGACTGAAAATGCGGGCGGTTTCCGGATGTTCCTCCAAAGATATGGCAGGTCATAAAATTTGAACATCGGCAGTACTAGCTGCTAACTTCGCATTACCTCGATCGAGGTTCAATAAATAAATCGCACAATTTCACGGAAACGCGCGCCTACCCACTACAGTTAATATTCAACTACAGTCAATCGTTGCGACAATTCGAACTACGGGTGAGGCGCGGCCACGCCCACGCGTTTTGGGAGGGGATAGAGCGCGTCGTTCTACTAGTGCGTACGCGTGACCGCTGCCGTCAGCCGTTTTGTTTGCATTTCCTAACATTCGAACTATATTTATGTAATTAATTTATATCGTGGTGTATTTGTACTGAGGAGACAAGCAATTGCAGTCAGTCAGACAACAATGATAATATTCATTTAACAAGCCTAACCGGCGAAATATATAACTTAAAAACAATAAAATCATAACACACCATATAACTCACATGGAGGACGTCGTGGGGCGGGGGCGCGGCCGGTCGTCACAACCTTGTTTAACTACAATTTATAGGGTATGTCATCCGAGGCAATCACAAATTTTGTTGCTAAATGCGCTTTTTGTGACGATCGGCCGCGCTTCCGGCGCACCGTTATAGAATATTCACTTAATAACAGGAAACATTTATATAATATATACTTTAAATTGATCTGGCCTATGCTAACAATTAGACAGATCTAAGGTTAGGATATTACATGAGGAATACGTTTAGGACTCTACAAGCTACACAGACGTCAGTGGAACTTATCGAGCAATCGGACGCGAGCCCCTACAACGCTACAAGTTAAAAAAATAACCACAAACACTTCGATAAAAATTTGTTTAAAAAACTGTCTTATACATTAAATAGGAATTAACGAATTTAACCGACTTGCGCGCTAGTCGGAAAGCGATCGTTTCCCGCTCCCGATCCGTCCCACCGAACCAAATAACAATAATAATTATATACAAATTCCTTAACTAATCATCCAATTTTTTTTTTTTTGTATACATGAATCGCGCAACACACTGTGTCCGACAACAACACAAAACCTTACAGTTAATTTGTTCTTTTTCGTATTATAAATAACAAACATGACCTATGTGACGAAACAAAATTTCATACAAAACAACTAAATAAGTGAAAGTAATAAAATTTGCCACGGCAACGCGCCAAAAATCAACTAATTGCCGTCATTGCCTCGTTGGTCCTTAATTATAATAATATGTGAGGATAATGTATCCCATTAAGATACCCTGTAATATATCATATGTAAGAAACGCAAGACGTAACCAATAGTGCCTGTGTTTGGTGGGGAAACCGCACGTTCGATAGCCGTCAAGTTCATCGTCCGTCCGTCAACACAATCAACGAAAAGAAAATTTGGCATCATCAGTTTAATCATCCTAATCACCGCATCAACGCACCGCAACATATCGGAAAAGAAATCGCGCCATCTATCGGGTGCGGAACTGGAGTAGTTAGTTATATAGGAACGTTCGTAGGGGGACGTGTGGTGACGACGGTTTCCCAGAAGAGGGAGTTGGAAACTCGGCGGCTACCGAAGGGCGGCGAAGCGGGACGCTGACACCAAACATTACAACAACAAGTGGGCCGCGCCTGGCGGGGTGCTACATTATTATTATTATTATATTATTATACACATATAGTGAATGTACAAGTGCAGATGTGATGACATCACAGTAGCTGCCGAGTCGAGTCACACAACACTAGACAGTCCTCGAGCTCAGTGATAGCCGTTGGTAAACGCAGCAGGAATTAGCGGACCCTGCAAGAAACGACAACGTAACCCGGGCGGCTCCTGAAACGGAGACGAAAACTGAAATGGAACGGTCCGATTCAACATGGGTCCTAATGGAGAGATTACAGTCCTGGAGCATAAACGCTCATTACCCTACCAACATATTTATGAAACCTGAGCGTCGTTCTGCAAAACGACAAACTAATAAAGGGTCACTTGATTTCAGAAGGTTCTAGCGCCAATTAACATTGAACATCTTGGTGTTGGCTACCAAATAACACTATGGATCATTAAAAATCATAAAAATGTCAACTCAAAGTATCACAATTTTTCTTTCAAAGGTGCAGTAGGTATCAAATGAAATGACCGTCTCATTGGCTTCAGTAATAAGTCAATATTATGTTAAAAGAAACAAAAAAAAAGGTTTTTAATGAGCTACCAAATTACGTAATGTCCTAAAAACTGCTGTGTTAATGAGTCTAGGTAGAGTTTCTCATTAAATCTTCCAGGGGCAAATTAATATAGCGGTTCATGCACAGACTTTCAGTCGTTAGTGGTTATTTTTTGTTTGACCTACATCTTGTTAAAAAAAAATTAGACATTATACTTGTGCATTAAAGAAGAAGAATATTGAGGCTTTTCAAAAAATAGTTTGATTAGTTAGTTTTGTTGATGTAGGTGTCGCACGTGCTTTTTCTTGATGGCATTAAATATTCGATTTTATCGAGGATTTTATATTTTTCTAGTTTCAGCTTCTAATTTTCATTTACTTGTTACCATAAAATTCTTTCGGACTTGCACGTAAAAAAAATTCACCAAAAATATATATATTTTTTATTTCATTTCAAAAGAGGCCAACACTAATCAAATTAAAAAAATTAAAATTCACAAATAAATTAAGAGTTAATGAGCTGCAAGATCTACGATCTTCAAATGCGGTAAGGTATAATTAGAACATTTTTATATCTAACCGTTTTGAAACAAGTAGTACGGACTGCATATGTTCAGCCTCAGGAGGATAACATCGTGAGTCCGTTCCAGTTAATATCGAGCTCGCTGGTGGAGTCAAAATATGATGACCTACAAATTGGAGTTGTGAAGTTTGAACTTTTACCATGTTACTCTTTCACTTGTTGCCAACAAATTTCACAAAATAAATAATGCATGCATAAGCTTTAGGTAAAAAACAATTCCTTGGGGAAAAAGAAAACAAAGTCTTTCGTGATTGTTCCACAGTTACAGCTGTTTTACAGAAAACGGGTCAAGTTTGATTCAAGACAATTTTTGCAACACCTGTTTCTACTAATAATAAAATTTGACTTTGGGAGATACCATTAACCATTTAGTGAATAAAAAAATAGTTTTGGATATCAAACGTGTTCAAAAAAGTTGAGGGTTCAGCGTTTACTGTTGAATTAAGTACTAGAGAAGAATAAATGGCGCGCCCTCCTGATTCAGGAGGCTTCCGGCGCAATTTCAATTACGTAATCTCTCCATTAGAACTTGGGGTTTTGGACTTGAGACCCCAAATCAGATTGAACTTGTTGATTGTTCCATTTCACGACATTGGCTCGCTGCGACAACTCACCGGACTGTAGTTGAGAGGGGCCCGACTGACGGCGATGGCCGGGAAACTGGAGGGCTGAGGGCTAGCGGCCTGCACATAGCCCACGCTGTCTCCTGCACTGCTGTTGTACATGTCTATGGTGGGCCCCGGTGAATTTGCAGCCGGGAATCCTCCGCGAGTGTTCGCCGCATGTGGAGATGCCGGCGGACCGAAACCCTGCGCCGCCGCCGCCGCCGCCTGGTAGTTGTTCATCACTGCAAACGAAACCGAGAAGTGGGGTTGGGCGGCTGCTGCTGCTGCCGACTGGTCGGCTCCGGAAGGCTGCGTCCAACTACCACCCGACGACCCTGCAGGAACACAAACACTCCTGGAGCCGACCTAGGCCGCTAGCACTTTACGTTATAAAATAAAAGAAGGAAGAAGTGGAATAAGCCCGCGGCCAGAAGCCGCCATTCGCCCCATACCTACATCAACTAACACCAACTAAACTAACATCTACCACGACTAATGCGGGTGTTTACAGGGATATGTTGGCGAAGATATGGGGATCATTCGAGCGAGGTCGCAGAATAGCGCTGTTTTGATTGGTTGATGGGTCGCCAGGTCGAGGGCGAGATAGGGCAGCGGTATTCTGCGATCTCTAATTAGCATTCGGTCGAACTGCCATCTAAGCGCCCATCTCATTCTATTCAGCAAGCAATTTAATTTTCAATAGGTGAGAAGGTTCGAGTAGCCTCCGGGATTGATTGATGCCGCCGTAGTGGAGCAACAATGGCCTTTGGTCGTTACGGGGGTTGCTGAATGCGGTTATCTTTAACTTGGCTAATAACGCTTAAACTAACACCGAAACTACTACAATGGGCACATACACAGTTTCACACAAAGAGAGACAAGTATAAAACAGCTCAATTTAAGCGTGCACACAGAGGAGAAGGCAACATGCAAAACAATACGAGTAATTACCTGACAAGGCCTGAGTCAATAGTGGGGTGTTATTGTTAGGTGTCAGTTGTCCGTTGGTTAGGTCCACTGGAAACACACATAGCACACTAGATTAATACGGGGAAACGACAGTACACATGCTACATGTATTCGTGTGTAAGAGACTGGTGATTTTGATTGGGTGTCTGACGAGAGGTTCGACACGAAAGTTGCTTTTAGGGAACTAACGTATTAGCAGCGCTTCTGCTGTTCCGTTTCATTCGTAAATTCTAGCTATGGTGGGCTGCCATTATCGTGACTAAATCTATAGAAGCGGAGAATCAAGACGGGAAAATACGTTAGTTCTAGATAGATAAAATAAAATCCTATTATCTCCCAACTATATTAGATTCAACTTTCATGTCAAATCCGCCGAATCGATGGTCGTTTACATGCTTCAATCTCATCGAAAACTTTCGCCGAATTAAAGTTTGGTAATAAAAATGCAGGAGAGCTCCCGACCCATATGAGGTTTATACACACACACACAGGGCGGCGTGATGGATGAACAGAAGGTTCGGAAAGAATGAAAAAGCTGTCCTCGCATATCGGCAGGAGTTTCTCCTCGAACCCGGCTATCTATCATGGACGGACAGGATTTAATATACAACACGTCTAAGACCTCGCCCTAGATTCAGATCTAATTTATCCACAAACAAATTACGATAAATCACAAACCACCATCGATACGGCACTGCCATAACTGAACAAAAACGAGATTAAATATTGTGTAAGAGATGTGTCTAAAAAGAAACGTTATAAATTGTAGAGCGTACACATAAATTTCACTAAAATATAACGCTAGTTTCTATTAATTTTTTCGACTATATCAACCCTACCATCGACTCCGGGACAACCCGACATAAATCCCTGTCTAGCACCATACGAACGTGCTGTAGCTCCAGGAATCGATGGTAACGCCTCTACACACTGACTAAACTAAACCACACGGACGGCCACTCGAGTCGCTATAAACGTGTCTAGATTTATAGCAAAGATTTCACAATTTATAAATAGAACTACTGCCTCTAAAGTAAGTCTACAAACTATTCTCTCGAACTATTCTATGTTATGACAATATCGTCTCGTTAACATTACTACTGTTATAAATTTGTTAGTTCACTACATCTTCTACGACTAATTGTTAAAAAACATCGATCTGTTGTAAGAATCTATTTCACAGTAATCAATTAAGAATCACATGACTTCTATGGTTCGACTAAGAATTAGTAGATTTACTCGCCCCTCGTTAGCGTAGAAATGTTCCAAATTGGCATCCGCTTCGGTACTTCACACACTGTTTAACACCTCTAGTGTAACCTAGTCTTTGTCAACACAGGGCTAACAGACGCCGCAAATTCACACTTGGACCAAATTTTCACCAGAATTACACTCAGCGAATAGCTGAATACTCAAATGACCAATTTGCCGACTCAAGATATAAAACCTATTCAACAATTCACACCAGACACTTATTTTTATTATTATCTGATTTTTAAATTTTTAACGAGTGCAGTCAGCATTGTGCAGCTACCAGATTTTAACTTTAAGAGCGAATCAGCTGCAGGCACAAGAATAATATCTACTTATATGTGTTTGGGATAGACACTTATTAAGCTAAGAAGTGACTGAGATTTGCGATTCAGATAGAGTAAAAGACAAATAACGAGACGTGTTTAAATAGTCAAATTATTATGTATCAAGATTTATTAAATACCTAATGTGTGGACGTAGGTACTCCTTACTTAAAGAAATAAATGTTTCCTCTATCATGAAACAACAAAAGAAAGATAAGCCGACTGGCATTAACAAAAGTCACAAGTATAACGGTAACGTAATAGATGTAAAAAAAAAACACCTACCTATTGGCTAGCTAGGTTATGTTCAACAAGGAAAGGGATAAGAAAAAAGCCACAATCTACGACGATACAAGTGGAACCTTTGAGATGAGGTATAGGTTTAACAATAGGTAGTCGCGTCGTTAGGTGGCGTCTGGGGTAAATAACTAAATATTAGAGAAGTCGCCAAAATAATAATTTAAAATTGGCGCCAAAGAACCCTGGATATGATCTTCCCTTTACTAATAAATCCAATGGGGTACTTGCCTAAAAAAAATATGCACTTTTTATTCTCTAGATGCATGCAAATAACTAAAAAAGGCTTAAATATTTTTTTCCCATTTTTTTATTCTATATTTTCGTAGATATTTGCAATTTTTGTCTTTGGTGACGTCATCGGCCCCCGTATCTAAGACTCACACCTATATTGAATAGACTCTTGTTTTTGGCTACTATGGTGCGCTGCTAGCAGAGGGCGCCACATTTTTTACATTGGATCGGCATTCGATTTATATGGAATCTGAGTAAAGCGCCATCATACGATTTCTTTGAGAACTACGTCGAGCTGGGGTCGCTTACGTCACAAATCTCCCACTCCAAAAATTAAAAAATTAATTCTGGGCGTAATATTGACCCTAGAACTAAATAAAAAAATACGGGTCTAATGAAATCGCCTACCTTTTCTAAATATTATATTTCCCAAACATGAGGCAAGTACCCCATTGACTGCCTTCAAGAAAATCCTCATTGCTATTTTGGACCAGCTTTAAAACTGCCAGTCTGGGGCTCGGGCCTTACACTTCTGGCGGTAATAACCGTTTAAAATTACGCAGCATTTTCCTTAATCTCTGGGATCAAAGATTTGTGCGTCTCGAGTTTGGCCGTTTGGGACGTATCTGGGCGTGAATCCGGACACGAAACCCTTATCCCCGGAATTATTGTGTAGATGTCACACATTCATGTATGAGGTGCCTATCTGTTAAATAGACCAACCACTTAACAGTAGCTGAGTGGGTCTAAATTAGTATGTAAATCGAGGATCCCACCATGTTAGCCATAATTTCTAGCCGGATTATCCTTTATTGTTAGAGCTGCCGGGTTCCGATTGTTGCCTAATCTCGGCGCAAAAATTCCACCCCGCATAATTAGTCACGCGATGAATATTGCATTTAGGGGCGGATTGCTTCCGGAAAAAAAAAACTTACTTAATTGAAGGAAATTAATCTGGAGCTCGTACCCGGTGTGGGTGACGCGTGCGTGGCGTCGCGACGGTTCTTTGCAATCGGAAAGTTATAGACGCGTCGCAATTATGGTTCTTAATGAATTACCGTCGTAATTAAAATAGCTAAATGACGCGAATTGATCGTCTCAATTAGTGGGAGACAATGTAGCTTTTCCCACTAGAACATGAGTAATAGGCTGTACGAATGTGCGCTGCGAACAAATCCCGAAATTAATTGGTTATTTAATTGTCGCGCTACAATAGAGGTGGCTGCTCATTAATAGAGAGGACGGTCGAAAATCCGTCATTTTGCTCCCAAGTTGCCCTTCGATGGTGTTAGGAGGCAAAACATTCAATTAAGGAAGAGCGTCGTTTGCGGTGGGGTAAAGCGGGAGGAACGCATCGAAGAGGGTGGTGGCGGGATAAAGTTCCATTTGTCGCAGCTGTAAATTTCGATTTAACGCCCTAAATTTCGACGACGCCGACAATCGGAACGAGATATCAAAAGTTTTTCAAAGTCTCGAAGGATGTCCGAGATCGGAGGAATCCGAAGGAGCCAGGAGTGCAATAGTAATTTCAGTTCCTTGATTGCTGGATGAAGTAAGCGGCGGATTTCGGTGGAGAGGAAGAGCAAAAGCGCTGTGCACGGCTTCAATTGAACCGCTTATAAAGCTCGTGAGAAAAATTTTAAATCTTAAAAATTTCATTAAGGGGTAGGTTTGACTTTTACATGGCCGAAACTTTGATAGTTGTAGATCAACTAGAACCACCAAATCTGAAAAAATAATGACTTGTGTTGATGCCAGCTAAGGTTACTCAACACTTGAGCTTGTACCACCTGATACTGTCTCTAGTTAAAGAGATAATTAGATGAAAGATGCACTAAAACAACAACATTGCGTAAACAAAGCATCAAGATTGGGTAGTAGGGGTAAATTTAGTAGCTATGAAAGTGTCCAACAACGTAACTATTAAATTAAATTAACTATTAAAAGCCGCAACCTCAGTGTTCATTTAAAGCAAACACGTACACTTGTATGACATTCTGAAGAAAAGTAGATTGGTGTCTCTCTCACTATATTGTGCGCTATGCTTCAATTGCAAGATTTGCTGTAGAGACAAAGGGAAGCGCTACATGTTTCGTTACGCATACTTCTTTATACAATGGTCGATTTTACGTCGATTGGATATATCAAATTTCTGTTGTCTCAACAACATGGTTTCTCGTCCTTTTGGAAAACCTCGGACAAACTCTCAAATATTATTTCTGGTCTATGGTTTTGAAAATGTTTTCGTAATAAGCTAGTAATAGCAAACTAAGTGATCACTTGCAAATTGGCGATGTAACTTTGGGTCCAAGTGTGAGTTCGTAGAGGCGTCTCAGAACATCAATGAACAACAGTAAAAATGCCTCGTTTCCTTACAGTATACATTTGTTTATTTTCACATATTGCTTTAAAAGGTTCGTTGCGATTACGGCAACAAGCAACAGTCTCATAACATCGAATACTTATAGAATTATCTTATGTACAGTCACACATCCTCACATACATTTATAAATAGATAGCTTTGGCATATCGATAATAGATCACCTGGACAGTGTTCCAGTAGCATAATTGCACACACAGAAATCAACGTGATCGGGACACCGCAGGGATCGATTATTGCAAAGAGTGAAACACCGGTCGGTTGACCGAAATTTGCATAAGGACGTTTCGTGTCTCAATTAGGACCGGTGCAGCGACATGGGTGGTTCTACTTCAATACCTGCGGTGACAGTCGAATGCTTGCAGATGTACAATGGGAGACAACGCCTAATTGAATGTCGGTGTGTATTGCGTTTTCGCAATAATTAATTGCGCGATCGCATTAATAATCATTCCGATTCGTTTATGATGCGGACAGAGCATTTGCCACACGTCGGTGATGTTGGTGATTTTTAATAAAAATTAATATATAAAGCGACACGCACCACGTTCAACAGCCAATATCCAATACGGACATAAATTATTTATACAATTTAATCGTAAAATGTCATGCTGATTTTAGCACAAAATAATATTTGGTGGCATAAATTGTGCGGGCACGCCTGAACCGATTCAACGGGAGAGTGCAGCGGGGCGCAAAACCCACGGCCGGTCAAAATTTTTGCAACTTCACCTCACCTCAACACGTTACTCCTCATATCCGCCGTGCCTTTGAAATTTTACAAAGGGTGTAATTTTGAGAACCTCAAGAGGTAGGCGACAAATGCTACCACCACAGATACAATATAATAAAACTTTGATACAAGGTAAATGCTTATAATAGGTTAAAGTGCACGTATAATCGTTATGTTTGACAAACTCTATTAATTACGGCAATTCTCCAGGAAATCTGGTAAAAGTGGGTTAATCTAGAGGGAGCTCAAGCTCGCGTTGGAAATGTGAAGCTAGGGTGTTCTTTGAGGGGCCATGGCTTTTGCGCTCGACTGCCGCGTGCGTTAAAAGGCGATCCAACAAAATTGGTGGTTTCGGGGTCGTAAAAACCGGCGTCTTGTCCCGGAATTTACGGCATAGGCGTCGGTGCGGGCGTCAACGCAGTGCGCGCGTGCACCAGGTGTGGCAAATACGTCGGAATTCGTTAGAAAGGGATTACGGTTACCACCGCGTCTGGCTGAAATCAATATGGCATTGTCCTGTTCAAATAGAATAACGGCTATACAGAGAGATCGCGTCGCGAATGGGATCGCCTAGTTCGGACGTGTGCGCATCACCTCAGCCTAGAACCAGACCATGCTCCTGTGAACGCACCGTGAACCGGGGTTGGGGCGCCCCTAAAGGGCACCCCCGATCGCGGCCGGACTCGCTGGATGGAGGATTGGGACGGGGTCGCGGCGCTACGGCGACGGCGGCTTCTTTTCGAGGCATCGAGGTGCTCACGTGAAAAATTATATATCTCATCGAACAAGCGTATATAACAAATTGTATATAACTTTTTTCAAAATACAAAAATAACGAATTAACAATAACAATGTACATGTTTGTCGCGGGCCTCCCCGCAAATTCCGCGACGTCCGCCGAAAACGAACGAAAAGTGTGCGTCACGTAATTTCCGAAGTGAACGTGTTTCTTATCACAGAGTGCAGACGATTCGGGGGCCGAATCGCCGGGAACTTGGGCGGAGACCGTTCAATAATGGAATGGACAAGGGGGTTGCTTGCAAAAGCCGATTCGGAGCTAACTGAAACTAGACAAGTACCGGAGGGGCGCCACTATCGTACTTAAGTATATTACCCTAACCTAACAGTTACTTCACCTAAACTAAACTACGCCTACTACCGATTATACCCATGACCTAGCTAGGATTAGTTAGTATCGCTAAAACGGATTGCAGTACGACCGTCCAGTCCACGTCCCACTAACATTTCTCAAATTTCAAACAAAGGCTTCGACAAAAGAAAATAAACCAACACAACTAACAAAAGTTCTGTAGAAATCATTCGTGAACGAAGCAATTGAGGTCACTATCAAAACCGTTCAGGTCTAATCGAGTAGGTACTACAAGATCAGCACAAGAGTCTAAAAAGTAATGTGAAGTCTCCAAAAAATCGAAACGTAGACTAGAAAGTCCCTGCAATCAGGCTGATGAAAAGATAGAATTACTGGCTGTTAATATCGAACTGTGTATCTATTAGAAACATGTAGCAGAGTTAGTATGAGTGTTGCCAGCTCGCGCCCATTGTGTTGGTGTAAGTGGGGAAGTCGTGGGGGGCGCGGTGGCGGCGACGTTATAGAACGCGTCGTCGTGGTCGTTCACAGGGGCATGGCATGCAGGCTGGCGGCTGTCGCCGTGCCCCCGTACACCCCTAGGTGTTCCAGGGGGTACGGAAGCAACGGCAACGGGTGGTGGTGGTGATGTAAACTGGCCAAGGCATTACCTGTTGGGTACGGCAGTCCGAAACTAGGGTAGCCCGAGTAACCTCGACCGGCCGCGTAGGCCGCGTATGCGGCTGCCGGAAAACCTGCAACAGATCAACACATAATCAAAAACTCATATAAAACAAGAAATGCAAAAAGGGAACTGTTGGTAAGAGACAAATTCAGTCAATATCATCCATTCAATGTCAATATACTATTGGCACAAGTTCCCTAAATACGAAGTTGGTACTTTTCTATGTTGCTAGAATTTAGCAATAGTCCTTATCTATATATTGAAATATCACATAGCCAACTAACTGACCCTTGCACAATTTAGAAGAAACATGCAACAGGTTCAGTTGATAATCGTCCACAACAAGGCTTAAGAACGTGTTACAAAATAGAGTTTTCTTTAGTTATTTCGTACGATTTACAAAACGGTTATTTACTATGCAATAAAGTACGAAAAGAAAAAAAAAATAGAAATACCTTTGGTGCGAATAACGAAAATGTTTTTTAGATAAAACAACTGCTAATTTAAAAATGATAAAAACACATTCTACTCATCAACTGTTGGGACAAACTTTAATAGCATAGGTATATTTGCCTCTTGAAGAAAAATATTAAAAACTTTCAACTCAAGATTTCAGAAATTGAGAAGTTTTCTTCACATCCGTCAGATCAGGTAAATAAGATGAAACTTTGGAGATCTTTACAAGATAATTTGGTTCAAGTTCTTTGAGTCCGAATATGTCAACAAATTTAACGCAGCAACGCTTCTAAAATAGGTAATTTTTTGGAAATAAGAAAATCGTTAACCACTTGAATAAATTTATGTAGTAGCTGAAAAAAGAAGCTACAATTAATTTTGACATTTTTTAATTAGAATTTAAATTAACCAAATTATAAATTTGAAGATTTTCTTCGCCAAATCTTCTACTGAGAAGTGAGGAGAGGCCTCGGAAATCGACAGAAAGTGTACAATCGCACAAACATTTAAATCACTGGAATGCACGGTCACTTTTATAAATGCTTGAACACCTTAATAATAAATTTTTATTGGTTGCCATCAACTTCGGTTGCTGGATTTATTTCGAATTAGATCTAAGTATTTATAATAGTGACAAGTAGTAGTAGGAGTTTGCATTCCAAACTAATTTAGGTAACAATGGCTTCTGGGTTGTGGTGACACTAGAATTAAAAATAGGTACCTACCCATATGGGCTGTGTCAGAGTAGTGGACAGGCCCTATAACTTCTTTATTTTCATAGGCTGCAAAACATGATTCTTTTAGCAGAATTATTTACGTCATACTTATTGACATGACAGAGTGTGTAATCTTCCAATACAAATCTTTAACAATTAATTAACAAATTCGGAAATCAAGAATTGTTTGAAAAAAATTTGTTATGATCGTCCATACTTTTGAACAGGCCTGAAGTCGAAGAGTTTGACAACACAAAACACGACAGCGTAACTCTTTTAGTAGGCAACTAAATATTAATTAACAAATATCTTGTTGCATTTTGTGTTGTAGAGTCAACATCATAGATAATCAGAAAATATTGACAGTATTAAGGACTTATTATTTTCTCATGATCTATGATTAACAATTAACTTAAATATGTGTATACGAGGCATAATACACATTTCAGAAATCAAATGAATGCCCAACAGTTGCATAGAAATGTGGTATTGTCCATCAATGTATTGTAATCAAAAAAGTAATACTAATGAGAAATTCATAAGCAGATCGTTAACATTCTTCTTTTCTGGTGGGTTATTGGTTATTATTATACCTATATTTGCCAAAAAAGGTTCGAATTTAGAAAACACAAAAGTCAGTGATAAATCGTAAATAGAAAAAAATTAAACGGCATAATTTAAATCCGGCTACTTTAACTACAAGTTTCAAATGGTAAAATAAGGTAAAGTGGTGTGTAAACATGAAACTGCAAAATGTTTAAATCACCATAGAGCAGTTTGTCCTAGAGATAAAACTAGTAATAGCTCTTCAAATGGTTAAAAAGTATTGTGGTACATTCCGAACAATGTTTTTGGAACCACGTCGAGAGATTAAAATATAGCATAAGAGTTATAGTCTACCCACGTGTTTGAGCTGGTATCTATTAAAAAGTAAATTTGGATCTAAATCGACTTTATTCTAACGTTTCAAATTATAGTAAGAATGTTTCGTAGCATAGTAGAACTTGCTAAACTGTTACCAAAAAAACATACAATGATAGCGATAGCAGTTGACACAACTGTTTGAAGATAGCGCCTGATGTCGCGCATTCTTTGACAGATAAAATAAAAAAGTGCAGAAGAAGTCACCTCCTTAGTGTACGCTTATTCTAAGACCGACCTCAGTAAATTATAAAACAGATAGCCCTTTAGGATCAACTTTCGCATAGTCTTATCATAAGGAAACTAGTCTCTGTTTTGATCCTAGCAGAATGAAAAATGTTACTGCTAATCATGGCATACTTCTAAGTAAGCGGAAGCTTTTGCCAATATATCAAAAGACAAAATCTATGATTGGATCACATGAACGACTTAAAAAATTCAGTCCGGACAACAACTACGGTCTTTTTACTAGAAGTGTGGTCGTTCGCCCAGTTTTTAAATTTCTCAAAATCTAAAATGGTTTTATAATCTACTCAAATATATTATGAAACAAAAACACGTCGTCTATGTGAACGGAACGGTTCTGAAATATTTGTTAATGAACAAAATCTATGAATTTCTAAAGACGCTCAAATTACCTAAAAAATAATTGTGCTGTGGCAGAATAATGTTGGATAACAACTTCCATCTTAAATAATTAGATGACCGACAATTAGAAAATATTGCTTTGACCCAGGGATTTAATGCAGCTACAGATTTATCGGGCATAAAAATTAAATTAGAGAAAAGTAACGATATTTGAGGGTGTAGACCACATTGTAAAAGTATGTTATTGTCAAGAAAGCGAGTAATTTCCAAATTTGACACCTTGTAAATATTTCATAATTTCTCATTCACTACAAAACTTGACATGTCTGCACTGTCACATCCATTCGTTTATATGGATTGTAACGTAGACACTTTTCGGGAACGATCGAGGAAAGCAATGACCAAACGGGAAGTGGTCAGAGAGCGGCAGTACCAAGTGACCCCCAGATGTATCAAAAGATGGAAGTACAAATTGAAGGCAATATATTAGGATCAAAACAAGTTTTCCCCAGGTGCCTGAAAGTTTCTAAAATGTAGTCATAAAATCTTTTCCATATTTCATACTAGCTCGATTGGTCTTAGTCTTGGTCTCGATTTTGGTGACTAACATGTAAACTGATCGAGTAGCTTTGGATTGCTTCTGTCTGCAAGGATTCCTTAGTGTTTTAAACAAACTAAAATTATACTCTTTGAAAGGTTTCTATTCTTGATTTCAATAAAGCTTGTATTCCATTTTATATAATAACTCGTTAGTATAGTATTTAACTATTTTTCCAGCAACATCCTTATTTCTATACCTATGCATAAAGTGACTTGAGAAAGAATTCTGTTCCCATTTTATAATTGCTATACACCAAAAATTGTGTTTTCAACCACTTTCTGTACCCAAGTTAACATTGGTATAGTATTTGTCTTGTACATAAATTTGCTCACAAAATACAATTTATTATTCTCGGAAAAAACCAAAAATTAAAACCAAATAAAGAGAAAGTAATTGATCAGACAGGATCATTGATATACAAGTTACAGATTAAAAATTAATTAAAAATAACTAGCATGAAGAGTGACTGTTGGCTCACGAGGCCGCACACGAGAGTGTTTCTCACGATACAAAAAGTCACCTATTCAATACTTAGCCATAATTAGACTTGTTTCTATAATGCGGCTAATCACGAACAACTTGGTAAAAGTCTATAATGCACACCTATGCTCTGGCAAATAATGCACATGAATGAAAATTGTAAATTTTCGTACCTTCTACATTGAATGAATATGAATCGTAGCAGGTCGTGGAAAAACAAATTTTACGGTTGTCAGATAATTTGTAGAGATTATTGAAAAACGTCTACTAGAGGATTTTAGAGAGCACCCTAACTACGCGAGTACTTTGGGGTTAGTTAGATCCAGCAAATGTCTGCCTACAATCCGATTGTTGTCCAAGTGCTCTTTAGATAATAACGTGCAAACAGGGCTACGAGAACGTTAGCTTTTACGTGAAACTATCACAAATGGGGTACATCCGCATAGATGTGACCCACAATCGGAACAATAGATGCGACGTCAAATTATTTTACATACACCCGCACAATCGCACACATTGAACCTGAGACTATTGATGACAGTTCCCTTTAGTTAACGCACAATTATGCCAACTCCCGATAATTAATTAAGTCAAATACCATCGCAGCAGTCGTATACCCCATTATATGTGGCGGTTATATTGCGGAATTTAATTTGGGAGATATGGTAGACTTTTCAATGTCACGACAATAAAAAATTTCAAGGGCTATAAAGGAAGATTAACGATTTGATTAGAAACTGCATGTGGGGTAAATATGGAATTAATAACGGCCATAAAATCGATTAATAGCGATTTATGGCGGTCGTAACTATTGAGCAAATAAATGGGTGTAGTTAACTAGTAATAAATCATTGCGTTTTATATACAGGAATATTAAAAACGTGGAAAGAGGATCTTCCAAAATGAAGAATGTTAAATAGCGAACGCGGCCAGGAAATAAATCAGGCGCAACTGGAAAATCGGGAAAAATTTTCAAAAGCACGATGAAGGACAAGTTAAAACAGTTAAAGTAAAATTTCAAATTAGACAATTATTGAATTATGTTAGTTCAAAAACTAATTATTTTTTAATTGTAATTGACCTATAATAAAAATTAATATTAAAGGATAGATTTTAACAATTCCTGTATATAATTGTGCAATTTGGAAATATAGGTAATGAAAAGAATACTCACCGTCAGGAAGCGCCCCAAGTGACCACATAAAATCTAAAAAACGAAAGAAATGCAATTAGTGGTGTCGTTGCGATCGGCGCGGTGATAACATTAAGAATTAAGATACACAAAACTAAGTCGAAACTATTAATGAATGTTAGCATCCATGAAATTTCATACTACGTGTCTACAGACTACTAGATTTCGGGCGAAAACGCGGTAATAAGCCAGAAAGTAAAAAAGAAATACGGGCGCAAGAGAGTTAAAAATTATTCTTTGGACAACTGCACCAACATTCGACTAAACTACGTCTAATTTATGGCTACGCTATATAGATGAGGGCTGCAAATTCCGAAAAACTTGCAACCTTCCCGACTAAAAACTATCGAGTTTCTCGTACAAACAACGGCTAATTTGTATCCCATCCCATAAACGGAACATAGATATATGTTGGAATTATTCGCTAAAACTCTAAAGTAAGACTAGCTAGAGTCAACAAGATCCAGCAAGTTAGTTACCTATCACTGATGATACTCTATATAAATTATAGACTATTGTTACAGTAAATTAATTAATAACAGTAAGTTTCGCTGGACCCAAGACCGTGATCGCGTTGAGTTGATTCAGGGGCTTGGGTGCAACGAATGAAGCTTTATCGCCACTGTGTGACGGTTCTAAGACTATTTCTATACAAAAGATTAGATCGCACCTTGACGGGGCTACACAACGTAAACGAAGCCAGGACGAATCCTCAAAAAGGACCAACAAGGAGGAAACCTGGCAGGACCTGAAAAGGAGGAACTACTGCCCCGACTTTGCGTGAAAGTTACACGTAAATCTTCTATAAACCTAAAAACTAATTTTTACAGTAAGTAGTTGATGGAGATCGAGCGAGCGATTTGAAGTTTGCAACTAATTAAAAAAAACGAAACGACTCGCTCGAACTAAGTACATTACAGCTTGGTATAGACACGGTGAAATTTCATGAGCTACACAAAAGTACTAATAGCTGCATTGTAATGGTTTCAACTATTATGCTAATACCGAACTTCTCCAATGGACTTTACATGGCTCTATTGTACAAAGTCTAAATAACTTAGCGATAACGCGTACAGGCAGTGACGGGCTAGAAAAGAGTCTCGTAGAAATTCTATATAAAATCTAGTTTACTCGAAAAATATGCTTGAAGCTCTGGCTACGCTACTTATTGTCGAAATTTATCTACACTCCTCAAGCTAATCTGTTCTATAAGATTTCGATATTGTTTCTTCTAAGCCGGATTCGAAATCCAAAAACTAATTGTTCTAGCAAATATCTCACTAGGGCAGTCTTGAATTTTGTACTGCGCGCTATGCACTATGAATTTAGGCCTTTTTGTGCGGAATCTCATCATCGCGGAGATTTCCTGAACGCGATGTGCCAAAACGATATGAATAATGTATAGAGGTACGCATATTCACTTAAGGGCATCTACTCTAACAACACATAAATACTGATGTTGGCAAAACAAGCGACGACACGTTACATCACGTGACACTTATTATTTCATTATATTTCGAGTGAAAAGACAGTGGGGTCGATTGATTACGCCAATTCTTCGTCAGCTTTCTTTTTTTGCATGACTTAAAATGGAGATGGCATCTTTGCATTGGGCTTGATTCGATAACGGGACGGAATCAAATTTGGGTTACATTATGTGAATTTGATTCCGCCAACCGGAAAGTTTTGGTGTATTACTCCTGCGAGCGGAGTAAGTGCTTGGCTTCGATCAATATTTGATGGATTAAATTATGACACATTTAAAGCTTAACGGACGTGCAGTTAAATAGACATTTATTAGGCGAACTCTGTAGTCGACAACATTATAGATATTGATAACGGGAATGGATACTTGGAGGCCTGATTCTAAATGTTGCTGCAGGAGATAATTAGTCTAAGCTAATAGTACTTTAATTCCTCATAGAATTGTTATTCTATTCTATAATCAGCTGAACTACAAGTTTTGGAATAATTGATTTCAACTCTACTCTTAAAGGGCTAGGCTGAAATACCGAATCTTCATGTAGTGTCTCTACAGAACTTACAGAGGTTCATAGGTGCATTTAACTATTTTCAATCATTTACCAATTTCTTTTCTCACACCATGTTGGAATCAAATTGCGTAAGTAATAAAGACGATATGTAGAAAGTCTTTTGCAAAATATTTAATGCCCAGCAAAAATGTAAAAATTCCGAAGCAAGAGTTTTAGTTTGTAGTTTGTTGTGTAAAGTAACCGTTTAATAGATGTTACAATACAGACTCAAGTAGACTATAGATATGCTTAGTCAGGTACTTACTTTTTCAAAATTGGCTACAATTTTGATAACTATTCTAATTGCCCGCATTTGCGGTTAACTTCGCGTTCAGCTAAAGACGAAGACAGTCAAAATATTGAATTTCCTCCTACCCACAATTAAATAATAAGACATCATCCTGATGGTTCTATAAAATCGTTCCTGTTATCAACATCTCATGCTGCCGCCATTCGTTAAAAATATGCAGAAACACCGATTTCGACATAGGTATAAGAAAAGTACGTAGGCATAATTATTTGAAATTTTTGGAAAAAATTTACAAGCCCAGTCCCGCCGGCAGCGTGTTGGCGTACACGGCGGAAATGTCCAGCCCTTGGACCCCCAGCAGATCGCTCATGCTGTAGGTGAGGGTCGGGGGTCCACGTGCGGTCATGGGTCGGAGGGTGGGTGTTGCGAATACTCTTTTGCAGCCCGTCACGTCGTACAAAGCGGACGCGTAATGTAGGGGCGCCGGGGCGACGGCGATGGCTGCCACCGGTATGGAATGGTGGGTGCCCGCCGCCGTCGCCACCGGCATGCCAGCGGCCACCGGAATCGGATACGGTGCGTAACGTAACGCGGAGGTCGCGGTGCCGGCTGCCACGTGGCCGGGATTCAGCATTAGTAACTCACCGTAAGCGCCCCGGCCAGCCGCCCGGGTCTTGGCCAGGTTGGCGGGGAGCATTACTTCCTTTGGTTGCGCTTTCTTGCATTCCACCTGCAACAAACGAAACATACGGCATTATACATATGACTACGAGCACTTAACAATAGCAATAATCAACATGTATAATATAACTAACTAAACAGGACTTAACGACTGGTAGGGCTTAAAATGAGGTTTTTTTTTGAGATATATTTAATTTTTATGGCGTTAACTCAGCGAAAGTTACCACGTTTAAATATACTCTTTGGGGTTAGTACCTACCAGTAAACTCGGTCGCTTCATCGATAACAAAGATATTAAATCCTGGTAGAAAAACAACTGGCCGAATTCTTTACAACTGGTAGATTGAAATCTAGGATTTTAGATCGCAATCAAAATAAAGAATGAAAAAAAAGTAAACCAAAAAATTTTAAGAAAACAGACCTACTGTTAGAAAATGCTAGAAAACCCCAGAACAATGAGTTTTTCAGTTACCGATCAAAGAATGTTTACTTGAGAAAAGAGGCCAACTCAGAGGTCGGATTTAGGAAAATTATGGGCACGGAGCAAATACTGATCTTTATCGAAATTCTATTTCAGCACGACAGAAATGAGTAATGACCAAGGAAAGTTACCCTTAAGAATAGCTCAACATGTGCATTCTTTTACTCTGGAATACAGAATACGATACAGGCGTAAGAAATTGGTTCTTAAGGCAAAACTGCCTGGTTAATAGATTAATGACGAGGTTCAACTCCACCAAATGAAATCAATCTGAATCGGCAAAGAGTTTTAATCATGGTAGAATAGAGTAAAACAACTAAAGTCTCCATTTCTTAAGATTATTACCGTTCTACAGGTAGACGTGGAATTGCAAAGCTGCCAAAAAATAAAAGCTTGCATCTTTCTGGATTACTGATGTGACTAGCAAGGCAGGCTTGAAAAGAATGAACACAGTAAAAAGAGCTGGAATACCCGGGTAAAATTATGTTCAATATAATTCGGTACTGATCACTTTTAGAAAGCTTCCAGAAAGGAGTTGAAAAAAAGGTTACCCTAAAAAAAATTACGGGTAGAAAATTCTGAGGCATCGAGCCTTTACTATTAGAGGTACTTTTGTGACTAGTGTTATTTAATATTTGATAATAAAATGGCCGAATGTCGCTAACAATTATCTAATATACAGGGTGTTTCATAATTAAATGCCAATATTGAAGGGGGTTAATCTGTGTATACTTTTGAGATAAAAAGTTTCTATAAAAATAGTCTTGTATTTGCGTTATTTTTGAAATTTAGTTTTCTTAAATAACTTCCAAACTACATTAGCTATTTGTAACGATTTAACAACATGGGACCACTTAACAAATATTATTATGCGTTTATTGATTTTTACAATTCTAACATACTACTAGCTTGATTTTTATTCTCTCTCTACTAGCAACGAGAGTTGTAGCGTAAAGTTTCTTCACGCTACAACCTCCCCCTTTGAACTTCTCCAACGCCTCGGGAGATGTTCAATGATGTCTTCCTCGGGCGACCACGTTTTCTTTGCGGTTGAACGGGCGCTGGTAACGCATCTGCTTCTCGTGGCACGAAGAGAGTCAGGTCGGTGACATGGTATTTTCCAATCTTTGTCGCCTGTGGGTCACACGTCTGGAGCTCATACGTGGTGGGAGTTATTACTTCCGCAATCTCGTAGGGGCCATCGCGTTTTGTTGAAAATTTCGAAGAGACGCCCTTTTGGGCATTGCTCAAATTATGGGATTTGAGCAGCACTCTGTCTCCAATCTTGAAGGAAACAGCTCGCCTGGATTGATCTGCGTAGGATTTTCGGATGTCCTGTTTGTAGGTGACTAGGTCGCTTGCTTCCTGTAAAGTTAGTGACAACTTTTTGAGATAGGGAGTGATTTGTGGCACAAAGTTCTCGCTATCTACGACTTTCCGGAGGTCATATAGAGTGTCATGGGGCGCTCGAATTTCTCTTGCAAATGTCAGGTATGCAGGAGTATGTCCTGTAGAGTCGCATTTTGTTGAGTTCATCGCAAATCGGACGCTAGGTACGTGAAGATCCCAATCTGTATGATTCTCCTGTACCAAGATGGAGAGCTGCGTCTTCAGGTCTCGATGCTTTCTTTCAACCGGATTACTTTCGGCGTGATACAGCGGAATGTAGGAGGCTGATATGTTGAAGCAGAAGAGCACCTTCTGCATTACGTCACTCACGAATTGGACGCCGTTGTCTGAGACAATCTTTCGTGGAGTTCCGTATCTCAGGAAAATTTCTTCGATTAGAATCTGGGCGCAGTTTTCAGCAGTAGCGTGTTTCAACACCAATAACTCGACCCATTTTGTGGCGAGGTCTTCGACACTAAGTATCCATCGGTTCTCTCGCATAGTAGTCGGTAAAGGTCCGAAAAGATCCATCGCTAAGATCTCAAATCGTTGAGCAGGCACAGGTGTCTGGAGTAGACCACCGGGCTTCAAGTTTGAAATCTTATATCGTTGGCAGTCTAGACAACTTTTCACGTGTAAGGCAACAAATTGTCTCATTTTCGGGAAATAGTATTTGGCAGCTATCTTCTGGAAGGTACGTTCTACCCCATAGTGTCCTCCAGTAGGAGAATCGTGATACTGTCTAAGTACTTCTTCTTGCATTCCTGTTGGAATGACCAATCTTGCGTCCTCACAATCGGATTCGTCTGGTAGGCGGTACAGCACGCCGTCTGACATGATAAATCCTCGTTCGGACCATGTTTTAATTTTCATTGGGTCGTCCCCCTCTAAGGCGGAAACAATTTTTTTCACCTCCTGGTCCTGGTTTTGTTTCTCTCGGAAAGTGATTTTCCCAATGGTGGGCATCTCGGCGAATACTGCGCACACCTTGCAGGTAGCAATTTCTTCGTGTTCATAAGGCAGTCTTGAGAGATAGTCAGCAACTATGTTGATTCTTCCGGGAGTGTAAATTATCTTCATGTTCAGACCCTGGATCTTCAGTGCCCATCGGGCCAGACGTCCAGAAGGAGGAAGAAACTTTACGCTACAACTCTCGTTGCTAGTAGAGAGAGAATAAAAATCAAGCTAGTATGTTAGAATTGTAAAAATCAATAAACGCATAATAATATTTGTTAAGTGGTCCCATGTTGTTAAATCCTTACAAGTGGCGCCCAACGTGGGGCCACTTAACAAATATTATTATGCGTTTATTGATTTTTACAATTCTAACATACTACTAGCTTGATTTTTATTCTCTCTCTACTAGCAACGAGAGTTGTAGCGTAAAGTTTCTTCACGCTACATATTTTTATTAGCTTGGTGGGTGTAAACTAAGTGTATCTTTTGTAAAAAAACAAATTTTCAGTTTTAATCACTAGCGTCCCAATTAATGTCACCCTGATTATTATGAATGAAAAAATAATGCGCCACTGCTTTGTCCAATAACAAAAATTATTTTATTAATGGTGCTTTATTTTGTAATAAAAAAGATTTCTTTTCTATTTTTCGTATCTTGAACTATTCAGTAGAAAAATAAAGAACGATTATTTGTATGTAAAAATAAAATATTTTTACACTAAAGGTACTTTTTATACTTTTTGTTGAAATAATTTTTTAACAACTGAATAACTGATACCCATTTCAGATTAAGTTAGTTAATAATTGACTGTTAACAAATTAATAACAATGTTGTAAAAAAAATCTAATGTAGATTTGGAGTTATTTTAAAAAAACAAAAAATTATCAAGATATGTATATTTGAAAAAAACGCGAAAAAGGGCCTATGTTTATAAAAACTTTTGATCTTAAAATCATACATAGATTCCTTCCCTTTTATATTGACATTCAATTATAAAACACTCTGTACCTATAAATAATAAAGGTACTAAAACGATAATTACTGTTGAGAAACTGGCAAATTGACTGATTCTCTTGAGACCCACAGCGAAACTTTTCATCTACCTTTGTTTGAAAGAGTAACGCCCTTAATAATTGGCTTTCTTTGCTTGAACGAACGGCGTAACTAATTTCAACAATAAACACTTCCACAGTTTATTTATAATCATGATTCCGTTTCCTATCGCCACCGATTTATTTTTTACGATAAATCATCTTTTCCCTTTTTCCTCAAAATCCTATTTGCTAATTTTTGCCAACCATGTTCGAGAACTAATAAGACATATGGTAACTTGTTCGTTTTAAGCCAAGTATCTTCTCGTCACTTACAAAATGATGAATTCCAAAAAGATTTTACTAGGCCATACCAACGATCAATCAGAAAATAATGAGCGTCTATCTGGTAAAGATGACATCGATGAAGAGGCAGATTTTGCGAAAAAGCAAAAATAAAACAATTGGCCACAAAATGCAAGGGAGAACAACAAACTGCACATTTATAGGACAATATGACTTTCTATAATATAGAAAATATAGGTAATAATTTAGTACGATATAAATAAAAAACTAAAATTCATAGTTCCAAGTTATATAAAAATTTTGAACATTGGGTACTAAATTTCATACGAAGTCAATTTCTAGAGGCCGTGTAATTGAGCTGAAGTCATTTTGATACTTTAAGTGTAGAGTCCGTGTAATTGAGCTGAAGTCATTTTGATACTTTAAGTGTAGAGTCTCATTTCAATCTAGACGAACTTTAATCCTGCAACTTTGGTACATACATCATTATTTAGAGCTACAATGTCACGAAATCGATTTGACCTCTTAACGACTTGTTTGCGTTTTGATAACAAGAAAACCAGGGTCGAGAAAAAAGATTGACAAGTTTGTAGATACCTATGTGATAAAATTAAGAAAAAAATGTTAGAAAATGTGAAATGTTACATATGTACCTAATTCATCCATTAAGAAGCATTTAATATGATTTCAAGATTTGGGTGCTTCTCTAATTCGGCGTAAAAAATATAAAATGAGAATTTATTCATAAAAATGAATGGATATGTGGTATGGTATTTTTTTTTTCAAAAAATAGCGGCTGGGAATAATGTCAAACCCGTCACATTATGTATGAAAACAATTTAATACTATTCACAACATAGAAAACATTTTACGGTACGGTAGACATTTGGTTCTCTCATTTATTGGACTTTTCGACCACATGATGCATCGATAATAAAATTGATAGTAAAAGAAATTTTAGTATATACGAAAAATCCCACTTAGCAATAATTCAAAGAGCCAATCTAAAATATTAGGGATGATTACGAATGCACTTTGGTATGTAGCCAATCAAACTCTTCATGCTGCTTTGAATGTACTATTTGTAAGTGAAGAGATTAAGTGATTAAGAAAGGAAGCGCAAAACACCATGGAAAGTTGAAAAGCCACTACAACATTTTGTTACACCCATTCCTTGATGAACACGAAGCCAGAAGATTTAAGAAAGACAATGGAGATCAGATCTAATAAGTGAATGAAGACGATTGATCGGTGGAGGAGCCCTCATCACGCCACAAGTAGCCTGTAATTAGTATTTAAGATACCAAATTAGCTCATAGGATATAAATTGTATTCTGATTGCCAATAAATCTTTAATTAAAAGAAATACCTCCAAAAATAATGTAATTCTGCTGTAGGTACTAAAATAAAGTAAGTTTAGAAACTACGAATTTATGAATAAATGAACATGTTGACATTTTAGCACCTATTAGAATGAGAATATGATGGAAAACTTGATTATTCTGGTATAATTCTCTTTTAATATACTCGCTAGCAATAGATCGTTTAATTTATGGCTTAAGCTAGATTTATAATAGAGATTTAAATCTACAATAATGTTATGTGTTATTTATATTGTCAATTTTGTCTAAACAAATAAAATTTAAACCCACTAATGGTCTATGGAAAACCTGATTAATAAAGGGTGTCTGACGCAGCTAAATATAGCTAGCTGTGTTGCGCAAATGTTAATTTTACATCACAACAGGTGTAATTATTTCAGATGGTTAATGGCGACTGTTGTGCTGCTATGTTGATAGAAGTGGTAAAACCATTTTCTTCCGAATCGATTTGAAACAATTGTTTTGCTTACTGTAGAGACGGGAAGAAGTGAGGGTTGGGCCCACCAGTCAAGTCCTTATTCGAGTGTCATTCGGCGCTGAAATGCCTGAATTATTAAATTCCATTATTTCAGTAGGCCTAACAATAAGAATTATGGTATAATCTTCGGTGGACTCTCACTTGTGAAAAGCGATTACTCCGAGCTTTCTGGCCTCGGCGCGGGCGATTCCTGCAACGCAATTATCTCGATCTAATTAACCGTCGTCGTCTCGGCCGGATTCTTTTCGGCGCGAGCAATTTGGGTCGGAAGACATTAAAATGGGCCCCGAGTGTGGAAGAGTTCGTCAGTAATTGGAAGCGGTGCTCTGCAAATCACTCCTGATTGTAAGACACGCCATCGGCCGGGCAAACAGGCCGGAAGATATATGGCCGGCTCACGTCTAAAGCTCCGGCTTGTAAAGTTGGGGCGCGCTTTGTCACGGGAACGCTGCGAAATTCCGGGACGACACAATTCGCAAACATAAACATCTCCGGACTAATTCATGCCAGTGCACGATATTAAAACAGCCCTAAAGAGAGGAAGTGCACCGCCTCGGCACTGAGAAATTCTCATATTAATAACGTACGTTTAAAGGGCACTCCCGCTGTTTGTACGTGCATGGGTTCAGGGATTTCGGGAAGAGATGGGAAGTTTGATAGCCAGGAATCCGGGGTGGTATCGTCCCCTCTCTTATAAATAACTTTAACAGGAAAATTCGCCACGAGCACGAAAAATTTCGCTTTCACTTAACAAAAATTCAAATTAGTCACACACACAGGACGTCCCGTTCACAACGCCAGTCCCTTTCTTATTCAAATCCGAGACGATAAAGTTGAAATTGTGAAAGAATGACTCGCTTAATTTAGATTTGTACGCTGAAAATTGCAAGTACCTGAAAATTTTACGGCGGGGCGATTTCCCGCCGCTTTATTTCACGGTTTGGCAAGTGTGACTAAGGAGGCGAACCCTTGTTATACGTCCTCGGGCAAGTGCGGGCGAGAGATATAAGTGTCTTGGGCATTTTGTCCGGCAGCGGCTACAACGGAGCCGGCCCTCATTACCCAGCCACATTAATAACGTTGTCACTTAGACTTTTCTTGCATCATTATCCCCTGAACGCCGTCAGAGTTAGTAAGACGGAAACATTACTCCCGTGGGAGGCATGTAAATTGCATTTTATACAGTACAAAACCCGAAGTAATTTCTATTGTAAGGCCGCAATGGCCTGGTGAGAAACTGTATAAGTTGATGGTTTTTTCGTGGCGACGGCGCGATTTCCTGCATGCTCGGCTTTTCTCGCCCGTAATATGTTTGTAGAGGAATTTATGACGGGTCTTTCTGCTCTCCTCCCTTATTGAAAAAATTACATCCACCTCAAGGGCGGCGGATTGAACCAAATATATCATTACCAATGCCCCATAAACCATCAGAACTTTATATTGCACATTTGCAGCCACATTACACATAGTCCTCCTCCAATGCCGTGCTATTGACCGTATTTGCGTCTAAATAGCAAGACTTTCAGTTTTTGTTATACAGCCAATTTTTGAAAGTTTAGAAAATCACAAAAATTTAATTCTAAATTTTAAACGGCCAGTCACACAACAAAAAAAAAAGTAATAGAGATCTTGTAGACTCAATTTAAATTCTTAAACGTATTTCACAGTTCAAATAGTTGAAGAGTCTTTTAGTTAACATTGCAGAGGGTTCCTTGGTACATTTGCAATACATTTTTAGAAATTTTGTGAGATGGGCTTCCAATTCCGTAGAAGAGTGAGACCTAAAAAAAGCTACATAAGCATGAGTAAGTGCTTGCCAAGAGCAATTTGAGGCTCTAGGACAGAGATTATGATAAGAAGTGCAGATATAGAACAGATTCAAGCGGATCGGTATTCGCTATACCGTATTACCGATGACGACAGACAGCCTAAAGCTCTTCAGAATCGATGTCCGTTAGTCAACGTAACGTCAACAGATAGATAGCTTCTCGTATATAGAAGATATTTACAAGTTAAGTAGTCGGAAAATCTTGAATTTCAAAGACAATATTTTCAAGAAAATTAACTCGTCTTATCACCCAACTGATGGAATCAATACGGTGAGCTACGAAAAAAACGTGAAGAAAGACTAAGAAGAGGAATCAGAAGATGATAATAATAAACAGATTTACTGGAGGTTGTACAATTGAATTCGTGGTTGTGATTGAAGTTAAAGTACCTATAGATAAAAAATAAGCAAGAAGAAGAGTAGAATCCGGTTCTATGCTTCTGGAGAACTTGTCAAATCTTAGCTGACCAATTATATTGTTACAAGTAAATAAAGCCTCAAGTGAGTAAAAGCTGTCAAATCACAGTACCTAAAAGAAATTTTGAGTTTTATTTGAAAATTTAGTCCACGACAAATTTTGGAAGTTCACATGCACCAATCTTAAATAATCGTGATTCCCGAGAAGCTAAAGTTGTTAATGAAATAATTGATGCAAATTTTTTAAACACATGCCAAAAGCGCGTAATTAAAAAAGTCTGATTTTTACTAACCGGAATCGCAGAGTAAATCCAAAATGTCAAGAAGGGTGCAGTGTGAGAATTTGGATGCTAATTTATGCAAAACATTCAATATTAACTCGGCAGATTGGCCGACGGCGTCGGTCGGTAATGAAAACTCGAAGCTCTTAACCGAATAATCGAAAGCTCAATAATTTCGCAAATCTCAAAATTATTTAAACGGATTAACGATATTGCGCGTGGCCATTGTAGTTACCGAATAATAAATGAACTTGACGCGAACTGTATCCGAGGCCTTTAATCCCCCTTATCCCGCAGGTCGTAATTAAACGGTGCCGAGTCCCGCCAGATAGCGTTGCACTCGACGAGCTTTTATTGTGTTTATCCACCTGCAGCTACGAGAACCCCAGGTAAAGGGTTAGAAATGAAGAGTTAGTTGTTTATTTTCGTTGCGGAAAGGGTTTTATTCAGATTGCGTACAAGTTGCTTAATTTCACGAATGTAATTTCCGAGTTGTTCTCTCCTCACAATGTGTAGTAGATGAAAATGTGACGAGCTTTATTCGGTAGGAATTAAAGCACCTGTGTTTATGAGCTTTCCAATAATTACGATTTCGGGGGGGATAAAAATAGTTCTTTGTCGTGCGTCGTGTTGAAAGCGTGCCAGCTGCTTTCGGAGCTTTACACGGAAAAGGATAAAGGCACAAAATAAATCCATAAACGTCCAACTTAATTTTGAATGTTCCCAATAACGAAACTTATCGAATGAACTTTCCGCGCACAAAAATAATAAAGAACGTTAAGAAATAAAACTTACCATTTTATTGTTAATCTCGTGGAAGTGGATTTCACAAACTTTATCTACAACATCTTCGCTTTGAAATGTGACAAATCCGAAACCTGAAACAAAAAAAGTTACTTTAGAAATGGACGGTCGATGGAACCGCGATTTCCGATGTCGTTTATTATTTGTTCTTTTCGCTACACTGGTTGCGGGATGCTTATTTTAAAACTTTTTACATGTCGTCCGGGCGGGCAGACAGGTTGGCAGATTAAAAACTTGGCGGTTCCTTGCCATAAACCGGATATCGGCGAGTTTCACCCGTTTGCAGACATTAAGACGGGACGAGCGAATTTTATTAGCCGCCCCGGAAACGGTAATTTTAATTTCGCCATCAAACCGGTCGCTGAAAGCGTGTAAAGCGGTCTTAAGCTTTTAAGTGGCGTTTAAACCCCAATTAGCTGACTAATTTTAAATAACCCGATCCATGAATCGATCTACATCAAAAAACTACCCTACTATAAAACACAAAGAACCTAGTGAAGCCGAGCCGTGCCTCGGAATTAAATTCTTACAGAAACCAATTAGCAAACCTGTAAATAATTCGGCAACTCCTCTCGCATTGGGTAGTTTCACCACAAGCGCTAAAGGGAGTCAAGTGTTTGCTTTAGCAGAGTGGGACTTGCACTGTCACTGTCACTCGTAATGACAAGTTACCCGAAAACACGTAACAAATGAAAATACAATGAAAGCGGTTTGATTTGGTTACTATATATCCTTAAAACTACTATTACTATTTACCTTACAGCTCTGGTCTGATACCTCTTAAAATATGAAGTAAAAAATAAATTCACTTTTTTATTGTTTCACCGACGAGTTATCGGGACAACAATGTTTCATTTTTAACCTGCCTTTCTGCCTAGTTGTACTATCGCTCGCCATCACATTTTATGGTGCATCGATGCATGAATACTGCTCCATCACCTGAATTCTCCCTTGTTCCAGCTCTGCCACTTCTGTTTAACTTTACGACGCCCTTAAGGGAAGATTCCCGCTGACGTGCATCGGCATTTCATACAAACTCGAGCAAGAAAAAACTGATGGAGATTTGAAAATTGTTGCTAAAGCCGCTATGATGATGAGTCGATGGATATAAAGCGATTATTTGGCGATGGAACCGTTGGAGAATTTCCACCAATTGATCATCTTAAAGTCATAACTTAGCGTAAATGTCAATATTAATTATTCGTAAATTTGCGGCTTTCCTCGTTTTGGTGAACGCGCTCGCTGCTGGCGAATCGCAAAAAGACGAAACCTAAGAGCTAACGGTTAATAAGGATCAAAATACCCAGAAAAATTGATCAAATTTAATAAAGTGTGCAATTGTCTAATTTCCCGTTGTTCTTTGGTATAGATACAGTAGACACTGTAGACAGAATAAATCCGTATTGAGTAGTTAGTCCGAACTCAAGTCAGTGAGTTGTCGGTTAAGTTAGAATCAACTGACATTCCAGGGTAATGGAAATGGAGCGGCTACTTTTCGTCAAAGTTGGAAAGAATTGAAAGAATAGAGGATTGAGAGTAAGGAAAAGAAGAAAACTCTATAACTGGAAACCCATAAGATGGCAAAGGGGCTACAAGCGACAGCAACGGAAAAACTTCAAATTAATTAACCGTCAACAAAAAAAATCACAAAAATTAGTTTGTCAATATGAAACTGTCGGGAAATTTCCGGTGTTCCAGAGAGTCAGGGTATCTAAGTCAGGCGGCAGTATAGCTGCAGCGCGTCTTGACGCATTGAGGCAAGGGGAGACATATCAGCTTGAGGTACGTCTTCATGCATTGCTTTAGGCCTTAAATATTCCTTAAGCAAATATTTAATAATCCCTGCAAATGTTGCAAATTTTTCAGCTTTGAATCAATGGAGTTGCTTTAACTTGGTTCAACTTATCGAGCAAATACTTAAAAGTGTAGAAATATGTTGCAGAATAAATCGAATTATAACAAGACGGCACACGCGTCTTTCTTGATTCAGCCTTTAAACTATTGAAATTCCACTCGTACAGAAGGGAGCTTAGAGAAGACGCGTAAGTGCTAGTAAGCTTTTGTGGATGTCCTTGGTTTGAAGCGATCTTGGTAGGTGCATATTTAGAGAGCGGCTGAAGTTATTGGTGAGCTCCTTTTGTTGAGCGGAGTGCGATTAGAGTTAGCTGGTGCGAATCTGGCCCCAGCTATTGTCTTGGGCCCCGGCTCCTTTCATTCTCCTCATTGCGACGACAAGACTGCGCAAACACGCAGGTGAGATATGTGCCACCTGGTGTTGTCATTAATCAACGCTGGCATTTCTAATGAATCAATCTAGCGTAGTGTGCAATGATACCGGGGAGTTTCGGCACGTTCATCACCGTGGCCGCCTCCTATCTGAACTGCCGGCTCGCACCCAAAACTCATCCATCTTCATTTCCCGTTCATCTGCAGCAGTCCTCTGCTCAGTTTGTTAATTTGCAACAAAAATGACGATAAATGAAATGGCACTGGCTGCTTGTTATCCGATTTCGGTTCGCGTTATTCCATTACGTTTGATGAAAGGAAACCGTAAATTGGCGGGGAATTTAGTTTTATGACTCGTGACGCAAACGGGAGCGAGGCGGACAGGGTGTGGCGCGGCGGCGGCGGTGAAGCTTTGATTTTTTTCGGGGAGGATTTCATGCGCCACTATCATGATTGACGAGGAAACGATGGGCTTTTACATGGGGGCGGCGGGCGCGGAGAGGAGCGGCTAATCTCGCGTCCTTCCTACAGAAAATGTATTTTTTATTTCCGCGCCACGACCACCGCCGTTATCACTTAACCAAAACCGGCAGCCGAGTCCAATCATTTTTATCCCGCATCGGCAGCATCCGATTGCCGGCCCACAGCCCGCTCAAAGACAAGGTGATGCAGCTTTAAAATTAAAGGGTAGGGCCGCCACCGACATAAATGTAAGTCGCTTAAAAGTTATCTTTGTTCGCACTTCTTAGTTAAAAGCTGGAAGTGTTTTAATTAAATCTTTCCTTAACCCTTAGGAATATGATTACCGTTGGTCGTCAAAAGTTCGACTAGTACCGAGGGGAGTGGGTGGTTAATTTAAAAAAAATTCCCCCAAAACCATTTTCCTGTGTTTAAATCTTCAAACCGTAAAAGTTATTCTTGTTAAAATCATAAGGAGCTAATTCAAATGTAGAAAATCAATTTTTAAATCCATTACATTAGTGCTACTCAACAACCCTATTTCAAAAACAAAAATGTATGTGTAAAGTGTAATGCTCGCTATCGCAACAACTTTATTTAAAAATTACAAAGCACTAATAAGTAGCGGGCGAAAAACGACGTCTACGTATAAGCGACGACTTTGGCTATTTGATCGCGTGCTGTGCTGGCGGGTTCAAAAATTAATTTGGGGTGTTTTGGCCTACTTAACATAGGTATGTCCAAATTACCAAAAAAGAATTTTGTGCAGATTTAAATCGAGTCAACTGGTTTTTGGCCTATTTTCTTACAATGTGACCCCTGCAACCCCCCTGGACTACAGAAAGTTTTTTTTGACAACCAACGCAATATGGTTTTTCAGAAAGCAAGAAACAAATTGACAATTATTTTGTATAGCGGTGCACTTTCGAGTATGTAAGGTCGGGGATTAATCCATCAAAACAAATGTCGAAAATCTCAATCTTCCCAAACTTCTACACGTGTCTACATGTGGTCGAATTTGAGTTTAGGGGTTAATCGGGAATTTTGCGGGCCATCATTACGGATGATGAATCCCTGATCTTTGGCTAAAAATAGCGGCGGCCCTTCGCGCTAAGCAGGTGTTTACCGGGCGTTAAGCTCGCAGCGCCGGGGTGTTTTCCATTCAGCGTCGGGACGCCTGACGCGTAATCCGCTCGGGGCGTCGTCGGTGTCTTGTAGCAAACGCCGAGGGCCAGGGCAATAAATAACCCTGATTCATGGACGGGGTGAGTGTATAGACAGTTCGACCCCACCTGACACCCGTTATTAATTAACAGAACACGGTACCCCGCCGAGCGGCCGTACCCGTAACAAATGCACTCCGAAGTGGAACGTGTTTTTCGACGCCACCTACTTTTTCGTCCTGCGACGACCATCCCCGGATCGATATTTCAATTGGTGCCCGAACAGAGACACAATTTCCGCACCACGTTAAAAAAAACACCACCCGTATATCAAACAACACAATTATGCAAATTGTGTTTCATAGCTTATAATCTGACACATTTAATGCAGATATCTCCCCGAAAACTGGGGGCGGCACGCTCCCCGTCTCTCTCTTTCGCACGTCCTTTTGATATAGCGGACCTACGTGAGGACCGACCGTATCGCGTTTAGAGCCGTGCCGCTGCATTTTTATGCAAATCAACCCAATTTATCAGCGGTTATTACAATTAAAAAACGCAATTACGTAAAACCTCAACAACTCACTTATCACTCTCGCAGCATTCGCAGGAAATTGACGAACCGTTTGGCGGGTAATTAATCGACGACCAGATAGTTTCGGGATTGAGGAGGACGTCGCGACGCCCTTCCACTGTCACTTTGTATACAAATTACGGTGTGCTGACATAATTCCGTTGAACGCTTCAAATAAATCCCGAAGGAGCAAATTGCCGCTCTGATACAGACTAACTGCAATGTCAGACGTTCTTGCACATTGCAAAAGTATTTTATTACTCTGAGGCACATCAACAGGGGGGAACCCGAAATTTGCATTGTAATCGTTTCAGTACCTATCGGTATATAAAAAAAGAGTAGCACAGCACAGGTTGCCGCCAAAATTTGCATCGCCAGGTTGTTAACCACTTCAGTAAACCCCGATTCTCCCTCTAATCTCCAACATGTAGATCATTCACACCAGAGAGTTCAGAGCCCTCTCATATCGACCATCCCCAATTAAGTCTTTCACGTACTGCAATATCTTCTTATCAAAAAGTTCGCACCACCTTGGAAGTGCGTTCTAGGATTAGTGTAGAATACTGGAGAATTGTTTAAAAAATTTTGTCATTTAGTTTTTAAGTTCTGGCCCTTTAAGGAAAGTTTAAATTTAGGGGTTGAGACGGTTATTTTAAAACATAAGAAAAATTTTATAGTCATTCTTTTGAAGAGTTTGAAGTTGAAAAAGTTGGGAATTCTTGCATCCACGGTTTGAAATCATAAAAAAGACAATGAGGAAAACATGGCAGCGTGACCAAAACACCTAATAAAGATAACAAACAGTTTCTAGGGAAACAATATTACACGATTTATCTGAGTACGGGTGAAACTTCAATTTCAGATAACAGTGTTGCCTTTTTCCTAATTTTAAATTGCTTTAGTTTCTAAATTGAGAGATAAATTTTTTTTAGCTATTTCTCAGTACTCTACACTAATCCTAGATAACGCAGCTTCAAGGTGGCACGAACCTTTTGGAGCTGTATATCAAAAATCTTTATAAGTCTTTTGTCACGTTGCTTGATGACATTTTGTTAATTTTTTTCTCTAAAACATGTTTTTTTAAAATCTACTTCTAGATTCGATTTTTCTTTACCTTTCACCAGAATAGTTTGGCAAGTCCTTGCATTCAGATTTCTGGATTATTTTAAGTAATCTACTCACGTGCGTGCCTAATTTTTGCAAAAGAGGCTGTAACCATTGAAGTTTAGAGATTGCACTACAACAGCCCTCGATTTTTTGTCGGATTGTTTCATAGGCAACTCCAATAAGCATCCACAGCATCTTGAGATAGGACCTACGTTTTGTTTTATTTGTATTTTCTTGCAGAGACGTAGTTTCACCTTCAGACGTTTCCTTCTTTGTTTTTTTTAAATTTTCTTTTCTTTACGGCCTTTCCATCTGCTTATTGTACGATATACGGTCTCTGAATAAGCCAGATCGCCCATTCTTCTTGATGGTGCTGCGGCTTTATCTTAAACGCCTCTTTCTAATTACCTAGAGATTCAAAGATTCTCGTAAAATTGACACAACATTTAATCCAGTTCGTTACATAATGTATGGCTGGATGTGTACAGGATCTAAGCAGATCGAGGGGGCAGCGCCGATGTGGTTCGAACTTTTGCTTCATAAGTAAATTAGCAAACGCGCGGGTAGGTATCCCTAATTGGGGTGCCCCGCGGGAGGCAGGGCGTCCGTCTGAAATGGCGCAACATTGCGAAAAAGGTGGTATAATTCCCCTTTATCAATTATGCCGAGGCGGGCACCTCAAATAAATAAGTTGAGGTGAGAGAAAGTACAAAACCGGGGAGGCGTTCGAGATTTGTTGAAAATATTATTCAGGAGAGTTCCGCGGATGCGATAGCGCACGTGCGTCAGAGAGATTGGGTCCTGGAGAGCTTTTCCTTCCCATTTCCCCCTTTCAGTCCAACAGATAGGCAATAACTCATCCTCAAGCGCTCCTCCTGACAGCCGGGACCGCGAAAAGAAGAAGAAAACCCGCCGATTCAGCGGAATCCCGGTCTTTTGTCACAGGCGGTGCGACGCTTAATACGCGCCGGCTCATATCGTCGCAGCTAAATGAGATTAAACGATGATATGTGCATACGTCGTCGCGACGTCGACGCCGATAGTGGCGTCGTCGACTGGAATAATGCACCGCAGCCACGATTATCCGCAATCGGATCCGGGTTTAGGACGGGCGAAGCGACACTACAGCGGCCCGACAACATCTACGGCGTGATAAATTATCAGGAGAAGAAGCGGCAAGGTGACCTCTAATTCGGGGATTTCCCTGATTTAACTCGGTTTGGTGGAGCGATTGCGGCCTTGGCCCGACCTGAAAACAATCCCGAGCCGTCAAGGATTTCGAGGGTGTTAGGCCACCGGATAAAACTCCAACCATTTTGGAAACTTTGACATAAACGCTATTTAAGGAGTTATAAGTGAAGTCCTCCGACAAGACAGAAGAAGAGGATGCGTTTTAAATAACCCTCAATTTTTCAAGTGATGGCCACAGTCAAGTACATATCGTCGTCTTGCTCTTAAACTTCCGCGAAAAAGTCATTGACCCATCTTCTGCTGTTCACCACTAAGCGGACAAGACACCTTGAGTTATCTCTTGATAAATCAAAGAACCAAAAAATCCATCTCAAAGAAAGTTGCTCTATGCTTCACCAAATAGGGGTAGACCACGCTTCATCCCTGGATGGATCAAAAGACCGAAAAAGAGATAAACTTTTAAGAAATGCATCCTTAAGTTCCCTTTCGATGTTAAAGTAGACTGGAGGGGTTCAGAACGTTTCCAAACAGACTCGCGCTTGCTGCCAAATTTGCAGTACCCTGATGTAGCAACCTAATACGGGTAGCAACATTAGCTTTGTCGCCAAGGCTAGCCGGGCGTGTATGGGGCAAATTGTGGTTGTTATTGATTAAACGTCAAGTCGGCATCGAGTCGACTTTTTATCTAACCTCTGCCGCCGTCATTCAGAAGTAAAGCAGCGGCGCCAATATTATTACTGCTAATGTTGTAATTAATGTTAATGCCTGGCGATGGCACGGCAAAAACGCGCTTATACTCTCCGAAAGCTCCAAGACAGATCACGTGACGCCGCAGTAACTTAATACCGAATATAACGTACGTTTCGAGGTTAATCATTAATGAGCAAACCTCGAATGCGTGGAGGAACTGCCACATACAAGGAATTATGTCAAGCCTTCCAGCATCTGTGCGTCAGTCTCCGAATTCGCATATATAAAGACGGATTGAATCGAAGTAAACGAATCAGTGGAGCGCATTGCAACACAGTTCAGCAATTAAGGAGATATATCACGGACAGATAGCGGAGTGTACCTTGTGTACACGCATGCTTGTCGAGGGGTGTTCGCGTTTGATATGCATATACTCACGCAATATTTAGATACTCGCCAGTAATTTACAACGCAGCAGGTGTTCCGCAATGCAATAAACCTAGTAAATGCTAACGCGTCCCTAATCTAAGGTTTACAGCCGACGGGGTAACGATCTAGATTGGAGGGCTCGGGAAAAATCAGGGATCCCGGCAGCTTTTTGGGAAATTTACGGAACTCGGATTAGAAAACTATGGTATGGCCGCCGCAATCCGACTCCTGAAACACCCGGAAAGTTAGGAATGAGGAGAGGATGGGTGTCTCTCTGGTGCGGCCATCCGCATCCAAAGCTGCCGCCACAGACGGCATTCCGTTGATCTTTTGATAGGACACGGAAATATATTCAGGGGGAAAACGAACGAGTAACTTTGGCTGCGAACTAGAGAAGCCGCTCATGTTCGACGTTTCAAAGGCGGTGGTTCAACTATCGTTAATGCTAAGCAAGGGAGGAATTGCGAAGCCATTAAGCCTTGCGGTGGATTAAAAGTGACCGCCGTGGTGCACTAAGATAATGGAGTTTGCTTGTATCGAACTGACCTGTCTCTACAAAAAAACTCAAGCAAATCAATAACAATTTTGTGAATTTAAGGGACGGTGCAAGATTAAATTAATAAGGTTACTTCAGCTACTTTCAGATTTCGTTGTATGTCTACAACAGTAAACGATAACTACAAAATTGTCAAAATTTTAGCTCTAAATGTTAAATAATGATCGGCGGTCTTCTAAATTTTGTAGAATTAATCGTCCCGAAATTTTGACAAGATCAGGGTAGGAAAACGTATGATTGAGTAATTTTGGGATTTCGCAGAGGGTAGGTATAAATTCGTTTTATCAAGTCGAAAGAACTGAATCTGGGCTCTAAAATGACTAAAGTTTGAAGAATGCAGAAAAATAGATTAAAAGAAAGAAGTGAAAATAAAATACGAAGAACCACAACAGAAAAAAAGAAGCTGAGAAAAACAAAAAAAGTTGAGAAAGAAATTGACCGGCTTAAAAAAAGAAGCCTCAAAAATATACAAGGTGTATCTAAAATTAATATTAAAAATTTAAGAACAACTAGGGCAAATCAAAGCGATGGTAAAAAATTTTATAAATAATAATAATAATTATAGAAATGCATCAGATTCAGTCGTGTCAGGCTTGTTGAAGTAACAAAAAACAGCTTATTCGATTTTATACTTAATTTACATTGTGGTATTTTAATATAATTATCCTTTCTCAACGACCATTTCTCTTGGAAGCGATTGGAGAACCTCATCAAATCATCAGTAAATTTGGCTTTCTTTCCAACTGTCGCACGCAGTTTATTTAAGAAATTAATTTGAATTCAATATACGGAAAGGTCGGCAGTAACTCCACGTCCACATCGATTGTCGTTAATTCGTTTAAATTTTCATTGCGACGTTCCTGTCCGTTAAACAATCCATCAATATTGAATGCAGAAATTCTCGGTTGCCATCTGGACGCGTCGCTTCGACCTCGTCCGGGCTTAATTTTGTGAAAAACTTGCCATTAATTCCGCCTAATGAAACTTTAAAGCGCGCAGAGCACTTCCCATAAACAGAAAGCAGAGTCCCGGTACATAATTCCGTACATTGTATACCAACACCACCATAAATTTTACGGTCCAAAATTTGGTATTCTGGCCGGGGGATTACAGTTATGGCCCAGCAATAATTAGGTGTCGCCCATACATATTTCAGGAGCGTCGACCATGTAACAACACACGCTCCGCTCTCTCCCGTCGCTTTACAACGTGACGCTAGCAAAATAACGACGCGGTTAAGACGGTGATATCGAGGCGTCGCGCCACATGATTGCCGCTACATTTAAAGCTTCAGCTTTTACTGGCGGTTGTAAAGAAGTAATTAGCACCACTATCTATCGATTTGAATTTTTAATGCAATTAGGTGGGAACGTACAGTTTCTTGAACCGGTATGTTGTGATTAGCGACTGATGTTTTGATACGCCAAAAGCTAGTGCGTAACGTGACACTAATTAGTGTTGTCGATAGATTAAACCGCTGAAGGGGGTTTTGTGTAATGTTGCTTTTAACGAGGATAACGGGAAAATCGGTTATTCTAATATTATGGTGAAGCCGGGTGTGGCGGCAATGACGACGCGCCGACTCGTTTTGAAAAGATCAAGGAAACTGTTTCTAACGTCGTTAGCAAACTAAATTAGCGGCAAAAGCCGCAAATTTCTAAACAATAATTTGATAAAAGCAAAAGGAAAGTCGCAACGTCAGCGGCGCTTCTAACGGCCAGATTCACCCGGCGCATCCACCATTTCGCATCGCACTGGCAAATCAAAGAATATAATTATACATTTAAGCGCCCCTAGCGCCTTATTTTAAACATAGATACTGGGTGATATAGAATTAACTAGATTAGAAGCACAACCGGTATTTTTACTAATTATTATTATAAAACTCTTTTTAGAAAACTTTGAATAAGTTATACCAACAAACCTTTTAAATGGAATACATAAATTAAGAAATTTTCCACAACTAATTCTCACAAACTTGTATTTTGTTTGGCATATTCTTCCAGCGTTATTTCAAATTACGTGTAACAGAAGTGCTGAAAACCACCATCAAGTTTTTGAAATCCAAACGTGGGTACATCTCTTAATCCCTCATTCAAAAAGTCTCGCAAACACAAATACGATGCACCATTTAGTTTTGAAAGGGCGTTCGTAAGCGTCAAAATAATAAAATCTTAATTTAGAGAAAATAATTTCTTGAAAGTTTAAAAATTTCTATTTATCGGTCTTTCAAATCAGTACATTTAGAACAAAATGAATTACTTAAGTGAGTCCTTTAAGATCAAAAATTTGATGTTGATTGATTAGGGTAACAGAATCCAAAATAAAGTTGACAATTTAATTCGAGAAAAGCATCCATAATTACCAACAAGTAACCAGGGTACAATTAGTAAGATTGAGACATAATATCGGAAATATGATAGGCCATTCAAAATTAATAATGATACTAAGTTAAGGCTCCTCTCTACCCAAACGGGTATAGGAAATTCCAATGTTAATGCGCGCCACGCTAGAAGGCAAACGGTTTGATTTTTTGAGATACGGTTTGCGTTATTTGAAAATATGATCCTTTATCTACACATTGATCACCTAGTTTTGAAATATCTAGTATAAACAAAGCACAATTACAGTTTATTTATTGGTATGTTTTAGCTAAATTTGAGTTCAACTTTTATTTGACAATTTCTTTGGAACTACAAATTTCTCCATTAAAACCCGTGATCAAATGGTAGACAATAGTTTTAGGAAGACAACTAAAAAAAAATTAGGTAAAAATATTAATTACTGCACCCCCAATCATGGAGGGACGATTGGCACCGATTTTGCACTATAAACAAGCGAAACTTAATGCAATTCCAAACAAATCAATAACCGGCAACTTATTACTTCGCGTCGAGGCCTGAGCTTTGATTATTTTTGTTTAACCAATCCGCAATTTGCATATATTGGTCAAAAGCGCTCAAGGTTGCCATCGGGTGAGGAGGACTCTTAAATGATATTCTAGCTCTTTAAAAAATCAAATATCTCTACTTCAGTCACTGGCTCTTGAATATTTTGTGATATTATGTATTAATGAATACCACTACTTAAACAGGTACAAAAAAAACGTTCTTCCAAATTATGATTATCGAGTTGAGTTTTGTGAAAGACTAATATTACCCAGATGTTGAAAAAGTAATTTAAAATAGACACGAGAAGCGACAAAATTGTCGGCCCTGGTCTGAAGAGTCTCTTCACTGAATAAAAGACTCATACTGAAAATCCCCAAAAAGCAAACGTGTCGACCGGCATAATTTGGAGTAAAGTAACTGAATACAAATTTTTCGCTGGGCCACACTGTAAGACTAGAATTTTAACTTCAATTATTAGAATGCTGCCGCGATGTAGATACATAAAATACACATTGAAGCCCTTTTAAATAAAAAATTGTGTATAGGTACACCAAATTTAGATTTTTATCAGTTTGACACCTACTCAGTTTCAAAATCTTCAAAGCAAATAGTGCGACAAATTTTTCTTTAGGATACCATTCATATGAGATGTTACAACATACATATATTTGTGTTAATTTCTGTTAATTAAAAGTTGGGTTTCCGGTCTCACTCTTGTGCAGAATTTAAAATAATGCTGAAATAGTGTGCCAAACAAAAAGTACAAACAAATTTTTAAAATTTGTTGAGAAAAGCTTCAGTTTCATTGTACTGAATTTATTCCAGTTATAGTTTGAACGTTACGTTTCATGGCTATTCACCCGGCACCTCCGCCAATTGTAATCGCAAAGCTGCATACATTGATCGGTAAAAATCAATATATCTAAATTAAATATTTCTTGTGCAGTTGCGTTTTAAACTACCTTAAACCATTGAACATGTTTCGGTTAACTGATTATACCTACAGGAAAGAGGAAAAGTAATAATAAAGTCATGCGACAAAAATCCAACAGATGTCGACTCGCTCTTAGACAAAAAATATTAAAACAAGATTGCCAGAACTTTGATAAAAGGAACAAATTTCTATACACCTTTATTGAAATAACATGAAATGTCGTGTTTAACTAATAATAACCGAAGGAGTTCTTTCACACCGTGATCACCTCTTGCAATTGCTTAGGGAGTAGGTATATGAAAATCCGACAGAAACCACACCTAAATGTGGAAACGAGCGTCTATTCGAAAGTGTTTCGGCGACACGATGACGCGCAATACATCAGGAGGCCCGTTAGATCGCCTCAACTTCCACGGTCCGGGGTAAACAAACACGCAAACTTAGTTCCATTTCCGCGATCCCCCGACGTTACCCGGACTTATCTATGGAAAGGGTCCTGCAATTGTTTTCGGAAATTGGATGAAAGCTGAAAAATGCCCGAACCGAATCACTTGCGGTGACGGCCGCCCCCAAATTATAGGACACGTCCAGAGATCCGCCCGGATTAACCCGAGTATTTACCAAAGATCACTCACGAGACCCCTCCAACGATCCGGGATACCGTTAGGAAACAGCTCCATTTAAAAAAGACCCTCCAGAAATCAAATTTGATCATTAACAAGAAGTTTGAGGTTGTGCTGTGTGTGTTATCATCCGAGACGAGGCGAGTCTTGTCTCGTGGGGCATTTGTCTGTGTGTGCGGCGTTAACTATGGCGATAAATAACCTCAGGCTTCATCTTAGAGTAGAGTTTACAACAACTCGACGACACGCTGATATGTGAACATAAACAAGACGCACTCGCAATTGAATTAAATGATTATGTCGTTTAGCCATGTTCTCTCGCTTCGTCGCCAGATTTCAGCCAGATTTATAAGATTTATAGATTAAATAAATCCGATCTCGTTATTAAATTTGCTTGCAGGAAATATCAACGGCGACGGAATCGCTCCGCCGCATCAATAAACACAAATACGACGCGAAAACTTTGCGCGCCTAAAACGACGTTTGAACACAATTGATAGGTTCTCATGCAGTAAAAGCAAAATCTGCGGAAACTCTCCAACTGCGCCTCAGCCAGCTCAGAAGAAAGCAGGCATAGTTGGCGAATGGCGAGGTCAAAAATGTAGTTCCAAGTAATTCTTCTAACACATAAAACTCGTTTTGATTACAAGTAGTGGCATGTATTATCCCGCAAAAGCCTTCGGTCTCTCTTCTTCCGAAGAAAGTCGGAAGAGGAGCGAGAGAATTTTGCTTCGTACTGTCTTAAAATGCACCAAATTTTATTTTGTAATTATAAATATATTAGAGATGTGGAAATGATCTGAGTCAATTATTTACATCCATTGTCGATTAATCAATTATCCATAAAAGATTTTTGAAATAATCGGTCAATCGATAAATTGATTTTCCGATTAACTAAATGTCCAATCTCTAACCAATCGAGAATTCGATTACATAATAATTGATCAATTACCTACATTCTAATTCTGAGATCTAATGACAAGTAGACAAAGAACGTGACGTAGAAGATTAGACGTTACCCCAGTCCCGCCTACTGGACATTCTTGAAGTTCATGATAGAGACTTGTTGGTCTAAAATGCTTTACAGTTATGGTTTTTATTTTTTACAATTAGTATTTATGTTCAGGGTAATATGTGCAAATAGTCAACCTAAATTTCCACCATTCTTTAACCAATAGAACCAACCGTAGTTGTAACTTTTGCCGCTGCCATAGGTAACTTACAAAGACAATTGGTTAATTTCAAAGTAAAAAGTCTTCATTTTTCTTTCGAAGGTCCTATACAGTAATCTCAAACTTAGTGCGGATCATTTTCACAATAAAAAATTCTAGAAAGGTAGTCAAATTTCCGAAAATGTGGAGGTAACACTGTTTTCAGTGTCAGTGAAGTTAAGTATTTTTATTTAACTTCATGTCAAATCCCCTGCACACAGAAAAAAATCTGAAGAGGTTAACAGTTCAGATACTGCAGTAAAAAAGGCGATCTTTGAAATTGGAAGCCACCAGAACGGTGCTCGCGAAGCAGAAATTTGGCGTTTTTTGTTGGGGACCAAATGCTCTTATAAGGAAACTCCCTAACGCAAAACCACACAAAGACCAGTCTCCAATGTATCTAAGCTTTCGAACAATGAACTAGCCAATTCTTCCTGTTCTTAGGCACCAAGTAAAGAAGCAGCAACAGCAAACCGATCGAAATGTGTACGTAACGCGCTAACGATTCAGGTGTAAAGAAAGTGTTGTAGCTCGGCTTGCCTCGTTGTTTCAGTGATGTTGGCATTGAAAAACGCCCCTTCTTGCCGTCGAGCTAAATGGAACTCGTCAAAGTGAGCCCTTTGAAAGCAGCTAGGTGGCCGGGCACATCACAAAAGCGTTTGCAGATCGTAATAACTCCGGGTAGTTTTTGCGGCTGCAACTTTCCCGGATTTTAAACTCTGCGGCGAGGAGAGGTGGAAAGAGCACATGCACACGCGAAAGACCGGTGCAGCTTTGCTGCACCAACCTTTATCTGGAGGTTCCGGGTCAAAGAGGACCTCGGCCGTTTAATGATGTGAGAGAACGAGAACATACATCGTTAGTCTCTACATGTTACCAGTCTGCTTTGTGCCGAACCTTTATGCACATGCATGCAACAAATGCCAGGTGAAAATAGCGTCAATTACTGAGGAAAAAAGGGCCAAAATTAATAATAAATCAGGCACTTTTTGAGGTGTCGCATTTGGACGGAGATGGGACGCGAGGCAGTTTACTGGATGGATCATTTGGGTGTAGAAATGTCAGAGTAAGCTCGGAATTACATGGATCCCTGCGGACGCCTGGAAATGTCACCACTCAACACCGACTTGTACATACAATAATGATATCCTGGGGGAACGCCGTCCTCGCAATGGACTCACTACCTGCCCGGCGATAGTACACGGGAACGAAAATCCGGAACCGACTCGAAATTAAAATTAAATCAGACAGCAGCGCTTCCACTCGAAATCTTTCTTGGGAAATTGCTGCGCCAGAGAAACGATCAATTAAACATACTTGGACGAACAATCCGAGTTCCAGAATGGTCACGGAAACGGTTCCTAGTATCCTTACCGAGGTGGCTTCTCAATAATTGATAGAAAATCGATATTACTCCGGTTTCAAGAACGTTTCAACTAACCACAACCACTATTTTCCAACGGCATCTACCAATTAACATAAAAAATTAAAAGGCAGCTAATAACATCTCATGTTTAGTAAGTGCTCAGAACACCGAGTATTGAAAGTCGGTGGTAACATTTGGAATTTCAAATTAACTCCAAGCACGAGGTCCTTTTGATAATAATTCAGGTAAATGGAACGTTTAGTTAAGTAGATGGCAGCACTGGGAGCAAAAAATTGAAACCGGCAAACTGTCTTAACAATCTGCTGAAGAACTTGGAAAAAAATCGTGCTGCCACCAACTCACTTTCGTTATATACGAAATGTTCACTATGGAATTTCCGAATTTATACTTTCGTACATTTTCTGACAAGCACCGCAGACTATGGCCAAATAAAATAGTAACAACAAATAACCCAAAGCGTCAACAAAAGTATTACTTCACTGAAAAAAATAGTAACGTGTTCCAATGGATGTTAAATGCCAAGTGTGGAGGCTTTTCAGCAAAATACAGTCGAACATTCGCGATAACTCATAAGCGTTGATGCAACTTGAGTTTCAATCTCGAAAGAAAAGAACAGAAGAGAGTTGCACATTGATGTCGACAAAATCACCGTTTCAGCAGATGATGCTAATTTGGAAAGTCAAATTAGCACTATCTGCTGAAACGGTGATTTTATGGGAGAGAAGCACAATCACACACCCATATAATTTCACCTCGCACTTAATTGATACTTTGAAAAATTGTCCATTGTTCAAATGTCCAAGTCAATAATAAAAAAGACTAAAAAGAAAATAAAAAATAACTCGTTGACAATCAAAACGTTCAACTAAAGACAACAAAATTGTAAACCCCCGAGAAACTCGTAGATGGACTATTAAGGATATTAAGGATCAGGGAACAAATTAATAGTTTGACTTGTGCCCAATTAAAACAAGAGTAGCCCAAGGCACTGTCTTAATGGGACCAATGACCAATACACTTCTTTACAATAAAGTATTAAACCCAGTTTATAATAGGTTATCAACTTTGGAGCTGTATCAGCAAAGCAACAAAATCCAAATGTTTCACAGCAAGATGTTTGAGGAATATCGTAAGTACACCACAATATGCCAGAAATAACTTCATAGGAATTTAAGAACCAAACTGTAAAGAGAAACAAAGAATTTCGCCCATCAAAGGGTCATCAGGAGGGGCCAAATCTTTCAATGATAATGAAACTATCAGGAATAATTTAAACAAAACTGTATGTAACGAATAATGAGCTAGGAAATCATTGTCACCATTATACTCAAAAAGTTTCTTTCTTTTCAAGAGAGTGCGTAGGTACCTTTTCGCACTCCGAGAGTTACCATTTGAAAAGGTTTAAATTGCGCTCTCAATCACTCTATTCACCAAATTCGACTTTCTACGATGCGCATATTTCAGAAAAAACTTTCTCGTATTAGAGAAGTGGTTAAAGATGTAAATAACAATTTTGGATAGCGAGAGTCAACACGATTTTAGCTTTTCTGCGAACAAGTCAGTTCCTATTCGTCACTGCCTTTAAAGTGCGGCCCGTTAAAGATTTACTAGTGCGTGACTCTGTCTATGTGGATTAGAAAGTAGCCCTCGCAACCCAATTTGTGGATGATTCCAGAACGGCCCACTTGATACTGTGTCGTCACGCTTGACCGCTCACGTATCCCGGAATTGGCTATAGCAGAACTCTGCAACAATTTGCTGGTCGTTTGCCGTCTAAGTGTCAGAACTTCAGGCAGTTGATTCGGCTGTTGCCGTGCCGAGGATTTGTGTCGAGATCTAGACTGTGACAGATTACCTGGAGCGATTGGGTTTTATTACATCATCTGAGGTCGTGATTTTGCAAATCCGCCAGCGTGGATGTGTAACGTCGACATTCAACCCTCCTTCTTCGAAGTGGGTATCCATTACGACGTAATGTGCAGCGCGTAAAACTGAATCGATAAAATGACAGTTGCAGTTTGTTATTCATGAGGAAGAGAAGAGAGGGCACGCCACCGGAATGCTACGGGGCTTGTATACGTCGACAAACAAGTGATTGGGGCTGAACGAATCAATGTAACGGCGCCTTAGTGTCGCCAAAAGCAGCCCTTCGAACTCCAAGGTGCCATACAGGACCGATCGGCGTGCAGGGAGATAACATCATGGCGCCGCGATGCGTTCAACTGTCAGCGAAAGTGATCACAACCCCTCTCCTCCGTTCCTCAGGTTCGGAATCTGGTTCAAGGAGGCCTCAGAAACTTTCGGCCAAGTTTTTATGGAAAAACTGTTTTCATCAATTAGGAAACGTGTTTGTGATTTTTTTTAAAGTTCCACCAGGAAAGTCGGCGGCTAATTTATTGGGCAGAGCCAGAACGCAAACAACTCGCCCGGCCCTGGCGCGCTTCCGGAATTGGAAGGATCGACAGATCAAAAATGGACAAACTTCCTGAGCAATTACCACGTTCGATTTCTGCCCGCTATACATCGGCTTGGTATTGTTTCCTAGTTTCCAACAACTAATTGGGCCATTTGTCGAACAGGTAAACACATTATCATCATCCATTCTCTGGCGGGGCTCTAGTTGCGATTCCCGTGCGCCGTCTTTACCGCCAAGCTTATTAATTAGACGCATAACGAGCGGCTGCCTCAAAATTATTACATAATTAAATCGAAACAGGCACTTTCAGAATAAATCAGACGTATTGTGACGGCTGCCATTCCTCCAAAATTACCCCCGCCAAACTACGTGGCGCCAAATTTTGCAACCAAAGCTTGGCCCTTCCCCCGATCTTGATCCTAAAGTCTAATGTTGCAGTCTAATCAACTGCAGTAAATCGGCAAATCGCACATTTTTAGTAAAAGTCCCACAGGAAAAATTCAGAAGTGGGATTAAATCCAGCGAACTGAACGGCTGGAGAACCGAAACTGTCAAAAAAAAAAAACAAGGTTGGGTAATGCAAGGAAAACGTGATTATGACGAATGAGTGTATCTGCGTGTTCGTAAACGTCAGAAATGGAAACTAAGCATCAACGGTTAAAGCTTGTTAGTTGTAAGTCGACAGCAATGTGAAAAAGATAGAACGTGAGCAATATCAACGAAATATGGAGATCATGAGATGCCTCAACTACAGAGAATTAATATTTACTAACGGAGACCCGTGACAGCAAAATTCGTCAATTTAAAGAGGAGTCTGCAGCAGTCCCCCAGTGCTTGAAATACATGAGCTATTAGGAGTTCTCTAACGACCATCAAATTTTTAGCTTTCGACAAACTTGCTGGAAATGCAAAGAAATGATAGGCTAGATTGAAAATAAGCTTGAGACAAAGTCAAAGAATTAAAAGAAATGTAGGTACGATAAAACCGTAGACTCAGCAGTCAGCGAAGAAAGTACACAAGAAGTATGATTGGAATGCCATAAGAAAGCATTGAATCAGCACAACATAAATTTCTGTTGCATTCGCTACTTCATCCTTTTGTTAATACAACAATAAGTTATTTACACAATAAGAAAATAAAAATGTGAAAAAGACAACTGAAAGCTTAAATTGGAATTGAGAACCGGCTATAAATGTGGCGAGAAGGGCCTTAACACTTGTTTCTGCCCAAATAACATTTTCCAAAAGATCTACTTAAAGACATAAAGATCAGAATTGTAACTGCACCGACTTCGCCGTTGTGGACAAAATGAAATTTTTGCAATTTTATATAATTTTGCCAAATATTTATAAATGCTGTTGATATTTATAAGAAAAACACAACTTTTATTTATTTTCACCATTTATATCGAAAAATTTTAAGTTTTATATAAATATCATGTCGCGTTAGAAATAATAATAGTTCTCACCGTGATATAAAATTGCGCACTTTTATAAATAAAGTCGGCACGCCCTCGATATAAATTTGTGCGGTCGTGATATATTTTTATTGACGTTTGCCACCAAGACGCCAGAGGCCGCCACGAACGGAAGATTTACAATCCGGCAACGCTGGCTGCGATTTAGTTACATTGCTAGTGACAAATCTGTCAAACTCGAATGTTGAGGTTAGAGGTTAGATAAGCGACAGAAACAATAAACATTAAAAAGGTGATGAGTTAAATAGTCATTTATTTGTGTTCACTTGTGGGTAATTGTTAACCACTTCTAACCTCAACTTTTGAGTTTGACAGATTTGTCACTGGCAATGTAACTAAACCGCAGCCAGCGTTGCCGGATTGTAAATCTTCCTTTCGTGGCGGCCTCTGGCGTCTTAGTGGCAAACGTCAATAAATATATCACGGCCGCACAAATTTATATCGAGAGCGTACCGACTTTATTTATAAAAGTGCGCAATTTTATATCACGGTCAGCATTATTATTATTTCTAACGCGACATGATATTTATATAAAACTTAACATTTTTCGATATAAATGGTGAAAATAAATAAAAGTTGTGTTTTTCTTATAAATATCAACAGCATTTATGAATATTTGGCAAAATTATATAAAATTGCAAAAATTTCATTTTGTTCACAGCGGCGCCTCATACAAATATGTAGGTATGCACGTAAAATGCATGGGTTGATGATGAGCAATTTGATTCAAGAAGCGGAATTTGATAAAAGCGACTTAGATTTCCATTCCTCCTAATGCCATAGAAGGCAAAGGGACTAATGCTTCGACAACGAGGAAAGTCGTTACCAATAATAACAGCAAAGAAGCGAATAATCAGTAAAACAGACTGTCGAGTCTGAAATCTTTCAACAAGCGATCAACATTTTCAAAAATATGACTGTAGGTTTCCACACCTTTAAAGCAAGAATCATCTCAGTTCGGACATTATGGAAGATAATGACTCAACCTCTTTTAAGTTTAAAATAAAAAAAAACATGTTTTTTTCCCTAGTGTATGAACTAAAATCTGGCAATTTTTCAAAATAGCGGGCCATTTCTCACAGGGGTACCCTATGTCTTTGAAGTGAGCCCTAATAACCCTCAATTCTCTCAATAACTTTATCTGAGAGCAGTGATCTAAAATGATGTTTATCCGAACATATACTGAGGGAGGAACTCCTGGCAATGAGAAAGCAGCGTCGGCTGCGGGCACCGTTGCAATTTGTGCGGTGCTAATCCCAGATTAGGGATTTTTCGCCGCCGACCGCTATTGATTCTCCGATGCTTTTACCGAATTTACTGCGAATTATGACAACCTTTAGGACCGGCCCCGGAAGCAAAGGTGAATGGTTTCCCTCATACAATTGACCTTTTCAATAAAACGGTGGTGCGTATTTGTCGGAAGCAGGCGTTTTCTCCACGAAACTTCCCGTCGATCATCGGTCTTGCGACTCGAATTGATTGTCCGAGTGCTTTACCGGCCGATTTACCCTTCTGTATAAATCTCCAGCGTATCGTCGGCAAATAGAATAAATTGCCAGCAATTTCGGTTTATTAAAGAAAAACTCGGGCAAACAGAACGGACTAAGTGGGGAGGTTGAAACGCGATCCATGCCCGGCAACTCGCTCTTCAACATTTGCGAAACGTTCAGATGCCACATAATGCAGTAGTGTTCGGAATTGGGAAGCAGCTGGATTACATAATAAAAGCAAATATTTAAGTGCTGTTTAAGTAGGAGACATTCAATTACTGGCGCTTTATTCGTCGAGCAGCTAGGAAGTGGCTCACTGCTGCTTCTGCGAAATTTAGTTTCTATGTTAAATCCAATTATGTTCGAGACGAGCATGAAGCAGAAACAAGCAAGTTTTTAGTTCATCAGATGAAATTTGCGTCCCGCTTTAATTGCTTCTTTATTTCGAGTGCATGGAATGCCATTCAAGAGGCTGAATCGAGCGGAGATTTTTATAAAAACTTTCATACAGGAAAAAACGCTATTAAATCTATGTGTAGTAACAAATTTAGTTATTTGAATTTTAACTGGGGTTGTTGCTACAGTAGCCATTCATTACTTCAGTAAATATTAGACAAACAAACAAAATAAGAACGTAATTGAGAAAACCGCAGCTTAAAAAGCTTCTCGGCATTTCTTGGGCCGAAGTTGGAATCTCAGAGACATTATGGGGGCGGCGAAATCCGATGCTCAGCCGACCAGAAACTTCTCGGCGTTTCGATCTATTGTAAAATATTTTACGCCCGCATTTCAGCCACGTTAAACAATATTGAACTTTTTTCTCAAAACCCTTCATATTTTTCGTAAAGTGACGTGTCATAAATCCAATACCCATCGCCGGGTGATGTAACAAAAAAAAATCGAATCCGATCACCGCCATCGTTCAAAAATTAATCATTGAGGCAACACTTCGAAAAACTCGTCCTTGAATAGCCAAGGGCTAAAAACACTGGCTGCACACTTTTTATTTTTAGCACTGCACACTCTGGCTTTTTCAGTGTATTCAAACCGAGAAGGCACAGCATCGGCTTTGGCAAAAAAATTGTTTGTGAGAGCTTAAACGGGTACTTCCCCTCGCATCATTGTTCATCCTTCCAATTAATCGGTGCTTATGGCAACATGTCAGCCGGCTCGTCCGTCAGCACCCCTCTGCTCGATCGTCCGTCGTTAATTTAATCACTATTTATTTTCGCATAGACCACCGGGACGGGCTGTGGGTTATGTAGAGAGGGTGATTTCTGATCCGGTAGATGGCAGATGGTGCGCGCTACGCCATCTACAAATGACCATTTGAATATTTAATCCTCTTCTATCGGGTCAGTTATTCCGGGCAAGGACTGATAGGGCTCGGGGCGGGATTGACGATAAAACGGCCGCACTTCCGGGCCGTATGGATGGTACGCGGCCATTCCGGAGTCAGGACGATAGGAAGACAGTTGACGTTTTTACACCTATAATCTCGACTGCCTTCAATCGTCCAATGAGCTCAAATACCCGGATTTCGTTCGCGCAAACAGTCCACCACATCCACGTTTTCACCACCGTTTCCAAAGCGTTTAAAAGATAACGACAAAATATTAATGACGCATTTTAAAAAACTGAAAAATTGGTCGAACGAATACTACTGTACAATTATCTAATACTGATTCCATTAAACGTTAAAAATTTATACAATGGTACATTAGAGAACGAGCTGCACAGTCGTGAGCTTTGTAATGAACGAGCACCATAATTGCTTTATGAACGAGTTTACACTATTTTTGTTTCTACTTTGGATCTGACTTAAATAAAAATTCGCAATTTTAAAATTTGGGAAACTTAGGTTAGTTAAATGTTAGATTGGAAATTGCTAGTGAACATTTTGATGTATTAATGACATTTAAAATCAATACCAACCTGAACTAAGCAAATTGCACTAGCGCGTTGCAACTACATAATAGCTAACGGACCAAGCATGAACAACGTCATTTAAATAAATGCACAATTTAGAAAAATAAAAAAATGATGGCCAACAAATAGCAAAGCAAAATCCAATTTTTACTAAGCTACTAAAATCCAGAGGACGAATATTAACAAATATTCGAACTTTTTATGTTTTTGTCCCAACACCCACTTTTGTTTTACGCTTGCACCCCCATACGCTTGAGACGCTTCCTGACCATAAATCTGCATCGTTTAGGCGAGGTGTGTTGGAGTGCCATTGCGTAAATCCCGTCCAACCCCATGTTTATGTCTCAGCCCATATCTCAGCCAAACGCCTTTTATCGCTTAATAAAAAAAATGTGCAACTTTATTTAAATTTATACATTCCTGGCCTCTTATCACGCGAACGTCAGTTTGTCGGTAGGTACACTTCTCACTTTGTCTCTTGCACGAAGCAGCCCAATATTTATGTTGAAATAGCAAACAATTCGCTAATCGCTTAAGCAAACTCGAAATGATCTTGAGGCAGGAACGAAACGATAACCTGCAAATCCCGGGAACAAGAGAGCAATTTCGCCGTGTGCAAATTTAAGGTGAAGGCTGGATTTCCAATCAAACGGCACGTCCAACTTCCTCTCTGGGGCATAAATGTGAAAGGAGCAGCGTATTTACCTTTCGGGGATAGCAAATTAGCTTTTATTTGTCCAATTTCCAGCAAAGAGCATAATTTGAAAATGCCTCTCTTATGGTGAATTTATACTGTCGGCTTTTTCAATTAAATTCCTAACGCAAACCGACAATTAGTTAATTGCAATCGTTTCATGAGAATCGAGAAAGTTGCCGCTACGGATTTTGTTGTTGAAAATTTTACATTTGATTTGTTTCATTTGAATCGAGCAATGCCAGGCATGGAAGCATAAATCGCCCGGGCAATTTCTCTCGCAACTTATTTATTAAATAAATGTATCCCGGTCCTTCCATGTCCCGGGAATATTACAAACTGATGTGAAATATTTCCCATTTGAATACAACCTACCTTATAATGTAGGGCGACTTGCGTGCGGAGCCAGTATTAAATAAATATAGTTTATATGAAAGTCATCCAGATGTACATTTGAATACATTCGTACGCAAATGCATTTATCAATTTAGTTTATTTGGTACTACTTGACGACAAAAAGGGGGTGGGAAAGTTTCGCGATAACGTCACGTGACAGAAACAGAAATTGCTTCAGCCCGGTAGGCTCCATCCACCAACGTCAATTATTTAATCAGCTGCTTTAAACGTTTCAACCGTCCCAAGAGCTGACGTAGTGCACATTTGAAGACTCCCACCTTCGTAATTTAGCATCTTAAAGTGGGAAATCATAAAATATTCATATCAAATAAAAGTCAGGACTATTTTCTGAACTTCCATTCAGCAAGTGAAATCGCTCAGATAAAGTTAGATACAGCTTTAATTTTAGCCGGGTCAGTTTCTTGAAACTTAGGCAACATACATACAATACATTTAGATGAAAGAGGAGAATTGACGGATCTTGTTCAAAATTGTCATTTTAAGTGGTTGATGCGATGGGCGATAGGTAGCGATCGGAGGTGCAACGTGGGGGTTTCAAGGATCGTCCAGAACCGTCCGTTGGTGCAGTGCGGCTTTATTAGGTAAAGTAGGTGTATAGGCAACGACCGAATCCGTATAAATCCAATACTCCTGCGAATGCACTCGCTCAGCCCAGGATCGTTGTGAATCCCTGAGCGCACGGCCAACCGTCAATAACGATACGACAAACAAATTGAATCTAGCGGTCTATTCCATAGCATGTTAGGTCTCAGTGGGGCCCGGCCATCACATCATTGCAGTAATATCGAATTAAATTAGCGCCCGACTGAGGGACACGTGATCGAGTGACCGGAACGAGTCCGGGGTCGGTAACAGGGCAATTTTCCAAAGATACCCAATTGTGATGTAATAATTCGTTATTTCGAAACTTTGTGGCCGGGAAATGGTGTTGGCGCTTTGATCGAGCGTCGAACACAGGGACGTTTGTGCGGTGCAACCGTCCATTAAATTGACACGGTTTATTTGATAACACCCCGAAGGGAAGAGGGGGATGAAAATTTCGTTACGACCACGAGAGGACGAGACGGCAAAACCGGCGCCTCCGCCACAGCCGTCTACTAGAACCGTCATATTTCACTCTGCTGAAACAACAAACGATTATGAGAGACAGCGACAGAAGTACTTAAAGACAACTGTCGACCAAGCAGGAAGCAAATTCTGTGATTCTAAAAATATCTTTAAATTACTTCTAGTCGTTGTAGTCAGTTATCAAACATTTGTTCAAGCATTTTGAATGTTACCTAATAATTTTGTTTCCACATAGTAGCGTCCTCTCGTGATTAATCTCGTAAGTTATGAAAAGTCAAGGAAGCAGATAGCGTCACGGAATAAACGTGGAAAAGTGCACTCAAAATCAGGACTTTTAAATAATTTGACTCATCTTTCCATAACGGATAAATTAAGTCACGTAGAAGGTTCTTAATATGAGGTTGGCGATTATCGCCAAAGGGTTTGTATTATTTTGACCACGTCTCCACAACGATCAGTTTGTATTATTTTGCTCACCTTCATCGTGATAAATTCTTTAACATTCGAGTAGCTTCAGACGATTTCGTTGTCTTTGTTGAAACTTAAGAGTTCGAGAGTTGGTTGCATTTATGTGAAAAGGCGAGGGGTGTTCAGAAAAGACTAGTTTCGTTTCTCGTGCTTAAAAGTTTAATGGGACTGCGTGTATACTTACAATTTATGGAGTATTTAATAACGCTCTGTTATGATGATTTATTACTCATGGATTGGTGCTGGAAGTTGAGGCAATTGAAACAATTTTTAGAAGACTTTCAACCACCACATGGTTCTTCTGATACCGAATCACCCAGAAGGGCATTTTTTTAATTCACTTAATTTAGTCAGTACTAAAAGTTCTCCGTAATAAATTTAGTTTTCATTCAACAAGCCTATGAATCGTCTTTAACTATTTTAGAAAGTCCCAGGATTCTATAACGTTAGGGGCTCTTAACACAAATATCTTTTTTGTTTCACAATGTATATACAAGTTAGTAAAAGAGAATTTTCAGCAGAAACGCCAACAGAAAAACGAATAAACTTAATGAAAAATGAACTTGTCTTTTAGATTAATGGGTTTAAATATTGTTCTCGACGTGTCATCAGTTCCAAGTGCTTTCTGATAGTTTGATAGTATCTATCAAACTAAGCTGACGTAGGTATTGAAACTATAACCTGACTACAGCAGCCATAAGAATATATTTCCGCAAAAAAATATGCAACGAATTGTTTAATCAATTCATAAAAAAATTGCAAACGTTGTAAGCTACCACGTAAACAAAGCCTAGACAATAGTAGAAACTCTTCCGCTAATGAAAACAATATCGGAATGATAGATAAAATAAAAAGATGTCAGCAAAGCAAATTAAATTAAATTATTGAATTATTTGTTATAGAAGAAATTTGCACGACTCTGCAGCAGCTAGGTACCAATTGCTGTAGATTTATTGTGATATTAATCTTGAAATAAATGGGGAATAATAGAAGGTAAATATTTCTTCAGCATCATCATTATAGTTGAAACTCGTTATCGAATAAGTATAATATTCAGCTTTTTTGGATAACCTGTATATTCCCATTAATATATCAATACTAAAGATGGGTTTGATGAACTTAAAGTTAGAATAGAATATACCTAATCAATTAATTTTTCATGCTATTGTTTTCTTAACGTCTTCATATTGTCTCTTGTTTTCATTATACATATAAACTGGTATCGTAAAATGGCATGTAAAAAATTGTACAAACTGATCTTTAAATTCCGAAAGAAATGATGGTAATTGACATAAGATCTGAGATGACATCTGAATGAAAAAAATTGGTTTTAATATACCGGGTGGACCATTACTTGTGGTCGAATTTTTCCCGTCCAAACGATAAAAGATTTGAATTTGAGCTTTCGAGGATATGATCGATATGATGTAAAAAAGTTGACAATAAAGTTGCAACTTTTTTTATACCGTTGTACGCAAAAAATTTTACAGATTACGGCGGTTTCTTCAGAATTTCGAAATTTTGATTTCTGGGGCCGTAGTATTTCGTAAAAATGCAACAGCCAAGTTGATTCATGGAATACCTCCCTTGCCTCAGATAATTTTCAACAAAATACTACGGCCCCAGAAATCAAAATTTCGAAATTCTGAAGAGACCGCCGTAATCTGAAAAATTTTCTTCGTACAACGGTATAAAAAAAGTTGCAGCTTTATTGTCAACTTTTTTACAATTTTGAATGAATAACCGTGTAGACGAGCACGGGGTGGGCCAAAAAACTTCAAAATTTTTTGAAAAGTAGGTCTTAATGGTTCGATCATATCCTCGGAAGCTTAAATTCAAATCTTTTATCGTTTGGACGGGAAAAATTCGACCACAAGTGATGGTCCACCCGGTATATATATTTCGTTTGTTCGGTACCCTCGAGAAAGACATTTTATTCAAAATACTTTAGATGATAACAAAAAAAAAGATCTAAAATATTGAAATGTTGAAAATAAATACCAAGTGGGTAATACCTCGTGTATAGTTGCAGAAAAAGAGTGCTGCACATGTTAAAGAACTTAGCAGGAAATCAATATAAAATTATTTTATCTCCACAAGAAGTAATCTATTTACGGAGAGAACGTTAAAAAATCTCACTAACAAAAATAATCCACTTGGACGTGGAACTGAAATTGACTAGAATTTTTATTCAGCATTTTACAGAAAACACACTTGCAAGGGAAGGGACGCTTACTATCACGAAATGTAATTTCAGTATTGCTGGCATTCGCAACAGCTTTGAGAAACTGGATTTTAGGTCAACATTGCAACAAGAACCAGATACCGACTGAACTCGAACTTGACAGAAGAGCACAGATTCCTGCATAAAGCTGAGATAAGGAAGCTTCCTTGGTGCAAATGCGAAAACAGTAAAATGCATCCATCTAATAGCATCTGCAGCAACTTTTAAATTTTTACTTTTTTGCGATAAATATGTAGATTTACATTGTTTCACAAAAAAATACTATGCAAAGTTTTGGAAGGGATAATTTTCTTTCATCAACTCATCTTTCATATCCAATGTTTTCAGTTTTAGTAGCATTCCCACCTCGTACGTCTGTTATCGGCAAGATAAAAATAAGAAAAAGTATGAATGAGTAGTGTAATCCAAATTATTTTTAGAACTTACATTTATGATTTGCGTGCTTAAAATACCATAAATGTTTGACGCTGCAAAAGACACAAGGTTTGCGTAGCAATTTATCAGTAATAATTCGGCATTCACTTCGCGAATTGCGATCAAGATATAAGAGGACACAATGAGTAGGAATTTTGGCTGGAGGATCCGTGCCGGCCTCCGCACGAAATTGTGATTGCTTTGACGAATCCGAGTCGTTTATAATTGATTTCGTGAGTGCTCAGCAACGTTTTGTGCCATTTTGCATGCCTCGCGAATTTTCGTCGGATCGACGAAATGTGTCGCTTTCGAGCTTAGATTAATGACACCCGAATTGTGTGCGGTAATCGCGAAATGACGCTTTGCTTATTTCGACTCGGGGGGCGTCTGATTCGAGCACACACAAAAGTGAATAATGCCGCCGCCTAATTCGGCAATTTCCTCCGCATTGATCCGATTTCCGTTTCGGAATTTTTACCGCCACACAGCAAATATTTTAATCAGCGGCCGATATGATCGGGTTAATGTGTCTTTTCGTTTCGTGCCTGGCGAATCGGTGAAATTTTCCTTCAATTATCATTTTCAATTCCTGAAATGCAGTTGCAGTTTTGACGTTTCGAGTAATAGCGTAAAAAGGCCAGATTCCGCCGAGAACTGATGACCGTGATATTAATGCGTTGCGGTGCACAGTTCAATTCCGAAATTGGCTGATAGTTCGAAATATTGTTACGCTCTGTTAGCCGGATTATGCAGGCATTTTATTAAATTATGGACCGTTGTGAAATGGCAGCCGGTTCGATTTGTGCGACAGAAAAAGCTTGAAAATGGATGTTTTCGGACGTCGAACATCGCATGGCCGTTTTGATAAATGTCCCATGTTGTTCGGGTAATTTCGAACACGCGGAATTTAACAAATGTACCGATTTCAATTAAACTATGACCCGCTTTGAAGCATGACGGCCAGCAAAGTAAAAAATCACCGCGTCAAAAATTACCAATCGCTTTAGTGGCCATGATTATTAAGTGACGGACGAACGCCGCTGACATTCAAATTGAAAAACAGCTCTACAAACCCAATTACTGAGTTCAAGCTTTAGCGAAAGAAAAAATCTTATGCAACTCAAAACTATCTTTTGCTTGAAACTATTTAGAAGTTGGCTAGTGACATTTGAGGAACTCAAAATTTTTGTCTGTCGCGAAGATGTGAGAACGATTGAAGCTGAATGCAGATGTTTCCGGAAACATTACATAAAGATTAAGTTCGGTCCCGGATCTAAAAGCGGGAGGATTTCTTTGCGCTATCGCCCTCCTCTGGGATATTTGATTAAGTTCCGAAATCAGGGACGCATGCGAAACCGCAAGGAACCTCTGAATCTATAATGGCCGGCGTCCATCCCCTGACACCTTATCAACCCATCTCTCCTTTGATCTATCTCCACACCCTTTTTCAATCACCGCAATTCCGGACACTATTTTGTTCTTATTTCGTCATTCATCCTTTTCACGTTTCCCTTCCGGTCCTGTCAGTTCCTGCTCTTTAACGCGGAGACGTTCCACTCGAAAATTCCAACCTAACTTGACGATACATCACTTTTGACGTCGGCGGTCAATCACTGAATCGCACTAATGGAACGGGAAGAAACTTCAGAATCTGCGTCTCTTCCCCCAAACAATAGTGCAACTAACTAAATTAAAGTATGGAGAAGTTTCTCTAGAGAAAATTATTTTCAGGTTGTGATGCTAGTGGAGGTTATGACATGAGGGTCTTTACTTCGTTCCTGTGGCAGGAGGAACACAAAATCAATAATGACCTACGTTATGCATTTATAGTGCACGAGACGCCCCAAAGATGCCGTCCTACACAGTTATGACAAGACTTGTTTTCTAAATACAAATTATTTTCGCAAATAGAATACCAAATAAGAATCGAACTACCTAACTGTTTTTGTTTACGTTTTGCAAGAACCAAAGCATCAGGGATGCCAACAAGCAATTGAGCGGATTTGTCAATTTAATAGCTAGTTATTCATTATAAAACGGAATTGAAAACAAATTCCCGTGAATATTAATGATTGCAAATATTTATTTGGCTTAATTTTCCTTTGTAGTACTTGGAAATCGGTTTATTTATTTGGAATCGCGGGGGTATTTCGATGAATAAAATTATTAGATTGAAAATAAATCAAAATCGAAATTGGAAGCGGAGAATTTATGTCTTGGTATCGAATTTAAATAACAACTTAGAAAAAGTCGTTATTTTATTTGTTTGCTTTTGATAGTCTCAGCTGTAACGAATCTGTTTCACAAACTACATCGTTATTTGGGTGTACTACAAAGTTTCAAATGGTTAAATTAATTCAACATGAACTACATACATAATGAAACCGCACCTAAGTCATCTTTGCTACTTGAAGCACCGTAGAAAATATAAATCCAACGTCTCCGGGATTCTCTCATTTCTAACATCTATAGCGTGAGCTAAAAGAAGCTTCAATAGTCGTCGTATCAATGGAAGCTGAATCTAATTAATTTTTTAACATCTCCTTCTCGTTGAACACAAAAATCCCGAGGGCCAATACCACAGTTTTATGAAACGATTTGAAAAAAGCTTTTATCAGTTTATTAAGAACAACCCTTATTTAGGATCATTTTTTTAGACGTAAGAATATGGGAAAAGGTATAGCTGTGAGTCATCACTTTGTTCTAAATTCCAAAGAGACAAAACAGATTTATTAAAAAATATTCATTAAACATTTTATGTCAACTTGGAAACAAAAAACCGACCAAACGTTATGCTACTGTGTGCCGGAGAAAACGTTCATTTACGTCAAATAAAAATGGAACTTGGTGTGTGTTCATAGGTGGCTTTCACTTGTGATTAACAATAATGAACAATTGTCAAGCTAGATGACATGAGTGGGTCAAAGGGTAAAAAGTTACACTTTCCCCGGTCATTTCGAATTCTATGTGCACCGCGAACTGCACTATTGAAACCACTAACGATTCAATTCATCGTGATTAATGATAAGTAACTTAAACTCTGAACAGTACCAGTTCTGGCCCTCGGCACCACTGAAGACCGTAGTAGTGCAGAATTCATAACTAGTTAGCAAAATTACCGGGGAAGACAAGATGGAATTGACAGCACATGGCAACGCTTGCCTATAACCTTCTGGACAGTCTGGAAAGCGTAATACTCAGTTGCAGGTGGTTGTTTCATCCCTGGTTAACAGGCCGTTAAAATTTTATTGGAGAGCTTATTCGTAAGAATTTGAGAAGTTGCAATGTTCATTGTCTATGAAGCACCTATGAATTGCAACAATGAATTAATGAGTAATAAAAGTGGTAAAAAACATAGAGAAGCGTTAACGAAGAACTAAACAATCCTAAAGTGACCTGCAGCTTGGCATAAGAGTTGCAAGAAAACACAACGCAATCATCCAGGACCCGTATATAGTGAATAACCAACTTAATTAAAATTGATTTCCGGTTTTGTTTGCTTTAAACGCACAATTGATTCATACAAGCCATCTTAAAGCGATTCCAAAAATTTGGCTGCTACTCTTATCGTTCTTGCAATTAATCTCGGTTTCGAAACGTCTAACTACAAAAAACAATAATTAAACTTTATGTGTTCAATCCACATGCTTAACCCGAGAGTAATAATTAACACTCTTAATATATATCGTTAGGTTAAGAAGTTCTAACGCTAGGTTAGGGTACGGAAATTAGTATAAGTGTTACAAGCAGATACTGAGGACAAATAAATTGTTGGGCAGTGCATAAAATGAGCAGCACGTTCAGTTTCTCCAGATGGTATATTTTGATCCTACTTAATTCCAAGTACTTTTTACCATCTCTCAGAGGCTAGCTTAGAGGGTCAACAGAATTTGTAAATGTTGACAAAGTAACAAACGGCAATTTCGTAAGGCCTGTATTATAATGTCTGGAAGAGTTTCAATCATCGGTTGATCGGACTGGTCTAATCGGGTTCTCAACGGAGGAGGCTCAACCAGACATTATAATAGCGGCCCTTACCCTTTTTGATTATTCAACAGTGTTTTTTTTTCTTATAGGTAAAAATTATTGAAAGATTTTCCAACAACAGAACTAACAACATACTCATTTTAAGCATAGTTTCACCGTTCAATGTCATTTTTTATTCCCGTTTCTTAGTCCCAGAAACACACCGGTGGAACCTACTATTAGGTAGATAAAAAAAAAAAACTTGTGCAGGAGCCACTGAAATGAATAGAAATTTCTGGATAAAATTAGTTATCCATTGTCAAACAAGTTTTTAGTTCAAAGTGCGTAAAACCGAACCATTGCGCATCGCATTATATTTTATGGGGTTGTAAAAATTGCTTCATCACACTTGTTGAATTAAGATGCTCACTAGATATCTTTGAGTTATTTCATAGACCTTCAACTTGAGATCAAAACAATTTTATAAATTATTCTCTAGAGAATTTCTTCATTTACCCTTCATTTGCGATAATATATCAAAATATTTAAACCTTGAAAGTCGTTTATCAAAGACCACAAAATAGTACTTCAATTTAGGAAGGCGCTACCTTCTTCCAATAGATCTAAGTTTATGACTTTTTTTCTATTTTACGAAGATTACTATATCCTATTAGCAAACTGTCCAGCCGAAATTAAGGAACATTACAGAACTGAAATATTCCATTAACCATTTTAACAATGAAACAGAATGACGGGTCCAGAATTTTCGCTGATGCCATCCGTCATTTGCCTTAATTATTAAAAAGCCTTCACACGTGTGAGTTTATGTTGTTTTTTTTTTAATTTTGCCACGTTTTTCGAAAAAACAACTACTGTAAGCAAAAAAAATCAAAGAGTAATTCGTTGTGGTCCCGGCCCAATCCAATCACGTTGCATAAAGCCTCATCCCGCTTCAACATTAATTTAGAACGTTAAAACCGGGCCATAATGGTCAATTAAATATACATGCGTGTACGGAAGGCAGTTTATCCAACAAATGCACAGGACATACCGCAAATCAGGCGCCGGCCGAGAGACTGGCTTCTGGCTTGTCGACCAAAGCGCGCGGTTTTAAACACGAATTAATGAGGGACGTGCAATGGGTGTCACAACTGCATTTTGCGTGTTCGTCGACCAAAAGAAGAGGCCCCACTAACGATCGGGCTTGTTAAAACAAAAACGTCGTTTTACAAGCTGCGTTTTGCACCTCGTTGATTTTAACCGGCGATTCCTCCTAACCGTGCTCTTGTTTGGTTACGGCCGTAATGACCGGGAAATCCACGCAAATTGGGTGAAGCCAATTTGCCCCGGTAACGGGTCGCTTCCTTTAAGAAAGACGCGAGTCCTTAATCACGACAGATTTTTTCGCTACGGGGAGTTACCTAATGAAAATGGCCACCATTGAGACGTATCGATGTTGGGGCATGTAAGCCATCCCGATTCTATAGGATACTGTCAAATTAATCCATAAATCCGGCAAGCATCTGCCAGGTCTCTAAGTCTGAGCTACCCTCGTTACAATGACCGAGAGCGACATGGGAATTTAGCTATATCAATAACAACGGTAACAGGGGCAATTCACGTGAAGCACAAATCCTCAATAGTCTTGCCGTCATTGGTGGTCAAATTAATGAGACGGTCAAAGCCTGAATACCTGGATAGGTTAGAACTGGAACCGGGAACATCCAGTCTCGTGGTAATGGATGTGTATGGACTGTTTCATTAGCTCGAGTTTAGGCCCCGGAATACATGCATTATGCAATAGTTTCACGTTAACTGCCATCGACTGATATTAATTATTTAACCCGGCCGAAACCAGCCAACTTCCCACGATTATACCTGAATTTGACATGTTTGCTAGGCTCTGAATTATTATGTAGTTAAGCCAATGAACCAATTTACTTGGTTTACACTTGGCCCGAGATATTTGCATAGTGCACTTCTCAACTCGCACAATCGCGTTGGGAGAGATGCGAACTCGAGAGAGGAGCAAATGGGAAAACTTCCACACGGAGACGATCAAAACTCTTCACTACCAAATTATTTCCAAGACCTGAACATCAAAGATCCGACAATACCAAATTCAGAACTTATTGAGCCTCGCTCTGCATAATTAACCGCAACGCAGCAACAACGTTTCTCGGCACAAATACTAAGTTGAAACGCTGCACTATCCAAATTTCACGCAAATCCCTGGATAATCATCAACTTTTCAAAGCGGCCAACTATTTTAAAGGTAATACCGCCACAAAAGTTAATATTTCGTTGTGACCACGAGCTGGATCAGAGGTATTAAGAAATAAAGCACATAAATTGCGAGGAAAGAATAGAAGTGTGATGACCGTTTACTATTTTGATCGTTTGAAAATATTTGAAGAGGTAAGGTAAAAAGAGGCAGACCTTAATCGCCACATGAATGACTGACGAAGAATGAACAAAATGAAGTAAAAAGTGACCACAAGGAAATAAAAGTAAACGAATTGCTGCGGGGAAACAAAATGAAAATTTGGGGACAATATCAGTTGGCTTTAATATGTGGAGGCCTCGATAGCTGGTAACGACCTAAATTTGGACCCTTGTCGCGCCCCGTCGCGATGTGAGTCCGGACGTTGTAGATAGGGCGTATGTAGCCTTTAACGGTTCAGGTTAGGCGATATCGGATTAGCTGCGCGAATGATGGAGTGTTGAAGGGATCAGTCCATTAGCGCTAATAGAGGATGGGTTCGGCAAAAATGTAGAGCGACCGTTTAAGGAGGAAGCGACAAACAGTGATACATAAATCGACGTGTACACGTAAATATAATCTGAACAAAGGAAACTGTTTAGCCAGCGACAGAAGTGAATTAAACCGGCCATTGTTATCTGTTGTGTAATGGATGTGGATATCTATCCCACTTCCGAGCCGTCGTCCGACCAGAAGCCGTATTTCACAGATATTGCGGCGGAATCGGGGGGTTCCTCGTGTTAAAACTCGCCGTCGACCCCCCCGACGACGTCGGTGAGGTTCAGGGGGGTGGCGACGGCGGCGGCAGCGATTTAATTACTAGCGCCGCCACATTAGCGTCGTCGGTAATCGCTTTAATGCCTTCCCGTCCACCTGATATTATACACACTCTCTAATATCCTATCATTAGGCGCTGCGCATCTCCGCGACCCTTGCTCTAGAAGGGGCGCTAATAGCGCCCAACTCTAACGGCTCGTGAATTTTTAAATAACCGGAATCCTGCCCACTTTCCAAAATTAGCCCGGCGGGAATACGGGCCGGAGTAAGAAAAACCGGGATGATGCCCCGAACGACCGTTCAAAATTTAACTTGGCGGCTCTAAATAAGTGCGACCAGAGACCTGAGTTTTAAACTTTGGCACCAGATAACCCTTCAATGGGGATATGGTACCGAGCGACTGCCCTGGTTGCTGTGGTGCGTGTTGCCGTTCTTTTCATAGACATTGAAATTAATGGTCAAAGTATTTATGGTGGCGTTGGCGTGCTTTCCCGAACTTAGTCGTTTCCTTCCATTAATATTCGTGAAAGTGTGGAGATATGTGGTGGAAAGAAGCGGGGCTCGAAGATAATTCCGTTAATTGTTTTATCGTGTAGCGCTTCTTATTTTGATTTCTTCTGCCGGTGCTTTGGCAAATTGAATCAGGAGGTCTTAAGCGGCGCGCCACCCCCGGTCCAGGTTTAGAATCGTTCTCGACGGATTTCATAATAATCAAATAATTACATTAGCCATATTAGTGTGCAGAGCCGAGGTAAATTCAAACCAAACACACTAAACCTTTCGAGCCATTAAATATCCCCAGAGACCGGAACGCTTTATTTGGATTGAATGCGTTAGAAAACAATCCTTTGTGAAATTTACTTACATTTACTCGGCTATCCCGAACAAAAAACGATACATTTTATAAATTGAACGCTTCCCGCTTCGGTTCGCCCCTTTTTCGAGCTTATAACAACGACGGTGGCGAATTTTCGCGTTGCCGCCCTAACATAAAATAAAACTTCGCCTTTCTCTCTATTCGCGACGATTTTCTTTTAATTTTTCGACAAACCCGACGGGATAATGCGCCGTGGCGGTTTTTCGTTTTCCTTTTTTCATTGATGCCGCTTCTCCTGCTTCGGTTTTAATGCGAGACGCCGTCCTGGGAGGCGCTGATTATCTTGTCGATAAGGGCACTTCCGAATCATCCGGTCCTTCGGGATCAACTTGTCATTGTTGGGGCTGCAGCGGCCTCCTTCACGCACCCAATAAAATTTAAATTAGAACTCTAAACCCCGACGTTAACAGCGGCGACATACGCAACTTCGGTTCAGAGTAGGGCAATCTAGTGGGCGCCACTTTCGTCTCCCTCGCCAAAAGTCCCAATTAAACAAATTAATTTGGACGCAGTGCCGTACCCTCGCTGACTACTGGTAAGGTTATGACCAAACAAGTTCAACAAGAAGTCTGCTTCGAGCAGGTTTGAGGCCCTTAGCATTCCTGATTTGTATTGAAACTGTTAAAATCTGTTAAAGCTTCGTTAATTATGATTGTTCACCAAATATAGTTGGGAGTTTTTAAAGCTGACCTGAAATTGTTAAGTCCGATATCTCGATATCTCGATAATCTCAGTATCAACTGAAGGTGGTTACTTATATTCCTGGTCAACGTAGCCCATTGGCCATTGCAAAGCTCCATAAAGGTTCAAAAGTGAAATCCACACGCGTCGTTACTAAGAGCGTCCTTGAAGCTTATTCAAAATAAAGTAGCATTCTATTGTTTTACTTGTGTGCAACTCTTGGCAAAGTAATTTCGCAGCAAAAAAATTGAAAAATTTCATTAACTTGAATGTCTTTTAAATTCACAATTTCCATTAGTGAGTAGCTCACAAATACGTCACGTAAGCGACGTCGATGGGACACTATGTTAAAGTAAAACAATATATCTTTGGAAATTCACATACATTATTAATAGGTAATGATAACAATCTTTGAACCAGAAAAAATGTCAGTTACCGGCATGGTTTGAATCTACAGCCCGTCCGCCCTCCGCACCAACCACTGTGCCACGGGACTCACGTACTTTCTCTCTGTTCAACCCTGCTCTCAACTCTCTCGAGTTCCCAATCGTCTACCCAAAGATTATAACACTAATATAAAGAAAATGTTGAAAGTTAAACTTTTTGAATTGTTGGAACTTGATATGGTCCTATTAGTTTTTATCGCGTGCTAACCATTAACGTTTAAAAATTAGTTTAACGATGTTGATGACATTAAGGTAAACAGAATTGCAAAGAAGGAATAATTTTCCAAGGTTAAAATTTACTACGTTTCGTTTTTGTTCGATGTCGAATTTTCATATCGATGGCCGACATTCGTGCAAGAGTTACCAGTGCGTGTTCTAACTAGAAATTGGATTGTTGAAAATTGAATGACTTCGTTACTCAAGGCCGAGTTTGCGATCATCGATATATTGTTACTCGGTAGTAGGAAGGTATCATGTTGCTTAAATGTTTGACCTAATTCCAATGTGCAAAAATGGAAACAATAATGTGCAAAATGTCTTAACCATAAACTTCTAAATTGTTCTAGCTAAAAATCTTGATTCGTGCCCTTTTAAATTTTGAGATAAAATTCTTAAGTCAGATAACCTATTCATTAAGTAACTTTTTACTAGAATGCCGCGATTGTAGATAAGTCGGGAGTTTCATTATACTATTAACACTCGCAGAACGACGAGCCGTTAAATGTAGAAAACCACCCTTCAATTCAATTACATTTACACGTGATAATCTTAACTGCGATTGCCTCCGACCTCTTTAAATTTATCGCTTGATAAGTTTGAACCGTCTTCAGTTTCTTTTAACATGAACCTGTACAAGTTTAACGTTTAGATTGTGTGATTTCAGGTGTCAAACTGGAGCGATCAATAAGCATGGCACCATAAATCGTTACTGTACCTACTCAGCAAAAATATTTCGTTCTAAACGTGCGTGTTTGAAAACTAATTATTAGTGTCGGCAATAAAGAAAAACTTAACGGAACAATGAAAGATAGAAGTAATGGTGTGAACTTCGCCACGCTCATATGCAAAAATAATTCACGTCTATAAATTCTGACGGCGTGTAAGGTTGTACCTAGGTAAAGTAGGTGGTCTCTATCGATAAATTGCGTGAAAGTATGAAATTTCGCCAGCAACAAACTATTTTTAATGTTCATTAATTAATCACGCGGCGCAAAGCCGAAAGATCCGATCATTTATCAAGCGAGGGACAGGGCGTTAATAAAAGCCGTTTTTATTAACAATCCATTCCGGGGGCATTTTCGTTATACCTCCATGCGCCGGGCGAGTGTTCCGTTGATTGGATCCGGATCCACCTCCGATGGAAAAAAAACTGGGGGCGAACGAGGCGGGGGATAATATGTATAAGAGAGCGGGATAATTTAACTTCCAGCCAGATAGAAACTGAGAATTTAACTCGGATGAATGAAGAGGATAAGTAGAACAGCAGGGGATAAAGCCCGGATCAACCGGACTGGTCAAAGTTGCTGCTCTCTATTTCAATCTACAATTCCGTTTCGAAGATATATTGCCGGATTATGGACGGGTGGCGATTGTAATTTTTTATTTCACTTGACCCGCTAAATGGGCGCCTGAAAAACGGACCCTTCGCTATTGTAAATTTTGCATGCACGACGCCCGTAGAACGGCGCAACGTTTTTGCGGACTGAAAAACAGAAAAGATACATATGTCGGGCAATTACGGTTTCCTTCAAGACGAAAATTTGCCCAATTTCCCAAAACGGACAACAAACAAAAGCAGAAAGGCAGCAAATTCTATTTCATGCGCATGTCGTTGCGTCTACGCAACTGACCAGGCCCAGGAGGAACTTTTTGGTTCTAAACGAAAATGATCGTTAGTTAGAAAACGGTTCTTTAAGCACCTTTCGCTATTTATATTCTGTGTTCGTTGGAAATATCTCTTGCATTCGTCATTACGGTCACAGTTTTAAATTAATCAAACCCCGCTGACGGACCCTCTAAAGACTAGAAGTGGAATAAGTAAATATGACAATTTTCGAATTTTACGGAAAAACTATGGAAAATATAGCCAAGTGAGTTTGAGGGGAGGTTGTGCATAAACAACTCTTCAGTTGGCGTTGATAAATAGCAGTATGTAAGTTTTTCACGTAGCATCATGCTGCTTGATGAAACTTGAAAGTGATGTCACGTCACCGTCTGTAACCTCATTTGCCCGTAAGCGACTTACCCGAGCTAATGCCGGGAAGAATGCATTTCAATAATCGAAGCGATCCATGCGATGCTAGATAACATTTACGTCGGTACTGATCACGAGGACATTCCGCACAGACGGGAAATGGCCAAGTTTGTCGACCAACTTTACCGCATCTTCCCCCTGCATTAGCCGGAATCACTTCACCTTTCCCCCGCGCGTTCCTCGATCCCCTACTTTCACGAACTTTCGGGCAAATTGCAAATTGTATTTATTTGTTTTCCCGTTTCGAGAGTCGCGACAGTTTCCAGAAACTGACTGTTGATATCCACTAAGACGCGACGGGTCCTCCAACTTCACTGTCGATAGATTTGTTATTCGATCATAAGGCACGTGCCACATTTGGGCCCGAATCAGTGCTACGCCCGCTGTACGCAATTCCGTAAAAAAAGAAACTTGACTCACCCCTATGCCGATTCGTTTGCTTATCGAACATTAGCATTGCGTCTTCGATCTGAAACAAAACATAAATTTATTAGTATTTGACATGATTAAGCGGTGGGTGATAGAGCAAATTCGATTCGGACGGATAATTCGGCTCGAATCGGACACAAATCCGTGATTAAGCCCAATTATGTGATTGACTCGTCACAATAAATCGCTGGAGTACGCGGCCGAAGTTTGTATGATGTTAATTAACATTGCCGAAGCAATTGCGGTTTGCATTAAACCATTTTGGGAATAGGTACAAAACTAATGGCGCAATTGTAACGATTATTGAAAAGGTTTTGAGAGCTAGAGATTTATATCAAGCACGCTTAAAGTTTGAGGGAACGAAGGAAGAATCGATCGAAAGAAAAATCTTTTATGACTTTTAGTAGGTATTAACTTTTAATAGCGCTTTAAGGGAAAATACGTGTAGACCCGAACGTGTCAGTTGAAGGTACGAAATCTGGCGCGCATTTCAATACTGACCGACCGTCAGCGAGGACACGCGTCAAAAGCACCCCGACGGCTTAAAGACGTCTTCCTTCCACGCTCGATCTATTTCAATTGCAAAAACGGCTCAAAGGCAACGCCGATCGACCGAGTAGAGCCTGATCTTCGCAACGGTCGAGACGAATTCAAATAAAACTTTTAATAGTTTATTTATCTGTGAAAATGTAGCATTCCTCCAAGGTGCCGTTAAGGTGCCCTCTTCTTGATACACGTCTTCGTGAGGATATCAGCGGAATGGCTCCCTGGAAAGTTGATGCCGGACCTAGCTGATATCGGTTGCGTCTACCGCAGACCGGATCAATTACAAGGTAGGTGGCGGACATAACTGACCGGAGTCCATCTCGAACGCCGGCCCAAATCTCTGAAGACCTGCACGGTCGATAAGGCAAGATAGAACGCCGGCAACATCTGGATAATTGATACATTTGCATCGGGGTAACGGCGGCATGTTGGGCAACGTGACCCACGAGACCACAAACAACTTCGATATTTCCAGCCTTCGCACCACGAAAGAAACGATAATTCTATCTATAAACGGGTGGTTAAACAGGTGTGATCAACTCAGGACTTGGATATTCAAAGATATTAGGGGTAGATATTTCCGAATCAAAAGTGGTCGTATCTGTCGGAATAAATCGCATTAAGGTTAATCTAAAATGATGAAGCCACAGAAGGAACGCGTTCTGTATGTATGAATTGACACCTATATAAACAACGACGCGGAAAAAGGGAAGACGGAAAGGAAGGAAGCGAAGCAAGAAACGACTCCGGCGAAGTGATTGCGCGTAGAATCTTGAAGACGGTAATTCCAGATTGTCATCAAGCCCTCAACCAGTTGGTAAATAATCGAAATGATTTCAATAACTTCACGAGGGGGTAAGGAAACGATTTAACAAGTCGGCAACGTACACCGTCGTTTTAATTCCATCAAGAGACGAAACAATCTTGATGGTGCAACCGCAAGCCTACAGGTTCCCGCCCCGTTCCTGCAAATGCCCCGATAGCGTGCCCCGTTATCTGCATACCATTGTACAACAATATTATTCGGTCGACCGAGTTTCTATACGCAATAGTTGGCAGATCTAAACGATTCGTTCAGATAATTGACGCATTAACATCGGCTGAATCAATCAGAGGAACAACAGTGCCAGGTAGGCGCGCTTTGTATAAGTAGTCAGCAGATATCGGGGGTTAATTAAGTACAGATTCACATGTTAGGCGGCCTCTGACACGGAATTGGTAGTCAGCCTCGGCTCCCCCGGCATCCCCCGTATTCGTTACAAACTCTCTCGAGTTGTGCGGTTAAAGAGGCAGGAATTGATTGTCGGAAATTTCGTTGAAAACCTTCTTAAAAATCTCCACTATTTGTTGATTTCCCCAGACAAGCGTTTTTAAGGATAATCAAGAGTTGGTAAGTTGTTTGGTGAGATCCGTGGGGAGGTTTCTGAGTCGAGGAAATCTGATATTGGGGTTGGCAACCCGCTGTTTTTCCCGCTCAGATGCTCCGATTTTAATTTCTAATTTTCCGAGGCAAATAATAAAGACCACAACATTAGCTTAATTATTTTATAACGAAGCGCAAATTTCATTCGAGGTTTTTGATGGATTCTCCTGATTTATGCCGCTTCGCTACCCCGGATTATCGTCACTCTTAGCGAAACCGGCACCATCAACGAGGGATTTTGAAATACATACCACCAAATAGTATCAACGCTGGACGCCAAACACTCAACCAGCGAAGGTAGCAACAGCGTTTAGAAGAGCTGATATATGTTATAGCGTTGATTGATCAAACAACGGTTATGGTTACCTAAAAATAAAAATTCCACAATCGTTATTACCCCGGCTAAAGGGCGAATTCTTTCAAAATTTAAACATAAATTACTTCACGGATTTTTTATATACCTACAAATTGTCACTTGTTAAAAAAAAATTTGTTTCATGGCAGACAATTTGTTTGGGAATGGACCTATTGTGTATTAATAAACAGTAGTATATACTATCTATTGTCATCACTACTCATGACTACTCATGACTACTCATGACTACTTCAATTTATAGGGTTTTTGTTGCAAACCCCATATTTAATCTACCGCAACCAAGGGTAAATAAGAGTCAAGTGTATCGCAAGGAAGGCAAGAAGTCTCAGGCTACGAAAGCAAGATTCGACTGCACCTCAACTATTGAATGATTCCGAAGAGCATCAGCAAATAACAAAATAGGTAATGTTTACGCATTCGATGTGATTGGAATACGAAGAAAAGCTTCTGAAGTTATTCAGTTAACAAAAATAATTAAATTTCTGTAAAACAAGAGGATCTTGGTCTTCAAGACTTTTCCTCCGAGTTTAATTTAGAAGATACTCAATCGTCTAGTTTCCGACCAACCAGTGAGTGTCAACCACCACCATAACTGTGACTAACTTACTTCCTCCAGACCTTTAGCAACTTCAGACCTAATAACAAGAGTTTGCAACTTACCGCTGTAAGGTCAAAGAATTATATCTAATTTTTTAACTTCGCCCACTAACTTTTTGTTATCTTGCCGCCTCTGCTTTTGCCATGTTTACTTGTTCTACTTATTTGCTGAATAGATCCATTCACTATGTTTTCAAAGTTCAGCCAAAGCGTAGCCACCACCCACTTACATTTCGTCACCCTTCAGAGCTCTGTCGAGAAAAATTGTATAAAAACTGCATGATTAGCTGAAATCATTTTTGAGATTCTTGTAGTTGTGACGGCATAGAATGAAGACGGGGATCTGCGACGAAGTAGTTACGAAATCAATCGAGAACATTTCTCCGTCACACATTCGTGACACCGGACAATTAGAGGAGAATTAACTAAACCTACGTGCTACCCTACCAAAGGTTGGGCTAGTAAACTGTGACATATACAAAACTAACAAGTTAAAAAAAATACCATCGCTTTCGTTCTCAATTGGTAGCCCACCACTTTTGATTAATAGAGATCCTTGTGGGTGGGAAATTTATAGCATCGCCTGTTTGTTTTTGTTAATCCAATCAAAATAATAACGGACCGGCCCATTGTGTCAGACTAATAATTTAATCCGGTGTCGGGCCACTCGCACGGAACGTGACAATCAATAATAAAAAATTGGGTGGCGGTCAAAATAGCCCGCGTCGCCGTCGTTGAATGAATGAAATTTCCATTAGTCGATTTAATTTCGGTCTAAATCCGACCTCACAATATTCCCGTCGCGGCGCTGGTGGCGTCCTTTATCTGCTTCGTGACAAATAATTGGATGCATTATCAAACTAACCCGTTTACTTTCATCCGCGCTGCTATCTGGCTAATTTTTCAGCTTTATCTCTGATAGGACCGCACGAAGACCAGAATAATGAGAGGGCTCGAATTTGACCTTTCTAATTGTTTACGTGCGAAGGCTCGATGAGAAGAAGTGAACGAAAAACGAAGATACCTGACAGGCCACGCTTTTGCACAAGCAAAAGAAAGCTTTAAATTTACATCAAATTTGCGCCATTGTAAACCACTTAACTTAAAATGTGTTCGAAGAAAGGTATAATGTCTAATTTCACGACAATTGGTGCGATGGTTTCAGCGAGATAATCTAAATAAAAAGCATGAAACTGAGGAATTTTCATTAAATAAACAAAGTATATTTCCAACTTGGAAATTTGTTTAACAAATAACTGAGATACTTTTCAGTCATTTAATCCGACAAAATAAAGACCGCGGTTTTGTGGGAAAAGTTGGAAAACGCATGAAATCGTGAGAAGAAAGGCGCGAAGTGTCTAGAAACGCCCGAAGCGAAAGCACAATTTCGAAACTATCACAGCAATTAAAACGCTAGAAAACTTGAGATAGATGAAAATCCTGCTGAAAATAGCGAAAAGTAATGGAAATCCAAGCTGCTTTCTTGAAGAATTGCAAGTCTCTATAACGCATTAAAAAGCGTGTTAAAGCAAAAAATTCATCGTGGTGAGGTAAATGGCGTTGTGGTTTTGGAGGTGATGGAGGATGCGGCATTTATTATCGCCGGAGCCGCGCAGAACAAAGGAAAATATGTGAAAAAGGGGGCACGTGTGACAAAACCCTGTTTTCGGAAAAACATTGTCCAGCATTGCCGAGACGTTGTCGACGGCGAACGTGGATGGGAAGGAAAAATTGAATTAGTAACTTCGACGTTTTCGGCCGAGAGGTGGACTTTTATAACAAATGAATTGAAGAAGACACATAATGAGTTCTTGGCACATTTATCATCCAATGAAGCTCCATCAGGAGCTGACGTGTCCGGAAGTGCGCCATTACCGAACGTGTCTCATCTATTGTAACTGCAGAGTGGTTCGATTCTTAGTGCTCGCTCCAGCTGCGAACGACTTAACGATTAATCCGAAACTTGCACGTTTGCCGTTTTTGCCGCGATCACGCCGATGGAATCTTCGTGTCTAACTGGGGAGGCTTTTTAATAACAAAAACCCGGGGGCTCGTTAAAATTTTAAGCGATCAATCGATGCGAGCTTTTAGCTTTATTGTTTGATATTATCGTGATGCAATTCGCGTTTGATTGAATCTCGACCGGATTACGTCGATAAATAAGCAGAGGCCGCCGCGGTCCGGCAGTAGCGCAAGGTTTACATAAGTTATTGTAAAATATGGCAGGGCTAAACACAGCAAGGGAAGCAATTTTCCGGAATCCGTTTCCTGGATTCGCCCTTTTTTTATTTAGATCGAAGATTTCCAATAAGTCGCGATAAAAGTACGGATACGAGTGGATGGTATGACAAACGGGCTGCCTCTGTTCTGGGTTAATCGGCCTTGTTGGTGACGTCGCCGGCCGACATGTTTTAATCATGAGTTTTATAAAGTTGTCTTCAGAATCTGCGCTTTTAATTGAATTTCGGGTGAATTCTTGCGTTAAATATTCGTTTGTTCAGAGGGCGATATTCAAATGTCTTCTCTCTTTGGAGTTTGTATTGTTTTAGGTTATTAATTATATGGATTTTAACTAAACTTGTTCTTGGCGAATTATTTTCTAAAGGGATTCGCCGGGAAAATGGAAAATCAGCCCTCGACTTTTTCGCAATCGCATCACCCACCCCGCCGGATGAATTAAAAGAGGGGTCCAAATGAGGTGAAAAAATGTACATGATATGGCCAGGGTCGAGTCGAGAGATTACCCAACAACAAGTTTGGGGCAGTCGGAAAACGGGCCGCCGGTAATTAGTGGTGGTTGTTATATGTCAGTGGCAGAAGGTACATGCCACTTGCGATGTTATACGACTTTATGCGTAATGTCTTGCTAAACGAGATACATTTTTAATTAAAGTTGACCTAATTGCCGCTTAAATTTCCAGACATCTCGCCTCCCAAATTTTTATCTCGTCGAGATTCGGGAAGGGGAAGTAAATTATTTAAAATCAAAAGTTTTCCGCGAACGCTGAATGAAAGGTGCGGAATTGGCAAAAACACATCAACGCCTGGGATAATAAAAGATAAAGAGCTGAATTTTCAATTTGTAATTCGATTCGTGCTCACGTAAAATATGTTTATGTTCGCGGCAGCGCTGCTCGGATCGTCTTTAAAATAAAACTCTACACTGATTTATAACAAAAGTTGATTCTAGCGATTTGACAATAAAAGTTTGTTTTCGAAGTTCGCGCCGCTACGCAGAATAAAATATCACCGTCGTCGCACTGGGCTACGTAATCCCGAACTTTGTTACAGATGTTTTAATTAAAAAGAAGCAGTAATGAGTCAACTGTCACGTCATCAGGTCTACCAGCGTTTAGCTGACAAAAGAAACTCTGATTAACTACCCCCTTTTAAACCCTCCTTTTATGAGATCTTCGGGTGAAGCCTTGATTTAACGAACTCTTTGTTTTTGGGAAATTATTGTCGACGAATGTATCGCTCCGGAACCGGATTTTTAACAGTTTCCGACCCAAACATCGCAAGCTCGAGAACAACGTCAGAAGGGACGCCAACATAACAATAAAAAAATAATTCAGGCGAGATTTCAACAAGAGTTCTTTCAGCGCATTACCACAACACTAGGCGACCCTAACCCTCACGATGCATTAGCACGTTTTTGGGACCCTAATAAAAATCTCAGTAGGTAAATCAGCCAACTCTACGATAAAACTGAAACTGCTATAACGTGAACTAATGCCCGGGAGAGAAATATTTATTGCCTCAGTTTGCACTGAAAACAAGTTTTCAATATAATTATTATTATGTAACCTATCGTTCAATAATTGATTCTTAATAATATTAATTTTATAAATGCACTATCGTAGTGAACTTGGGCCTGGAAACGTTCAATATTCGAACGTAATAAAAGGAAGTGTTACGATTCATGATCTACAAAAAAGTCATCAAAGTTTATAAACTAGTAATCTAGCTACCTCGCCCCCAGATTGTTTTTTGCACTATAATGGTGATTTTTTTTTATCAATGTATCATAAGTCTCCCACTGTCTCTTTCCCAGCCTTCCTCGTTCTCCTATTATAGCTTATGTTTCTGGATCTGTATTTATTTCTAATCACTCTGTTATTTATAGAAGTTCCAATCTTTCTCAATTTTTGTTACCTCACTGTCGTTGCTAATCTGTCTCGTCTCTTATTCCGGTTTTTTTTCTCTTTCCCTGCGGTTCTCCCTTTGTCTTGTATTTTTTAACTTCACGGATAAATAAGCCCTCTCCAGAATCACCCTCACTTACCCCTTTCTTGAGAGCTTTGTATGCATGTCCTCACAGAAAGCTCTAAATATGCTTCTCTCATACAACAATGAGAAGAAAGAGGCGATCAAGAGAGTCACTAAATAGGAACCAGCACTAGGCTATCGTCGGGTCAACAAATAAGGCGTAGTTTCTGACGCCAGTGAAAAGATTTCTGGAGTTCAAAATCTGTAGTTCTTCAGTCATCACTCAGACTTTACCTACAGGGTCCCAAGATATGCAGATGGAAACGAAATAAAATCTATGACACCTCAGCAATGCCATTTAGTTTGGTTTGCTCAAAATAATAACAAAGTTAGATCTTGCACTTGGCCTTTTAAAAAATTGGTGAACACTTTTTGTTTTTTAGTCTCAAGGTATTATACTAGATAATTGCCCACTTTGTTCCAGACAAACTGACAATTTTACCTATCGCACCTTACAAAGATAAATTGGACTCCAAAGGAAGGTTGAAAAACAACTGGAATAAGATATTACAAACTAATATTATTCTGCCAGCATTATGCTTGCTTATTCACTAATCTCCTCTACAGGATGCAAGTAGTGTAAGATGAGGGCTTCTGCCCCAGAGAATGGGGAGGATGGTGGGGGGATAATCCTCCTCATCCTCTGGGCCAGAAACCCTCATCCTACATTACTGATGCTCCCGCACCTTTTCTATACTCGGCTGACAATTTTCATGCCATCGAAATTGGAATTTACATTCAACAATTACATCTTTAAATTAGCAATCGTTGAAGATTCAATTTAAAATTGCCACTATTCGAGTCCTACAAATTTTAATACACTTGCAAATATATTGCTCTTGGTTGTATGGTTAAAGTGAATCAAGACGCAGTACATTGAATTTCTGAGCCCCTAACAAAATATCAGAAGTGTCGCTGCAGCTCGACAGTCTTAAAGTCGGTGCTGTTTGTGGCTGAGCGTAAATTAAGATTTAAATAACGAGATTTGTTTGGCTCGAGCGAGTGCATGTAATTTGTTCGAGAATGCCTTAATAACGATTCTCGGCCGTTAGTGGTAAAAGCTAATCCGATAGAGCAGCTGCCTTGTTTTCAGATGGTTCACCTGCCTCCTCCACGATTTATTTCCGGCAATATTTTCGCACAAAAATAATTATATTGATTTATTTAATGGAAAAAAGCCGTAGTAAAGCACCGTATTTACTTTTTGCGTCCCGTTTTCCGTTAACCGTCCTACGTGCACATGAGTGTAAAAACCGGCCGAGCAAAATGAAAAGCAATTCCGCCGTGCACCAATCTCCATACATTACACTCTTCCTCCACCTAGCAGCCCACTTAAAAAAAGCGTTACGTTATCCGTAGCTTTTGTCGACATTAACATCGAAAAAAAGACATTTACGTGTGTTCAGGTGACTGTGTGTGCAGCCGGACAAAACTCGTAATCCTCGCCGGTAAATGTGGACAGCTAGTTGTTTAATGAAGTTCCCCGGGGATACCGTATTAGCATTCGGAGGAGTTGGGGCGGCACCGCTTCCTCCTCCGGGAACCCCTGGCAACCTCTAGCTTTAAAGCCGACATTAAACATAGTCTTCGCAATTACACTTACTACGGCAATAAAAGCGGATAGACAGGCGGCGCTTTGCTCTAGCGGCATGTCTTTGTTGCAGTTTTGTGCGAGTCGATGTTTGCGATTTAAAAATAATTTCCAATAAAAGCGCTTTGTGGGGCTCCCGCTGTAACTTTTATAAAGTCATAGCTTTATTTACTGCCTTGTATGCGGAACAAATCGGCAACGAGAGACTGCGATTAGTATGGGTCGGGACTCAAAGGGCACTAAGAACAGTTGTGGCAACTATGTATGAGTTCGCGAAGTTTTCGAGTTCTTGATTACTACTTCCAGATTTACGGAGGTTTTACTTCAACTGATAGGGTAAAATGTATTTTCTTGGCATGGGTGATCACGTCAAGGAACGGATGGGTATAATAATTATGTGTTTGTATTTATGATTATAACATTATTATATTAGAGGTAAATTTTAGTTTGCTCTGAAAAATTGGAATTAAGTTCAGTCTCGGAAGTAAATTTCTCTAGTAATTTGGAATTACAATGATCAAAGAAGCCTGCCTCATATTAAATTACCGGAGCGGTTTGACCAACCAAATCGTAGAAACTCCTATGTTAGACACAAAGCTTTCCTCATCTACACCTAATGGCACAATATACAAATTAATTGTTGGTTTCAAGCTGCAAAATGGCCATATTAACGTTGCAACGTTGCGGTCAGATTCTGGGTGAATTGTAATGTGTGTTCCGGATACAAAACCAAGTACCCAGTAAATGCATGTATGGGGTATTTCCATTGGCAGTTCCGTATCATTTGTCAGCCAACCGCTGCTAACATGCCAAAATATCGCAGAATACACGGCCGAGGCTCGACTACAACATCGGCAACAACAATGAACGGCCCTAATAGCACCCTTTGTAATCTCATCCAAGTCGGCTTGTAAATCTTGGTAGGTGGCTCGGCCCGATACCGCCGCCCGACCGCCGTTACAGGGGCGGCCCGTCAACTAATCACGCAAGACGTGAAAAGCGCCAAGAAGTTCCACATCTCGGCACTCAACGTGTTTTGTGGGCCCTAAAGTGTCGAGAAATTTCGTAAATATCGTTCTAGATTCCCAGGGAGTTCGTGTCGATTTTGACCTACAACAATTACGACAATTTACTATCCACCGTCTAATAGAGTCTCTACCAACTTTACATTTTGCGGTGGGGTAAATTGAGAAGCAGGTGGAAGGTACGTCTCCCAGTTGCTAAAATTTTGATGAATGATATAGCGCCTTCTTAAAGAATTACGAGCTGTCTAACAAATTATGAGGACATGATCTAGGATCCAAACGAGGCCAAGCAAAGAACGGCATTGAACAACTCTAAAGATTGGCAATCTTTGTCTAACTTGCTGAGTAATGAAAAAAGTTGTTCGAACAGGTGTTGAAACCACAAGATTAGGATGCAACAAACAATACGGCAAAAACAAGGTGGGTTGTTGAGTTTGAAGGTGCAAGGGGCGCACGGCACGAGCCGCCCCTGGCGGGCGGCGTAAGACGTCCGGAGCATTTACATTCGGCCCGAGTCCGCCATAATTCAATAGTTCACGGCGGCCAAATAGCGCCGATACATGCTGGGAGCCGCTACCACGTGCTAAATCGCGGTGATGCCCGCCTCACCCCGCAAGAACGGCTGCGTCCCGACGACCTCCACACCGGCGCCTCCCCCATTAAACATTCATCCAGAGAACGATGCATCTTTGAAAAGGAACGTAATTAATTGACCGGAAGCGGGCCTAATCTAATGCACGAACAGCGCTAGATTAGCTATTAATATTAAGGGAGGGCGAGAGGCGGCCGCATCAATATATATTTTTTTAATCGTCGATCAGGCGATTTGCGGGATTTGGGGATTTCCGGTCAAGGCGGTTTTATGCCGAGAGACCGCCGGGAATTGAGATTAGCTCAATATCTTTCGTTTCGGCCGACGCTGAAGAAAATAGTTGATCAGTAGCATGAGTCATGTTTAAAGAGCTCTTCGTCTCCCGAGTTGGAGGAATGGAGATAGAAATGGAGCAATTTTTTTTTAAAGTGGTTGAGGGGGAAATCTCCAACAGAAGTTCTTTCGAAACTTGTTTCTTGGGCGGTGAAGATTGGTGGTGTGGCGCGACTAGAAGAAAAATTCCGACGATTGTAGGGTGGATTCGCGGGTCGGTTGCCGTATCTGTTTGTGGAGGAAGCAGTGAGTAAATAACGTCGTCATAATCGAGGGATATAGTTGGAAGTTATATCTAGGTATGTTCCGGGCGAGCGAATCCACAGGCATTCCGCCTCGCCCTCCTGCCGTCATCAAGAGTAATGCCGCCGCGACGTTATCGAGGAATAAAACTCAGAAATATAAAGACGTTGATTAAAATATTTTATCAAGTCAGCGAGGCAGAGTGGAAGCTGTTTCCTGCGCGTCTGGTGCTTGAGGAAAGCACGCGCAAAAGAGAAAATATTATTCCTCCAAAACGACGCCGCTTTGAACCACCGCTTTGACTTTGCGCCAGCTAACTCTTAGGTGGAAACGTTAGAGAGAAAGAAGCTTCGCGATGCCATGAAAAAGAATAAAACATGCACGCCGCGAAGGGCGGAACGGTAGGGGTATATATCGGTCTGCAGAACGGTTCTCCCTCAAGGGTTAGGCAGTTACACACACGAGGCGAAATACATGCAAATTAACGCGTGTCTGCAGTTCGGAATACAGGGCCCCAACTGCATCTCTCGTCCGACAACTTCTACATTCGCATACATATATTCATGCATGGCTAATGTATTACACACGCGAAAGGGAAAATTTATTCACGGAACGGCTTAAATACGCGCTTTAAAAGCCCTAAATCACACGAAATATGTAATTTTGACAACAAAAACTTACGGCTGACGCTCGCACGAACGAAACTATTCCCCAAACTTCCCCCGGCCAGATTTTATTTCCACTTTTACCACCGATAAGGGGCGCTGCGCCCGGATTCTATTCACGGTTCACACGAATTACAACTGCACCAAACACCATGCCGTACCGGTATGGTGGCGGCAAAACCCTCGAGTTCTAATTGTCCAACTCTCACTCGCCTTCAAATCCTCGAACTTTCCCCAAAATTCGAGTAACTCCCTTGATTTATATTTTAAGCAAATAAAGACACTAACCCCTTGATTTGTTCCATGATGATAAAACTCGGCCAAACCTGACAAAAGCTATTATTGAAGGGACTTGGAGTGATGCAACCACGATAAAGCGCAAAGCCTTTTAAAACTATTAAATTTTTTATCTTAAACCCAGAAGGTTTCCAAAATTAAGGTAAAGCGTTATGCAACGTTTATGACTAAATGTAAGCTTGTTGTAATTTTGGTTGTCAAATCTGCGATAAAAGACAAGACGACACTGCTAATAGTAACATTCAAAGAGTGTTTAAATAGACATAAATTCCAAAGCTGTCTTCAAACTGAAGGCTAAGATTTGGCAATAAGTCACCTAAGTAATGCTTTAAATTTACAGACTAAGCTAAATTGAAGAGTTTTAAACTTCATTTAATATTATTACTTCAGCCCTCAGCATCACCGAGTGAGGGTCTTGATGAGCAACTACCATGGATCGGTAATTTATAAAGTATCAGTTAGATATGAGTATGTTACCGAACTTAGTTGAGGGGGAGGACTATGATGTGAGTGAAGTAGGGCTCCTATGAGCAGGGTACCCTATAGTCTCCCAAAAAATAAAATTCCAAAATATAATTTATATTTACGTGGCAAAGCTACAGAATAGCATCGACAATATTTTTATCAGTTAGCATGTGACAAAACATTAGCATAATAATTTAGTTCTACCTACCAATAATAATTTTGGTAAATTTTTGTTGTAATTAAAAATATGCAAAGATAGAAAGAATAATCGTCTTTAAATTAAATATAGAAATTATAAAAAAATAGATAAAATTATTACTGTTAAAAATATGGCTACTTCTTGAACGACCAGCTCGTGCCGTTACATGATACAAAAAATCGAGTAATTAATTTATACTCTTTATCATCAACATTCGTAGTAGGCTTCTATCACAATTTGTGCAAAACAGGCGGTGAATAAGTCTTCAAGTCAAATGGCAGCATATATCAAAAAATCTATTGAATTTTGTTATAATATTATATCTTGTCAAGTACAGGATGTTTGATAAAGTATGGACGTTACGCATGTTCCTTAGATCAAAATATTTGACGCAGATTTTAATAAGGGTATCCTGGATGTGATAAAAAAGAAGAAAAAAGGTAGGAAGTGTGCTACACAGATAATTTTATTTATTTCACTGGTTACTTTTATAGTAAATTTATACCAAGAAAAACTTTAAAATGAGTTAATTTTCGTCGCATTCAAAGAAAATATAATGCTTCCTAATCGTTTCTTTGCCAATTGGTGTAAAAAAATAAAACCCGCAAATTTTTTTACCTTTGACTGGCGAGCTTAAAGGATTCTCTAAGGATACAGAAAATAATTTGGAAGGAGAGACAAAAAGAAGATAAAATTCATTTCGGAAACGTGTTGCTGGGGTTCATTATGGAGAAGCGCGGACTGTCACAGAACACGAGGCAATGTTGCCAACAGCACAAATTCATGCGACTAGTTTTCAAACAACTTCATCTTCAATGCTCGTAATTACAGACGATGTGCCTGAAAGATCGCATTTAGAGATACGGTTTTGAGCTTTCGTCGACATTGAAAAGCTCCAACGCGAAATCTAGTACAGTTGTATTAATACGAACTATATTTCATATCGTGGCACGCTATGTTTATGAGCTCTGTATAAGATTCGTGCATCCGCAGTTTATCTGAAAACGATTACGGTGATACGACTACTATATCATTTTCCAGCGGATCTCGACTGCGTTGCTGAAAACAGACGCCCCGACGTCATTTGTCGGTGGTGAGATTTCAATGGTTCTGTTTTGCGAACGTTTCTCCAGCAACAACCCTAATTCGGGTCGATAATTGCGCAATAGTTAAAGTAAGCGAGGGGGAGGAATAATAACTATTATTTACACAGCAGTACAACAGTGAAAATTCTAACAAAGCACGACGACAATCAATTTACATACCAACAGAGAAATTCTAAAAACTGATTCGAACATTTACAATGCAAATTCAAAAACTATTCAAATCCGTTCAAGTCTTTGCATTCATTTCCGAATATATACGTTGCAGCGCGCGCGACCCAACATCAAAGTTCGCACTATGTGCGAGGCAATAAAATTTCGCAACTAATCCCCGAATTAAATCAGTTTTTCATCAGTTATGGAGAGTTCGCCCATAAAATCATCCAGCAGACGACAGCTGTAAAGTTTCCGGAAGTTATAAGTGAACGGTTCGGAAGAAAAATACTTTTCATATAGTAAATCGCACTTGTATTGACTGACCCGAAAGTTCAAAGCAATTTTCTTTCGATTACGGCCATTATGTGGCAGAAGTATATGTGATTCAACTGAGCAAACACTCCAAGAACAGAAAGTTGGAAGAGGCGGGCGGCGGAAAAGTGTTAAGAAGTAAGAATTTCTAAAGTTCCTCGTGAATTACCTGCCACTAGCGCCAAGTCAGGCAATTTATCAGGAGTTGGGGATACGCAACCGGATACCAACTCAACCGGAAAATGGATCGGAGTGGCCAACATGCATACTGAAGCCACCCCCACATAATTGCGCAACAAATTATTGATAGTCTTTTCGCAAATATCGATGCATTCCAAATTTTTTCCCCATCGAATTTATTTTTGGTGATCATGCAATTTTCGCGTAGTCCGAACAGTTTTCGAATTGGCGATTTTTTCTCTCAATTTGGAGCCTTTGACAGGTTATTTTGCGCAATAATGAAATCAAATACACATAACGCTAAACATGTTGAGAGTATAAACCCGCCGAATGAAATGAAATGTTTGATTCACATCCAGATTGGCAATTTTCGTTGCATTGTGCACGTTGAAACAGTGCACAATTCCGAGTTGATTACCCGGATTTGCATTCGGTGCACTTACCCGGAGCTTTTAAAATCTTATCCGTGTCACTGGAATATCGTCGCGAGGTCGACTCGTTATGCACTTAGTCGGCGTTTAAGCGAAATTGCCCAGATATTCGTCGAGTGTGGAATTTAAACAAGCTTGAGGTGTTCGCACCTCGTTGTTTTCGCTCAACTAGGGCAAGCTTCAACCAGGGGACTGTTGACTGTTATTCAAAAAGCCTCAAACTTTACAAGTTCCAATTGAAATTATGTCGGTGCAACAAAACTCGTATGTTTGAAAAAATATGTGAGATCAACTAGGAAGCTAAAACCCATAGAGATACAGTAAAGGACAGATAAATGTTTACGGTGACATTCTGTTAGTACAAGCAAATCATGGGCTCTCAGAACTAAGAGCTAAAAGTTGCATTTCTTTCCCAATCTCTTTCCGAAAAACAAGAATAAGATGGGAAAAAACACACACACACAGAGAGAGAGGGAGGAAGAAAAATAAAAAATAAATTTATAAAAACAAAATAATTATCTACAAGTGGCAATCAACTTCTAAAGACCTACGTATAGAGCAAGAGAGAGGTGGATTGTTTCTAATGACAGTATAACAAAGTGATGAGATAAATATGTACGTGATCATTATTGGCGTCAATTTAGTGAACTGATCCAGGGCCCCCGGAATGAGAAATAAGACGTCCTGTCCATCTACTGCACTGAAGTAGCGTAGTAGTTCTGAAGAAGTAGCGTTCAATTACCGGTTTCTTAGTTTTGCAACCAAAGTGGTAAGAACAGTACACCAGAAGTATGTATATGTCGTAGTCTTATAATGAAATACGTCTTTTCATGAAATGCCTGGCAATTGCTGTAATGAAGATCGTTAAACTAGTTGTTTTAGGGCAAGGAAAAGGTCAGGGAAAGGTGAGGAGGATCAACAACACCAAATTCATACATTGCTTATTCTCCTCACCTTTTCCTTGCCCTAAAATAGATAGTTTAACGATCTTCATTACAACAATTGCCGGGCATTTCATGAAAAGACGTATTTCACTATTAGACTACGACATATATACTTATTTACGAACAACCACAAACAACCAAAACGACGTTAGAGTTAAAATGGCTTCAAAGCGAGAAAAGCGTGAATTAATATTGCACTACGATGGTTTCTGCCCCGTTACAAGCAAAAATCCGGTTCGAGGCTGCATTTTCATAATGTTGGCGTTCACGCTGGAAAATTTTATTTGAACACAGAGAGAGCGAGAGAGCGGCTCCCCCCACCCTCAAATTTCCCCACTGTTCGAAACACACATTGTTTCCCACTTCCATGATTAATATTTTCAACCATGACGGCCTTTGTAACCGGCGTTATAACGAGCATAAAGCGCCGGATTATTATACTGTTTAATTCATTACATTGCCTTTAAAAGGCATTATACAAATAAATTATTGCACGTTTTTGCTGCGCCCACGTATACACAGAGCATTTCGGGCCCGCGCGGCCTAACTCGAATAGTTTTAACGGGTTGTTGTAAATACGTCCCGGATTCCGTTGCCCCAGTATATTAGACAGAAAATAATAACGCACCGCAATTATCCCGACTGGATGCATTTTCGCCACCATAAAATCGACCCCGGCCCGTTAACCTATAACAATAAACGTCGCAATGGCGGGCAAGCATGACGGAGTATCCTGTCTTTTTTTTAAACTAATTGCCGCTGTTATGTTGGTTTAAATGTTTATTCAATTGGTCGTGGCCAAATAACAATTTGTGGGGTTGTTCATCGCGGTAGCTCCATTGTCGGCCCCCGAGGATTTTACGTGTCGAGGGAAGAAAAATCACCGAAAACGTTCCGGTTGCGGTGCTAACGCAGTTATTGAACGGTCCTAATCGCATTCGGGAAACCCCGAGAACGTCAGGTGTCGAGTTTCCAACTACCGACACCCTTTCGCCTCGCACGGACTTTAAAAGTTGATGAGATAATTGCAAAGGCACTCGAACGTCTCTTAAATATTGAGCGAGTTTCGAGATGGAGCTCCTTTTTGTTGGCAACACTGGCAGCAGTTGCCAACCGTCAGGGGCCCCTTTCTGCTTCCAGCGCCCTCAAACCATTTCTACATTAGGTTAAAATTTGATTTTTTTCTTACAAGTTGGGATCTTCAAAGACCCTATCGGCTAAAGCTTTAGTTCGTTTGTTGAATCTTAAATGCATTACGCTAGACCAGTTCGTGCAAGAAAGGTTTTAGATACGCAAGTAAGCTATTAGATCAAATAAGATGCGGGGAAGAAGTCCAGAGGTCCTTCATCGCGCATCCTGTTATTGGCCTTGTCCTTGTTGTTTTTCTTCAATGGTTGCTATAATGTTTACTGGCCAGTTCAGTTGTTTTCTGGTCAACAACGGTTCGTTAGTCATTGATCTGGATGATCCCAATAAGAAGTCTGCTTTGATGGCCTATATTTTTTTCACTGTCGATGTTAACCTGGTGTCTACTTCAAGTGAATGTTGTAACGTTTCATTGATTTCCCTAGAAACATGTCTTTTACACTTTGAAAATATCGTATGGTCAGCGACTGCAAAAATGCAAACTTGACAGCCGTCTCTGGATGATGCCACCTAATTACAGAAATTAGGTCTAATTGCATCATTTCTGAACACAGTAGGTACCCTCAGAAATTTGTTACTAACAATAACAACTACTATGGTGTTACCCCTTCCATATATCTACTCTAAAATAAAGTTGTCCCAAGAGACCTTCCAACACAAATCACCACCAATAGGATGATAAAGCTCTTTATAATGTAAATTAATTTATCTGTCTCCCGAACCTCATCTCTAGCAATAGTCAAAAGAAATGTTAAGAAAGGTTCCTTCTACGTCTATATGATGGGAGCGAAAAGCAATCTCTTCATTACTGAACACTTTCTCTATTCTCCGAGTTAGTGCCACTTTACTAAATTTACTGATTGATTCAATGTAGAAGTTTTATGTAATATCATTCTTAGGTGACTACCAACCAGCATCCAAAATTTTTAGGTAAAATAACGTCAAGTTTATACATCAGAAGAATGCAGCCTGTGCCTTCAAGCTCTGGTTTTGATACAAATAGCAGCTTTACTTTTTGCCATCTAGCTAGCACATATTTATTCCATGACTAAAGACTTAGGTGGTGTGCCCAGAGGTCGCAGAGGTATTGCATATTTACATATTTCAAATTTGAGCATTGCTGGAGATATTACATCCTATTATTGCTGAAAGGAATTGGTCCCTTTTAACTATCTTATTAGTGATTTTCAGTCCTCTTTTAACGTTTGCTTTCCTCTATACTGCATGTATATGTACGACTGACCCGGTTTTACCTTACAAAGTCATCCCACTTCCCACTGTTTGAAAAGAGTTTAAGTTAAAGATTCTAATCTAATGATAATAACCAATAATGTTACCATAACAAGTTTTAATTTTGGTAACACTTTGCAGAAAGTAAAAATTTCGGAAAGAAAAGTTTGGTAATCAATAACTTGAAAAATCCTTGAGTGTAGAGGGAGGCCCGGCCGATAAACCAACGGCACTCTAATTTTTTACGTCCGTCCCATCTCCGGTCCCGGGTATTTGGGGCCGATAATCACGTCCCGCCCCGGGCCTTTTTATTAAATTAAAACTATTTGGGATTGTGTGTGGCCGCATAAAAGTTGGGGGCGTTCATTTTTTATGGACGTTTAATGCGGCCGGGCCGGATCCCGTCAGTAGAAGAAACCAACCCCATGGTAAGTGTTATATATTCATAATGTAATTTCGTGTGAGGGCTCGTAGGCCATAAAGCTTTGTATCCGGCGGAGATATCTAAAAATTGATATGAGCAGTCTAAATAACTAGGAAAGATTGTTGAACAAGCCGGTTGATAAAAATTAAGTAGCACTTCGTAATGTTATTTGTTACTTCTTTAACAAGTCTGTGAAGCGGATAGCCAGCGCCGCTAACAAACAGAACGGTTTGGAAAGTATAACATAATAATGGCGCCCTTCGACGAAAAAAAAAATCCGGAACTTAATCCGCAACGTCAATAAGCAGGCGACTTTTATTTATGAGTTAATATTTCCATTGTCGCCTAGTGCCGCTTACGGTTACCCCTGCAGCAGTACAACATTGTCGAAGTAAATGTTGACACCTGTTAAAGTGTGAAAAGGGTAGTTGAACGGTTGACGAAATCTGACTGGGTGATTGACTTGGAGCTTTTATGGCGGTTCTGTGTCTGGACTGATGAGTGGCGATTCTGAATAATTAACGGAGTGGCCTGTAACTGAAATTGGTCGATCGTAACGTAAATACAGCCGCCGATACGACGGCGCCAGATGGGTTGCCTGCATGCAGGTGCTCGAGATAAATGTTTTACAGGCGGCATTATTTACCTCGCCGGTGTTGGCGGTGGCGCCACCGCCTCCTATCGATTCGCCCCCAAAACATACATTTTCCATAAAATCACCTCAGGTCTGTTTATTACAGCACGGAAAGGACAACCCATGAAGTTATTATTCTATTTATGGGATGACGTCCCGGGAATGCATAATTCGACATCCCACCGCCGAAGGAAACAAGATAAATCGCCGGGCTCCGAGTGAGACGTGCCCCGGACCGGATTTATTGGCCGAAATAAGACAGATCGTCCGATTTTTTTCACGGAAAATACTATTGTTATCCCCCGGCTTTAACGATGAAATACCTTCACGGAACCACTCCCTGGATCGATCCGAAAACCGAATAAATTTGATTAAAGCTCCTCGTCGACCTGACGACCAACAATACGAAAGCAACTTCAACAAAACAACTGCTTGGACGAAATGTGTCAAGTGGACGGCTAATACGGCGGATAATTCCTTTGTTTCTCAACTTAGTGAGATGTCAAGGTTTGGAGAGAAGCTCGCACACACCACTCGGGGGATAACTTTGAAAATAAGACGGATGAAAACAAGGTCAAAAGTGCTTTGCTACCAAAAGTGCACTCATGCCGACTTCCGCATGATTACACTAACTTCATCAAAGGACGAACACTCCTGATCCTGTGAGAAAACCAAGTACACAGTCTTGTATTAGGATTTAACTGCATGGGAAAACATTTTGTGCTCTATACAGAAACCACGTCAGAAGATCTTGGTTTAATCCAAAAAACCTCAAATTTTAAAGATAACTCAATAATTATTCACAACAATTTCTTCCAAATGAGTCTTGTGTCTTTTATCAAAGATACTGCTACTTAAATATTTGCGAAAAAATTTTTGGTGAAGCGTCAACTATAATTATTAAGAATTTACTTATCAAAACGTAACGTGCTTCATTAGAAGCATCCTTGTCCTTTGATTCCAATACTTCAAAGAGTGCGTCAGCTGAGTGGAAAGCTTTATGTATAGAATAACAATCTCTACACAAATTCTTTTCAGAGAATTTCTCTCCATCTATCGAAGTTATATGTAACGTCCCTGCTTCCGATTTCCACAAACTATTGACAACAACAAGTGACAAGAGGCCTGCAATCACAATAATTTGCCTTCTATGTAGCCAAATCCGCGCCTTACACTGGCGGTTTTGATAATCATGGCATAAAAGTATTTACAAGGATTTACTTTCAATCTCCAGCTCTTTGAAACTCGGGAAGCTGTAGGACTTGATAATTATATCCAAAATGGGGGGAGGAAGGCATAGTCTAGTGTAGCTGCCTGTGTGATGATGGTATACAGGGTTAGCCAAACGTGTAGAACCAAGCTTCTTCTGCCTAAACTAGTAGACTTAAAGAAAAAATAAAAAATGTTTTTTAAATGACTAATTCAGATCATATAAGCGCATATTTGTTTGCAAAATAGCGTCGGTCGTTTCTTAGATAATTTGGATGGTGTAAACGTAGATAAGTCATTAATCGTTCATCAACGCATAATCATCTTAATTGATGAGCCATTGATGAAAAATTTGTGTATAATTTACATTTCTGCAATCCTGCAAGCAAAATATTGATAGTGATTTTGTTGATCCGTTGATTCGTCAAATCTCGACGTAGCGTTTACGAATTAACTTTAATCATCTTTCGAAGGCAGGAGAAGCTTGGTTCCACACTTTGGGCTAACCCTGTAGTTTAGAAAGGGCTATCCATATCGATAGCTCATGATCGCTAGAAATTCAGTAGTTCTTGTCAACATTGACAAAATACAAATTTGGGTAATAATCTGACGCAGATGTACAAATTACATTTACAAACCGCAAAGGTGACTGTCGATTGATCTCAATAAATGTTCAACAATTGCCTCAAGAAAGAGGCCAAATACCTAACCATCTTAAATCGAATACTAAATTCAAGCAAAAGCAACTATCCTGGCTAATAGATTATAGATCTAAACCATAGACAAGAATGTTCTCATTGACAAGATGATCTTGTAACGCTTTTGGAGTTATAGTAGGTACTCAATTATGACGGACTCCATTCCTATCAAACATTGAAAATTGGAATACTAGAAAGGTTTCAGTCAAAGCTCCTCAGGATCATAGCAAATGCTTCATAATCTAACGATTCTCAAATTAACTTTGTTAAGAATAGTTGCCAAATGCGCAAGAAAAAATCCGCATGTCTAAAGTCTACTTCCAAATAATCCTGTAAAAAACTTAATGACACCACCACCTAGGCAATGACTCAAGAAAGTTGAAAATAGATGTCTAATCAACTAGACAGCTAGATGAAAAAGTTTTATGGCGTCTAATAAGACGGCAGCACGTGCAATCTCTTAACAATTAGAGACCGTTTAGCACCTGACCAACCACCCTTTAAGCTTCTGAGTCAAGGCCGCAAGATTTATTGCCTACCCCTTGTTACTACTGCATTGTACAAGTACGTTTACATCTACGAAAACTGTCAGTTTTGGCTTGAAGACTCGTCCCTAAGAATTCCCTGGCTACTGTACATTGAAAAACTGGTAATATTTTTCCTCAAACCCATGCAGAACATCTTCTACTGAGTCGTTCTTGTTAACTGTGTCATGCAATAGCTTCCTGAAGTTGCTCTGACTATAGTCAATTGATTATAAAACTTCTCCAAAATCTCGATTAAAATATTCTGGACACCAAAAGAATTCATTTCTAATCCAAGCAATGTATCAATGTATCAGTATGTTTACGTTCACGGTTCTTAGATTTGATGTGCTGTTACCAAAATTGTCAAGTTACCAAAAGCTTATAGGTACAGAAATTGTAGGCATTGTGGGTAAATAATTCCAACAATATGCAAACTTACTCCTATCTGGTGGTTTGAAGGCACTATTGTTCAAAAATTAGATTATTTGAAAAAAAAATGGAAGAGGGCTCCCCATGCATCTATGCTGATGGTAAATGTCAGATTTTAATGATTCAAGAATATTTCAGATCACATGGCAAGACCCTAAACTAGCAAAATCGATAGTATTTGTTAAAAAATCCAAAAGGTTGTAAAAGACCTCCGGATCAATCCTGCACTATTCACTTCACTGTTCAATGAACTGGCAGTTGATGATAGAACTTGTGAAGATTTACGGGTAATGACTACAAACAGGTGGATGAACTGAACCGAAATCGCAGCTGAAAAGCGGATGCCAGCATCACCTCATGCATCAATTTGTTATTAACTATACTACCTAAATATATTCTTCGATTGGTGTTTGACCGAATAGGGCTTTAAATCATTTTGCTTCTATCACATCAGACTCTTGCACAAGGACATCTTGATCTGATCGTCAGACGGAACGTTAAGCCCCCGTTGATAAATCGATAACTTGCTATTGTTATATGCTGGCGCATTGAGGATTGTTTATGCAACTGAACTAGATTGGTTTGAAAGCAGCAACTGTCTAGCGTTAGGTATAAAATCCCTTTGGGCAATCAGCTTGCACTAGAATTTTAAGAAAGAACTAAGATTTGTTGGTGGCAAATTTTGGACCGTAGACAGCGGATGTTTGAATAATGCATCTGTTCTAATGCCCTTATCCTGTACTTGTATGACAATGAATTCTCTCGCGACGTTTGACAAGTTACCTTCTAAAGTAGTCCTGCACCCGAGCAAGCAAGTCCTGGCGGGGATCGGGTTTCGGCTGAGCCGGGACAGGTTGAGGCCACAGCTTCGGCTTATTTACATTCAGTAAGTTCGCGGCAAGTTAATAGATATCAATTTAATTAAATCCCACGACGTAGGAGAGATACTTAGGTGATGCGGGGGCGGGCGAGCGGACCGATGTGGTCGAGATATCCGGGCGTGGATCTCTCCGTGACACGGGACTTAGTTAGGCCTCTAGAATTTCTGCAAATCCCACGATCTACTGCTCCCCATCACCGGAGGTTTAACCCGCACCGGACATGAAATGGGTAGAGCCGCACTTTTGATACCGGCGGCTCTCCCGCGTTTTTATTTCCCGCTCGAAAGGAGGAAGGGCAAAAAGAACGCGAACGCTTGTTGATGGAGACGTTAAAACGAAACTCGATACGAAAGCAAGCGGCCTAAGGGATGAATTAGACGCAAATTTGCAAAGCAAATTTTAAACAAGGCCGGGCCTAATTGCCAATCAAAATCACATCTGATATTAGCAACTCACATACATCACTACTTGTGGCAGTTGGGCCCAAAAATCTTAAGACCGTCTAGCCTAGCTAGATGACGTTGATTCAAATTTGAGAAGCTACATGAGGTAAATAAGAGCGCTCGTAAGAGCAAGTAATTTAAATGCGCTGTTATCGTTATGATGCCGTGACATAAATTCATTAGTGGTTAGTCAAAGTGCCACTGGTTAGTGACTTCCACAAGAGACTCTCCGTAACTTCATGAGTTCCAGAGCAGCAAATTGGTTACATACAGTTCTAACCTTTCAATGTGATTGGCATCATGAAAGTCAGCGTACCTGTTCCAACTTGACTCAATAGTACGGAAACTGAGTGATAGAAAACTGGATGGGTCAACTTACCTGAAAAAGAAGAAAAAGCTTTAGATACATGACATTAATAACAAGAGAATCAACACAGTTTAGAAGGTACTCAACAACATTTGTCCCTAAGTGTAATACAAAACATTTATGATCGTCCATTGTGGCGCAATTATTAGCACCTTCTCTTGCTAAAGCTATAATCCACGTAAGGGTTTTACGACACGTAAATGGAGTTTGTTAATAAGTAGAAATAATGTTACAGCCCCGTCTCGCCTCGCCATACCGAAGGGTAATTATCGAGTTGACAAAGCAAACACAGGGGAGCAAGGACGGGGACGAAATGTGTGCAGTGATGACTACTGAGGTATTGCAAACTGCCGATAAACTTGTGTCGAACTCCTGACACAGCGTACTGCATGCAAAACGTCCACAAATGCGCCGCCGTCTAACTTTCCGACCGAAACTGATAATAGTGTGTAAATATATAGGACGAAATATTTCGGTAGTCCCTTTTACACATTAACACTAGACACAAATCAGCGGTCGATTCGCCAATGTTGCGGCAACACCCCGAAACAATTCCTGACAAAGGGTGGATAGTTAATGTCTTGGTCGCGTCTTACTAGGTAAGGTGGCCGTTCGTCAAAATCAAGCAAGTTTGGAAAAATTTTCTTTGTAAGACTAATTGTAAAATTTTCTTCATCACATCCAACACTACAAACAAAACTTCCGCCAAAAAATTGCTTCGTTTTGGACCATTTGAAAGACCACCTTAAAAGAAAACCATGAAGATTGAAAAATTGGCAGCTTTTCAGTGATTGCGAATCAAACTACAAAAAATCAGGAAAGCTAAATCTCTGGTAAATACACTTCAAAGGAACGTCTTTAATGACTAATTTTGGAGTTTGAATAATCACTGTACGTTTCCAGTCTTAGTTGCTCGCGTGTCTATATCACGTAATAACGGAAGGATCTCTTCGTTTCGTGACAAAGTATTAAAAGTCAATAATATGAAAATTTCCCGCTGTTCCACAGAAAATGTCTGCACCAGAAGCCTCTCTATCTCTAGTTCTCTTTCAATTTTCTGCCTCGCACTACGAGAATCTTCGTCTCCAAAAATTAACCGTCGGCATGCCGGAGATTGTGGAGTGTGACTGGTGGCGGTTAGAGTCGCATGAGGGCTGGCAATTTAATTTTTAGGAAAATGCGAAATTAATTCTCCGTTCCGCCGAATGGCAAAAGGAGAGAATCGAGTCATTATTTCCAACGACCGCAAAGACGGAGACGGGAACCGTGTTGCGAAACTCGTTAGTTGCGGAAAAAATAGGCGAATCAACGGACAAAGACAATCCGTATAGAGCCGGAGACTTAATCCAATTGCTGATGTGCCACATCTGTCCGAGCCCGACATCTCCGGCCATAATTCCGGACCAGTGGCAGCGGCGCGCAACGCCACCCCTCCGCAAATTGAAAAATAAATGAACTCTAACAAGACAGTGTTTAATTGAACAAGCTGCTTTTAAAAGCGGAATACCCTGAATAATGAGCGGGAGAGGCAGCCGGAATTATTGCAGGGCATTAAGAAAATCCTTGCTCTATCAAGCGGCCTCCGGAAAATAAGATAATTTTAGGGAATCGTCGATTAAGGACCTCGCGGTCGACCCATAAAAATCGCTAATGAGGGTTTTCTTAGCCCTTTGAAAATTTCAGTTACTCCGTGTGTAAGCGCGTTTGGCAACAGTGAAATTAAGGGCAATTAAGCTCCGGCGGTTAAATTGCCCTCTGTAGAATATGTACCAGTCCTCAAATTTTCGAGTAGTACCTTATTTACATCATCCAACAAAAGTAAAACTGATTTAATGCATAAGCAGGTGATTAGCGAGAGCTTCATACAGGGTGTGACTACCCGATCAAATTCGAACCCTATTTGTCCACATTGGCAGAGAAAATCATTTAGTATTCAAAGTCAAATAGCAGAAACAACAAATCGAACAATGAAGCAGGAAATACAACTGATAAATTAAACGACTGGTTTCATAAAAGAAATTCTCCTAACATTTGAGACAAATTGAATTCGGATTATACCCGGTGATTAAGGACTCTCCTCATAGCATATCACTTAAAAATTACCGTGATTTTGAATATATATAATGTAGAGAGAGAATGTAGTTTCACAGTTTCGAACAAAATGAACGAATTCCTTCTAGAAGCAAATGGTCACTTGATTAAAGAAACTAGTTTCACAGTTTAACTAAGATCCTCGTAGCACGCTTCTTGAGAGTTACTATGACTCAATACGAATTAATGGATAAGGATTTGCTGGATGGCGAGCTTCGGAAAGCCATCATTGCCATTCCATTATTTCGAGATCGAATGGATTCCTCCTAAAAGACAAATATCAAAACGCAAATGACCAACCAATTGCTGATTAAAAGAGCTGAATTCGCGGCATTGCAACGTACTGAAAGAACGTATAGCGTATCGAATTGAATGCACGTTGGCAACCACTGAATGTCGTATAGAAAAGTGATTTCTAAATGCGAGTAACTTATCGCCCATTAGCCATCAACAATGGACTGTAAACTATTGTCGAGAGCGCTCCTCCTATGTCTGGTGTTGTCCCGTTCAAATGCACATCGCCACTTGTGCGAGGACTGCCGCCATAAATTAAGCCAAGCAGACTGGTTATAATGTATCGTTGTTCAATTGAGAAGCTTATTGCCGGCAATAGAGCAATTCCATTTAGTAATGAGCTTTTCTGTTTCCGGTAACTGTCAATAGTTGATTCCTTTCACGTTCCAGGCGGTTTCGGTGACGATTCAAATGCATCGTGTTGGCACAACCCCCAGCGCTATGGTATGTACGGTTAAAAGGAGGAAAGGCTTTGTTTCCCGTTCTGACCGCGCGCCTTCTATTTATCTTCATTAGTGTTGCGTATTTTCGTTAAAATAAATCTCTTCGGCATACACAACCTTTCAACCTGACTACCTTATTTCAATATTTATACGACGCGGTATTATTCGTTTCTTTTCCGTATTTCCGACGTCGGTCCGTCAGCGTCACGCCGCCAGATGCAGTTTTACATTTAAATATTAATACCGACCCGGTTCCGAGGGGAAATTGCAAACAGAAATTTCCAAGAAATATCCGAGGGTGAATAATCGGATACTATAAAGCAAGTACGTGAACGTTCCGAGACACTGTCGATTTTTCACGATAAAACCCTTAATTAAGGTCGGAACTTGCCAAATTCATTATATGGTTCGTCGGGGTGAGTAGTCAAGCATCTAAAAGTTCTTCACGTCGCTGACTCGACGTTGATTAGGCTGCACTCTTGCATTATAGTTTGTATCTAATGAGGGCGGCGTTTAAGAGCGGCAGGGATAATTATTAAACCCCATAAAGTGAAGCATGTCTCGGTTCACCTTCCTGTAATTTAAAGCTGTCGTAAAAGAGCTTTCCAGATAGGGGCGCGACATCCACATCAGCGCTAAACAAAACTCGACTTACCCATAACAGTGAAACTCAATAAATCGCATGAACACTATCTGATCCGAGTTTTATGAATTAGGTACCTACGCATCGCGACCATCTCACATTTCAAAATTCAATAAAAGAATAGACTGTTATTAAAAATCTTTGATTTTTAGCGCTCTTCTGCCTGTAATTAGGAAGAAGATTTTCGACAAGTGTGACGACGTTGACGTTATTTGCTAAAGGGATCAGAAACTGACGACCTAAATTTGAAACTGCTGCTTAAACTGACACATCATTTCGTCGTCATAGACGCAGTTAACTAATTTGATGAAAGATTTCGTAGTGTGACAGACTCTGATGCCAGCATTAAATTTCTATGCCGTCAGCGAGGATGCGCGCTCTCCAAGAGGTAAACGGCTCATTTAAATTAAGTGTGCGGAAAGCAAGTGCATCTCTCATGCACCTAATAACTTTAACACCATAACTCTTGCCACATCACATTTGATTTAGAAATTCACAAATTGCCAAATGCATTTTAACGTTTTAACTCAGAAATTCATGGGTGACGATAAGTGCAAGAATTTTGCATTTTTGTGACTTAAGTGCAGCACTTTCTTATAATTGCCTTATGAGCAACCGATTTCTTTATTTTAGTCGTTTGAATAACATCAATAAAAGTTTCGGCTCAAAAAAATTAAAATTGGCATCAAGGAGTCGTCTCAAGACCGGGGACCGAACGACCGCCTCATGGCAGAGATTTTCCTTATTTCGAACCTTTGCAGGAATTTGAACTTGCGAGACATGAGCCATTTGCCTTCGTCCCGTCTTTTGTTGGGTTGCCACACGGCCCTTTATTTCCATGCGACGTGCATAAATCACGTCCCGCCGAAAGACGACATCACTCTCATGCGCCATACGCTTCAATTTTTTTTTTATGTATGAAAGTCTGCAGATTTTGTTACAAAATGCGAGTATAAGCCGTTAAATACTGAAAGTATATAGCGCAACATCCCGGCACGTCTTTCGATCGATCCTCGGTAATCTTCTTCAGACAAGTGATTCGGAAAAAATAATTGGATGCACGATGCTTTAATGCTTATCAGCGGATACCGGAGACCGAGTGGCGGAAGTGCTCGTGAGGCTTTGTCCGCGGCCATGCCACGTCACGCGCGGCATAAGCTAGAGTGCCACTCCACGTCTTTGCAAGTCTGCTCCGAGAACTCTTCACTTGTCTACGACGAGGTCGCCCACAATACGCCATTATACATTGTATCTGTCGCCGGGACGAGTGTTGGGCTCAAGACGACGACGACGACGACGACGGTACTCGGAATTTATTCTTCCAGTTTCCATTGGCCGTGTTTTAATTATGTCGCACTTTTCAAGTGGATTCCAGCCGTGTCAGCTTGTTACGTTAATTTGGAGGATGATGCCAAGCACGAAACGAGATACGCGATAAAGGCCCTATCGGCAGAACATTTTCAATCAGACACTTCCGGCTTTGAAGCTTTTTACGCCATTCCTAGATGAGGGACTCCCAACTATCCCTCACGTTACTTCTTAAACTTCTTTTTGGATTTTGTGAAGGAATCCCGGCAACCTTATTCCGTTTGTGCCAAGCTGACAGCTATTTGATTGTGATGATGGAGAAGCCTGGATTGTGAGCGTAAACGCATAAAGATCTTTTCTCGTACGGCCACAACTCTTTGTTGAAAAATGCTGTAGGTATGTCTATTTATTCAGGAAATTGGCGGATCGAGTTCCGCCATCAAATTAATAAGTTTTAAACCCGGATTAACTTTTAACGATGGGATCACCTGGGGGATTATGCGATTATTTCGCCGAGCAAGAACCGATACGTGGCTATATCTGTACTACTTAGTGAACCATAATCCGTTAATCTGCATTTTGGATAACATTAATGATTTAATTTTGGAAGCAGCATATACTGAACATCCAATTTACTTAAAATAAATATAATATACCTACATAAGTTTATACATTTTTAAGTCAACATATGAAAAGGTTATTGAGAGAGCTTCTTGAAGAATAAAGAATCCTGTTTAGCTAAAATCGGACCTTCCTTATAATCAATTTGTACAGAACTAAATATTCTGCAATACTAGTTGTACCTGGGGTTCAAGAAAGGTTCATGTTTCATCTCAGAGATATATTTGATGACAAAAACCTTTACCAGCCCTTACCATTTGAGAGTATATTCCACCTTCAGAAGATTTAAGAAGAACTTATTCAATGTTCCACCAATTTTTAACTCCAATTTTTTATTAAGACTTACATAATAATACCAATGGAATACTTAATATAAAAAAGTGCCTCATGCCCACGTACTCTGCTGTCATACAAATGCTGGCAAAACTGTGTAGGGCTTTAAATATCTGGGGTCAGATGTGTGTTTTAGAAACAAACGGTCTTCAACAACATTTAAAAGCTATTCTCATTTGCTAAGAACTTCATGACAAAACCTACTTTGTTAGTTAAACTAAATTTGTTGTCTCTTTAGTTTATGGATCATCGTAAACCATCAGATTTCTAATGTTCAAAAAATTGTTAAAATAGTTTTCAAGCCATAGGTCCTTCCAGAAAGGCAAAACCCGCTTATAATTGATAAAGTACATTACATGGAATCTTTATTCGACAGATTTCCGATGAAACTACTTCCCATAAACCCGACTTATTGATTTCTGCTAGTGTGTCTACACCTTCATGTGGTTGAGCTAGCTCTTTCCTCTACTGTCGAAAAGATGAAAGATGTCCAATGTGTTATGTGGATGATTCTCTATTAGAAAACTCTTCTGGAAACAACAAGTAAGAAGTTGGACGTAGATTAACCGTAGTTGACCATCATACGACAGAATCATAAATATTGTGGTTGAAATTTACACCAAGAATAGCCGACATATTATGAAACTTTTTGTATTTAATCTGTACTATAAGAAAAAAAAATTAAAAAAAAATGCTGAGGTGAATAAACCGCAAAAATTGGTTTTCTACGGCTACCACAAAAGTGTTTTGAACCGCACTCAACACAGTAACAACTGCCAACATTGTTGCCGATATCCGGAGCGGACATGAAGAAATTGGCAGCCGTGAGTCTTGGTTAATTGTGAAAAAAGTATCTCCCGGTGAATCATATAAGATGCGTGAAGTTTGTTTAAAAAATACTGAAATACAGCCTCCTCCTGCAGCCCGCTGAAAACCAAGTCGCGCTCCGAAATTCAAATAAATATCACGAGAATCTCTGGGGACTTTGCCTCATTTTTTAACAGTCGCACAATTTGTAATCTCCACCATACATTTTTTGCATAATGTCCTTAGAATAACTTGTTATCGTTATTCGCCTCTTTTATGTCTTCGTTCGCATGTGACCCGCCAGGAAGGCAATATCTCATCTTCGGTCGCAGTACGTTACTCGGCTTTTTACGATGGTAGATGTGTCTCTCCAATAGCCACTCTTCAATCTAATTAATCGCGTAGAAACGGTTGTTACCTTTCGCAGATTCGCCCAGTCGAGTTAATGCGTCTAGCTTTATCGCACAAGTAATTAGATCTCCAGTGTCGCCCCGTCATCGATTTTATAACGGTGTTTTATGAGACATTCCGGTATTGAAGCCGCGACATTTCTAATTTGCAGACGAGACACATCGCTCCTATTACTTCTTTCCGGTGAAAAAAACACCCGCAGCCGCTAACTGAACTTAAAACATATACAAAAATTACCAAACAAGCGCTTTTTAAAGGATTGGGTTTAGGGATGAAACGTTCGATTTGACTAAAAACCATTTAGGAATATTTTATATTTGAAAGAATATTTCAAAGAAGTAATGGTTTCAATTATTGCTGACGCCTCGCGCTTTAAATGAGAGAAGTGCTTGACCGCTGAGGGCGAGTTGACGAAGGAGATCACGAAGGGGACAACCAACGGCCCATAGAATTTAACAGTTGAAGGCGCCGCTCATGAAGCAGACGAATCAACTTTAACAATTGGAATAGTCGATGCCAGTAAAGTAATGAATTATGGACCAGGTATCTGCCGGACCCTAGGCACCCCTCCGTGGTTTGAGAGGAAGCTGCCTTCGATTTGAGTAAGTCTTCGATAAAGCTGCTTTCGTTTGATTCAGTATTTATTTCCAGTTTCCGTACGCCGTCCCCGAGGACGTGGAAACATTGTTTCGTACTGCGAGATCTGTCAATTTTACGAGACGTGAGCTCATCACCGCTCCGGTTAATGGTGCAGGTCGCGTGGGGCCGAAGCGGTGGTGGGAAAACCATCGAAAATGGCGTTGATATCGAAAAGCCCCCGGAAAATGGATGCACGAGTTTTACGACTCGCTCTGCTCCGCCAGTGTTATTTTCGATTTCGCCTCCGCAATAAATCCGACGTATGTTTAGATATACTCCGGGCGGGCGGCACCGACTTGTGGTTAATGGATCGGCAAAAATTTCGCCCCGTTCTTCGCGTGTCGACATCTAATAATCGAAACAGTTCGACCGAGATAAACGCCGTTAGAGACGCGAGAAGTGCGCGCGATAAATTTCCGTTGCGGTTTGGTGTGGGTGTGTGTGCATTTTTTTTTTTTTTTCGAGAGAGAGAAAAGGGAAAAACGGAACCGGCACGCACCGCCGCAACGGTTTGATACATTTCGGGGGCAACGAGATGAAGGCCCAACAACAAAGCACAAACAATCCATAATTCAAGTTGCTAATGATGCTGCTGCCGCGACCAGTCGGTCCTGCAAGAGATAGATGAGAAGAGGGGGTGAGGCAAAAATAAATGACAGTGTGTTAGAGCGGCGCTCCTCGACGACGACGGCACCGACGCTGATTTGCTGAATTACTGATGAGAAGCGAGGCATTAACTGGTAATGAGACTCCGATTTATATTAAACGCTTTCTTATATCCCCGATAAAAAACGAGCGATGGCTCCAATTAATCTGCAGCAACGGCCCTCAACATCTTTATCTCTCGCAACTCTCGCGAGCACTCGATTCAACATGGACGGGATAAATGAGCCGAATAACACAATTTTAAAATGAACGAGCTCATAAGAGGGGATTAGTTGGAAAGGAGGCTAAACGGGAAGATCGACAACCACTAGGCGGCTCTACGCCCACAAATGCTGACACTACAACCATATCCGAGAAATTTCGAAGTCTAATTATTCTATTTCGACCATCCATGTTCCGTAAACTTACTTGACAATTTTTGAAAAAATGGCAATTTTTTGAAAAAAAATGGTCGATGTAGTAGTTTACGACTCGCAGACTGTTCAGGATTATGATTCCAAAGTTTCGAAAAAGTTAGCAGGAAGTTCATACCAACTCTTGATATCTCAATGGTGGTTTCATATTGCACCAAATGAACGCGGAGGCGGTTTTCAAATATCGCAACCAAAGATGATCTAAAAGTCAAATTAATGACAGCCATTGATTTTTTTAATATTACTGACAATCCAACACAAATTCTGACAACCAATAAAAACAGTCCATTTTTTTAATTTGAGCCAATCAGGATCTGATATCTCACTGACAATCTTTCCATACTAAGGAGAGGTGATTACAGCGGCAAACTGGCATTTTCTTTGAATTGTCTTGCCGAATACAAAACGTGGTAGGCATCTTTTGGTAATTTTTGTCAGTTACCACTCATAGTTATTGTCTTTAGAAAATCGCCACTCGTGCTAAAGCACTCGTGGCGATTTTCGTCACAACAACTATTCGTGATAATCTGACAAAAATTGCCGGCAAGATTCCTACTACTAGTGGTATTATATACGAAAAGAAAATTGTATTTTAGGATAAGGGCCGGCATTACGAAAGGAGAATATACCAGGTATAACGCTATTTCGGAATAACTCGGAATAAATGGGCTTTTACGAAAATCAAATCAGATAAATCCAAGTATACACTGTGGGCCGAGGCTATGTAAACCGGCCCTTATTCCGGAATAGTTATTCCAACGCTTATCCAACTTTCGTAAAACCGGCCCTTAGTCACTTAAATATCTTCTGTAGGTGCCCTACCTAACCTCATCCCTTGTCCAATTATTATTAAAAGTCAAGAAGTTCTTGCTAAGAGATTCTTCGGCAAGTACCTACTGTTGACATTAGAAGTTGACATTCTCAATTACTCGCGTCATAGTTAGGTTAGATAGATCATTTTCTAGTGCCCTCGTATATGTCAAATAGTGGGCAAATATTTTTTGATGCTACTTAGTTTAGTCAGTCTAATTGCCGCGACATGCGACATAGGTGAAAACTTTTTTCAAGTAAAGTCACGTTTTGAACTTTCGCCCTACCCTGTATAATCGAATTCGAGCCAGTTTAACGACCAATTTAAAATTCATCCCGCCGCGACGCCCGATTATTATTCATACACCTACATATCTGTTTGCGGTTCATGAGGCCGGCATTGTCGGGTTAATTTATGATAACGAAACTGTTTTTGTGGCGGTCCGGAGAGTCCCCAGTACGGCCATAAGGAACCGTCGTCGTGCTTTTTCGTCAAGACAGCTAAATCACTTTAATGAGTTCATTACAGCGGAATATTTGCGAGGCCGACATTAAAACAAGCGAAATTATGACCTGAAGCAACTGTTTGGGTAATTGGACGCTTATGTGGAAGGCATTTCGATACCGAAAGCCGGGCTCGCAGCAAACTTTTCCGACGGCGAACTGGAAAGTCATGTATGAGTTCCACGTCGCGCTCTCCCGTCTTGGGAATATTCAGATGGGAATGGAGGAGCGCCACTCTCATATAACTCCGGTGTCGGGCCCTGAAACTCGCGACATCGCCGCCACCGCCGCCTCTGATCCCCGGAATTATGAATGTAAACCTTCGAAAACAACCGCGTTATTTCCGAGGAGGATTACACGCCTTTCCTCTCACAGTCATTGTGTATACCGCGAAATACAACGGAGAACTTTTAATCAGTCAAACTAAAGAAGTGTGTTCACTTTCCTGCTTTTACATATTTAATGTCTGCAGAACAAAGTTTCCAGGCGATTTTGCTGTCACGCTCCCAACCTCCACCCTCACCCTCCCCCAACAATATCGCCGCAATTATTCACTTTTCCAGCCAACTCGGAAACGGTCCTCAATAGTTTTCCGGCGAAAACGATCGTGTCACTCATGTCGGCGGCCCAGATTTCCTAATTACTATTTGTGACCGGGATTCTCCCTTGACGCTTTTCGGGCCGTTTCCTCAAATAAGGCTTGATAAAGGATCAATTAGTGCGGCGGGCAATAAAAACCGGGCGCCTGGTGGAGCACGCGGTCCAATTTGTCTATCGATGCAAGAACAGAGCCGGTCGGGCCTTCTGGCGAGGATATTACAGGATGTAATAACTAAATTAAGAAGGACCATGAGCATAAATAAGAGCTCTTGTGGCGTTGCGAGCGGCATTAATGGCCCCAAATCGCGTCTGGCGCTCTTCGATACCGATCCTATTAATTTTATTCCGGAATAAAAATAGATTTACTTCCTGAGCGATCCGCACACCGCCACCACTACAAGTTTGTTTACCGGCCGTGATTTATTGATGTGCTTTGTAATTTCCACGGAACGTGGTGCATATACGAAAAGTTTTCGTGAGAAAATGCGCGGTCACCGATTGAATTTTCATCACTTTTTCGTCCTGCACGGACAAGAGAACATTCATCAAACGGTGTCGACTCAATCTCAATTATTTTTCTATCACTGCCCCGAAAAATTCACCGCAACTAATTCAATTTTGATGCTGGCTGATGACCAGGCGAAATCAACACGGTAAACACGATACCGAGTTCGTAATCAATCTTCTCCAAAAACCTATAAATTATATCCACCTACAAACACTTAAAATGTTTTGAGTAACTAACTAACTTAGCTTTTTATCCGACCACAAATACCTATCTAAACCGAAATCTTACGTATTAGGCAATTTTGATAATCCGAAAAGAATAAGTTTTTAGGGGCGGGTTAACAGATTGTCGAGATTAGTATTATTTTTTAAAACTCTAATGTACCTAATAAAATCATATTAGCTGAAATATACGCCTGAAATATTTATGCGTCTAGTTTAAAAAAAATCCTCAATGTTGTCGATAACTACTGTTCCTCCAACAAAAAGATAACTGCTATAATCCTGGATTACGAGTTAGGATACATGAAGCACCTCTTATTATTGTTAGTTCAATTAAAATCTCTTCTATGTCACGGAAACTCATATACGCTCATATACAAGATGTTACAAAAAGACCTGCCTGCGCCTAAAAGCGTATTTGTAAATATAAAGCTACAAATTTAAAATTCCGCGAAAATAAACTGTAATTAATGCGCTCAATATGGCTACAAGATGGCGTCTTTGCCTGACCTGTAATTAATTTCATATGTCGTTGGGACCCTATAAAGTGTTTTGGTCAAAAATTTTAAATTTTTTTTCTATCATTACGTTCGTAATACTGCCACGTACACATTTATGATGTTAAGAATTTGAAATCTTTGGTTGAAGTATCATTAATTGTACGGAGTCCTTGGAAATTTTGAAGGATTTACGACAAGATAAGTTTATTAAGTTTATTCAAGCAGCCAAATTTGATGACTAAACGCTTCAGTTATTTATGGCTTAATAGAGATACTTTCAAGTAAGTATAAGTTTCAGTGAAGGTAACGGACTACCATCATCATAAATGAGGAGGTCATGATCATAGGCTTGAAGAAAATTAAGGATTGATTTCGATACGAAATCGAGATCAAGTAAAAACTCACGCGAAAAGAAATTCGAAAAACCGTTACTGTCATCTTGTACTGCATTAATTATAATTTATTTTTATCAGCTTCCAAATTTTTAACTTAATTAGAAAAGCGCTTTTACTTTTTTTTTACTTTTACTAACAATGAGATGTCGCAAATAAAAGAAAAGGGCAACCTTTGTTACGTATGACGGAATCTCTTTTAGAGAGATCCCGAAGTGTCCAGACAAGCAAGCCAAAAAAGATTTTTTATCTAAGGATCATGGTATTATAAAAAAGTGTTGTTCTGATCAGAATAAGGTTAAACAGCAGTAAGCAAAAATAATTTAGTTCATATTGCAATTAAACCAGAAAAATTCTATTCAAAAAAGAAACCATAGTGTCTGAATATAGAAAGAAGCAGAGAAAATGAGCTGCATCAACTCCAGAATGTTAACAAAAAACCTTAGTTTTCAATTGAGATAGAAGACCAAAAGTTTGCATAATAATAAATAACTACATTTTATTTTACCTATTTTTTCGATAGTTAAAAAGAATATAATAAATAAAAATCTTATTTTTAACTTCATTTCATTGATCATAATAACATTGGCATTCTTTGTTTACCAAGTTATTGCACATAAGCCCTTACCTATATCAGTTTATGTAGATGTTAATAGATAGAAGTGGATAGAATTTCAATCATAAAGCCCAGGTGTAGATAAAAATTCATACCGGTATGACATTTGTAAGGTAATATAGTTGTAAGCTGGAAGACTGATTAGCAAGCGTGATTTAATGACTTCGGTTCAATGCCTTTAAACCACTCGAATACATTAGCTAAATTTTTCTTTATAAAACCGTAGAACGCTAAGAAAAAGCGTTATCATGAATACTGAAGAAAGCAACAAGGTAACAAGAACTAAGCTGACAATGTGAAATAGTTTCCCATAAGCAGCAACATTACTGAAAATGAGTAGTACTGACTATGTGCCAAGCTTCAAATAAAAAAGTTAGAAAATAAAAAGAAACAGCACAGAGGTTCAGTTTAGTAGCAAAAACATTAGAAATACGGATCTTCAGAAGCTTCTCCTTACGAAGATGTTGGTATGTTGGTAAAAGAGGTGTTAAGAAGCAACGTAGTGTGTGGGTCTAGAATTTTATAAATAAATTGTGTCACTTCAAAAGTTAAACACCAAACTGATCTTGAGCCTTCCAAAAGATATTAAATTATTGAATGACTGAACATTGATGTTGGCAATTTACAGTTTTGTTATCACGTAAAGTTAATGAATCTTTACCCTTAAACTTGTGAGTTTCAGTTGTATGGTTACAAAAAATAGTTATATTGCAACACATTGAGGCTCTCTTACAAAAAACCTGTTAAAATTATAAAACGGATGACTCTAAAGGTAAGACAAAACCAGTTGGAAAACAGTAGTTATCTTTGTTTATAATCATGTACCATATACAGGTTGAAAGCTAAGATTATTGCTTCTTCAATTTTTCTAAAATTGAATGATACAACACAAATCTTGCGAAATAAAATTACGTGTTTCAGTTGTTTCCAGATCTCGGCAGCTTCCACCTAACTTACACCGACCGGTATCTTTGTACAATTTTATTATTTCGCTCGTGGATCTGGTGCAAAACACTAATATGATAAAACCGTGGATTAACTTTTAATTGAAAAATGTTCCTGAAATGAGTACCGATGTTCCGGCTTTTGTTCAGTTCAAATTTTCTGCCATGTGGAGCATTATAAATTATAAAAGTTGCCCGAGTTGAAAATAAAACCTAAAAATAGCTTCGAACATTGAATACACCAACCTATTGATTGTAGGAATCAAAAACGATATTCTGCTCCCAATTCATTTAATTAAAACCAAGTTCCGTATCGATGCTATTCATTATTGCTTGAATTAAATAAATTGTTTGTAATCCCACGTGCATTAAGCACTCGTTTTCACATGAGGATCATTATTTTTCCAATTTCATATATTTTTTGTTGTTCGGGGATCGCGTTTGGCTTTGGTTGATATCGCGCGGCAAATCCGAATACTACAGAGAGGTTGCTACAAAATCGTGAATGGAGCTTCATCAAATACGTCTACTTGGGATTTATTAAAACCCCGTAAATCATTCCAGGTATGTAGTTAAACACATTTGATGTTTAAAGCTTATTCCGTCATAAAATCCGCAAATGCTTATATTTCTGTGAAAATGAGAGTATAAAAGCACGAAGTGTATAACTGAATTATTATAGCAGACGACCGAACATGTCGAAAAGTGGTGAGCGACATAAATCCGAAAAACGGCGAGTCGCTATAAAGACAAGAAGGGTCTCATTTGGAAAATACATCACTCGGAAAATAATAACGAAAGAAAATTCATATTCGGTCGAAAATATCAAAAGACAATTCCCCTTTATTACGTTTCTTTTTATGACCCGGGAAACATACGCAAAAAGACCGTATATAAGGCGTTGAACAAAATCGGGAAAAAATGCAAAGACGACGCTCTAGGTACCTACAGCGCAGAGGGCGACACCTAGGCGGAATTAAGGCGGTTATCCCGGGAAGCTCCCGGCTCTGAAGGCTGGCGATGGTGATGACACAAACAAACGCTTGCCTCGGGATATCTGTTCGGTTCTAAATCGTTCCCAATATATATCTCCATTAAATTTATGCTTGTCAACTGCAAGTTCCGTTTGCGTTTCGGAATGAAACTGAGACGAACCGAGTCAGACAATAACAGTTTGATTAAAACGAGCGGAACTTGACGGTTAAATGTCACAACAAACCATAGATCACGGACGAGTGACTAATGAGCATCGGGAATTAATAAAGCCACATAAAAATCGCAAATAAGCCATTGACGACGGCAATCAGTCGACTGCTCAACAAGCGCCACATTTGACAAAAATAGCAAACAGCAAAACAAGATTACTACCTGTAAAAGGGTAAACATAGATGCCTACACATAGTACACAATGTAAAACTATCTAAGACAGCAATAGTTTCGGAAACTTGTCGTTAAATTGGAGCGTTAATGTATTAGAAATCAAGAACTGAATGAATGTCGGGAATAATGGCTACAAATGGCGGAGGCGCCGGGCGAATCGCATGGGAAAATATGGGCTGCGTCTTTCCGCTACTGCAACATTGAACTAGTGGAAACGAAATTAAACCGGGTTTTTCCTTAAACTGCCATCTTTTTCTTCTCTAGTGTTCAGTATTTGGTCTCAACATCTTAAACATTGCTTTCTCCTAGACTAGCTGAATGCTAAAAGTTGTATAAACTTATAGCTAAACATAATTTTTTTTAAAGTGATAGTTTTTATTTGTCACGCTAACAAAGAACCAAGTGGAGGCTCAAAATTTAGAGCACTTCAGAAGAATGTAAATTCGTCACCAAGGTTACAAGTACGCGACGAGCCCAGCTGCCATGTAAATGACGCATACAGTCCATGCAAATCACTCATAAGCAGCGACAGATGTTTGTAACGATACCTGTATTGCAACCTGGATGTCGTTGAAATTCGGCATTGGCATCACAGCGAATAAGGGTGGAAGGTCAAACTATAATATGCCCTGGTTCCGCACACATTTTATGCAGGCGACCAAACTAATATTTGAGCCCCATTTATGAATATCGAGCAACTTTAGCGAAAGCACCCTCTGCTCTATGAGTTACATCCCCAAATTGCCGAGTTCGCCGCCATTAAACCCATTAAGTTACTACATAAATTGTGCAATTGCATTAAATATTTAATTCTAGCGCGAATTTATAAGGGTCGCGGGTTCTATAAAGCGTTGATTTGCATTCAGCCGCTAACTCGCAATAGTTTTGCGGATATTCTTTTTCTGTGAAAACATTCGGAACGTTTTAAATTTTTGATGGGCGAGTTTTGGAGAGCGGGCGCCTTGAGGACCTTAACTAAAATTTCCAAGACAGGCCCTCACACGGAGCACCCTCGAGTATTACTCGAATTAAACTTGTAATGCAATTTGCGAGACCTCGAGAGTTAATTCCGTCAAAAAAAATTTCGAAACTTTTAATTTAATCAATTCAGTTTTCCGGAATTACCGCCACAGGACCTAAGGGAGGTCTAATTACGAAACAGAAGCCGCCGTGATTTCGTTTTCGACTCGGTGGTAGTCGAAACTAAACATGCGGCCGTAATAGTTTCGAGGGTGTCCGTCAAAAGTTGAAAATGGAATTCTACCCATATCCTTGCCGGGATTTCGTATTTACCCATGTCGCGTTGCAAGGGTGAAAAAATAAAACAAATAATAAGCGTTGTTGTGTGTTAAAGTTTCCGAGCGCTTGACACGAAACTTGCTTCTAAATTATGAAACACGTGTTTGAAAATTGCATCGTGTACGACTTACGGATGTTGTGTGTTCATTAAAGTGCATACGCACGCACTCCCGATTACATCCCGTTCAGTGGTTAATTCCTCGAGGTTTAGCATAGCTGCGAAATGAGAAATTTAGACGGATTCGGAACTGGAAAATTGTACTTGTTCGAATTTCAAAACTCCTGACGAGGGCCGCTGCCTGGTTTAATGAAATTTTTTTGATTGTGCAAAAGAATACATTAAAGCCGCTGCGAAAGGAAGTTAAGAAAGTAGCAGTAAAAAAATCCGGGTGTTGTCCCGGACGCCCGCTCTTGGGCGTCCTCGTAACGGTCATTGTCGACGGTTTAATTACCCAAAATTTTATCTCACTGAACTCCTGAAATTTTAGCATTTGTGAAATACAGTAATGAGGCTATATTTCGGCAAGGTCGCGATTAATAACAGTTGATAAATTGAATTTCTTCAAATAGCAAATATCAAGAGACCTCGGGGTGCCTAATTCTCCTCCCCTAGGTAGGCACCTCTTCACATTTACTATTTCGAGAAATATACAGTCAAACTAAAATTGTATGAAAACAGATAATTTTGCTTCTCCCAGCGGTGTATCTATTTTCAGTCTACAATCGTTTCTTTTACTAAAGCCCGTTAAAGACCGAGCTTTAATTTGTACCAACTCAGATTCTCCTACAAGTCGCTGCCTCATTCAAATGTTTCGGCTTCGTTACTAGGTGGACGTACATTTAGTAAGTGAAGCGCTAAAAGTTTGTGACTCAAAGTATTTAGTTTCCTACTAACCATTTCATCGAAATTGGATGCTGTTAATTTAAGCGTCCTGCCAAATATCCTTTTGCAAAACTGGCTAGTAACTTGTATACCGGCGTGGCATACGAAAGCTCCAATCGACAATCAAAGATTTTGGGTTTTCAATTTAGTCCTTTAGATCTTCTTTAAAACAATCTAAATAGTCCTGGATTTCGCATGCGTTGAATTTTAATTTTTGTTCTTATCGTACAAGTTAAAATTTGCTTGAATGGAAAGGAAACTTTTCGATTTATTTAAGAGGCAGGTTTACTAAACAGGATTCTTATGTTAATTAATTTACACAGTACATGTTGGCAAAACTTCAAACGCACGAGAAGCACATAATAATGAAAGTAATATATTATCGTCTTTTCTCGTAACATTTACAAAATAAGAACGATGCTGTCCAAATTTTGGAAACAATTCTAAAACAAAAATCTTAAAAATGCTAATGATATAACTGTATCAAAGTGTCCAGCTGAGCAGATATTAGGAGATCTTACTAGTTCAACTACCATTTTTTTTACCTAGAACATTAAAGTTAATCTAATTTTTATGTAGTTGACTAAAGAGACCAAATAAAACAAAATGTTGAGCAGACCTTCCGATATAAAAATATTTAGCAGTTTGAGGTAACTATATAAAATTTCTACAAAATTCAAATCTGCTTTAAAAATCTCCTGTTTTCTTGATAACTCAAAAACTAAATCTGAAACTGATAATTATGGTGGTCGTCGCAAAGAGCTCTCAAAATTTCGAGTAGACTGAATATCAATTTGAAACATGGAAACTATCATAACGTTGCCTGAATTTCTGTCGTGAAGAAAAATATAGAACGACGCTTGTTATTGAAGCACTAGTACCTACTTACTATAAAATAACAGTTTCATACTTATTGGTAAAATAGTAAGAAATTTGCCGAAAAGAAAAAGGAAGACTGGGAGGGTCAGATATGGTAGGGGAAAGAAAAATGGAAAGTAAAAGTAAAAACTGAAAGTTAAAGAAAAAACTAGGAAGGCAAGAGATAAAAACTTAGAAAGAATAAGATAGAGACTGGACGAAAAAAAAAACGAAAAAAGTGGAAAAAAAAGAAAAACTAAGAAAAAGCAAAACATACTAAAAAGTCAAGAAATAAATTTTACACTTACTAAAAACAGAGTAATGATAATAAATGTTTTTGCCGCTATCAAAACTTTCTCTTGAAAATAAAATGGAAATAAATTGCCAGTCATTCAAAAAGTTATATGCACCTAATGCCACTGAAACATCACTAATTATTCGGAGATTTCAAAAGAAATTTCTAGGAAACATTATAGAAAAGTTCGAACACATCATAACATCATGAAAGTGCAAGATCTTCAGGAGCTAAAATACATTCTAATACTAAGGCAGTGTGTGTTTGAAGAAAAAGTGAAACACTGTAGATGTCGCTTAAATAGGTATTACACTCTTGACTTGTGCATATAAGAAATAGATTACCGTAAGTATCAATTAGCAAAAAAATGCTCTCATAAGATTGCATATTTCTTTTCCTTTAAGTCAATCAGTAAAAAAAATTGATTCCATAAGCGGCTAGTGTTAGTATCTTTCAATGAATTCGCCCTGTTAGTGGCTCTAGCTCGGGCTCCAGCTTGAAAATGGATAGACAACTTTGGTATATAAAATTAAATGTACAAAGAATACTGATAATGTCATCAGTCCCAAAGACATGTTTGTTTAAGGTCTTGTCTCACCGTGAAAATACCTGTGTCTAATTTTTTTTGTGCCACCGTCGTGCTCGAAACTCATTCCTGAAACCTTTCCGGTTGCCTGTCGAGTCTCCATTTGGATATTTTTGCCGTCCTCAATTTCCCTCGGTTCCAAAATTTGCAGATTGCCTCGAATCTGTTCCGATTGTGGGCGGGCGTTATCGCCACAAAGCAGTCGTCTCACGCAAACCGAAACCGCCATAATGAGAGTTCGGTCAAAGCAACAGCAACAACGTTCCGCGATTATCCTTCACGTTTTCCGTGGAGATGGCAGTTTCTCTTCGAACTGGTCGCTCCTATCCTACCTTGTAATTTAGTCGGAGAGAGTGGCGCTATAACTACACCACCAACGTCTCCTTCACTGTCACTAATTACGGCCTATTGATGACGACCTAGCGATGTTGACGAGTTCATGTTCAAGTCGAACTGTGCACCGCTTACTAAACACCGCACGTGGATGGCATCGGAATTCCCGGATTACTCCGGTTAAAAACTTGTTAAGCTCGGCATCACCGACGGTGATTTATTTAGGACTGCTTCAAATTAATTTTTGGCGAGCTTTGAATAATTACGAGGTGTTTGTGTGGAAATAGCGAGTCACCTGAAGAGAGGTGAGGGGATATTGTCAAAAACTGTACTCACCGGCCCGAACTGCTCGAAGTAACTTTTGACATCCTCGAGAGTCGTGGGTGCTGATAATCCTCCAACGAATATTTTTTTCGTCCTGGTTACCATCTGTAACAAAAACACGCCGCTTAAGTACACGTCGTTCAAACTCGAAAAGGAGCTGAGTCACCGGGGTAATTTAAAACAAATAAAGAGTGCGCTGGGTGGTTTCCGTAATTCTGATCAAACAAAACTTTTGTTCGTTTCCGATGCGGCCCGGGAAATTTAATTGAACAATTAGGGGGCGAGAACGATTTTTTATGGGAGCAATTTGACCCAGTTGCGCTGCTACATAAGACCGAAAGCACAAAGAAAATTGCCGCTTTTAATATTTCAAACCCCCTCTTTGCCACGACAAAATCGATGAAATTGTTGTTGGCTATATAAATTGTTAAACAAAGTAGCGACCGCAAAGTATACTGCAACATTTTGCACGCCGCATATTTGATGATTGAATTAAACTCACAATTGTAACTGGTGCTCGGCATAAAACCAACGAACATCAGGTCTTCAGCAAAGTGTAACGGGCATGGGGCTAAACATATGCAGATGATTTTACTGCTTGCACTTGGCGTTAGTGCTTTATCGTCACTAAGACTGCCACCCGCAAGATTTATAGGTTAATATTCCTTTGGAATTTTAGCATCTACTATTCCTTTTACGATGTACTTACATAATACCTAACGAAATTATTGCTTCGGCTGCGTTATAGGGGAAAAGTTGGCAAGGATTTCACCAATTAAAACAATCTTTCTGATTGCAACAAATTTCAAATTCGGAGTTGGCACGTCAAAGTATGATGAATGACGTTCAACTAAGACCTAATCGCGACATTTGGCAGACGAGAAACTTAAAGTGTACTAAAAGCAGAACGACCGTGTCTAGATCCAGGCACCATGATGTTAATTAAGGTTTAGAAGTAGTGACGTAACTGCTCGAAGATACTAATGCACCCTTCCTTAACCATGGTATCAGTTAAGTCTAGTTAATCTAAATATAAGCAAATTCGCCTATTCTAATTCAAGTTGCTTCTAAGTGACGAGGCTGCGCCGATGCATATTTCTATTTTAATTGGTGATATTTACAAAATGAAATTGGCACGTTACAGAAAGTGATAAATTATACTTCCTCAAGCATTAACCTTGTTGAATCCGCACAGGCGGTCTCAAAGCTATCTGTTCTTGGATTTATGAACAGGTGCTAGAAGCAAACACTGATACATTATCTAATTAGTTTTCAAACTCTTTGTTATTTCTGAAATATTGTAGTTGTACAATATATTATAGATACAAAGTGGCTCAAGGTTCTGACTTCAACCCTTTAACTTATACAGGAAATATTCTTCTAATTGAAGTTGAATTACAGTTTTCATGGTGAGGTAAAATAACAAGTTACTTTATTTTAAAATTAATAATGTTTCAATTTAGAAGTAGTACTTCAAGTGTGACGTAAGTTTCATAGAGTTGCATCTAATCTTGCCTCGAATCACGAAGATTTAGAGATATTGATATCTTTGTAAGTATTCGGGTTGGTCGGTTTGGTGTCTTTAAATAGTCTCAAGTTTCATTCACGCCCAACGAAACTAATTCCGATACATATTAAAATTAGTAGATGAAGTGATAATTATGTCCAATGATTTAGTTCTTGTCAAGGGGATTTTGTAACTATATTATGGAAGTATAAAAAAGCAGAAAACAACGTACCTACTAAGGCTGGATATGAATGAAAATTTCTAAAACCCATTAACCAAAAGAGACCAAAATATATTTTTTTTAGGAGTCTGCTTCAGCCATATCTACACATTAGTTATAGATGGCCTATTTCACCAGAATCAAGGTTCTTATAGTGTGAGATCAAATACGGGTCACTTGATGAAATACGTTACATCCACCTTTGTGCCGAAGATATTTGACGAAAACAAATGCCGTAACGGCCGCGTAAGCCCATAAAGGTCGCTTTTCCACAACGTCCGCGTTCTGGCCAGTTAGCCGGGGAGTTTTTACAAGGTAGGGCGAAAACCGACAATGCAATCTCCCCCTGAAATAGCGCGCTCGTGTGCTATACACACACATAGGAGCGCTGCCCTTCAGGAATTCGATCAACTGACATGCTCTATTCATGGAGCGTACGCTCAAAACTCATAAATTATACACTTTGTACTTGAAAACCTGCAAGCCGCTCATGCCAAAACGGCAATTTGTTTAAAATTAATTAATAAGTTCATATACTCGCGCGCACCACTGACATTCCTTGTGATAAATGAGAAACGTACACGCTCGACGCAACTCTGTTTCATATGCAAAATTATTAAACGTTGTATTATACGACCTAACGCACGTGAAGAGACGGGAAGAGGGGAAAACGCAAAATACGCAGAAATTCACAATACGAATTTGGCAACGTCGCCATTTGAAGAAAATTTTTACCCCACTTTCAGCACCCTATTAGCGGATTTCGCGTCTAGTATTTCCAAAGTGCCATTTGAGCAAATCACGTTACAGCCAGAACCGGTCCCTCTCCCTTTGAACATTTTATTTCATTTCGAATATATTTCTTTTCATCGTTAACTGGTTTAAGGATGGAAAACACGTTAACTGCACCGCCAAAGCGACTCTCTTCGAGGCAACACTTTCAGGGTAATACAGTTTAAATAACTGCGCCTCCGAGTTAACCGCGCCCCAATTCAAACCATAAAAAAACGTCATCAGTTGTTTCTAGCGGAATTGCGTCTGGAGAAAATAACGAAAAGTTTACTTTTAAAGAGCTTATTAATGTATATTTTATCAAATAATTTCCTTCTGGAAATACGAGAGACCGCCAGAAGGAAGCGCACAAATTGATATAAAAAGGAAAACAAGTGGGACACCAGCAATGAAATTTCCTGATATGTGAGAAGTTCGTTTTAAGGCGCACTAAACCACTCATTGAAAGTAACAAAATTACCAATTTGGTTTCAAAAATCAAGTTAAAGAATTGAGTTGGGGTGAAAATTGACCTGGAAATAAAGAGATAAGAATCAACTCTCTTAGGTAATTTCGAGAGAGGTGCGAGAGATACAATCATTTTGACACGTTTTTAATAAATACCTCTTTAATTGCCACAATTAGAGTTGTAGTGCGTGTATCAATGTGAGGTATATGGTATCTAATACTTTGATTCTTTTTAAAGATTTTACGAGAATACATAATTGTATGCATACCAAGTATCATCCTTAGTCATCTATGATACAGGCAAAGAACAGTATATACTCATTTGTTTCTTGCAGATGTATCATTTTTCAAAGATAATTTGAGTCACCAGATTCGTAGTATTAAAACACACTAACCCATTTTACTACGAAGATACTACGTTTTAGTTAAGCGACGGAGCTAGCAATATTAGTAGCAACAAAGGGGTTCAGAAACATCCGTAAAGTATGAAAGAACGTCTCAGTTATATAACGTGCGAAAAAAAAATTCAATCTTAATCTTATGGAAATAGAATTATGGCGCATTTTTCTATAGAAAGTTCTTATGAAACTAAAGTTTTCAATGATTTATATCTTGCATGTCTAAAGAGTGGCATTTATAAGACTCTTTGTCGCACACATGATGGGGCTCTCCAGACACGACAATCCATTCTGTCGTTGGTAATTTCTCAAAAAACATAGTGGGTTTTAAGAAATACCTACCTAAAGGAAGAAAATGATATTGGGTTAACTCCAATAATTTTTTTATCTACTTACTTTGAACCGTTTTCAGAATATAAAATATCGCGCTACAATTTTTGCGGGAACTTTTAAATCATGATCAATTTTTGTTTAAGGTAGGTACTCGAGCAATGGACTTGAAATTCGTTTTAGGGTCAGCACTCATGAAAAGTTCCAATCAAGTTTAAGAGCGCAACAACAATTTTTTTTCAAGATCTTGAAATAGCACCGCTTCTGTTTCTTTGTAACATCTGATACCTTCTGAACTATTCGTTCACGTTACCTCTCCCACCGATCGGTAAAATCCTATCTTGCGCATTAAATATGGGCAATTACTAAAATTTCACCAAGCGACGGCATTGTCTTCATATTGATAAGGATAGCGCTTGAGGGGTGGGCGTGAATGCGTGGGGGTCGCAGGAAAAGGTAAAATTTGCTTAGGAAGGTGCTTCACGTCACCAGGCGTAGGGGTAAACGGGTCGTTTGATGTAGTGAGCCTCCCTCGCTCTCGGCTTAAGTAAATCAAGATGCAATCATTATGCGATGTTTTCGCCGTTGTAATTATCGGGGCGTCGTCGGTGTCTGTGCGCCTGGCATGCTAATGTTAATATTAAGTGTAGTAAAGTTAATATGGCACATTCAGGCCCGGGCTGAGATGAAACGGGCGATATAATCGGCCAGATTATCTGGAGAACGCTATCTCACCTGGCAAAGTTTCCGGTGCAGTCCCGGAAGATACTCTCTTATCTGGAGGCATGCGTATGGACTCGGATAAGGATGGAAATGTGGGAGCGCCTGCACCTGACGGGGATGAAAATACGAATATCCATAGCTATCGGCTTCACAGTTCATTAGCGGCCTCTGCCTGATCGCTTCGCGCGTAAATCCGCGGATTCCCCTTCATTATCCGGCGACTGTGCGAATCGCGGACCCGCCCCTAAGGGTGTCGCGACACCAACTTCTCACAAAAATCCCGCCAACGCTTGATCTTCGACGGGTGCTGTTAAATTTTCATGGGCCGTCTTATAAATACGCAAGGGTGACGGCAATGCAAAACCGCTGTTAATTTCTCCGTTTTGTCGACTCGAAGGGTTCCTCCATCGTAAATTTTTAATTGCCTTTAACGGCGACCCCCCTTTCGTCTCTCGGTACCTTTTCAATGCGCTCCCGCCCTTCTGACTTATTGAAGAAAGCTAATTTAAAAGTCCTGTCAAAATCGGCCGTCGGCCCGATCGAAACGTAATATAGCCCAGTAAACCTCCGAGAGCACCAATAAAAAGTGGAACTTTCACAAAAATCCCAGGAATCAAATAAATGCGCCCAGTCATGCATTTGTTTTAAGCCACCGCCGCTTTGTTTCAGCGTAAACGCTGAACACCCCATTGCCTTCTCTGTTTGCTACAGAACGCTCGGTCAGAGTCTGCTACGATCTCCCTGACCGCCAATCATTGTCACTTGATTGCTTTTATCAAAAAAGCGGATCACTCCGGACCATTTGTGCTTAACGCAATTTTGTTTGGTCACTAGCTTTTTAGCTAGGAATGATGGATAAATTTTAACTAACCAGTTATAGGACTACATACTTTATACATATTACGGTTCGGATCTGGTATGTTGCCCTTTTTAGTGCCTTCTACGGAAAATGTCTTTGCCGGCCATTTCAAATTTCTATACATATGTCTAGTTTTTAGATAGGCGTAACTTTTCAATGGGTTGGTAGTTGCTATTTATCATTTTGTCGCTTTAACTTTTCCTTTTCGACACGAACAATCAATAAGAGAATGCTGGATGCTTCGTTGTAAAAAACTAAAGTTAATCTTTAAACAAAAAAAAAAAAAATTACTTCAATGAAACAATCACCGTCAAATATTACCTTCAATAGGGGGGCACCGTGGCTAGTATGTACATAATGTGTGATGAATTAAGTTCATAACTAAGTGTTATGACCTTCGAATAAGTTTTTCACCATTTGAATTAGTCATTCTTGCAGAATAATGCACTGCTTTGTATAACTATTCACTAAAGGCATAAGGTTTGAGATGGCGTTTAAACTATATTTCAAACGCAGAAAGGGGAAGGCGTACAGAACCGTCATTGTTGTAACACATTAGGCAATAATGTAATATTTTCACGAATAAACTTTGCTCGTAATTTTCTACAGCAAAGCACATACAACATGTAGCAGATTTTCTAGACAATTGCGGCGCTCCGGCAACTAAAAATTGGCGAAACTTTGTCTACAACTCTGCACAAATGATTACGGGATTAGCAACAGGGCACTAGTTTTTGCCCCCGACCCCGTTCTGGGGCTTCGTCCGGGAAGTTATGTCGGGCGCTTTTGGTTTTAAAGTTATGAAGTCGTCGCGACACTATTTTGCGATCTATTAAAGCTCGAAAGCTGCCATTTTTCGGGATTTGTCTCGGCTAAGTCGCAACATAAATAGCTGTTTAAGTTAATTCGGCGGCTTCCGGGTCTCCGAATAAATATTTCTTCGCGTAAGTGTCGGGAAATCTCGGTCGGGTCTCCATATTCCTGTTTCCGATGCTAAGTAATAGTCGGAATAGCATCAGATAGGACAACACGCCGGCCGGACGCTGCGAGAATTGGAGGTTTAAGGAGGAGTTGAGTTTATCTTGGCCGGGATTGTTTCAAGTTGAACAGGGCGAAGTTAGTACCAAGGTAAACAGGCCGGCCATCTACAACCCAAGCTGCTGCTTACTTACCATCTTGCAGCAGATTAGAGCCCCGACCCTTGTCTATACCTCGCTTCCTTTTAATAGCGTTGCATCAGATCCGGTTTCCTTCCATCGACTATCGATCCGATAACGTCGCAGAAAACCGCGTTTTCATTATTACTACCCGCTAAATTACCTAAAAACAACGAGGTGGCGCAATTCTCATGCCAACTCGAATGCTGGTGCTGGCATCAGCGGAATTCTTATCAAGACAAGGGTTTACGTTCACGCTCCTCGAGCGGTTATACGCACCTCTGGAAATTCTCCAGGAGGGGTTAGAGCCTTGTTTATGCGTGCGGGATAACGCTGGCACGTCGTTGGCAAATCGCCTCAACTCAAAACATTCACTTTAGTCGAGTCGCAACCCCTACGTAGTATACAGCTCCGTAATTACGGGACAGCTGACGGGTGCTGGCTTCGGATTCAAGACATTGTTTGCAACTCGAGGAATTGTTGCAGCAATGTTCAAATCAACCCCGACGCGGTGCGCTCGCTATTCAAACGACACGAATTTTCAATCTACCCCTCCTCCCCACTGCCACCCCTGCCACTTTCCATTACGGGCCGATAATTGTGTCTAATGTGTTTATACCTGCGATATTTCGCATCAGGCGAGCTTTAATATATGCACCCCTGCAATTATACAATTCACACCTTATTATCGAAAGTTTTCGTTGTAACAACGGAAAGGATTCGGAATTTGGGTCAACATGCTTGGCTAGCGGCGTACCGGCGATAACAATTCGGTTTGAATGAATGAATAAATCGATAGTTATTAACTTGTGTACGCAGACCTGTAAGTGCTGTGGAGGTTTGTCAGGCTATATTTAGGAAATTTAATGCTGATGCAAGGTTAACTTTTACAAACATATTACTTGCTTAGTTACATGATAATAAGAGCAATTAACAGGTGGCCACGCCCGCTAATTAATAATTTCCTGTCACCAACACTGGAAACGGTAGTTAGAGAAAATTACCAAAGCAGATGTAGATCGGATCTGTATCATCAACCATGATCGATATGCAGTGCCAGTGAATTGGCGGGACTATCTGGATTTACCTATTTTACTTCAAAAGAGTTAGCGCGGTTATTTACGATATCCCCACCAATAATAACAATAAGACCGGAGTTGCTGGCCGTCCTTGTTTCGAAACGACAGCAGTCCGTACTTTAACCCAAATATCCTTCTGACCTTTTTCTGCTACATATTGTTCTTCGTGAACGAGGTAAATTTGACCTTTATTTTTATAGAACTTCTTTTAATTTTGCAACGTACCCAAATTGTAAAAAAAGGTCTATTGATATTACGTCAATTCAAGTAATATTAAGGAACATTACCATTTCTTGGCAAGAAGCAAAAATTAAAATGATATTTTAGTTAAGAAGACTTCCCCAAATTCCTCTACTTAGCCACAATAGCCTCTCTGAACTTTTCTGCACCAATCGGTTGATGTGAGTGACTTGTGTTGAGGTAATTGATGTTGATCGAATTTGGTAATTTTTGATAGGGTGAGTATAGTAGTAGAAGCGACACTAAAAACTTTTTTGCGACGAGTTTCTGGGACAAATTGTAAGCAGCTTAATAAGAGTTAAAGATGCTTTCATTTACTGCCATCAAGTAAATAAACTGCTTCACTCGTCTCCTGAACCACCCCCTGCTCAAAATATAAAAAAAAACTTTGTACACACACTTTGTACATTACAAATCTTTGGTTTCATTCATAAAAAAAGCCACATCCAGGCACATTTGTGGTAATAAAGCACATAATATGAGTTGAGAATAAATTTGACACAAATGTATAAAGTTTGTTATATATATTAATACAATGAGTCAAATAACTTTCTAGATTGTAATTATTACTCTACAATTAGATAATATTATTTGCAAGTTATTGGAGAAATTTTGTACTAGAGATAAATTTTATAGTGAGAAATATATTAAGCTACATTTTTCTACTGTATAAACCTTTTTAATACCTAATTAAAAAAGGCCTATCAGTTTAAGATACAGTGATATTGGCAGAAACAGAAAGCGACTTATAAAGACAAGTGGAGTAGATCAACCAAATTCGTAAGAGATATAACATCCTGATCTACATCGACAAAACAAAATGTATTGTCCTTTTCAAGGGCCCAATAAGATGCAAATTGATAGTAGATGACAAACCAATCAACCAAGTAACGAATTTTCGTTTCTTAGAAACTGCACATCAAGTAACAATAACCCAGTAAACGTCCTAAAAATACAAGTCAACAAACTCTTGGCTATATCAAGCTGCTTGAAAAATGTTATCTGACATAATAGCCATATGAGCAATGAAAGTAAATCTGAAACAGATATAAGACCGGGACTAACCATGATATAGAGACCTAAGGAAGTCCAAGCAAAACCAAAAGCATTCTACGAGTAGCGAAGATGAAAACTGTGAGAACAACAGCAGGAAAGACGTTTACGGATCGAGTGAGAAACAGCGATATAAGACCAACATGATAGAGTAAAGGATATGATGAGAAAAGATAGAAAGAAACAAAAATACTGGGGAGACCATGGATAAGCACAAACTAGCTCAGATCGTCAAAGACGGACAACCAGCAAAACGCAGAGTGACGCTTGAGATAAAAAAGTTGAGCGTCACACCGCCAAAATTAAACAGCAGTCTTTAAAAAATTAAATAACATATTGGGTTTTCTTTTCTTAAAGAATAATTAGAAGCAGATTTGTTCAAGAGCAAACTGAAAAGTCCTAAAATAATAATTTCCAAATTTATCAAAATATGGATAACAATTAACTACCAGCCATTTGTTGTTCTGGCGACCAATTATTTTTTCATCTGAGAATTAGAGGGTCGCTTTCTTGAAACTTAAAATTAAAATATTAAGTAAAATAAAACCCTCTACACATTTATAATAACACGAAAAGAAGAAAGACCAATTCAACACATATTATGCAGTCAAGTGGGATATTTAATGGATGAGAATGAGGAGATTGCTGTTGATTAAGAAAAGCAATTTATAATTTTTCTTAAAAAAGTGAATTCTAAAGATAAATTGCAATGCAAAATGTATATTTTCAGCATAAAACTAAATATTCAGGATTATGATGAATATACATTACTGGCTTTAAGAATCAATAACCGAATTTGCATTCGACGAAATATTAAATAAATGCTTCACAAAATTATATTAGGTATAGTATAGAAGACAAGCTACATAGGTTAATGTCTAAAGAAAGAAAATTTATCTAAAATTTTCTTTATACCAAATAACATGATGTTAATTGGATCTTCTTTCTAAGTGTTCTTGTCAGTTCTATATTTTTAGTAAATATTGAAAAACAAATCCGGGAGTTTTCTCCTCTTTTAAAAACAAAAAGGTGGCAGCTTTGAGATTTATGTTTAGATAGCATCCAAAATTGTAAATAGTTTCTGCAACTCGCTTTCACCATCACCACATCCCAAACGCGAGATTCAGACTATACATGAGTAAGTTTTGGAACAAGCTTTCCAACTTGGCAGTTTCCACTACGCGAGACAAAGAAATAAAATTAAAAATTAATAACAAGAAACGTGGCGAATTAAAGTGATTCAATAGAATTATTAGCCTTTAATGGCCGGTAAGGAGCTCTTTAATTATGATAGCCGTTGTATTTGTGTGATTAAGCATTAATAAGTAATCGTCCAGCAATTGCTCCCGCTTCTATTTTTCATTCTCTGAATAATGTACGACGACATTGTAGTCCTCAATTGATTCCGTAATGATGCTAACGACAATTTTATTACAATTGTCGCGTCTATAGGTGATTAGAACCGGCAGATTTATTAAGTAATTATCAAAGTTTTAGAGGTTAATGCCACACGATGCAAATCGAAAATCAATTTCGCAGCCTTGCCCGTCGCCAATTCAGTAGCGTGCGTGCTTGGCGTTGATTACGCCCTCGTCCCCGAAAAATTAGTCTCGCCGTTCCTGCGGTTAAATTTTCTAATTTCGAAAATTGTTTTTTTATTCAAATCGCCGAAACTCCTCAGATTGTTGTTGGAGTTGGAAATGTGACATGATCGCTTGCAAATAGGAAGTTAGCGACGAAATATAAGCGGGTGGTGTTGCGCATACTAAATTTCGCTCGTCCGGAACTGATTTTTGTGCGACCGCTTTAAGGGGCATTTCCGGTAATGCAACGTCAATTTGAGAAATTGCCCAGGCCAATCCGGAATTTACGCGCCGCACTCCCGAAAGCCCGGAGGCTCGTTTTGTTTTTCATATGTCTGAGTGGCGGCGCTTGTCGGCCGATAATTATATTGTCCTCTCCGTTATAAATAGGAGGATCCGGCGGGCGCGTTATCTTCCGGTTCGTTCAATCAAAGGGTCCTTTCGAGTGTGCACCGGGACCGCTCCTAATCGATATCAGTTTTATTGGCAAAACTTTTTGAACTTTAATGCGATATTCGCTCCAGGCCAGAAAGCACTGTTTGCCCATTTGTTATTTGGTATGTTTTCCTACGGTTTTATATGTTTTTCTGCTTGTTTTTGTAGGCTGCCGCGTTTCTTTTGCATCTAGTTTCGCGGCACGTGGGTACATACGTGATCCAGAAAAGAGGGCGACGACGCGACCCCTTTTCGTCGCCGCCACCACCCTTTTATTACTCGTTTTATTCATTTTCGTCAGTCGTATAACCTTCTCTGGAACACCACTATTTCGTAGGGCGATCAACTGACTTTCTTCAAACCCCCATCAACAATTTCGCCAGTAAAACCGGAATTACCCCAATTAAAAAGGCAAACTGCATCAAACATTTTTTTCATGGCTACGGCGGTAATTTTCGTTTTTAGATCCGATTTATGGTTCCCCATTTCACTTTCCTTCCCTCGACGAACATAAATGCCACAAATCGCAATAATGTTCCCGAACTATCGTAAAATTATCATAAAAGTCGTCAATAACATGGAATTTTAATGACGCCGTTGCCAAGGTGCAAATATATCTTCCGAAATGCGGCAGATTATCATCGTTTCGCTAAATGTTTAATTCATGTTGACAATACTTTATTTGCTTATTGCATGTTCATGTACATTGTAGGTACACCTTATTTAATTTGAAAGCGGCGAAATACTTGCCGTCCCATTAACAATTTATAACGTATATGCGTGGCCCGACCGAGAATTTTCTTCAACTAACGATCAATTAATAAGTTTAAGGGGGGACTTTAGAGAGGACGACAAGCCCGGTGACGGCTAATGTTCTCACAACATACAACAAACTTTACTGCTAAGAGAAATATTGACTGTTGACGTTGCGGCTTAACAACCCAAACTGTACATAACACAATCGTGGCATTCAAATTTTTTTGCAATGCTGCGAAAAAGTGTCATATTGGGAAATTACCACTTCTCATGCTGCTTTTCTCAGCTACGTTCTAATCAATCGACTTTCAGGAGTTTTTTTCTTTTAAATTAACGCTCTCCAATAGCAGATGTGTAAGAGGTAATTTTCTACTTTTCCCACAAATATTTCTGTCAAAATGTATTCAAAATAAAAATTTGGTTACGGCAAATATCGACGTACTTAGTTAAAAGAAATACACAAGTGATAAAACGTTCACCTAGTTGATCAAGCAATCCCACAGCTGCATATCTGTACCTAAAACAGTTCTAAACTCAACGTGCAAAGTTAAGCTCTAAAAAAATCTGAAAATGCATTGTTGCATTTATTTGGCACAATCTACAAAGTTGTAGTACATGATAACATTCCTTGGGTTTTCAAAATCTTCCAAAAGTATAAGTAACATTTGCTTAGACTCTGGTTGCAGCACTGAAAGTTGCTAGTAAAGAATATTGACAAAAATTCGTACCATTTAGAGACTTTGGGCAAAGCTCTATAAAAATAGCAACAAATAGTTTAAGCATTATAAACTTGCTATATCTCTGCAAATAGGTAAACGAGTTGGTGTCAAATAGTAAAATTAAAGTTTCTATAATAAAAAATATTTTTGAATCTTGCCAGTTTTGTCTTGCTAGTGACAAATTTTTTTTCCATATAAGGGTGGCAAGAAATGAACTGGGTCTACATCATTCCTGTGTGATGTTTTAAGCATTTAGTTGCATCAATGAAGCTCACCAGCAGAGATTTTTCCCATTTTGAGTTTTAAATGAACCTTATGCAAGACACGACAGAAGGATTGCGATGCGATCCAAGTGAAGAGGAGTTGATCCTCCCCAAGTGGACCAATGCTTGTTAGGTTTGTCCTAAAGCAAAAGATTCTAAAATCGTAAATCTCAGAAAGAGACACGACCTATTTTCGTCATTGTTTAACAAACCACATTTAAGGGTTGCTGGTAAGTAGTTAGCATGCATTTGCCTCTGGGTCTAAACGTTTTCAACACATCAAAATAATGTCTGTTCCCTTCTGAAAAAAAATTAAAATAAGGCCATTCTGCAGTACTTAGGTTTAATTTATAATCATCTAAGTATTGCCTTGACTCAATTACTTGATTCAATTTCTACAAGAGAAAGAACGACGATTCTATTTGGAAGTAACGTTACTGAAGACGAAAGAAATTTAGTTGCTTCAAGGTTCTCGGTGGCTATTAACCCATCAAGATCTAATTGAGTCAATGGTCGTGCTGGATACGTAATTATCAATTTAATCATCGTACACTAAGCAATTATTGGTGCACTGATTGATTAATGACGCAACAATAATTATGTGAAGCCTTCATACGCTACAAGTATCATGCATCCAGAACTTAAAATATATTTAAAACCAAAGCTATTTATAATAACGGAGTTCAATTCCGAGAACACTTGATCGCTCGTTTACGCATTCCTCATCAATAAAACAGTTCATTTGTCCAACCAAACTCATCCGCTGTTTTCTTTAAAGTGTCAAATGGTAGGGGAGAGTGGGGCAAGTTGCTACAATGTGAAAAATTTTAGTATTTTCGTTAAATCGGCGTGTACTTGAAATCAGTATTTAAGGGCTACCCAAGTTTGTAAACGATTGTAATAATTATTACATACTGTGCAAAGTTGATAGTTTGGTGCAGTATCTCGTTATATTCCCAAAACGGGAAGATATCAACTTCAATAACAACATGGAGTTGTTAAATACCAACATTTCATTCCTAACTTTAGTCATTATTTTTGAACTTATATCAAACATAGTGAAAAATATTTAAAAAAAAAACTTACTAATTGCTGGTAAAGCAAGTTGTTACAATCATCAAAGGACACGTTGTTCTTTGCAATTCTCAACTAGAATTTATAATTCCAATTATCTGGCTGTACAATAGAGGTGTTTTAAGGGACTACAGTCTCTTACCTTTAGTCATCAATAAAGATAATGAAAACGATGATAACATTCTACGTTTACATAAACTGTGTTTTCGACAACTACTAATTAATTTTTTTCTGCATTTTAGTGAAGCCAGATTTATTATTTATTTTATGCAATAATAGTTTTTATCAAATATATTTTTATTAAAATTACTGCTCAGAGAATCCTTTGCAACAACTTGCCCCAAGTGCTGTAACAACATGCCCCACAATGGAGCATATTTTTACATTGTGTATTTGCGTGATAAAGTGCTTATAACATTTTTATGTATGTACAACACAATTAGAGCCAAAATCAAATTTAGGTTATAAATCTAAAAATTGGGCGATCGCTTGAGAAAATTTAATTTTTTGCTTGGTTGGTAATATTCATAAAAACTTTAGTTGCGGAAACTGTAACAACCTGCCCCACTTTTCCCTAATAGGTCTACCTAGTTATTAGTAATTGATATAATAATCAACGTGATGACTTGAAACCTATTCTAGTAACTTACATAAGTTATTTATTAGAAAACTACGCATTTCGCCACATTTCTCTAAACTAAACAATGTTATAAAGCCTCTTTCTATTCTTTAAAGTAAATTAGAATTATCAAAGTTTTTGAATGTAATAGGTAACCTAACTACATTCAAAAACTCAAGGGTTGCAAGTGAAAATAAAATAAACTCAATTGACTGAAGGGCTTATATGAGTGGTGATGGTTTAGTCTAATTTTGCCACTGTCATTTGGTAGAGCACAACTCTAGGAATACCTAGCAACATAGCTGGGCATGAGGAATCCTGCATAAAAGCATTGCCTTCAACCTGGCAAAATTTACATATTTTTAAGAGTCGTAAAAGTTTAAGTAGATACTTACCACTTCCGCCATATTAATCTGAACGTCTTGAAAATAGCTGTGTGAGTAAATCTTTTACTGAAAGTAATGCTCCAAGTCCGATATTGTTATAAAACTGACGGACCCTCGGTGGAAGCCCGTTTCAACCTAACAAAAATTTGGCAAAGTCTGCTTCTCAGCTTTGAGCGTCGTTCAGATTAATATGGCGGGAGTAGTACCCACTCCATTGAAATTTAATTACTTTACTTGTATGGCTATTATTTAAACCAATCTTGCAAGTGGTTGGCCTCTATTACGAGGTAACGCTTTGACAGTTTGTTGCATATTTGTCTTTCCTGGCCGGTCAAACGGAAGTTCGCCCTTAAGTGAACCAAAGACATATAATTCCTAAAAGGAAAAAAAGCAGCAAGAGAGAAAGCGAAAGCAAAAAGAGGTCAGATACAAATTTTAAATTAAATATTTTGTTGACTAACCAACATAACGTAGGTAATTAAAAACTGCGCGTTTTGAAAATTCTTTCAAACTAAACAAAGTCATCATTCATAAGAATTAAAATAAAATAAGAAAAAAGTCATGTTATAGATAGATAAACTCAATTAAGTATTGATACAACAACGAAGCCAAAAACTGTTATTATGAACTGTGACCAAAAAGACAAGCAAATAAATATGAAAATATTTAATGGAAAGGGAGGTTTGATTTTAATTCTATAGCACACTTCGCAGATATAAATAACTAAGAGAGATCATGAATAAGCATTTTAGCAGTTTGGATCAAGTTTAGTTGTTCAGTGGATACCGTAGGCGTAAATATATAAATACTCATATAGTTTTATAGTTCTAAATTAATGATACATAAAGAACCACACAGAACATTTACTTTCATGTGGCGCACTGTACCTACCTAGTTCATTGACAGATTCTGGCTATTTTTTAACGGATAAAACAAAAATTGACCTTCAAGTGAATCAAAGAAAACGAAAATGGAAAAGGATACAAAGAAAATAAAAAGTTCAAAGACCAAAAGAAACGAATAAATATTCCAAATTAGAATTTTTTAGGACTAGTCCTGTTGGAAGCCCAAACAGCAGTGTATCAAGATGGGTAAATTTAAACAATGTGATGACTGTCTTTAGTCATTCTTTGTTTACAATTTCTTTCGCCGTTAGGTCAAGGTAAAAACTGCGTAAACGAATTCGAAACGTAAAACCGTTTTCTGTCAAACCTCAACGTAGAGGGATGTCATAAGGTCTGGTTACAATGCTTAAGATAACTGTGATGGATCGAATAACGACGACACCCTCTCGAATAGACTAGGGAAACATTGATCCAACTCCTTAACTGGTAGTTTATGATTTAACTTCAAACAAGACATCTTGATACCATTGTCTTGAATTTAATTTCATGTACTTTTACGAGTGGCTGGCAATTCCTAAACTATAGTAGTGGTAATTGAATGTAGGAGCACGTTAATCAATATTGCATTCAAAAGACAATAGTAGATGACAACTATAATGATTAGTTGAAGGCTGTCCACATAATCCGACGTAATCATTAAAGAAAGATAATGGTGACCAGATTTTCTTTTCACTAAAAACAATGACGCTACAACTAGATTCATACAAATTTTACTCAGTTGACATAGAAGTTCCTTTGGGCTATACTTAAAAAGTACTTAAAGAAACTAACTGTTGTTAGGCTAGAATTCAAGTAAAACTAGATAACTATTATTATAGCGCTTCATTGTTGACGTTCTAAACAGGTGACAATTACGTAGTAAAGCGTAATAAACTTTTTATGGGCCTAATTAATTAATAGTTACCCACTGCACACCCTTGTGTTGATCTTTGCCAATAGCTATATTCCGGTATGCTCCAAAAGTTTGACCAACATTTCCTGCATAATTTAGCTAACAATTTAATATTGGTCAGGAGTTATTAACAAACAAGATTTTGGGCTCAGATTCAAGAATGGGAAACAGATGATTGCTGTTTAATTAGCTAAAGTTAGTTATCTGGTTTTTGTGATCTTCAGCACTATCTAGAAATTAACCGGAATATCTCTTAGAAATTAAGTTATCATCAAAAGATCTAATAAATCGGACATTAGCGCCCGCATAATTATAATGAGTTATAGCATCGTGTTGCAATGATGGAAGATTATCGTGGCTACCTTCAGAATGATAATAATAATTATTAATGGAGAAAACAGAGGTCAACAAGAGTACCTACGTCAACATTGGAAAAAACACTTGGGTGCCGTAGGCCCGAATTGAAATGCCGGCTGAACTTTGTATTTACTTCACATCCTGCCTCCTCGCCGATAAAATCTCGCCGGTATAGAAATTACAATTGAGCTACATTGTCAAGTACCGAAACGTCAACTGTTTGAAATTCTGTCCAGGTAGTGGAATTGTTCGGTCAATATGGAAACTTCACTTTTCTTGCAGCGTCATAAACGAGAAAAAGTCCGGTTCGCCCCATAAAGCTCTCTGCATTGTTAAACAGTGATAAATTGACACAGTCAGTTTTATGCAGCCATCAAAGCTGGCGATAAAATACATTTTAATGAAAAATGAAACCGATATCGGGACGACCAGCAAAATTCCGAAAAGCCCGTCGTCAATAATAATCGAAGATCGATGAACGTTAGGGGAGAGGAGGCGCGATTTATTTACCTTTTTGCGGAATAATTTCAAAACAAACAAATCCGGAAAACGCGGAAAGGCTTAATTGATGGCGCGTCAGCTAAGTTGGCGACTTCCTTGATGGAAATCACGTGGGTCAAAGACACATATTTACCGCTACGTGCAAGATCAAGTATCAGCGGTATTAAAGCGTCCGTAACTGGAGGAGGCGCCATAGAGGATTACTGCGATATTCCGGAAGGGCAAGAAAAAATTTGGTCGAAAGCTAAAGATAGATGTAACGATGTTATGAGTTCAGATTTGGGGTCAATAGGGCACGCAAGCGCGTACACATTTGTCTATTTTTTTACCATGAAAATTTTTCGTGTAACGGAAAGGATCATCGCCGGTTTCGACCCGGAGGCGGAAAAATAAAACAACATCGGAATGAAGTAAATATAGCGCTTTACGTGAAGGCGATTTGCATAAATCGATAAAGCAACCGCCGAAAATTAAATCACGGCGATCGCAGATTTGAAAAAAGCTCGGACATCCGATCGGTTCCGGTTATAATTAGAGATAATTAATGTGGCATTCGGGTTACTAAGTTTAAATGCGAGTTATCGATGGAACGTTTCGGGGCATCTAAAAATAAATTGTTGAAATATTCAGGGGTTGGCGAGTCGGGAGGCGATAAATTTCACCCGGGTAGAATAAAAAATTTTAAGCGAGATCAAGATTGAATTATGATAATGGGCAATTTAGGGAATTTACAAATTTGTTGGGGAAACGGGTTAAGGTGGCGGCGGGGATTGAATGCGGAAAAGGAGGGAAATTACGATAAGTGCGAACACTTGGCCCGGTCATGCGTAACGAGCACATGTTTCTGGGTGATTTCCTGAAGGTTTATTTACGTTGTTATTAAGGTTTGCGATGAGGGGGAGGAGAGGGGAGGGGGTTGTTGGCGGCAATGGGTCAATCGTTCAAGATTTTTGTGAGACACTTATTTTGATTTTTGTTGACTTACGTTGTATTCCTGGTGAAATACGTGTGGGTGGGCGTCGGGCGTCGGAAGCGTCGTTCTAGCTCGCGTCGTCAATGTGGTGCACGGCGGCGGCAGGAGGCTCTTTTGCCCGGGTGCCAGGAGCAGCAGGACTCAGGATCTGGAGTCGTCGCACGCGCTGTTTCTGCACTTCCACGTGACCAAGCGAGTGCGCGTCGTATCGCGGAATGGCGGGAACTGAGCCTTCAGCGTACGATCCGCTCGGAGCCCGTCGTCGCCATGGCGACCAATCGGCCGTTCGACGGCGATGGCGCCGCGACGGACCCCCGCGCCGCTTTTCCGCAGGCCTACTTCCTACTTGACGGAATTGCAATTCTGGGGGACCCGCGATCACGACGACGGTTCATATTTTGCAGTTTTTATCGGGGGCCGACGCCCGATGGCCCTACTTTGGACTTTCGAGGTTCGCCTGATTTACGTCGCGACGCCCGACAAGGATCCGACGTTAGGGCGAAATCGAGAAATTGATAATGAGGGCCATTACGGCCAACCGAGACAAATAATCGGAAACATAATCAAAAATGCTTAGTGCGCTCACCGCAACCCCGACCGAATCATAATCGCATCAGTGAATCGATGAACATCATCCATGGCAATAATAATCTATTGTAATACGTTCACCCAAAAAATTACTGAAACGATTTACCCTAATAGTCACATGGAGCCAAAATCTAGCAAAGCCTACTCTCATAAACATTTTTGACAAACACCTCAGAAGCCTTAAAAGGTTCGGTACAGAATGCTAAATACATCAAGGTAGACTCCCTTTGATAATGTAATTGTTTTATTTTGGAGCCAGTTATTTGTTGAAAAATCCGACGACTACAACTAGAGTAAGTACCACTAAACATCCAGTGGCGCTCATTTATCTGACTTCCAAGAAAACAATGCATGTTGGGGGGACATAAGGTTTCAGGAACCAATAAATGTTGGGCGACGAACCACCGAGGCGTAATAAAGACGCAACCGTATTACTTCTGAGAAAGGCTCAAATATTGTTTCAACACAGAATGTAGGTATGATGGTAGTTCTCCTGGAATCTTTGCTTAATAATTTTATTCAATAGGTACTTATCTAATGGTTCAAGTGGACACTTCTTAAAGGTGCCTAATGATTTTAGTACTTGGCCGTATACCCCAAAAGGCGGTGGCCTATTTAAGCAAAAAGGTAATATAACTATAGGTAAACTTGGGACACTTTGAGAAATACACATACGTCATCGTGCGCGCAGAACTCAATCCCGTCCGAAACGTTCAATACGGTCGAATATTGCAGTTACCGACAGAGAATGGTAGCCCACCAGTGGTTGAAATAATTTCCTCGCCCAGCTCGCCGATGACGTATGTGTAGTTCTCAAAGTGACTTTGCTATACACTTATCTTTAAAAGTGTCCGGAAATTTTATCCCTCGCGCATATGCTCTTTCTTGCTTGGAACGATGCTCAGAGCATCAGAGCAAGCGAGCAAAAACATTGCGCAAACAACCAAACATTTCAAATTCTTTTACGAAAATTGTTAAATTTCAATAATAGAAAACATGGATAAGTATTCTGGTTTACAAATGCTCCATGACATTGCTGCCACAAATTTCGTTCTTTTTATTATGCAGTTCTTAGAAGAATTTAATTCACCAAAACTAACTTTTATTTGAGGCTTAATTGATAAGCCTCTGGTTATGTGGTATTTTTTTATATTGTTATTTTCCCTATTTACTTGATATTTTCACTTTTCATCAACTTTATTTCAGTTGCTTGTTGTTTAAAGCAGAATCTTGCTCAATTTCCAACTTATCTCTAGGAACTATCCATTATTATTTCACACTATAAATGAATCACCCCTTTTGACGCGCTAAATTGCTAATTTAAAACTTCACTCTGTCCATCAATTACTTCTTCCAGAGAAGCTCTTCCTCTTAGATCTATAGAACAAAAACCATTTTCATTAAAGTTACTCCTTTCATACAGATCATAGATGTTTTTGACTAACCTCATTCTGCATGTAAATTTACCAACAATGGTTCGGAATAGCAGCATTGAATTTCTACGTGTATGTACCTACCAAAATAGGCATATATCAAAGATTATGCCTCGGATTATACACACAATAATATGTTTCAATGTTTTATTGCAATCGATTCAAAGACAAATAATTTTTAATTGTCAAAACAATTTGAAATACCTATTTTCAAGTGTCGAATTTAGTATAATGTTTCCATTTGTCTAGATTTTCTTTTTAACTCATCATCTTTTCAAAAGTGCCTTCTTTTTGATATTAGGTATAAGCGAGAGGGGAGCAGAGAAATTAGAAAAAATGATACTGGATATAAAGTTCAAATACTTTTCTTATTATGGAAACTATACTAAACAAATTTTTGGGAAACCTGAGTGACCCATATCAGTCACAGTATACGTTAAAGAAAAGATAAAATTATCATAACTTGTAAATGGTTTTTCAAAACAGTTCTTTAATTATCACGACTTCATCCAAATGTAAAGAATATTAGTTTCTGATAGTTTAACATAATTTATCGGTTTCAAGCTGTAAGAAGGTCCTTAACATTCACAAAAGTTGGTTTGTAATGTATCTAATAACTGTATTAGAAATGTGAAAATGACATATTGGTAATGTAAAAATGATATAGGTAATGGTAATGTTCTATTTTTACAATACAATTATTAATTTGCTGCCACTGTTTGAACTCAGTATAACATTTTTCGTATCTCACTTTTGACTTGGTTGGAATAAGTTCTTGCATAGCTTCATCAGCACTTTCTAGAACGTTTTCAGGCAAATTAGTGTCACTCATTTTACAAATTATTAAATTTTTAAAAAATTAAATATTTGTTGACAAATAAACATCTTTGCACCAACTTGTATAACGGCTTTGATTTTTACGGAAAAAGTTGCAAATAAATTTTTGATTTATTAACGCAGTCATAATAATTCATCAAAATGCCGGAGGTGGTCGCCTGAAACCGATAAAATATTGAACAAACCTCGATGTTATGACATATTACAGCCTTGGATGTCTTAAAATCCTCGCTTTTCGAGCTCGGATTTCAACCTGACATCTGCGGCTGTAATAAATGTCATAACATTTCTCGGTATGTTAATAGCTATAACGATACAAATTCTATACATTTAAAATTATCGGTAATACTCGTTCCGAGGGTTAACCTATTTATTGGGATATAAAGTATAAACGCGAAGACAAGTTTTGCAAGTTTATAAAAAAATAGTTTAAAATTTGATTTCTGATTGCAAGAAGCAAAAAATCAAGAGTTTGATAAAATTTAACAATCCCTTCTTTGTTATTTGGCAGTCCGGTAGTCGTATGAATTCCACCATAGCGAGGCCACCTCGACATTTCCATGTGGAACATAAAGCCGTTGTGTAACAAGATAACAAGATAAAATGACTAGCGTACGGTCTCACCAAAAGACAGCTCCCTCCGGTCTACTTTACGGAATAATAAACGAAGGTAGAAAGAAATGCCCCGTCATAATTTCCATCGCGTTGCACTTGCCAATAAGTCGGGTGTAAATGGCGTATTTTGCAGGTTTTACAATACTCCCAGCATTGTTCTGGGGCCGGGGCATTCACGCAGTTTGTGCGAAATAAGCACGCCGGGAGCTCGAGTTATTAGCGAGATGTGTGTATGTATGTGTGTCGTCTATGCTAGGATGCTTTATTGTGCATTCTCGAGTATTACAGCACTGCTGATGTAAGTTAAAAGTTGCCTGTCTGTCTGGCATTGTCGTCGACCCAACGGAATATACGCATCAAGGTTAAAAATGATGGCAACAAAAGAAGTTTCGTCGTATTGTGCTGGCGAGTTTTCCGAGGCGCTTTCCGGGAGATTGATAACGAGGTAACGGGAATTGAATCTTATAAATCATAAATAAGTAATTCCTGCGATGGAAATTTTGATTAATTGGGGTGGGTCGCTCGCCAACAGGAATCGCCGAAATGGATCCAATCGGCGAAATGCAACTGCGGCGTATTTCATGAAAGGATTCAAATTCGGATGCGAAAAAACCGCTTGGAAAAATTAAAAATCGAAATCCAACGATGACGCATTGAAACTTCACGCCGGTAGTAATTGAAAATTTACTAGTCTGGGTAGGTACGTGCTTCAGTCGCCTAACAATCATGTGGAGGCAGGACCTCCGGAGAAAATGCTTTTTCGACATTAAGGCACAACTCCACTGGGGCAACACTTGACGACTTGCAGCATGCAACACACATGATTCACTGTTGCTTGTTCATGAGGTGCTACTTAAATGGTGCTGTAAGTCTCGCTTGTACTGAATGAAACATAGTTTAGTCATGTTACTACTGAAACATTACACATATAAAATAACTCGTTTATTTTTTATTTTTAAGTGTTTTGACTGTCAGAATTAATGGTTGGTTGAAAATTATAAAGAAAAAATTCACACCGGTAAAATGAATCAAAAAGATGGAAACACTACAAAATATTTGATTAGGCAATTGCGCGCTGCTTACATTTGAGTAAAACATTTGCTTATAATCTTTTGACCAAAAGTTTTCACGAAGAGAGTTTATATTGATGTTTTGAAATCCTCACTTCACAATAGTTGAGAACATAATGCCAGAATTGAATGACCCACAATATTCTTAACAAAACAAACTAATTGAAGCAAAAATTCTTGGTCAACTTATTTATTACTACAAACTTTATAGCTAAATGAAGTAAGTTTCATGACCCGTTCGCCTGCAATTTTTAAAATAGATATCTAACAAATAACGATAAATAATGTCTTCGCAGATGTAGTCATAGATTCATTTAGAAACCTTACGCAAGGAATAGATAACGTTATGCAAATTTATAAGCTTTATAAGCATCTTTACCTATGCTTCCACAATTCCAGTAAATTATAGTAAACTTAAATAAAGTAGATTTTTAATGTTCAACCCCACTTGTTTGTAAGGTAGAGGTCGCACCATTCCGCTGATGGCGTTGCTCGAGGATATGAATTTTGTCAAAAAGTGACCTATACATTTAGCAACTTAATTATTAGTGTGTGGTATGAAGCAATGACGCCTGCCTTCTGCCTTCTGTTGCTTCATCGTAGTTCGATTGAAAGTCTTGGTGTTAAAACATGCACCACTGTGGTATGCTGCCTCCGCGGAATTGCACCATGTAGCATGCGTCATTGCGGCATGCTACATTCAGGTTGTCTCAGTGAAATTGCGCCTATGTAGCAATATTTCCCTCTATCATGGCTGCTTGGCCGGACGTTATTGTTTTAACATATTTAAGTTATAAATCTGAAGTTTGTGGAGCCGAAGGCGTTTATCGAATTCAAGAGGTTCGGTAATCCGCGACTCCATTTACAACTAGTTTAGTAGTGAGTTTTGTAATTCGATTAGCGTCCCTATTCCTCAATTCCTCATTTCCATGGCGATCTCAACTTCCGGGTTGTTCATTCGTAATTTACGTCTGGGATTTCTAGAAATGAGCGGTCCAAGGCATCTGCAAACATTTCCTCCGAGGATAGCTTTCCAGTTAAACCGATAGGTAATAAAAATCAAACTAGTTGCATTCTATAATAATACAAAAATTATCAAGAAAAGTCCCGATAAAAATAGACAAATAAACAACGTCGACTTGTTTTCAAGAAAACTGTTACATTTTCAATAAAGTACGAACTGTTGATTGTGTTGTGATGTTGTCATTTTGATATAAGTGTTTTGTGGTGAACAATTCCCGATAACTACCCCTGGCAGGGCAGTTTTGTTGGCTCGACATGTATAAAAAAAAATTGGAAACAACTGTCAGACATGGGGTGGAAAAAAAATGTTGATGTGTTTTTACAACAATAACTTTATTGTCGGCTTTTTCACATTACGTCCGGCGTTTATAACAGAAGAGAAGACCGCGCGTTGATCTTGTTGATAACTCAATGGAAGGAAGACGTTCAGTGAGCCCAGTTTTGAAAGTCACTAAAGCGATAATTACTCAAACTTTATCTGGATGCCGTCATCGATGAAAAACTCCTTTTCGATAACTGTACCTATAAATCGCCTAATGACATGTCAGGAAGCGAATTTTCCGACGTCATTACGTGATTTATAGATTTTCCGCTTATCGGTGCCGAAAACGAAAATAGCAGAAACTTGTTTAATTTCCTCCGTCGCACAGAACCAGGCCCAAATTTGCACATCAATTTGCCGGGCAAACAACAAAAAGGAAACTTTAATCTTCCGATTCCCTCTTGTAGCTACGCAGCTGAATCCACGAAAATACTTGCGCATTCACACTACTAAAGCTATAAGTCAACACTACAGCAAAGGAGCATAAAAATTACCCGATCGTAGGTTTACAAGTTTACACCTATAAGATGAGTGTGAGGTCTCTATATAATTGACTACAAAACTTTTCCTTTACAACTTTAGTTGCAAATTCAAGTCGAAAGCGACAACATATGAAAGTAAACTCGAGAGCCTTTTCAATTTTTCTTCTTCCGTATTGTAACGAAGATCTGAGAAATGCGGCAAAGAAAATACTAGATACGATGTAAACAACAATAACGTCCAGTGCAGGCCATAACGATTTCTGGAACGGATATCACGAGAAACGATGTCCTTTAATTTGATTGATTTCAGTGGTGCGTCACTCTATATTATGAAAATAACAGTCCAGAACGCAATTCCTGAAAGTGTGTCAAGAAGTTCTGATGCTATATGCCAATAATATTAATTCTGAAGGTGCTATTTGATTTGAGCTTAGTATTGACCAAATAGTCGAAATCAGCTTTGAAACTTGGAAAAGGACTTCGGCAGCGTAAGCTCCAAAATCAAATTTAAATTTGCTGGTGGCCGGAAAAGTTTCTTTGCACGCGAATAACAATGTTGTCGCACTAATTGGTCAGGTTCGTCGTGGGACGATTTCGTCCATCTAAGTAATTTTTTCCGGAAAAATTTTCCAATTTAACTCCGGAACAATCGGGGGAAGATTTTAACGAATTCCATTAGAGTTCTTTTTTTTCGACAACAGTCAACATAAAACTGGCGTAAACCACCGTTCGTTTTGAAATGATTAATGGAATGAAAAGTCTGCGTGTCGCGTTTTACCAACAAATTTCACTAATGTTGAAAAATTATTACCTGACAATTGTATTTAACGCAATTTAGCGGATGGCAATTACGATTTAAGTGAGTGAATGGAAATGGACGCTGTTTAAAGCGGAAATGGGCCAAAGTGCACGTGAGTCGGGGTGATCGCAAATATTGTTAAATCGGAAATTTATAGAGCAAACCGTCGACGCATTACTGAACTGATGGAAAACGAAAGTTCCAGTTAATTCCTGTAAAATGAAGAACAGTTCGTCCAAATGCGCAGAACTATAATTAAAGTTGCCACAGATAAAAGACAAATATTTAAATTTATTTTGCAGATCATGAGATAAAAGTTTAATTGCTTCACGTTATAAATTTGTTTCACTATATTCCTTGTCAACGCGATAAAAATCACAGGCATTGACGTAATGTTTATAACATGAAAACATCACGGGTTATCCAGCTAGTTCCCAACTCACTTTTGAAAATTGATGTGCACCATTCGTCTTGGTGCATCGCAACTTCCCTTGTTTACTTTATTCTGACCGCATCCTCCACATGTACAAATGGTGGAGGCGCCGGGCGAATCTGCTGTGACTATCTAATCTTAAATTTTTATTTGAATTAATTAAATAAAATTGATGCACTTAATTGATAACAATTAAGTCGATTAACGACTATTATCTGTGTAAGCTAAATTATGCAAGACTGCTTGCTCTAATCGAACCGTTTAACGTTAAGCATGGAAAACACGTAAAAATTCTTCTAAAGCTCAAGAAGTGGATGTAGCGCCTCAAGATTTTTCAATTTTAAAGCTTCAACCCTTGCACGTTGCATTATATATTTGATCTGAGTGAGTCGTTAAAAGAGTCGATCGACTCGAGACTCGGTCGTCATTAAGAACCGGCCGGATTCGTTCATCGGAACCAATTAATCGCGAACTAGTACGAAAAAGTCAAATCAAAAGAAAGACTATCTATCGTTGAGGAACCTTTCTATAAAATAATATTTATTCTAATTTGAATAGAGCGCAATTTTAACAATGCGTGATTGTGAACAAGTTGTGTCAAGTTTCCTCCAGTTTCAATATAATTTTTAGATCTGCAAATCCTGATCTGACTCGTAGTCAAAGATGGAACGAATCCTAACCGAACGGTTCATACCTAATAAAATTCACCGGCGTTAATGAGTGCGGAATCTCTTATTCGCTCAAGCCTACTGCTCAATGCATTATCAAGGTGGGTTGAGTCTGCTTCCCTTTTGCGGCGCAATTTGAAACGTTTTCCGACAAAAAACCTTCACCTACAGTGGCATTTAAGACATCTTTCGTTCTCTGAAAATTCCGGGAGCTTTAAGCGATATTTACGGCCACCTCCAATCGCTGACATCTCGAAATGCAGAAATCCGACGGCCGTTACCCGCACTTGTGGCAGAGAAACACGAAACAACTCGCCGAAGAAAAAAACATCCACAAATCTCCACATTCCCATCCGAGATAATCCAATGAAATCTAAGTGAAATATAAATGTCTGTAGAGTGTCGCTCTATTCCCAATGCAAGTAGAAAATACGACGGCGGAGCAGCTGGCGGCTCCCCGGCAGGAAGAAACAAACAAGCTCGACGGCTGGAGGGAAGCGAAACAACAAGAATAAAATAAGGGAAAAAAAAGAAAGAAGATCTCAAGGTCACCAGGAGAGGAATTCCGCACATAAGCGGATGCGGGTCACGTTCGGGATTGAAGTCGAGGGGAGGGCGACGTTTTCGATGTTCCGCTCCTTGATCTAGGAAGTGCCAGACATCGTCCAACAAGTGAAACTAGAACGGTTTACAGCGAATAATATTTTTTTTACCCCGGTTTATGGCGGATCCGGGGGCGATAGTAAAAGCTGGATGACGACAAGGGGACGCGATCGATTTCTTCTGGAGTTCTTTGGAGCAACGGCCAGGTGGCCGGGCCCCAGAACAGCCGGCGCACCACGCTGAGCCGTCGACTAGAGGGGTGTCCTGGACAAAGCGAGCAACTACACTTGCTGGAGCCCTTCAAGGTTAATAAAAAACTAAGGTCAGTTCCAACGCACGAACACCGTCACCGGCGGGATTCATTCATTAATAATTGTCGAGACTCAACATCACAAAGACTACCCTTACTCAATGACAATTGTGGAAGATGCTAACTAGCCCTAGGACTAGATGAACGTAGCCAGCTTTCCATTTTTCTTATTTTTTATGTACACGATGCTTCAAAGTGCCAAACAATGAAGTGAAAGTGAGTGACCATCTTACATTCGCACATTCCAATCTCTTCTGAATCACAACCAATCACGTGCACATGAAGAGCGTTTAATACTCACTATCGCTGTATTACTAGGCAAAAAATATTGAACAGATTTTGAAGGTAAGTACTAGTAACAACTAATTGATGCAGCAAATATTCGGTAGTTATTTTCCTATCTCATACTGCTTTACTCTCGGCTTTACTTCATAGGCAAAATAAGCAGAAGATAGGTATTATAGACAATTTGAAATATCTTTGCAAAAAATTATGAAATGCCACCAGGAAAATGATAGAAGTAAAATATTTCAGTGAAGCAATAAGTTAGGTGTTAAACTGTTAAATCTCTAAATTTGTTTAACTAATTGTTAAGCCACAAGTATGCAAAATTCATATAATACAGGGTCTCCGAATTTGTTAAGTAAAGTAATTTAACTGTTGGAAGAATTACGAATGGGCTTCTACTAATAATTATCAAACAAAGATTTGATGTCAGCAATAGCATGTGTTATTACTACTGGCCTTTTCGTGCTAAAGCTGATGCGTTATTTAGAGGCATACCTATCGCGGTGATCCCTCGAGGATCAAGCGATTGTGGGAAATGGCTGCATTACTGCCATTCTTTAATTGAAGTGTACTCGTTGGGTCCGGTTTCGATTGAACCAATTAATTTCGCCCATTGATCCCATTTCGACCTTAAAAGGTCGATACTGGCCGATTATCCGGATTAGCATCCTCCAAGTCCCTAAATTTATATTACTATTAATCCGATCGAGCTTCCCCAAAACTCGCATCAATAATATAAATAAGAATTTGTTATAAGCCAGCCGTAATGAATTAAGATGTGTAATGGGCCACTAGCGGCTGCATTAATTAGTTTCGTATTGTTTTAGCAAGTGGTGGAATTGTTCGGGGGAAACATTTAATAGCCACCCTTGATTATTATTACGGCATGGGGATTTATACACTCACACGATTTGCACGCCGTTTGATATGTGTAATTAAGCAATTTCGTGCATGTCTATTGGTGCAGAATAATCCGGGAATCTAGTGGTGATTCGCTTAATTTTAACACTATAGTCTCCAGTTGCTGTTATTGTGGCGGATTAACAACGTCTGGATATGGTGGAGTTTCTATGTATATTAAGTGGTGGACGTGCGGATAAGATATAAATTTTCGCCTTGCATAATTCGGCAATGTCATAAACCAAACTGGGGCAATGAAGCCCATAATTGTTGCCAACGTAAATCTACCACGCCGCATTATCATGTCCTGCGAGTCCAGCCACTCAAATAATGTCTGCCTGAAGCCTCCGCCAATTTCCTTTATACCACAGCAAAAGCCACATGGATGAAGCGAACGGTCGCTATTATTTTTTTAATGATTAACGAAACCTCCACTAAATCTAAAAAACAGCTTCCGCCCAGTCAACTATGGCCGTCATTGCCGAGTTTCGAAAAAATAACAACTTAAAGTTTTATTTTTCAGGATTCACGAAAAAGCAGTTTGAAATGTTCCTGAAAAAACAAAAATTTATTTTGAGGCAATTGGCTCTTTTTGTGTGACTCTTAATGTTTATTATTAAGCTACTAACAGTTCTGAATTTCAAAAATACCTAATAAGAATTTGTTAAAACTTTTAGAATTAAGGGCTATCTGAAATTCACTTAGAGGGAGGCGAATCGAAGCAGGAATGCATAGGATGGCGGAAATTAACTGCGTCCACTTATCGGCGGATCGAATTAACTTTCAGGGAAAGCTTTATTGATGTTTCATCAGATTCCGGAACGTTGTAACCTAAATTCGCTAAATTACTTGCAACCAATGTGGCGCGTTCACAAAAAGATAAGACATCAAATAAAGACAAATTGCTCAAAGGAGACGTCTAGTGTTAAGCGCACGTAATTTGCAACGATGACGAACGCATCGCTAATGTTATGACAAACATGATTAACTAAAGACAAGTTTTAATTGGCTAGTTGTAGGTATATGATCGATCAAGTTTACATTACAGAAAGTAAAACTGTTGCTGTTCGAAAACTACAACAAACTAGTTCACTTGACAATTCCCAAAGCTCTAAGTGCCGCCATCAAACACAAGAGTTTCCCAGAACGAAAAGTCAACAAATGTTTATCCACTTGGCTATTCCTTCGTGTCGATATTATTAGCATTTATTTATAATTACTACAAAATTGGCAAAAGCGAGAGACAGCACCCTTCAAGAAAGCCATAGAAAACATTATTTTATAACTTTGCAGTTAATGATTTTATGTTGGTTATTTCGCCCCATTCAGAAAATCAGATTTAAGGTTCCGACTTGGCTTTGTGCTTTGTGTAGCAGATAATTGATGGGCTTCCAGAAGTCGGCACCTGGATATATCTCCCACGTACCCCCTTATCTATTAAAAATCATTGAAACAACAAAACAGAAGTTCTGGAGCAAACTAAAAATAAAAGCTCTGCAGGAAACATTAAGTACAAGAAGGAATATGGGAAAAAAAAGTAAAAAACATACATAGATTAAAAAATTAGTGGTTGAAGAACTGCTGAGGAAATACGAATGGTGAACCAAAATTACGAAAGCTTCAACATCCCTGATCACGAACAATTTAATTAAATTGTAAATGTAATTACACATAAAGGTAATTCGTTTTTTTATGCAAGTCTGCAGCAACTTAGGACATAATAGTCTAATCGAGTTCCTTCAGTGGCGTTAAATGTTTCACTAAACTTAATTTGAATGTCCTCATATGAATATTATCGACTCAGCCCAATAAATAACTTGTATTATACGCATGATGCCACATCTGTTTTTTTTTTAATATTTCAACTCTAAAGAAATGAAAAATTCGCCGCATTGACTAATACAGAGACAAGAACGGTAAACTCGTAACTGTCATCTTGAAGAGTGGATATGGTCCAGATTTATTCTCCGATAAATAATCTTTCAGATGGCAGGTTCTGTACTAGGCCTGTGTCTATAAAAATGCTGAGTCAAGTCCTAAATTTATCAGCGCGACTGGAAATTTGTACCCTCTTCACCAGATCTAACCCCATCAGACTTCAATTTATTTCTGAACTTCGTTCGAGTAATATCAACGTTTTTCGCTACGCCAATTATGCCAATTATGTGGTTTGAGGCTTGATGATTAGGTCACATGGCACTTAGAAGATCCAAATTCTCCCTTACAAGTTACGAAGTTAAAAAGAGTATAATACCTAGGTTCATCAAAAAGGTTCGATAAGGTTAAACATAAAACTCATCAGAGATTTGGAGCGCTATTAGAGAAAATCAATAGAAGCTAGCAATGTGGTTTGGTCTTGCATATAAAGAGATGTATGACAATTAGTAGTATGCACCTACCATGATAAACAAACGGCCTCAATAATAAATTTAATTTAGAATCAAGATAGAAATATCTGTCTTAAAAAAATAAGGAACTGAATACCTAAATCTATCATAGCATCATTGTGCAGAACGATGGGTCAAAGACCAGAAGTGATTTTTATGACCACAAAAATTTAAGTCCTACCTGGAGGACACCAAAAAAAAAAAAAGCATTATCAATCGTGTCAGTTAATTATATGTATAGTTATATAGAACTCTCATTAACGCCATTTAGAAAAACTACTGACAAGGCATTTGCACGTAGACTAAAGCAAAGAGCGACAAGAGTCGGAGGGCTACTAACTCGTTCAAAATTATGCCCCGACGTTACATCTATTTGTGGTTATTACATATCGATGTAAGCGTGATTAATGCTACTCTTTGCTTACGCCTAGTTCTCCCACTATCTTCCTGATTCTCTAGCATATTACAAATTGCCTCCTTTAAATTCCCGCATGCAATAACGAGCACCGACGCTCGAAACCGGACACCCCTCCGCAGATTTCGTTCCACATAACGTTAATTCGCTTGACGAAAACGGCGAAATAAGCGTCAAATTTCGCCATTATGCCCGAATCAAGGAGAGACGATGCATCAATTCGGCAAACCGACTTAAACATTGGTATAACGAGTTGTAGTGAGATGGCGCGCGGTTTTTGATTATCGCCCCTTCTCGGTCCGGATCTGGCAAACCGCAAGAAGTACGACTGAGAAGGAGGGTGGAATGTCGGCAACCAACGGCAAGATTGTTTCGCATTGGGGGTTGCTAGAGAGCCTAGCAGTATTTAGATTTAAACAGGAACACGTAATGGGAGGAGTTCCACCATGGTTCCTGGGTAACATCCCGGACCGCGGGTCGCCGCTTCCGCCCCGAATACGCATGGCGAAGGTGGCTTTTTATATGTACAAATGAATTGCCGGTAATTACGGCGATAATGTTAATGACGGACATTTACGTATTCAGTTGCTGTTAAATTATTTCTTTGCGTGAGGGCGCCCTGCGGACGCTTGTGTGCGCGTATGTAGCACATGTAAAACGTTGGTAAGTGGGAGTTGGGTTTTTTGTGCTGTACTATATTACGATACTCGGCTGTGAGCTTATGTGTCCGATCTCAATCTGGGAATTTGATAAATTTTTATTACCTATCCATTGTAATTATTATTGTCGTGTTTTGTTAAAACATATTTATTGTAGAACTGACCTATTAGGTGGGAGGCCTCAATAATGAATCAAACAGACGTTATTTAATCTATCACTATACAGGGTGATTCACGTAGCCCGTCCATTAGAAGTTTTTCAACTTCCAGTTGGATTAAAAATTTGAAACTTGGAAGGCAGTCATTATCAGTCATGCTCATTCTATCTAAAATATTTTGAGCTCTCTAGCTATACGGGGTCTGCGAAAAGTGGGTATCAACTTTCTTATTTTAAATGGAAACGTACCATTTTTTTTACATGGTCTAATTGGTCTTCCAACTCTGAGTTTTTATAACATTTGTTATGTAAACTTATTTAACAATTTTTGACATTATGTTAATTTATGTGAAAAAAAAGGTCGATGTGGTAGCTTACGAAAAAATTCGTATCTGGCAGATGGTTCAGAATTTATGAAAGCTAATTTGTAAAGTGCTTAGTTCAAAGTCCAGACTAACTTCTGATGTCTTAATGGTGGTTCCATCTTGTACCATATAGACAATTTTCAAATATCGCAACCAAAAATGGTCAAGAAGTCATTTTTTCAAATGGCACCTACAGATTTTTTTTACACCACTCGATAGAAAATTGTATTTTGGGATGAGTTAATTAAGCATTCCCTATACCTAACTTCATCCCCTATCAAATTAAAAATTAAAATCCAGAAATTTCATCAATTTGGCACAAGATTTTTTGGTTTTTCAAGTATGCCATGGAAACAAAAGACAATTGCAACAATATAATTATGAAATGAATATCTTACTAATTTTATAAAACAACAACAACAAAAACTATCAAGAACCATCTTAACAAAATTCTAATGTAAATGTTCAATGTGAGCATCTTTTTGAATACTACATTCTATCATTTCATATCATTGTGTAGCTGTTCTTATTTCGTTGGTGTCAAGACGGTCAAATGCTCTTATTATTCTCCCGCTTAATTCCTTTATGTTGCAAAGTGGTGAAGTATAAACTAAATCTTTTATTCGACCCCAAACATAAAAGTCTAATGAGGTAAGATCTGGAGATAATAAGAGCATTCGACAGTCTTGGTCCCAACGAAATTAAAAGAGGTACACAATCTGTTGAAAATGGATTAATAGAATGTATGTAGTAATCAAAATGGTGCTCAAATTGAACACCTACATTAGAATTTTGTTAAGATGGTTCTTGGTAGTTTTTGTTGTTGTTTTTTTATAAAATTAGTAACATATTCATTTCATAATTAAAATGTTGCAATTGTCTTTTGTTTCCATGGCATACTTGAAAAAAATTTAAAAATCTCTTGGCAGGATTGATGGAATTTCTGGATTTTAATTTTTAATTTGATAGGGGATGAAGTTAGGTATGGGGAATGCTTAAGTGACTCATCCCAAAATACAATTTTCTATCGAATGATGTAAAAAAAATCTGTAGGTGCCATTTGAAAAAAATGACTTTTTGACCATTTTTGGGTGCGATATTTGAAAATTGTCTGCGCCCATACGGTACAAAATGAAATTACCATTAAGATATCAGAAGTTAGTCTGGACTTCGAACTAAGTACTTTACAAATTGGTTTTCATAAATTCAAAACCGTCTGCCAAATACGAATTTTTTCGTAAGCTACCACATCGACTCATTTTTTCACATAAATTAACATAATGTCAAAAATTGTCAAATAAGTTTACATAACAAATGTTATAAAAACTCAGAGTTGGAAGACCAATTAGACCATGTAGAAAAAATGGTACGTTTCCATTTAAAATAAGAAAGTTGATACCGACTTTTCGCACACCCTGTATAGCTAGAGAGTTCAAAATATTTTAGATAGAATGAGCATGACTGATAATGACTGCCTTCCAAGTTTCAAATTTTTAATCCAACTGGAAGTTGAAAAACTTCTGATGGACGGGCTACGTGAATCACCCTGTATAGTATTAACTGTATCGTTGTTAGTGAGTTTACAAGGAAAATAACAACAACATAGGATTCCAGGTTGCAGGAATAAAATTGAATGCAAGAGATACAAATCACCAGTACCTACATCCAATTAAGTTTGAACGAAAAAACAATTTTTGTTTAAATATAATTATGTACTGAAATAATTAGGTTGATTGGAAGAGATACAAACAAACCATCTGAACTGTGATTTTACTACCAAGTGTCATAAAAATATATATTCCACTGCGCCCACGATGCTTATCTACCTTATAAAAGAGAAACATGCGTGGCCATAAAGCGATAAAGCTTCATTAGAATATAAGTCATGGTTTTCTTCCATTTCCCAAAAACACGTAAACAAGCTGAAGCTTGAAACTCTTAGGTGTATCATCTCATGAACCTAGCAAATCATTTGTGTCAGTGGAATATGAGCTCAGCTTCTTGAATTGCGTCAATAGATGATGGAAGTTGGGTTCGCCGCTTAAACTGCAGAGGATGGAATAATGTGAGCGGTAGCGATGAAAACGACCTCGGATGATTGTGCAATTCTTCCGGAAATAATGCCGCCATCGCCGGTCCGTCTAATCTGCACTTTGCCCCATCACATTTCCGGCAGCCAGCTTAAAGTTGGCATCATTGTGAGTGTGTTTCTTGTTACGTATTCACACAACTGGTGGATTCCCGTCAAGTTGGCATCCTTTCAAATATTAATTCCGCAATTACCGGTTTTATTCAGACGTTGCAGCCAGAAGCAGGTCTCTTGGCCGTGGTGCTTCGAAAGCTCGACCGGAATTGTAAAACCGACGTGGAAGTCTTGCCGCTAAGTAGTTGAAACAAGTTGGAATTTGGCCTAAGTGCGCCGAGGTTTTATTGGAAGTTGGAGGTGGCTTCGGTTTCGCTAGCGGATTCGACGCTGTTAATTCGGCTCATTTGGAATGCTCTTCACATAATATGTTAACGATGCGTGGGGAAGTGTGCCGATAGCGCCGAGAATTACTGGAAATGAAGCTCTGGGGACGGCATGAGACGGGACCGGCTTCAACAGATGGTACTAAAGATTAGCCGCCGTTGCGTTTTAAAGAAATCATGTGGGGATTATGTCGAAAACGGCGAAACGTACTCATTAGACGTTGCAACGAAAGAAGGCCGTTATTAAATCTTTCATTTACTGGCCGAAAAGCAATTAACCGCAAACTATCCAATTACAGGAAAGCGGCGAGATTTCCCGATTTAATTTAAATCGAATTGTTTTCTTGCGTAGGTCACTTCTCGACGCGGCCCTCATTGTTGTGAAGGGCGTTAAAGCAGTTTCTTGAATCTTGATGTTTTGATTAATTGCTGTTTTAATGTTTCTTATAAGTTCGCCCCCAAGTTAAATTATTTACAAACTTCTGGATCTGCCCATTCAATTATAAGCGTTCGGTTTGAAGTTTGCGTAATTTTCTTGCAGCAGAACCCCAAATTTTCGGCGAATTACCGTCCTAAAAAGGCGAATTAGCTATATGCAAAAAACATGCTCCCATCACGAAGAACTTGGCGTTGGAATTACTCTGCACGGAACGCAAATCTCCCCCGAAACCAATTCTCAACAACTTCCTCTACTCCGACGCATTTCAGTTTAGATAAAGTTAATGATGTCGGAAACGCAAGTAGCAACTCCATAAGAAACAACCAAACTGCCAACGTAGTAGCTAATGAGCCAAAAGTGTTGAAAGTCAAATATAATACTTAAAAAAAAAATAAAGATTACTCTTACTTTTAACAGTTCTACTAAACTTACTAAAGTAATCTTATTTACATGACGGTTACGCATAAGTTCGACGATCAACTAAAAAATTTGTGTAAATCTGCGAATAAGAACAAGGCCGACGCAGCTCGATTTTGGAAGGCACACTTTATGTATTGCAAGGATCTGAATCGTTGCGAGAGTTTGAAAGTACCGCAAATCAGAAGTTAAAGTGGCAACAGTTCTTCGAGCGCGGCCTCGCGTCAGTAGTCCGCCGAAGCTGCGTGGTACAGTTTAGATTGATTGTTTGGAGAGCAAACAACAGTTTCATCAACATACAAGTTCGTCGGAGCCAAAGTTCGTCGCTATCGCCCTTCCTCCGCCGCCATTCATCCCGGAGTTGCCGGAGTCGGGCGTCGATTGTCCCATCACCTCCGCCGTCGGTCCCGGCTAATTGCGTCTTTTTCTCTTCTCGCCGTTGCGACAAACGGGCCGTAGATGGCGTGACTGGCGTTTAAATCAAAGCGCGTCATTTAAAACGCCGCATTAACCCCAAAAACTACCACGTCGTCGTCGTCGTCGTCGTCGTCGTCGTAGTCCTGCCGCTCGTATGTCGAGGAGAGCTCTTCGACTTTCGCGGAGTACAACGTTAATTAAGTCCAAATCAAATTACCATTTGGATTTCATGCTCATTAAATCGCAGTCTCGGCGCGGCTGGCGCACTGACGAGCCTCTACCCTACTCATTATACCTACCCCCGGGTTTCACTTGAACCCCCCACCCCCGCCGCCTAACAAAAACCCGGTCTGGAGTTCGCACCTGCAATCCTGCGGCAAGTGCGCGGCCCAATCTCGTTAAACTACCTGGGGGAATAAGTTGGTCTATTTTTAAATCCTTGTGTAACTGTGGACGGCTATTTTACAAAGTAAATTGAGATAATATCAATAATGTCGTTTGAATAATGCATGCACGCGACGTGATGGACAATAAAAACATGAATATTTAATAGGTCTCCTGACAACTCCGAATTTTAATAATACATGGACATCCGTGCACTTCTCGATTCGAACTTCAATCGCCCGGCCACGTAAAACCGAACCAAACTGCTGCAAACCTTTCTGCGTTACCGGAACTGACGCGCTTAGGAGCCAAAATTTCTAGTGATGCGATTTTAGACAATCTCCAAAGAAGTGAAGCGATTAAAAATTCCATGAAGACCTTAATCCTTAATCATTTCATAATTATAATGTAAATGTACTGTATTCATTGACCTCCTAAGGGTTCCCTAGTGACGTTTTCGGATCCGTTCCTATTCAATACAACAAATAAACGAAACCTATTGACGCAATGACGTGATAAGTCAGTTTTTATTATTTTATTAATCACTAGAGAAAGTTTTTCGGGGATTGCTTTTTCATAAATAGGCGACCAAGCGGTTATTGAGGTTCACTTCTAAAATAGAAACTAGAAATAGAAGGGTAAATGAATGTTTTATAATGTTTTGCTATAGCGACGTTGATGAGCTGAAGTTGGGGATCTCAAAATCTTCTGTAGATTAGATATTCATTTTCTAATGTCGATATCAGTAAAAAAAGTAATAGTAAATAAAATAGTTAAATAATTTAAAATGTGTTTTTCTTACATTTACCTACCCTTCAATTATCTTGAAAAGATACTTTCAAGATCGCTAATATACTTGTTTTCCAGTACACAAATGCAGGTAAAGTAGTGGATAAATTACTGGAAAAGAAAGACAGACTTTCACACCAGATATACCTTAATGCCATCTATCGTACTATTTTTGTTCTAAACGCAACGAGTTAACTTTTCTAAAGTTACAAAAGACAATAAATTTTGGGTAAAAAAACTACATCCAAAAAAGGTAGGTGCTGGAAAAATTCAAGATACGCCATTTTACTTAAGTACCTAAGTGCCCATTGGGTGTGTAAATGTTTTCCAATAATACGTTCTTTATTTGGTAAAATTTTGTATTTTAAGCCACTTACATTGCCGTCATGCGCGCTGTGCCACTGGAACCCACTAGAATGGCAAGTAGGTGAATCGTCCTGCTAGAAGGACAAATCCAATGGAATTACTAGTAAAAAGTTAATCAAAAGCCACGATGGTAAAAAAAAGGTTGTTTCAAGAATTTTTTTTTAAAATGTTACAAGTCCTGGTGATTCATTCAACACGAGTCAATTCAACATAACGGGAATTATCCAGTGCCACAGTCACTTAGAAATTAAAATGTAAATTTGGAAACAAATATCTTGTAATTAGATGCACGTTTGTCTTTGATTGAATTATGAAAACAGTTTTAACAGCACATTCTAAAAACTGTAGCGGCAAGAACAATTTGAGTGTCAATTTGCTAGACAGTTTTTTCCGTCGTCGATTCTCAGTTCGTCGTATCGCTAGGTGCCAGCAAATAATGCTGCAGCTTAGGTCCTTTTGGCAGCGTCTCCGCTAAATTGTTACCTAAACTATCGCACCGTCTGCAGAAAGACCGTACGGCGGCGATAAAACATACATTTTCGGCTGACGCTTCATAGAGCTTTACATTGAAATGCAATTTCGGAAGAGGCCATTTCCCTGAAAATATTAAGCCCGAGCGGAATTTTCATGAAGTGTGTTATACATTAAGACACACTCAGTTGGTTTCTGTAATATGATGGTAATTCTCTCCGTTGCTGGAATCGAGCCAGAATGCTCGCTTAGCGTTTATTTCGACAATAACTATTCAATTGTTTTGCGTTTTGTGTAGATATATCGAATGATTCAGGAAGCGCGACCATAGTCAGCAATGTTGGTCGTTTCTTTGTTAGTTACGTGTGTTTAGTGCATATCCTGCAATCAACATCTCGGTGGTAGTCGCATGATAACCCGTTCCCATCAGTTATGTAAAATTTAAGGATCCAGCTCTATAAAGTGGATTGAAACGAAATTCTCGAGCACTTTGTTCGGATTGAAATATGCACCGGAGCCTGCACGAATCTAATAAATAATGAATGTAATAATCATAGAAACCGGGGCCAATTTGCAGGAATATGTGTATATAAAGTTGGATTATATCAGAAGATGGTAAGAGCGCATGAACGTAATTAGCTTAACGTATTCAGAGTGCGTGAACAAGTACCTGTCATTTCTGAAGCCACATGTTCAGGTTAGGGTTCATTTGCGGTCGGCTTCGTTATGACTAAAGTATGAAGTGTGTGACGGATCCTGCAAGCAGAAATTGCTCTCCTGCGAAATACTGACATTCAGTTCAGGATGGTTCAGAGATTCAACTGACAAGTCTCAAGGCCTCGGGCTTCGCTGATATCAGGCCTGGACTGACTCGGAACTGAATAATAAAAATTAATAAATGGTTTGATCTCCATTCGTGGGAGCCGTGACGCAAAATACAGTAATCCTATGCATTACAAAGGCGATGTTGAAAGTGTTGTTATGAATGTCTTGCATTGACTATCGTTGGTAGAATTTTCATCTACGATAGTTGTATCAACCTTAGCAATCTCCTAAGTAGTTTCAACAAAGTCAAAGCATCAGATATGGCAAGAATAAAATGAACAACATTGCCATCGGTAAAAGTTCGGACGGATCAATTTTAGTTATTGTACAATAAGCAATCTTTGCTTGCTTGGTCCGTGCTAAAGAAATTTCAAAATTAGCTTTACGGAAATGTATATCTCTTATGTTCTCTTATGTTCAGTATTGCTTATACTAGGTACCTACTAGAGAGATTAACCAAAGAATTTCTTAGCAATATTGAATAAAGATCTATACTCTGATGGTTATGTTGAATCTAAAGGGCATTGATATTTATTCAACTTTGGCATTAGCTTTGAAGCCGCTGCCGTTCGAGCTGAAAATTGGCCAACTTGCTGCGGATGATCCCGTCAACTGCAATTGTAGCTTAGGTACAGTAGGAACGTCGTTATGATTCATCATATGATTCTTATGATTCATCTTCCAATGGCTACGGCAACGGCGGCGACAAAGTTTATAATTTTCGTTTTATAGTACGAGATCGACATTACAGGAAGGGTAAAATATGTACCAACATTTGGAGTTGAGATCGTGATGATGTGGCAGAATAAAAGTTACTATCTGGCAAGTAGGGGAGGAGCGTCAACCTGATACTTCAAGTGGCACTGTTTTCGCACCCCTCTCCGCTGACACGGCTACAAATTCCCTCGCCATCGAAGTGCAAAATCTCGAGGTCCTTATAAATTTGCAAATCAAGTTGTTTTCTAATTAGGCGGCGCATTAGCATGCCTCGAATTTTATGCAGATTCGTTATTATTGAAAACAAATTAAAATCGCTTAAATTACGGAATACATGGCAAATTTACCTTATAAAAGACTGGAATTTAATATCGGATTCAAGACGGCGTCCCGACGCTTAATTAAAAACGAAAACACCGACCTTGAACGAAAATTGAAATCGCAAATTAATGATTACTTATAAACGAGCCTAAACCGTTTTCGAAAGTCAATCAGGGCTTTCAACATGAAATGAAGCGCAACGCAGAAAGAGCCACACTAGCTTCGACATTGTTAACTGGTAATCTAAGACAACGAGATTAACATTATAAAATATAATCAATGTTTATGAGAACTATTTAGTAGAGAGTTCTGGGACATTCAGAATGCCCCAAAGATACAGTAACATAACATGAAAAATTGTATCTATTTGATTAATTTCTGTTGATAAAATTTGAATTCTTAGGAGTCGCACCCTTTTAATGCAACATTAATGCAGAATTATACATCAAATTTGCCAATTTGAAAAAAAGCCTTAACACATTCTACAAAATATAAAAATTGGTAAAATGGTAAAGAAGCTACAGAAAATATACTAAAAAATTCATTTAAAAGACAATATTACAAAGATGGTACTTTTTTCTACCGAAAGAAGTATAGATCATAGTTAGCGCTTTGCAGGCAGTTACAGTCGTCTCACATAGCATGACAGTCGGTCTCAATGCAGAAGACATTTCCCGTCGTTGCTCCATAAAAGATATCTCAGCAATTCTTCAGTCGTTCACTTCACCGATTTAAACCTCGAAACAGGTCAGGTCTGTCTTACTAAACGAGAATAACGTGAATGGTATCCCAACGTCACCTAGTGATAGGTAACAGTAACAAATGCATAGATTCGGATAAATAAATTCTGTAGTCCACCTCCAATTGCTACTTCAAAAGATACAATAACATCTTTGGAGTCACATCCGAGATTCTGCTCGCGTCACTTATCAAAATTCTGATAGAAGTTATCTGGGTCACTAATCCTAATGACTTGGATTTCTAGCATTTGACCTGACTTTTTAATTTTGTGGCAAATCAACCTCGCATGCCAAGTCAACCTGAGGCTATTTTTTATTCCGCAAACCGGTAACTGCTGACTGGATGGAGGTTCCCGATGCAGCTTGTTCGCCTGCAAATGGGGTGGCATGTATGCACCGCGTCATAAATGTTCGAACACTCTCTACGTACAAAATCAGAAACAGGACAAAAATGAGTTAGTCGAAAACAAAACAGTATATTGCACGCGAATTCGATGCAAGCACCATGAAAATGGAAATGGAATTGTGTGTTTTGAAAGCACTGACGGCGGCGACCGGGGGCGAGGAGGAGAGAAAGAAGCAGGGTGGTGACAGTCGAGCTATATTGCTTCCGTTATTCTCGGGAGGATCGGGTTATCAATATTTTGTGATTCTGAATGGTGATATTCTACTTCCTTAACCGAGAATTGGAAGCGCAAAACAACAAATCAATGAATGATTGAAGTTTCCCGAATCACCATTTCCCGCAGTGCAACGAATCGAGATTACATCCTAATACGGCAAAAAATGGGTCGCTATACTTTTCAAAATTCCAATCCTGCAGAATTCCTCATTTCCTTAGAGCGACGGAAAAACAAGGCGGGGAGGAGCGACAATCGGAAGCGGGCCCGTTTTGTTCGGTTGCAACGAGACAAAGTTATGTTTGACAAAACGCCCAGATATCGAGATCATTTTGTCAGAGAAAAAGGTATAAAAAAAGTCCAGTATATAAAAAGTTTTTACTATTGAAGTAACCATAAAAGTAACGCTAGACTAAAGTTGCTGACTGCAAACAGATTGCTATTGCGATTTTGAAGTGATGTTCTGCAATAACTTTAATGACGCTTCTCCACTAGATTCGGTCCCAAGAGCGCAGGTAAAGTGCAGACAGATTATTATGGGAAAAGGAAATCAAATTATGTAGAGATTCGTTAATTTGTTGCTTCTTTTTCTTACTATGTATTTAAGTATCGTTCCTTTCTGCCACTAAGAAGAGTTTTATTTTGCTCCGAAGCGCAGTCTGCAAGGTGGTAGAAGAAACCAACCGAATATTCAGCGGTTAGTTAACCGAAACATTTAAATTACATTTATATTATCTTGTATCTTAGGTATAGTAGAATTTCACGATGTCATATAGATAGATAAATGTCAAAATGTGTCAGCTGCAACACGTGTATTCTATCGACTGTCTCTCTTAGGCCCAGTATTTCAGTCTCAGTTCAAACCAAGTTTACCAGAACCTCTGGTTAATATCCATGGAAACCATTGTCGTAACAATGAAAATCAACAAAGTTTAAACTGCAGTTTAGTTAAACTGAGACTGAAATACTGGGCCTTACTCACAGAGAACGACAAGTTTATCTGAGACATTCCCAATGTAATGTGGTGTAAGAAAATAAGTTGCAGCCCTTAACTCGCACCCTACTTGGTGTCTCATTCCAATTCACTTAACTAAACGAGATAGCACATTTACAGCGAGGTGGTACCAGGATGTATAAATATACAGGGTAAATTTAAAAAGTAAAACTGAAACTTTACGAAATAAATAAATTATGGAATTTGTAATGGTTTTGGTTTCGAAATTTCCCATTAAAATGGAGAAAAGCACCCTAAATCCGCATCCAGATTGTGTAAAATGATATTCATAATCTAAACTTCTATTTCTACTAGTGCACGCGCACAAGAAAGACATATACCTAGGTATCACACGTTTATGTAATTTAGTAAATTAGGTACCAATAAGTTATTTAAAAAAAAAGAAATCCATACTGCAATTATGTTTGAATTATAGCTATAATTTACTACAAATTCTATAATCCAAGTGGTTTGGTAACACGAACAAGGTCTAGCAACTTTCTGTTCGGATTATCCAGACTTTACTGTATTTGTGAGTGTATCTTTGGTAATCACAATCATTTTCTTAGACATTGAGACGCAAAACTGAAAAACGTTTCGTTAAATAGTGACGGAACCCCGTATATAAATTGTGGACGCGGACTTGCTTGTAGTTTTGTCTCGCTATCTTAATGAATTAAAATGTGACGCCAACACGAGTTTAAATCAACTGAAAATGCATCAAGAATATTTCTGAGGGCAAAGAGACAATGGATACAATACGGGTGTTGCAGGTGATTGCAACCGGTATTTTGACAGTTATGGATCAAGGAGTTGTTAGAAAAATTCGATTATACTTGGTCTAGTTTCAGGTAGTTGATCTTCTAAGGAAGGTTGCGCTAAGATGACTGAATCGTTAGGAAAAAAGTAACACTGGCGAACTTCGGGACTAAATTTGGTCGAAGAGTCAGGAAGCGGCAAAGCCTACGAACTAATTCAACTTCAGATGCAAGTTATCACGAGTGGTTGACTTCTATCCGGCCCAATTTTCTGGCTAGCGGAAACGTGTGCATGTAGTTGGACTGGTTGATTATCGGTCCGATCGCTCTTCCAGGTGGTCGGTTTCGGGAAGGAATTCCACCCCGTCCGTACTAATAGCGAAATAGTTGGCAACGTCGAAGGGCAGCGCGGCGGCAGCGAGTCAGTTCATTTCCTTTTCGGCATTATAAAGAGAAACACACGCCAAATTTCAATTAAGGCCGCCGATTAAGTAAGCGTCGCTTATGAACAAAATAACTAAAGTCGGCTCCGACATAAATCTTCTGCCAGAATAACATTGTAGAATATAAGCCCTCCGAAACACCGTCGTGCTTTAGTGTTGTAAAAGTGGAACGGAATTACGACGGAAACTTGGAGGACGCGATAATTTTATTACAGGTACGGCTTGTTATGCCGGTAAGAAAGTGCTCATTAGAATTAGGCGCAAGTTAGGTTGATATATTTGGTGTGTCGGTGCGTCCCTTCTTGTTATAATTTTATGTGCCTGAGGGACGTCGACGGGCCGTTTTACGAAAAAAATTGTTATGCGCATATAAATTTGCTAAATCTTTTAAGACGCGATTTGTATTTCAATACCAAATTTATCCTTAACGTATTTTTGGGGAATAAAGCCCGGCGCGGTATGATAATTTTACGGGTTTTTGCTATTTCAGTAAGACTGCGTAAACAACGGCGGCGTTAAATTATTAAATATTTTTGCGCTTTATCAAATTTTAATGTCCGACCGATTTAGTTGGTGAATGCCGGCGATTATGGTCGGGTCTTGGCCGTTTGTTTGTTCCGAAGCTGGTCCGTTGGCGAATCTACATCCGGAATTAGGTGATATATCGCGTTAGGTCCTTCGTCTAGCACCTCAGAAATCCGGGCTCAACTTGGAAGAGATCGAGTTGGTTGGCAGCAAACAGCCGCTATGCGGGCCACTCTGTTTCATCTGTTTAATGACGTTATTTTGCGCTTAATTGTAATTGTGTTAAATTTGTGAAATTAAACCAGTGCGCTCGGGAACTCTCCAGCTTAACTTGTTGACGGTTTTCCATTTTCGGAGCGTCCCTGTTGTAATATATCGTAATTAAAAATCTACAAGTCTAATTAATATTGACAAGCAGGCGCCGGAAGCTGCCGAGCTTCAAATAATCTAATATTTGGACTTCCGCCCGCCAACATACAAACGACTTCATAAACGAGACGACGATTAAACGACTTTTATAAATGCTCTCATTTCGCTAAGTGGAAAATGTAAAAGCTCCGGTGCATTTTCGCACGGTTTTTTTTTTCGGCAGATGACAGCCGCAGCGGCGCTCTCGCGTCGTCTCGTTCGCCCTTTTTGTCGAGTTTGCATGTAGTTACAAGTAATTATGATTGCGTCGCGTCCGACAAAAGCAATTAAATCCTCGGTGGTTTCTTTACAACAACGTCACCTTGTAAAAAGTGACTAATCTCGGCGGCGATCGCATTTTCCAAATTTATCGCGTCCATAGCAAACAAGAACACAATAAAGGGCGGCGTTGATTTACCACCCGATACAACTAATAAATCTCAAAAAAAAAACGCAGGACCGCATGAAAACTTGGTATTTCTCGGCCCAATAAATTAGGCCCCTTTTCGATATTTGGCGTCGTTAATTCCACCGCAAGAGCAGCCACCAAAGCCCCATTCGACGTTATAAGTCCAACAAAAAAACTTAGGTACTTCAAGCCGGCTAGTGCAACTTCAATGGGACAATTAGCACTAAAACAAATAAATTTTGCTCAAAGTGAGGTGACCCGCCCTCATATTTCAAATTTTCCCTTGGAGGAAAAGCGCTTAATTTCCAAGTGAGGAGTATCAGAAAAACTAATTGCAGTTTAGGTGATAATTTACCCCTACGTGAGCCAGAAATCAAACTAACTCTGAATAGTTTGGGTGCTTGGAGACAATAATTGACAAACACAAGCACTAAATCAACCATTTTCTGATACCTATAATTTTTTAGATTTAGGTTATGAGGCGCTCAATCAATATGGACCTTTATTTCGTAGAACAAGGTTTTGTGAGGAAATGAAAGAAATAATAAAGTAAGACGTGCATCAAGATCTAGAAAGAAAGAAATATCTTAAGACTGTTAAGTTATTTGGAGTAGATATCAAAATTTTTTATTTGTAGACTTACAATAATTAAAAAAGTTATGAAAGCAATTGATCGTATTACGAAGTCATTTACCATTCCAGTAAGAAACCCTCCTTTTGGTAATTTGTCAAAATCTAACTAGCATTGCAAACTTTCAGTTTTCAAAAAATAATTGATAGCCACGTAATTGTTCATCAAAGAATTAACAATCGCTTAATAAACATTTGTTTAACTGAACAAAAAAGGAAAAACTCCACCTACCGAAGTAACGTTACAATAACTAATAAAATTGCGCCGAGAAGAATAACAAGAGCTATATGAATAACATACGAAAAAAAAAATAGAAGTAAGAAGTATAGCAAAGATAGAAAAGCACAAGAAAATTACTAAGGCATAAAACATAAGTCTACTGTCTTCCATAACAATAAAGAAAGAATGTTATGATCCTAGTTGGGTGATAACATCATCAAGTCATCAGGAAGAAAACTTAGATGATGAGAAAAGGAAACAATGAGTTAAAATCTAAATCTTATTAAGCAAAAAAATAAATTGACTAACACGCCTAAAAAAATTATTTAAAGAGAAATAAATTTTAAATAAAAGAAAGCAACGGCGTATAAGGTGAGCGTATAACACCGATAAGAAACAATTTGTTAAACCTACAAACAGCATAGACCTCCGTGATCAATAAAAGTATGATAATCGTCTGAAGAGGCCCAAGCAACTGTTACGTAGTCTGAAAAATTGTCCCAGATATTCTAATCGCCCTTATGTAAGTATGTTAAGAAGAAAGAAGAAGACCACATCCATATATCAAGAAACTGTTTTTAAACTTTGAACTCTAAGTCCAAAAAACCAAACTCTGAAGTATGTACTTTGTATTTTAGGTGGTCATTCTCAACTCAATTTCTGTAACCACATTAAAATTAGAAAAGCGTATTGTACAAAATTTTCATTAAATTAAGCATTGTAATTTGTATTTTAACACCAACCTAGATAAAGAATTAATTAAAGAATAAATTGGGTTTCGAGCAGATACTTGACTAAAGTCATCCATCACTGAAGAAACTGTTATGTATGGTAGAAAATTTATGTGAGAAATTCTGTATCATATATTTGCTTTCGCATTTATAGATTCATATGTATTTTATTTTGGAAATAAATTTCTAGCAGCGTTTGGATGATAGAACTTACAATGTAGGATTTTTCATCAGCACTCCCAGACTTACCCAATTCCTGGCAGAGAGTGTATCGCTATTTTAGAGCTCGACACTAACCTATTATTCCCTAGTCAGCTTAACATAAACTGAACTCGCCCCAACAGTCATCTCTAAAAGTATAAGAGAAGCGTTTTTATTATATTGTTACAAAAACTTTATTGCCAATTTATTTCTTATTAACAAGAAAGTAAATATATTGGGAAGAGAAGTGTCATAGCAATTGGTAACTGGTAACGCTTCAACTCCTCACCTGCTTATCGGCAAGTTTTTGTTTCTGTTGAACTACGCCTGAGGAAGTGCATAGCTGACGGGTCAGCAGGGCGCATCTTCCGTTTTCACCCCAAAAACGGAGGAATGAGGCATGACACGAGCCTTTCGCGTAACAACCGAACAAATCAGCCGTCGTCCGCGTATCGACCAAACTTCAGAATGCCTTCGTATACTGCGTATAAACATGTAACAATGTAGTCAATAAACGCGATATATCAGCAATCCTTACGAGCCGCAGCCGCTACGCGAATTACTACCCCTAATAAAGCACCGCCTGCTCTGATTACAAAACACAATAAAGAGGGGAAACAGCTGGTCACTGCGGGAAACGTCCAACTCCTCCGTTGCCAAATCAACTTATTTCGGTACTTTTTAAAAATTCCTCGCGAGCAGCATGTAATTTCGCCGGTGATAAACCGGAAAGGAGCTGCTGCTATAGATTTTCGTTCTCTTGTCCCCTTGTGAGTTTTTCGCGCTCGCTCCTTCCATTTAGTCCTGGTTCCGGTCCTGTGGTGATACGTACTCGGGATAAAGCGCACGTATTTAAAAAGATGAATAGGGCTATTCCGTTGATTCAGTTATCTAGAGGTCTTGTTCGGATCTTGGCGGCCGGCTTTGAACGACGAAATACTAGCATGCAAAATATATGGAGAAAAACGCCTCGGCTAGCTGCCTACCGTATATTAGGTGTAATTTATAGAAAAGGGGGCCGCCAGGGACCCGCACGGATCGCACGCGTAAATATTTTAATGAAATCAGCACGGGCAAAGGGCACGGCTTCCAGGCGGCCAGTGAAACCCAGCAGCAGCAGCACCATTCATATCATCCTCATTAATCTGGGAGAGCTCTGCTCATTTTCTGAGCAATTCGGTATTTTTCTGAACACGTCCGGAGGCTTTATCACTGAAGAGGAGCACCGTAGCGGTTTCTGTTTCAAGTAATTAGTCAGGTATGTTGGTACCTAATGATACCTCCCTCACTTCAGCATCAATCATTATGAAGCAGCCAGCCGTATAAATAGCAATTTGAAAATTTTGATAGGTACCTCTAATAATTGCGGCCTAAAACCAGGACGATAAAAATATGAAGAAAATTGGTTTGTTCACTTATGTTATCATCGAAGGTAGGTGTGATTGATTTTGCGGATACTCTGCGTCTTCCTATCCCTCGGGCGCATTAGCTGTAGTAAACATGCGAGTTTTACGTTTCGCTTACCTTTGGGTGTGCTCTCCTCGGAAACGCTACTTTGGGGTCAATCTGCAACAAAAAAAAAGAACGTTCATTTATCAGTGCGTCGGGGCGAATTAGCGACATAACGCCGAATACCGAATATAAGAGTAAATAAAAAGGGGTCTCCTTAATTATTCTGCTTGTTTTACGAGTAGCAATAAACGAATTGCTTGAATTATTCTGTTTCATTTCCTTCCGTCTTCGAGTCTAACGGGCGGCATTATGGGCAATCAAAAGACGGCATTTCGAGCACCACGCAAGACACGCGCCGTCCCTGACTTCTACATGCCCATTCGGAGGCAGCCACCCTCGACCTTGCCCTCTCAACGTCGCACCCCCGCAAATGGCCGTAATGCGAATCCGGCCGCGTTCGCGGCACCACTTTTAAAAGGCGTTAGTCGATCACTACTCCCTCCGCCGCCCCCCGAAACTCGGGATTCTTTGTATAAAATAAAGTGACTATTGAGAAGTTCTCATGGTAATACGCGAGCTCCGGAAAAGCGACCCGCATTGATAATAACAATCTGGCAAACCCTCGCCCCATAAGTATGGTGGACGAAAATAGATATTTAATTTCGGTGATCTTTGCGGGGGGCGGCAGTCGCTTCGGCCATTCTTCACTAATTAAACCCATACGAATCGGAATTCAACATGCAACCAAACATTTTTTTAACTAACGTTGTTAAAGGGCGCGAGCCAAAAATATTCCGAACGACCGCCCACGATTTGAACTATGCCCAAAGTTTAGTTCCATTATATTTTTTACTACCATTAACCATCGCAGAAACCACTAGTTGAATGCGCCGTCCAATTGCAATTATCCGCCACTACTTACGGCAAGAAATAAATCGTTCTACCAATACTAGATTTTTCAGCGTCTACCCCACAATCATTTCCAGCTTGATGAAATGAAAACAAATTGCTAAAAAAAGCGTTTTGTGTATAAATTGCCATAAATAAAATGTAGTTCTTCCATTTTGCATCAATCGATCAAACAAAAAAAAGAAAACGAAAAGATGTTCATATATTCTGCATACAGCACCAGTAAGTAGCAGTACCAGTAAGTAGTAGGTATACAGGGTGATTCACGTAGCCCGTCCGTTAGAAGTTTTTCAACTTCCACTTGGATCCAAAATTTGAAACTTGGAAGGCAGTCATTATCAGTCATGCTCATTCTATCTAAAATATTTTGAGCTCTCTAGCTATACAGGATGTGCAAAAAGTCGGTATCAACTTTCTTATTTTAAATGGAAACGTACCATTTTTTCTACATGGTCTAATTGGTCTTCCAACTCTGAGTTTTTATAACATTTGTTATGTAAACTTATGTAACAATTTTTGACATTATGTTAATTTATGTGAAAAAAAAGGTCGATGTGGTAGCTTACGAAAAAATTCGTATCTGGCAGACGGTTCAGAATTTATAAAAGCTAATTTGTAAAGTGCTTAGTTCAAAGTCCAGACTAACTTCTGATGTCTTAATGGTGGTTCCATCTTGTACCATATGGGCGCAGACAATTTTCAAATATCGCAACCAAAAATGGTCAAGAAGTCATTTTTTTCAAATAGCACCTACAGATTTTTTTTACACCATTCGATAGAAAATTGTATTTTGGGATGAGTTACTTAAGCATTCCCTATACCTAACTTTATCCCTTATTAAATTAAAAATTAAAATCCAGAAATTTCATCAATTTTGCACAAGATTTTTTGGTTTTTCAAGTATGCCATGAAAACAAAAGACAATTGCAACAATTTAATTATGAAATGAATATCTTACTAATTTTATAAAACAGCAACAACAAAAACTATCAAGAACCATCTTAACAAAATTCTAATGTAAATGTTCAATGTGAGCATCATTTTGATTACTACATTCTATCATTTTATATCATTGTGTAGCTCTTCTTATTTCGTTGGTGTCAAGACTGTCAAATGCTCTTATTATTCTCCCGCTTAATTCTTTTATGTTGCAAAGTGGTGAAGTATAAACTAAATCTTTTATTCGACCCCAAACATAAAAGTCTAATGAGATAAGGTCTGGAGACAATAAGAGCAGTCTTGGTCCCAACGAAATTAGAAGAGGTACACAATCTGTTGAAAATGGATTAATAGAATGTATGTAGTAATAAAAATGCTGCTCACATTGAACACCTACATTAGAATTTTGTTAAGATGGTTCTTGGTAGTTTTTGTTGTTGTTTTTTTTATAAAATTAGTAACATATTCATTTCATAATTAAAATGTTGCAATTGTCTTTTGTTTCCATGGCATACTTGAAAAACTAAAAAAATCTCTTGGCAGGATTGATGGAATTTCTGGATTTTAATTTTTAATTTGATAGGGGATAAAGTTAGGTATAGGGAATGCTTAAGTAACTCATCCCAAAATACAATTTTCTATCGAGTGGTGTAAAAAAAATCTGTAGGTGCCATTTGAAAAAAATGACTTCTTGACCATTTTTGGTTGCGATATATGAAAATTGTCTGCGCCCATACGGTACAAGATGGAACCACCATTAAGATATCAGAAGTTAGTCTGGACTTTGAACTAAGCACTTTGCAAATTAGCTTTCATAAATTCTGAACCGTCTGCCAGATACGAATTTTTTCGTAAGCTACCACATCGACCCTTTCTTTCACATAAATTAACATAATGTCAAAAATTGTCAAATAAGTTTACATAACAAATGTTATAAAAACTTAGAGTTGGAAGACCAATTAGACCATGTAGAAAAAATGGTACGTTTCTATTTAAAATAAGAAAGTTGATACCGACTTTTCGCACACCCTGTATAGCTAGAGAGCTCAAAATATTTTAGATAGAATGAGCATGACTGATAATGACTGCCTTCCAAGTTTCAAATTTTTAATCCAACTGGAAGTTGAAAAACTTCTAATGGACGGGCTACGTGAATCACCCTGTATATGAAAATGCTAAATATTACGTACAAAATTGAACTTCGGGTAGCAAAGATTTTAATCTTGATATAGTTATTTACGTATTGTTGCAACTAATGTGCACGTATTTATTTTTACATATGTTTTCACGTATTAGTTGAAAAGAACTCACAAAAAACAGTTTAAGGTCTAACCAGCCACTAAAACATGTACACCTGGCCAATTAAGTAATGCACAGGAGGTGCACAAATAATCTACGTTTACCACACTATTATCCAGTATAACGTAGAAAAAGTTGATAATTTGTGATCCCCTGTGCTTTTCTAATATCTCCGACAAGTTCTTCCATGTTACACTTGATGATAACAGTAAAGTGAGAAGTAAATTATTTAGTTGAGTGTTGCAAAAAAATAAAAATTCTAGACCGGGGATACACCAAAACAAGATTAGGGTCTATGCCTACTCAAAAAAGTTTGACTTAAAAGGCAGGTCTATAACACAACTTCTTTAGTTACATCAAAGACATTAGCTCAATTTAAAAAATACATTAAATTGGCAGTGAAGATAGAAATATAGCAAATCACCCCATTATAAAAAGTATGTTCAATAAATAAAGAAAACCAAAGTATGCAAAAATATAATAAAACTTTTCTCTTGTGTACTTTTACATGTATAAGAAGCTAAATCAGTAGGAAAAGAGATTCTGAAATTTAGTTTGCAAAATTTTTGCTAAAATTTTGCTAAATTTTGCTAAAAAGTAATAAATATTTCTTTGAGGTATTACTCCCGCCATATTAATCTGAACGCCTTGAAAATAGCTGTGTGAGTAAGGATTTTATTGCACAATGTTAGAAATCGTAAAACCCCCTGTCAATTATAAAAGTAATGCTCCAAGTCCAATAATCAGATCAACTGAGATGGGACCGCTGCTAGATCAGCTGGCTACCTACCCGCAATAATAAGCGGGCATAATCGGCACATTAGGGGTTGTCATAAAACTGACGTACCTCCGGTCAAAGGCCGTTGCAATCTAACAAAGATTTGGCAAAATCTGCTTTTCAGTTTTGAGCGTCATTCAGATTAATATGACAGGAGTAGTACTAAAAAAACGCTCGAATTGTATCTATAAGCTTGAAATTTTGACTACATGCTACAGTAGAAAAGAAGAAGAGGATTAGCTAACTGATGGCGGTGACGACAAACAAAGAAATTGTCATCGTTACTTTATGTTTAATTAAATCATTGAGTGAAAAAAAGAGTAAAATATAATACTGACAGGAACAATATTTTGGTAGTATATCTAATTAAAAATATCATCCGGTTAAGGTAAAAGATAAAGCAATGTAACTATTAATTCTTAGATGGTCCTTTCTCTGTCGTATATCGCGTGATTCTTTCTGTAGAATATTCCACCGTGGAAAAATTTAACAAAATCGCAGAATCTAGAAGCAAAATCTTTTTGAAACCTTATTATGTTTCTGCCCTGATAGAATTTACGTTACAAATGTAGTTATACCGTTTAAAATTTGAGGCGTTGGCAACGTCAAGACTTTTTAATACGCTGAAAAGACTGAAAGAGATAAAATTACACCCGCCAATAATTGCGTTCCTTGCTAACATCCAGATAAATCAGTTTGAATAATATTAGGATGAGGTTTACGACGCAATAAACTCGCAGTTTAAGACACGTTCTTATCATTTTCGAGTCTCACTCCGGCGGCTCTTTATTCGGTTTTTCTTTGTCGAATAAAAGCTGCATTTCTTTGTGTTAAAATGTATGTGCATGATTAAAGGCGCGAGATTTCTTCTAGACCGGAGGGATCTTTATATTCACGAAATGTCGGCAACGATGCACAATTAACGATCAATTTCAGATAAAAACAGTATTCACCTTTATTTATCAGATAGAGATTGCATCTCTGCGGCCTTAATTAAACATCGTATGCAATGAAATCGCAATTAATAGTTCAAGCTGCGTGCCAGGCAGGCAATTCTCAACAATCAAGCAGACCACTGATAAAAGCAATAAAAATTAATAAAATAAGAACAAAATTCGGGAAGTTAGACTAATTCAGCGTTTATTGGATAGTTTTAGACCAGATATTGTTTTTCTGAACAGAGGCGAAAATTTTGGTTCAAAGTCAATAGAGGAAAGGCAAATTAAGATCTAATTTAGAGATACCAAGACCTGGTCTTTCCAACTCCCAATAAAGTTCTTAATAGAATTTATTTGCCAAATACTTACGAATGTTAAATGTATAGCTAGTTGGTAAATAAACTTTTTTTAGAAACCTTATTGGGAGTTGGAAAGATCGACCCTTTGTTACATCAGAAAAAATAGTTGTCAACTTCTTCTGCATTTTGATATTTGAAGATTTCACGAAACGAAAGAAGGCCGGCTTATAATAGTAAGTAACTCCGCAAAAAAAGTCCAAAGGCGTCAAGTCTGGTGACCTAAGTGGCCAAGCATACAAAAGTTCGTGAGAATTAATTTAGGGTTAAGACCAGGTATCGTTCGAAAACGTTCAACATCCTTTTCTATGCTGATATCAGTGGCGATAAGATGTTTGTTTAATCTGGGTGAGTTCGGTGGTTAATTGTCGTTGTTGGGTTGCGAAGGGCTCTATTATTAATTTGAGTCACCCGCAAGTCGTAAATTCGCTGCCCTGGCACACTCTTAGATCAAGTTCAGTGCGTTAAAATAACATTTCATTCATGAGGCCGTTGAAATTTATTAGGACAATGCACGCTTCGCTATAAGTGAAAGAGTTTAATGGCGAGGTCAAGCGAGGGAGTTCTTGGCTCTATTTTCGCTGCGCGTCTCCGGCAATTAAGCAAATACTAAAACTTTGCTGAAGGCATTGTTTACGGTTTAAATACGAGTATCTAAACATTTTCGGTTGGTTACATCAAAGAGCCCCATTAATCACCTGGTGCGGGACGTTGTAAATAATTTATCTAGTGTGCATTCCCGGGGAGCTTGTGCGAGAACGCACGATTAATAAGAATCGCACAATTAAAAGGAGAAGTTGGACGCGACTCGAACAATCCGCACCGATAAATCACAACAATTATCTAATTGAACGTAATGAGAAACAATTTAAAACGCACACAACTGCCGAGTTTGCTTGCTAAATAGGTAAACTTTGCGCAAGTTTCAGGCAAGCAACCGCTTAATTGTGTTCAATGAAGAGTTTTAATAACGTTGTTGGAAATTGTGTACATAACCTACTTTGCGCAAACTAGTCTGCCTCGATAGCTTTTTTGCGGCAAAACTTCGGGCTTGCTCCGGAGATGCCCACAGCCTCAGCTGGTCTAAAACAAAGAAGCAAGATCCAGACTCACAACACTTCTCACTGAAAATTAATGGTTCCGTTCGGATTCGCTCGCTGGACCGAACGAACATAGAATTACAAAGTTATTCACAATCGTATTGGTAGAAAAAACCATCAGATATCCTCCATGTTAGTGCGGAGGAATCGAAACTCCTGGGAAACGTGGTTTCAATTCCAATATCAACAAATTCAAATAGTTTAGATAGTTGTTCCATATCTACAAATAAAATTTAAAAGTACTACTACTCTTATCGTTTTTCGTAAAGCTGAACGGGCATCTACCTCTAACCGTGAAGACTGCAAGATCTTATTTCCTTTCGAAACAAAACGTAAAACAATACGTGATCGAAAATCGGACAATCTCAACAGCATTTTCAGATTTACTAGTTTATACACAATAATCGAACTCCAATTCGAAAAAGTCATTCTCTGTGTTCACCAAGTCATCAACTAACTAAAAGTATAGTAAAATTTACACTAAACAAGCTGTGAGGACGGTTAATGACTGAAAATTATTAACTAACTGCCGTTAAATCCAAATTTTGAGATCAATACTAATCTATTTTATTATGCTCAAAATTTAATCCAGCAAATTCTAATAAAATAGTCTTATAAAAAAACTTCAAATAGTGCTCTATCACCATCAAAAGAATCATTTGAATACCTATATCACATCATATTTATATTCTCATTATTCTATATTTCCGAAGAAGTTTTTAAAAAAAATCTAGCAATGTTAGGTGGACGTAGTACAGTGAAACCTCCCTTGAGCGGACACCTCTCTTAAGCGGACACTTCTTGCGTGACGGATATTCACTCTATGTGTATATAAGTATGTAGTTTGATCCTCTCTTAAGAGGAACGTCTCCGCTTTATCATCTGTGATTGTAGAACGTCAGCAAAATGCATTGACGTGAGTTTTTGTATTAGCAGGGGCACGTATTGAAAAGAGAGAAAATGCATTTCGTATTTCCAAAATCGCTCCGTACAGGTAAAAAATATCTAACTTTTGTTTTTAAGATCTGATACGTCACGATAGAGACTCCGGGGGATGATGCTTTGAAGAAAGTTAACATGCACGTTAATATGAACAAAATACAAATGTTTACTTTAACATTAAATAAATAGTCCAATTTGACTTTAGTTTGCTGTAAACCTCATCATCCCCCATTCGTTATTGAATATTCTAAACTGAAGGTTAATTATATTACTCAAAATATCCGTGTTGCTTTTGCAAATTTGAAAATACGAATTTGGTGCTTATTGTCGTTCTCTGTTCGATACTCATAAAATGGGTTATACCCATCTGCCTCACTTTACGGCTGCGCGAAATAATGTAGTGCAATTACTCTGCAGAATATTGAAAATGATCTCGCGTCAAACATTATGAATATTGTCTTGAGTCATCATACTGGCGCGCGAAAACCAGGCCTGTATTAATACGTTTATTTAGTATGAAGTAACGACGTGTAAAATAGCAACCTGGTGTCAAGCCAACCCTGGATTAAGGCGGAGCGTATCACTGTTGACCAGCTGCGTACTCAATGCATGCCCGCGACGTCACTCCGTTAAATTAACTGTGTTATTTACTTGCACTTGATTCATTCCATTTCCTTTTATGCAGTGATCTAAAATGAGAGAACTAATCTCGGCACGTCAACATGCATACAGTGAGAAAAAAACCACATGTGATAGACGAAAACGTTCCTCTTAACACTTCTCTTGACCGGACAAATTTTCGATGACCGGCGCTGTCGGCCTGAGGGAGGTTCCACTGTAGTTCTAAGGGTTTAAAAATAAAGCGCACAAAAATCGTAGAAGAATGTGTACAAGTCGGTAGATGATAACTACTGCAGTTAAAGTTACGATACAATTTGAGGTGTAGCAGAGAACCAAAATATGGAAAAGTTGGTGCAATATAGATTCGGCCTTGTAAGACCAACAAATGAATCGGAATTGACCAAAAGACACCAAATGGAACCTACATCAAATGGAACATTTTCGATTCTCCTAAGAACATCTAAGCTACTATCTCTTTAAGGAATCTAAGGAATCGTCAAGATGGATTGAACCTCAAGGTGGCCATATCAGACATCAATAGTCTTCAGGGGTAACAAAGACCTAAAGAAAAGGTTGTTGAGTACAAAATCAACGACTTAGTTTAGAAATAGTTATGTCATGTTGTGAAGAAACATAAACAACGAAGCTCGCACAAGAAGCCATTCATCTCTTAAATCCACAGAAAAGTAGATTGAAGTTCGAAGTCATAGAATCTTCTGTTTTTGGTAATTTAAAATCCAAACTAACTATGTTAAATATGCCTCACTTTAGGGCTGCTCGAGATGATGTAGTGCAATTACTATGCAGAATACTAGAAATGATCTCGTTTTAAACATTACCACTGTGAACCAGCCGCGTACTCAATGCATGCGCGCGGCGTCATTCCATTAAATTAACTGGGTTATTTGCTTGCACTTGACTCATTTCATTTCCTTTTATGCAGTGATTTAAAATAAAAGAACTAATCTCTGCACGTCAAAATGCACACAGTGAGAAAAAAACGCATGTGATAGCGGAGAGGTTTGCTAATGATAAAAAAATTGGTAAGTGAATCCCCATGCTTGCAGTTGGACTATCATACAACGTGGTTCATCAGTCTGACCGAATATTCACCTTAACCTAATCCGGACATATTTGGGCCGAGAGTCCATATTTGAAATCGGATTGAGCATATCTTACTAAAAGGTTGCTGCTCTTTCGGGTTTGCTTCGATGCTCAATGAACAAAACTTACACCCACACCTTACAAGAAACTGGCTGCGATACAACATTGGTAACTTGTTAGACTTGGCACCTCTTAACTTATGCAGTCAACGGTTCAAAAAAAAGATGAAAATAGAATTAAGCAAAAGTAAGTGAAGTAAAAAATCTCAGATTTGCATCAACAAACCGCAAGTACCGGCAGGTGCTTGAGGCGCCAAACTGGCAGTTGAGCGTAACCAAAGTTGGACCGCTCCTAACATCATGACCAGCTAGCTCTCTGGCGTTATATTGGTCAATTATACGTGTAGAACAACGATAGAACTATATTCTTGGCCGCTTTCTTAGCTTTACTATCAGCTGTCCTTAAATTCAAAGATGATGTCCGACTTTGTCGAACACCCCCGGTCCTTGCGATTTGATCGTAATTTTAATCGCGCCCCTTGTAAAAACCGTTTGTATCAGTGTCGCCATTTTATGTCGTGCGGTTGTAAAAATGAATTGTTATTTGTTCTACCCTAGACTTTTGATATGTTTTACTGCGGCTTTTTTATTATTTCCTAGCTTTATGTCACGAATAGAATTAATAAATGATACTGGCTGTGAAACATCCCTCGTCGCTTCCGATAAACTCGGTCACTCCTACATACAAAGACCCCTGAGCGTCTTTCCCTTCCACGTGGTATTTAAGAAATTGAGACTGCTCCGCTTCAATTAGGGCGATTAAAACGAATGTAAATAAGACTGTTTTTTGTACCGTGTGGCTGACGAAATGTTTGCAGAAAACCGCTTAGACGGATTACGTCCCCCTTCGCTGGTTTTTAAATAAATTGGCGTTTGACGTTGTTTTTAATTCATTTAGAAGTGGAACTTGGAAACGTGTACAGCAAAATTAATATTCTTTTAAAAGCCTTAACTGAAACCGTTTCAGTTTCAAAGCAAACATATCTCGTAATAAATAAAACAGCGACAGAACATAGCGTGTGTGGCTGGTGGAATCCTTTAATCAAAGAGAATGGTTTTAAATCAGCTTAGCGAGAGTTCGGCTGGGCTTTGCATGCCGGATAGAAGTAGAGTCGGTCGGTGGTCGGGCGAAACGAGATAGCGAAGGCAAGTGGAGAAGCCAACCCCCTCGTGCACGTGTGTATGTGTGTGTGTGTATGTGTGTGTGTGTCTGTGTGCGTCGTCATCGAACCGCCGCCGTCCCCTCTGCAATAAACAGTTTTACGTGCCGCTGAAAAACATCTCTATTGATTAGCTATTATCCCGTGTTTACTGACATATCTAAAAGCTTGATTCTTGTTACAGCAGGAAGATTTCCGCAGTGACCCTACAGCAAATCAACCCACAAATTTGAGACGCCCATCCTAAAAAATATTGGAAGAATTGCCATGACACCTAATAGGGAGTTGGGAGGAAGAGGACCAAACAGGATTTTCAGCACAGTAGCGTTAGTAAGATCATCTTTTCACCTACTGTGGGAAGCACAGAACATAACAAAGAATGGTTTATGTAGAAGTAAAACTTGAACTCCTAAAAGGCGTTAAGTGAGAATTTTCTTCAATAAGAATCTGAGGCTACGTCACTTTTTAAATAAGTTGTGTTGCATTATGTCAATTCACTTGCATTTGGGCCACCTTTGCTGGTAATGTATCTATAGATGGTTAGATTATCTTTATCGCTGTGCGTCACATTAACATCGATAAATTATCGTTCAAAATATTTGCATCTGAATGAAGTAAACTAATATTGTTTCAGCTTCAAATCTCAATGTTTCTAGCTGGAAGCCATGCCAAATAAGACTGTGAACGCATGCTAAATGCTCTGTGCGTGCTTTTCTAACAATGTAATTCAAGCGGTAGTGACGTACTCGATTAAAGCAAGAAAGGCGAGGAAATCACTAAGACTGACAAAAATATCTTTAGTTTCCTTCATGAAACCAGACTTGAATTGTATTTTCAAATTGCGTTTCGTAGACAACTTTCAGTTTTCTTCGAGGCTTTCTTGCTAAAGCTGGGGTTTGTCTTGGAACAAATGCAGAGATACTAGTGTTGTATTAAGACGCTAACTGTACAACAACTCATCATATCTATCACTTCTATACCAACTGCAGGGACCAGAGTAGTCGACGGTAAAGATTCTGTTAAGAAAGAGGGTTTTTCCAGTGTCGTCAATTTCTAGTAGTTGTGGAAGAGGAAAAGAAATGGTAATCCAAAATAAATCTTATAAGTGCCATAGACTACTAAACCAATTTGCTCATATCATAACAAAGCGGTTGCCAAATACTAAATTAAAAGAATCATTTTTTTAAATTAACTTTTTTACAATTTTCTAAACAAGACTACCCTATATCTGAAAGAAATTTTCAATTTATTAAATTTGTAATTCAAATTTAATCAAAATATGCAGCAGGAATTAGGTTCTCTTAAAGTTAATATATTTACCTATTACAGTTACATAGATGATTATGTATTTAACCCAAAATATTAGTTTTTCCTGGTCAATCATACAAGAAATTTCATCCGTTTAAAAAGTAAAAAGAAAATTCCAATGTCTGTTTTAGTAAAGTCGTTCTTCAGGTGCGCATTATAATAAAATCTTCTATATTTAGGAATAGAATTGAAAATTTTTAATCACTTCTTCTAGGAAGCTTTGATTTTAGTAGTATTGTTGACAAAACAAAGTTTTCAACGAATGGGTTTAGTTTTATAGAAACGTTGATAGGTTGCTATAAGTAAAAAAATTGTCACTTATCATATCCCTAGTGCATTGATTATTTCCGGAAATTTTTTCGAATGCATTTCCAAAATGTATTAATTAGCCCGAGTGGAACACGAGGGTTAATTACGTTTTGGAAATGCATGAGAATAAAACTTCCGGATATTAATCAATGCACGAGGGCATATTCGGTAAGAAAATCGCAACGACACAGACATTGGTCCATTATGTCATTATGATGTCATTATTAATAAATAAATGATTTTGATTGGCTGAAATAATTTCCTCTTATTAATTTTATGCAAGGTGCAAAAATTTCCAGGAAATTTTTACATTGTCATAGAAATGGCACCAAATTCTATTTTTCTATTGGCTACTTTTCAGTGTCGTGCGATTTTCATAAAAAAATCCTGTCGATACTTCATAAAAGTAAATCCCGGCGTTCATTGCTTAGAAGTGTTACTTCTAACCACTAGTGACCCTCATGGTAAATTTCTATCAATGACAAAAGTTTCGTGTTGCGTTCTCTGTCGAACACACAGAACACCATAAGCAAGACAATCATTTCTGGTGTAAGAAACTTCTCCAAGCAAAAGAAAAGTAAAAAAGGTTATGGGTTTCTTAGATTTCACATCATTGGTGATCGTAAAACTAATTACAATTTGCCCAGCCAACTATTTTTCAAATCTTCTAAAAATCAACGCTAACTTTAAAAAAAGATTGTGAGTTGTCTTTGAGGACACCATTATATCTCCTGTTGCAGAACCTTTTTCTTTTAGTGACGGTTTGAATTAACCATAACTTCTTGCTTTCTTTTGGGATCTGCCTCGCATCTGATATTATTCCTTGATTATTCCCAGTTTTGCAACCCATTTCCTATGATACTTCCTTTCCATTTATATTTGTGTTAATTTTAGAGGCTATAACTAATTTCCCTTTCGTATAACAAGTATTTGATGTGTCAGGAAACCAGCCTAACGTCTTCTTCTTCTAGATCACCCCAAATTTACTCTTTAGCTGATGAAACCGAAACCATTGGCTGATTGTCATTCTATAATCCTAGTGAGCTGACTATGTAAAATCCAGATAATTTACTTGATTTTACAAACTCTCTCCATTCTCTTGCGAGTGATATTGTTATTTTAAACTTGCCCTCGATTTTTGAAGAAATTTCTGGCACGCTCTAGTGTAGTGAAGTGTCGTTGTGAGTCATTGGTGTACTTGATCTCTTTGTTCATGGGTATTATGACCTAAACCTCTGAATTCATATCTGGCGCTCAATAACTATATTTCCATATAAATCTAGCGTTAGTCACCGCGCAGCTCTCATTACAGAAAAAAACTACAAAGATTGACTAAATTAATGGAAAAAGTCTTCAATGCTTGATTGGTTGACATGGCAATTGGATGTCGCTATGGACAAATCAACAGTGACGTGATATGATTTCGTTGCCATCGTCTACTAATGCAAACGTTTAATCACTTTAGCAAAAATTAGATTAGGCGACTGCAGATTTTGCGATTACGTTCCTTCTGCGAAATATTGGCTTTCCGTTAATGCCCCAAGTCCGATAATTAAAGCCGTTTTGCCGTCGTCGATACTTTATCGGGTTATGAAGCGTCGCGGGCGAGAGCAGTAAAGTTTCTCGGGGGAGACTTTTTATTGTCTTGAGTGCGTGGAGGGTTCGCTTGGTCCCGTCGTGTTCTAGTGGTACTGTAACCGAGTGGGTGGCGGCAATGAATCTTCAACGGCGGGCGCGCCTGCAAATGATGGCCGGTCCTGCCCCGTGCTCGATGCCCATATATTAGCGACGCCGATCGATTGAGACCAGACTTACTTGCTCCAACAGGATTACCACCAACGTACAACTTGATACAGCGTGTTACTTGCGGCCTGCAAATAAATTAGCAACGATCCACCATCGGCGGAGCGACCCCGCTGTCTTTGGCACGCCAATACTACAGGCTGATATTTATCGAATCGAAAACCTTTTGCGAGACAATATCTAATCCTAGGAGGGAGCGATTCGGGTGAAACGCTAAACTCGCCTCGACGGCCGATTTCAAATGAAAAATGGTCTGGGATCGGTAGTGCCGAAATCGTTATTTGTTATTTCTTCTACATTATTGCTAATTGAGAAATTGACATTCAGTTGCAATCTCCAGTGAGAAAATTGCAAAATTGGGTGTACAGTAGAGCGTCGATTATCCGTGGTAACTGGGGCAACCGTGATCCCGGATCATTGAAAATCACGGATAATGCACATTAAACTTTATTTGGTACAATGGTGTTAGTAGTGTAAATATTATATTGTAAGTACGACTTGTTTTTTTCTTGTTCTTCTCTTCCTTATTACTTCCAAACTTATCGCCTACCCTGAGGTATTTTGGTTCTACAACTAAGTTCGGCTAGCAACGATAGCAACAAACATGTATTGTCATTGGCAGTTTCACTTGTAGAAGCCAACTCGAATAATCCAAATCACGGATAATTGAGACCCGGATAATCGGCGCTCTACTGTATTACCATTTTTAGGTGTATTGGGTATTACAAATCTTTACACTTCATAATGGAGGAAAAATACCAATTACCTACAATTTTCCACCGCGCCAGAATAAAATGCTAGTTGTTTTTTGCTGTAGATAATATTTTTATATCAAACTACGGAAAATACAATACCCATATTATTACGTAGAAATAAATATTTGTAATACACCCAATATTCAAGGATAATTGTTGTTGCAGTTGCATGCGATAGTGGAGTTATGACGAGCGGAACGGTGACCCTACTACTGATAAATTGTTGAAGGTGTTGTTCGCGAGCTGAAGAAATGGGTACAAGTGAGGCTTAGTTGAAAGCTCTGTAAATTTGCAGGGCGCGCAATCACTCGTGTCCGATTTGACCGATGTGTGCTGGAAAAATCAAGGCTTCCGCCGGAACCGAACACAATTAAAAAGTATCGGCTCCGATATTGCCTGGTTAATGAAAAACGGGTCCGTTGTTGCAAATCCCGAATTAAAATAAATCGCGGGAAAGAAAGCCACATTAAAAGGGAGGGTTAAAAATGAGTTGTGGGCTCCACCATTGTTTCGAGAATAAAAGCAATCGGGGGTTAACAACGGGATTAAAACGCAAATCCACACAAAGGACTGATGTGTGTAGAACAGAACTTGACTTATGGCTAACGAGTTTCCACGACGCACCGGGCGAAAAACATTGATAAATAATAATAAAAAAAGTGATGGAGTGGCACTGCGTCTCTTCCGACGCCGGTTTTCGATCACCTTTTTCAAATCTATATTCTGCGACCTCAGATCGGATTATGCCTGAAGGATCGAAGGATACTCCGATAATTATGATGATGATAGCGATGAAAAGAAAATTCGCCATCCTAAATCTGACGTTTAGATAATTATTAATATCCTCTTCGGAGTCGCGAACAAGAGAACTACAAAGCAAAGTTCCTTACTGTTCCCTCTTGTTTCGCAGCTTTGAAGCAGATATTAATAAATATTGAGACGTCAGCCGGCGAAGCGCCGTTTTTACACACTCCAACTTGCTAAACTTAATTCTTTCAGTCTTCCCAGATTGTTTTTAGAGGCACGAGAACCACTTGCGGAAAAATTGGAAAGATCCAGTCGAGCAAAGGTTAAAGTGCGAGGCCGATATTTCTGTATAATGAGAAATTGAGGCAAATTCACCGTATTTGTGGGACGCCAGAAATTACACAGAACGCTGCTCCTAGATTTCGGGGTGGCAGGGATAAAAACGTAATAAATTTTCGGAGATTGGGTTGTTGCAGTAGGATTAGGCGGTGATGGTGTGATAAAAAAGAATTCGACCGATAAAGTAAGAATAAAAACCTAACCGCAACAGCTGGTTAAAGGTGGTCTATCTGGCGATATAAAGGTAAAATAGCACTCATCAATTATTCCTTTCATTTAGTCAAACGATTAATATCAAATGCCAAAAAAAGTTAAAAATTATCTAGAATTTTGTTGGTTCTTAGTATCACATTAAATTTTCAGCCAAATTATTTATATATGGTAATGGAAAAATATAAACAAATGTGAACAAAAAAAATGTTAAATCAATTAAGAGTTATTTTCTTAGTAAAACCAAAAGAGAAGGAAATAAGGAGTGAAGTGGAAATGAAGTGTGACACAAGTACTGACGGGAGCTAATCAAAACAAATTAAACTAAAATAACTAAACGAGAAACAGAAAAACTAAGGTGGAAAATGTATAAGTAGGCTGGCTGCAAGGTGGAAAACGAGTAAGAGGCCATCAGGAAGCATAGTAGTCATTCACTCCCTTTGCCTCAGACATTGTGCATCTCTTGAAGTCTACCTACTGAACTTTATATACTTAGAAGAAAAAAATATCAACCTTTCGGCTCTCAAAAATCATGTAGGTACTTATTGCAAGTCCTAATTTTTATCTCCTTTAACTTCTTAACATTTTGGTTTTACAATTATTCAAATTTCTTCATATTTTATGATTATTTTTCTTATTATCCTGAAATCCATGATGGTCGCTACCTTTAGTTTTGACCAAATTTTTATATGATTCACAAAATATCGTCAGAATGTTTAAGTATATCTACCAAGCACAGAAAAAAAAATTAAAAATAAATAAAAGAATTATTTTAAACTGAACAGTTATACAGAGTTGGTTAAAAGTACCTACCTACAAAATCATTTTTATCTTGCCAAAACCATTATTCATAAAAATAATCTGTGTAAGAACTTATTACAAAATTGCAGTAAAGCTGCTTTCTCAAAAAATTATTGAATTTAAACAAATTGTAAAAAAAATGGATCGCCACTAATGGAAAACTACATTTTGTTATTGCAAATAGCTATTGCTCTGGAATTTACTGTCATCTACAATCCATAAGTAAATTAAGAAACTTTTTACAAAAGAGCTAAAGTTAACAACTAACTTATAGTTGTAATGGTCTTTTCTTTACAGAGTGATTCATAGTCAGTGGTACCTTAGAAGTATTTCAAGAAGCAAAAAAGTTACTGACCTGAAAGTTTGGTCATAGTGCTAGCGAGGTTCGTTGAAAATATTTTCAAAATAGTGGCACTTATTCTTATACCGGAAGTTGACACCAACTTTGTTATTTTAAATGGAATGCCCCAATTTTTAATTTTTTTCTGGATTCTATGAACATCATTTTGTTAATAAGTCCGTATAGTCAAAATAAGTATTTTTTGAGATTTTCAAACTTTCCTGAAAAATTTTACATAAAAGTGATTTAGCTAAAAAATTAAAATCTCAACAACAGTTGACAAAAACATGTTGAATTTTTTATGTAGGTGAGAAATAATATTGGAACTTAAGATCGTTTCATAAAATTTCCAAAATATTGAACAGTAAAGTTTCTAATAAACGACATACGTTGATCTCACAAAAACAGCTAGAAGTAAATTTTTTTAAATGGCATGATACCTACATATTAACATACATCAATTGGTAGAGAAAAGTATTGCGCTTCTAATGATGTGATGTTCCTATACCTAAAATGTATGGTTTTTTAGATATTTGGCATTTCTTATTTTATCAAAGAAAATTGAATAAGACCGACTTGTAGGTGGCTTTGACTTTAAAAGAATATGTGGAATAAAATATGCGTTTGTGACACTATTACTTTGCGAACGACCCTGGTCATAATATTAGCTTACGATGGAAGTAACACTGATTGCCTACTAGACAAAAAATGAATCAAGGGTAAATATAAAAAATGAGGTCCAGAGAAAAACACCAAGAAAACATCTCAGTGTCGTAAGAATGACCGGAATCTATCATTAGTGTTGCATTCTCTGTCGGATATCATAGAGAAGAAAAAGTAATAGTAGTTATAAGTACGACAGTTCATTCTGCCGTAAAGACATTCTTTTCAAAAACTGAAGAAAGTATTGTAAGTTTTTCTTACTTTTGGTAGTCTGCTTATACATTAAAAATCGATAGTCCTTCGCATGTGCAACAGAGAACGCAACAGTGGGTCTTTTTAAAAGAAGAGTAATGGCAGTAAAAAGCGCAATAATAAATAATAAAATGGTAGTTTTATGAAGCAAAGGGATCAAATGCAAAACCAAATACATAAAAAAGGAATCACTGATAAATATTTTGAAAACACGAAAATAACTAACGAGAAAACTATCAGGGTGTCCCGAAATTCGCGCCCCAGAGAAAACAGAATCTCCAAAAAGAACAACCAAATAATTCCTAAGAAAAAATTTCTAACTTGAATCGTTATTCAAAAAAGTAACATATTAATTCGACCAATCAGACCATTTTAAGCCATCCAAGAATAACGATTCAAGTTAGAAATTTTTTTCTTAGGAATTATTTGTTTGTCCTTTTTGGAGATTTCTCCCGTTTTCTTTGGGGCGTGAGTTCTAGGACAGCCTATATGTATATAAAAAATTGATGGCATTTGAAAGAGGTCTGAATAAATATCTTAAGTAAAATACTTTAGTCACAAATAAATTGAACCGTTAACCAAACAATTAATTCATGAAATGTGCACCTCATGAGGTGAGAAGAGAGACTTCGAGGAAAGAAGGAATCTCAAAGCAAAAAACACCAAAGCAACAGAAGTTGAAGACCAGGCAATAATGGTGTAAGACTCGGTGTAAGATCTTGTAAATTTCAGTCCTATTCCTCCTTATAATTTTCTTTGTGAGAATTTTATTTAAAAATTGCAACTTCAATAAATCAGCATTTAAAATTCTATTAGATTTTGTTATGGCTAATTTGAACGAAAATTGCACATAGAAACATACTGCATTACTTGCATCGGTGAAAAGGCAACATTCGCAATTATTATAGGATGTATTTATCAAGAAATAGTGTTTAGGTCGAGAATAGTGGACTGTATGGTATGTGTTGGATTTGAAAATAGAAGTGTCACCAATGCGTAGATCTTTATTTTCTTAAGATGACGTCGTCTCTATCAGAGAGCTACTTCTATAATGATTCACAAAGCATGCGACCAAGGCGGGGGAGGTTTGTTACAGGTAGATTTCCCACCCCTACCCTTGCCTCGTGGTCCAAGTTGGGTGCAGCGTCAACATGCCGCCCCCGTTGGAGTGTAGTGACAAAATCAAATTAAAACTGAAAGCATGTACAAATGAGAAAGAAGCGACACAACAAACTTAACCTAATTATAAAAAGAAAAAAAATTAGGCTAAATCTAACCTAACTGACTTACATAAAATAAAACAAAGCTAATCTAACCCTTAAGCTAATATTTAATTTGTCCGAATTGTCTATAATTCACTTGAAGGCAACGGACACACCTTCACGATAGGCCGTTTGAAGGTTCCTTGCGCAGTCTTTACAGTAACCACTCGTATGCGGTTGTCACTGCCGGGATGCGTTGCTATGATACGACCCAAGTGCCACAGCAGAGGCGGTGTGGTATCATCGACCAAGATGACCATGGTTCCTATCTCCACTTTTTGGTTCGGGGTAGTTATCCATTTATTAGCCTTTTGCAGGGAGCTAACGTACTCCTTTGTCCAACGAGACCAGAAATGTTGTCGCAGCTGCTCGATCCGCTGCCATCGGGAGAGTCGGTTGTATGGCACATCCTGGAGATTGGCTTCTATGGGAGCGGTTAGCGACTCTCCAATCAGGAAATGGCCCGGGGTGAGTGTCTCGAAATCAGAAGGGTGATTAGAAATTGGAATAAGAGGGCGGGAATTAAGACAAGCTTCTATTCGTGTTAGGAGGGTATACATTTCCTCATAAGTGATGGAGGCAGTACCTAACACCTTCCGAAGATGTCGTTTAACAAGTTTAACCCCCGATTCCCAAAGACCACCCATATGCGGGCTTCTTGGCGGAATAAAGTGCCAAGTTATATTTTCAGATGTTAAATTTTGAACAACCTTATCTGAAAATTCTGCTGATTTTATGAAATTGTTCATGGCTTCCAATTCGTTTTCCCCCCCCACAAAATTAGTGCCGTTGTCAGAAAAAATGTTTAAGACTTTACCGCGCCTTGACATAAATCGTTTCAAAGCATTCAAAAAGGATTCGGAAGTCAGATCCCCCACAAGCTCCAAATGTATAGCCTTTATATAAACAACGCAATATAAGCCTTTACTTGCAGTTTACTCCGTTTATTGCCCTGCTTGATAAGTATTGGTCCCGCATAATCTAAACCCACATTTATGAAGGGTCTTGCCGGCTCCAATCTAACTTTGGGTAAGTTGCCCATTTTTTGAACAACGGGTCTGGGACGAGCCTTAAAACACTTGACACAATTATAAATAATCTTGCGTATCACGCTAGAAGCTGCAACGGGCCAATATTTTTGCCTTAGTGCCGCAAGCGTTAACTGAGGACCTGCATGTAAATGCTCTTCATGGTATTGTTTGATGATTAGTCGCGTTACATAATGGTTTGACGGTAAAAGAATTTGATGCTTTTGATCGTGTGTTAAAATTCCTTGTCTTATCCGACCCCCCACTCTTAAAAGGTGATCATTCTGGTCAATAAACGGATCTAATGGTCTGATTTTGCTGCAACGATTGATTAATTTATCTTTAGAAAGAGTTAAAATTTCTTCGAAAAAGTTTTGTTTTTGAATATGAGAGATAATTATGTCATGAGCCTTAATTAATTCTAAAGACGTTAAAGGTCCGCCAGATTTTTGGGATTTTTGACAGTTAGTGATGAACCGTAAACAATAAGCTATTACCCGTTTTAACTTTCGGAATGATGAAAATTTAGAAAATACGGGCAATTCGTGTTTTGTGATAATTATTAATACGGTTTTCCGCTTTTCGGGAGTATCCGATTTATCAGTAGAAATTTTGTCTTGTACGATTAGTGGCCATTCAGATGGTTCCTTTAACAAAAATTGAGGACCATGCCACCACAACTCGGAATTGATTAGCGCGTCGGGATACATGCCTCGCGTTATCACATCTGCTGGATTCTGGTTAGTGCGAATATGATGCCAATCTTGTACTGAGGTTAATTCTTGTATTTCCGCGACACGGTTAGCAACAAAAACCTGCCAAGTAGTTGGAGGTGAGGCCAGCCAGGACAAAACGATGCTGGAGTCTGACCACAGATATTGTTTATGTACATCTAAATTTAAAGCGGGCACGGTTTTCTTTATAAGACGTGCCAACAGCTGAGCTGCACACAGTTCTAACCTAGGCAGCGATATTGTTTTTAAGGGTGCGACTCGACTTTTTGCGCACAATAAATTAATTGAGAGTTCTCCTTGATTATTTCGCGTTCTCAGATAAATCGCCGCTCCATATGCCTTCATGGAGGCATCAGCAAACCCGTGAATTTCGATAAGCGATACTGGCATTTGAGGGATAACCTTACGCAAAATGCTTAATGAGTTCAAAGAAGCTAGTTCTCTCAAAAATCGATTCCACTCATCCGCTAGAACCTTAGGTACCGGATGATCCCACGTTAAATTTAACGACCAAAGTTGTTGCATTACTAATTTAGCTCTTACAATTAAGGGAGTGATTAAGCCCAAAGGGTCAAAGATTTGTGCGATTGTAGATAGTATTGACCGTTTACTATGTTTGTTTTCGACAGGTAAACTTCCGGTGGCGTACTTCAAAATATCGTCTTTGCAATTCCAGGTAAGACCAAGGGTCTTGACATCTCCTTTGTCGAAATTTATGACGACCGAGCCCGTTGGTTCCGTGTTTACCACCGGCACAAGCCGCGGGTCGTTGGACGCCCATTTCCGTAATTTAAACTGTCCCTGTTCTAAAATATTTATTAGTTGGTCGCGTAAAACTAGCGCGTCTTTAATATTATTTTGTCCACATAGTAGATCATCCATATAAAAACTTTGATCAATGGTCGCGCTAGCAAGAGGAAATCTGTTTTCGTTTTCAATGGATAATTGTTTTAAACAGCGCATAGCCAAATAGGGAGCTGAAGTTATGCCGTATGGTAATCTTGTTAATCGGTATATCTTTAAGGGAAGGTTAACGTTTTCCCTCCAAAGAATCCGCTGGTAATCAATGTCTTGATCATTGATTTTGATCTGGCGGTACATTTTTTCAATGTCCGCACTTAAAACATACTGAAAGGTGCGAAATCGCACTAGAATTAAAAAGATATCTTGTTGTAGATTTGGACCGGGAAGTAAATTGTCGTTAAGACTGAGTCCGTTAGAAGATTTGCTAGAGCCGTCAAAAACGACTCTTAATTTAGTGGTTGTTGACGATTCCTTAACTACCGGGTGATGCGGGAAATAGAAGGATTCGCAATTGCTAACTTCATTTGACGGTACCAACTCCATGTGGTCCAGCTTAATATAATCGTTCATAAATTCATTGTAGGAATGACGCAGAGACATATTACACTTGAGTCTTCTTTCAAGCGAGTTAAACCTTTTACTCGCTTGTTCAAAGGATGTACCTAAATTTATGGTACTAGTTTTGAATGGAAGCTTGACAATGAAGCGTCCTTCCGGATCGCGTTTGAAATTTTGTTTAAAATGAGTTTCGCACGTCAACTCATCGGTAGATAAGTTAATTTTATGAGGCATTTCCTCTATAACCCAAAAGCGTGCTATCTGGTCTTCTAAGGAACTATTCTCTACGGTTGTAAAATTGCAGGATGGTTTATGATCAGATTTGTTAGGCCTATTCACGTTTATTGCACCGCCGACAACCCATCCCAATTTCGTTTGTTGAAAGTGAGGATGTTGTCCGTTCTGTGAAATTTTACCGCTCTCTAGCAATTTCCAAAATAACTCGGCTCCAATAAGGAGATCTACCGGCCTACGCTCCAAGAAGTACGGATCCGCTAACTTAACATTAGGTGGAGTAAAAATGGTTGTCCCGTCAACTAAGTCGTTTGGTAAAGAATCCGTAACTTTCGGAACTACGTAGCAATTAAGATCAGCCATAAAAGAAGGTTCCAAACGAGATTTCATGGTAATTTTAGCAGCCCTAGTTATTGTTGAAACGGTTTGATTGATTCCTCCTACCGTTAACTTGGTTTTCTCTAATTTGACATTTAATTTCTTAACCATGGTTTCAGATAAGAAGTTGGATTGAGAACCAGCATCCAAAAGAGCTCTACATTCAATAAATCGATTGTTACTATTTTTGATTAATACTATAGCCGTGGAAAGAAAAACTGATTTGTTTGGTGCAAATGAATGGCTGTTCACAGTATCTATAGCATTGAGTGAAACCTCTCTATCCACTTGGGCATTTAATTGAGTTTGATGTAACAGACTATGATGCCTTTCCTTGCATTCTCGGCAAGAATATTTAGATTTGCAGTTTGTCGTTAAATGATTACCATTCAGACAGTTCAAGCATAGTTTCAGCCTTTTAACTTGAGTGCTACGATCATTAACTGATAAATTTAAGAGTTCTGCACATTGATAGATTGGGTGCTCACCTTTGCATAGGTAGCACCTCACATTGCCCTTCGTTGAATGGTAAGCATTCAACGTCGGCTTGCTTGAGGAAAATTTATTTACAGGTAACTGTTTTAGGTTAGGTTTATACATATTACTTACGGAAGCTAAAAACTGGCATCTTTTCTCCAAAAAGTCTTTAAATTCCGCTAACGTGGGCATGTTTGAATTATCCAATTTAGCTTCCCACTCATTTTTGGCACCATAATCTAACTTACTATTGATTATGGTTATCACGATGTAATCCCAAGAATCTACCGGAACCTTTAAGACCTTGAGAGCTTCCAAATTGATGGTTATTGTGTCAAGCAATTGACGCAATGATGACTCCGAATTTTTAATAATATTCGGTGCCGAAAGAATAGCGTTAATGTGATCCTGAATAATTAATCGCTCTTTTTTAAAGCGTTTTTCTAAAATTGATAAAGCCGTTGAGTAATTAGCGCTCGAAACAGATAAGGCCTCGATGGCCCGAAGCGCTTCGCCTGTAAGGCACGAACGCAAGAAATTGAGCTTTTGGCAGTCGTTCAGAGTTTGATTCTTGTTGACTAAATTATCGAAATTATCGAAAAACGACAAGTATTCTGAATATGCCCCGTCGAATGTAGGCAACTTAATTTTTGGTAAGATATTTTGGACAACTTGATGAACTTGATCTTGAGGATTATCAGATTCAGTCCCAGTCGGGCTGGACACGCGTCTCGGAGTTACTGCAGGTAAACGCCCTTTAACTATATTTTTAATTTTTACCAATACATCATAATATATGGTTTCAAATGCTACAGATTCGGTGTCTACACTTGTGTCCTCCGGAGGACTGACTTCCCTGATTTCAAATTGAATATCATCAAACTCAATAAAAACCTTTTCTAGCGCCGTTTTACGTACTTGCAATTGTTCCAAATCATCTTTCTTGTCAAAGGTGTCTACAAATGTTTTTATCTTCGTAAGCTTGCCTTTGATGTAACCGCGCTTACTAACTAATTTCTTGAGGGCTTCCGTTTCCGCCATCTCAAAAAATGCTAGGTATCCGCTTTCCAACACTTATGGAAATAGGGATATACGATAAAGAAAAGGAATCGAGACACTGACCTTTTAGTTCCTCGGGTTCCTTGGTTGGGAGATGTATGTCGCTTGACCCTGCCTTGATGCTCCGCTGATGGGCTGGCTGGTGGACTCTCCGCTAGTTCACTGTGGCACTTAATTATGCGCTCGCGATTGTATTTCGACGTGATTTGATAAATTTTTAGTAAATCCGGTTCGAAGATAGACCAATGTTTAGGTCGAGAATAGTGGACTGTATGGTATGTGTTGGATTTGAAAATAGAAGTGTCACCAATGCGTAGATCTTTATTTTCTTAAGATGACGTCGTCTCTATCAGAGAGCTACTTCTATAATGATTCACAAAGCATGCGACCAAGGCGGGGGAGGTTTGTTACAGGTAGATTTCCCACCCCTACCCTTGCCTCGTGGTCCAAGTTGGGTGCAGCGTCAACAAATAGTCTTCTATAAAATTCTCACAAAGCCATGAAGATCCGCGATATAAAACAAACCTTTTCGTAGGGCTTTAGGCGCTGGTAGGCAGTTCGTGCCTATTTGTTTGGCGCCGAAAATCCGTCCCCTCTTAATTCTGTTCCTGGAGAACCCGGCAGGACCGGGATGCAATCGTATCGATTCAGCCGGTGTGAGCGCACGAGTACTTGCAGCTGGCGGGCACGAATTCGTAGGGAGGGCGCAATTAATAATAAAATAATCGTTTTATGAGCAGTGAAGCCAAGTTCCGTCGCTCGCCCTGTTTTATGGCCGGGGATCTTGAAATAATGAATAGAGCAGAGAATGGGCCAATACATCCGCAACACAAATATTACGTTACCTAGACGTAATCGCATTACGTTCTTCCAAGTAACTCACAAGCAATTACTGGCGCGATGTTGTCGTAACGAATCCACAATATTGCCGTGGTGCAACGCCCATAGCCAGTCTTTAATAATTATTGCATCGGACACCTCCTAACCGAATAACCTGCAGTTTATTATCGGGATGGGGGCATCGCGAATGGAGCGAGACGGAAAACTGGGAGAGTTTCAAATCAAAGAGCTTTTGATAATCTGTCGCTCTCACGGCTCCGCGATTGTAAAGAATACTTTTGATTAACACAACTGGGGCGCGCTTCCCTGTCTCCTTATCTCTGATTCAAATTATTCACATTTCATTTGCGGATTGTTCTGCTTCGTTTTCGGGACTTTGACGGCTCGACGCACAAAAGGCTTTGTATTTAAACCGAAATCTCATGACTAATTATTACAATCACCGAAAGGACGAAACAAGAAAATAAAACACTTCGGGTGGGTTGAGGCAGTGCTTAGGGGAAATTAGTCACCGCGACATCCACTTTATTGCTGGATTCCACGAGCAGAACGCTAATCGGGTTAAGCGCCAAATGAAGCACTGGCGAAAATTTTATTGAAGCCAGTCAAGTTACTTGGAAATGCTCCACCTAAGTACTTCTGCGCTATAACTGACGTTCTTGCGATTGCACTGCTACTCCCGACATTACCTACACAACTAGAATGGCATCCGGAATTCCCGGAAAACCAGAACAAACTATTAACATTTATAAATACTTAGCTTCGATCTCGAGTTAGTGTTATAACGATTCGTCGGAATTGCATCTAAAGTTCAAATATCTTCATTTAGCTCAAACAAATTTGTAAAAAGTAAAGAAGTTTGACGTCACGAGGCACAGAATCAAACTGGCTCATGAAAAGTAACCACAGCTATAATCATTTTATAATTTTTGTGTTCTTTCGAGATCATTATAGAGGCAGCTCCCGAATTGAGACGACGTCACCACAGCGACATTACATTAAACATATTATCTGCGACGCTTCTATTTTAATACCTATACAACTATACAGTCCACTTATCTCCACGACCTAAACATTATGTACTGTACATTTAATGACGTTAATAGTCATTATGTTTCACTTTGCATCTTGTTCTAGAATTCGAATATAGGAAAACCTAAAATATAATAATTTATCCCAACTTACCCTTATACTATGTTAAAAATATAAACTAGAGAGCTTTGCTCTAGAACCTCTAGCATTAAAAAATTATAAAAAAAATTAACTTCACTGAATAAGTTTTCAGCTTACTTTATTTTGACTGTATACCCTGACTCCTCTCTTTTCCTCTTTTTCTCCATTGTAACGTTTTGAATACCGTTATTGGTTCATTTTGATAGCCCCCCCCCCCCCTAAAAAGTAAAGCTAAGAGCTAATTGCCGCTACCGCAGACACAAACTTTCTTCTCGTTGTCTCGTGATTTATTGTTAAATGTTCCTTCTTTCCTAAAACACCAATATTAGAAAATTGTATCTATTGTATCTCGTCTAAATAATTCATTTTTCCAAATTTAACGGCGTCATACCAACAGAATTGTCAGTTCCATCCAAAGTATTAAAACCAAATCTTGTGTGCACTTCTCTAAAATAACCAAGATTAGCATGCAATATGTTGCACATCAAACGCTGATTATGTAACGCTGCTTACGCCACACTTGCAGCCTAAAGAGCGTCTTGTCGTTTTAAGAATTCCCTGTTGTTGACATCTTTTTTACATCTCGGTCAAGACTCGCACAGTTTGGGGATTTTAATATCCTCAGATTGGCAAGGCACTGATTAGAGAAAGCAAAAAACTACAAAGGTTCAGTCGAGTTTTGGTGATAGCGTTGCGAGGGTGGTAGAGTTTTGGAAATTTTGGTTTATGCCAAATTTAACGAACACCCCGCAACAATTATCGTTTTATTGCTTATCGTTACGACTCGAACCACTGTTTCGCTTTGCTTTTCGTAGAAACCCTCCGACATAAGAGGTATGTAGTTTTTTGCTTTCCGCCGTAATGATGTTAACACAGGATATTCCAGGGTTTCTTGCCGACCGCACTAGGTCGATTTCTCGCCGACCCCACTGGGTCCACTGCCTTGCCGACCCCATTGGGTCCAGCTTCGATTTTTTTAACATCGCTTTTCGACGTCTTTTTTGAGACCTCTACAACGCAGGAAATCTCGCTCTGTCACTCGCTGACGACGACACCGACCTCCAGGTCCCATAGCCAGGTCCACAAGGCGGGCAAGACCAGCACCAGCTAAGTCTCAGCCACCTTTTCGCTTTTAATATCGTTTTTTCTAATATTTTGTCGATTTATGTGAAGCCTCTTAATATCGATATTACGACGGCCAAAATTTTGTTGTTCAATTACCATTCAATTCAAATATTATTTAGTCTTCGTTCCGCCTTCAGCGGTTACTGTCAATATTTCAAATCTTTTAAACTTTTTTTATTAATTAGCGTTTTTTTTAAATTTCAATCCACGTTTCCAATTTTACGTGGGTAAAACTTTTAAAATTGGTGGTGCCCATATTTTCCTTTTTTCGCGTAAGACCCACGACCCGCTCCCGCTATAAAGGCTGCCGTTCGCAAAAGTAGCGTTATTAATACTCAGTAGTTTTAACGTTACACCATTTGTTTTTCTTTCTTTTTTCTTTGACTATCCGCTTTTTCTTTTTCTCTCTTTCTAATTCTTTTCCTCTTTCCCTCCCTTTCCCTTCTTGTTTTGTCTTCTTCTCCTTCTCTCTGCTCCTTCTCTTTTTCCCTCTCTCTCTCTTTGCCCCTTTTCTAATTCTTTCCTTTCTTCCTTTTTATCTCCGTCTATTTCACTTTCGCTTCCTTTTTTCCATTCTCACTTCGCCTTTTTCTCTTTTTCTCTCTCCTTCTCTTTCACCCTTCCTTTCCTTTACTCTCCGTCTCTTTTTTTTATTTCCACCTCTTTCTCTTCCTTTCTTTTCTTTCCATCTCTTTCTTTCTATCTCCTTCTCTCTCTTCCTATCTTTCCTTCTTTAAATGGTTCTCATTTGTAGTTCTTTCCGTATAGGTACTTGAATATATCAACTCGAAATTTCCATGCAGGATTTAATCGAGCTATAGTCTTATTTCTTATTTTCATAATTTTTTTACCAAAATTTTTGTTTTGTCTGACCGCTATTCGTTCTCAGCATTATTGACCTTAGTTTGTACGTTGTGATTTTTGCTTTTATTAATTTTCATTAACTGATTCGTAGTCATCTCTCATATTTTATGCTATCTTCTCTTTCCTTACATCAGCAATACTAAGTTGCTCTTAACAATCATTAGGGTTGTTGTTCAAACCTCAAAGTTTGCAACTTTGCGTGAACTGTTTTAGAAACCATTAAGAGAAATTATTATTCGTATTTACGTTGCTATTCTTTATCCTCTACCTGTTCTATTCCCATTCCCTCAATTGTAGTTTTCATAATAAGTAAGTAAGCACTCATTTTTCACATTGTAATAAGACACTTTAGTTGATTTCTACTCGGAAAGGCAATATAGCATTTCCAAGGGTTCTCAAGTTTCTCTGCAATTGTTATTTTGCTTCTTGTTTCAGCGTTTTTGGCCGGAGATGCTGTTGTACGAAGTGTTTAAAAATTGTCTGTTTAGTTTAAAGAATAAACAGACAACGGCATATTAAGATAACATAAGATACTGCAAAGTGTAAAAGCCTTCAGGCTTAAATAACCGTGACTTTTTATCTGGTTGAGTTGACTATTAGGGCAGCACTACTCGAAATGCATTTGACAGAAACAATTCAGATAGTTTCTCAGTTTTCGCTCGAGCAGTTCTCAACAGACGAATGCAAATAGGGTTGGGTCATCCAAAAGCTCGATTTATACGTCTCCATCAACACTCGGCGACGAAGTTGAGATGTTTGCTTGCCATAATAACGTCGGGAGCGAAACCGATAATTGAAATAATATCTCAATTCAAATAGAGAGGAAGAATTTAATTTAGACGGCGAGCCATTTTTTAAATTGATACACGGTTCACTCGGTCCGTATTATATACCTGCCCAACTCTACGCGCTCCACTCCCGCAATTATTTTATCCAATTACGGGAGTATCCGATGGAATGCTCTCGTATCGAATCATTCTGGATTCAAGAACAGCGTACAAGTCCACTACAAATTCATTCCTGCAATTCGCTAATGAGCGCGCCGCCGTGCCCGCCACCAGACCTGGGTGTTCTTGTGCTTACTTGTTCCCATTAACGACACTCGTTCGTTTCGGATCTAATTTCGCTAATTAATTATTTATTTCCGGGGCATTAACGGTCTGGTTGCTTAAACGTTAACGGCTGAAACCAAGCAGGCGCCGCATTTCCCGTCGTTAGGGAACAATCGTTCTCTAACGATTTTTTCTTTTTTTTTGTTGTTGCGTTCAATTTAAAATATTTCCCATGCAGCGAAAGGTGTCGTTAACATCTCCATTCCAGTTCGTCACCAGTTGCTACAATCCAAATAAACAAAAACGAACCAACGCCGAAATCCGGTTCCGTAACGTCAGATTCACCCGGCGCATCCACCATTTCCAGCAAGCTGACAGAAGACCGGCGTCACTCCAGCTTCGGAAAAACATTATTCAACATTTATTTCTTAACAGTAATTAATAATGAAAAAGTTCACATCTTGGTTTAAAAAAATTATTGAATCTAAATAAAAATTGGACATTTTTAACAACGACGAGAGCATTTCCTTGAAAAGTTTGATTTTATTAGCGTAAACATGTGAACCAATTTTGAAGAGGTGTATTTGTAAGACGAGCCGATTCGGGCGACAGGGTCTTTCTGGTTCAGTCAGTCGATTCCAAACACCTGACTGGATTATAAGGATTCATTTCCTCCCAGACACTAACGGCCATCAAACCGTTGCAGAAATTATTAGCATTTATATTTATACTTAATTATTGCAAAAGGAGATGGAAGGAGTTAAACCTTTATAATCCCAGGTATTAGATTTTATGAAGTAGTTAGAAATTTTCTGGCCGCTCCACTACGGAGGCTTAATTAAACTCTCAGTCCGATATTTATTCAGGAGCATTAGAGATTATCCGATATCGCACAATAATTTTTAATGATGGATTTAACGCGGTTTCGTAAAATAAGACGGCGCGTTATTACGATGATAAGTGCACGTTCTCGCCATAAAGTTAGGAGCAATTTAAAAACGTTGCGAGTTCATTCGTTATTTCCTCAAATTTGAAAGCACTAGCATAAAGACGGTTTTAATAACCCAACCTTACAGTTTCCTTATTTAAATTTACGTCAGGCGTTAAATCCCGTCAGCTTAAACGCTTTCACTAAATAGGGTTTATTACCATTTCAAAACGCTCTATTCTTGCGACGGTTAAACGATTTTTTTTTAGCGATGCACCCGCTAGAACGAAAAGGCAAACCTGCCTTTAATGACGCCAAGCCATCGATTGCCTCTGCATCAGATTAAATAGACAGGTACCTACACATCTTTCACTGCAAATCGATACTAAAAACTCGGTCTATATCAACTGGAGCTACGTAAAAAGTTCTACGGAAAACTATTCAGACCTGTAAGATGGGAAAATAATCGTTTTTATAGTTTCTCTTAAATAATCTCTTTTTGGAGCCATTTTTCTAACGCATCTTAATATCCTTAATCAGTGGCGTAATAGTTTTACAACATATATGTGAAATAGATGGCAAAAATTTAAAGGCGTATAAATCAGGTCAAATAATGAAGAAAACCTCAGTAATATTTTTTTGGTAAGTGGCCTCTAAGTAAAATGCACCCCCTCGACTGTGGGTGTTGGCAGATAATTTATTTAATTGAACATGCAGTAAAATTTTCAAATCAGACGAAGATGATGCAACCTACCAAAATGTAATAAAACAATCTTTTTCTTTAAAGAAACAAGAAACTTCATAATTTAAAATCAAAAACTATGAAAATGGGCATGGAAAATAGCTAAAGCTATAATTATCTCACTCCCTCCACCCCCTCCTCTGTTTAGCATACCCCCCAACTGAATTATAGTGAAACTCAAATTTCATCTTTTTAGGCTTAAAACCATTAGACAACCCACAAATTTTCATCTTCCTATCTTGAAAGGTTCGGGAGGAATCAAATAAAAACCATTTGCTAGGACCAACAGTCGAGAGGCTGCATCTTCCTTAGAAGCTACTTATCAAAAAACTGTTACTTCATTATTTGACCTGATTTACATGCCTTGAAATTTTTGGCACCTATTTCAGATTCACCCTGTAAAATAAGATCGCTTCCTTGCGTAATTGACTGAAAGACTTGTAAGAAAGAAATCCCTATAGGCTAGTTGTACGTACAAATTATCTTCTATTTGACTAAACCTGGTTCAGTTGCTAAGGTACTAGCAATCTGATTGGCTATATCTTAGCAGCTAATCTAGATTTAACTGAATCCTAGTTCAACTCCTTTCGTAAAATCCCATCGCAGTGTAAATTTTGAGGAAAAGGTTAAAATTAATAAACTGCTTCAATTCTGACTGTGAGATCTATCCGGCCATACCAATTTAAGTCTTAGTACAGTTAGTATACAGTGATGCGGACTTTGACCCATTTTCATAACTTTTGCGCAGTAGGGGTTTTGGCCCATACATAATAACACTTCTACATAGTGCGGGTTCTGGTCGATAGTTAATGACCTTTAGATATCACTAGGCTTTTAAGAGGGCTCTTAGTAGACCTTTGCCTCTAGGGGCCCAAAGCTCTACTCTTAATAGCCCCATAGTAAGCCAGAACCCACACTCATCATTCATCATTAATCAAAAAACGATATCATTTGATAATCTTGGTAAACAGATGATTCCAAAGGCCAAAAGTTTAAAAATAGTTTTAAAACTTTTACTCTTATGTACAGTTGACACAAAATTAAAAAAATAACTCCTCTAGAAAAAAAACAAAATTTGCATCCACGCGATAGGGAGGAGTGGTCTAATAAATTTCAACAAGAAAATATTTAGAATGACATCAGTAATAATAACCATTGTTGCTTTATGGGAGCCAGTTTTCAAAAGTAGGCATTCACGAACCATAGTGACCATAAACCTAGAAAGTCTCACTTGGGTTTTACACTGGGTAAAATATCGTTCTTTCCACTGGACCCCAAACAAATAGACGTAGAAGGTAAACATATTGCACAACTGTGTTGATGTGTTGTTGTAGGTAGAAATTCTCAGATTTGAGCCTATAAATATGAAGTTTTGAGACTTCTTATCTTACGATGAAAATTTACTGCTTTGTTTCATTTCGATAGCGTGCACTGTACTTGAGTAAAATTGATTAAAAAATTATGTGACGTGGCAAAAAACTTAAACCACCGTGGACCACAAAAACAGTTGTTACCTCAATCTTTATTGGGCATCTGATGCCAGATATCAGATACATCAAACGGTAAGGGTCGTTCTCTTTTTAGCTACCAAAGAAATTGTCATTATAACATTAATTGATACAAAAAATCTGCAAATTACAATCTATTACAATTATTATGATTTTGGTAAATTCCTTTTTGGAAAAACATCAATATTTCTGGAAAAATTTTAAAGTTGAAAATTTTCAGGTCAAACGGTCAGAAAATCTAGATCCAAAAAGATTGTGGCAATAGTTTTTTAATCTCCACGTCATAAAACTTCTTGGGAAAATATTGCGCGTTACATACTGTATAGATTTAAGTATACCAGTAGTTTAAGATGATATTGTAGTTTATATTAATTATTAATAAGAAAAATTAGAGGTCCAGAAATTTCCTTAAAATGTTAAATAAATTGAATTAAAACTTTGCAGACTTTGCAACTGAAGTATTTGCATGAGACGTTATCTTAGTCTTAAAAATACATATTCTTCTTTCATTTTCACTTAGCACCTTTACATAAGAATAATGCTCAAATAAAAAGATCCATGTATTAAGAAAACAACGAGAATATAACACTATTTTACCTATCTAAGCTGAAAAGGTCAATAGCGCTACGGTAGTCGTATTCAATTCTCGTTGTTAGTTCCAAACAACATACGTCAATGAATTTCCTACTGCTATATTAATGCACTACTGCACAATAAGGATTAGGTATGTAAATCACAGCTAATTTGAAACCTCATGCAAGATACATTCTGTAAACTGTATGCAGAGTATACATGTGCATTTAGATAATAGAAAAAAAAGAGCTGACAAAAATCCGCGTTATCCAAATAGAAAAAATATGAAGTCCTCTCTACAGGATTGGAAAAACCGCACAACAGGTAAAATTCAGCTTTAGTTTTGTAAAACCGGCTCTGTGGCTGTGAATTTCTGATTCCTGTTGACTGACTGCATTTAGGATTCTCATACGTGCACCACCTGCAGCGAAAGATAAACTAATGTCGAGATATTCGATACTTTTGCCCGCAGGATGAGCTGGCGTGAAATCGGGGAACCCCACTCCATGAACGTTAATTCCTCACGACTACGCCAGCTGTCGCAGCACGTAACTTTAAAAGTTTAAACTATCAACTTAAATAAAACTCTGCTGGCGTCGCAGTCGTGAAATGATGCACGTGGAGCGTTCACATCTTCCTGCAAATTGTAATTTCATTCACTGACGCTCATTTCACGCCACCGTCGCTTTTCCTCTTTCAGCTCGTCATTAATATGCCACTGTCTACCTAACGTATAATGTCGATCTTGCGGAATCAACGTATGGCGGCACCAAAACGTCGAAATGCTGGATATTTTCTGGCCATGTATTGATAACGAAACATTTGATTTGATATATGTTCCTCAACAGCGGCCAACATCAAGAGGGCTTCGGCTATATATCACGGCAATGATTGAATTGATGGCTTTTGTGTTGACAAATTCATAGAGCAGTTGTTTACTCGTCGAAGATTTAGATCGGCGTTGTCAGAATTAGCTGGATTAAAGAACAAGGTCCAGTAGAAAGATAAATAAATGTAGCTTAACCCACTTGGGGCTGTTTCAACCGGTAACGGGCAGACCAGTAATGGGAAAAAGTGCGTACAGATTTCCAAAATTTAGTAACACACCTTACAACCTGCTCCAAAATTTATGAGCAGAAATTAGGTGAAGACCGTTACATCTTCATATTCAGAAAGACATTTCAATTCAAATATTGGAAATTGAGTTTTGATTGGTTCCGACTACTTCCCAACTGTCAGATATAGCTGAAGCAATTGAATTCACCGAATGATGTTAAAACAATCAATTTCGAAAAATCGCTGTGGATTTGGTTTCAAAAATTGAACTTCGCTTCGAAATTGGAGAAAGTAAATTAAAGAAGGTGATCTGTGTTCGGGTCAATGGGGGATGCTGCCCGCATGCGGTACAGATTTGCCTCGTTTTCAGCCTTTTGCCCGGATGGCAAATCGGTTTTGCAAAACGCTGATTCTGAATGTCCGGGGGTGGACCTACACCAGTCTCACTTGGATGGCAGGTTATCGTGCGGTTCAAGAGCAATTAGTAACCGCGCCTGTCACTGTCTGCTGTCGGCCACGACAGCTCCTCAAAAACTTTCATGAAAATCGTGAAATGGAAACGTTCTACTTTATGATTTTCCCGCTTCATTAACTCCGAGTCCGGACGTATTTAGCTCAGCAGGCATAAATTTAACGAAAGGAAAGGGTTTAATGCTCGGCAAATTTAAACCGATACAGCACCGTTTCTGGGGAAAAATACGCAGTCCTAAATGGTCTCGGCGAATGACAGGCAGAACAGAAGTAATTGGGGACAAAGTTGGATCTGCACTGTTGGAGGTCTTCAATGCTTTTGAGAAAAAGCGGGTGACATTGAGAATATTTGATGCAACTGAAGGCATCGACAAGAACGGTCAAGAAAGGTAGCGACGTCATCGCTTCCTTTCATAGTCATGCCTAGTGATGATTTGATTGAAACTTTGCCAATGTTATTAATTTTAAAAAGTAGTTAAAACGATCAATATGTGCAGTTAAACCTTCGTCTCTAATCAGCTTCTGGTTAGGGGTTAATGGCCCGTACAGCAAACAGTTAAAAAAATAGTGTTGCCCACACATCTATCTCTTTCTCGAAATCAGTACGAAACAAGCCGCGAGATGAGTGAAATCCGGCCGTGTTGGCGTCGAACGTTTTATAGCGTCGTTGGAGGGCGTCCGAACGAGTTTGTCGAGCGCACAACTATTCGTAATGGGTAATCTCTAAGGACACTTAGAATAGAATACTACAAATAAATTAGGTAAATAAAAAAGCTACCCTACCTTTTTGCCATCTAGTTCGTGAGTGCCCTGGGCTAAAACCTTATCTACGCTAGCCGGGTCGGTGAAGGTGATAAATCCAAAGCCCCTATAAGACAACATAAGATAACATTACTAGAGTAGTAGAGTAACACATAGAGATAGAGATAGCTACGTGGGGCATTACTACGCGTTTAAGGTTTAACTACTCAGTTCGGTGATGTGTTTTTGGTAATTACAGCACGACACCAAGCCAAACGTACCTGGGGGTGAACAATCTGGTGACGCTCTCCACGCCGAAGACGGCTGACCCGTCGCAATTGCTGAAAGAGAATCACTCACTTCAAACCCCCTCTTATCAGTATCGTGCAGTTCTACCTCTAGAAGCCACTAGTCTACGGTCGCGGCGTGTTGTGGAACTAAGCGGTTGGGAAAAGGGGTGGAACGGGGACGACAGACGCTGGATCACCGTGTGACGGACGGCGACAAATCACGTAGAAACACTTGCAACAGTTCCACCAAAACCCTTCACAATTATCCTATATTTCGCGTCCTTAAAAACTGCATAGTGCAGTTAGTCGAAGATGCTGGAGTCGAAATAAAAACAAGAAGTAACCTCTATAAAACGCTTCTCGGACGTAATCTCTCCTCAATGCCGTTTGCACTTTGCGCCGACTTAATCAACTCACCAAGTTGCATTCATGAAGGCCGATAGTGTCGGAACGCTCGAGTTGGAAGAAAATTGAATCGGTAAATTTAATAAGCTTGTTGTATTTTACGATGGTGTCGCATATTTTCAAATTACATTAAATGAAGCCCCAATAATTAGTTTCAGCCTTTTCGACAACGTTCCTTTAATTTATAGTATGGAATAGGAGCGATCCGGCGGTGGTAACTGCACCGCAATCGATTGCACCCAAAACTTATAATTGCGTTTTAAGCTCTTCAATTTCGTTTGAAAACTACACCATAACACTATTCTGGAGTATAGCTTGCCAAATTGTTAAGTCCGAACGACACTCACAACGGGAATTGGGCACGTTTACAAAGAAATTATGCACTTAGAAAAGATTGCAGCGACAATCCGAACGAGGCCGACAGCTCCGTCTGGTTTTTGCTTTCTTGCAACTGCTCCTTCGCAGTGCATTTGACCAGCTGCGCAACTTGTAACAGAACTCACTTCCACATCAATGAAATGATTTAGTAAAACATTATAACCCTTGACCCTCAATTTCCTGTCGCGTTGTCAAAATGGAAAATATAATTTTCTTTGAAATTACATTTCTTGTGGTAATCTAAAATCATCCAATGCGTAAAAAAGTAAAACTATCCCTAGTTTGCCTACAACAACCCTGTAAGCGAGCATGGAGAATTCCTGCTCTTCTTCGCCTGAGTAGGGAACGTCAAGGGAAGATAATAGCCGTTTTTTACGGCAACACTGTGGCCTTGTCACTTGGCGAGCGTAACCGACTCTCAAGGAAAGATTCGTCCCGCCGCTTCGATAATTGATTCGAATTAATTGCTTCACGGTCCGGATTTGATTGGAATGCAAATCATAGTCGGCGTGAAGGGCCGTAATATTGAATTGCCCCGTAAAATTACAGAGTCGCAGTTAAATTGAGGCCCTGCGTCTGAGCGTGACAACGCCGATGGTGTATGGAGAGACGTGTGTGGTCCCTGGTCTTCTTCGCAACCTCCGCCTCGACGTTCGCCTATTGGTCCTAATGGCGTTACCGTCAATTCATAGCAAAGCTGATGTAATTATGTTATCAGGCGCCCGAATATGCCCGGATTTAGAGCCATCATAAGTCCGTGAGTGCCAATCTCAATAGATGTTCGCTGTCACTCTCATTACGCTCCTACTATGAAACCGTTTTACTTCACTGCCACATTAAATTTAATCGAACATCAAAATCTACGACAGCCCCTAAACTCAACATATGTCACTAATAATACGCTTTAAACACGATAAGGCGGAGATTTTAACGTGCAAGCCAAACAGAAAATAAAGCGAAGCATCGAAATTGGAGCGAAGCTTGAGTGAGATGATTTAATAAAGGAATCCGGTGCACTGGCACGAACGACAATGGGTTCGTTGATTATGGTTGTCGAGTAGTGGGTGCATACGTTTGCATTTATGTATTATTAACGCAGATAGGGATCTGGCTGTGTGATGGGCAATTCTGAATCCATACAAGATTAGTATCGCCGCCAATATTGGTTTACTCATTGCAGGGCGGTGAAATTGGTGCATTTCCTATTAATTACGGTAATCGACTTCGGTCGATCACCGTGAATCATGGCCGCTTCGAGCCAAAGTCATTTAACTTTATTATTACCAATGCGGCTAAGACACATCGAGTGCCGACGTTCGCTTTTACTCGCTTTGATTTTCCAATTAATTTGTAAATGAATGAACTGGAATTCCCCGCAATTAAAACAAACCGAAAAAATTTCTAACGGGACAATCTGAACCAAAACCAAGGGTATCTACACTAACCCTAACCCAACTAATTAGGTATGATGAAAAAACTTTGACAATGTCTTGGATGTGTTGGATAAAATTAATCGATTTCAATAAGTAGTAAGAGCGCAAGTTGGATCTGCACCATAAATGAGTTTTACGATGTGGTTTAAAACGGAAGAAGTCTACTTAAATAATTTGGTGGAAGATTAAAAAGAAAACCCAAATTCCTGTGACTGAAAAAAATTTATTAACCACTAAAAATGTCCTAACGCTACAACCCCATTAAAAATTCCAAAACGGCCATTACTTTTTTTTTGATATACGCGCGTACTGCGTATGACGCAAGTGTCACTTCACCTGTCAGTTGTTCAATTCGGTCCTTTTTAATTTTGGTTATCAGTGTTGCCTTGTGTTTTTTTCGATATTCCGCCAAACAAATGGAGACTCACAAAGTTGTTCCCGATGTCATTGACCAGGCTCCCAGTGGACCTTTTGCAAAGATAAGGTACACTGGTGATCTTGTTGTTAACCTTGGAAATGAACTGACTCCAACTCAAGTTAAGGACCCACCGACAATCACTTGGGAGATCGAGAAAGGTGCTTTGTACACTTTGTGTATGACTGATCCTGATGCTCCAAGTAGGAACAAACCTAAATTTAGAGAGTGGCACCACTGGCTGGTTGGCAATATTCCTGGAAATGATCTTGCAAAAGGGGAGGTTCTTTCTGCGTATGTTGGGTCAGGACCACCCCAAGCAACAGGCCTCCACCGCTATGTTTTCCTAATCTATAAGCAACCTGGAAAAATTGAATTTACTGAAAAGAAATTACCTAACACTTCTGGAGATGGTCGTGGATGTTTCTCAATCAAGAAATTCGCGGAGAAATACAATTTAGGACGTCCAGTATCTGGCAACTTCTACCAGGCACAGTGGGACGATTATGTTCCAATTCTCTACAAGCAATTGGGGGCTTAAATTTAATGTGTAACATTTAGTAATCAGGGTTATTTTGGAAGTTTGAAGCAGTAAATAAAATATTAAAATATTTTCCGTAATGGTAGTACAATCTGCTAGACAAGAACGTCCTCGTCCATTCCACTCCTTTCCTTGAGAAATCAGATGCAAAAAGTATGGGTTAAAAATCGATAGAAAAAGATAAGAGTGATTGTCCAAACTGTGTACGTAAGTGCATTATGTCAGATAAAAGAGAGCTATAACTGCTTGTCTTGCTACAGTGCATTTTACAAGCTACACAATTTCGTAACCTACTGTTGATTAGCAATTATGTTCAAGTTCCTGCTCATAGTTGTGTTATTGAACCATTATGAACGAGATGAATAGATATAAGAACCACTTTCTGAATATTTCTACGCAGTTCTGCATAAAGTGGTCTTGATGATTAAAGTTTCCGCGTCAGCAATTGTTAACGGAATACTCAGTTCTACGGTTACTATATACAGGGTGATTCACATAGCCCGTCCATTAGAAGTTTTTCAACTTCCAGTTGGATTAAAAATTTGAAACTTAGAAGGCAGTCATTATCAGTCATGCTCATTCTATCTAAAATATTTTGAGCTCTCTAGCTATACAGGGTGTGCAAAAAGAAAAGTTGGTATCAACTTTCTTATTTTAAATGGAAACGTACCATTTTTTCTACATGGTCTAATTGGTCTTCCGACTCTGAGTTTTTATAACATTTGTTATGTAAACTTATTTGACAATTTTTGACATTATGTTAATTTATGTAAAAAAAGGGTCAATGTGGTAGCTTACGAAAAAATTCGTATCTGGCAGACGGTTCAGAATTTATAAAAGCTAATTTGTAAAGTGCTTAGTTCAAAGTCCAGACTAACTTCTGATGTCTTAATGGTGGATCCATCTTGTACCATATGGGTGCAGACAATTTTCAAATATCGCAACCAAAAATGGTCATTTTTTTTCAAATGGCACCTACAGATTTTTTTTACACCACTCGATAGAAAATTGTATTTTGGGATGAGTTACTTAAGCATTCCCCTTACCTAACTTCATCCCCTATCAAATTAAAAATTAAAATTTAGAAATTTCATCAATTTTGCACAAGATTTTTTGGTTTTTCAAGTATGCCATGGAAACAAAAGACAATTGCAACAATTTAATTATGAAATAAATATCTTACTAATTTTATAAAACAACAACAACAAAAACTATCAAGAACCATCTTAACAAAATTCTAATGTAAATGCTCAATGTGAGCATCATTTTGATTACTACATTCTATCATTTTATATCATTGTGTAGCTCTTCTTATTTCCTTGGTGTCAAGACTGTCAAATGCTCTTATTATTCTCCCGCTTAATTCCTTTATGTTGCAAAGTGGTGAAATATAAACTAAATCTTTTATTCGACCCCAAACATAAAAGTCTAATGAGGTAAGATCTGGAGATAATAAGAGCATTCGACAGTCTTGGTCCCAACGAAATTAAAAGAGGTACACAATTTGTTAAAAATGGATTAATAGAATGTATGTAGTAATCAAAATGGTGCTCACATTTAACATTTACATTAGAATTTTGTTAAGATGGTTCTTGGTAGTTTTTGTTGTTGTTTTTTTTATAAAATTAATAACATATTCATTTCATAATTAAAATGTTGCAATTGTCTTTTGTTTCCATGGCATACTTGAAAAACTAAAAAAATTTCTTGACAGGATTGATGGAATTTCTGGATTTTAATTTTCAATTTGATAGGGGATGAAGTTAGGTATAGGGAATGCTTAAGTGACTCATCCCAAAATACAATTTTCTATCAAATGATGTAAAAAAAATCTGTAGGTGCCATTTAAAAAAAAATGACTTTTTGACCATTTTTGGGTGAGATATTTGAAAATTGTCTGTGCCCATACGGTACAAAATAAAACTACCATTAAGATATCAGAAGTTAGTCTGGACTTCGAACTAAGTACTTTACAGATTGGTTTTCATAAATTCAAAACCGTCTGCCAGATACGAATTTTTTCGTAAGCTACCACATTGACCCTTTCTTTACATAAATTAACATAATGTCAAAAATTGTCAAATAAGTTTACATAACAAATGTTATAAAAACTCAGAGTTTGAAAACCAATTAGACCATGTAGAAAAAATGGTACGTTTCCATTTAAAATAAGAAAGTTGATACCGACTTTTCGCACACCCTGTATAGCTAGAGAGCTCAATATATTTTAGATAGAATGAGCATGACTGATAATGACTGCCTTCCAAGTTTCAAATTTTTAATCCAACTGGAAGTTGAAAAACTTCTAATGACGGGCTACGTGAATCACCCTGTATACTTCGTGACAAGAGCTGATGATCCCAGTATTGTTTTGGACCCTCTATATCAGATATTGTGGGTAAAAGACCGTTGTGGAGGTTCTTTGAGAGTGAAAAATAATGTTAAGAGATGATCCTTTCAGCGCTTGACGAAATCTTCTATTGCGAGTAGCTCTATATTCTTATAGCAACAGAAAGGTAAAGTGCCTAATTTTTTGCTCGATACTGTACCTTAATACGATTCGTACCATATTATTGGAAACCCGGATGAGCATACTTTTAATACTTTTTAGGTAGGTAACATAGTTTTTGGCACCATTGATCTACCGTTTTATATGAATCTTTAATGTGTTCTTCACTTTGCAAAATTTGCAAGCCACCTCGCAAAGAATGCAAAAAGACCTTTGGTGCTGATATGCAGCACAATCACGGATGAGTTGCCTTAAGCACACGTGATAGATTTCTTTTGTTTCTTTCGTTTTCTTTGAACTTCGCTTAATGGAATCTAAATCATTAACCTTTAAGACATAAATAGAATCTTAAGAGCAACATCCAAATCTCTATCTCCTCATCTGTGCTTGAAACCGAATCTTCCTTCTCAACCTGATGCCTAAATAATTATCGTTTTTCTCCAATTTCGTTTGTTGTCAATTGTGGACTACTCTCTTTCGACGTTCTCTTTGGTAATGCACAATACCTCTTGTTTGTTCAGTTATTGAGAACTATCTATAATTCCCTGTCAGTCCCTGTCAGTCCTGCACACGTTCATCACATTTTCATCACATTAATCGAATCAAAGAGGACTCCTAAATTAAGTTAAGTTATCCCTTACGTTGTCACATAGTTAAACTACCATCAAACGAACTATTATCAGAAAACGAGGAAAAATTTTCAATCAAAGCCACAGCACCAAGAAGGCAACATAATAAAGAGAAAAGTTTATGGATTTTTTTCTTCCTCTCTTCTTTTGCTTCTCTACTAAGGGTGTTTTTTGCTTCGGGCATGGGGGGCCCGGCTGGTCGCCGAGCCGCACACTGAGGCCAAAGAGGCCCTGTTAGTTAGTTGTTAGTTTTCTAGAGACCCCTTTAGAGCATGCCTGTGCTCCTGATGAAGCCCAGTAGCCTGCTCATAAGAGCCCTCCTGATTTTGAGTCAATATTTAGAAGACAGTTGGATAAGTTTCGTTTACGGCGTAGCTAGCATTAAGAATAAAGGTCTTTTATATATAGCACATTCCGGTCGGCAAAGCACCCCTCTATAAATAAGATCCCTTTAGACAAGTCGCAATCGTCTGATATTGTCTGAAACGTGAATGTTAATGCACGGGCGATAAATTCCACCTTTTAACCCGGTTTCTATTAAAGTCCTTCTCTTAAACCGCATATTCCGTAAGATTTAGGGTTAGATGAGCACGCATCTTCCGGAAGCCACCCTAAGTGAGTTTTTGCCCCTGTGTAAGTAAGCTGCAGTACATCATCCCGTACCCGCAGCCTATAGTCACGCCGCCGCGGTTATTTATTGTGAACAAACACGCAAAATGCCCTCATGTTAGAGAATCAAGTCACGTGGCCGGGCCGCGGCATTGTTTAGATAGCGGCCAAATTACTGATCATTCCGCAGACCTTTTATACGCTGCGCCGTGCCATGATTTACCGACGTTATTTTTCATACGGGATTTCACGTGGTTAGAAGGCGGAAGCTTTAATTTTTTTTTTCTTGCAAGTCCTGACGTATACCTTTGAGCCGGAATTTTAATTAAAAATTTTCACGACAACGCATGAATGGCGCCGGCGATAACGCCCGTTTTATCAGACGACATATTTATATATTAACGTCGGTAAGTAAACAGTTTAATCCGAACGAAATAAGGCGTTCTTCGGGCGGTTTGACAAAGGACGCGCCGAGACGGACGAGCGCCGACAAAAGCGTCCTGTAAGACATATTTCTCATCAAGGATACGTTGACAAATGCAGCAGCTCGTCCTGGTAATCAGGACGAAGACGCAATAAACGTGCGCGCAACACTTCATTCCATGTTCAAACTGCAAAGAATTTATACGTATACATTTGTAAGACACTCAGACGGAATGGGTGTGCTCTAATGATACTCTGAATGTCGGCAGTATTTTCTTTTCTTCGTAATGAAAGGGCGCCCGGTCTCCGTCGCACAGGTAGCTGTGTCGGAGTAATGAAAATTTTTCAACCGCTTGCGGCAAAATCTACAAAAGCCAACTCCGCCACCAAGTCCAAGAGAGACTCTAGGAAGTTGACCAGAATCCTTACAGCCCAGTAATAGTGGTCATCCAAGACCGACCGAAGCTGTGTCGGCAAATGGAGTTTGCTGACTGGATTTCTGACGACCAACGGGCGTTGGTCTTCTACGCTATCTAAATGTCGAATTTTACCCTTAAAATACTTTATGCAAACGTTGCTCGTCCACAATGAGGTGGGAAGCGGTATTTATGCTGTATTTTATCTACGAAAATTGATAAAAGTTGGGCTGAACTGTTCTGCAATAATTGTTTTCCAAGGTGCGCTTTGTGAGAAGCTTTTGCAGTTGACTTCTGTCCGTTCGTAAATATTCCAAAGCTCAACATTGCTCTCGGTCGGTTATGAATGTAAAAAGACGAGTTTTGAATTATCGACTGGTCTGTGGCGAATGACTTCCGAGTGCCGGAATTATTTACGTCGGATGACGGTCCATCGGAAGCGCAAAAAGAGCAGCAAAACGCCTTCACGGCAAAGTTTGTCGTGCACATTCATTGCAGCCGTCAGTTTTCTGGGCTTTGTTGTCCGAGCCTGGCTGGCGAGTTTTAAAGTTGTTGATAAAATTGAATCTCAACAAAATGGCAAATAAAGTCGAATCAGCTAAAGCGAAGCGGAACGAGTTGAACAAACAGAAAAGTGAAAACCAACTAGTAGGGTGAAATTAGAGCGTAAACAAGGCAGTTCTTTGGGCTAAGTGTAAATGTTGCCGCAGCTTATCTATGTGTATCCTATTCCAGTGGCTCATATTCTTCAGATAACGCGGCTATCAACACACTAGATTACGAGCGGAAAGTTGCGATATACCCTACCCCAGTTTCCCCAAAAGCTCGTTCGCTCGTTTCTATGACAGAGAAATTGCGCCATTGTTTATTAAGCTCACTCGGTGTCTTGGCTTTGAAGCGTGACGAGAATTCATCGTTGGCAGGTCGGCCCGTTTTTTGATAGAGTGCCGCCAAATCGGGGTCCTCAACCCTCAACAATTTTCCCCGCCGACAGCCGACAGGTGATGTTTCGGGTTCTTTTCCCTTCTCCGTTCGGATCGATTAATAAAATTACCATACGCTTCCGGGACGAAACAAGACATTCGGAAGAGCACATTTCATTCGAACCCAGTAAGCAGGGAAATGTACCGAAACAAGAGATCTGTCTTGATCGTCACTTATGCTTCGTCGGCTGTTCCACAACCATCTTGCTTTTGCCGCCTCAAAACCTCTAAACACCCCAGGAATTATTGATAAGGACAAAGCAAAAAGTCGCCTGTCTAATTGAATCGCAAAACCCGGGATGATGAAAATCGAAGCACTTGACGAGCTTATAATTGGGAGAAAGTGAAAATTAATTTCATTGGGAATTAAAACGCAGACCTTTTTCCGAAATCGCAGCTGGCGCGCTGTTGATGATAATTATTGAATTAGGACGCCGACGCGAAAAGAACACAAATAATTACTTGGGCATTTCGAATTTCAAGTTTTGCCGATGGTTAATTGGCGCGCTGTTTAGCATTTAAATTGACGTTCAAGTTAGCCGGGCGCTTTTTTAAATATCGTTAACGCCGTAATTACGTTGTTGAATCTATTTGGTAATCACCTCTTTACATCAACTACCTGCCGTTCGCCCCAATTGGTTATGCAAATTGTTTCGGGGCAGTTTTACGCGACCGTTTGTCCCCGACGTCCCCACATCCTACCGAATTATTATAATCGACGACAATTACCCCAACAGCACAGACTAAATTACAAGGAACGGGACAATTTCCTTCACTCCAAAGCCACAATTTTCCTTATTTTTCTTATCCGGACTCTCCAAGGAATTGCACCCTACCATGCAAATGTGCATTCGAAAAACAAACGTCAATGCTTCCATCAGAGTATCTTGCCGGTGCTTTCCACCTGGCAACTTTTGCAGATGAAAGAGTGATCGCCACGCTGGTTTAATGGGACTTGCAAGACCCAGATGGTTTCATGTGCATATTAGTTCTTTACTAGGATCCCCGACAAAGCGTTTCGATCGCATCGCCTTCAATGTCGACCGAGTCGACTTGCATTTATCGGTTAAACAAAGAGTTCCGACTTTACGTATGTAAGTTCGACTTTGAAGTAAAGCTGAGGATATAGTGCGAACAACCATGACATTTATTATTAATTTATTTTATTCTAGTTTGATTTCTTTGTAGATTTGTAGCATTTTTATATCTTTCAAAAGCTCAAGATGCGACTAGACAGTCTCAAAATCTACGACCGTACACGTGTCGTAGAAAAAAGTGATGGCTTATGATGGCTTGAATAAATGTAGTGCGGAACTATACAAAAGAAGCTCCGGTTTCAAATCCTGCGGTGATTTCGAAGTAATAGACTTTGAAGAGATTAAAGATGTCACTCTAGTTAAAACGGGTAATAGAAACTTATTAAAACTTAGAATAGAAACTTAAAAAAATTAAGAAGCTTCTTCCAAGGAAAAAGAAGCATCTCTGACAAACTTTCGACCGAGCTTTCGTCTAACATGAGTGCCATCAAATCGCGCGCTCCAGACACTACTGATCAGTTAAATTGTAGTAATTTTTAATGGGTCGTATTTAACAGTCTACCAAATTTACCCAATATTTTCATACCAAAAAATACTTTCATTGCCCAAAAATACTAAATGCTCACCAAAATTAAGAAAATACATAATCTTAAAGCGACAAACTAATATTGACATAATGCCAAAATAACTTTTGTTGACCATAAATACTAAATGTTCACGAAATTTTATTCCGCATTTAATTCTAACATAATACCCAGATATTTAATTTTCGACAGTGTTTTATATTATTTAGCAGTTAAAAGTACTATTTGTTAATCAAAAATACACACGCAATAAAATGTTGCGCAAATGGTAAATAATTTTATGCAAAATTATAGATGTAGATGTGCTAGGGCAAGGAAAATAAGAGTAAAAATAAAAGTGGTTTGCACAAAAAAAGATATTGATTTCCGTAATATATAAATGCCTTGCTGTAATTGGCTTGCATTATGTAAAACGTAAAACTTCTTTTAGTGGTAATTTCTAATCGTGCTTTTAAAAAAAAATACAGGGCCCTGAACTGACCTAGTACAAAACTTTTTTTGCGTGCTTCTTGTCTGGAAGCGCAAGCGGCAAGGAGAGATGGGCGAGCATATTTCATTTTTGGAGTAATAGAATAATTATTTGACGTACAAATAGTTTCTTTGAGACACACTTAATATAAATGGATAGCGCAAATATTTATTAGGTATGTTGTACAGCACGGACGTGTAACTTGAGCGTTCTAAATTTGGTGAACATTTAGTAAAATTGATAGACATATAGAATTTAAAATGTAAGCAATGGTAAAACAATACGCAGCATAGTTATTTTAGTGGTGATGTTCTCATTTTCTGATGTATAATAATTTGGATTTCATTTAGATTTTTTGATGCTCATTAAATTTTCTGGTGGACAGTGCAAGGAATGCTTAGTTTAATTTGGTGTACATTATATTTGTTCCCATATTTAATTCATTTAACCCTGTGTACTACAAAGATCGAAATAAGTAAGTACCAAAAAATTAAAAACCTCCGTACTGTTACTAAGTAAAGTTATCGGTATCGGTGCAGCTCAAGATCTAGCTCTCGGCTCAATCGTCGGTGTTGATATAAAATATTACTATTTTTAAAAAAATGCAAATTTGCAAGAAACTGTGGTTGAATCTGAGCTCGCCAGTGGCTAGTGGGCAAAAAACGCCAGTAGGTCCTGGTCATCGATGATGACTGTCCATTCTCTGCTTCGATATTGATCAGGACGCACTGGGGATCACCAGACGTAACAAATGTGCCATCATTCAGTTCAGTGCCGTCGGCGGCTAACAAAAATAGTTTCGGCCCTGATAAAAATTGAAACCCGAAGTGCACCGGAAAATGGTCGTCGCCGAATCAAACGGCAAAGTGGTGTAAGGTACGAAGCGGCAACTTTTAAACCCCATTTGTGTTCAATTTAAAGTGTCAAAGGAGTACTAAATGGAAATTTATTACGCCATATTTTACTTTGTTGGCAAAGAAATGACGCGAATGTGAACGGTGAATGTACGCCATGGGTGAATGTGTGTGTGTATGTGTGTATTGCAATGAAAACGCGGAGGCGTTACAATCGATAAAACCGCTGTTTTTCCGTAATATTTAACCACCCAGGAATTGATTGTAAAGACGAATAATTAATGAAGAAAACCTCGGACGGTTATGTTAATGGCGCCGTTATTAACGCAACATTCTTGGGAAATTTGTGAGGAAAAGTGAAATATTTTTGGACGATTTATCGCGAGATTCTAATTAAGGCCGTTGACGTTTCGACGCCCTTAAGGAGAGACGTCGTCGTTGCCGAAAATTGCGTACCTGTGTCAACAGCCGGATAACAAGCCAATCCTGGGCCACTATCTCCGGTGATCGTTGCCTGGCGATTATTTTTACATGTTTTGTTAATTTGGTAACACGTTGTACATTAGTTGTCGGTGCTGACAAAGGTTAGTTAGCACGCGAGCCCAGCACGCCAACTTGATGAAAGCTAATTATATGCTTATGATAGTACATCACATTGCACTTAATCCACGCAAAAAATCCCGAAACGCTTCGTTTACGTCGGATGTCAGGTCGGATTCCGAAAATATCCAGAGAACATTGACTGACGGAAAATATTCACAATAACCTCCAGGTCAGTTACAAATAAACGAAATCGATTCGTTGACAAGCCAGAACGGTAACAATTCTTATATTTGCGTAAACATTATGATTTATTAATTTTACTGACCAACATAATCCCACAAGGTTATTGATTTATTCAAGATATGAAATGTTTATTTTTGATTGATCTCTGTAATTTTTTCAGTTATACAAAAGTTGTAGCCCTTAATTCAATAACTTTTCTCATTACTTCGATTTTTTCTTGAATATCACATAAATTAAAAGACTAAAATTTTGAAAGTCTGCTATCATTATGTATATGTTGTATTATATTGATATCGCCTCAGAAAACTGCGTCGATAGTCTTTATGTTTTGCGACTACTTCCCTTAACTGCTTCCTAATGATCAAGAGATTCAAAAAGTTTTTGCGTTAAAAAAATGCGTCAATCAGAAGTAGTCATATACATTCTGTAAAGATGTTGACTACAACGCCAGAACCAACGGGTTGAAGGTAGTATGACTGATAAATACTGATGAAAACTAAGTCACCAACCACCGTGCATGTTAGGACTTTAATGCTGTATTCAGAATTTCTTCTTTACATCAGGAAAGTAAATGTATCTTTCTACATATCAGCATTATCAACCACCTTGCAAAGAAGTCCGTCAATTATATGGCAAATATTTGAGGATTCTTAAATAAGAAACATACATAATATGCACCAAAAGGAAGAAAATTTTCTAATTAACGAAAGAAAGCAAAAATAATAAGAAAACATTTCGAGTTTGTTCTTGGTTTTTATCTATAAAATATTGGAAAATAATAACTATGAAGCTTAATTCTATTTAAAAAAATACAAAGATTCGTTGATTACCAGCATAGAGAAGATAAAAACAAATTAATAAAAATCTTGGCCTTCGCAAAAAATGTTACAAACGGGACTTTCCTTGTTAAAATTATTAGTCTCAACTGCAAGAAATAGCTTCCCTATCTATAGTTGAGCTTTTTCCACTTTTTACCAGTCTTTGTCTCATTCTCTTAGCTTGTCCTCCTGTTCCAGTTTCTCTTCCTCTCTTTTCTAAAGTCTCCATGACTTTCTTCCACGGCCTCCTTTATTCTTTTGTAAGATGATTTGCTTTTAATTTTACTTATTTAAAAATATATCTTTGTGATTATAATGACGGATTCGGAAGGAAATCCTTAACCAACACATACCGCATATTGAAAATTTTCTAAAAACCTTAGCAACAAAGCCAATGTAAAATTTTGAAACTATTTTTGAATGTGGTTTTCTGCAAAATTCTTCTGCAATACATCTATAATACAGAGTCATTCAGACTGGCAGAACATCCCGGATATTCGACATTAATACCCAATTTAGCGTTTTACCGAACATTACCTACTTTCACACGTACACGCACTAATGTGAGAGAGCCGTACCACAAACATAATTCATTTGTGGATACACTTGGTCTCCCAGCGCTACTGAAACATAGGGGAATGACATGGAAAGTTATACCTACTTTCTTAAATTATATCTTTCCAAATAAAATTTAGTGAGAACGAAAAACTAGACGCGAATTCTTAAAAAGAGGGGCACGGTTTCATGTAAAATTGATAGTTAAAAAGACTAAAAGAAGAAAAACAATGTTACCTTGATCGGGTTTTGAACCTCATATCTCATGTTTGAAAAAAACGGTCTGACCCAATAATTTCTTATTTCTTAGATTTTGATCTTTAATTAAGGCCTTTCTAACCATCATGAAAGCGTGTCCCCTCTTTACAGAATCTGTGTGAAGATTTCTGATTTTTACCGAATTTTATCAGGGAATACACAATTTATGAAAATAGGACCGATAATTCTCCTATGTTTCAGTTGCGATAGGACACCCGGTATATGTAAAGACAAATAGAATAGAAGAAACAAAGTAGGTACTTTGATACTGCCCTTTCGACTTTCAGTCATCATTCACTGCTATTTTTTGAATGCTATATTATTTGAGCATTTCTAGATGAGTTGCATTGCCCAACACAAAACTTGGAGCAATTCTCGCAGCTATTGGTAAACTTGATATCTGATTTTTGATAACAATGTCCCTTCCGGTCCTTGCCGTCAGAATGGGTCTAGCTCAATCATACCTCTCAGATGTATTTTTCAGTAGTGGCCCGTCACATTATACGCTTCCTTCTTTTTCATTTTTGTCACATTAGCCGAATCCAGGTTCCAACTTCCTTTTCTTGATGTAGCTTTTAGGCCGGCAGTGGTTCCCCCCAACTCCCCCAAAATGAATTATGCATTTGTGCCGGAGGCGCGACTGGCTCGTTATTTCCGATGTTTGGTCGGTTAAAGACTGAACGAGTTTCGAGTGGTAAAAATTCGCGTCGTTAGGACCGTAATGACTCGTTGTTTTTTTTAGTTATGTGGGGGCCGTGCACGCAATCTGCAGTTCGATTTCCGTCAGAATTATGGCTTAATTCGAGCAATCACGGCTCCATAAAGTAATTAGATTTAATTACTTGTCCCCGCTAGCTACGACGACGCCGCTGCCGTGTCTGCTACCTGTGACGGTTAATAGTGCTCGAATCATTCGCCGATTACCCCCATCGTCTATATTCAAATTGGTCGTTTCAACCCTCCGATGCATATGTGCGGTGGCAGAGGCGACGAAGCTGGAGATAATTGGATGCGACTGTATTAAAGTATGTGTTTTCGTTTTCCTCCCCTTCCTCCAAAGCTGCATTCTTATCCTGAAATGCTGACCGTGAACTCTTACTCAGTACCACTACCACCTTATTTCTTGGCCGAATGGTGGTGGAAGATGGGTACGTGCACATTGGAGCGTGAATGATACATGAAAATAGAACGAAGAAGATCTCAGTGACTATTTATAATCACTTGTAGATGTGCCTTATAATATTCTATGGTCTTGGTAACAAAAGTCGTTGCGATGGTTTCTATGAGTGAGGATCTTTTAATGGAAAATACTCTATTTTGTTGCCACCAACGGCGATGATGTTACTGATTTTTACATTCGCCTTTTTGGAGATCGGCCACTTGATTCCTCGCCTCACCTGAGTCAGAACGGAGGGATGAAAGCTGTCAGGGGATGTCTTGGACCAGAAAAAATTTGTTTTGGGCAAATTCCTCTGGTGAGTTATGGGACGGATTGGGGCGGTAGTAACGAGCCTTCGCGTCTTGCGAGTTATTATATTGTCGAAAGAGGTCGCACACGCCGCCGTAAATTGCCCCTTCGTTTACACAGTCCAACATCCGGGCTAATGCGAAAAAATATCGCCGCAATAAATCAGAGCGGGGGCTTCTTTTTGCATCATAATATTGCCAGTTCGTCTTGTAAAGATACGTGTATTATGTTTCCGCGGGAATCTACACCGAATTGATAAATCGCCGCAAGCTTTTCAAACTATAGTAATATTTTCATGTTTTAGCCACTTAACGCTGTCGCTTTACACCCAAGTTATGGTAGTTATTTACACTTACTTCATCACGGAGCTCTTTATTAGCACAAGAGTGTTGACGTGTATAAATTTCGTATGAACTACGAATAAATCAGTTAGCAGAGAGAGTTGGAAGATTATTTTCGGCAAGCTTGCAATTTGGACTGTTTCAAAAAAAAAAACGGTGCTTTGTTCAAAAGTAATGGCTGCTGTCAAATAATTTCGCACCTGACCGCCACCCCTTCGCCCAAAAAAAAAAAAAACAAACAATCACGCCTGTTGAAGTTTTTCCCTAAATCTCGTTCTGAAACACAACCTTATAATTATCCCCTATATATCAGAACCCGCTTCGTTATTGCGTTTCTGATAATTTCGACTCAATGTAAATAACTTAGTTAATTCCTTATAGCACAGGTTAGCTTTTTAACTTGCAGCCCTAGAGTCCTGGCTCGACATTATAGGCCTGTATTCCGGGCGCGGCTTAACGGTTATTAGTTTTGTTTATAGTTTGCTGTCGTTTCGGTGAATTGCCGCCACTGTTCCAATAAAACGTTTAATTACTTGTCAATGGCAGATTTCTATTGCCGGTTGTTATTAGAACCGCAGTAATGCGTCTCTGGGGTCATCCACTCGCCCCTTTTTACTCAACTCGCCCCCTTGATTTACAACACGGATATTTATCCACAAAATCGAAATCGTGGTGTAAGTTACTTCACCAATGGCCGATGGGGTAGACCAACGATTTTCCACTGCTAAAACGTTCTTAACGAAAGGTCATTAAACTAGGCTATTAATTACCCGTCAACTTTACTTGACAGTTAATTATACGAACTTGTGATAGCGGCTAATAGGTCCAATAATATCGCGGTAAGCTGCGATGACTGCCGGGTTTATCGGTGAATTTTGTTACGCCCAAATAGCCCCCGTATCGACTAAACAATTTTTTTAATCACCGAAGTGCCAAATTTTAAATGTCAACAACAGATGCTTCAGATTTAGTCAGAACTTGCAGTAAAAAATTAATTTCAAAATTTTTACCTACCCTTAGGTAGTTTAAGGGATGGAGCAACTTGCAGATCAATTACGGAAAAATGTCTGCTGCTGTCGTCCTATTATCGCCATTTCAACACATGCAATCCCAAATTCACAATTAGTTGGTGAACTTTATCGTGTCTAAGTCCTTGTAATAACACTGCAAGACATCTTGAAACTTTCCAAACCTCAATCAATACAAGTAATTAATATTCAAATTAATATCGGTTGCAGCCCAAGCCATTACGTCGTTATTGGTTTATAACTTGGCCAAGTTTACGGTTTTCGTACGATTAATCCGCTTTATCGCGACATTTTTTCGGTCCGTTTTACACGCCACCATTACTCAGATTTTATTTCCCTTCATGTACAGATTAGCGTGGCTCTCTCGCTTAAAAGCTTTGTAGTATCACGACCGCGCAAAGTTTTATATCTGACAAGTACAATGTTTAGGAGTGCAAAACGCATAAAGATAAAATTCAGCATCATTTGACAGAGTTATAAATCCGGATTAGGAAGATACAAGCACTCTAATCTGCCGCAATGGTCAAATTCAGAGACAAATAGTCATTTTTGCTTCAGTGAGCCGAACTCGACATTCGTATTTATGACATCTGGTGTGGAAGGCAAACACATTTAACATCCCTGCTGTTGACGTTGATCCTTAAACTTGTACATTGTCCAGCAAGTATCCTGGCACGGTGCTGATATGAGCGCACTCTTTCAAGACCTAAACGTATTTGTGCCTGCGCCAGGACGAAACCGCAGGACACACGAGATATTACGTAGGTACATACAGGGATGGTGCGGATTTGTTGCCTCACCTGCGGTATTTAATTACATCCTGCTTTTAAACCCAACGCCGAAACCGGGACCGAAGCGATAATTCATTCATGACTTCATAAAATCGGCACTCGCCAAATTGAAAAAGAGCAGTCTCGGCGCACTAATCCCCAATTATTCCGAAGTAATCAACCCATTTTAGCTAATCCTTTCTCCCCGATAGCAAGAAAAAGCGCTCGAATCTCAGCCAAAATTGCGAGCCAACACAGCAACTTAAAGTCCGCTCCATATAACGAGGCAAAGCAGAGACCATGTGGCTCAGCGCCCGAGTTAAAACTTTTCTGAAGGGTAAAAGTGGAGCCAATTTTGAAAAATTCTACATAAAATTTCAATTTCACAACGTAGAATTTTCAAAAAAAGCAGAGCATCACAAAATATTTAGACTATAATTCAAAAGAATATTTTCAATTGAGAGCAGTAGACCATCTTATCGTGTCAAAATGACGCGCTAGAGTAGCAATGTTTCAGTAAGCTTCTACACACATCAATGAAACTGTTATCGCTATTGCCAGTCTCTCCTCCTGGGCCTCCTGGGCCTCCCGAACCATTTTCAAGCTTATTACGGTGTTTCAAATTTTATTTAATTTTTTTCCGGTGCAAGTGGTTTTTGATACTAACGTTCCTTGAGAAAGTAAGCTCTAGCTCAAAAGATTTAGAAATTTAGAAGTTCCTTTCTCAAGGTTAATGTTCGTTCCTCCATCTTTCCCTCTCTCGATGCTTACAATGTTCGTTAGTTTAGATTCATGGGCGATGGAACAAACTATACATTGTCCAACTATTGATGTTCGGTGAGAACAGGTTCAGGGCTGAAGGCCCAATCAGATTCTGACATCCAGCAACTCTATTTAGCCATCTAAAGTACGCACAACACAAGACACAATTCCATCCGCCACCTTTCTGTTCACTATATGGCCAAACCTCTATACTTCAACAAAAATTCTAATTTTGGACGTGTCCGCATATTGAAATTGGTAAAATATGTATAAGCACCCAACCTAATTCGCCCCAACTGTATTAAGGCGTTCCTTAATTTCCTCCCCATTTGAATTTCTCCATATTTTCGTCCCCGCATAACTTATTTGCTTGTGTATAGCCCTATCCGTTTTGTTTAGTTCATAGTTATAGCACGAACCTAGATATTAATCTCGTTCGACAGTTTTTAGAAACTATTAATCACTCCTCCATCCCTACTGCTAACAACGTGTGACACTTAATTTGCTCCGCTTCTTACTTATACTGCAATTACGAATACGAATATCCGTCGTCAATCTCGTGCCTTGATATGTAATTTTGTTTGACATTTTCTGACATTTAAAAAATCCAGGACAAAAGTTCCAGCAGCGACGTTGCAATTGGTTGAAATGTCGTATCGCAACGAAGTTTTGCATAGATACATATGCGGGTCTGATTCGGTTAGCTTAACCCTGGTTAGAAGACGACATGTAATGTAATGTTACAGATGGCGAAGACGCGAAGAGAGAAGAACAGAGCAATTGTAGTTGGTTGCATTCTGCAGACGACGGTGACACTGATATACGCCACCGATAATGAAACCAACTTACCATATAAACGGGCGCACTGGCAACTGGCAACCCGACGTGGTGTTAACTTTATCATTTCGTCGTCTGCCCGTAAGATATGACGATGTTGAAAGTGTGAACGTGAGACTCGGCACCAATTACACAAATCACGGTTTTTTAACAAGCATCCTGCACAAATTGAGGCTTGGTCTAGCGTCACAAAAGTAGATACATGTGGCCATAACTTAGCCGCTCTCGCACAAAATTTCTATAAAATAATGGAACATGTAGATTAAGAGTGAAGAATTTTTTCTCGTGGCCTTTCGTCAATTGAATCTGCTCAAATTAACACATTAAAAAAATTTACGTCAAAAAATTTTCTTTTAATCGTTTTAAATTTCTTTTGGTGCCGGTTCCTGTCGAGTCTCTTCGTCACTTTGGTCTTCACGATTTTTCGCGGAGTTCGGTTCGGCCGGCGGGTCTGACGAGAGGTAAGGAGGAAGACGATAAAAATAATGGATTTGCACCAGTTAGAAAACTTTTTCAGATAGCTGCCGAGCCTGGATCTGGCTTGGACCTTTCAATTTTAGCATAATTGAATCGCCGGTAACCGTCGGCGAGTTCCTTTTAGTTAATTGCGTCGTTCTGCCCCGGAAATCGGCGAAGATGGGCGCTGATAGATACCCCCTCCCCCTCCCAATTCCAGCAATGAACCAAAAAATTCGATCGAAACGGATCTGAGGTCGTCTCCACGGGCTTTTTTTCGTGAGGGGGGCCACCGCTGTCTGACGGCCGGGGAGTATATCTATCGAATGGTTGAGCCGATCCATCGACTGATTGGTTCGCGATGTGGCATGAGAGCCGGGGTATATGGATCAAGCGAAGGCGCAGCACATTAATATCTCTGATGTATTGATCAGCTTAATGCATATTTCCTTCCTACGATTTTCGATATTACAATTTCAGTTTAATTTCCTTCTGGCTGCTTGGGCAATATCGAACGCGGTCTGAGCTTCACATACGGGTGCAGGAGCGGAGCACCCAAAAAGCAATCCGCAAAGATGTTGACAGCCGAAATATGCGGGAGGCAACGGAGAAGGCGCACACAATTATGGGAAATACCGGAAACGCCCTGAGTATGTAGTCCTGAAAAACGCTCGGATTTCAGGATAACGCATCGGTAGCGTCAACCAAGTTTTCAACTACATCCACCGTTGCCAGTTAGGTTAAAACAGTCAAGAGCGAACAAAAAAATAAAATTTACACAAATGATCGGCCATTATTTGGCTGTAAAACATAAATTTGAATTTGCCTTAGTTATGTATATTATGTACATTAAAAAAAGCTTTAAGTAATTTAGCACGGCAATTTCATGTATAGACAGACAGCCTCGAATACTGGTTTAATTTTCGTCAAAAATACGTCTACTTAGCTACGAAAATTTTTGGCAAAGTAACAACTTGCCCCTGTAACAATCTGTTTCACTCTCCTCATTAGTCCTCATGTCTAAACAGTAAGACAAATTTCTAGCATGCAGTGCTTGTAGTGAAATGCATTTAAGAGAGGCAAGAACTAATTAATTAAGTCATTATTACATCAGGCTTGAACTCGGTCTCGTTGTTTATAAACAATTTCGGCGAAAGCATCCCTCTGCATAATTCACCCCTTGACCCGGTACTATTCTAACTTTCCGTTTGCCATCATCTCCGCTTCACTCGGATGTGTTTCGAGCGCTTCAATAAAACTCCACTTGTTCGTTTCGCAATATGAATATTTATGGGAGCTTTAGAAGTTTCAAATAGACTTATTTGGCGCTAATTGTGAAGTTGTCAGGATTCAATTATGCATCTGAACTCCTGCCTCTAATTCGAGCCTTCGCCGTCGCGCCGCTGATACAATTTACTTTATCATTACCCGCATAATTGCCATTGTCAACCTCAAGCCACCATTGCTGGAATCAGAACCAAGAAATGCATTGCAGTGGAGACCGTTCCAGTTCTTTACTCATTGGTTTCTATGCAAAAATTTTCACCTATTTCTGTGGAAATTAGGACAGTGAAATTTGAGGCGTCGTTTTTCCTTTTGGACTAGCGCCCGTAATTGTGTGGGCTGTTTCTTGGCGTAATTGCTGCAATTACCCCTTTGCCGAGATTTCTGCAAACACAAATATCTGAAACACGAGATAAATATTTACTTTTGCAAATTTGTTTGTTCATCCCGACATAGTGTAAGAATTATCCAAACATTGTTATGCTGCAATCATTAGCTTTAATGGCCTTAAGTGGTTACGTAGCGGAGAGACACCTACTGGAAGTTTCCACAGCTCCGCTTCCAACTTATCACGTCAACATTTTTGTGTTAATTTGAACCGTTTAAGTGATTATCTTCGTGAAAAAAATCGTAATTAAGTGACCCGGAGCCCCGGAGGCGGCAATCATCATGCAACTATTATGCAAAATGAGCTAATGTAGATGTCTTGATAACGTCACGTGTGTTGGCAGTCATAATTAATAACATAAGGCATGTCACGATTTAATTCTGTTAACTAACAAAAAAATTTAGTTCGTCTAAATCGCTCGCTTGTTCGCGTGCATTTGTATAAATAACGCCAACAATTTATCATATTGATTCATGCGATTAACAACCGGTCAAGAGCAAATGAAATCGCGAATCAGTAACACGTGTTACTGCGGAAATATGTTGTAAACCAGCTGAACTTCCGGTAAAACTGTCGCCATTTTTCCGGTGTTTGCCCCCGCTGCCATGTCGGCTCGGTAACGCAACTAATTCGTTAAATGATGAGATGGTAAATAATTTGAAAAATAAATGAATAACAATTTGCAAGAGGGTAAGGAAAAGTGTGTTTGATGTCTTTGATGTCGCACGCTTTCGTTGAGCGACGGGCCAACGTCGTCGTCTTGTTTGTTTAACAAAGTATTTTCTCAACATGTTTTCACAAAAAGCTCCGATATTTGTTGATACAGCAGTATTTCGATTTTCGTGTCCCATTCAGTAATTGAATCGGAACGTCGGAATTCATTCGCAGTTCGATCGCGGCAGAAATAAAAGGCCGCCGGCCCAACGGTTTATTAATTTAACACATTCTGTTAGATGCGTTAATAAATTCGGAAATGGGCTTTGCTTTATCCGGAATTGCAGAGACCATTTTCACATCCACATTTATGCACATTAGTGATTCAATAGAATTATGCAATTCTCATCCACGTACCTCTTCCAAATTGAATTCGGTCATTATCCTTTCTTTACAGGCATTTCAATTTAATAAACCAACCAAGATTTTAAAATAAATTGTAAAAGTTAACCAAATTGATGTCAAAATCAATCGATAATAATCAATCTTCTATTATTGACTTATTTCGCGGTCATTTTTAGAATTTACTTTAAAATCTTTTTAGTACCAAACTATGTAAGGAGCATAATTAATAATTAGTTAATCAATTAACTTTTGTGGATGCCGAGATGCATATTATTATTATTAACATTAGGTTCTTTACTTCATGTAAATTGCCACATATACCTACTTTTTTCCCTTTCCATCATATAAAACTTTTTTTTCTTTTTTGAAGTTTTCCGGGCGAAAAGATAAAAAGAAAATGATTCGTCTGATCGACTTGTAAACAACAGTTTTTGGAATGGTTATTTTACCAAAAAGCTTCGACTGGCAGTTTCTGTAGGTACTCTATGAGGACCAAGTTGACATTAGTAGACATCACCGGTAGACACTCTCTTTGGAAGTCTTTAGAATTTAGAATTTCGTTGCCAACATTTATCACTCTGGAAGATATCTTCATATCTGCACTCGTTTCAACCCTCTTCCTATCACCAGGTCAGATCCTTCTTGTTTTATTTTTATACAGGCTGAGTCCTTAAAAATAAGCACCAAATTGATCTCCTACTGTACATTTCCTACATCAACAAAAAAAATTATAAAGTATATTTGCCCCTTGTTTACCGTTTAAGCTACCTAATATATCTTACTTGGAGCTTACTTGGCTTACTTGGCTAAGAAACTTTAATTATTATATTATCATCATTTTGTAAATCCATATCGTATAACCTATTGCCTATAACTTCAAATATTATTTTGTTAATTTTTAACAATCAATGTTTTTGGTTTTTGTACTTCAAAATGTTAATAATTTTACTCCCTTATACATATAAATTTATTAAAAATCAAACCACTTGGCGTGCACTTTTGAATGTTCACCCCTAACTATCCCCATTTGAGTATTTAAATAGCTGGCAACCACTTCATTGCCTTTCGGTTTACAACTACTTAATTTGAAATTATGTAATGCTCCAATTTCCTAGTTGGTGAGTGGCAAGTGACTGCATGACTGTAGCTATAGTGAAATTGCCGACGTAGGGGCTAAGACGGCCCTGTGTCGTATATCCGTAACGTCTTGCAACCGCCCGCTTCGTCGGTAATCCGGAATTTCATAAGAAAGCCCCCGCAACTACTATAAAAATCTTTTTCGCGTGTTTTTTATTCGTGGCGGCGAATTTTCGGAGAGGGCGGCATGAAAAGAGTTTCCATGTAAAACGAATTCGGAAAGTTTCTACTTGGGATTATTCGGTTTGTTTTCGGATATCGATTGGCCCCGTATCGCTTTTGAATCGCGTTCACGTTTTTTTTTTTTTCGTCGGATCGTATATGAACTACTTTTCGCGTAATGAAATGTCTTTCTATTTCTATTTTTCGCCCCATCTGTGTCAATATTTAGTTGATCAGAAAAAGTCGCGATGCAATTATATCGAAGCGTCAAATTCTTCTTTTAGAGTTCGAGGAGTAATAACGCTTTTATTGCGCCATAAATCCACGTCAATTTTGACAAATTCCCAGTTTCAAGGATAAAAGTTGGTGGGGGTGGTGGTGATGAAAAACGGAGAGGACATCGAGGAAAGTTCTTGGTTTCACATGTAACTTACTCATTTATGATTTACTTAATTTACTGGAAGTTATTTTCTAATTAGAAAAGTTGGGGTAAAATGTGCCTTTTGCCAGATTAGAACGTAAAAATTATCTCTGTAAAGCAGCGGTATTACGGCTAACAGTTTAATGCCGCGATTAAAACAGTGAGGTTATTCCGGTGCAGCCACAAAATATGTTGTAAAATTTTAATGACCACTAAACTTAAGCTTTTACTTCGTTTATATCTTGTTTATATATTTTGGGAAGTTAAATTCGTTTCTTTTCCGGGTCGTTCAATTAAACGACAGCGCAGCGGATGTGTCATCCCAGAAGGTTACACTTTGACATTTGCCCCACTAGATTCATATAAGACCCCCATTTTTTTTATACCCGCAGAGCGTTCTGAAATGTTTCATAGGCCTGATGACTGTTTAGGTTTGCTAGTTAACTTCTTAATTTATTACATGCCGATTAGCTGACTTGATGGGGTCCAAGAGCCACGATTCTCCATTGTGTAGATCTGGCATTTTCCGGTCCTCGAGCCGGCAAAGATTAGACTTGTGCCTGAGGGACAAACTATCCTTTCGTTTATTCGCCCAACTTCACCTGCCTCGAGTTTTCGAAGCGCCGCATGGTGGAGTTTCAATTGGATAAGCCGGGAATACGCGACCCTTTACATATAGGTACGTCGCCACTGGTGCACTTCTTCGCCGCTCAACGCTCGGGCTTATAAAACAGTTTCTATTATGTATGCATTTCCCAGTCTACCACTATTTTACATTTTTAATGGAACACGTCTGTTTTAATCCGCCTGTTTATTGCGTTTATCTTTCACTCGTTTTTATCATGGGCGCATCCTTTCCGGAACGTGACGTGAACGTGTTTGTTCTGAATTAAACCTTTTTTTTGGTTGAACGTCAAACTTTCGGGATTGCAAGAAAAGTGCATGTTGGGCGAAAATTCCACCTTCGGATTGGCGTGACTCGCGTCCGCGAATGAAACCGGAGGATTTATTAGGTTCCATGTCGGACGTGTGTAACAATCATGTATTTTTATTTCAGTTGGTGCAATTTTGAGCGTTTATTTGTCGATAGTGTCTCCGAGATGGTGATGCACACAGATATTGTGTGCTAGGTACGAGATTCGTTGCTGGAAACAGCCACCTGGGGACCTCTACGCAGAGCGCTGCAAAGACCGTTTCTTCCAACTCTATATGAAAGCGATGGAGACGCGAAGTTTTTTGACACAACTATGAAAGCAGCGAAAGACCCGGGATGAGCACTATCGCGCATTTAAGCTTTACCAGAGCTTCACCTAATATTCGAGAAACTTTCCAAGGTTTGCGGTCGTTCTGGTGTCGGTGGCGAAATGAGTTATGGACTGGCGGGATCAATCAGCGATATGAAGGGGTACATCAATCAGTATCGCTTTTTGCCCTGGCAAAAAGTTGTGGGCGATCGGTCAATCAGCGAAATTCACCCCATCATTCGGCAACGGGCGAGTAAATTAGTCGGGGGCAGGCAAGATTAAGTGCGGTGACCGCCATGATAAATTGGCGAGTGCAGGTGATAATCCTGCGAGGTTTAGAAGTGGGTGCGCGGACACTCCTTCGGACCATTAGGGATAATCCAATCCACTATAGCATAACTCATCCGCGGGGCAATCAATCAATCAATGCGCGCTATCGTCTTGACAACGTAAATCCGATTTCCTCTCTGGTTCGCACTCGTCGCGACGCTGCCACCACCAGGAAAGTGATGCGTCGATACGATTAATGGTCTTGCATATTCGGACGCCTCCGCATACTAAAACCAACACGAAGAAAAACGTGTTGACGCAACGTGACCGTAAAACTTTGGTCAAGTAATTTAATTTCCTCCCTGTATCTTTGGATTTGAGTTATAGGGTAATTTTTGGTCGCGTTGCGGTTGTTGTTCTGCGACTTCTGGATGGTGCTAACTTCCACCGCCGCCCCCGACATTCTAAAGTTAATGGCACTTTACAAGTTGTTTGAATCGCGCTCGTAGCAGAACTGTCATAACCACTATTAACGTAACATTTCGCCTCTAGATTGGGAGGATGAACGAACCACTGGTAAATGGAAGCCACGGTCGGAAAGTTCGCACACCTCCATGCCGCGAAGCTTGCTATTCGCTTCCGGGGACATTAATTTCTGCCAAGTTACCATGTGACGCAGTTGCAACAGAAAAACTAACCTGTCGACAAAATGCCTTCCCTATTATTATTTTCACTTATAATATCCCTAGTGCATTGATTATTTCCGGAATTTTTTTTGAATGCATTTCCAAAACGTATTAATTAACCCGAGTGGAACACGAGGGCTAATTACGTTTTGGAAATGCATGAAAATAAAATTTTTATACAATCGTATCAAAATAGTACCATTTCGAATGTCATTTTCACGTTGAAATGACATGTTTTTTTTCACTATACTGTCAATTTTTCGCACTAGATACAAAATGTAAAATTAACTGACAAACACCTCAATTATCAATAAAATGTTGATTCTGTTATATCGCATTTCCTAGGAAACGAAAAATTGCGCAACTAGATTTTGCAGTAAGAATGTGCAATTTTATTCTTTCTTTTTACATTTTTAACAATTCTGGCCACGATTGTATAAAAAATCTTGTATGTAGTACGTTGCAAAATTCGTGTTTTTCGCACGCGACGTGTTACCAAACTCAATATTCACGTCTTGGTGCGAAAAATACTTTCATTTTGCAACTTACTACATAAATAGCTATTCCAGATCTTAATCCTAACGACACGGACATTGGTCCATTATGTCATTATGATGTCATTATCAATAAATAAATGATTTTGATTGGCTGAAATAATTTCCACTTATTAATTACATGCTAGGTGCAAAAATTTCCAAGAAATTTTTACATTGTCATAGGAACGACACCGAATTTAATTCTTCTATTGGCTACTTTTCAGTGTCGTGCGATTTTCAGGAAAAAATATTTTTGGGTTCAAATTTAATATAATATAAAAAAAATATAAAGATAAAAATAATAAATTTTAAAGGGTCGTTTTTAACAGTCTACCAAATTTACCGAATATTTTCATACAAAAAAAATACTTCCTTTCCCAAAAATACTAAATGCTCACCAAAATTAAGAATAGTAAACGAGGTACAAAACGTTTCATTTCTGTCGAGAGCTAGATAGCTTACCGAGACCCGTAGAGCCGAGGTGAGCTAATGCTCGAGACAGAAGGAAATTTCCACCGAGGTTTGTATACTATTTTATTCGCTATCATTTATTTTTGGCAAATAAACCAAAATTAATTTCTAAAATTTCACTCTGCGCTATCTACCGAGCGATTTTCATACTCACAGCAGGTTAAAAATGTACCCATTCTTAACCTAGGGAAGGAAAGTAAGGTCAGGAATGGATTGTCAGAAATGATTAACTTCCCCACTTCTTAAAAGATTAGGAATGGACATATTACCTATATGATTGCGAATAAAATACATAATCCTAAAGCGACAACCAAATATTGACATAATGCTGGCATTTTATATATTTTGTTTGCCAAAATAACTTTTGTTGACCATAAATACTAAATGTTCACCAAATTTTATTCCGCATTTAATTCTAACATAATACCTAGATATTTAATATTCGACAGTGTCTTATATTATTTAGCAGTGTTAAAAATACTATTTGTTGATCAAAGAAACACAAGCAATAAAATGTGCAAATGGTAAATAATTTTATGCAAAATTATAGATGTATGTACCTAGATGTGCTAGGTCAAGGAAAATAAGAGTAAAAATAGAAGTGATTTGCACAAAAAAAGATATTGATTTCCGTAATATATAAATGCTTTGTTGTAATTGGCTTGCATTATGTAAAACGTAAAACTTCTTTTAGAGGTAATTTCTAATCGTGCTTTTAAAAAAGAAATTACAGGGCCCTGAACTGACCTTGTACAAAACTTTTTTCGCCTCTTGTCTGGAAGCGCAAGCGGCAAGAAGAGATACGCGAGCATATTTCATTTTTGGAGTAATAGAATAATTATTTGACGCATAAATAGTTTTTTTGAGAAACACTAAATATAAATGGATAGCGCGAATATTTATTATGTACAGCACGGACGCGTAACTTGAGCGTTCTAAATTTGATGAACCTTTAGTAAAATTGATAGACATATAGAATTTAAAATGTAAGCAATGGTAAAACAATACGCAACATAGTTATTTTAGTGGTGATGTTCTCATTTTCTGATGTATAATAATTTGGGTTTTATTTAGATTTTTTGCTGCTCATTAAATTTTCTGGTGGACAGTGCAAGGAATGTATGGTTTAATTAGGTGTACATTATATTTGTTCCCAATTTTAAACACAATGTCTAGGATAAAAATGTTAAGCTTGGGAATCTGGCTTATTTGAAGAGTGGCAACTTTGCAAGTAGGTACAGCGTTTTCAAGTAACTGTTGCGGTTGAGGTTGTCGTTTCATTAACGTAAAATTGTTTGGAAAAAACTCCCGTTGAAGACAGCCGGATCTGGAAAAACCCGAACAAAAATAGAAACGAACGGCGGTGAGTGACGTTAAATGGGTCAGTTCAATGAAAGAAGACATCCTTCTCTGTATTTGTTCAGATATATGCAAGTATTTGATTTATGTAGAAGTCGTCGTATCGGCCACAGTTTGGTGCAGTTTGTGTAGCGTCAAGCCAATTCCACGTAAGTTCCATTCGTTCGTTCTTTATCGAACGTCGAAGGGTGCTACGCCTCTAAAACTTCGACTATACTTCATTATCCATACAGCGACTTCCCCATTTCTGATAACTTCTGATTGCTTCAGGACTGTTTCTGGAAGTCCAAGCGGACAATCCAAACACCTTCGCAGGTATATATGGTTGTAGTTCCCTCGGGCACTTGGATTCGTATGTACATCTGGGCGACTACTCCTTCATGCGGTAGCTATTCGAAGCAGGCATCCGGCGTCACGCAATTACCCACAAACTCCAGTTTAATTTCTGGTATGCCCCAAGGCTGTCCGGATCCCTGTCCAAACACACATCACCGGCAAACTATATTTACCCTGATGCTCTCCCCCCGTCTTGTCGTCCTCAACGTCACTTAGGATTCCATCGCTGCCCGTTCCATGGATAATGAAACACACCTGCGTCGATGTGTATGTTCAACGTCCGTTCATATCGGAAAAACATAACGTCGCTGACACTAATTGTGCCTAGCTGATATAAAAGGAAACGAACGCATCTTGTATGGAAGACGGCCGTCACGATGTTATTGCAACATTGTAGCCGGCTTAATGTACTTAAGAAACAAATGTTTCGAATCTCTAAGACACACCGGGGCCCGCCAGGTACGATAACAATTACGCGCGCTTCCCATGAAAACTTAATGAAAAGACCGACTTAATAACCTGAAATCTAGTGACTTGCGGTTTGGGACTATAATTGATGAAGAGTCGAATGAGCGCCTTCAATGTTGGGAACGATGGCAAATTGCGGAACTGCTAACGATATGCTGGGCCAATTTTACCAGTTGAACCCACAACCATTATGGTAGATAAGAAAGGACCAAAAATTTAGGGTTGTTTTGATGGATGCGCGGTTATAAAGTGTGAGACGGAAATGGCGGATGGCTGTTCGGGACACCTCCGTCGAAGAAAGCTCGAAAGTTGTTCACTGATCAGACGAAATTGGATTAAATATTTTCCGCGCCGTAAATGTAGTTGGCGTCAACTTTGAAAGCGCTTCTGTAGTAATTTCAGCGAGGTAAACGAGGACGCGCGTAAATTGTCCCGGCAGCGTCTTAGGCGCGTTTTGCATCAGAAAAGCAATAAAAAAAGTTAGGAAAGTAGTTTCTGTATTTCCCAAGTTTGCTGATACAAGCGGCCATAATGCGAATGTCGAGCATGTCGCTAAACTCCGGATAAATAATTCATAAATAAATTTGGAATCTTATTCTTCCATGAAAGTTATGGAGTCGAATCCAATTTCGGCGGAATAAAAAGCCGGGCGCGGTGCAACTCCGGTGTAACAATATTAAAGTTCGAAAGGTCGATGGGGCTCTTGTTGAGCACAGGGTGGGCCGAAGGGGAGGTTGAGGCCAAGACGACAGAAGACAAGCCTGCAATAACAGCCTACTCCATATGTAACGCTCATGTATATTCACGGGCAGAACAAAGCCCCGAGTAAACAATGATAGCGAACGGCGCGTCTCAGACGACGCTATCTAGCGGGCCCAGCGAGAACATTAGCATAATCGGATAAAGCTCTCGCAATCATTATGACGGCGATTACGACGCGACAAGATACTCGGCACAATGGTCATTGTAAGAGTGCTGATTATTGCCCGATTAAGATGTCGACGGCGGTATTGCCTACCGTGGCCCAATTCCGGAATTATGAAACGGAAAGCTCTACGTGAAGCTCATATCCGATCCGATCCATCCCGAACAGTAGCAGCCGTGAAAACACCTGGAAAGATAAAATCCGCGGTCTGCGTTTCACAGGTTGTTACCCGACGAAGAATCCTGCGCAAAAATCTAATTACTTCTGCACAATGGCGTTACGGTTGCCTTACGCGGAAGACCGAAAGAAGCGTCACGCAGGTACCCAGCAAGTCGGCAAGGAACTGCAACAGCTTTTGCTGAAGAAGCAACCAACAATAACAAAAGGGTCGTATTTAACAGTCTACCAAATTTACCCAATATTTTATACAAAAAAATACTTTTATTTCCTAAAAATACTAAATGCTCACCAAATTTTATTCCGCATTTAATTCTAACATAATACCCAGATATTTAATTTTCGGCAGTGTCTTATATTATTTAGCAGTTAAAAATACTATTTGTTTATCAAAAATACACAAGCAATAAAATGTTTTGCAACTGGTAAATAATTTTATGCAAAATTAAAATGTAGATGTGCTAGGGTAAGGACAATAAGAGTAAAAATAGAAGTGGTTTGCACAAAAAAATATATCGATTTCCGTAATGTATAAATGCTTTGCTGTAATTGGCTTGCATTATGTAAAACTTAAAACTTCTTTTAGTGGTAATTTCTAATCGTGCTTTAAAAAAAAAATACAGGGCCCTGAACTGACTTTGTTCAAAACTTTTTTCGCGGGCCTCTTGTTTGGAAAGGCAAGCGGCAAGGAGAAATGCGCGAGCAATTGCCTTTTTGGAGTAATAAAATAATAATTTGACGCACAAGTAGTTTTTTTGAGAAACACTAAATATAAGTGGTTAGCGCCAATATTTATTATGTACAGCACGGACGCGTAACTTGAGCGTTCTAAATTTGGTGAACATTTAGTAAAATTGATAAACATAGAATTTAAAATGTAAGCCATGGTAAAACAATACGCAGCATAGTTATTTTAGTGGTGATGTTCTCATTTTCTGATGTATAATAATTTGGGTTTCATTTACATTTTTTGATGCTGTGGACAGTGCAAGGGATGTATGGTTTAATTTGGTGTACATTATATTTGTTCCCATAACAAAATGCCGAATATTCTTGGCGCTTAATTGCTGAATAAGACATTCCAAATTGTGCACTTATAAAAATTGTCAAGAAATAACAATTGTGTTAGAAAGGATGACCTAGAGTTTTCATCAATTGTTCTAAATTTTTGCAGAACCTTCCAAATTGTATCAAGTCACCTAAAAACCGATGCGAGATAAAAATATTAAAATGTAGAAATATTCATAATCTTAAAGATTTCCAAAATTTGAACAAATTTTATGTGAAGTTATCTTTTTAGGACATCTAGGTAACTTGGGACACGTGGACACTTGGTTGCACATTGACTGAAAATCTGCAAAAAACAGCAACCTTGACGCCCAGTCGCCAAATCGAACATCCCATCGGATGATTTCCCCGGAGGTTTCCTCGTAACTGACCCAAGTCGATATCTGAAGTCGCCTTATTTGTTACCTATACACTTCCCAACTATTCCGTCCCGAATAATTAATGTGCTTTGCGTCCCATTGTTGCAACGCTAAACTCAACGTCCATATAAGCGACACAAAGCTATTTTAGGATAACTAATCAAATCACCCAAGCAACAACGCTAAGGTCGATTAACGGGAAGTCAGGTGAGATATCTTCTCGTCTAGCATCAGTTTATCGCTTTTACGCGTCCATGAATGTAGATTCGATTGAGACAGCCTTTGATCGCGCTCCTATCGCTTGCAGTTTCTCAAAGGAGTCAGTGGATTGTTACATATTCTCCAGTGGATTAAAACCATAAAATTTCCAACCCTCATCCCCCCAAACTTAACAAAAGTAAAAAAAATTTTGAAGCTAAGAAATGGTATCGCGTTTCGAGAAATCGTCAACGTTTATTTTTCGTATTGTTGCCGGAGCGTCGAGAAATGTTCAATTTCGCAAATCGAGTCACTCGACGCAAGTCTCTGGACATTTCGATACCGCAAGCTACTTGATTCTCCACGTGGATTTGTAAATGTACTTTCGATACTTGAAAAGTGTTTTTTTGTTGCAAATCGATGTAGGGTAAGTTGTGATAGGTCTAGATTCAGAGTGCAATGGCAGAATTCCTCATAAGCACCGGGGAACGCAAACAAATAGAAGGAGGGGTAAAACGTATCCGCGAGCTTGATAAATCGTGTTTCTCTTGAAACTGAAATTCGGTTTAATACAGAATGATGGAACATTTCGGCGATGTAAATATGTCGTTATTAATCAATAAGAAAGTTGACGGTGAGTTATGGAGTAAGCTGTGCAATAAGAAAACAACGGAAGTCGGCAAACAGTTTCCGGTCGGAATAAAAACCAACTTTAGTGGACTAGTATCACGAATCCACAATCTCGACTCGTAAAACTCAACACTAATGACATTTTAATGTATTCTTTTCTGATTAAATAGGGAACGCGTGTGTACGTAAGGCTTACGAAGAGCAGAGATCACCGAAACGCGACCTTAACATCCACATTAACTATTATAATGATATACGTCGAACTGTCGCTATTTTCTTGGCTAGGTCACTGTTTTGTGAATCAGCAGCAACATGGCGAGTTGACTCAATCCATCTCACCAACGGAACGGCTGCTTGAAGGCACTTCTAAATAATACATGCACCAAGAGGCGCCGGGATTCAATTCTAAGCTTTAATTTATGTTTTTTTTTTGACGTAATTACATAAAAGTGCATCAAATTGCGTCAAAAACGCTTTTCAGTACTACAAAAACTAAATAAGTCTTAAAATATAGTCGAGACTTATGGTGATGATATTCAATCGACATCCAGGACGTAGGTGAATAAATAGAAGTTATGTGAAAAAGAAAATCGTCTTGGAGACAACGATTTGGTAATCAAACTTGCATCTCATTGTATCAATTTAGTGGAGAGATGCCGCTCTTTGACTAAAATTACAATAATGAGGAAACATAATAAAGTAAAACAAAATGTTTCCATTATCCAAGTAGAGAAAAATAAACCTCAGAAAGTTCCAAGAATTTAAGGCCAATAGGTGTAATATGCAATTTTGTCGTTATTCTTAATAAAAATACAATTTCGGAATTGGATAAAACATAGAAGCATTGAGATAAGATTGATGATAAAATAACGTTCCCATGCCTGTCAGTAATCATCTCAAAAAAAGATTCTGCAATCATGTAAGGTAAGTAGAAACTGTTTCTTCTGCAGATCAAAATCTAATAATTGTCTTATTTATTCAATTGTAAAAGTAGGTGCTTTCGTAAAGAATTCGCTTAAAGTTCTAAAGAACCACAGAAAGAAGTCTTCGTAATCAGTTTCTAGGTACTAGCTCTTTCAGAGTACTGATCTATAACATTTTAAAAGTATTAAAATTTTATAAACTCACTTGACAGATTTGAACTAAAAGCGACGTTAATGGGCAGTTAAACGATAAATTTCGCTCATTTTAGTTTTGTCGATTTTTAACTGCCTGTTATAAAAATGTACAATTTTTAAGGAAGTTAGGCATTATTAAAACATCATGACTCTGACTTTATAGAAGTAGTCTTTAGTTACTAGATATAGCAAAACCCCGAATTGAATTAGAGCCGGGAGGTGAGGATAAAAAGTTCAGCATCGGTCGGCATCGGCCAACGTGCGTATTGATTGAGCAGCATTGCATTCGCCCGGCGCATCCACCATTTCGCTACTTAAAGAAACTCGTTTCCCGAGAAAGACTTCTCGATACTTCTGCAATATCGGGTGCGCACCTGTACAGATTAAGATTGCTGCATGACTCGTGTATCCGACGTCGTCGACTCCTACAACTCGTATTGGCAATTACTTCCTAAGCAATCCGTTAAATTGGCGGTGCAACGGGGGCCGTCGTTACACAAGTTTTGACATTGAATAGCTCTCCGGCCATCACAGGCCACGGACAAAGTTAATATAAATGGGCCCCAGTATGGAACCGACTTTGATGGAACGTTCCAATTTTAAAAGGCCCTCCCCGAACACGCCACGACCCATTCTAGATACGTTACAAAACAGAATCACAGCTCGTTAATCGCTACCTGCTTTTACACCGGCGCGGCACCGTTTTCATTACATCTCTGACGATTACTAACGCAATTACCGATCGGTGCAGTTGATTCCGTTGTTTCCGGTCCGTTTGGTCGGACCTGACGAGTTGTTTATGGAACGCCGTCCTGAAATTTTCCAAACGCCAAACAACAAAAATAGTTTCGAAATTGGCGTTGGGGAGTTTGGATGACTACCGAAACGCATCGATTCCATGACGTGGCAAAATTTGTTGATGTTAACGTAATTGCGGTCGGTTTGTTACTTTGGGTCAAACCAATAACAAATGGCAATTGAAGCTATTTTAATTATTCTCATTAGTAAGTTACATCGAATATCGGCAATACCGTCGAGGTATTATTACCCTAACGGCCGCTTTAACTAACTGGCTGTTACACAAATTAACGGAATGAGATTCGATATTTCGACAGCATAATGCACCGAGAACTAATCAATCGGTTAAATTCTCCAACAAACTATTATAGGTTAACCGGCTTACGCTTACTGTTAGATAACCTAATGGAGTCGCCGTAATCGGCGTTACTGAGGGGCGGGTATCGGGTGAGCTCAGTTCCAATCACGCAAAAAACAAAGAATTTTCTTCGGTTTAATGACGGCTTGCGACGAAAGATTGATGGAGTCTTCTTCCCGACATGCTACTTGATATCGCAGCTGAGACGCAACCAATTATACACGATGGTGGCTCGGATTGCTCGCAGGGGTCTTTTGACGTAATTGCATTGGCGTAAACCGCCCTCGTAATCTAAAATACAACACCTGTAAACGAGCCGTAACTGAGAACCACTTGCAAGAACAAAAAAATGCAGACGGACGGCAGCTGCTCGAACGGTCAACGAGTCGTGGACTTTTTGAGTCAAAAACTCGAAACTAATTTTTCCAACAATTTTATGCCAGATTTTAAAAAAAGAGATCTGGGAGTCACTTTGAAGTATACTACTTCTGACGACATCTGATGTCCAAAACCAACCCTTGGAAAATAAACAATAATATATTTACATTTTTATGACTTTGAAGTCCTAAAAGAAAAATACTTGTGTCTAAAACTCCCTTAAAATTTTGCAAATTAAAATCTGCAGAAAATCAGCTCGGCCAATTTCTCAAATAAAACTTCATAGAAATGAAAGAGTGTCATGGCCTATTATATTATGATGGCATGGAGAAACAAAAAAAAACCTATGACCTACGAAGCATGAGAGATTCAGTTGTGGATCGACGGTCGCTATAATGATGATTATTGGTTAAAAAGCCGCCTTCCCCAAATTGTGTCATTGTCTGCCACTAATTTGATGAATCCTAAGAATGTGAAGCCCGTCGCAATCCCGTGCATCCGCAAGTAGCACTGCATTCCTCGCCACGCACTATTGTTGGAAGCGGAATTCGAATTCTGTCAGCAACTACAACCGAAGTGCAGAACTATTGGCGAGCGTTTCCAAACTGTCAATACGGCGTTTGATTACGTCTCGGACCGGGACCATCGTAAACCAAAGCTCATCGCCAGTAACCACCCAACTTTTTTTCAATTAATGAACCGCAACTTCACCAAAGACGAAAATCTCAATTTATTTATATCATAATCCAGCAGAGATGAAGGGAACCGCTTCGCGGCCTTGTAATGAGTGCAGACTGTTCTCAATCTGAAATCGTGATTGTGTCTGTTCAAACTCCCGACTAAAACGTCCAAATCCGGACGTCTATGCACTCTGTATGTGCTCCGGTTTAAATTTCTGGAATGAAATTTTCAGCGATTCATATTACGTTAAATTCTCGCGAAAACTTCAGTTGTACAGTCGCGGTGTCTAGTGCTTGTCTTATTATAGAAATTTCAGTCGCGCAACGACTCTGTTCCAGATCAACGCTGGTTGCAATTTTGCGATATTCCACCGTGTAGACAAAATAAAAAATTTATAGCGTTTTTGCCGCTCACCTACTTAAACGCTGCCGTTCGCCACTGTACTGTCGTGTTTCTAGATAGTTTTGAGTCGTTACACCGCTGCTAATCCCAATGGTGATCTAGTCCCTACTTAGTTATCCTTTGGTCTTGCGGTTATTGTCGCTCCAAGTGTTATTTTCCTCTATATGCGGGGTTTAAGTCCGTGCGCGAAGCTCTAGGATTAATAATTCCAGATGAATTCCGGTTTTACGTTATAGAGCGCCCTATCCTCTAATAACCCCGTCCACGTGTAGTAGGCCACGCACGCCCGCACCACATACAAATCTAGATTGCTTAAGCCCCGTAATTACAAGGCTGTAGTGTTATTGTGGCGGCATTCCGAGTCCGACCCTGTTTAATGTTTGCACGACACCTGGGGGCGACGCCTCGGACCCACCACTCGAGTCACCCTCTCTCTATATTAAAGTCGGGCATCAGAGAGCACGATCCGACTATTTGCTCGCCGGACTGCTTTGCAGAGAGCAGGAGAGGAAGAACACAAATATCGAAGAATATTACGGCACGTTTTGAACACATATAAATGTTTAGCTCTTGCACGACGTAGATTTGTTGTTGTAACTTTGCCGGAGTTGGTACGAAATGCGAACGCAATTTGTCCCGGCTTAGGGACTAACGCAACTCTTTATCATATTTAAACCGAAAGCGGCTTGCCGGGAGCCCCTTTTAGGAGGCATTTGACTTGCGTTTCGGGAACGTCTGTCGGATGCAAGACGGACTCTTTTTTGAGCATGAGTAATGTCTCTTTGACGAAAAAAATAATAACAAGGAAACCGCGAACCAAGCTTATTAGACGAGGACGCCAAACGCTAAGAACTTTGAATCTGGAGAAAACCGAGGCCGCGGAAAAGTCCTGATGCAAGAAACTCAGTAGAATATCCAAGTAATATCCAATTCGACGTTGGAGGGTCTTCTTCTACAGAACGAACTGGCAACAAACGCTCTTATAGATTCAGAGAACGCAACTAAATTGGAGAGGGGGGGGGGTAAAATATAGTTCTAGATAGGTGGAATTCAAAAAATTAGAAAAGAATCAAATATGAAAAGAAACAAAGTTTTGCTGAAATACCGGGTGGACCATCACTTGTGGTCGAATTTTTCCCGCCCAAACGATAAAATATCTGAATTTGAGCTTCCGAGGATTTGATTGAACTATTAAGACCTACTTTTCAAAAAATTTTGAAGTTTTTTGGCCCACCCCGTGCTCGTCTACACGGTGATTCATTCAAAATTGTAAAAAAGTTGACAATAAAGGTGCAACTTTTTTTATACCGTTGTACGCAGAAAATTTCTCAGATTACGGCGGTCTCTTTAAAATTTCGAAATTTTGATTTCTGGGGCCGTAGTATTTTGTTGAAAATTATCTGAGGCAAGTAAGTATTCCATGAATCAACGTGGCTGTTGCATTTTTACGAAATACTACAGCCCCAGAAATCAAAATTTAGAAATTCTGAAGAGACCGCCGTAATCTGAAAAATTTTCTGCGGATAACGGTAGAAAAAAAGTTGCAACTTTATTGTCAACTTTTTTACAATTTTGAATGAATTACTGTGTAGACGCATACGGGGTGGGCCAAAAAAATTCAAATTTTTTTGAAAAGTAGGTCTTAATGATTCGATCATATCCTCGGAAGCTCAAATTCAAATCTTTTATCGTTTGGACGGGAAAAATTCGACCATAAGTACACCCGGTATATTGAAAGTTATGAAGTTGTCTAACACAAAAGTAATTCCAAATTTCTTCTTCTCTTTCCTCCTCATGAGTGATAATCTCGCGCAATAGAAATAAAACTAGTAACACTTATTACAGTATACCTACTTATAAAGACTTATCAGAAACGTCGCTACAGTGTTCCGGCAAAGCAAGAACATGACGTTTCCTTCATACGAAAACGCGAGGGAATTACAAATTGTACACATCCATCAATACTTTCCAGATATTCCAAATCCTCAGGCTTGTGTAGTTCTACTTAACTATTGTAACTTGGCTCGCAAAAGACAAACAAGTTGAATATAAAGGTGCGTCCAGATCGCGCGCAAAACGTTCACAAACGTTGCAAAATTCAGCAAACATGGTTAGTTTGGACGGTCTCTTGCGCACAGACTCGTCTTTTCGTGCGAGATTTTAGAGTTTTAGCTAAAAGATTGCAAAAGCTGCGTTGAAGATGAAGTCTGCTCAGTTGCGCAAAACTTAACGGTAGTTTAATCGTTCGTTAAAAAATCGTTCCAATTTTATTGCAAGACTATCCGTTTATTTGTAAAAATTTTGACGGCTTGCTTACGAATTGCAGCAATATATTAATAGCAAGACAAAGTAGTAAAAAACTTAAAGAAAAGATAACGGGGGATTAAACAACCGTTAAGTTTTGTGCAACTGGGCATGAAACTTGTAACATCGCGCATTTTTACTGAAGTTTGTGTCAAATCTGGCAGTCTGGTTCAAACTAGTTTGAGCCGAAACATCAACTAATCTCCCGGATGATCACATTTTCCTCAAAAAAATTACCGCTTCTGGTCTAAAAAGTTATCTCTTCATCTTTAAACTGGAGTCATGCTCCGAGTACCGTCGTAAGTGGAACCATTGCAAGTGTGCGTCGGGTGCGATTAGGCGCCTCGTCGGACTTTTTCCAGCAGGCATTAGGCCGTAAGTAATTAATGAAATCTCGTGATCGTAAACTCGTTTGAAGTTGGCCAAGTTTTCGTTGGCGAACGAGCACACGAGTCCGAATCTATTAAAGGGGCGATACGTCAAAAGGATGGATAGAGTTTTCGGGGGAGAGTATCAGGCATCATCACATCAAGGAAACTAACTGAACAACCCAGTTTATCCAGAACCACATCACTGACTTAAGTTAATTCATCTCCGCCGCCGTCTCGGGGAAACTTGCCGGAGAAAGAGAAGTTCAGCTTAGTTTACTTGACTGTATGCGATTTGTTCGGAAGAAACTTACCTCGACCGCCGGGTGGCAGGATCTTTCATTACCATTACTTCTGTTATGTCCCCGTATTTACTAAAGTATTCTCTTAGGCTTTCTGTAACAAAAAGAGAAAAGTTTCTGTTAGCGGGGGGGAATAATGAACAGTAGCTGTTTGTTAGCAAGAAAGGACATTTATACCTTTATTCATGCCTCGCTGTGACGCAAGAAATTGCGCGCCGCAACTTAAGAACAGTTTAATCATTCTCAGTCAAACAGATTTACATGGGTCAGCCCAAAATTCTCTTTAACGTCATCAACAAAACCATCAAACCTTTTTTAACATTTTCTTACGGCCAATTGATGCTTCGAGAGTCGAAATCTGAAAGCGATAATCGAAAATTTCGATCGAGAAACTCTCTTCACAACGATTCAGCGAGGACGTCCAATTGTTCGATATGTTTATTTCCTCCAGCTGTCATAGAGAACAACGGAGAAACTTTCAGTTAGCGAAGCATCAGGAATAATTGAACAGTCTCGGTGCTCGCCATGGCGACCATCATTGTTTCACGCTTGGCTCTCGGCCACGGGTCGTTGCTTGTTTATGCTGCGTTCTAAGCAATAATTATAAGCTAATTGATTTGTTCTCTTTTGTGAAGCAAGTCGGTGCTTTTATCGGCCAATTGCCATGTTAAGAAGAACACGAGCAACTCTCTTGCGCAACTACATTTATATAACTAACTGATTAACCGTTCAACTAGTAAGGCGGCTTTTAACCGATCCAACATGTCATTTGGCCCGACAACAACGAGAGTCTGTTGACAATATAATTATTGTCTTGGCAAACACGGAGCTGACGCTGAAAACAGTGGATTAGCATATCAATCAGAGCCACGAAAGAGGTTTTCAATTTGTTCAAAATTACAACAGGGACAATTTTTTAACACCAATTTTTTGTGATGCTTATATCTTTTGACAACATGTTTGTTCCAAAACTCGGCGTAAAGCATCAATAAAGTGTATAATGTACATTTCGGAAAACGGTGGTAAAAGTTAGAGCCGGCGATTCTGTAACGTCGCAACTCCCGTACAACTTTCCCCTAACAATCGAGTGTTCCGTCGTTGCGACGACGTTAAATTTAATTAAGCGAGGTTATTGAAAAAAACAACCGACTGCTGGATGAAAAAAGTCGTTATTTCCACTATGTGGGCTACGGCGTTGTGTAAATTGGTTAAGTGGTTCGGGGCGCTTGTTAGAAGTAAAACAAACTTTTTAAGAACGTAAAGTTTCTATTGTTTCCTTAACGTGGAATAACAATACATAAACAACGGAGAAAAATTATCGTCGGAATCAAGTTGGAACTTCTTTTAAACTAATTACTTTGTCGTGTCCGATTATTACGAGGAAACAAAAAAGGCAGAAAGGTACAGTCGTAGTGACGAAAATGAAAAGAACGACTTTTGAAACGAAAACTCGACAATTTAGCCTGTGTGTTTCATGCTTTCATCCTCACGGGTGTCTAATTATTATCGTTGGGACAACTTTTACAATTGTTGAGACAGTAACGACTTTTTAATGGTTGGTTGTAGACTATTTGAATTGTCTCTGTGCTGTCCGCAAGCCGCAAGAGCCGGAAGCTACCCCAAGTCGGTTTTACATAGGGCCAAAATATATCACTCTCATCATTTTCGCCACCACTGTACAACTCCTCAAACTTATATTGGCACGACCAAAGAAAAACATAGATGAGAAAACATTATTTATAAACATTTAATTCTTTATCTTTATAAATGTTTCTTTTGGTAGTGTAAATGCAAGAATTCTGTTGTCTTAAAAGCGTGGAAAAAAAACTAAAAAGATGTATTAAAAGTGTGCTCTTTCGGCCAGTTTCGGTAGAGATAAACCAGTAAGAGATCTAGACATACGTCATCATGCGCACCTAATCAAAATCAATCCCAGCCCAGTCAAGTATTCACTGGAGGAGTGTTCGAGCCTCATGGCAGCATGGCAGCGTCGTGCGTTCCCCAAAATCGTCCTCATATCATCATTCCTCAATTAAAAAAAAAAAACTGTTCATATACTAGGATCTGTGATAAGTCCGGGGTTCATCCTTAAGGACGCACGCTGTATTTACTATGTATTACTATTTTTAATGCTATAAACAGCTGATTAACAATGATTGCTATACAGTTCAAACAACCGTTGTTAATACCTTTATGGCTCTTACCAATATGGCCACTGTTTGAAATATAAGTTAAAAAAAATAAAAATATCACCACGCTTGTGAACTTCACAAATAAAGTGTCATACAGTATTAAACCATCAAAATTGTGTTTTAAAAAATCTCTTGTACAAAGGAAATATCTAGATAAAACTGAGTTTGTTCGAGCTGTCACAGGTAGAGGTATGTTGTGGAAAAGTAAGATCCAAAATGTTTGAATGTGACCATTTAAAAAAATTTGAAAGTCTTAGAAAATGCGACATAGAGTACATTGACGAGATACTAAAAAAGCAGGTCGTAATTTATTTTGCAACAAAATAAAATAAGATCGCAAACTGTTAAAAGAATCGTTTCTGATTTCTTTCAAAAACAAGATAATAGACTAGCCTAGTATTAATATAAATCCCTTTGGGACTTTAATGGATGAAGATTGCATCATCACAAAAATCAGAAGCGAAAATATCCGCTATTTATTTTATATATTATTATTTTATTTATTTTTTATTTTAATGTTTTGATGGGTATTCGTCGAGTATTCAACTTATAGTTAATAATCAATCTGCTACCAATATTTTTTTTCCTTTACTTTTACTGTGTACATAATTAACTTTATCCCGTAAAAATTTAAATGTTATATCCACTTAAATTAATGTACCCATAACCACAGACTAGATAATAAGTAATAGTTATTTATGTACCAAGGGCAGTACATATGTAGATGTTTATGCCCTCCGAGGGTGGCAGGTTTAAGAAGGTTTAGGCCTCTGGTCCAAAGCTCTTAAAGTCGCCCGAGGGGTATAAACATCAAGTAATGCCCGTGGTGCATACCACGGTGTCATTATTAAACAATAATGAACTAGTATAACATAAAAAAATGTATGATAAAAATAAAACTTGTCGTCTTTATAAGTTGAGCAACCTTTCTGAAATCACTCACAAAACGTCAAAAATAAAAGCCAGACATGAATAAGTTAAAAGGGATAATAAAAAAAAGTTTCTTCACTATTTTTGACAAACCCATTTTCTGATTGCAATGTTTATATTCCAATCAATTCCTGAGTTAGTGTAGGTACCTATAAACGCTTCTTAGAAAGTATAAACGAGACATGGGTATAAAACAAATCGAGCCGAAGCAGACTACTTCTTAATTTTTATGCAACTGCGGAAATTGCGTTACTGCTAAAAGACCTTGTTTCCGGAATATAGAGTAAGTTTAAAAAAACTAATAAAAATGTTAACGATGTTATATAACGTTCCAATTTTGATTAATTAAGTTTAGAATTTTCCCGATCTTCAATTTCTTTCTGGCGTCTGCTGGCACGGTAATTAACCCAAATTAGAAGGAGCATTTTATTGAACTTATCTTAATTAGTAGGAATTAAAATTACATGCGCCAACGTAGAATTTCCGCGTTTCTTTTATTTATAAATTAATCACTCAACGTCGGCTCGCCGAGGACTAACACGCACGTCCGAATTAGTGAAGCTTTTTGTATAATAACACAATATATCGTCCCTTTCTTATCTGGATATTGCAACAATGATTCGGAGGCGTACGTCGAGCTTTGTTGTTCGAGCCGTTCTACTTATTAAAACCTCGTCTTTTTCGGTTGATAATTGCGTCCCGACAGTCCGATCATTGTTCGACTAATTGAACTAACAACCCTTTTCCTTGGCCGTTTTGCGGCCACCCCCGCTTTTTGCGCACACCTTCACTCGTAATGTTCTTTTTATGGACGTCGAGGCGCTAGAAAATGATTAATGCTCCATTGAAACCCGGAAAATCAAACGGTTTCAGACGAGATTTCCACAAATATTCTTCAATATTGCAAATATCGGCGCGTCTCCGACACCAGGTGATTGATGCTCCATCTACTAGACGATGAAAAGAGGTTTTAATTAGGGAAAATTAAGGTTAACGCGAGAATGATCGAGGACGACGGGAGCGTCTGGAAGAATTACAGCCGGTCTTGATTTTAGTCAAATTTAGACAATATATTATTTTCATTGCCTCTTCCCTGATTTTATGCCGTACAACTCCCTCAAGTGTCCTAAATCTGAAAACCGTGAACGTTTTATCAAAACTTGGTTACATAAGAGCGTTTTGTTGTAATTTATAGTGGCACATAAAATAATAAAATATTTTTATGTTGCAAAGTTGAAATATGTCGGTAAAACTGCGAAATTGAATTCGCAACGAGCTTTCAAAAAGCTCCATGTTGCGGCTGCAAAACTATGAAGTTCAACGTTGGAAATTTTTCAAATTGCGAGACAACTGTGACGTGGCGTTGAAATTGAGGACGAAAAAAATAATTTACGGCAGCTTTGGCCTGAACCCGGCATAAATCACCTGAAAGCTCTACGGTAATGCAGTGTTTTTTGTGTGCGCTCGGATGGATTTGCACGAAAATAACAACAAATCGAAGCAAAAATGGAAAGTTTTTAGGGCGATCCCGGTCCATTAAAACTTTCTACATAAAAACGAGCAAAAGTAAAAATAATTCAAAAAGGAAATCATAGAAAGCGACCGGTATAAATCAAGGATTTATATGAAAATAACTTCTGTTTCCCATAAAAAGTATAAAATTGTCGCATAAAAACTTAACTTTATAAGCACTAAACGGTTTAGATCTTCCTTAATAATGGTGCCAACGCACGAATGAAAAGACCGGAAAACGGGATATGATTGTGCTAACTTTGGAACGGCCTGGAATTTTTAGACCCGGTTCCAGAAATTAACCGCGCAATCGGGTGTATATCGGGATGCTCGAGGTGAAAGATTGCGGTCGTTTGCTGGGGCCATTGAGTAAAGAAAGGACCCACTGTAGCCAGCAAACTTGCTCCGTAGTTTCCTGCTAGATGATCAGTTATGGATTGCACCTGCTCCTTAATCACATTTTATTACCTGCAAACGCGGCACCACATTTTACGACTCTTCAAGATTACAAAAACTTGCCATTACCTAATCAAATTTTCCTGAAAAGCTACGAAAATCGACTAACTACCCAACTTACCAAGTACTTATTACATTTAGAACTATTTGACGCCAGTAGTTATAGTTTTCCATATAAATACCTTTAAAGTACAGGGTACAGGTGCATTTCTAATCAAATGCGTCAATTTGAAGAGCATACCTACGTCATGTTGGTGCAAGGCTATTAATAAAGAGGTTGCCAGTCGCCGGGCTTTTATCAATTCACTCTAACACGTGGCTAATTACGATTGGTTAACATCGCCTTTTGCTGCCAATTGATTATGCAAATTGGCAATAATACAATAATTTACACATTTCACGATCCCAAAATCGCCATTTTTTTTCTCTCTCGCTAGCCGCGCTTCACAACTGATTACGTCCGACAACAACGTGATTTAGATTTAAGCCTCTTTACCCAAATTAATAACAATTATTATCGCATGATGCGGCGATTGGGGATTATTGATAAACGCCCGCGGAGCCGTAATGGCGGTCGCATTAAAGTCGATAATGGTGATGATGTACTCGTCGGTATGACGTTTCTTTGTGTTATGAATGAAATTTATTGCCGTGTTTGTTTACCGGCATATTTCACCGATGTAGTGTAATAAATGACCGTGTGTGTGTATATCTGCAGACAGTTCAATGAATGAATAAAACATCGGGATAATGTGAAGAGACAATCATTTATCGATTCGGGTTGGTACATAATGAATTGTTGATTACCAGTAATTTAATCGTCCCGCCTGACATTGGCACAAAAAACCGGAAGAAACACACAGGGCCGCTCATTGCTGTAATGACAGCGTGATGGGCAAGTCATTGCATTTCCTGCATTATCCGCCATAATAACACGCCAAATCGAGCACGTTACTCTCGTCCAACTTTGTCGGCCACTGATATTCCTGCAAATTGGAAAAGTTTTTTAAGGGAAGAGATATTTATTAGAATCCAAGAGAGACTCATTTGTGATAATTTTCACCTTTTTATATTCAGAACTATAACTATAACAATAATGCGAACAAGATAGCATGGAGAAAAAAAAATGCAATTGCAAAACGTATACCTAGTACGTGTACTAAAATATACTTGATGAATCTAGTTTCTATGATGTATGAAAACACTTGTAGTTTAAAAGAATCTATAACTGAATGATGGTGAGATAGTTTGAAATAGTCAATAGTCACGAAAATGCGTGGATGATCTTCGAAACTGAGGGATTGGCATTGACATGTACAAATCAATTCAAATTTAATCTATTTCAAGCAATTCAATCCAATTCACCCAATTCAATTTAATTCAGACAATTCGAATTCAATTCTAGCAACTCGGGTTAATTCAAGTAATTCTAAACAATTCAGACAATTCGTTGCAATTCCATTTATGAAATTCAAATTTTACGTTAAAGTGTGTATAACTTCACTTTACTAAATAAACATGTAAAATTTAATGACCACATTTCATATATACTTACTTAATTTAAATTTGTTTGTTTGGTTCTATTTGAAACTTTATTTTGAGCTACTGATGAGTAAAACATTTTGATTACGTACTTGAACATGTTGCAATAATTATATAACTCACTCTGCATGATTTTATGCTTGCTTTCCTAGTTTTGATCATAAATAGTTCAAAATTCTGATAACTAAAAAGAAGACTGAGCAGAAAAGAATACAAGATTTCGAGAATCCAATTCAAATAACGCTTCACATAATGACTAAATCATGAAACTACGGATGTAGGTACATACAGGCAAAGACAATACGCTATCCTGGTGCTATTCAAGAACTTAATGCAGTAATTTAGGGGCCGAGACAGAATAAATTTACAATTGAAGGGGTCGGAGCAAAAAGAGGGTTAAGTTCGCTTCTTGATGCTATGAACATTACCACCTCCATCTGCATAAATTTACAATTTACAATCACCTCATGTGGTACGATTATCAGCAAAATATAGTTAACTGTATAAAATCTTGTAGGTACTTGTGATTTTAGGGTGGCCTTCACTTTAGGCAAAAACTCATTGAGTAATAAGAAAACACTATGCTCATGGTGATGCAAAGAATTCAATAATGTCGAACGTTAACCTCATCAAAAATATGTAGGCGTTACATAGACTAAAATTTATATCAATTTTTTTCTTTATATTACTTACAGAAGCATAATTAAATCAAATAAAGGTTTTTGAAAGAGCTAAAAGTATAGAGAAAACTTAATTCAAATGAGTCAACTGTCAAACTATTATTGATCGTATCCTCACATGGAATAAACAACTAGCTCTCGGCGATAAGATTCTCGCAACATTTTAAAAATTGGCTAAAACTTTATATGAATAAAAAAAGTCCATGTGGGACCAGGCTGAAATCGCTGTTTATTAAAGTATATTTTATAGAAGAAACTGTTTTGAAATTACATAATCAAAATCGGAATGAGTTGGAAAATTACAAAAACTCCAAAATTAGCAATAAATGGCAGGTGTAAAGTACCTTTAAAAGTGGAAGTTCTTAAGACCAAATTAAAACGATACCGACTACTTACGAATTTCAGTGTTTAAAATTCAAATTTTTTATGTATCCTTTTTGTCGTCCAAAATGTTCACTATGTGTTAAAAATAGAGCTACATACAATACTTTTCAAGTCCCTTGCCACATTCAACACAATCAGTTAAGAGCAACGACTTCGCTATCATATACATTTTTTTCTTACTGTATCCATTTTGACGTGCAGAGATTAGTTCTCTCATTTTAGATCACTGCATAAAAAGAAATGAAATGAGTCAAGTGCAAGTAAATCACCCAGTTAATTTAATGGAATGACGCCGCGCGCATGCATTGAATACGCAGCTGGTTCACAGTGGTACGCTCCGCCTTATCCAGTGTCGTATTCACCAAGTTACTATTTCACACGTTCACACTTTCACACTTCATACTAAATAAACGTATTAATACAGGCCTGGTTTTTGCGGGCCAGTATGATAACTCAAGACATTATTCATTATGTTTGACGCGCGATCATTTCTAGTATTCTGCAGAGTAATTGCACTACATCATTTCGCGCAGCCGTAAAGTGTGGCAGATGGGATGACCCATATATTTTATAAGTGTCGAACCGAGAACAACAATAAGCACCAAATTTTTATTTTCAAATTTGCAAAAAAACGCATGTTGTAATAATATAATTAAGTTTTCATTTAGAATTTTCGTTAACGAATGGCGGATGATGAGGTTTACAGCAAACTGAAGTCAAATTGGACTATTTGTTTAATATTACAGTAAACATTTGTATTTTGTTCATATTAACGTGCATGTTAACTTTCTTCAAAGCATCTGGCGCTGGAGTCTATTGTCTTTTACTTGTGCGGAGCTTTCTTGGAAATACAAAATGCGTTTCCTCTCTTTTCAATACGTGCCCCTGCCAATACAAAAAAATCACGTCAATGCATTTTGCTGACGTTCTACAATCACAAATGATACAGCGAAGACGTTGCTCTTAAGTTATGAGCCTAAATAAAGCCAATTTCTTATTTAAAAAGCGATCGAAATTCTTCAGAATCAGATTTGAAATCATTAGACACATTGGTATTGAGCCATTCCGTTTTGAAGTTATAAATCTCAAGAATATTATTAAGACAATGACAAATATCTATATAGATAATATTTCAAAGTACAATTTTTTTTTAATATTCTACAGTTTCCGTTGTTAGTTGAATTTTTTGTAAGTAAAAATAACTTGATTGCTTAAGTAACCCTAATTTCTTTATGCCCACATTATCTACCGCCAAGCATTTTACGATTGAATACAAAGATTTAGGTCAAGTATCAAAGACAGCACTGCATAAAATGTGTTTATTTCCAAAAGGCCTTGTAAACGTTACCACCATGTCATGCATGGCAGAAAATGGTATCTGAAAACCGTCAGTCCTACAGATTGATTGTTAGCTATTGATTTGATTGTTCCAAGTTCCAAGAAGAATTATTCCAATTCCTCCGAGTATACTCATAATTGGCAGCCGCAAGCTCCCTCGTCCTTGTTATTGCCTCATCTGACAAAGGTGGGGCTCTTTCACTTTTTAATACTTGCCTGCTTTACATCCATAAATGCGCAATTTATAATCAAAGTGTGGCCAAGATCAGACAGTAACTGTGACAGGCCGAGTCGCGTCTACAAGAGCATTATATAAAGTTTCGCGAGTCCTGGAACTTTTAAAGTCGCTACGTTAAATTCTACTTTAAGAGGCAATCGCCCGCCTCGAATCGCACTAGTGGAGAGCTTTGTGTTCGTGTGCGCTTTTTTCGTAACGTTATTTACTTGTTTCACTAGAAAAACTTTTTCTTTGTATAAACATTAAATTGCATTTACTACCCTCTTTCGTGTCCTCCGCATACATCATCTGAAGTTATTGCAACAAGAGCGATTAATTATTTTTCCGGAGAGGAACGAAGAAAAAAACGCCAACGGGATTGTTTAAAAATTTACGCCCTCTTGATTCCGCGTCTTACCTACTTAAGGCAGTATGACAAATAATGGTTGGTGGAAAGCGGAAAGAAGTGGAGGGATTAAACTTTACGATTGTGCAAAGATGACGCGGTTGTCGCTAGATGGGGCTTTTAGTATCACTAAATTTCATCGTCGACCTTAATAAATATTAACAAGGTATAATATCGGGAATCGTTGCGCCATTTAGAATAATATCCCGCACCAAGGTAATGGCTTAAATATTAATAGAGGCGCGCGCGGATTTCGAGACGGTTCCAGGGCATATTTTATGAATAAATAAGTGTCGAGCCCGAGCCTGGAAAAGTGTGTATAAAAGAGATAAATCATAAATCGGTAGCTTGTTAACTTATTTATTGAAAAACAATAAAGCCGTTTGCAAACGTTGCATTTCCTACATTTTATAGTATATAAAATAGATAATAAATAACGCTGATATTGGCCGTTGCATACAAATTGGAATCCGAGAAATATAGCTACCGAGAGCCGTAAGCAATAGCACCAAACACCCGCTGCACATTTTTTAACCTTATCTAACAACCACGGAGCAAACAAACCACCATCGCCGTTTCATTTTTCATCCGCAAACTCTCTATTTGGCCAATATTTGTAATCATAAAAAGTTTTTTGGATAGATCATTAGACTTGTCAAAGATAAAAGCTTTATTATTAAATGCTGTAATAATCACTCTTTAGGAACTCATGTATTTTTTGTCAGCGTATGTTTGTGCTTTTTATTTGTGGCTATTAGCCTCTAACTTTTTAACAACTCTTTTGATATTCCCACTGTAGTGATAAAGATTTTTCGTAAACAGACGCACAAACGAACCTGAAAAAGTATTAACATTATACATACATGCGAAACAAAGAAAACTGTGGATTATGGACAGTTCAAAACATATCTACAATCTAAAGACTGAAACGCGTGTTGTTAGTAAAACTCTAATTAAGTCATTATCATTGTATTCGTAACCAATCACATAGTATTTTTGTAGCTCTACACGAGTACCTACTCTATTATAACACGATACAGCAAGTTCTTAAATTCGTTATTATTTGGACTAAAGTTATGCTATTCGTCAAAGTCTTATCCATGCTTCCATCTCATTACTCATGACTTGTATAGAAGAAGTATAAGGAATCCGAAGAGAGGTCGCCCTTAGCGACCATACAGGCCACAATACTAGCCAACATTAAAATATTATGATATCAATCTCACAATGCAATCGTATAGAACTCGCCTTGAACGTATGATACGATTTAAGTATACAGGGTGATTCACGTAGCCCGTCCATTAGAAGTTTTTCAACTTCCAGTTGGATTAAAAATTTGAAACTTGGAAGGCAGTCATTATCAGTCATGCTCATTCTATCTAAAATATTTTGAGCACTCTAGCTATATAGGGTGTGCGAAAAGTCGGTATCAACTTTCTTATTTTAAATGGAAACGTCCCATTTTTTCTACATGGTCTAATTGGTCTTCCAACTCTGAGTTTTTATAACATTTGTTATGTGAACTTATTTGACAATTTTTGACATTATGTTCATTTATATGAAAAAAAGGGTCGATGAGGTAGCTTACGGAAAAATTCGTATCTGGCAGACGGTTTTGAATTTATGAAAACCAATTGGTAAAGTACTTAGTTCGAAGTCCACACTAACTTCTGATATCTTAATGGTAGTTCCATTTTGTACCGTATGGACGCAGACAGTTTTTAAATATCGCACCCAAAAATGGTCAAAAAGTCATTTTTTTTAAATTGCACCTACAGATTTTTTTTACATCATTTGATAGAAAATTGTATTTTGGGATGAGTCACTTAAGCATTCCCTATACCTAACTTCATCCCCTATCAAATTAAAAATTAAAATCCAGAAATTCCATCAATCCTGTCAAGAAATTTTTTTAGTTTTTCAAGTATGTCATGGAAACAAAAGACAATTGCAACATTTTAATTATGAAATGAATATGTTACTAATCTTATAAAAAAAAAACAACAACAAAAACTACCAAGTATCATCTTAACAAAATTCTAATGTAGGTGTTCAATGTGAGCACCATTTTGATTACTACATACATTCTATTAATCCATTTTCAACAGATTGTGTACCTCTTTTAATTTTGTTGGGACCAAGACTGTCGAATGCTCTTATTATCTCCAGATCTTACCTCATTAGACTTTTATGTTTGGGGTCGAATAAAAGATTTAGTTTATACTTCACCACTTTGCAACATAAAGGAATTAAGCGGGAGAATAATAAGAGCATTTGACAGTCTTGACATCAACGAAATAAGAACAGCTACACAATGATATAAAATGATAGAATGTAGTAATCAAAATGATGCTCACATTGAACATTTACATTAGAATTTTGTTAAGATGGTTCTTGATAGTTTTTGTTGTTGTTGTTTTATAAAATTAGTAAGATATTCATTCATAATTAAATTGTTGCAATTGTCTTTTGTTTCCATGGCATACTTGAAAAACCAAAAAATCTTGTGCAAAATTGATGAAATTTCTGGATTTTAATTTTTAATTTGATAGGGGATGAAGTTAGGTATAGGGAATGCTTAAGTAACTCATCCCAAAATACAATTTTCTATCGAGTGGTGTAAAAAAAATCTGTAGGTGCCATTTGAAAAAAATGACTTCTTGACCATTTTTGGTTGTGATATTTGAAAATTGTCTGCACCCATATGGTACAAGATGGAACCACCATTAAGACATCAGATGTTAGTCTGGACTTTGAACTAAGCACTTTACAAATTAGCTTTCATAAATTCTGAACCGTTTGCCAGATACGAATTTTTTCGTAAGCTACCACATCGACCCTTTTTTTCACATAAATTAACATAATGTCAAAAATTGTTAATTAAGTTTACATGACAAATGTTATAAAAACTCAGAGTTGGAAGACCAATTAGACCATGTAGAAAAAATGGTACGTTTCCATTTAAAATAAGAAAGTTGATACCGACTTTTCGCACACCCTGTATAGCTAAAGAGCTCAAAATATTTTAGATAGAATGAGCATGACTGATAATGACTGCCTTCCAAGTTTCAAATTTTTAATCCAACTGGAAGTTGAAAAACTTCTAATGGACGGGCTACGTGAATCACCCTGTATGTACTTCAAAAATTATAAAATTAAATACATAAGCCATATTATTTTTAAACTATCAAAAAGCTTCTGGATTAGCAATAGTTGCTTTAACATTTAGTTTTAAGCCTTCCTAATTTTTGCAAATAAATTTTAGTTACTTCTGCCCGTCATGACTTCTTAACTTTTTGAAACGTTACTTTTCTCTAACTACTTAAGCCAAGTTATGATGATCTGGTAGTATTTCTGACGTCAACTTGCAATGAAGTAAGCTATGAGAAAAAATAGCTGCTATAGGTACCTAAATGTCCCCTGAAACCAATAATATAAAAGGTGTCAACCAGTACTAATGAACATAATTCCAATAAACTGTCTATTGTCTCTACTAGAACATAACTAATTTTTCGATTTCTTACTTCCTATACTGAGTGGCAAACTCTTCGAACTCAAGGAGAGATCTTTTGTTCAAACCCTGCCTCTAACTTTCGTCGCAAAGGCTCTTTGCAAAGTTTACAATGACTTTGGGAGACTTTTCCTTCACTTCGTCAGGCGATAGACTCACATTGTCGAAGTGAGTTAGTCTACGGCTTGTTATGGCATCACAGTGACATAGTCTGTGTTCTAAAGTTTCCTCTTCCGATCCACATAACCTGCATATATCACTGTCCGTTTTTCCCCTTTTCTTGAGCTGATACCTCAGTGGAAAGTGTCCAGTGAGAAGACCGGTAATAAGTCTCATTTCGTTTCTTGTCAGGTCCTCCTTGTGGCCTTCTTTGGCAAATAGTCATGAACTTATAAACTTTTTCGGTTTGTGTGCCTAAGTGCCGATGGGGTCTTTTAACCCCACACCCCCAATCCAAAATACAGAACTATACGAGACTAAGTATATTACTGATAGTACATATTTCGTCCCTAATTTTTAATCGAACATAAATTGGTACAGCATGAAACTTTCTAAATGCTGACATTTTCAATTATATTGACAAACTTTGTAGCATAAGACAAAGACACAAAATAGAAAAATCGTAGAGTCAAAAGAAGCACGGAGAAGGGATTGCAGTTGCAGGAGCAACAAAATATTATGTAAATTAATCTCGAAAATTGTAAATTTCTATATTTTTAAATAAAACATGTGGGAAAAAGAAAGACCACTGAGTGATATCAAGAACCGAAGAAGCGAAAGTGGGCGCAAACCATTAGTGAAATGTTTAAAATACAAAACCACCACTGGTGGACTGTAAAAATTTTAGGTCAGTAGGAAAGGTGCAATAAGAAAGAACAATAAGATGAGAAAAGTAAACCTGCAATCTGAAATAAATAATTTTATTCATATTTTTTTATTTTGCTGAATATTTCGTTAAAATTACTTCATTAAGGGCGCTTGAGACGCGCAGCAGAATTTTATCAAAGATCTAGTGAAGTCACAGAACTCGCCTGACACAGCATGGCGGGTAATACCAAATACTCGTAGAAATTCTCAGTCGCTATTGCGAGCACGTAGCTGTATTTTAACTTTCTTTAAGTTTTTCATGAGTAAAATTCTATTTGTGACAAATACTACAGAGCAACAAACGCCGTACGTGGCTCCAAACATACCTATCCACTTGTAAATGTTTTCAACCGGCAGCGTGGACATTATCCCGCAAAAACCACCCGCGATGGCCATCTCTAATAAAACGTTGGCTGCTGTTCGGCAAGATCTTGCAATTTGTACGCGAATTTCGAGGCGAAATTAAAAATTCTCGACGCAATACGGCAATAAAACCATTAAGAGCAACAGGGATAAGTCTTAGATGCGGTGCTTCCCTTCAACTTATTTTAAATTAATATTCCTGCGGTGTAATTCGCGGGATTGACATAATCTGAGCGAAACAAATATCGCGCCCCTTGAGAAGCATATTCTTCAACAATGCGACGTAATCGGGATATTTGCATAAAACGTGTGTACCAGCCCCGAAACGGGGCTCGAGAAAAATGCCCGAGTTATTGCTTTAATTGAAGAGATTGCTCTAGACGTTTTTAATTCGGAGGCAGGATTTACATCCGGAAATGCGCAATTTATAAGCAAAGTAAGACAGGTCTCCTAGCAGCACACCTCATTGGAGCTACAGCCAAAACTCGCGCTATTTTTTAATTTTCTCCAGACGCTCTACTTAGGTAATTGCTGAAAAATTACTTGCAACCGTCCAAATCGAGATTTGCGGTTATTCGTTCTTTTTTAGAAAAAAATTGAGCCGATAAAGAAAACTTTTATCTCGAAATAACAATCTAGTAAATAAAAAATAAAGACCTAAATTCTGTAAATCATAGAAACAATTGCCTCCTCTCTACTTACACCTATATCTACTAGATACCTTGATCTATTCTTAACGAATCAATTTAAGACATATGAATGTCAGGGACACTAGGGCTGGGTACTCCTAGAGAATGAATGGGTTTGGATGAGCGAGTTTCACCTCGCCTATATTGTTTAGTCGACCTATCAAGTTACATTTAGTTTTTTACTGAGTGTAGTTAATTTTGTGTAGCGACATGAAAGCATGGAACTGCATTACCGCGCCCTGTTCATCGTTATGTGTTTGTACGAAGTTCGATTAACTTTCCGACCTAATTCGTTTTTGTCATTCGCTTCCCGACTAGTTATTCTGTTTCTGGATAAACGCGATTTTCGTCTGCTCCATCACGGCCACCCCGTTTTGCCGGTTGGAAAGCCGAGCAAACGCAATATAGAGCCCCCGTGCTTTTCCGTTTTAATAATCCATCATATCAGTTGACGTATTTTATGCACAAGCATGTTCGTTGTCAAACACAATAAGACAGGGTCGACTCACCCAGTCCGCCAATCTAGTTTAGTGTTCATATACTTTTCCACTTTTCTTTTTTTATTGAAAGGCAATTTCGAGACCAAATTGAAATCTTTGTATTCTTGAACTCGACGTGGATGCCACTCCAAGTCCGATATGTGATCAGATTATGCTTGCTATGCTATAACCTCCACGGACCAATTCCTCTCTCCTCTTCCGAGGAATCGAATCCTCACCGACACAGAAATAGGGAAGTACACACATGCATATTATATGGTGGTGAACTGAAAAACGCGTCTTTAGGGACGTGCCCGACTCCTTGCAACTATCCCGACATCACCATCTAATTACGTTGCAAATCGACTCGATAATCCAGCGATAATGGACCATTGTCGTGTCGACGACAGGTCCGTTTTTATCCGCCGCATTGTAACGCACGGAATTATCATATAATTTCCCTTATGCGGCAATAGCGTTGCGAGGTTGTCGCATTTTCTTAATAAATTTCTCATAAATTTCACACAATGACAATGTCTCGTTCGTACGTTTTGCATAAAACTTAATTGGAAACACGCGGATAGGAAATCGCAATTGATCTAAGTAAAAACTAATTGTATCTTGTCAGTTCAAGACATGTCATGTCCTTTCTCGCGACCCATTCGTTTCCGTTGTTGCAAACAACTGAACTGAAAACGTTTCAGTTGCGTGCTGCAGAAAAATAACGAACAATGACTCGCCATTGTTACCGTAATTTCAGCTCTCGAAGGCAATTTGCATTCGATAACTATTCGCGTCTTTTATGGTGATTATCCATTTTATTTCTGCCATCACACACTAAGGAAGTGCCACGGTTCTGGATAAATTTGGCGATATTAGTACGGTATACCTACATAAAAGTTTTAACGCAACGAGCAGTGCGCATTAAATTTAATGTATGAAATGAAGAAGGGCCTTGTTCTGTATTGCCTGTTAAAGACGTTGAAAGATCTTCACTATTGCAGGTAAATTAAAGTTGAAATTTTTATAGGCCTTTGCATAACGCTGGAGAATATGAAAACAAGTATCTAAAAAAAAAAATGTGCTATATCACCACCTCTTGTGTGTTCCATAGACCGTAGACGACTTTGCTCCTGGTGATAATCGGGAACACCTCAGAACTCCCAAAACTCATTTCCTCCACTAAACGCAATAAAAGTTATTTTGTCGCTCGAAATAGCATTCAAATCGCCAATTTACACAACATCCCTTCATGGCTCGAGCAAGGCTCCAAACCCTCATTTCTGCCAACAAATCATCACTCTTAATTTCCACATTCTTGCGCAGAATGGTTTCCTACGATTCTAAATGTTCATTTCTGTTACTAACAGTCAACTAATTGCCCAACTTAAAAACAGGAATAGGATAGTATATACATCTTCTACATCTTCGATTTTAATCTACAATTACTGTTTTAGACCCCCATATTATCTTCTCAACACTCAGAAGTCTAATTTAGTTCAGCATTTAGAGTGCTGAAAATTATGGAGGTCTGAAGTAGTATTGTTTGAGCAACCATTTATTTTCAGCAATGCTAGATTGCTGAAGAGCAGTAAATGAAAATGGGAACAAATATAATGTACACCATATTAAACCATACATCCCTTGCACTGTCCACCAGAAAATTATAGAGCATCAAAAAATCTAAATAAAACCCAAATTATTATACATCAGAAAATAAGAACATCAACACTAAAATAACTATGCTGCGTATTGTTTTACCATTGCTTACATTTTAAATTCTATATGTCTATCAATTTTACTAAATGTTCACCAAATTTAGAACGCTCAAGTTACGCGTCCGTGCTGTACATAATAAATATTTGCGCCATCCATTTATATTTAGTGTTTCTCAAAAAAACTATTTGTGCGTCAAATAATTATTCTATTAATCCAAAAATGAAATATGCTCGCGCATCTCTCCTTGCCGCTTGCGCTTCCAGATAAGAGGCAAGCGAAAAAAGTTTTGTACAAGGTCAGTTCAGGACCCTGTAATTTTTTACTTTTATTTTCCTTGCCCTAGTACATCTACTGTAACGGTTCATTTTTGGGATGGCTGTATGTTCGCGATTTTGGGGTCTCTCAAAAGTGTCCGTCGTTTCTGTTAATGTTCTTCTCGTTTCTATGGTTTTGGATTGTTATCGGTACCTTGAGTTGCGATGTTTTCTTTTATGCGTTTTTCGGATATGCTGGCTGATAAACGGCATATTGGTGAGGTTTCTCGAGGTGTGTGGGTCGGTGTCTGTGGGGACGAGATTTTGAGGTAAGTTTTGTTTAAAGAAGGTGAGCCCTCTCTCATTTCTCCACAGGTCCATAGATACCCTTAATTGTCTATTTCGCTTTTTCTGGTTGTAAGAAGCCAATATTTGGTCTTTGAAACCCACCGCCAGTATTCGGGACCACCAACTTTGGGGAATTTATCGGCCAGTCCGGAACGCAGGGCAACTCAAGCCACTATTAAAGTCCAGGACCTGGCGAACCCCTGTCTACTTTTCGTCTTTTTGTCTTCTTCATCCTCATCGTGCCACCCTTTGCTATTTTCATCTTCAGTCAGCGCCCAGGACGTCATCAGCGGAAGCTCCAGCGATCCCGGCGAGTACCTTTTGATTTTTGCGTATTTGTGCGGCTTGACAGATTTTTGTAAGACGAGCTCGTTATTCGATTTTGTTGGGTTTAGCCGCGCAATAGTGTATTTCAGCCGGGTATCGCCAGTGACCACCATCATCCGCTAGACGTCTGACCAACAACTTCTTCACTCCCTAACTTTTATTTGTATCTTTTTTCTTATGTAATAAAGCCACCACGTCTTGTTTAAACACTTATCCATTTTTTTGCTCAAACTTCCCCTCCGTAATTGGTGGTAAATACCAATTGCTGGCGCCCATAAGCTCAACGAGACCTTCAGAGGACCCACGACCCAGCCGCCGCAAAGGAGCTAACCGTTAGCCGCATGTGGTAGCGTTACACTACATCTATAATTTTGCATAAAATTATTTACCATTTGCACAACATTTTATTGCTTGTGTATTTTTGAGCAACAAATAGTATTTTTAACTGCTAAATAGTATAAGACACTGTCGAAAATTAAATATCTAGGTATTATGTTAGAATTAAATGCGGAATAAAATTTGATGAACATTTAGTATTTATGGTTAACAAAAGTTATTTTGGCGAACAAAATATATAAGAGACCAGCATTATGTCAATATTTAGTTGTCGTTTTAAGATTATGTATTTTCTTAATTTTGGTGAGCATTTAGTATTTTTGGGAAATGAAAGTATTTTTTTGCATGAAAATGTTGGGTAAATTGGGTAGACTGTTAAATACGACCCAATGAAAATGGCGATTCTAAGGTTAGTATGGTAAGGTAGTATCAGTGGTGTTATTGTAGGATACTTACATAACGGCAATTTTGAGCTTATAAAACTGCCATTTGAAGAGGAAATTAATTTCAAGAACCATGAGAGACTACTATTACTTTAATATCCAATGGTAATATGTTAAAACTAAGAGTATTTTTAAGAATTTGAACGTCCTCTCAAAAACTAACTTAAACATGAATATTTAGAAAACAATACAAGCACTTTCATGTTTATAAAAAGACTAAAATTAACCTGAAATTGGTTGTCTGTAGTAGTAATAATTAATTACAGCAGTTCAGTACGATAAAGACTTTGATGAAACAAATATTTTCTGTCAACATCGGTCTCTCTTTTGTATGTGTAATTACCAAATTACGCTCCTGGCTCACCAAAAAACGAGGCTTTGTAGAATTTGTACTGTTATGCCTTGTTATTTTTATAATTTGATAACCACATCCATATTGGAGATGATTAACGTGGTTTTCGCGTTAGTCTTTGGTAGCTTTGTAAGTCCAAAAATGGTTCAATGTCAAAAGAGTCTTCAAAACTTATGTAATTTTTTTTTTAACTTTAACCCAATCAATATTTTTATTTATTTATTGAATCTCTTAGAATCTGTATTGTTTCTGTATTGTATTGTTCTGAAAAGCAATATTACGTTCTAGTTTCCTCGTAACATTCCAGTTTCCAGTTCGTCTCGGGAATACTAAATTAATAATGGACGTAGCACTTTCGCCAAGCTTACATGCAAACTTGACCTGATCAACATCATAAAAATTCTTATGTTGTTGTCAAAGACTTTTTTTCTACTTCCTATGCAAATTCACTAATGGTTGGGTTGTTCTTTACAATTCCTTTATATTTTCGCCTCAATAATCAGCTACAACAGTCGATACCTTGAACCCCGCATAATGTGTCCCAAGTTTGCTGTAGTTCTTTTCGTTATCATAGTGAATATCTCGGTCTCTGTTCCTTTTCTCTCTCTGTTTCTTAAGACTTCCTTGTTAGTTACTTTGACTGTCCATGGTATCCTGAGGATTCTGCGGAATATCCACATCTCAAAAGCTTCTTCTGTTCTTTGTGAAAACTCTTAACGTATATCCTTCAACCTTGTACTGCAGCACCAACCAGTTCACAAATCTCATTTCAAAATCAAAGAGTAAGTCTGTACTAATAAGTACATTACGGAGTGATAAATGCTCTTCGGGCAACCTCAATTCAGTATTTTATCTCTATGTCCGACGGTCAGTCCTCAAAGAGCCATGTTTCTGATACCTAAGCCTTTTTACTCGCTGTATTGTAACATCAGTGAAAATTTTTTAAATGCATCTAGGTCTCAAGTGACAATTGTAAATTTTGTTGTGTTTATATTAATCTTTAAGCTCATGTTTTTACTACGTTCCTCTACTATATTTAGAAGTAGTTGCCGATCGTTCAAAGTCTCAGCTAGGAGCATTGTGTCATCTGCATATCGAATGGTAATGATCCATATTCCACTGGCCTTTATGCCCTTTTCCAAGTTTTCTAATTCTCCTTGAAAGGTGATTTCTGAGTAAAGGTTAAATAAGAGAGACGAGAAAACGCATCCCTGTCGGACTCCTCTACAGAATTTCACCGTGTCGAATACTTCTCCATCGATTTTAATTTGGGCCGTCTGATTTCAATAGATGTTCTCTACGCATCGGATATTTTTTTGGTCTAGATCCATTTTTTAAAAACATCCATGAGTTTGTAATGATGCACTCGATCGAAGACCTACTCATACGTTTTTCCTTTGACTCTAGCAATTTTGAACCAAGACTTGTGGTACTCTTGCGTTGGCCTCTTTCATGCCCAAACCTTATTGTGTAAATCAAAGCTGTAAATCTTCCTTTAGTTTGTTGTCACTGAAGAAAGTTACTATTACTTCAATCAAACAGATTTCTTTCCTTCATAGAACTTTGCACATTTGTTATTTCAACATCACCTGTTAAAAAATGTAAAAAACAATACTTAGTGCTTGTCGAATTCCAGTTAGTAGCAGATTGCTGGTGGTGCAGCAAGGCATGCCGCATGATGCTAAAAATGTTTACTAAAGAACTAAAAAAAATAAAATAAAACCTTAAAGCAATGACAATTTCGATGATCTTGCATTATATTTAAAGTAGTTGAGATGTTGATTAAGAAAGTATAAGTATTTAATCTTAAGCAAAGAGTTTGGCCGGAGTTACTGATATTTCCGAAGCAGATAGTGACATTAAAAATCTGGACGGATGGTGTGAATAAGTGATAAACTTTGGTAAATTTGATTTTACGAGCAGAAGCACTTTCAACAAATTGAGGCAAGTTTCCAATTAAAGTATTGAAGTTTCAGCATTTGTTCATTTCATAGCCTCCTGTGTAGATAAAACTAGGACCCGTTCGAAAGAAATATGACTTTCACTGCAATATAATGAACAAGCAGAAGCCCTCATCTTAAGTAATTAAAGTTCTAAACTTCAACTAGTAGATGTCGTGCATATTGGAATGGGTGTGTACAAACAACCAAATGACCAAGAGTTAACGACCCCTGATTGAAATTCATGTGGAACTGGGAGCAAAATCTGTATTTACCCAAATATTGGCCGAGTTCTCGTGCGCGAGAGTTAGGTAAATTGATTTCGAGTTGGATCTCTCCGGCTCATAGGTGCAATAAATGGCTTCAAGTTGGAAGTTGCGAGGACATCGTGTAAAATTTCTTGCTGACGAAGCGCTTCGCTGCTGTGCAGGATTCCCTTAGATCCGAGGCGGGCAAAGTTATACACGGGAGAGGCGAACACGACGGGTCGTTTCCCAACTTGGCTGGGACTTGCGGTCTATGGTGTTTGCAATTACGCGATGTAATGTTGTTTCAAAGTTCACACCTACGATTTCCAACTACTTATGCGATGCTGGGAGGAGCGGAATCGTTGCGAAATTGTAATGTCTGTGCCTGTGATGTTGAACGAAAAGCTCCTCCAATCAGTTGAATTTAGAATCAACTTTTCAACAAAGTCGACCCGGGAGAAAGTCAGCTATAAATTTGTTATGTAGTCGATTGGGAAATAATTGGTGGAGAAGAGCAAAAAATTGCGACGAAGGCTCTTAAATAGGCAAGATGACAACGGTATTAGTTACGTGCAGAGTTGGACGCGAGCCCGAAATAAAGTTCGAATAAAGGTTTCGATCTATCCTGGCGTGTTGCACAATGAAAGAGATCCCGCGTGAGGACTTCGAATCCGTCTCATTGGTCTTCATTCTGATGGGCTATTCTTCCCGTTTGGTGGCATCATTGTATTTACGCCGTTCCTTTTGCAAAACGTTCCATCGACCATTTGTTACTTATCTGGATTGGATATCTCAATATATATTTCGCCTGCGGGATAATGTATCTCCGAAACGTCCAGCGATGATGTATGGCGGCAAGCGGGTTGTTTACGCGCTTCCGTTTCCTGTAACCTACAACCTAATTAGGATTAATTCGATGTCTGGGCGGTTTACACGAACCGTGTTATCGATTCAACACAATTGCTATTATTTGAAACAGCTCAAGATATGCGTTGAAAGTAGTTGCACGTCCGGTCGTTGCGCTAGTTGGAAAAGGACGGGAAGAAGGAAGCGGGAAGGGTTAAGCTGGAGAGCTGGCCGATCGTCTGAGGATTAAGTCGGTACGGGTTCGTGAGAATCCTCGTTTAATATGTCGTTTTCTCGATGTTACTTCGCTCTAAGAACTTTATGATTGGTTTCTCACCTCGGAAAGATCTACAGCTGACGCTCCGGCTAAACGTTATTATAAAGTACGTCCAACTTATAACGTATGCGACTGACGGAAGAGAGTGAGGAAGCTCTTCCAATTATAAGAAATTTCATCTTGCCAGCTTCTGCAAACAATGAGTTCTCGCCTGCTGGAAGAAAAACTTGAATATTATGTATCTCTCGCGTGTTTTCTAGACTTCTGCCATAGCCGCGTTGGCAAAAGAATTAATCGTGATGCGATGGCGTCGGCGACGGCTGAAAAATTAACTGATAGTTGAAGTTTCTGTTGGTAGCTTCGCCGTCGTCATTTATATTCATTTATTTGTATCTGATTATATTGTTAAAACGAATTATCGTAATCAATCACGCCCGTTCTTGTTTTTTTGCAAGTGTGTCAATAACATCGGGGGCGGCTAATATCAACGCCTCCCTTGATAAATTGTAATGCGGCCGACAAGGCCGGTCGACGCATAATCATGCAAAAACACATCCAGCTGGAAAGCAAGAGTTGATGGCTTACAGCACAGCCGGAACTTTTGACGTGCCAGCATTTTGTTTTGTTCCTAATTGCTTACACTCAAGCCACCCCGACAATAAAGAAAATTCAATATATTTCACTACGTGCAAAGGCTACGTGTTAACGAAAACCTTTCCTATTTACCCCCGCTATTTATTGTGTGTAGTTTTTTAGTAGACCAATTATTTAGATAAACCTGTGGCCAAGTAAAAGTCTATCCAAACTACAATTTCATGGAAAGTTTAGAAAGCATATTATTTTGTTGAATTGAAAAATACTTTTTACTATGGGGTTGACACAGCTAAAGGCAAGCAATGAGGTCTTGATATTAATATAAATAAGAAAAATAGTAATAATAAAGAAAGTAGTAGTAATTAGTAGTTTAATAGTCTAAGACCTCCACTTGTACCCTATCCAATAAGCAAGTAAAAGTATATACTTGCATATCTAAGTACCATCATAAAATACTAGTAAAAGACAAAAAAGTAATTTGTACAAAAGCATATGTATTAAATCTAGTCAAGAGTCACAATTTACTAACAGCCAGACCAGACAATATGTTCGTGGTCTTCTGTTCTCTTTGCATTTTTTCATGTTGTAGAAGCTCGAACTCTGGAATAGGCAACAAAGCATTGAAACATTAAAACCATTCGAAACGTACAAAGATGAGGGCACAGCTACTTTCAAAACATTTCTTACAATGGTCAATTCCAACTTTAATATGTATATCAAAATTTTGCATAGCCAAAAAAGAAATCATTGTTTACCATCAATCATCAATTTCTTGAAGTTGCTTATTTATTACTAACAATAAGTTTCCTTCAAAGTTTGCACAGACTTAATAAAAAAAGTCAAAAATAAACCTTGACCCAAAAGATTTGGAAGTAGATACATGCACCATAAATTTATTAAGACATTTTTTCAAAAATTAAGAAAAACAGCGAAGTATTAAGGCTTTTTCAAGCTAGGAAAAGAATGGTAAAAGATAGAAAAAGTATGCAGAAATCAATTTTTGTAAATATCAAATCATTAGTGAGATCGAATATCGCTTGACTCTGATCAGTGGTGGCAAATGCGCACCTTCTGTCTGTATTAAATCGTCAAAATCATCCACGCAGTAAGTTTATAATTAAAGCCACATTTTCCGCTTAAACTAAACATTTCTTTAATTTTCACGACTTTAAAGTAGGAGCAACGAGGCGCCTCTACTCTGATGTAATTTCTCAGTTGAAGTTTCACCGTGGCTTATTCATAGGCTGAGAGCGATTTAATCATCGTAAAGCTGTATCTACCTCAATTATATCATACGGAATGCCATGCACAAGCATCAGCAAATTCCACTAAAGTTTATGGAACAAGAAAGCGCGTAAGGAAAAGATGGAGTTAAAAAAAGAAAAAACTCGGAGTTATAAATTTTCGGAACTTAACTTTCTAAAACCACAGATCAACAAAATAACTATAGATAAAATAATCGCCCACATCCGCAATATTTGAAACAACAGGAAGATTTTTAACACCGAGCACTGTAATATTGTTTTTTTTTTCAGGAACGGAAGAAAATATAGTTTAAAATACTTATTATGTGAAGTCTAGTTTAAATTGTCGGTTAAAAACTATAGTCCTAGATGATAATAATTAGGCCGGCCTTAAAGTGCCGTTAATCCATTTGATGGCACTTTAGTGTCTTAGGGCAAGGAAAAAGATTGGAAAAATTCTTTTCAAGTAGTAATTTTTAATCGTGCTTTAAAAAAAATTACAGGGCCATGAACTAACTTTGCTTTTCGCAAAAAAAAAACGTTCAAATAAAGATGCGAACCTGGAACCTCTTGGTCCGTGCGCCACCTCTATCGACCTCGCTACTCGTTGCATCTTGGAACTCTCTCATCTTCCCGTGATGACCTGTGTAGGGATCCTGGAAAAAGCGATTGCGATCGAGTCGATATCTTTACGATTTCGGTCGCTTTGGAGGGAAGGGGTTTAGGGGAGGATCTTTTCAAAAATGCGAAACCAATCACTTTTCAGCAATTTGTTAAGGTGAAAAGACTGAATTTTCAAACTACCTAACCTAAGTATCGTGAACGTAAACCTCGTGGACCACAAGTCTTATTTTTTCGAATGCATTTTTAAAACGTATTAATTAGCTCGAGTGGAACATGCATGAGAATAAAATTTCCGGAAATAATCAACGCACTAGGGATATTATAAGTGAAAATCGCAACGACAGAGACATTGGTCTATTATATCATTATGATGTCATTATTAATAAATAAATAATTTTGATTGGCTGAAATAATTTCCACTTATTAATTTCATGCAAGGTGCAAAAATTTCCAGGAAATTTTTACATTGTCATAGAAACGACATCGAATTCAATTTTTCTATTGGCTACTTTTTGGTGTCTTGCGATTTTCATCAAAATGGATACCAACGATACATGATAAGTAGTACATGTGCAAACATTCGGAAAAATTGATGATAAGAGTCAAGAGTTACGACAATTTTCAAGAACTCTTCCTCCGTTATCAACCGTTTTCGAGAACATGTTTATTAAGAAAAGCCGTTTAATTTTTTTGATTTTATATCCGCCTCTTAAGTTTGTAACAGTTATTCCGGGACACTATGTATACAAAAATTGAGATATGCGTATGAATTCAAACTTGCGTTTCAATCTGACAGAGTTAGAATATAAGCTACTGTATATTATGAATCCAACAAATTATTATAAATGTAACAAAATTTGTGAAGGATATTATTTTGGTATAGAAACATACTTTATGGTACGATTGTCCTACCTAGGACTTTTGTTTACAGATATTTTTTCTGAATGTAATTACAAATGTCCAAGTTGACTGGGATATAACGTTTATTCAAGGAAATAATTAAAATGTTTGTCGACATTATGATTTTGTAAAATTTGCAAGCACGTTTTGAAGAAAAAATTCAAATAATCTAGAGATCATTTAAAAGTGGTTTCGAAAATAAAAATTGTTATTTTTTACCTACAAACGTTATAATATTGGTACATATTATGAACAACAAGATAAAGATTATTTAAAAACCCCTTGTTAATCTCCAAATAACGATAAATATGCAATATCCGAAGAATCGCTTTTAAAGCAGCACCTTTGGAGTTGTAGAAATGATTTCCACTAAGAACAGGTAAACTTGGGTGCCGGAGGCTATAACCCTTCCACTTGTACCTGAAAATATTTGAAAATCCAGCCCCTAAGCCGTCATCTACCAATGCCATTCATAGGGATGCACCTTCGGCACACCAAAAAATGCGATAGCCTCTCGGAACTCTCTGTTTAACCGATTGCGACTCGGTTGATATCTATCCAAAGCAACCGTTTTCGGTTGCTTAAAAGCGACTCGGTCGCAATCGCTTTTTCCAGGATCCGGCTACTGAGTTGGGTGTTGCGCGCGCATTGACGGCATTTTAATAGGAAGCGATTCGACGGTACTTTAAATACAGTCTTATAATTATCCAATAGACCTCAACAAAAAAGTAAAACTTCCAATGCATCTTCAAAATTGAACTCAACATTAAAATTTCAGATCCTAACATAGTTTTATCGGAAACGTACAATTTCCTAGAAAGTTTTATGTTACCAAACTATTACGTTACAAGTTCTATCAACACAACAGTTAAGTGGACGTACTAGGTTTGTTTGTCTATTATTTGCCTCTTAATAAGTGACGTTCCTATGTGGTTAGCAGCGTACTTAATAAAATTATTAATTCTCAGACAATATTGAATGGCAGCAGTAAGTGGTCCCATCAGCCACTTGCTTTGCTTTGAAATTTCTCGGGGTTGCAGGTTGTACGTCCGTAATTATGATTTTGCTGGCTGAATCAAAACCCTCTTCTCGCTTTGTTACCAAGCCTTGAGCAATTAACTTACAAAAGAAGTTTCGTGCGATTTTCACACCGATCCTGTTGCTGAAAATTCTTTGGAAAAGCGACGTCGCCTCCAGCTGATTTTTATTAAATTGTTTGTGAAGAACCGCCAAAGGCGTTCTTTCAGTTTATGTTCCTGTCAAAATCCATTAGAAAAACTCGCATCTAAAACCGGCCTAATTCGCCTCATTAAACCGATATCAATCATTATTATGTATTTTTTATTAACCCTAGTAACGTTTAGTTCTGAAATTGACGTGCCAATTACACGGTATGAAGGCAGGCGCTTATTGCTGTAACCCGGCGCGTTAGCGAGCTTCCCTATAATTGGATAATGATTAGGCGGCCGGAATTTTATCGCAATTAAATCTATAAGAAACCCCACTAATTCGACTCAAATGTCAGTTGCTTATTAAATAATTCGCACTTTTGCTTAGTGCAGTTGCATATTCAATGTTGCTTTATGAGTTGGCTAGGGCGACTTTATTTTCCAATTAAAACTTTGAAATGAGTTTCCTTGAAAGCGCGAGCACTGAACATGTCTGAAATAATTTCGCAGTCTTCCTAATGAACCGTTTATCGAAGAAAAAGACTTGAGAAACGCAGGTTAAGACTGAATGGAAAATGCAATAATTAAGACGGTGCAAAATTAATGGCTTGAATCGATGTGAAACGAGGCAATGTTGTTCACTACTTATTCTTTAGGTGGGAATTACGGAAGCAAGAACTTTGTTGAAATATAAATAGATCGGAAAACTGTCGTTTCGCATGTTCATTATTGATAAGCCCGTTTATAAAGTTTCAGGGTCGAGCTTTTCCCATATCGATTCGGAAGAGGGAAACTTCACGTCGGACGCTTTTTTGGAACCATCAATATTGACTGGCGCTTGTTTAGTCGCTGGGAGTTTGTGAGTTGTAATTCCACAAAGCTCCCCATATTTCTCCCCAGCATTAGATCCACAAGCAAGGCTCACAATCAACGATTACCGGAAATAACTTGCTTGCGGCGTAATCAACAAAAGCTCTTCTTATCGCTGTAGTGTCAATTTTAAAACCTGCATTATCAATAAAAAAATTAATATTGAAGAATTGTTGTCTTTTTCTGCAAATCTTTCAACACCTCTCACAACCATTGACCAGTTGACTTGTGGCAATCACGGAGCAGACCTCTTTCTGTGTGCTTCTGCAGTCGGAAAGTACAAAGAACTACCAAACAAATTTCTCGTCTTGACGATAAAAGAGAAGATTAATAAATTGGTGTAAAAGAGGAAAATTTGAAGGAATAGAAAAAATTGTGCACAAAAGTATTCATTACTGAACTTTGCCATTGTCCGTTATTATTTCCGAACAATTTGCAGCATATTTGGAAATTGCCTTCTAAGTGCCTCGAGTACCCCACTAAAAGACGTGAATTATTCTATGGCGGTGCTTAATCAAACGAAACCTATTCCTGGTTCGCCAATAAAGTGAGTTTTATGCATTTAGATTATTCCATCGGCGCAGTCGACCGACCTGCCCTCATTCAGTTGCCACTGAAATGCATTCGATGGTAGCAATTGCTGCTAAAAATGCAACGCTTGAATGAAAACGCGTAATGCCAGTTCGAATAGCGACGAATTTCAATCAGGTGTCGTCTTTTCCCCGATAAAACCTCTCCAATAACCGGGGGACTTTATGCCATCCGGGTTATGGAAGCACAGATTCCATATTCGACATTTCCGAAAGCAATTACAAAAAGGGCCTCATTCGTATTCCGCTTTGGTCACCTTTTATATGACAGAAGCTCGCGCCCCGCACACACGGTAAATATGTACTACTTTCTGAGTGAATATCCTTTCCTATGAATATTTCATGTCGAAATTGATACGGCGAACTAAAATCCTGGGTTAAAGCTCCTAAACTATGGAGGAAAGTTTTCTCTTTTCAAGAAAAGGTATAGATTTTTTTTTAATAACTTAAAAATCTAGAAACGTTTTAGAAATCGTTTTCGTGTCATTATAAGAGCCGAATTCAAAGATTCTTATGGAAATTTAAAACGACTCGCATTTTACATAACATAGAAGTCTTCCGCATCTCGTGATCGTATACTGCATGCATCACTCGAAGCAACACTGCAAAATCACAGGTAGTAAGACGTAATGACGTGGCTTTGACAAAGATTTTAAAAATATTATTGCAAAAAAATTTCAGGAATTATTTTTATACTCAATACGCTTGATCATGGATGTTAGAAATAATTGCAAGAAGGTGTTGGTATTAATTTTTAGAAAACCAGGATTCGGTTTTGAAGATTTTGTATGAGTAATGGTGTATGTACCATCTGATAAGTTATGAAAGCTGCTGCACCTATACCAAATTTGTTGGAGTCATACGTAATAAGTAATTTCCTTTAAACCAAGTTAAAAACTTTTAGAAACTTTACATGAATTTTGAGGGCTCTTCTACAGCAGAATAAATTGTCGTTTCTACAGTGATCTATGTCAGAAAAAAACACAACTAGTCACAAATGGAATTCTTAAGAATTCAATACACGTTTCAGTTTTAAGAAAAAAAAAATCAAACTGGTCAGGAATTAAACCTAAATGCCTTGAATCAAAATTTGATCGCCTAAGATGCAACTTGATGACATAAGTTGGGTTCTCGGTATGGCGATTGATACTTACTATCAGCAAAAGCGAAGTTCTTGAGGTAGGAATATTGAATGGTTCCAAAGTGAATAAAAAAAGTTTTTGTTAGATGCCCAAGTAGTTAAAATTACGGTAATCAGCATGATTGCTGTATAGCTCTAGCTCAACAACCTGTGATTAAGAGTAGAAATCAGCGCCACTTGATAGGTTTGATTTAGTTGTTGGAAAAGTTGGACTTGGCGATCAAAAAGCCATATCTCTCCGAATTTTGTTTTTCCCATCCCGAAAGAGAGATTAGATGAACGCGATGCACGCAAGCACGGAGCAATCAATTTCGCATATTAAGATGATTAAGTGCCCACGTCTGCGGTTAATTGGTAGGAGGTCACGAGCCGCCATTGCTTATAGATGAGTTAGATAGCGGCTTGCCCGACTTGGCGCTTATTACGCATATATCCTGCAAGATTTAATGATTTGATAATGGGCTCAACGCCGGGTAGTGTTCTGCAGAGACAGAGAAGAGAGTAGGCGGCGACAGGTGCCTGGGAAACGACGGCAATTACTAATTACACAACACCAAAAGATATTTTTGTCTCGTAATAACAAATTTGAGAGAACTCTTGCCCGGGTTGTTTGATACAGTCGCGGAGACGTTAATTACGCAATTAGTCTCGATATCAAATGCTGAAACGGCTGGTTATGTTTCGTTTACCCTTTTTCAGGAGTTTTTCAGGCGTAATTACCGACCGGATTCATTATTTTTAAGGTGAGTCTGGAAATTCGCTGTTTACGCTTTAATTTAAAAAAATCCAAATTTATTTGCATAAAGCTCGCTGCGAAAGTCACGTTGAAGCTCGCGGAATCGCGCAATGTTTTCGCCTGGCCGACTCTTTAAAGGTGCGATAATTGATTTTTGTATGAAAGACGATGGCATGAAGTATCCCTCTAATAAGTTTTTGTTCGTAAAGATTGGAAAAGGGTGAACGGAATAATGCGTGCCGTAAAGCGATAAAGGGAAAATTGAAATTCTAAATTTCAAAGGAGTTAATAGAGTTAGGATTCTGGATTCTTTTTAAAATAGACCGTGGAAATAACAAGTTGGAAAGTTTTTCCATCATATTTCAAACGCCTTCTTTAATTCCGTTCCATTCTTTTAGGTATGTGCGCGGGGACTTCTTGAACCGGAAAAACACATTCAAGTCGCGCCAGCCTTCTTAAACAATCAATTATACAGACGAAAGCAATAAAAGGCGTATACCTAGCGCTCGGAAAATCCATACAAATCGCAAGCATGAACTCACTCGTTGCTGAAATTATCGTGCAAAACTCCCTTTCATAATAAGTATGTACCTTCAGAGTGTTTATGGCAACCACAATGATTATTGTATGGCTTAGGCACGAGAACGTGTCGACAATGCAAGAGAAAAATCTGCGTCCGACAACGGTTGGAATTAGCATCCCTACGTCCTTGGGATGCGTAAAATATACAACTTACGAACCGTAATAAAGAACAAAGCAAATTCAGCGGCCCGTGAACGCCATCAAGTCAACACCCACCTGAAACAAAAGACAATACGTTAGATAGTGCTTTTCTATACCAACAAGAATATATTCTAATAAAGCGCAGGACAGATCCGAATGCAGAATCGGACTTTTTCCGAATCGAGAAGTTACACGCACAAAGCTCGGTGAATAGGTTTCTTCCGAAAATTATCGATAAATCACAAATCGAATGGATAACACGCAATGTCTTCAAATACTCTCTTCAGTTCTATTAATTACTGCTGTACTTTCGAGGAAGATACCGTTTTATTAGCTCGCTGAAGCGTCAGTTTCTCGAGACGAAACTCGACTCTGATCAACTGATATGCGTGTGCGAAAAGGCGCCTGAAAGATTTCGTACTGAAATTGGAATTTATTTCAGGAATAATGATAAATAATCTTGTTGGAAGCAATTTGGGAACGAGTGGAGAAGCCCATTTAAAAAATATGATAAATTGAACGTAATATTGAAAGCTTACACTCCAACACGAGTTTATGAATACTTCTAGCGCAAAGAGAGAGCTTTAGGCTGAAGAGGAGATTCTATTAAGTGATAATTTTTCTCTTAAATGCGATTTAGTACACAAAGAAAAAAATACATCGTCCAGGAAATTCGCAAAGTAATTTAGTTATGCGTATTTTATCCCGTTTGGGATTTAAACATTTCCAACTTTCGTTGCAGAGCACACGCCACGGAATTCCCGTCGGCATAATTATGGCAGTAATAAGCAATTTTCACTCCGAAGCTTTATGGATTCCCGCTATCGAATTAAACTGAATATATTTTAGACTGTCTAATTACGTTTCCCATTTAATTTGCCTCTGGCGGTGCAAAAATTGTAAAACGTTATAACATAACAGCAGAGGGTGATGAAGAAACTCATACATATACACCAAACAAAAAACAACTCATAACCACCTATTATACCACCTATTTTAGTCACCATCATCCTTCTGTAACAGATATTATTATTATAATATTATTATTATTATTGAAGGGCTACAACTACGGTACCTTCATTTCTTCTTGATATATCTTCTTCCAGTCCTTGGTCCGGATCATCCCAAATTTTTATTAAATTCTTTTCGTTACTAACATTTGCCATAACAATGCAGAGAATATTGTGCTTGAACTTGCAAAGTAAAGAACTACTCACATTTGTAATGTATCAGTCAGTACTATTCTACAGTATCAAAAAATATCGAAAAGTCAAGTGCATAACATCTTTAAATCCATTTCAAATTAGTTTAAGTTTATCGGCTTTTCCGGACAACTCAGGATTAGCTTTTATTTGTTTATCGTCACGATTTTATCTATCACATTTACATGGAAGGTGTCTTTAAAATATGTATTCAAAATTTGAAGAAAGCTAAAGCCTCAAACAACAAGATGACAAATTTTTTTCTAAAGTTTTTAACTTAAGTCTTCTTAATTTCAGAGGGCTACAATTAACTCCCTAAATATTATTTTTTAATTAATATTTCCAGAACGATTTTGCGAATGACTGTCAGAAGTTAGCCTCTAGATAGAAAAACCCTCATAAGAAAAAGCAAAAACGTTTCGAGAAAATTATAATGAGATAAATGCTAATAATGATTAACTGGTTTAAGAAGACTGAAATAAAACTACAAGAACAAAATTTATTGAATGATTTCTACGTGACAATATTTTTAGAAGATATTAAAAAAAACTTAATCAACACTTTTTTTTTCAATAAAACAAAATTAAACCAAAAACTTTTAATTACTTAAATAAGGAATACAAATTTTACCTTTAAATTTCTTGTTAGGTACTACAAAAAAGTTTCAAATTGATTTGACTCAGCAACGTTTTATCTTATTGATGTTTAACACGAGAACTTATTATTTCTGAAAAAGTCTAAAATTTCATAATTTGATGTCAAAGACAAAAATAGTTGAAGGACATTTTTACCAATGTATCTTATCGATTGAAATTTTAAGATTTTATTCAGTTTATTTTTCTTATTGAGCGAGCATAGAAACATTATTGCATTTCAAAACTCATTCTTAATATGTTAAGCAGTTTTAATAAAAATTTAACAACACATTTATTAATTCTCTTAATTCTCTTATTATTATTATTATTCCTTGGCCACTCGGCTTGCACGGTTTTTCATATTCATCTTCCAATATTCTGCGTTGCACTCACATAATTCCATATTTGTTTCTTAGTTCAATCATTCCAAATTTTTGTTAAGTGACTTTTGGTGCTATTTACTTACTTCACGGAAATCATCGTTTTAAAAGTTAATTCTTATACAAAGTTAGTAAAAAGTGTTCTGTCTAAATCATTAGACTTAGAGAAAAAATGATAACTGTTTGTCAAATGAGTAATTTAAGACCATATTAGAGCATATTTTTTACGAAATGGCGCCGGCAAATTTTGTCTATGGCGACAATTTTTGTCTTGCTTCAATACTTTTGACTAACCCTGTATATTGGCATATGAACTATAAATCCTAAACTTTCAAGATGGAATTTAGCAGTGACTCTTGAGGTTGGTTTCAGCAAATTCAAACCGGGTCTTATTGCATATCTTGTGCAAACTTCCAGAATTTGCGCCAATTGTTTTGGAACTAGCGGTGATTTCGGGAATAACCCAAGTAAATGGCTCCTTGTGTAAAACAAGACCCATCGTTGGTGCGTGCCTCTCCCGATCTCGCTATGTCAATGCCCGCGTTGTTTCAGTTTCCGTTGCAATAAAGCCAAGCCACAATGGTCGTCATAGTGTTACGTCACGGGCTGTTTAAATGCGGTCGCCCTTCCACCTCGCAATTATTAATGGGTTTCTAGTTATTGTCCCCAGTCGGCCAATTGAAATACCGTACAGACCCGAATAGCGCTGATTACCCGATTAATTACCGCCGCCTTTTCCTCGTAATTTTAGATCTCTGTAACCAGGAAAAATAATGCAGCTGTTCTGACGTCAATTTTCGAAATACACTTGCAAGTTGGCAACGACTCAAGTGTGATGGTCATTCACTAACAGGTCTGCGACGCTTCGACGCGCGAAGAGGGCGAACGTCGCGACGCTTCCTTAAGCTGGACGAATTCCCGGCCGGTTTATGAGTGAATTACGTATTACGTTCGCCGGTTTGGAACACAGACGACTCATTTCTCAAACGTTGTTTAATCCCGGGAAAGAAGCGCATTAATACGTCAAGTGTGACGGGTCCCGGGCGCCTGCACCCGGGGTGTTCCCGAAGATAAATACTTGATGGTTGCGTATTCCTGAATGGCTGACGGGATTTGCTGCTGTGTAACGTGGGATTCACGTCTATCCAAAATCGCAAACACTTCATACCGAGAGGAAGCAAAAACCTGATGAAATAGAAGCTTAGCAGCGGTGGCTACAAAAGCTCGTTGCTGCAACGTTGCATCAGTCGTGTTAAGAAAATTATACAATCGAGTCGCCGGTCTACCGAAGAGAATCTGAAAATCCGGGATGACGTGATTGGTGGCTTCTACTGGTAATCCTTGTTACAGACTTACAGAGACAAAAAATTCGCGCAATAGTTTTCGTTTATGGCCTAAAGCTGTTCGACCTGACATAACAATTACCTTATGCATTAATAAAACGGGGCACCATGGGCGTCATGACGGCGTTTTAACAGACTTTAAATTCGAAGAGCAAAAGATAATTTGAATAGAAGAAAAATATAATCATGGAGATAAAGAAAATGCACTCTTCTAATAAGGGTAATTTGAAGAAACTCCTCTGGCGGGGCGTACTCAACACTGCTTCATAATCAATAAAGAATTTTGAAACAAGAACTGGGTGTCCTCAGTTCATCTTTGAGAGGCTTTTAGAGATTTAATTTATAGTTTGTAGTTTATTTAACAGAAAATACTTTTAGCAAACAAGGGATTGTTACCAACCTACCGCATATCTACACTGCTACATTTTATGCCGGAATTAACATAGCAGGAGCGGGTCTGCACGCCTGTTTACCATCCAGACAAAGAACTAATTAATTAAACATCTGGAAACAAGCTCCTCTTAAGCGAATTAAGATAGTTTCAAACTAAGCACGAATCCTAATAATGAATTGCCAGCTAGTTTCGCAATATTTGAGTTAGGAACTCGAAAATTATCAGATTGCAGATGTTTATCCTGGATGTCGCTATTAAGCATGACAAAGTTCGTTCCTTCAATGTCTCCAAAAAATTCGCAACTGTTATTATTGCAACGACAATTTTGGAAAATAGTGAATATTTTAGTAGTGAGTCGAGTTATACAGATTGAGTACTTAGTTAGTATAAACATGTCGGTATATTTAGTGGTGTCTACACCGCGAGGGCAATAAACTTGCAACCTGCGACTCTTCTTTACTAGAAGACAGACAAAATGTTTGGACGCAATAAGTAGCGAGAAAACGGCGGTCGGTCGTTATGTAAGGCGAGAATTCTCATGTCGTGATGACTGTCGAGGAGTTCAGGGCTAAATTTATGTGGTGTAATTATGTTCAAGCAGCTCACTAAATAAAATTGTTGCGTTTTATTACACCTGTCTGAGAAATACTTGTCGCTACGTCACGTTAAAATGCGCTTTCCTGCTGCTGGTTGAGTCAGTAAATCACCTCAGACTGTAATATTTCAAGAGTGACCAGCAAATGACGCGGTCAATTTGTTTTCATCTTGGATTGGCAACTATTCATTCTGTTAAGCCACTCACGTCTTAATACAACTAGGTACCGAGGGGTTATCCGCAATTTGATTCATCATTACCTTCATTGGATACTACGAAAGCGCTAGAAGGCCATGGTAAACGAAAAACGGAAATGCAAGTTACTATCTTGCAGTGGCAGTTGGTAACTTGCAGTGCAAATAACTCCTTTGAATGCAGGTTACTTCCTAATTGTATATAAAGTGTTTCACTAATAATATTGTATGTACATAAGCTAACTGGAGAATCCTTGGAGCAAACAACAAGATATGAAGATTGAACCTAAAGCAGCTAGATAAAATGTGCCTCAATCCTTGCTGAGATCAGCAATTTTATGAGTAAAAATTTCAAAATGATCAATACGAATATGTCTATCGGTGTCGTTCGGATGTCGCCCTATACTAATACAGTACAGTATACGCAGTTGCTAGTTATTAATAGTTTTATTAAGGAAATGGATTGGTTCATTCATGGATTTCCTTCTAACTTTGTTTCCTGGACCTTAGACAACAGCAACTTGATTGACTTGATTCGAGTTTACGGCCGATAACCTGAAAGGCAACGATTAATTTTATTGATAGTGTACACGAACAATATTTTTTATTTATTTATGCATAGCAGGTATATCGATTTAGGACCGAAGTTGGACAAAATTAAGCAATTTTCTTGCAGAGTCCGAGAATAATGGCGACAAAAAGCAAAATTTCCGCGCCCTTAAAAGCGAGCGGCAGGAAAATTTTGGGTCTTATCAGCCGTCGATGGAACCCTTTGTTGCCAGCCCCGGCGGTAACGAAGAACAATTTACTAGCGGAATAAAAGTAATGGGACCGAGTTATTACCGCACAATAACTATAATAGAAAACGTTATTCGGGCGAAACCGAGATCCCGCTCCAGATATCACAAACTTCAAAATCCAATAATTCCTTACATATTTGATCATTATCAATGGTAAACGCGTGGCGGTCTGCAAGATGGCGTGCGAGAAGGTGTAGTAGTAGTCTTGGCGATATTGATTATACAATTCGAGAACGGTTTTAACAATTTCATTTACTGGCCGCGTCGAAGAAATTTTTTGATTGTTACTTACAAGCCACGAATTTTAATCTAACCTATCATTAATCGGCCGGTTATGGCCGCACAACACGAAAGGTCCGCCAGAAAAACAATGATTCCGTTCCAGTTATCCGCTTCCGGTTAGGGGCGGCAATTACGACTCGTTTCGGATATCATTCTAAGAATGACAGCGTAATTTCTATAAACTCTCAAGTCGACGTGTCAAAGCTTAGAAGTCTAGAATCTTCAGTTATGTAGGAAGTATGAAAGCGCGTTGAAAGGTGGTCGACGTCTCCCAATAGGTCGGTACCGGCCTTGCAGGGCTCTAAAATAATATTGTACAGGAGGCGATAGGTGGCTCCGCGCCAACTTTGGCTGCCTTAATTAGAACGTTTGTGTCGGGCGTGCAAACAGATTCTGCGGTTCCGATAACACCCCCCGATTTCTTTGTGCTTGTTTAATCTGCCTTTTACCGGTTATAAAGCGTCTCTTCAATCCAACAACAAAGACCCGGCACCGCCAACTTTACGACCAGTTCCAAAAGCCGCGTACGAGTATACCTTGCCGTATAAAAAAAGGTAAAATTTTCGTCACTCCCGCCCACTTACATCATAATAAATTCGGTGGAAGCATAAAAATGCCGCACCGAGGGGAAGAAAGGTCGGCTCGGTGACGGAATCCTCTAGGCCGCCGATGTCATCCGACATCGAAACCGCTCGTGAGCATTGAATTTAAAACACGCGACGCCGGTGACGACGCCGCCGACGTTCCCTAACTACAACAGGGCGACGCACGTTTCTGGTCCATACGCACGTTACTCACGTTCCTGCTGACGGATGGCGACGCGCCCGTACTGGTTAGGTCGTTTACATTCGCCACACGTTTGACACCCGGTTGTTTAGTCCCAGTTTAGCTGCTAGTCCGGAATCAAACAATCTCGGAAGCGCAGGATGGTGGCGGCGGGTCCTTCTCAGACGCTCACCGGATCCGCCGTCGCCTCCTGCATTGTAATTCCGGTGATTCCGGCGAATTTCGTTGGACAAACATGGGGTAATTAAAACAGTTAGGCATCCAAACGCGATTTTGGCGGGTCGGGAAAAGGGGCGGCGAAGAGATGGCGCAACTTTCACCGGGATGAGGCCGACCAGCCATTTTGACACTAATTTGGAAATCGGGATTAAAACGAAACGTGACGGGCTCTTCGCGGAAAATATGGAACCCTTCATAAGGGAAGCACTTCACTTCGCAATTTCAACTGCAGTCGTCAACGATGACGCAAAATTATCGTTTCACTTTGAACATATTATGCCACTATCATAGATCATTGTGAAAAGAAAGAATTGTTAAGACGAACTGACAATTTGACGTAGTAGGGGAACGTGGGGCACAGGGGCCCGGCGGGGCACAGAAGTTTTCGTGAATTATGGTAGTATATGCGTTGCCATCTGTATGATGTATATTACATCTGCAACTCAGAAAAGACCTGCATCGCTCGTTAATGAAATTTTGCCATTTAGATTTTATGGCAAGTCTTGCAATATTTTCCAATTTTGATTGCATCTGAAAAGACTGAAAATGTTTAATCTGAGTTGATTTATTACACTCATTTGAAAGTGCCATAAATGAAGCCTCAAAATTGCCTGAGAGTCTGGCATTATAAAAATTTTGATATCCTAACCTATTTTTTCTATAAAAAACGTGCACTTGGGGCAGAGAGGACTGGCTGTGAATTCATTGTTAACCGTTGTCAACAATGTCGCAAGTGGGCCTACGACAAGTGTGCAGGGGCCTCAGAGGAAGATGACAATTTTCTGTGTATTAACTGTAATGCCGATAGCGATGAGGCTGAAAATCTGTATTACAAATGAAATTCTAAATAGTAATGTTTGTCAATTATTTTTGTATTACTTACAAAGTTTATAATGTTTTCAATTATTTTTATATTGTTTAAAGTTTATTACTTTCAATAAAATGGTTATTTTTCCATTTAAGCTTGTCAAAATTTTTTCCAATAATGTTGAGCATGGTGGTCCGATCTGCACCGAGGTATGGGACACAGGACCGAGTGCAATAGTGAGTAATAGAATTTGAAAAAAATAGATTTGACTAAAACTGCCAATTTTAGTCGATAACCAGATAGTGATTGCTCATCATACCATGAAAGCACTTCATTATCAATTAAAATTAAAAAAAAAACAATTTTTTTTAGCTTAGATGGTCCTCTGTGCCCCACTCTCCCCTACCCTTAGCAACGGATGAACAAAATTATTATCGATATTTTGGCTAGTGCGAACGTAAATAAATCATTAATCGTTTATCAACGCCTTATCATCTTACCCATTGATGAATGATTAATGTTCAGTTCACGTTCGCGCAAGTCAAAACATCGATATTGATTTTGTTGATTCATTGCTAAAGGTTCTACGTCAAATTTCAACGCGCCGCTAACAATGTATTAACTTTAATCATCGTTTGAGAAACCGGGCATCAGTCTTGATGGTTTTGCCGCAACTCACATTCCAGTTCTGTAGAAATTTTTTTTTGGACTTGCCAGTCTTGAGGACTCTTCCCAAAGTATTGCAGTAGCTAGTTGTGTGGACACTTCTCATTGTTTGAACCTGCCGGGTTCGTGGACGTTTTTCCGATACCAAGTCGACATCAACTCCGAAGTCCTAAAAACTTGCCAATCTTCAGGACGTTTTCCAAGTATATAAGACTTTCTAAGCGTAGAAGAATCTTTCCATTACCCTAGCCTAGACCTTTTCCTACTGAAGACTAGGATAGTTGGAAAAAACTTTATTTTATAAAAGTTACTCTTTGGTTTGTGGTTGATGGTGGTTTTGTTGTGAAAAATTAAAGTTCGTTTTTGTATTGAAACTAATAGTAGTCTTATTGAGTTAATTTCTCTTCCAGACAAATAGTTATTTAACAATCCCTGAACTTCCACTGATACATAGTTCCCTTGGTATATTTTTCGTGTTTGAAAAAATTATTAAATAAAAAAAATCCCTGTAAGCATTATCGCATCACGTAGGTACGTAGGTATATTACAATTTTTTTTATTTGAAAATGAAGATGTGCGTGACTTTATGGCGCAACAGCAAATTAGGTCAGGCACTCTGCTAAATTCAGGTAGCTAAGACAAAGCAAACACGGCACTTTGTCTAAAATTACCGTATGAGCATCGCGTAATAAAGATATAACCGTCGCAGTATGATGCTAATTTATTACCTATCATATTACTCCGGCTCCTGATAGTCCTAAGGATAACAGGACCCTAAATATAAACCTGTCTATCGCCGGGATTCAACTCATCAAAGTGCAACAATGTAGGTTATTGTTCTAGATATCTAATCTGAAAACAAACACCTGAATGGTATACACACAACCAAATTTTGCACCTACGCCCGCTGATTTGTCTTGTTAGACATAGACAACCTGATTAACAACGCCTTGACTGAATAATTTTACAAGAACCTAATGAACACATCTATCTATACAGTTTCATAAGAAGCTTGAGCTTCAGCTCAGACTCTTTTATCTATCTTTGAAAATGTTAGACGATAACATGCCGAGTTCATTACGGCTTGAAGCATTGTAACGAAACGCTGAGTAACGACTATTAATGATACTAACACATATGTATAAGCAATCCTGCGTGACATTAATCTAATCGATCCGAACATCTTCAAGGAAGATTTTCATACTACATCCAAGTAGGAAATAATTAATTTTGCGGATCCAAATTTTTGACTAAAGTACCTGTCAGTTTTTTACGCACGCTTCAAGTCAACAACTCCATTAGTTTTCACATTTATTTTGTCTGAAATTTATAAGGGTTTGAAAAGTTTGATAAAACTGTAATAACAGATTTAGGAAAAAACTATCACGCTGATCGATTTGAGTTTGAAAATTCACATTTCTCTATGGTTGACATTTAATAGTTTGTAGTTTTTGAGTAATGACGTTAGTAAATTTTGTTTTAAAATACAATCTGCTGCTTTCTTCTTTCTTATAACAGTTTCCAATTATATTTGCAAAGGGTTTATTTTCACATTACTAATTTAATATTTTTTAACTCATGGACCCATTCAAAATCATAGATGAAATACATAAAATACTCCATTTACCGCATAATTTTTTTACCTTCATCTGAAATCAAATCCAGATCTAAGAACATTCAAATGGCTTTTTCTCGAAAACTGTTCATTTTAATGAAATCCAGTAAGAAGGCGCTTTTTATGTAACAAGAAATGGGGAATTAAAAAATTCTAACACAATATCAAAAAAGTCAACACACTCAAAATTTTGGGGTTAAAGTTAGTAAGGGTAGTTTGCCATGGACGGGCCGAAAATGCAAAAAAGTTTAAGGTCAAAATAACTGCTTTCAACTAGGTTGTGGATGGCGTAAAAGTCAATTAATTCCATTGAACCATTCAAAAGCTATAAGAATAAAACGATTTTAAAAAACGGAAGAATATTTTACTAAAGTAAATTGTGGTAAATCGGCTTGAATTTGTATATGCCACCAATTATTCTGATTTGGAGCTAAAAGCGACATATGTTATTTATAAACTTTGCAAAAACCGATAGATGCAGCATAACGTTAATATACTGAAGGACAGTAGAAAAAACTAAGCAACTTTGTTCAATCAAATTGTTAAATATTTATAATTATCTTGTTGGTTTTAAATTTGTCAATATATTTAGTAAAATAACATTATAACTATTTTTAGAATTTTGCATTCTGTTTATATTATTTCTGTAACTGGGATTTTTGTAATATTATTTGTGCTACTTTAATTAAGATAACTTTGGCTGCCTTTGTACTTTTGATTTGCCTACAACCAACATATTGATGTTTTTGGATTTTAGAACAAGTTAATTATTAAAGACGATTGAAAATTGCTATAAAATTGATGACATGTATTTTTCACAGTCTTGGATGCTTTTTAACCGACAGTCAGTAATGCATGTAGCTAGCACATGTAGGTATACCTAATGACAGTTTCTAATTTCAACACAGCGTAATTATTGCACGATTCAATTGGGAATTGTTGCCTCGTCTCGAACATCTCTAGAGACACGTAAAAAAGTGCTAATGCATCTGAACACAACCGGCTAATTGTTCAATTCCAATACCTAACATATTGACACAAAAACTTTCCATCAAAAGTGATTAACGTTCAGATGCAACGTTTAATTCTACAAATACAGGTGTGCAAACACAGCCGCGCGCGTTTTTCCTCATTTCCGAATTAATTACAACTCGAACGTATAATTACAGCGACGAGCAATTGATAATTAATAAATAGTTATTAGACGTTGAGAACAAATGTTTGAGTTAATTACCCAACAGTTCGTAATATTCCGTCGCTTACAAGGTAACATACGTCTCTAATGTGTCTAATTACCCGTCAAGGTGTACCTATGTTGACGTGACGTACGCAAACAAGACCTGCCGAGCTACCGAATCACGTGACAATCAAATATGTTCAACAAGTATCCTTTGTTGCTTTAGTCGCATCGACTTTTTTTTTAAATTTCGCGTGACAATTTGAAGAAGCTTCTAAAAGCAATTTTTTCGGTGGGATCTGCCACGAAAACAAAAGATTTTTTTCCCAGCGAGAGTGAAAATTATTCAATGAATCTCCTAAAAACTTTTTTTACAATGTTGTCGTCGGGTATTTGTGATGAAAGGTTTTCCGAGGGATTTGATAACTAGTTTGGAGGTGCAAGTCATACATTCTTAGACTGATGCCCGGTATTGTTAACAACTAATAAAATGTGATTGAAGAGGTTGTTGAACTGGGTCGGATCGGGCCCAATTGATCATCGGTTTGTTTACTAACAGAATTGAAACCATTAATTAAAACCGACGCTTGACGGTATGTAAATTATATTAGAAAGAAGAAATCTTCCTTCACACTTTGCTCTCTATTTCAGCAGGAGCGGCAATCAAATTAAAATAGTTACCAAATTTATTTGAGACAATTTCTCGCCATTTATATAATATGCAGGTAGTATATGTATAATTTTAAAGTAAATAACGATTTATTATTAAAACACTTTGACTCGTCACTGTCAAATAATCAAATTGTAGATTGTCCAGATTTTTCGTTTAGGAGTCATAAATATCAAATAACTCTCATTGCATATAAATGTCAAAAATTAAAAATTTAGATCTTGCTGTTATACTTAGGACTTCTAAACACTCATTAGCTAGCATTGAAACATAGCTAAGACAACAAGTAAAAAAATAATTATTACAGAGATATTAACAAATCTATCACCATGTGATTAATTTTGAAGCATAAGATTGGAAAAATTGAATAAATTTTCTAAATAATACAAAAATACACATGACTTAAGTCCCAAGATTTAAACTCTTGCGACATTTCATTGTGTGATTATAAAAAATAAAAATTACCGACATCTATTTAACAAAAATAAGAATTGTGGAGAAATTATTTATGAATGCTTTCACTTCGACTAAGGAGTTGCCTTCGAATCTGGTAACAATTCAAAGAAAGGAATTTTTAAAATGTCAAAAAACACGAATTTAAAAATGGATGACAGAAGAAACACTTATGAATGAATGAAGATATCCATATATAACCATCATAAATATCAGGAAACCAATCACGAATCAAACATAATAGAAACTGTTCGAAGCTGTGATTAACAGAACAATTTGAAAGGAAATACGACTTATTAACGTACACAAAAATAATGAAAAAAATATTAGGATAAAATAAAATGACAATTGGTCGACAATAGTAAACAATTAGTATTTTGTCGATATCAACAAAAACTCGAAAAAATGAACTGGACGTACTTGTGTTATTCAGGGTCTAATACTCATCTCAATTTTCTTTGACTTGTCACATCATTTTTAAATTAATTTACTTGAAAAGTATGCAAGTATCATAGTATCTTTACATCATTGCAGTCTTTAAAAAACATATTTTAGAACGCATACAAAAAAGTTTATTCATACTAGCATACGATTACTAAATCTTATGACGTTTTTCTTAAACCGTTTTGGTTGTCCGAAATAAAAACGCAAAAAGCTTGCGTAGCTGGCAAAATACATTTTTAGAATATTTACGCAAAATAGTAAAATGTTTTGACAATGGCTTCTCTACCTTTACAGACAATCCAAAAAAAAAACCAAAGCCAAAGCCGACGATTTCTAACGGGTTCCTACTTAAAATTTGCTTTTTAAATGACGCAGAATACAATCACTAGAAAGTAAGACAAATGGCACCAAGCTGAAATTCAGAATAGTCTTAACCACAAGGGTGATTCTGGTTAGAATAAAGGTTGTATTCCAAATATTCTTGAATAAGTTGATGAATGTTAAATCGGGCATCAAAAAGTATGAGTAAAGCCGAAAAGAATTTGATGAAAGCTCGAATTTGCAGATATGTACTTACACCAGCACTCAATTTTCCGTTGTAACATATGATTGTAACCAACTTTTTCAGATGGTCCAGACATCGGTCAAACAGCACTATCAGATTCATCAGAATAATAATATACAACAGTGAACTATCTCATAATATTCGTTATGCAGGAAATGCAGTGTTAATTATCAAGCAAGTTAGCCTTTTTACGATATCAACACAATCAAAATACGATAACGAAATAAATATTTTATTACAATGAGAAGATAATTTCTTTGTAAGAATGACGTAACTACTATTAACCGTACGTCTCAGAATCCTCTATCCTGTAGCACCAACGCATCAAGAATGAAGCAAAATAATATTCCAACACATTATGGAAGAAGCTCATTAAATAACATAGTTCCGCTATAAAAATTGCACATATTCCCAAAATTAAGTTGTTTTCCTGATGATAATGGTTCCCTTGTTACACGACCATGAAAAAATTTGCATGAAAATCATGACCATTACAACATGGGTTCAATTCAATTTCATTAAACTCGTCGACTATTTTTAGTTTATAGTAGCGTGCTTACCGTCGGAATTAGATGGAAAAGTGCAAAGCAAAAATAGAACGAGGAAAAAATAAATCATGATACGTTAAAAGTAAAATAAATCGTCGTTATCAAAGTAATGAAACTTTAATGGCCACAGGGGCTGCATTACCCGTCACAAAAGCAATAATTATGCTAATTCCGCCAATCCCCTCGAATAGCATTCGACAATAATCATAAATAAACACTCGCGAAGTGTATGTGCGTAGGTAAAGTCAGGCTAATTGAAGTTCTTGCGTGTCTTCGTTAACGTCAACAAATTACCATCACTTTTTTTCTCAGCTACTTATCGGTTTCACCCAATTTGTTGTCAATGGTCAAACACTAATCGATTCTTGGTCATTCTTGATTTAGTATGTATTGAAGTTCGTGTGTTCTAGTCACGTTATGAGTTATTGATCCAGAATTTCTAACGGCGAAATTATTTCGGGAAGCTGGCGCTGCTGTATTAATTTTTTACAGCATCAGCGTAATTTTCAGCTGAAATTTTAATGGCAAAATGGGTTTAATATCGATTCCATATTGCGGACTAAATTAATAATTTTAATCTATTTCCACTCTATAATCAAAGGATTTTTTTCGATTTTTATGTGCAGCGGCCAACCTTTTGTTACGCTCATGTAAGTAGGTACACAGTTTAATGTTGGTAATGTATCGATTTAGGCCGTTAATGGTAAAAGGCGGAGGCGGCTTAATTAGATCAAAGCAACTTCAGCCCCGATTTGAAACAGACGCTTCCGATCGACAGCCATAAAGCTTAGTCATATTTTTAAGCTCTTCATTTTGAAACTGTCACTCTCAGAAGATACACACCAAACAGTGTGAATATAGTCGTGCACGACCAAAACTTAAAAATATCTACAATCCACACAAATAAAATATGTTAGTAAATTCGCAATGTCAAGTAATATTTCAACAGACTTCGATTGATTTAATTATTAAAGTTCTTCATCCCCCCGTCGCCCACGTCTGACGTCAGTCCCTGTATAGTGATTCGTTTTTATCAGCCGGTGTTGATATGTGGGTTAATAGAAGGTATAGTCGGCCATCAATAATTCGTCTATTATTGCGAACGGACGTTTAGAAGGACGGAATATGCATGAATATTGCAGTGTGCCACGTTTCCAGTGATGCCATCCGTGGAGTACCTTTTTGCCGTGAATGCTACGTGCATGATGCATGACGTCCCGAGTCGAAGTAGATCAATACGCCACCCCAATTGATTGACGAGCATTGTAGTGACCGCACCTGTGACTATACAATCAAACGCCGGGATATCTGGAACGACGTGGGCGGAATGATAGGGATGGGGATTCAGACGGACACTTCATCTGGGGAACCCCGAAGAAATTAAGAGATTGAATCAATCTGAGAAGGAAGGAAGTGCAAGTAAATAAGGTTAATATACAGGATGTTCTAACAAAACCGAGTTACTCCCAAAATTTAGTTACTCCATCACTATAGTTTGGACACTCCTCTATTTAAACCAAATTTTGTGGCCAATTTGACAATTTTATTGTAACCACCACAGAGATACAGAATTTTAATAGGTCCAAACAAATTACGATATAGAGACAAGAGATAGAGAGAGCAAAAATTACTTTTGCATCCTGTAATATGTTTACTCTCAACGCTCCTTATAATTATACTGATCTTTAATTTTGACCGCGCAATTTAAAAATTGCTAAAAATTTTAATGTAATCTACAGGTTTAAGGTTGTAATAAATCTATCGCAAAAGCACCCTGCAGATATCCAGACAAGCAAAATATTATTATTATTATTATTATGTATTATTATGTAATTGTATTGCCTCAATAAAGAAGTAGTCTTACTATCTCAAAACTACAGGAAACTCCACAACCAGGTCCTCAAACACCTGATAAATGAGTATTAAAAATATATCAAATGCAAAAAGATTCAACAGCGCGCTAGAAAAATTAGTAAGGAACAGAAAAGTAATCAATCAAATGCGAAGTGTGGCTTTTGGGAATTCAACTGGAAAGGTTATAAATAAAAATTGGAATGAATCAAACGTGTTTGTTCGGTGTCTATAAAGATGGATCTGTGGTCATTGCAACAATGAAAGTGAAGTCTCTACTATACTTACCTATTTTCTAGTCTAGAGACTAGCTATTATTAAGTATTTTATATAGATTACAGATATCTAGATAGACAACTTAAACGTCCACGCAGCGCAAATTACGGTACTTTCGCAAAATCCATTAAAAATAGTCAACAACTACTGAAACTTCCCTTTTACTTGATAATCCTGATGGCCCTTGCTCTTTCTGTTCTTCATCGACCACTAACACATATAAGCTACAATTTAGTCATCACAAAAAGTTCGATCCTATCATCACTTTTATATTCAAAGTAGGCCGAATGAATATAAAACTTAAAAGCCACAACAATTCTTTTTGTGTGCGCGGTAAGGGGTACGGTAAAACCGCTTTTTGTTAACATCCTAGCGGCGAAGACTTTTCGTTTTTTTTTTTGAGTAGTCACACCACTTTTACATTAATATAGTGGCATACCTGAATGTTTGACCATCAATTGGTCGTTAGAAAGCAACAAAGACAAGAGGCAGAGGCGTATCGGAAAAAGTTTCAGAAGTTGAGAGAATTATAATTAATTTAATAGAGACGACATTAATAATCTTGAAGTGCTTAATAAACAATAATGGATAATTTATTAGCGTCATCGTTCATCAAATAACTGTTGTGGACAGCAGTGTCACCAAAATTTCAATTTGCAATTTAAGATTATCAGTAGCAACAAGCGGAGTAGCTCGCCATTAATTCAAATTTTTTTAATGGTTCATAAATTATGTTGAATTATTTCATGATGTTCAACACCTTTAGTGAACATTTTAATTCAAGATTTAAATGACAAATTCAATTTTGATGACGTGGATGATAATACAAAACCCGCCAAGTAACCGTCTTCACATTCATCATGTTAATGTGACAATATGAACAATTTCCACTGACTGCACTTTTAAGGTGCAAATTTAGAGCAAAACTAGATTTGAGATCCTTTTATTCAATTATTGCAAACTTGCAGCTCGTTATGGTTTGTAAGTAAATATTCAACGTGGAAACGTATTTGATACTTGCATCGCAACTGCTTTCTTTGGTGCTTCAGACTTCTGCTTCATCTCATCCCTCTTTCCTCAACTCTTCGTGTTCTTCAAGCCTTGTGTTTGTTCTTTACGCTTCTTTTTACCTCGCATTTATTTACTTCAGCGCGTTGATATTTTATATTTCTGGACCCCCTTCTTCATGTTCTTTGCACATATCTAAAATTTTGTCTTTCGTCATCTAGACTCGGAGATATTTTGGGGGCGATTGTTCATCACTCATCATTTTATTAGTTCCTTATGCACTTTTACTACTTCTTCTCCTTTCCTCACTACCTCACAACTCCTCTATTCTATATGAATACAAACTGTCCCACTGAAAACGATAACAAGTAATATCTGAAAAATTATTCTCTTTAGAGAAAAAGCTTTCAATGTTGAATATTGTCAAATATTTCGTCTTTTCGTTATTTTTCTTATTTTTTATCCTTTCTGGTTTAGCCGGAAATTACACCAACTTTTGTGTTCCTTATGGAAACCGTGGAAAATTTTACTATTAATTTTCTTAAGGCGCCTGTTTAATTAGTTTTTCATTACCCTAAAGAAAAATTAGATAAAGGTTATAAAAAAGGAAATAAGTTGACGTTAATGACAGCTCCAATCCAACCAATTTTTGTGCATACAAAATGTGATGGTTCAGCTAGTGGATGCTTTCCAAAAATATATAAAAATTATTAAAATTTAATGAAGAACCTGTAAAATCGAATCTTAGATTTGGTAGGGTTACAACCTACTTTGTTTTGATTTTAATAATTAAAAATATTCTGGCAGCAATGTTAAGATGACCGTAACTTTATCTGAACCAAATCTAAATAATTAGTGGTAATTTTTCTAGGTTTAAAGCGCTGCATAAATTTCAGAATTTGTATTCTTTTAAACTAAACGCAAAACGGAAATAAGTAAATACAGTCTGTTGGAATATTTCATTACGGAAAAGAACAATAGATCGGTTACACGAATGCAGAAGACAATTACTTGAAGTTACAAAAATGCTATTAATTTAATTTAATTTTGCCAATTTGCCTTCTTTTTGTCTAAAATGGATTACCATGAACTGAACGTTGACGTATCGTATAGGTATCAACAGCCATTGTAACAGCACATATATCGCAAATGAGACATTTTATTGAGAAAATTACGACCGCCTTCCATTTATTGCGGTATTTATGGATATTGCATCCCCTACCGATTTGTCCAAAAATTAGGTTAATATTATTCTCTTACTTTACTCGGAACTGACCCACAGACACATGTTTTAGCTTTATTGCTTGATCAACAAATTAGTATGCACAAATATTTTATTTGAATATTTCTTGGCATTAATAGTAACAAGACATGCAAGCCATATTTGTTTATGTTTCTGCTAAGGAATCCGCGATTTCCTCTGCTTGCTACTTTGAAAAGTAGGGAGGAATCAGGAATACAAAAAAGCAAACAAAACCGAATCAGCAAACAAATGTATTGTCAAAAGAAATGGGAGCAACCCCCTATACGACAACTACCTATTATTACTATCGATTCAAAAAGTGTATGACGTCTCCAAAATTTTATATTTTCTCCCAGTACAATATTAACTTTAAAAACAATACAACAAATACGTATACCCAGTAAAAACTAAAACTACTAAATACGTTAACTTGTAAATTATGATTTAAAAACTCTTTAAATGGTATAACTTTTGAGTTCGTTGTTTGTTTTGCTACGTTAGGTCCTTGACAGTTGCATTGTAATTAAAACGATTAGAAACTCGCTAATCCTCTTATTTCTTACTATTGTTGAAAAAAAGAAAAAAAAGTTGTAAAATGGGAGAAATCTGAACTTAGAACCTTGATGTTCGGAAGCAAAACTACACCAACGAGGCAGGCTTTAAAACTTCTTTAAGTTAATACTTAGCAAGTAGTTTCATAAAGTACTCCTTACGAGTTTCCAAATCAAAATTTAATGAATTTTACAAGTAACCCCTCACATAGTTTCAATTTTTACGTAATTTCACCTGAAAAGATTTTACTTAGCAAAATATAATTTGCCGTGCTATTTCCCTATGACCCGGTAGCACTGGGACACCCAATAATTTTTTTCGTCATATTTTCCAAAATGACAAAAACCTTTTTCGATTTGGCAATTTTATTGCAAAATCTTGAACTAATTCTGTCGCGACTACAGCCTTAAAAATTTCGTAAAAACATTGTCAATTACATAATTATGAAAAAGTAAGCTATAATGGACTGATTAATTCATTTCATAATCTGATCTACATCGACTTATTTAAACAAAAAATGTGTTTATAGTTATCGGGCGTAATGAGAATATTAATGTTGGAAAAGTTTCAAAGTTTCGGCTTCCCAAAAGTCTTGGCCAAGTCCTAGACTTTCCAGACGTTTAGAAATTATACAGTTTATTGCTCATAAATTTACAAACATTTTAACTTGCAATATTTCTGAACACCTACAAAAATTTCCAACATTATTTACAGTCTGCAATCGCCAATTAGCGCCAATTGTACCCCAGATTGATGGTTTAAATCTCGCCATTGAATTAAATAGATTACATGGGTAATTTTCCTGTCACATAGGCCATCGTAGCAGTTTGAAGGGACATGCAACAGGTTTATAAATTATTAAAGGAAATACCTGAAATATCAGTTCGGATAAAAACGGCGCTTAATGGATTAAAAACGTTTAATTCTTAAATTTAAAGCAGTTAACGGAAGCGTGAACGGGTCGCCGGCGATACTCCATACACCCTTAAGCCAATTGCCGGGGCAGACATCAAAGGATAAAAGAGTGGACGGGGCGCGTTCATCTTTATTTAATTAAAACTAATCAATGAACGCCTTGGTTTTCACCCCATCCACGGCAATTTTCGACGTGGCAGAACGTGTTGTTGCCGACAAATTACGGCTCACATCGAACGGCTTTGTGCAAGATCGCCAACGCAATTTACACCTCGGGGAATTGTGCATATTTTATAAGTAAGTACACATGGATGCATTCCGCTGATTAAATCAATCGCGGTTTAATTAATTAAACTCATTACTTAACGGCTGTGGATTCTACGGGTTTTTCTGTTCAGAATAGGACTGGTAACGGTTGAACAAAGAACAATGGTCGGTCACGTCTAGTGAGTCTTGATGGCAATTTTTCATTTAGCACTTTCCTAAAAATCATTACTGAGCCGGGCGTGACGGCAATTGGAGGTTTGTTGTATGGTCATTTGGTCACATAGTGAAAAACCTCCACTTTTTACTAACCTGCAATAAACATGTTGAAAAAGTAAGATTGAAAGTAAGATTGAAAACTTTGATCAACAAATGCAAGTTGACTTAAGAATCCTAACCTAACATGTATTAGACAGCCGTTAAACCCAACCTAGCGCTGCTTCTATGCTGCACTATGCTTCACGCTTACATGCAAAGCATTTGGCGTCACGTTTACAAAAGTAGCACCTAATGTTAATGTAGCACCCGATGTTATGCTTACAACGCGTAGCCCCTGACGTCAGATTTACATAGAACGCGTAGCATTTGACGTCTTGCTTACAAGGCGTAGCGCTTAGGGTGAGCCTTACCTACAAAGCGTAGGACCTGATGTTACAAAGTTGTGTAACGCTACAGAGTATAGCTCTTGATCTCACGCTTACGACGCGTAACACCTGACGTCATGCTTACAAAGGTCTAGAAGCGCAGACGCTGTTCTTTGGTTGACTGCTTCTTTGGCAGACTGTTAACCTAATATCCATAACCCCCGTTTGAAGAACTTGTTGACGTTTCTATTCTCATTTAATTCACACCATATTTATGGCGATGGTGCCGAAAAAAGACATAGTCATAATGGTCAACGGAACTTCACCTGCTGCACCTTCCCATAGCGGCGAAATTGATCACAATGGCTTTCTGATGACAAAAAATTGTAAATTTGGTGTTCCGCTGTAAGCCCCGATTACGACCTCCCACGCATAAGAATCCAAAATAGCCCAATATCTAAATCTGCCCGTTTCGGCTAAAAATATCCGCAAGTGGTGTTTTGGGTGGCGATCATAAATCCGGCGAGGCGTACCGAAAATAAATCACCGCGACCATACGCAAACCATGCGCTATGACGCGAACATGAAACAAAAGAAATCCAAGTGGAATACAATTGAAAGAAGCCCACAGGGTCGGTTCCGTTTTGTAAGCGGCAGACGAACTCTCGACTACAATGGCCGCAAACGAACTCCAACTAAAAACGTGCCAGCGAGCGAACGAACGAACGTCCGGCGCAACTGATGAGTTTCGAATCCTGAAGGTCGTCGTCGTTTCAGGATTTTGTGAAATTCGTCCGTTTTTTTTTTTTTATTGCAAAAGAGCGAGATGAAAGAGCGGACGGCAATTTTTGCCGCAAAGTTTTAATTATGGATTAGGGTCTTAGCGGGACGAGGCGACTCTCCAGTTTGAATTTAATTAAAATCGTCGAGTTGTGACGTGCTGACCTAGTGGAGAGGTTGGTTTTTGATTCAGTTACATTTTTGCATTCGCAGTGGGAATCGGCGGTAACAATATGAGAGAGCCACCGCCCTTAAGCTACAGACTCGACATAACCGTCGTCGACTTGCCGGAGAAATTAATTGAGATAGCAATCATGCTCCCCTACAAGCTCTGATGAATTGCATACGAACTGAAACCAACTGCCTCCGGATATTATGAGCGAGCCAGGTACGCATTCTAATCCGACAGATTTGTGGCGTGCATCAGAAGCAATCAACGAATTGTGAACTAAATTCACCTGGAGATGTCGACTTTTAATAATGCTAACAAAATGTACAGTAGTCGAACATTCTACGGTAAAAGTTGGTTGCAAACAAAAATATATGTAGAGTCCAGGAGGCAGTGAAGTTTCTTGGTACTAATTTTTCAGCAAACATCGATAAAATTGCTCAGTTGGTAATTCTAAGCAATATTTACCATATTCTATATTCTATAAATGGAAAGTAGCTCAGATCATCATGATCATAAAACCAAGTAAAAATTCAAAACCAGCGGTATCATATAATAAGCCTTCTGCCTATAATGTCAAAAGTGAACCTACTAAGGAAAAAAAACATTATCCCTCTACATCAATTCGGGTTTCGTAATATGCACGAAAAAGAACAAATACGCAGACTTGTAAACCAAATTTTGAAGCAAAGAGATATTGTTCTGCGGCATTCTTGAACATCTCCTAGGCCTTTTCGATAAGGTATGGCAAGTGAGACTTTTTTACAAATTAAAAACCTATCTACCCCACTCTCACTATGAACTCTTAAAATCATACTTAATTGATTGACATTTTCTTATAAAGCAAAATGATACATACTCCGATCTATACCCATCCGGTCTGGCGTTCCTCAAGGGAGCGTGTTAGGACCGGTTCTATACGTCATATATAGCGTGGAGCAATAGTGCGTCCGACTTTGATAGCTCGAGATCTATGGTAGGTAAAAATTTGATTTAAAACACAAATAAACAAGAGAAAGAAGTCTATAACCGGAAATTATTTTTGAACATACAGGGTGAGCCACGACAAATATACAGGGGTAAATGACATCTTTTTTAATAGAATGTTGCGTGTAAAAAAGATTTTTTAAAACTTTTTTCTAGTCTCTTCATTCCAATATTATTGCTGACTATTTCTAAACCACTTAAATGTACGATTTTGTTCAAATAATGGCATCTGCAGATGCATGTTAAAAAAACCACTACAGTCACAATTACGAGTTTTAAGAAAAGATTATATAAGTAGGTACTAGTTAGGAAACATCTGTGGAATGTCTTTGAATCGTTTTTACTTTTGAAAAATTATACAAGGTGACTAAACTTAATTTTTAAATTTAGAACTTTTTGAATTTAATTAACAGCCTGTATATTTTTTAACGATATGATGTAGAAACTAAAAACGAACATTTTTTGTATGTACTCCTTTATGGCTGTTTGTAACCATTTTCGATTTATCGCCCAATAATTACAAAATTTAAGAATAATCCTCAAAAATTAGATGGTTTTCCGAATATCTAAAATTACTAAAAATATTTTTGTAACTTTTCTCATGGGCGATTTTCCTTATAAATTTTTAACAGATTTTTTTAAGCAGTCAAAAGGCAAAATCAATTGAAATAACATAATAGTCTTTTGTTTAAAATATAAAATATTAGATATGTAATAAAAAAAGTAATTTGAAAGCGCCTCATTATTCCTGCACAAAGTATTGTATTTCTGAAATTTCATATTTATCCACAAAACATTCTGACCCAAAATGTATTCGAAAAGCAGCTTAAATTTCATACAAAAATGTAAAACTATACAAGTTGGATATGAAACCTGTCCAATTATTAATGCAGCTTTCCATTGTTCATTACCAACGCTATGAATAAAGCGATCAATCCCAATGCGTTATACAAAAATTTAGCTGGAATCGAAACCGTTTTGTCATTTGATAAAATAATAATCGAATCCCACCGTGTATTTACAAAACACGGCGAAGCTATAGATCGCACCCGCTTTAAATCCCACACTGCATATTATAACGTTTTCCATCTCTCCCCTATAAACGACATTATTATTTTGGAAGCATCGCATTTCCACCCCCCCGCATTAACCTTTTAAAATCATAACCCGCGCCCCAGATAAACTCATCAACGGTAAACCGGTGCAATTGACAACAAAAATATAATCAGTTCCACCATTTAAACGGCAAAAGCTCCAAAACAAATACTAATTACGTTACGCGACTCGCTAAATGCGAACCATAATGATGGCGGCGGCGGCGGTTCTCGGGAATCCCGTTCACCATTCGGTTTCCAGTTCGGAAATCGAGTGGTTTATTGATAAATTGTTTGTGCACAAGTTATTTGCGTGCAAAATTACATAACACGTGCATAATTAATGATGTAATAACGATAGAGCGGCGTGATGTGCGCGGCGCTTTATTGGACGAGTATAATTTACGATGTGTAGTAATAAAAATCGGACACACTCACTTCTTCATAAATTTGAAACTGACGCGGTTCGAGAACGTTAAAACCTTAATCATTACAATCAAGCTCCAATCTCAACTCAATTAAATTCGGCTGTAAATTTTGCAAGTGCGGCAGAGCACGCTGGGTGCGTTCAGTCATGGCGCCGCAAAATCCAAAAGTAGGAAACTTGAGAAATAGAACTAAAATCTTTTCTAACGCAATACGTTTTACTGTTAATGTCTTTACCACGCCAACAAATTCTGAAGAAAAATACATACATGACACCCAACTTCAGTTTCGAAACTTTAGTCCTACTAAGGTAATGTGTTTCAAATGACTCGAGCTGTTACAAACGTGATTTTGTATAGCAGATTTAGATATGCAGCTTAAGTATAGTCTGTTTCCAATAAAGCTATTCATAATCTTTAATTTTCCATACTTCCTGCTCTTGAGCCGTCAGCAATGAATTGAGTAGGTACGTGTCTCGTACTAATTTGTTATCAACTCATATTCAGACCCCTTTTTCTTGTCAGTATCTTCTACAGTTCTAAACTATTATAGACGCAAGTTAAAATTAAATTTTAAACAACAATTATTGTAATTGTGGTTTCTCCAGCAATTGCACTATTGGATAAACCCTCACATCCCTTCCTTTTTTCGTCTTCGTTTTCCTTAAGAGGCACCACAGCTCATAATGCATTCTTCGACTTCCCTAAGCCACTGAACTGTAATCAGAGCAATGTCTCCTATACAGTAGCGGTTAAATTTCCTACATCAATAGGTCCTACAGGTCCTATTTTCATAAATTATATCTTCCCTGATAACATTCGGTAAAAACGAAAAACTCCACGCGGATTCTTTTCTTTAGTAATAATGTTTTTAGAAATTTAAAACGTTGAATTTTATTTGCCTATTGTAATTTATATTATGTATACATATTTATATAGACAAATTTTACCTGAGAATATATAATTTTCCATGCTATTTCCCTATGTTTCAGTAACGCTGGAACACCAGGTATACTGTTATCACAGTATGTAGAGTAGCACAGGCCTCGCGTATCAAGAAGCACTTGGGTTGTATGTAATGCTATTAATTAAGTATGTAATAGGTTTGCGACTAATGTCTTTAAATAACTCGCTTTTTGATCAGTTCAAGATCATTTACCTGCAATCCACAAAGTACGTGCTCAATAATGTAAATGGTGATGATAATTAACCTTCACAATAATTTGTTTTCTGTAATGAATAATAATAAAAACAATGCTAGCGCTTTAAAATAAACTTTAAACGACAAGCACCTATTGTAACTAAAACGGCTTTAAACTATGTGACAGTTTTCAGGTTACTACTTTAGTTGTTAAAATTATATTATACATACTCACAAGACTTCAACCTCAGAGTAAAGGGAAAACGGCAATAGGATAGTTATAGCTTACCTAGAACAAAAAAAAAACAAATCAATACATAAAATTTAACTAATAACAAAAATTAATAAAAAAGCTTATAAATTCCAAAAGACATAATACGTGTTCTCACTTTAGTGAGATTTCTTTTGTAATGTGATACCTTTAATACACTTTATGAGATCTATTACTCTTTTTTTAAAAGAGCACTTTCTACTAACCGAAGTATCCTATGAACATTTTCTGATACATACTTGTTCTTAACTAATTAATTTTCAAAATACATAAACAAGCAAATATCAGTTATCACCTCATATTCGATCTGGTAATGTCTTTATATCAATTGTTGGTATAAAAAAAAACAGCGTTCCTGTAAAAAGTGTGAAGTCACCGAGGATCCTCTCCAGGCAATTCCTATTCTTGTAGTTGAACGAGAGAATGACAGGAGCTTTCCTAACGCGGGCAGATTTGAGACCGGCCTGCTATCAATTCCAAGTTTGTTAGCAGTCTATTTTAGAAATATAGAAAAATGATAAGGATACTCCATGGTAAGAAAAATAACAATAGAAAACATAGTCCCCCAATATGCAAATGATATGGTGATGGTGTTGTTGGCAACGGATCAATGAGCTACTAAAGATATTGAGAACACAAAAAATAACGGTAGATCAATATACAAAAAAAAATCCTAGTATTTAAAAAAACAACAAAAAGTAAAAAAAATTACTGAAATTGATATATTTGGGTTACTTAAGTCATGCAAACAGGAGTGTGAAGAGTCATAATATAAAAGATCTCACAAAATAGATGAATAGATTCATCATCCGGTTGTAGAAGTATGAACAAAAAAAGTTGCTAGATAGGGATAGAAAGAACACGACAGAGGAAAAGATGTTGGACCAAAGTATAAAAGTGTGAAGAACGCAAAAAGACAAGGTATGAGTGGAGACAGAAAAAAAGGCAATAAGGTAAGAAAAGAATGGGAAGAACACAAGGCTGTAAGAGTTCAGCGCACTGCTCGAAAAAAAACAAAAAGATAAAAATATCAAAAGCGAAGGAGAGACAAGAATCAGTACTGTGAATGTGGGGTAGTATAAAGTAAAAAATGAATCTTTCCATTAAAGATATTTAACAGGTCACTATGGTAAGAGTAATGATAGCAATGTTTAGAAGTGTAAACATGATAAAAGAAAAAATAGACATTGGATAGGAAACAACAGCGAAAAAAGATTCAGCATGTAATGAAGAGATTGTGAAGAAAATAAAGCATATGGCGAACGAATGTAAGAATATGGGTAATAAAAGTACCTACTTAACAAAAATTTAAAAAAACTGAAGTAAGATAGGAAAGAACAGAACCTACAAGGATATAAAAAAATGACAGAGTATGAGAACGTAGATAAAATTGTCTTAAAAAAGTATTAATGGATAAAAAATATACTCAGCGCTACTGACACATAGGAAAATAGCATAGAAAGTTAATTTTTTTTAAAAAAGGCTAAAAAAAGATAAAAATGTTGTCTTGTTTTTTGTTTTTAACGAATTTTCTCAGGAAAGATATAATTTATGAAAATAGAACCTATGATTTCCTATGCTATCTCCCTGTTTCAGTTGCGCTGAGACACCCAGTATAAGACAATAATAAGCAAAACTTTTCAATAATATGTATTGATAAGTGGACAAAGCATGTTACTCTCTTCAAACTTTTGTTTAGATAATTAACCCCTTTATATCGAAAAGCCACTTAAAATTAGTGAACAAAGTCAGAAATGCACATATGTATACCTATATGAATCTAAAAACCAAAGTGTAGTACTTGAACTCTGACACCAGTTGGGTAACTCATCTCTCAGTAGTTGCCGACTTCATGTCAAGAAATACTCAAAACAAAATAATTATAAAAGTCAAACAAACACGTATTTTCACCGTATTAGGACAAAACAAAGCATGAGTGACTCATAAACAAATAAATCACTCAAATGACTCGATGATTCAATTCGTTCATTTCGTAATACAAAATCAAGAATCAAAATGTAGTCGTCAATTTGGACAGTAGGAAGTTCAGGTTCAAGTTCAGACCCACTCGCTGTGTCACTCAATCCTACACCAAGTTTCTTTTTTCAATTAATTTAATTTTAGCCAACTGTAATATAAGCTAATAATCAAAATGAACAAGTAAGTATGAATATAAACGACTTTGTGCTAACGACTGGAATGATAGTAATGAATTGAGTTGTCCACTTTTTAAAAAAATGAATGCGTGATGGAAATTAGTTTAAACATTTAACCAAACAGCAAATTTGCTGCTAGTTTTTAAATATGGGAAGATTACCAAAAAAATTACCATGCAGGAGCATTCAAAAATATGTAATTAGATAATAATTTTATAAAACATAAAAAGTATCCATAAATCTATTTTCTCACATCAAAATAATTCTAATAAAACAAAGTTATGAATTAAAATTAGAACAACAATTTGGTGTAAAAAGAGCTTAATCAAAATAAGTTGTTCATTAAGCTAACCCTGGTTAACTCGTACTTATTACGGTTTTATCCGCTGTTCACGTACATACCTACTTCAACACAACGTTTCATCATAACCTAGCGTAAAGCTGGAGTTTTGCTAGATAGATGATAGCCGAGGCGCCTACGGGCAAACATGTAAACACTTCGTCAAAACAGAGACAGCTAGTTTCGTGAGTTGCCACATTGAACGACTCATAATTATTTTATTCCTTCTCGATTGCCATCGTGAGCAATAAATAATGCCGAATGTAAAGTCGAGGAGCTTTCCTGATTGCATACACGTGATTTACCGCATTCGGCTTGTAAATAATTTTGATTCCCGGTAGCTCGTTTTCCACTTAATATTGATGCATGTTTCCCGGACTCTCCTCGGTGCGCGCCAGGAATTTATTAAATTTGCTTATAAACGGGCAATGAGAAGGCTGGGAGCCAGGAGCCATTAAGAGCCACATCCAATTTGTTGTAGGTAAAAAGGTGCACGAGAGATGTTTCTGCATTGCCATCACTCATCATAAATTACGCAATTTAATAGATTAATTTGCATTGAATGGAAGGTTATTTTTCAAATTGACAACCAACATTATTCAGAATGGATCGTTGACGAACATCAAATGAGTTTTACTGCTGCAAATTGTCTCGTCAGGAATGTTATTTAGAGTGGGCAGCAGTAGGAGTCGTTGCAACTTTATTAACCAGTAGTTCAAATTATAAATACTAAGTTGCTGGTAAAGTATTTCAAATATTTATGGCAAAGGCCCCAGTTTCAAAATACCTAACAATATCCAAGTGATACCCTATTGACCAAAAAATTTTTGTTAGAATTATTTCTTATTTAATTTGATCTAAAAATGGTTCAGCCGCTAGCGCAATAATCGATTAGTTTAGTTTGGGTGGTTTGGCTTGAGGGATGGACCTTATAAAATTTGCAATAATGCTATTCCTGGAAATCTCTCATAAAAATATTAAGCCGACATATCTTCCGCGTGCTTATTGCTGACCAGGCTATAAAATAACCGCCCATATTCAATTCTCATAAACTTTCTGCATCCACAACGTTTTTCCAGCTTTATGCCGGGCCTCCACCGCATCCACTGTCATTTAATGCAGCTAAAACATCCACCAATGTCTGAGTAACTGCAGAAATTTCCATCGTAGCTCACGTAGACAAAGCTCGGCATCACGATAAAGCTTTCGCCACGTTCTGGTTAAAACCAACTACATATCGCAAGCAAGGATTTATGTGAAAGTCCTCCGATCAGGCTATAACTTTATACTCCTGAACCGGGAAATTAGAGAAGAAGTCAAATTCGACCTGAAAATAGTTTGCGTGCATGAAACTTTCCAGCTAGTGTTAATATCAAGCTTCCAACTACCTATATCTACATTAATGATTATAGAAATAAATTATTTGGTTTACAAGTATTCCGTCTATCAAAAATAAAATCTGCCTAAAGTTGGCACCCAATCTTCCGTTTTAACCACAAACCCCGTTAATGTACTGAAACTATTGCACGGCGTTTATCAGTGGTAGAACGGTTCGATAAATAAGCAAAGAAACGCGGGCACTTTAGCGACGAACAAACCAGCGGAAGTTCTTTGAACTGTGCCACTGAAGTCCTGCTTCTCGTGAGACTCAGATGTACGATATGTGTTGTACAATGGTAAAATTTTAACGATACTTTGTGTAAAACCTCGCTTTTTGCAGCATTCGCAACGACTCGCGAGTTACGGCTTTATACGCTTTGGATTTATTTCGTAAAACTGCCACAATCACACATAAATTCATCCGGCTAATGGCCTACATTATCACGACATTGCAACAATAGAACATAGGACGTTGAAACATCATAAAATCCTCCCTCTGAATGGATCGGTCCTTATCTGCATAATTATTCAATGCGCCGTTAAACAGATTACGAAACTATTGAGATGAGGTTTCGATCAAGCGCCTTATCGCGACGTGCGTTTAAATTTTATTAACCCGTCGGAATTTTATGGCCCTAATTGATACCAATTGATTCGTAGATAAGTTGAAACAACACAAACACGTGTTTTGTGCAGCTATTGCATAACAAGCGGCACAGAGAGTTTCCGAGAATGCCTTTCGGCGCTTCGAACGCTCCTGGCGGGCAAATTAATATTGTGAGAATGTATACAGCAAACACATGATGTGTTTCGCAAAAATTCACACTTCCGAGAAGAAGTGTCAAGAAAATAAGAAAACTGTCTAATAGAAAGTGTTATTATAAATTAAAGCAAATTCAAGAATCCTTGAATACGTAATTATAAGCACACATAGTAAACAAACAAATGCGGAGAAAATGTTAGATAAACTGAATAAAACCCGATTTGAAAAAATTAAATCAGACATTCAACAAATGAATGGCAATGCTGGGACGTTGATCCGTACCCTGGGATAGACTACCAGAAATTTATGACGTTAGCGTTTAGCTGTAAAATAAAATTTTGTCTATTTCTCATCATTTCGATATTACATCGAATTATGTATTTTTTTTTTTTCATAATATCGTTAACTTTGTATGGCAAAAAATATTAAATTATTATTAAAAAGTGGATTGCGTCAATACTGTTATGCTTAATTCGAAAAAGTTATTATGCCAATTTGTAGTCAACTGTGCGTTATTATGTATAAATAGTATAATACTTCTTGATAGATAATTGCAGAAATTGTGTGACGTAAACGCAAAGATCTGCTAATCTAACTTAAGCAACATATTCTTTCACTATTTGATTCCTTATGTAGAGATTTGCATGTCCCACTTGTTCTTTGAATAAGGGCTAATTTGTTTAGGTATAAATATACTCGATCAATTGCTGCATTTATTGAAACATCGGTTCTTGGGAATTATTGATGCTCGTGTCACAAAAACGCAAACAAAATCAAAAAGCTCGATAAATCTCGTGATGGTTCGATTAAAATGAGTCATGTTAATAAAACACAAATCGTCGAGTATTCCATTTTGTGAATCCAATTACACGTGCCTGCTACATAACAATTGTAAAGGCGTAACCGCCTCTATTTCGGATTCCTGTTGTGTTTCGTTCGATCAATCAATGGTGCAATAGACATTGTTCCTGAAAGTAATCGCTTTACATCGTCCAGAAATATCCAAATTAAGGCTAGCAGCAAATTGCCTTTTTACGAGCTTTACGCGTCGAGGAATCCGTTGCCGATTGAATTGTCAGGCGAGTGTTTGAGAGCCCGCGTCCGGTAATTGATCGTCCATACGAAGCAATATCTCTTTACCGGAACATTAGCACATTACACGGAAAATAAAAGTCAGTGGCGGTCGAAGCATCCGGTTCTATTTCTTTTTAAGTAGATCAATCCCGGTGAATGATTCATGGGGGGCGACTCCCTTTGTCGATAGAGAGCCGAAAGCAATAATCGAACCGTTTATTTGAAACTACATCGTTTCGGCAATGTTATGCTTTTCTTTTTCTGAAAACGTTATGGCGCTTCCTATTGAACACAGCACATTGATCTGTTAAATCGTACATCATCGACGCGCATCTCGCCAAAGCTTCACTGTCGCCGAATTATCCGTGATGTTATTCCGGAAATAGAGCCAAAATTGAAAAAAATCGAATACCTTTGCAATATTAACGAGATCGATTAGAGCGAAAGTGAAATCACCTGCGACGTTGACAAGCCCGAATTTAGCCTATTCTCATCGAAAATTCTATTAAATATTTGACGCGGTACAGCGGCACCAGCTCCGGGTCCAATGACACATTTCACCCTCATTTTCTTTACAGGCCATTTCAAACGCTGCGTTACGTCAGCTTATCTAAATACGTGATTTATAATGTCTTCCACATACCGCATAAAAACTTTTAGGGGTCCTAGGCTCTCCGCTAAAGAGAAAGACCCTCGCGCATTAGTTTCAGGAGGAAAAAGCTCCGGCCTTATTTATATAACGACGAAATTTTTTCGCGATTCCAGCAAAATTGAAAGTTGGTAGACCCGTTTCCATTAGCTTGTCCTAGGAAAACGCTGAACTCGATCCATGATTAATATACACTTGCATTAAACCGAAGGCAAAATCCCGCAATTTTTTCCTTCCCGCCATTCAGACTACGTTCCATGCTCATCACGCTCAGAAAATATTAAGATTTAAATTATAAGTTCAAAAAGTGTAAGTATTGTTAACACACATGAAGAATAAGAAAATAGATTAGTTGAAAAAACAAAAGCTTCTATTATCTCGAATCATTTTCGTCCGCCACCCTTCTACAGAATCGAGTGGTTTGAGGTCTGCCGAACGAGATGTAAGCACGTGGTTGAGGTCGCTCTCGATTTGTTATATAATGAAATTATCAAGTGCCACGCGAATCTGGTGGTAGTTGGTCAAACATCTACCAACATACATCGGATGAACGCCGTCTCTCTTTCACCCCTCCGACTGTAATGTGTAATGTGCGTCCGATAACTGTTCAGTTTGGTAAAGTGTGTAAATCATGAAACGCCACCGGCATATGGACAATATGATCATGGGCGGCGGCGGTTTCTCTCGACCCTGCCGTTTTTAGGCGACCGAATATGATCGCCATATTGCTAGGGGATGTATGATATACGCTTTCGTGCACGTCCGGCTGAACGCGGTCGTTTAATTAAGGTAACAAAAAATTGCACAGTTAACCAAGTTTCATTTTTATGAAGCTATATCTACAGGAAATACGAAAAATACGTAGGTATTGTAATTTTTGTGTAGATTCCAGCAATTTAGGATTAAACATGCAATCGAATTCAAACTCGTAAAGTGCAATCAAGTAGTCATGAAGAGTAAATTGTTATTAAATGTGTTAATATATGATGTAGTTGTGTATCAATTAAATACCACTCTTTGGCTTTGCCGTCAAGCTCGAAAGTGACACTACCACGGTTGAAACAGTCTCCACGATAAGTTAGCACCTTACATTAACAACTACCTGTCAGGTTCATAACGTTGTCTTAAGTAAATAATAGCAGAAAATTATTGCATTCATTATTTCTTCGTCCGTCATGCATGTTTCATTAAAGTAAGTGATACGTCAACTGCAAAGATTTCTATTATAACGATAGTTAACGAGCTTCCTTTATACCTAACAAGACGTTAACAAGACGTTAACTATAAACTGTAGAAAAGAGAAAAACTACAATAGTATGTCAACTTTGGAGCACTATTTTTGGAGCGCAGCCTCACGCTCCTAGCAAAGGTGGCTTTGAATTAAAATAGTGCGAAAGTTGATAAAAAACGAGTTGACTAATCTGATCATTTATTACCGATCGTAACAAAATACATCATAGTAACTAACTACAATACAACATGTATCTCAATTTATAATAATTAAACATGCTGACGGTTGGCGCTTCCTTCCTTCCATGGGCAGTTCGGTGGCCTGCGATCGAACGATATTGGTTTGGTCGATTCAGCGTCTGTCAAATGTCGGCGGAAATGCAAAGACGGGAATATTGAAGAATTTGTCGGAGGAAGCGCGAGTTATTGACCGACTTGGTGACGACTAAATTTTCTGGTGCTGTTCATGATTGAACAAGTATCTATCCAAAGAATGCTTAAACCAAATAAAGAATTTCTGTCAGAAATAACAGGAGTATTAAAAATGGAATATTTAATATGACAACTATAAGGTAGGTGCAAACCCTAGTGGGAACTTATATTTTCGTTCGTTGTTATCGCATTTTTTGGCGAATGTTGTGGTGTAGTCGGCTTCGACTGCTTGGAAACGGAGTGCTTTCGAACCGTGGGAGGTTTCGCACAAACTAGAAAAACCTTAGACCGACTCGACTAGCAACTGTCTCTTGCTAGGGTTGTAAGAGAATTGATTTGACTTGTGCTAAAGGTTGAAGGAAAATGTAAGATGGATGCTGACCACCACCCTTTACTATGGCACGGGGGTCCTACCCTAGAGAGAATTAAAAACGCGATTGCGAATATACAATCAAACTATTCGTTCGTATAGTAAACTAACCTATGAAGCAAACAAACTAACGATAAAAAAAAACTAAACTATCTAAGTGAGGGTACCGAATAGTTTAAAAAAATATTCCTGAAAAAGCTGAAATCCATCTTGAAAAAAGAAATTTAATACCAAATCATCAATTCGGCTTTAAAGAAAGTCACTCAACTATAAATTAGGTACAAAACGTAACAGATGTAAAAGAAAAGTTACTAGAAAACAAAGAAGTCTGCTCAGCCATATTTCTTGATGGGTTAAACTATAATTTTCTTTTCTTCCAAACGTCTTTTACGGACTTTTACAACAAGTCTACAGTTTATCGAATATAGCAGGAAGCTTTACATTTCTTACAAGATGGATGTTGTTGTCGCAAGTTAGCATTATAATTTTCTATCGTTATCTGGGTCTATTTTGTTTGATTGTATTCTTTACTAATAAATATTAACTGAAAACCGTGAAAAATATAATCGGATTTCCAATTTTCAATCTTATGAAGACACAAAAAACGAGAGTTTGGAAAAACCTACAAAAGCTGCTGAAACTTTAAAGTAGCTGACAGCAGTAACATCTGACATTTTTGGTATCAGTTCTTTGTTAGTTAATAATAATTACCAAAAGTTCTTTCCAGTAGAAAGAATGCGAGCATTGTGAAACCACTGAGTGTTATAGAATTATGCTTTTAGTTTGAATATGGCGATCTAAACAAACAAACAAAAATAATGGAATTCTCCAAATAGGTAAAATTACACAAAATTTTCTCAACTCAATTATGCAGAAAAATTACGTACTATAGTACGTCCATCTTAAAGTATAGAAAGATCCAGAGCATTTGCTGGTCGTAAAGATTCTTCTCGATAATATCAGTGAATTTACTTTATATGATGGATACACGTATATCCCTATAACTACAATGAGGCCAACATTACCGAAGATCCAGTAGTGCAATCCTCGAAAAAGCGATAGCGATCGAGTCGCTTCTAAGCAACCGAAAACGGTTGCTTTAGCTAGATATCAGCCGAGTCGCTATGGATTTCCATGGGTTAAACAGAGAGTTCCAAGAGACTATAGCTTTTTTTTGGTGTTCCGAAGGTGCATCCCTATGAATGGCATTGGTAGATGACGGCTTAGGGGCTGGATTTTCAGATTTTTTCCGGTACAAGTGAAAGGGTTATAGCCTCCGGCACCCAAGTTTACCCGTTTTTGGTAGAAATCATTTCTACAAGTCGGAAAGTGCTGCTTTAAAAGCGATTCTTCAGGATACTGCATATTCATCGTTATTTGGAGATTAACAAGGGGTTTTTAAATAATCTTTATCTTGTTGTTGATAATATGTACCAATATTATTACTTTTGTAGGTAAAAAATAACAATTTTCATTTCCGAAACCATTTTTAAATGATCTCTAGATTATTTGAATTTCTTCTTCAAAACGTGCTTGCAAATTTTACAAAATCTTAATCTCGACAAACATTTTAATTATTTCCTTGAATAAACGTTATATCTCAGTCAACTTGGACATTTGTAATTACATTCAGAAAAAATATCTGTAAACAAAAGTCCTAGGTACAATCGTACAATAAAGTATGTTTCTATACCAAAATAATATCCTCCACAAATTTTGTTACATTTATAATAATTTGTTGGATTCATAATTTACAGTAGCTTATACTCTAACTCTGTCAGATTGAAACGCGAGTTTGAGTCCATACGCATATCTCAATTTTTGTATACAGAGTGTCCCGGAATAATTGTTACAAACTTGAGAGGCGGATATAAAATCAAAAAATAAAACGGCTTTTCTTAATAAACATGTTCTCGAAAACGGTTGATAACGGAGGAAGAGTTCTTGAATATTGTCGTAACTCTTGACTGTTATGATCAATTTTTCCAAATGTTTGCACATGTACTACTGAATTAAGTTATCATGTATCGTTGGTATCCATTTTGATGAAGTGAGTAGGTAAAAAATTTAACAAAAATTCTAACATTTTTTAAACTTTGCCGTGTAATGTGTAACGAATCGAAACAAAACTATAAAATTTTGCAACTTGATTAAAGGTCGGCATTATTGTGAAAATCGGAAAAATTTAAATCAAACGATATCTCGACGAGAAAAATTGTAGCATCGTTGCAAACTCGATAGAGCTTTTATTACAATATTCAAAATACACAGCGAAATTTGCAGGAACTTATGAATTAGGCATAATAATTAATTATCATTAATAAACATTTTTTCATCTAACTTTCCAGCAAAAATATTAACATCGTTGCAAAACTAGAATCAACTTGCTAAAATCGCCTTACAAGACTCTGTAAATTTGCAACTCTATTCGGTGACGGCATGGTCCATTTTTTATAATTTACAACAAAATCAAGAATTATTTACGTAAAAACGATTCGAAACAAAAGTGACAATGTGTACATGTTAATAACTCTTCATTTTGTTAAGTTATCATGTCTCTATTCACTGGCCTACTAATAGAAAAACAGAATTCGGTGTCGTTTCTATGACAATATAAAAATTTGCTGAATTTTTTTTCCGGAAATTGTATTCTCTTGCATGTTCCACTCGGGCTAATTAATACGTTTTAGAAATGCATTCGAAAAAATTTCCGGAAATAATCAATGCACTAGGAATATTATAAGTGACAATTGTTTAGTGTGTTAAAGTCCACGAGGTTTACGTTCACGATACTTAGGTTAGGTAGTTTGAAAACTTTGCACCTTAACAAACTGCTGAAGTGATTGGTTTCGCATTTTTGAAAAGATCCTTCCCTAAACCCCTTCCCTCCAAAGCGACCGATATCGTTAAGATAGCGACTCGATCGCTATCGCTTTTTCGAGGATCCCACTGCAGAGACGAAAAAGATGACCGTAGACCTTAAAAACACTAATAAAGTTGAAAGAGTTTAAAAGTTATTCAATTCTGCAAAGACATTTACATGACTCTCTTTATTGTTAATACTACTCATTAGTGTCGTATTAGCCAGCAATTGAAGAAATAGTTTGAGAAAAGAAAGTCACTATATTTTATATAATAGCTTGGCTACATTCCAATGGAGCTGTTTCCCATATTGTTGTCCAAATAATGAAATGGCATCAAATGCTTTACGTTAAAGTTTGATATGTATCTGACATTAGAGTAGTAAATTTTTTTTTAAATCAAAATATGATAGGTGGGTAGGTACTTTAAAAAAGATTGCAGATGAATTAACAACAGATGAAAGCATAGGTATATTTTCAGATGGTTGGTTGATTTACCTTCTATAAAAGAAAAGAACAGAAACTTCAAACGTAAAAAAAAGTGGAAACAAACTGTAATCTGGCAAAAATTTAGAAGAAACTACAATAAATTAATGCATGGAATTCTTAACGTGTGAAGAAATTAAAGAGCATTTTTGGGTCTTGATGTAGGTATATGCAATAGGGACAAAATGTTGACTAGTTCCAAATTTCTTTTAAGAGAAGAAGAGTTAATAAAGATGTCCAAGTATCCACAGATATAGAAATATTTATTTATAAAAATAAAAAAAATTATACGAATTGTAAATAAAATGGAGGTACCTACAGATCTAAATACTTAAGAAAAAAAATTGTGGGGTAACTAAAATTGTTCGTTTACAATTGTTGTTAACTTAAAAAGTGCTTGAAATAAAAATTGTTTTGAAAAAAATTGCCTCCAACGCAGATAAAACACGGGTATTTACACATATAAAATTACCGTTCCTGGCGGGAAGGCCACCTTTAAATGTTAAAAGCTGGTGCTTTTTCTCGGGTTAATATTCCATCACGTAATTCTCGGGCTTCAGTCGCTTTTTAATAACGCGCCATGAAAAAGCTCCTACCTAACGATACAACATCTGAACAGAATTAAATAAATACGGGCAAAGGCAATTTATTTCGCACTTTCGTTTGGCTTCATTTTAATTCAAAGCCCCGAACGAATAAAGCTAATGTGCTTCTGTGCGGGCCGCGTAGCCTAAAAGTTATTTATTTTATTGCCTTACGCAATCGTGTTTCGCTAAATTATGGGGATTAAAATCGTATTATTTAAATTTTAGCAATCGTTACGCAAATCGGACGATGATTTTCCATCGTGCCCCGAACATGTTCCGCGTCTATTATTGCAAGGGGTGGCCGTAGCGATTCACCCTTCGTGACGAGACACTCGAAAATATTAGATTAAAATTCAATTTCCTACCTTCATTTTAATTTTATGAATTCTGGCAAGGGAGGAGATTAAGAAAAATTATATTCTGTAGAGTTCCCAAATGAAGTAACTAAAATTCAAGTCTGCTTAAAGAAGAAAAAAATAAGTGAATGTTTGAACGAAGATAAGGAACGTAATATATTAAGACGCGGAGACAGAAAGAAAATTTAGGTATGACACTGAAACGATAAGGCGTGTGCATGAGGAACTCGTCTCGAAAACGCTGGCGAAGCCTGAAAATGCTTCACTATCACCGGCCATTGTGCTCGGTGGAAACTCTAAACGGGCTTCTTTGGCGAGAATGTGTAAAAATAACCAACGGTCGGTGCAATAAATTTCAACTTTTCATTGCCAACAAGTGGGATCGTATAAGTCGTTTTAAAACGGCAAGAGCAGCAGGAAAAAGCTAGGAAAACGGTCGGTTGGCAGAAAATCCTCGTCGCCGGCTAATTGCTCACATATTACAATTTTTGAAAGTAAGCGGGATTAATGATGGTCGAGCTGAAGAAGACGATTCATGGAAGCGCACTGCAGCAAAATGTCGCCGGTTCTCCGGAATTGGCCTCCACTTTGATCGGATGGGCGGTTCGGAATTGAAACGATTTTAATATGGCCCAGACAGATTGTTTTCAGAAGGGCAATCAAGGAGGAATTGCGTCCATTTATTTGCTAATCGATTAAGAAATACAAAGGGGATGGGAACGGAGGCGCACTCGCTGAGATAATTGAAACCGTTAACTGTCTATTCGCAGGTGGCACAATCAAAAATTTTGCCGAGCAGATTCCAGATAATCCTGTCCTGAATGGTGTTATGAGGAAACACCAAAATGTAGCAAAAGATAAAACTTTGTACCAAGTCTAATAATTGAATTTTGAACTCTTCCTATTCTGAAAGCGCGGGTTGGGCCTGCAGAAACAAATTCAATTCCCACACCGCATTCCAGTGTAACATTTCGGATAAGTGGCCCACATGTTAACAGGACAATAAAGAAAACCGGTAGCCGGCAACCAGGCGAAAAAGCCCATCGAAATAATTTAACACCTCCTAAACCTTTCGTCACGTCTAACCGGCCTTGAAGCTTCCTCGTCTCTTAAAAAAAGCCACTTGAACTCGTTAACAAATACCCATCCGCTGTTTACGTTTCGTCGTACGCCTTCCTTCCAATTTCCCGTTCGATTTTCGGGCGCCGCCCCAGTTCAAATTGCCAAATGGTCATCATCATCGAATCTTGTGCGAATTTCCGAAAGCCAGGTACCGCCTAATTTCGTTGCACAGATTAATCTGCCGCTACAGCTAATTAGTTAATCTTCCGCTAATGGAAACTAAGTGTGTGCATGTGCGCGAATTAAAAACTAATTTTCAACATCAATTTCGTAACGTCTGGATTAATTTCCGTTATCGCTTTATCAATTTTAACACGCTAATATGTAAATCGATGCGAATCCCGGACTGCGAACGGACGAAAGCGGGAAAATAAGCGCGATTCGGAGTCTGATCCAACTTCGGGAAACAATCAACTCGTGGCTCGTACTCCCGAAACAATTTCGATGGCGTTAATGATGAATGGCTTTTCCACACAAAATTATTCCGAATTATTGCCTATATTAACTTTTAAAGCAGTCAAGACGGCGTGCTGCCATTATGAAGCACCGTCCGGCGGCGGCCATAGAACTTTATATTTTTGAAGTGAAACGAACTTCTTTACCCAGAACAGTGAGTTAGTTCAACCGATTTAGGAGCATGCGTAATCAAAATATATACCGGGTGTCCCAACGCTACCAGATCATAGGAAAACAGCACGGCAAATTATATTTTCTTAAATTATATCTTCCCAGATAAAATTAAATACAAACAAAAACTCCACGCAAATCCTTACAAGGAGAGGCGCGTTTTCATTGTCGTGCTATTTCCCTATGACCCGGTAGCGCTGAGACACTCGGTATAGGCTTTTCAACATTTTTATTCACTTGTCATTTAATCAGAAATGATATCAACTTTATTATTTTAAATGGCAACACATGATTTTTAGAGATGCAACGAATAATGATTTGGCCGAATACCGAATATTCGGCAATGCTTTCGGCCGAAGCACCGAATATTCGGCGGTCGAATAATCGGCGAAAATCCCTAGCATTTGGCGCGTGCAAGTTGTGACTTGTTTGAGTCTTGACTCATTTGCGAGCATATCGTGTCACAACGTGATTGCAGAATTGTGTTTTATTTTGTGAAATACGTGTTTTTTGCAACTACAAACTATTAAAAATGGCTCCAGTAATTCACATTCAGATTTATTTAGATTGACATACGTTTTTACGTCCATTATTAGGTATTCGGTATTCGGCCGAATACCGAATGTTAAAAAAATAGCCGAATAAGCCGAATAACGAATAGTGACCGAATATTCGTTGCATCTCTAATGATTTTTTTAGCAATTTCTGGTAGATAATTTAATTCTGAATCCAACGATGTATTACAAAGGGGTTGTCGTATAAGAAAAATTTTGAGAAAAGTGACTGAATGTGAAATTACAATTTGCGTCACAGCCTTACTTGATAATGTAAAAAGTTCTCACGCCGACACACAGGTAAAAAATAAGATAGAGGGATTATGGAATTATTGTTGAATGCAAATGACATTGACAGTGAAAAAAAAATTATGTTTCTCCTCGATTTTCAACAATAATACTCCGTTAACGCTGTTTGGAGATGTGTTATGTGCATGAAACAAAATGAAATGCAGTTTGGACATTTATTTTAAAGCCATATTATTAGCATTCAACAATAATTCCATAATCGCTCTATCTTAGTTCTTACCTGTATCTCGGCGTGAGAACTTTTCACATTATCAAGTAAAGCTATGCCACGAAATTTGATTTCACATTCATTTTTCTCATTATTTTTCTTATACAACAACCCCTTTGTAATACGGATTCAGAATTAAATTATCTACCAGAACTTGCTGAAAAAATAATGTGTTGCCATTTGAAATAATAAAGTTGATATCATTTCTGATTAAATGACAAGTAAATAAAAATGTTGAAAAGCATATTTGAGAAGACTGTATTTTGTACAATAGCTTCCATTAAAAACTTTTTTATAAAGTGTATAGTTTAGCAGAAATTGCCCCATTTCCTCTCAAAATGAACATCCGGTATGATACAATTAAATAGTTAAAATTATGACCAGTAGGTACATGGGATACCTTTAAATTTAATTTAGTTTCATTCTGCTTAAATGTGTTATCAATTTTTTTTTGAAATTTTCCCAATAAGAGGTTTGAAATAAACGCAATATTATCACAATGCAATTGTTTAACTTTTTTTAAAATTGCAGGAATGAGCATAATTTTATTTTAAAAAGCTCTGCTACAAACGGTCCAAATTTGTCTGCTCCGCGAAGCGTGTCGTTGATCATTTCTAAAATTCTGAAATTCATCCACCCAACTGACCGCCTTTTCTCGCCGTTGACAATGGAATGGGGTTAGTATAACAGCACACTTTGAAGTCCACCATGGTCCAATGCCTTTCTTAGGTTGAATGTCCCTTTACAAGTTTGGTACATTATCCCATTGTAGTTAGCCCAGCTCACATCTCTCACAACTCCCCATCTCCACCCAATTGCGAACCTTCTTTGGAGCTTTAAAGTTCTTTAAAAAAGCTGCGACATACGTCGTCGGGCCTCAGTATTCAACAGTCGCAGTTCCTGATCTCACTTATAACACTAATTGCATTTTTTAATTAATTTTATCGCCAGTATCATCAAGGCTTTTCCCCTTTACATGTTAGCTAAGAAAATAATTAAATTTAAAAAATTAGAACAATAATTTGATACATTTAACTAATATCTCTAAGCAGAATAAAATTTAAGTGACATTAGAAGGTATCTACGTACTAAAAATAATTTAAGCTATTTGTATTAAAGCTGTAATTTTACTAACAACAAATTATTTCGATTGATTCGTTTTAGCTGACTCACCCTGTATAGCACACAACTAGAGCTGGACGACTGGGCACGATACCGTAGCTATGAAATGGAAGATCCTAAACTTTATGGTCAACCCCAAAAACATTAAACACGTGAGTGGCGCTGACAAAAACAGAATTGAGCACAAATATCCATAAAAATATTTAAGAAAAAATACAGATATATTCAATAATGGAATAAAACTTTCTTCATTCGATGGCTCATTTGGTCCAAACGATTAACAATTTTGTCATTGTTAATATCAATTAAATTCCAATTCCCAAGATGTAGCAATTAAAATTAAATTATAAGGAAAACAATCGCTCACAGAATTTGTACATATGAAATAAATCATGAAAGCACATATTGTGAGACTAACTCTAGATGTAAAATAAGAGTCTTGAAATAAACAATGTCTTAAAATTGAACCATAGCAGCAGATGACGTCATTCTGGCATTTTTTATATTCGTTGCATGATCTTGATTCCAAACTCTCCTTTGATGTTCCAGAAATAGTTACTTTATTCCCACATAGTTCCTTCTCCTTCAACGCTTCTACCTGCTGAGAAAATGTCTTTTGCATGAGTAAATAATAAATCGAGTAAAATCAATTTTATCAGAATCTTCGATCATTAAGTGAATAGTCTTTCAATACCTGTAAAACTTATTAATTTTTCTCTTAATTTTGCAGTATCTGCTAGTTGACTAAATATTTAGGTGTCAATTTCTCAAAAAAAAAAAAATATTCAAAAAGTTCTCAGTCAGCTTTCCTTTAGCAATTTGCTTAAAATTATTTGGGTCCAGAAGCATTAATCTCTATAAGCGTAACTAAGCAATGTTTAGAAATCTTCTCCTTCCTGTGATAGACTACTGAATCATAGACGTTGAAAAAGTCCGTTCTAAATTTCTGTTTCGGACAATCCGGAACTTCAGTTTGTCATCAAAAAATTTATCTCGTGAACCAGCTTGAAACAATTAATTCTCTTCAATAACAAATTCAAACTAATTTTTTTCAAAATTGAGGTTTGCCCATTCACAGCAATCTGCAGCAACCGCTCTTGCATTAGGTTTGATTTTTGTATATGTGCAATAATTGCCTATTCACCTACTTGATGTTCTTAACATAATTATTATGTTAAGAACATCAAGTAGGTAAGCCAACATATTATGTAGGTAACTTAATAGGTTCATCATAAATTAAAGATAACAGTATTATAATAAATAACTTTTAGGGTTTCCGGCTCTAAAGCTACTAGGGGGTCCACAGCCCACCAGGAAAACCCTGGTATTCCGCCGACCCTATCCACCTCTTACTGAGCCAGAACATTGCTACACGAGTACAAATAGTTAATAAAGAAAAAAGACTGTAATTTGGCGCTATCGCGCTTATTTTCTGTATAATGTCATAAGCCCATCAGATTTATAATATCTAATCGCAACTTCAAAAGCGACAGTGCTGCAATTCCAATTATGACTGCATCGTTAAAATTAAAATTTACACCTAAAAACAATTAATTTTTTTTTGCTTGAAGTGACTAATGCAAAGACTAATGTAAAAATAATTATTGTTGTTTATAATAAGTAATTATAAAAATTTTGTACAATCAGTCAACCGATGCTGAAGCAATCCAAACCTTCAGCAACTCCATTTTGTAGTTTAGAAAGGTGCTTCCGGTCAAAAAAAAAATTATCTCGCGGGCAGAGCAAAATTGAATTACGGTCATCTTTATTGTAGATTTTCATTTTCCAAAAATAATGTTGGTTCGCTTCGCAACGACGCAAAACCGCCGCCGAAACCTTTCGAATTCAAGCGTCTCACCGCAGAGACCGAACCACTAGAAACCCCAAGTGGGGTCAAATTTTCCATCATGTACATCACTGTCGCCGCGTGGCCAAGCTGGCTTGATGAATATTATAGACGAGATATTAAATCATCCTGTTTGCATTTCGCATATTTGAAAGCTCACGGAACGTCATAACGCCCGAATCGCTACACTAGACGAGACCTCTCAAAGCAGATATTGTGATCAAAACGCGTTTATCCGGAGCGCCGTTCAAGCATAAAGCTGTTCATAGCCCGGAGGCACTCTGGAAAAAATGCAATTCGATATAAGAAACATTTATAGGACGGGGAGCTGCCGCTCGCATCCAGTAGGAGTCGCATCCTGAGGCGACGTCATTAAACGGATTTGCTCTGCGGCCGTTTCGATTAGCGGTGATGCGCCAAAGCTAGACACAAGCGGAAAGCTTTTTCTATTTTTTAACGATAATGTATCGGAGAGACTGGCAGTTTTACAAGCTCTTTCTGCATAAACCATGCATAATTTAGAGGCTGCCACCACTTACTCAGCCTCGTGATTATAACTGGCGGCTCCGGAGGGAAATACGACAAAGGCGGGCCAGTCTTGCAGAAAAAGGTACGAAAAGATACGATGCAAAAAAATCTCCAACGTCAGCAATTTGCCAATATTTCCGGCATTCCGCGAAACTTAGAGTTGTGCCGCTTTCTTGTTTGTCAAGCAAGAATCCACAAAGAGAGCCACGATAGGTACAGTCTATTCCTCCGGACTAGACCGCCCAATTGTTTAGCTTGTTATCATAGACATCGATTGTTTTTGTCCATCTTTCTGGTTCCAGCAAAAATTAAGAAACCATCCAACTACTAGTTCTGCGACTCAAATATGGACTAAAACTATCAATGAGCAAAAGAGATGCCAAGATTCTATTAATATCAGACTATCTATGCAGATTTCTCTAAAAAGTGAAAAAAATTACATAATATTTTTGTATTCATAACTATCAGCTAATCATATAATCATAAATTAAATTAAAAGGACAATGTGGTAAACTTAATTAGAGAAAGAGATAATATTGTTGTAGAAATGTACTAGGTCAAAACAAACCTTGGGTCAAAAGAGAGTATTTGCAATAAAAGGGAGTAAGTAAACCAATTGAATGAACTGAATTGAATAAAGTACAGACAAACTAGTAATGTTAGTGTCTTTTGATACTAGCTGTGCCTAGCTTTAGAGCCGTATGACACGATACTGATTTTAGTACTGATTTCAGTACTGAATCTGCGCGCGCAGCTTTTCGGCAGTTTCAGTTTCGAATTTAGGACAAGTTTGGGAATTTTAACAAAAACAAAATGCATCACTAAACGCCAATTAAAGTCAACTTGCATACAAGAAAATAGAACAGGTTCAAATTTCTTGGATGTAGTAGCACTAAATTTTCAGTACTGAAATCAGTACTAAAATAAGTATCGTGTCATACGGTTCTTAGTGATGTCTGCCACACTTGGCATTATTACTTTTTTACCTTGTAATTATATGTAGACACTCGTAGATACCAGCGTGTAATGGCACTTACAACACGTAAAAGTCTAGACACAACTAAAGAGTTTCAAAATTTACGGTAGTGATAGTAAAAAATAGTTTCTTACCTATCTAGGAAAGTTATTTTTTTAGTCGCCCTGAACTGCCATTGAACTGAGTCACAGTGGCTGTGTTTATTTTTTACAATCAATGTCTATAATAGAGAATAAGGAATATTGAACAACAAAATAACAAAAACTTGACTTTCGCTCGACATACAGAAGTGTTAAGATGTCTGTAATAAGCATACGCTAATAAAAAAAATTCATTTAGAAAAGAGCACATAATACGTCATCGATCCTCAAGAACCAAATTGCGTTCATCTAGTCCGTTTTCAAATAAAGGGGTGGTTCGGTTTGCAATGTAGTAGTAGGAGTAGGTTACAAGTTCTTTAATTGAGTTCTTGGCAGGTTTATAGTGACCCCACCAAAGCCGAAAACAATGGATAAATCGCGCATAAAGTTGATGACGTATACGCTCTTCTCTAAATGAAAGAAGTCTATACATTCTTATTAGTTATGCTAGATTGTGAAAACGATAGTGCGTCAAAGTTCTCGAAGTGCTGAGGCGTCTGGACAACACCTCTATCTATTTACCTTTGCTGTCCCGTAAACAGAAGATAAGCCTAAAAATCCTTGTTTAACAAAACGGCCGCCTTCCACGAAAGAAGTTAACTGCCTCTTATCGCCGGATTCCATCAACTTTTTCTTAATTGACGTCGAGTAGTGCACCTGAATGCACTTCTTGCATGCGAAACTTAGTTTTCGTTGCATCTTCTCCGTCGTAAATCACAGACACATCGTCCGGAACGATGAGAGATCGCCTCTTAACTTTTGATCAAACACGTTCATCATGTAGATTCCGTCCACGTATTCGTATCTACCATAAAATCTTTCTAAATTTTTATCTATAAAAGCACGTTTCGAGTCATTCCCAGGCTTGCCATTGACACTGAACCCCGACTCGACGAGCTTCTCGATTTTCAGCGCCATGAAAAAAAAATCCAGAACGATACTCCTAAATTACTTGAAGTAGGTACTATACATATAGGTATATATAGAGTAATGTTTTGCTGTTGATGTCGTCGCCGGTGTTTTTGCAAATTATTCAACGTTGGCCGCAATTTGAAATGATGTCATTTGCCAAGATATTTCCTGACATTTTTATACGTCCGATGGGACATTATAAAGCGGTATCCGCTACTTCCTGTCCTGTTTTTTAGACACGCTGCTAAGCCGGTTTACTCACTGGAGTGAAACTACACTCACGCGAATTGAATTACTTAGACGTCAAATTTGTTTCGTGATTAAAGACTCTCATTCAATACAGACAGAAAAAAAAAACAAGAATTTACACATACAGTGGAAAGTGTAAAACTAGTTGATCAATAAATTTTACTTAGCAGGCTTCTTGCAAGCAACTTGAAGCCCCAGTTAGAAGCGAGCGAGAGCCTTGATGAAGTCAAATAAATTTAAGATACTCGTATGCTAAGAATGAATGAAATTTGTGAATACTCTCAGACATAAATTGAACCTGAGTCACAAATCGGTAAAAAGAAAATTTCAAACAGCGAGACTTGACTGGCTGTTAAATCACAAATAACTGGATCAATGAGGAGCAAATGAAGAAAAAATTTAGAGCACCGTTGATTGAAACGGACCAGGACAAATTCGCGTAACCTGCAATTTTAATTTTTTTATTAGTCGTGGGATCCCCCCAGTGTCCCATTTTCCATACGCCGAGTGCGTCTACTGATGCTGAAGAAGTTTTGCCGGTTAATTACATTAATATCGACATAAACCGTTCGTTAATGAACGATAACACGCCATTTAAATGATCGCTTAATTAACATGATGCGTTAGAAAAGTTGTTATACCGGATTTCGGTGTTAACGTTTGACGCGCTAACGGCCGATAATTATAATATAGAGCGAGAAGTAATGAGTGGGCAGCAATCAATTGATACTAAAAGTCATCAACAACATCATTAATTTACGTAGTCGCCGCCAGAAAGCTCGTGTGAGTGTAGTCAAATATTTACGCGCCGACAGATTGCTGGAATTTGTGAAACTGTTATCGTTTAAGTTATGGCCTTTATCGATCAAATCCCTACGCCACCCATGATGTATCAGCGACGACATCAATGAATTCGGATAATTTAATGATATGCATAGTTGTACTGGGCGTTGCCACATGGAGGCAACTGCCTTTATTAGCTTCTGGGCAGTTTTACTAATAGAAACGAGAATTTATTACTGTCGGGTTTGTTGCTTAAAAATCCAACACCATCGATCAATTTACAAAAAGAGAGGAGGTGGGGATGTTAAAAACTGTCATCTAGATAGTGAATGTGCAAAAACCATTGAAATAAAGGAAGAGAAGTGGTGAGACTGAGTAGGTATTATAAAAGTATAGATTGTTAACATTAAGACTTCTGATCACTGAACGAAAAGCTCGATAAAAAGTAATTTTACAGATTTTTCTTTCTTACAATTTGGCTCTTTCTAGATGTGATGAAGAAAATGTAAAAATACGGCAAGAAAAAGTAAAGATGAGAAATGAGCAGATAGTTTGCTTCATTGTGCAATAAAGATAATATGGCAGTGAATGTCGGAACGCAGTCATAAGATGCTTTCGAATTCAGCAACTTGGCCTTTAATGCACTAAAATGTTATGATAAAACCTCCAAGTAGATGATGCGGTTGGTCATAACATTGCAGACAATTGATTTAATTACATTTCGCAAGTGAAGCACCTATTCGACAGAGAAAATTAAAGATTGCATAGTTGCAATACTGCCACAAGTTGTTGCTACCAGAAGTAAATATTCAATGTTCAATATTTCTATTTCAGGATAATACAAATCTTTTAAGCACGTTTCGAAGAAGAAAGTTATTATATTGATAATTTCAAAATAGCGACAATAAGTGACTGAATACTATTTTACAATCCCACAAAGAATCATTTGGGTGTCATTGATCAGTGATGTGTGTCTTGTATATTTCAGAAAGGTCGTTTGACTCTAGCCTTTACGAGCTGCAATCAATGAGATCTGATGTGGGTCTTACTCTGCTTCTTGCTTAAGACTTGTCCCTTTGGTTAGTTCAAAACATTTAAATTATCGACCAGCTCAAAAGATGGATCATCAAGACTCAGTTTTAACAGAGAAATTAAGATGTTTCCAGTGCGGCATATTTATTATGCATAACGTTTGCATAATATGCGAGTGGTGCTAGAGAAGAAGATCGTGCATGATTGTGAAATACCTATGGTCAATTGCGAGGTGAATTGAATCTCAAGATAGAGCGCGCGTAAACAAACTAGTGCAGGTGAAAAAGTCGTAGTAGGCTCCAACGTACTATCCCGGTCATTGCGTGATAAAAATTTTTTCTTAAGCCACGTGATTTTTTTTTCTTGGAATTGAATTTACTATTATAGTCTAACATCGAAAGGTATTCGATAGAAATTGAGCGACGTTTAAAAAAATTACGTGCACTGCGTGCAGGCCCTAGTACAGATGTACATATGTACGAGGGTAATGTGGCAAATAAAATTTGACACAGAAGCTACTGATCTTACTAGCTCCTCTGTCCAATTCTATTTGCCACATTATAATTGATTAAACACTTTTTGAGTTTATTATCAAAAAACAACGAGTAAATGACCTTACATGTTTATTCACTAAAAAGATTAAGCCAGTTTAAGTTGATAGATAAATATTTCATAATTGAACTAACCCGGTTTAAAATTTAAACCATTTAGGGCTGGTTTTACGAAAGAGGAATAATCGGATAAATCCAGGTATAAACTGCGGCTCTTAGTCCGGAATAGTTATTCCAGTGCTTATCAGACTTTCGTAAAACTGGCCCTTGGTGAATTCAGGAGTTATTTTTTTGTAAATTTGAATTTTGTATATAGTAAAGTACCCTATAAAAGAGTAAATGTGCAATGATCAAAAGTTAACGAGTTAATTAAAAATGATGAGCATTCTAAACTGTATTTCACGGTAGTTAAATTCAAAATTCGAGATCTTCATACAAAAGAGAAACTAAAGATTACATTAAAAAAATTTCACTTATAATATCCCTAGTGCATTGATTATTTCCGGAAATTTTTTCGAATGCATTTTCAAAACGTATTAATTAGCCCGAGTGGAACACGAGAGCTAATTACGTTTTGGACATGCATAAGAATAAAATTTCCGGATATTAATCGATGCACGAGGGCATATTCGGTAAGAAAATCGCAACGACACGTACATACATTAGTCCATTATATCATTATGAAGTCATTATTAATAAATAAATAATTTTGATAGGCTGAAATAATTTCCACTTATTAATTTCATTCTAGGTGCAAAAATTTTCTGGAAATTTTTACATTGTCATAGAAACGACACCAAATTCTATTTTTCTATTGGCTACTTTTCGGTGTCGTGCGATTTTCCCAATGAATAAAAATTATACTCACAAGATTTCAATTTCAAATTGCAAAGAGAGGCAGTAAGAGGACAGCTATAGCTTACCTGAAACAAAGAAATATTTAAATATTAGTTGTTAAACAGTTTTGACTAAATTTAATATATGCCGCCAAAACATAATCCACAGCTTAAAAACCATTGCCTTTTATGATTTGGGTAAATGTAAGTAGTAGGAGGAGAATCAGGACAGAAATTGTGAACAAGTGTGCAAGAGAGGCAAATATATCGGAAAAGTGATAAGCTGTTTTTGAACACATTAAAATATCAATTATACCTTTGAAAAAAAATTATAAAATTTCCAACACTTGGAGAATTCACGCTAACAAAGAATTTTTTTAACATTTATTTTGTTGCAAAAAATAAATTTTCAAAACAAAATTCAAAAAGTGACACCCCACATCCAAAGAGGCCGGTTGTCTGTGTATGATGCAATTTTTATTTCTAATTCTCCTTGACTTTTTATCCATCCAACAGAAAAATAAACTTTTCTTTGAGTAATAACACTGCATATTTACAAATACGCTCGTGTAATTTTCGACCCCGGTCTATTATATAAGATACTATTACAACATAATTGATATTTAAAAAAGTATTACAATTAAGTTGTCTCAACAAAGAAGTTTCAATTTTGCCGAAATTTTTATTATTACGACATTCAACATTCAATGAAAAAAGTCTTTGCGAAGATGATCAGAAAGTTATAAAGTACCTAATTATAAAAGTTGCGGCATGTGTGATAAATAAAGAAAGAAATAAAAACACCACTTTCTTTGTATATTAATGTAAGGTTGTATCTTGCACTCTTGCTCTGATTTTCCCCCTTTGCTATATTTTTTCAATTTTTTCTTTATTGCACAACATCGATTGATCCTCAACAATATTGTTAATAATATCTAATGTGCAGAGATGAATCAATAAAATAGCTAGTTACTTACAACAAAACAAGTAAGTTATATTTAGAAATTAATGAAAACGCTTTGAATTTCCTTATCTTTCCTTTAGACGCGCCTCAATCAATTTCTTTGCCTTACAATTTCATAATTAAATAGACAACAATGTTTTAATCTCCACAATTATTTTGTTTCAGTAACAGAGTTCAACTTCGAGATAGCCCCGACAGCGAAATATTGTCTTTATTCCACGTTTAAGTAGCGACAATTCTTATTGTTTTCATACATAATAACGATTTGACGTACCTAACCTCTGCTGGCTTTCATAAATCGACAAAAACCGCCCTTCAAAAACGTAAAAAGTGCTTGGATACGGAACTAATTAAAATTTGATCTCGTGTGCAAACCTTAGGTCGGCTTTTCCGTGTTTCCCGAAGCGCTGCCAACGCCCCCATACATATTACATATTGGCTCGAGAGAGCGGCAAGATTGATGCGTATTTGCGGACTCGCTATAAAGTTCGTCAGTTAAAAACTATAATAAAGTTAAATAGAGCCGGGGTCCGAACAACCCGATAGTTTGCAGCAGCGGACGCATTCTTCGTAAATTTCCAGCAACCACCGCCAGCACTCGCTATCTATCCCTCCCGTTTTCTAATCTAAGTCCGCTCCACTGGTACAAGTTACAAGTTAGCAAGAACCGCAATTCTATTGCCCTGAAATGCTGTGTTAGCGCTGCATTGCGACATATTGAAGCATGGCTGCATCTTATCGAAGAAAGTGGCTTGACCGGAAAACGTCGCTTTCGGATTGGTTTGTTATGCACTTGGCAAGACGTTCGACTCTTTGGCAGGATATACCATCCATCTGCAATTTGCTAAGCCCGAACGAGAACGGGTGCACCTTAAAATAGAGCGCAATCATCTTTAGAGTCGAGACGATGAAATAGTAACGTTGAGCGGATACAGTCAGTCGTTCGATTCGATCTGTCCGAGTAAACAAATAACAAACGCAACTAAGCAAGAAGTGTTCAAAATGTTCGGAACGGCCGTGTTCCGGCATACTGATGAACGAGACCAAAGTTTTCCGGGGCGGCGCACAACAATTACTCCTCATTACTGGATTATGGCACTTCCCCATTGTTCGATGCTCCACAGCAATAAATAGAATAAGAAACTGCCACTGGAGAGGCACTTGCTACTCATTTTCTTTTGGGCGTGACGCTTAGTCCGGGAAACGATTTTACCGCGCAATTGGTGGTCCTGTCAGACAGCCATTAATTAAATTTTCACAAAGAAAAAAACAGTTTTATCAATGTTGAGTAATGTCACCATTCGTAAAGCTTGCTGGTCATTTAACCCTTTCCATCAAGAATACATTTGAGTAATATCATGATAGCTTTCAACAACATTTTAAAAAAGATTGTGGGATTTAGAACATGAAGCGAGACGCACGAAAAGAGTGGACTAGGTCGATAACTCCATGGAACTTTTCCTGAAGCGAGACGCGGCTTCGTACAAATCCATGGTTACTTCGAAAAAGGTCAGATTAATTGTGTCCTACATACAGTAGGTACATACACCTCTAAATTATTTCCAATCTATAGTACAACCAAAGGGCGAGAGTATGTATGAGCAAACAACCATTGTCTCATTGAATTTCTCATCAAAGTTGGGTTTGACATATTTTGTCTTCATAAAAGTATGTCGTAACTGAGATCCCAATCCAACTAATATTTTGAAATCAGGATCATAAAAGTTTTTGTTGATCAGTAAAACCAACTTTGTTGACATCGAAGAGGTGGAGGGAAGAAAAGTGTCCAGCAAACACGCAGATATGACTCGTTTTTTCTAGAACCCACTAGATGACAAATTCAATTAAATATACTGTACTATAATCACTAGGTGATAATCGCAAATTGTAATGCGGTATAGACGACGGTCAACTACACTCGAGACGGTAAAAATTCTTCTAATCAATCGCTGTAAAGTATAAATTTTCTGCTTTATTAAAAGTAAAGAGGAAGAAAATAAAAAAGATTGGAAAAGCTCTTTTGAAGCTAAAGTGAGGAAATAAATGTGGCTCATATAATTTATGGGCAGAGTTTGTTGAGAGTTCAATATTTTATTGAAAGCGGCAATTTTTTCAACACTTTTAAAATTACCAATGTATCTGCATATGATTATTGTTATTATTATCACTTTTTTTGCAATCTGTTATTTATGAACCACGCCTAGCTGTCTTAAAATTATACCCCATAACTGATGACCGGGCTGCAACTTATTGTCAATAGCTGAATAATAATATATTTTCCCAACTTAACTTCCACGTCCAGCACACCTTAGTCCAGTTCTCATACGCATAATTCAACCTACCCCTAAAAACCAATTTTACTCTCTTAATTAACCTCCTTTAGCCATCAATTAACTGAAGTTTTTTTCCCATAATTCGACAGCAGGTGTTTGTTTGGGATCGTTTGCGGCCTAGAACACAGCGTCGTCTAGGAGGGAAATGTGTCCAGGAAATTGGCAGCACTTCGTCGTTGTAGAGAATCATCAAGGCGGGCAACGGAAATTAAGCGAACGGTTTTATTCTTCCATTGTTTCACTTAGCGGTGGCGGGTATTGCGTACAGTTGGGTTGTAATTGCCGAGGCTACCATCGTCGTCATCATCGGTGTAGTTTTTCCAAACAGCACAAAAGACGGCTTGTTTTAATTAAGCCCGTAATTTCCCTCGGCCGTCAATGAAAAACCCACGTATCTGTGTCTTCAAAGAAAATAATTTCCTAATAATAGATCGCCCGCGGTGCGATAAAGCATTAAATGAGTTTTCAGGAATAGTTTGCGATAGTGTCAGCCAATGGAGCTTTCTTGATAAAGGTGGCTGCTTCGGCATTTTAAATATTTCACCGCAATGCAGCTGTAATTTTTTAACGTATGGCCAATCTCGAACGTCTCGACTACTTGAACTGTTGCCATTTTACATTTGTTACGCAGCTCGCCGCCCCCGAAAAAGTATATACAAAGGAAAAAATAAGAAGATTTCGCAAAAAGCTAGTGATGAGCCATAAATTCGGACGCGAGAAAAGTTCCACTATCAAAGTGCAGTTTAGTCGCCCAGTTTAGGTGTTCGTCCTGTAAATCCTCTGTAAAACTGCGGTTAAGCCACGTTGAACGGTCGTATATTTCGTTATTGACCGAGCATGAAATTTAAAACATGAAACGTTCAAGGGCCGAACATCTGCCGGCGAAAGTACCCACTTGAAAATGGTTGTGACATAAAAGAAATTTAATTATTTATCGTCGATCGATTCGCGGTGGCCAAGTGAAATTTATTTGATGAAAACGACTGCTATTGAGGCGTATCAACACTTTTTATCGAAGGTCTTATTTTAACGTGATCGATGTTTCCATCTTTTTTCTGCCCTGCCGACCCTCCGACTTGTTCCGACGGACACGTGTACTTTGTTCCAGCAACAGCGAACATTTATTTGTAGAAAAATCATTAACTGACTGCTTCGTGCCAATTCAATGGACCGGTGTCTTGTCTAGCGACAAGTCGTCAATATAGCGCGTTCACAGAGATCTTCAAATTTCTGATGGCGAGAGAAGCTGCTAATGTGGTAAGGCAATCCGTGATCCGTCGTGATAGTGTTAGAAGCATCGCCTGTCATTAGGTTTAATATATGAAGAAATGGGTAATTATTAACTATCTGACCAACCCTCCTGCTGTCAAGAATATTTCATGTTTGGTCATTTTGAGTACAAAGATAAACACACGAGTTACAGGGGGTAATTTGCTGTAACATCGCTGTTCACATTGTTTAGGTCAGTAATTGAGACAATTTTAGAAAGTAGAAAATTTTTGCACGATACTAAACATTTCAGAACGGTTCATTCACCTGCCCTTATTTTTTACGTTTTTTTACATTCTTTTACATTCTACCTGTCATATATTCGTCATCCTGGTAAAGTAATAGCACACAGTAAAGAGTGCTTCCTACTTTCAGTTAGTCAAAAACTAAATCTACTTATATATTCTTAATTTAATCCAATATTATTTAGAGAGTGGTCAGAAACAATGACTGCGCCACTGACTTAATCAAAATTTTACCTTGTCAATCAAGATGCAAAGGTTGTTCATTTTCCAACATTACAAAAAAAAAAAAGATTTTTGTGTTACGGTTCACCTTTCATTTTAATATCTCGCTATAAAAAATAGATTGTCAATTGTCGAATTATTAATTAACACACTCATAAGATTTTCAACCATATTAAAATAATAATGAATCCGACACTCCGTCATTCTTTCGATATTGGATATGTGTTTAACGTTTTTATTATTAATAAGACACTCAGAATCTATACAATCTCCGACAGATTTTTGAGAATTATACTAACCATTGTTTTGTTTTATAAGTTAGTATGTGAGAAAAAGTTTGCACAAATATCCGCAGGTTATCATTGTAGCCGATAGTAGTTTCCACATATGGTCCTTCGAGCCGGATTAAGATTATCGAGCGATCTAGTTTTCGAAAAACTTCCAAAAATCAAATGAGGAACTTGGGAGCGCAGAACCAGAATCGACCAGGCAAGTCCGTCCATCATCGAAAAAGCGACATCAACCAGGGTAAGCGGTTATCCACAAGTTTCTAATCTAACTTTCTAATTAACTCCTTATCGAAAGGTTCACTTGGAAGAAACACATCCAAACCAAAATTAGACAACTTAACATAATATTATGACAAATTCAGTGGCTTTTCGATAGAAATTCATAACTTTCTTTGTCCAGCAAAATACAGTTATACAAAGCATCAATATTGAAACCCATATGGTTCTATAATAGTATTCAACCATGGGGATGTGAAAAACCATCATCAGTTAATATTATTCATTGATTTCAGTCTAAAGTACTAAGAGGGAGTGTAAACGCTCCATGGTATGCTAGCACCAAACACTCCACAAAGACCTGAAGGTTTTCCTTGGCAAAGACGAGATAAAGACTGAAAATTGCAGAAAAATATAATAACCAGATCGCAAACCATAAAAATCAGCTGGTAGAACGACTCTACGCCAATGGCCCAATTGAAAAAAAATGTAATAGAATATTATCGCAAGACCAATGTTACAACAACACCAATAAAATGATTATCGAGGAGAAACATTGATGGATGTTTCCCCTGCAAACTAATACCTACATCACAATTACTCAATACTCTGTTAGATGCAGATTTTAAATCGACAAAAATATATTAAAAAAACATTATCAGGACCTTAAAAAAATGTCATATCACGATCGTAGCGTCCAGCGTAGCGGAGTAAAGTTGTCATGGCATAATAATTACTGAATCACTTCCCCGTTTTTTCTAATTAAAATTTGATGGATAAATATAAGTAGATTAAGTAAAAAGTGGCTCCCCAGATCTTCAGCAAACTTCATAATCCAAGATTCAACCAGGAAACCAACTGAAGATCTTCAACACATAATTGCCTTTACGACTTTGTGACTCCCACCATTATTACTGTCCATGCTTTATTTTTCGTGGAACGAACCCAAATTAGCCGCCAGTTCCATGAAAGCGCGTTTCCTTTTCCAAGATTTTATCGGGGAAAGGAGCATATGTTGGAAAAGCGGTCGAAGCCATTATTATGAAACAAACGCGCCTCTTGGGAACACCGAGTGTTGACGATGACATATCACGTCCAGACATGGACAAGGTTCATTGTTTTACTTCGTCTTTATGTAAACAACTGACTCGGGGGTACGTTCAAGTGTGTGCTTTGTGCCGGCGTTTTCAAACATTACCACCTGAATTATTTTATTTGACACGCTCGTTGGAGCTCTTAAAACTTTCCGAACAAAACACGAAATCCCCGGCTCTTCGCTAGTTGGAGATGGGACATAAAGTTGGGATAACATCGCGGCACCTAGGCAATTGTGGAGTTTCGCCAATAATGAAGAGAAAAACAAATAGAGACAACGATAATCATCGCCGGAGAGTGGAGAGCTTTGGGTTTGTAATGGTTTATATTCTGGAATTTCTCAGGTCGACGTTGTTGAAATTTGTTCGTTACGTTATTTCCCCGTTGCCGCTTTTCCCGCAACGATATTCATCATGCGTTAAAGCGCGCGGGTTTCTTCCCAAGAAAACCGCCAAGGAGATTTATTAGAGCTACTTACGCGGAGAGCGTAAGAAGAATTGACAATTTTTCTCCCCCTCGGTACATTCACCGTTTAAGAATAATAATTGACGGTAATTGGAGCTTTATTAAACGAAATGGCTGAAGACGTCGCCGTCGTAAACACGGAAGTTGGCTGATGCTTCGATAAATAGTGTAAACGTCGTGACCTCACGACCTTTCTTATCAACGTTTTTAAGCTGATTTCATTAAACTTTAATGACGTCCGCTTAGTTCCTCTGCCCGACAACTTATCTGCAGGACCAAAAAGTAAACGGGATTTTCCCTACTGCTCACCGTTCTATATTGGTTTAATCGGGGCGCGAGAGGAGAACAACGTTAAACTTATTGTAATGCGGTGGTTTAAAATCACTATAAACAGAGAAGAGAGAAGAGACAATGGACGCCCACACGTAGCACACAGTATTGAACAATCGCGCCGAGACAAAGCTCCGGACGGAATTACAAAGACATCGTTGTGCGAGTGCAGCGTCGAGTAAATTGCACCTCTTGAGCTGCACTGATCACCGGGCGGGAGAGGAAGCAACCCCCCTTCACGAGCGACTCGACTAAGAGTTTCCTCACAACGTCACCGCTTCGTTCGCTTCAAAGACATTTATGCGCCAACATTTCGAAAATTGATCCTGCACACAACAGCAACTGTTCAAACTGCTCACAACAACCAAAACAATTTTTGGAACCAAACTTCAGACGCGACAGCAAAAAATCGCCCTCGACACTACGCCACAAGTCTCGAGAATCATGAGGCTTCTTCGCATGAGTAAGAAACGTCATGTACAGTGTAATACAGTGATGGTAGCTTGGCACTTGGTCGGATGCTGAAAAAAATGTTACCGGTAAAGTCATTACGTATCAGATCTTAAAAACAAAAGTCAGATAACGTGTCCCTGCTAATACAATCACGTCAATGCATTTGGCTGACGTTCTACAATCACAAATGGTACAGCGGAGATGTTCCCCTTAAACTAGGATCGATCACCACACTAATAATCTGACCTTCTAAAAATAACATTTTTGCATAACCCCAATCTCGAAGCCATCAAACTGATCACAAATGCTCTGTAATTGCAAATTGAGACTTTCCATAACCTGAACGCAATTTTTAAATTGAGAGTCAATTTACCACTCTTACAAGCTCCTCGGACTCAAACATCGCGAAGCTCCTGCCGGTGTTCTTTGCCATCGCTAGTAGGAACAAAATTGGCCCGCTCCGTTCCGTAAACACATTTAAATCAATTCGTTTAAAGAAGCTCCCTTTCGAAAGAGAATCGGAAATGTCGTCTGGCTTATCATGCATGTATCTGCGGCAATAATTTCAATATTTCCATGATAAACTTGTGTTTCGCATACATAACCAATGTCTCATGTGTGGTTACGTGTGCATGGCTGATGCCCCTCCGACCTCGGTTTGTAGACCTCCTCGGTTGACGAGCATTTCGCGTGATGCATCATCTCCTCCTTTGTTAACCACATGAAGAGAGGGCGAGCGTCAAAGAAACCACGAGAAAAACGGAATTATGACGTCCTAAAGATTTCTATCTGCGCTGTCGTCGTGCCTGTTAAGCATTTATCGTCGTTCCGGGTTTTGTTTGGAGTTTTGGCGGACGGCACCGGAAACCGATTACACGTGCATTTGGGATTGATTTGCTGCAGTGGCGGCGCAGACACATTAACTTCATGAACGCGATAAAAATTGGTTGGGCGCCAGTGGTGGTTTTGTTATACCCCTAAAACTCACCAGTGTTGATCAACTGAAAACTGACAATTGACTGACGCCACAGTTGATATTTTTTGACTTAAACTTAAGGGTAAACTGAAAACAATCGCTTTTTACCGGGACATATGGATATTGTATACCCTCCGCCCCTGACTGCCGTGTTCTGTATGAAATCCGTCTTGGTTTGTTTTTATTCCCAGCAAGTACATTCGTTTTGTAAATTGCTGCTGTGTGATTAATCCCGCAACCATTGATAAATGCATCCCGTTTATTTTATTTTTGGATTTTCCCCGTCAGGATTTTGGCATTCAATTTGTTTCGCGCTCTCTACCCCCATGGCCATTGATTTGAAAAAATTGCACCAAACAATCAGATCAATTAATTCACTTATTGGCTTTTATGTGGCAAAATTCCCAATTTTCGCGTTTATAAGTGAGTGGAATAAGTGGATCGCAGCATGGCACGTTAGTTATAACTGTTTATTTCTAGCTCCATACGTTTAATCCCAACACTTTACGGTTTCATGCCAGTGCGTTATCCGATAACATGTGGTTTAATATAATTTTCAAAATGACCCGACATCATAAACTCAACTTAAAGTATGTAGGTACTATTTTTTTATGCGCTAATTTACATCCAAGCGCAGTTCAGCCTACTATTATACCGACCGTCTAGATTGGCATGGATTTAAAACAGTTGTTGGTCGAGTTAATTCCAAATTTAATCCGCAACCGGGTCACGAACGCATTCGTGTGTATGACTGGGTATAAAATCAAACTGTTCCCCGTCCATTACCTACGACATTTTGACAGATGGCCAAGAGAGTGAAATTGCACCAGCCCCATCCAACGGAGCAGAGCTTTTGTTCGTTTTGATCATCTTCCTGCTCTCGACATCGACATCCTGGAAACCCGAAACGGTATTGATCTCCTCAAGAGAGTTAAAGTAGTGCCGATCGCGTTTCCACGTGTCATTTATTTACATAATTCGATCGAACTAATAGAAGAGCCACGGCCAAATGGACAATTTAGGGCGTTTCGCAAATTGCATCATTCCATTGCACCAACGAAATCGCATGTATTAGGCGAATTGACCCATAAATGATGGCAACGATTTCGAACAGTAAAGTGAACACCGAAAAGCAGCACAACATGTTCGATATTTTAACACTAACGTACTACCTTGCGGGTTTAAGAACTTTATTTGCACAAATTTTGAGAGATATTTATCAACCTAAAGCCTTTATAGTTACTACAATGCATAAGCATATTTCCACTTGGTATTATTAGTCTGTCAAACAACTGAATCTTCCTTTAAGAAAGAAGATTGTTTCTTGAACTGCCATTGGATCTAATAAATATTATTATGGCGTTATTCGTACTTTTCTGCGCTAATCTGGTTGTTACTTCATTATTCATTAATTTGAACGCCAAAGATATTGTGTTGATAAAGAAAAATAAATTATCGCCTGAACTATAAACTTTTAGACGTAGAATCCGATAAGTGAATAAGTAAATCAATAAATTCTTAAATGTATTAACACTTTCCTGTGTAGACTATAGCCAAGGCAATGCTGGGCGGCGCTTACTATTTTGCAATGTTCATAGATGAAAAACTTTAAACTATTAAACAAAAGGTAGATTTTCGGTGTTTTAGGATTACGTTGCTATGACAAGTGTTGCAGTAGACAGTAGAGAGTTTGATAATATTATGTTGGTCATCGTTTATGTTAAAACTATTACTTATATTTTCTGCTCATTTCAAGAAATCTACAGTAAATCAGTAAAGTCTTCCTAACATTGAAAACTTTTTTGAAGTTGAAGATATTATCAAAATAACATTAGATCTCTCACATATCTGGTTGTTGCAATACAAATACACCGTGGTTGCGATAGAGCAAAATACCTATCTATACCAACACATTTTCTCAATGTGTTTAGTCAGTTAGAAGATGAGTATGGATCACAGCAATGAACAATAACCCATAAGGGAGTTTAAAATTAACAAATTAATAATTTGGCTAAATTTGTGAATTAACAGTTAATTGAGAATCTTAAAAACAGTCATACGCTGATCTGTAGTCAATCCAAGCCAACTCGTTCCGAAAGAGCCAATGAAGCTATTTACTTGCATCCACTATTATCCGAAGTGGGATTAAAATTTTAAGCTGACAAGTGATTTTATCAATAGTTTTAAGATGCTTGTAAGATGGCACCTAATCTAGAAACAATACATAAAGGTGTGTCATCATTAGAAATATTTGAAACAAGTACTTGCAATGGTAGGTATCAAGACCCGTATTTAAGATATAGGTACTCTAACTGAAGGAAACTATAACAGCAAATCAGGTGCAAAGTGAGTTTGGTTTATTGAATCTTTAAATGCTCAATATATCACGCACAATTGAAACAGCTGGGTCGGTGCTTAATTTACTAATATGAGTTCTTTATTAAATTTAACTATGTACCAACAAGATGAGGTAAACGTTCTTATAAATCTGCTGCTTTAGAAATGTCACAGCCCCGACAACAGCTGTGTAATTTCTTTCGTGCCATCACTGACCGACTATCAAGCTCGATAATTGTGAACAGTAATGACGGATGCTTATATTTATGTATGCGTCAGATTTTAGCACGATTTTGCCATTGTGTTTAAACGGCCTATTGTTTAAATTTAATTTCGCAATTGCCATAAATTGCGACTTCGGAACTCGAAAAAAGTAGGTATCAAATTGAGCCCCGACCTCGCTAACGGCAAACAGGTGCCATCTATGAGCGCGCGCCAGCACCGCTCTAAATTATTGCTTTTCCCCGCTTCCAAAGGCAGTCAGCCACACCATGTGATTCAAGCTAGTTCAAAGTAAATTTAGAGCAAGAAAAAAAACTGCACGTCATCCAATCCGGCAAAAATCCTGCGCCACTGCAACTAACTCCCCTAATAAATTTATTCGCGACCAAGGCGACCTCCAGACATTAATTAATAAAGGGAAAACCACGCACAAATTCGCGCCCTTAATAGTTTTATCGTTAAAATTAATTAACTGGCAGTCTCATCTTATTACGACCGGCAATCGTCACGACTTCCTCCTTATTATCACATATATTTTTTATGGCAATCTAAATCGGGAATAAAGTTTAATTGCCCAGTAAACCCCGGACGGAGGGGAATAAAAATTAATGTCTTACGGTGTCATGTGAGGTAACCGAACGCCCTTTCGTTGCAAATTTAATTTCAGCGACAATAAGCCAAATGACAAGGCGTAAAAAGCGACGGGGTTGACCTTTATGAGAGTAGGAAGATATCGGAAGCTCTCGAATGGAAGTGCATATTGTAATTAAGCTCATGGAAATACAATGGAAGACGCTCCTCCATCCGGTTCCTGCTTTGGAGCGTCATCCAGTCAATAACAGGGCACAGCTGTCGCACGGGTTGACTTTATTTCAGCGACATGACGAGCTTTCCGCGGCCTACAAGGACCCGCGGGCACATGAAACATGCACACAAATAATATGTCATATCGATGAGAGAAAATGTACATACATACCAACAAGATGACTGAATAGGATCATTTTAAACTAAAAACGAGATCTTTATAACTAACATCTCCTCGAGCTTTCATGACTTGCTATCGAGCTTTCTCTTCGCTATCTTTCGCATACATTTAATTTTCTTAATTCACTCGGCAGTCATAAGGCAGAAATCCACTTTTGCTTAGGTGACAACCGTATCTGATTAACAACGCACCTGGGGCAGGAAACTCAAGTTTTAGCCACAAGAGAGTCGCGACTCAGTATCACTAGTAACCAACCAGTCGCATTATTGCACTTTGGTGGTCGACCAGAACAATTACCGAGAATTCTCAGAAATATTTCGATAATTGATCTAAACTAAATATACCTATGAGTATTTTGATGGGTGTCACAACTCGACAACAACAAAAGTCATTAATTAAATAGGAATCGTAATACTGGATGCTCATACATAACTTCCAAAGAGAGTTTATCCTAACTCTAAAGATTTCAAATAGTTGCGTTGAGTTTAAAACTAGTCTGAAAGTAGTTCTCAAAAGCGCTGCTGCTTTGGGGTATAGCAGGTGAGACAAAGGCTGGCGAAAAATCGCAACGTTAACGACATTTTAATGGTTATTTTAAGTAGGTACAATGTTATAATTACTTGAGAATGTCGTTAACGGCTCCTGTCCTGAGCTACTCGATTCCGAAAATAGACAGTTTTCAACGTCACTGAACATTAGACGGAACATGTTAGAAAGCTTGGAGAATTTTTTAAATTTACCGAATCTCCAGAATAAAATCTGAGCAATATACTTTCAAGGACTAATTGATTCCAATGGAAATAATGCCGCAATACAATATTTGAAAACTTAACATCAATAATTTTGTCATGACTCATGATTTGTGTATAATAAATTATTAATGGTGATTTTTTGATTACAATAGCACGTTTACTCTGTTTACTATTATAGTAAAGTAATGGTTTTGTAATAGTTCTATTACAGTAATGGAAATCGCTCAAATTGTTGCACAAGTTAATGGATTTCATTCAACTTGCATCATTTGTTGCTGCAGATTGTTTATTGTTGTGGAAACGTCAAACAAAAGTGATAATAAAAAATGCGTCAAGTGCATTATCTAAAAAGAAATGCTTTCATCCATGACCCATTGTTTTGAATAAAGCGGAAATAAGATAGCACAACTGAAAGAAGTCACCTATGTAACTGGACGCAAATTCATGAAGAACCAAAATATAAATTTGGAACAACTAAGTTATTTACAAAAGCGTCTGCTAGGGGTCACCAAATTAAATAAAATTATTCTTTCTAATATACTGAAAATAAATTCAATATATTTTATTTATATTTTAATTGATGTTTTTTAATACATTGAATTTATTTTTAGTTTATTGGAAAAAATAATGTTATTTTAATTTGGTGACCCTTAGACGCTTTCATACTACGAAAGCATTTAAGGGTTAAATAAAATTATTTTTTCCAATATACTGAAGATAAATTCAATATATTTTATTCATATTTTAATGAATGTTTTTTAATATATTGAATTTATTTTCAGTTTATTGAAAAAAATAATGTTATTTTAATTTGGTGACCCTTAGACGCTTTCGTACTACGAATAAAGCATTTAGGGGTTAAATAAAATTAGTTTTTCCAATATTTCGTAGTTATTGCAATTTTATTGGTAAAAATTTGTTCATTTAAGAGAGACAATACGAAACATGAGCGACAGCCAATGTGATATGGGTAATAATAGATTCGTGAAACTAGAAAATCCCGTCCTACATCAAAACGGTGTCAGGGAGATCCTTGTAAACGTCCAAGTTAAGTGCCAAGGATTGTCATCCCGTTTTTCGTATCTCGCCATCGCAGAGAAAAGAATTTTACCTCAAGGATATGTGACAGCTAATAAGGAGAACCGTTTTCAATTTCGAAATTTTACAATAACAGTGTGAAGGTTGCAGATTGCCGAGCTACAATATGTTCAAGCTGATAATTGTGATGGTGTTGCAATAGTGAATCGTTGTACATAATTAAATTAATTTTGTTTAGAATGTGAGTAAAGCGCAAGGGAGATAATGATATTTGCAAAAAGAGATTTGTGAAAGAATTTTGTCCAAAGCCGTAAAAAAAATTACTTCAAATTCTCCAGCTAAGAAGCAGTATTATTTTCTATTAGTACTATTAGTACTATTTTCATGCACATGTCTAGTGATACCTACATACACGAAGCAATAAATATAACACAATTTATTGTTGAAACTCGCAAACTAACTTGTAAACAAAAAAGATTTCTTAGAACTATAAGAAAAGTTTGCTCCAAAATATGACCAATGTAACCGCATGCCTACAAAGGGGTGACAGCAACAAACAAAAGTAAAATTGGAACCGTGTACTAGTGTAACTCTAGATCTTGGGACTATTAGACCCGGTTTCATAATCAAATTAATAGAGACTTTAAGTTTAAAGTACCCATTTTTCTTTGTTGGAACAATAGGTAACTATGGTTATTGCCGACATTAAATTTACAGTCTCCTTTAATTTGATTATGAAACCGGCCATTAGTGATGTATCTTTAAACATTTTATTTATATCGCTTCATAAGCTCTAGATAAAAATTTCTAACTAAAGAACTGTTGCCTTGATGATGATGTCTTTTCAAGGTAAAACCCATTATGGTGAAAAAATTAGTAAAAAGAGAAGATTTAAGTAGAATTTAGGTAGATGTAGATGAAAAAAGATGAAAAATCAAAATATCAAAAGGGCATAAGAAACTACATCTAATTACCTTTATTGACTCACATGACCCCACTACTGTTTCAGACGTGCTATAAAATTCTTCGACCAAGGTTCAAAGTGTTGTAATTCAAACGTCTTCAGAGTGGTTCGCAACTAAAATGATTCTGTTGCTTATGGGAAACATTCCGCAATTCGAAAAGCGTAGAAACGAAAAAAGTAATAGCTATAAAAAAGTAAATCAAAATTAGCAAACTAAGAGTGAAACAAAAATGTAATAAGGTAGAAATGAAAGAAAAGAAAAATAAGAATAAAGTCAAAAAGTAAAATAAGATAGATGTAAGACCAACTCAGAACAGAAGAACTAATTGAAGAAGGTTAAAACATGAAAAGGAGCGAACCATAAGCTAAAAGAAAATGTCTGAAAGAAAAATAACCTTAGGAAAAAAGTCATTGTAAAACGTACTTCTAGAAGGAGTTAACGCTATTCCTTAAAGCAGTGAACAAAAATTCGACATTAGGTCAAGAGTCTTTATTAGTACAACTTCCAACTAATCCAATTATCACTCAAGGCGCAACAACTAGACTAAACCAGAACTCATGGTTGAAAAATAAACTAAACTACAACCCACTAAAAATTTGATATGGTTAGATGTTGAAAATAATGAAATTCGAGACCCACAGCCTGTTGAGGTTCGAAGAACCGCACCGTCACAATAAAAAACAAGCGTGGTTTTTAACTATATTAACAAACTGGTGTTACATGAATTGGGAAAACGTTTCCCTGACGAAAGCGAATGTCGCGAGCATGTATGATCAAGAACACCTAGAATGTGTCTGTTGTCTTAGACGACGACCTACTCTAACAAAAAAATTGAGAAAGAAGAAGGGAGTGATAGTTGTCTCTCCGTAACAAGCACTCCAGCACAGTTGTAGGGTGCAACACAGCCAAATCTAAATCTAAGTCTACACGAGTAAAAATCATTAAGAAGAATTCTAATCAAGAAAGAATCTTGAAAGTATATGGTGCTCAAAAATTCCCTTAAACCAAATAAACAGTTTGTTCTGTAAATTCACTGTTAAGAAGTGACGTGCCAAATTTTTACATTTTTCAAATTACCTACCTTAATTGGTTTTTGAGCAACAGAAGTGAAAATATCACCTAACGTCTTGATTCGACACAAGAAACTAACAAAAGTCGAACCAAAGGTCTAATAGACCACATATTGAAGTAGGTATTAATTACTAGATACTATAAAAAAAAATTACACAAAAGTCTTCCTGGTCAGTGCTGTAAGAAATCACATCATCTTATCATTAATGACATTTTTTCAAAAAATGTTCAATAATATTCTAATAAAGTAAAAAATTCGTAAGTACCTAGGTATACACTTTTATAAGTTAAAGTTCGAAATCACTGCTAAAATGGGTTTTGTTAATTAATCTTCATATTTTACACATATGTATATTTAAAAAATCCGTCATTCAAGTGAACCGATTAAAATTGAGTTATGATCGACTTTTGCAAAAAAAGAGGATGGCGCAAAAGAGAGAATGGCACTGTTTCATTGAAGTGTTCAATAATTAAGGGTTCGCTTTTGTTTATCTAAGAACTTCGGAGAGGGTCTAGGAAAAAAATTGATAATTAACGACGATATTGAGTCGTTTCAGGACTCCAAAACGGATTAATTCGCGGGCTTGTTGACGTCAACTAATTGTTTGTTTACTGATCGCATCCTCCAATATTTTGATTAAATGTGTCAGTAGCAATTTTAATCCAGGATTGAAGCGTATAAAAATATAATAATACGGCGCTTTGTGTTACTTCCCGTTTATTGTTTTTGTGCACATCCCGCGGAGTATTTCCATCCATTACGGGATAACGTCTATATGAAATTATTCAAATTCCGCCGTTTGCATACCGCATTCATTTCCCGAGAATGGAAAAAAGCGTGCATGGGCTCTTACACGATTGATTTTTTACGATGTTACTCATCCATTCGCCCCCATTACTTGCAACTATCTGGTTTCGAGACATTTTCAATTTGGCCGCTACTAACGCAATGTTACCGGCGAGATTCGAATTTATTTTTAACACATTGTAAAACCTGCAACTTTTCTGATACCATAATAAAAAAAGTTGGATGATAGCAAGAACGGCCGCCGAACGTGGAAGAGAGTTTGTTGCTTTCTCATGTTAAGAACTTAGATAAGATAAGGCGAGCACACACGACCGTTCCACACAAAGAAGTTTGTTTTTAGTGGGAAAACTCGCGTTTCACCCTCAACGTGGTTTATATTATAACGCAGGAATCAGCCTGACAAATACTGCTTTATTTACGATTCCTTTTGTAGTCCTCACAATTTAAGAAAAGTTTACCTCACAAGCGGAACTCTAAATTTTACTTCAGATAATTTTACATATGAATGAGCAGGAAGAATTGCAACAAAGCGAGTTTTCCACGACTCGAACGCAACTGTTAAACACCTAAATTGCATAATAGCTACGACAATGAAACGTAATTACGGCAATTTCTAAGTTTTTAACAGGAAACGTCACGAGCCGAGTTGCAGCCGCTTCCCAGTGGCGTACCTTCACAGTTCGAGCTCAAGCGAGAATATAGTGAACTCATCCCCATAGAAGGAAATGTTTTTAAAATATTGACACTTTAAAATTTAATTGTATACCCAATATTAATATTTTAAAAAAATATTAAATTAAGAGTATAATGAAATTTTCAGTATTTTCAACATTACATTCCACTTCCCAAACAAGTTGCTAGCGTTCATTGAACAAAGTGTTGAAAAATTAATATTTTTGTTGTTTTGTCAGCCAGTTGTACAGGGAATCGGGGCTAATCTTTAGGCCCCCTAAATAAAGATTTAGAAAGCAAAGGGCTCCTGCTCCCGCTGCCTCCTGGGTAGTAGCGCCACTGATCGCTTCCAATTTAACTCCTGGCCTTCGCGGACGTCTCGATCAGTCGACATCGACATTTTAAAGGAAAGTATTTCACTCGACGATTTCAACCGGATTATGAAATTTCACAAAATGTTGACAACTCCGAGTGGCCATGGGGTAAAAACGATAATCAAGACCTGGCATGTGGCTGAGTGGAAGGAAAAAAAGAAGCAAAAAATTACATAACGACGAAACCGAATCGAGCGTTTCAATTCACGGATGCTGAAAACAACCCCCTCGGAGGAGGCACGTGCAAGGGTTGCCACACAAAACTTTATAGATTTCTTCCTAAATTTTAAGGATCCCGCAACAAGAAATCGGCAAGAAAAGTTTACGTGGCGTCATTGAATCTTTTTGCGTATTGGGCAAAAGAATTACAAAATTAATTGCAAATTTATTACGAAATTGGAAAACTAGATTATGGCAAGACAAGAAGTGTAGTTATCGGGCGCCTCCATATTTTTTCCGCGGATATCCGTCTAAAAAAAATGTTTATCACGGTAGCAAATTGCTTTTGTTTGTCCACCTGAACACATATTACGTTATACCGGAGACAAACATCGTATACCTAATGCAGGACGGTTTCCATCAGAAACTCAGTATAATAATAACGTGTCAACACGCGTTTTTGTTGCTTTGGTATTTTAGCGTTAGTACGTTTATTTCACTACATATTACGGTTGTTGGTTGCAGAAAAGTTTCGTTATTGCTGTTATTATTTCGATATAAGTTTATTGCGTGACAGACCACGAACAGTAATTTCACATAAAGTGGGTTTATAGTTCTTCAATTCTTCATAAATTATTGGGTTTTACAGCACGCTCAGGGGCACAGAATCGTATGGGCACTTGAGACTTTCTGGATCCTGGAGTAATATGCCTCGAATATACAGCATATTGCATTTTCCCCATTTAATGTCAATAAGTCCTCACGTACTGGAAACCCTGCATTGTTGCAGGAAATACTACTATAAATATCTATTGTTAAATTTAGCATCAAATCTGTTGATTGTAAATAAAACCATTCAAATAAGCACCGCGAAAATACAAACTCGTTGAAAAACTTTTACTTTTCAACTAAATCAAAAAAATCTGTTATCTGTATTAACGACCTCTCAACGATCTTTTAGTTCGTAATTAGCAAAATTTCTATCAAATGTAAAGCTATTTAGATTATTTCTCGATGTATCGTATGGAAAGTTATTCGCGTTTTATTCTTATCTTATCAAACCACGACCTAATTTCTCTCCACCTGTTCAATTGCCGATATTGTGTTTGCCGACAGCGTACTTGCTGTTTCCATAATGGCCTACACCTGTAATAAAGAATCTTTTCCACAAGTGAAAAATGTATGAAAATGTAGCTTTCGTGGATACCAAGCATAATAAAATCCCTGTCTAAAATAATTCTAATATATTAAACTTTAAAAAAGTAGGTTAACAAAAATGAATAACAAACACTAAAACAGAAAAAAGTAGAAGGACGTATGAGACGAATATATGTATATAGAAAGAGAATGCAGCCCCAAACCATGAATATCTACAATCGACACCAACATTACTGGAAAAGTACACAAAAAAGTAATGAGTGATCCTATGGCACTAATTGACCCTGACGAAGTTTTCACAACATATAAAGGTACTTAATAAAAACAAGGTAAAGTAAGAATATCTCCCAAACCCATTTAAACTCCACTTGTCCGTCAAAAAACTATTCAGCTGTAAAATAAGAACTACCAGCTTTATGATAAACTACTCGAAAAATGCATGGTATCTAACAGGGCTCCAGAGCAATCTGAGAAAGAAAAACGTTTTTTATTCCAGAAGAGCAATTTGACTTTCAGAACGAACCCTACTACCCAACACCTCATACCTACAAGTGGTAGAATACACTATAGCTAAATATAGTCAGAAGCAACACACTTTGAAAAAAGAAAACCTCAAATATCTACCAGCTACTAAAACCAAAAGTCACTAAAAAAATAATACATACTACTAATAAAATCATAATTGAAGGACAGAACATTTCAAATTAATTTATTATGCTCTAGAAGTATTTACATATTGAATTTTAGTTATGCCAAAATTTATAAACAAATTTCCATAATTTGTTTATAAATTTTGAGTAATGTATTTTCTTATATGTAGTTGCCGAAGAAGATAGCACTGAGAAGATAAAAAAATAGCTGTAATAATTAATTCAGTGTTAGAATATAATTTCCGGATTGAATTCTGAGCAGTTGCCAAATCGACCATCTTGTCCCAACCTTCCTCAAAAAATAAGATATTTTCTTCTTGTCGTCATCTTCATTAACGAAAAAAAATGTACAACCATCTTGGAAGTCGACAAACTAAAGTAACTTCAGATATTGATAGAATAAGAATTCAATTTAGAAGTATTGCAAAGAGCAGTTTGACACGAGATTAACCAAAATTCCTTTTGAATAATTTCTTTGACTTTGTACTTATTGACCAATTTGAACGCATACTCTAAAATCTTTTTCATACTTTAACAAAACCTTTTTGTGTTGTCAATATAAAAAAAAACTTGTTAATTAACGAAGAATTCTAAAATCGCTAATGTTAAGTTCACATAGCGGAATTAAAATTAAATATAACTTTACTTTATTGGCAGTGACCTAAATGACGTTGGTGCAATTAGATCTTCTAAGAATGATCAATGCATTCCTAAAATAAAATTTTCAGGTCATATCTTACGTAGTTCGCTTTTCTTAACGTTTCGCCCGTGTTGTTGCAACCTTATCGCAGCACACTTTGGGAAGTAACAACTTGTAATTAGCTCAAAAACTTATAAGCTAAAATGACCAATGTTTTAGCTTAGCAAAGATGTAACCTGAATATTTCTCTCAGCTTCTGAAGACAATTAGCCTTCTTCAAACTTTTTTCCTTACATTTGTATTTCGTTCCCTACTTGAACAGTAAACTCTTCTTCATGTGTTAGAAAACAGTTTGTGGAAAAGTAATAGGTAAGACGTATTTTGCAATCACCAGTGACTTATGCTTGTTAATGTCAGAAAACTCATTAAATTAGCAGAAAATTCCTAAACAACAGTTTTGAGACAACTAAGTTTAAATAATGGAATATAGTAGTTGTATTGTAGTTGGCAATAAATTATATGGCATTGGACGAATGGGACCTAAGCTGTAAATTAGGTAAACGTGTTACGATGCACATCTACAGGTTCTAACATACAGAGTGTCGTTTCTGGGTCTCGATTAGCTGTTCATGGCTCCAACAACGTAAGTTCTATAAAGTGCGTGACGAACTTATATTCGTATCGTCAATTGAAGTCTATAATATAACAACTTGACATATTTTCCAACGTCCGACAAGGAGCAGATGATACTTCGAGAAATAAAATAAACGAAAATTGAAGGGAAAATGTGGGGGTGTGACACGCTGTGCCCATGATGCTAGTTTAAGAATTTGCAACACATGGAAGAGGTCTAAACCGGAGAAATAGACGTAGAGCTAGCATGATCATGACACTACTGAAGTCAGGTAGTAGCAAGACAGTAGCTGAGAATGATTGGTTTCGTAGTCAAACTTGACACAAACATTTCGACAAAGCCCCTGAAAAATCGACCAACATAAGAGCTACAAATCAAAGTAGTTCCGAAATTAAAACTTGGCTAGTCGATTTCTCTGTAATATTGCGCTACAATTTAATAATTTTATTCCCAAACTGAATTCACAATGTTACACAATATTTAAAGTAGTACGCAAGAAGAACGTGAATTTAACAAGCCAATATTTGTCGTAAACAACATAGTTAGTTGTTGACATAACAATTTATTAACGATGCCATAATAACGAGATGTTAAAGTAGATATCATTCGCCAGCCCCTTGCTCCTTATTTTGTAGCTGGAAAATTTCAAGGAGCGGAAACGTTTAGACAGACATGCACATGTGTAATCTCCGCGAAAATTCGGGATTGCCCAGAAGCACATTTATATAAAAGAGAGCAAACATAAAAACGTCGCTTTCGTAGTTATCGCACGCGATAAACATCAATGGAAACGGCCGCATAATTCCGCATCGGCCCCCTTTATCCACTGGTTATGGCTGTAGTAGATTTCATGTGTACCTCGAAAAAAAAAAATGTGACCGACTGACTGTTATTTCTGTACGTGGTGAAGCGCGGTTCGGCGTTCTCTGCGAAATCTTTGACGCAACCACCACGTGATGGCGGAGACTTATTATTTACTCGGACGCGTCATACCTACGCATTTTCTGCCAATTTTCTCGCGTTCTGGAGATGCTGGCCGCGAAAGCTCGGGTTAAACAACGGCCGTAAAACGCCGGGCATATTTCATATTAACATCTCGCACTTGAGACGTTGATGCGCTATTACACCTGGACGTTAACAGGAAGTTTATAACGAGCAAAATGTAATTACGTTTAATCTTCCACCTGACGCTTCGTCACATTATTAAAATCAGAAGGTTTATTATTTCTTATTTTGATTAGTTAGTACCACTCGCCGGTTGTTCATAAATTTTGATAAACAAGCTCGACAACATAAACACCTTGGTCCTGCCAGAGCCCCGTTTGGAAAAACTAAATAGTAGCAACAACAATTTTGACTATGTCGATGTTCTTGGACAAAGCTACTGGCGCCAGCTCTTCCATCTGTTACGACGCACCAGGTACTTATGGTAAAGCTCGCTTACGGGTTAAAACTTAAGTATTGATCAAAAAAAAACAATTTGCCTCACAAATTTCAAAATAAGAAACTAGACTCTTAGATTTACTCTATCCTTGTTCCAATATCTAGCATGAGCCTTGACCAGTACAACAACGAACTTCTGAATCCTCAAAAAACATTTTTATTGAGGAGTTAAGTTTTTCATGTTTATACATTATAAAAGATCACGCATCTTGCACCCAATGAAAGTGACCTACATGGCCAGCAAGAACTAAACTGCTTTGTTTTCCTCAAAGTTGCAATCGTTCTTTCTCTTCGTAGCTCCACTAAGGACCTACTAGAACTAGATGTACGAAAAAGGTAGCTTTGCCACCTTTTCAAACAATAGGTATATGACCATTAAACAGGTTAAGAACTTTTCAGGATTCTATGAAGAAAACAATCATACAAACTGCCGTCAAGATATTTCCAACTTAACCTTGGAAGCTTCGACTGGATGCCGCTTTCTTAGCAAGAATCATGTTCCACTTCTCTTGGCCCTTGAGCGCATCACCCAAGAATTACAAGAAAGTGGCTTTGCGACCACGACCATCCCAGTCAATGTATCAACAAGCAAGTTGAAAAACTCTTCGCAAAAGCTTTCATGAAGGAGACAGCTAACAGATTCAGTAAAGCCGAGATACTTTCACTTAAACGTGAAATTTTCAACCGTCTGTCTAATTTCTAAGAAACAACAAAAGGACTTCTGTCTGACCGATAGCAATGCACCTCTTCACAAGAATTATGTTCTATCTACTGCTCTTGCCCGATTTACCAACATCTCCTATTTCAACACACATACAAGAGCTAACAGTTTGGCTGCCAAGAACTTGTAACAATCTTTTCAAGAAATATGATTAATATTTGCTTTTCCCCACATTACACATGCTGAATGCAACGGTTGACCCAATCATCGACTATGTGGAGATGACAAAGAAATGACTTCGCCACCACTCTAGACTATAGCCTACATGATCATTAGTCAAGTTTGAAAGCTCTTCTGTAAAATTACTTATTATCAACGGAATTATGTAAATTGCTGAAAAAGCTTCAAAACACCCTGAATACTTCCACTAGAATCTTTAACTTCTTACCTAGCATCTTAAGAAAACTTTGGAACTGATAAATGTGTAGAGTATAAAAAACTAACGCTTCAAGCATTCCTTCAACGCTTCAAGCATTCAAAGTCACAACTTTTAAGATAAAGGAGGTGGAGTAAATTAAATTAATTATTCCAAACACAAAGTTGTGGTTAAAAGTTGTCAGAACAATTTGCAATTATCATATTATAATTAGAGCAAAATTTAGAAATTGAGCAATTAGAAAACCTAGAATGTAGTTGCATTTTAGCTCTACTTTTAAAAACTTAAACAAGGAGCATAATTATGTATTATTTATTTTACTCCTGGCGCTGTCTCTACATCATAAACATTTCTTACATAAAAATTCCATTTTGAACTATACATATTTCATTTCTCGTATTAAAAAATATAAGTTTAATTTCTAGAACGATTTAAGTAGGTAGTGTAGTATCATACAGTATTTTGCCTGTTGGATTGAATTTAAAAAAAATTGTTTGCAAAAAAAACATCCAACTTTTCAAAAAGTTTTGCGCAAAAAAATGATGCTAATCTTGAGCGAAAAAAAACAACAAATAAGTTAGTCCAAAAGTCTAAAATAGGTTTAGCATAAAAATAATTGTCTTTGTAACCTCAAACCGCATCAATTCACACTGATATTGACAATTCATATCAAAAGTTCTTTGGTGGCAAGCAAAAGTTAGCTTAATAGTAAAGTTTTGTAAAATAAATGTGAACCACACCCCTTTCCTTGCTTTCTTGCGACTTAGTACGAATACTTGTGCTAACTGGAATAATCCCTGAGACCTGAGACTTTTGTGTTCGCGCTATCGATTTTTTAGTGTTACTTGCCAAATGAGTTTTCACTGTTTTTCTGGAAAAAACTCGTTAATAAACCGAATACTTATGTTCAGCAGGTGCACTCGTGCAGTTAAAAAGTGATTTATACGCGGGCGCATGCACATAAAATTAGAAATAAGGAAGGACTCCATTGTCACCGTCCAATACTACTGAACTTAACAAATAGTTTTAAATGATTTATAAACACGTAAATGTTTATATCCCCTTAAACAATAAATGTTTTCCCGCCTCGCGACCGCCTTTTGGTGACAGCGCCTCCGATAATTAAGTGAATTGAATGAAGCCTTGCTACTAACAACCACAATAACTGAATAGATATCAGTATTGTTTAATAATTGACCTGTTCAATTCGCGATGACATAACGACGTTCCCATGATCCCATGACGTCGGATCTTTTTGCAAGATAAATCAAATTAAAATAGGCGAAGCAACCAACTACCCAGCTATTCCTTGGTAGGTAGCTGGCCTACTGTTCTCTAGACTAGAGTCTAGTTCAGTCTATATCGCATCGAGTCTTGGCGTACGTACAATATGAATTGTCGTGGGTTATTGTGCATCTCTACATTTTAAATAGGTAGATGTGGTTATGTTTAGAATTCAAGGGCACTAGCTGAGTGGGCCGAGTTGTATTAAAAACCGTCCGACCATTGAAGCGTTCATCGGCAAACCTCGTGGTCATGAGTTGGATTGGATGACTGCCGGTGTAATAATATTGCTCACTTACAGCCGGTGTAAAATTCGACGCCAGCCATGAACCCGACATTGTTGTTATGAATGTGAAGAAAAGTCTCTCGGACTTTTATTTGCCGAGCTGCTAAGAACAAACTTTTGTGGCCAACGTGAGTTGCGAAGCAGTAATTGATGTAATAAACTAAAGATGATATGTTGCTCGATTGTTTATCTGAGATGCTTTGGAATGTTATTGTCTCTACACCAGCCGTATGGCCTATCTGGCTAGGCGTTTAATATAACGCAACTTTAATCACCCGTAATATAAATATAAAAATTTATCTAAACTCTACTACACTACATCACTACCACCAGAAATGAATATCTACGAAATACAAGAGCACTGCTGGCATGACATTAATATTGCTGTTACAATTGCAAAATAAAATTATTTAGTCAAAAATGATCGTTGAAGGTATTTTTTTCTTGTACGGCCATTCACACTTAAAAACTGATATTCTGTTGGAACCAGAACACTGAACCATAGATACAGCCAAGTATACTTGTGGGGTATAGTATTAAAAAAGAAACAGATAATATGCGTCAGAGCAAAGTAAACGTTTGCGTAGTAAAAATATTTAAAAAAAGGTATTTGCAAAATATGGATTAATAAATGGGGCAAGTAATATATGGAAAGAAAAATTTAAAAAAAATCTATTTTTTTAACTTCTCATGAATGAACGTGGTATCTGTCGCCGCCGATATCGGTTACGTGGAGGTTATCCCGTAATTGTTATGCTAAACACCTAGGATTATTTTGACTGTTATTCTTGTATTTACTGTCTGATTTCTAATTGATACGTACTTGTATTAAATCCCACCACTGTCACGTCCTGCCACTTCACCGACATTGTTGTTCTCCATCCTCCCTCCTGCTACATCATTGTATAATCGTATAACTTTATCTCTTATTGCAGTTGTTTCTGACGTTTTTATGTTTAGCTTGTTTGGAAATTGTGGCTGTTTCATATGTATGTATGTACCTATTCCAGGACTGTTTTAATAATCCCCCCGGTTCTTATCAAAACTACCATAACCGTCTTCAAAACTTTGTCGCCGGACTTTCTCGTAAAATGTCGAAAGTGTCTCGAATAGAACAATTAAAAGCAATACGTCCTAGAATTCTGGGTGGTCTACGACCAAAAACGGCAGCTATATTAACGATTATAACGAGTTCTGCATGTTTAATTCCGCGTAATTTTCATCGACATTGCAACAGCATGCAACGTGATGATAACAAAAGGGTCTGGCAAAGTTCCGTCTGAAAGCCTCTCGCTCTTGAAACACTGTTTGACGTACTTAAGTTGCTCCTCGGTATTTCTATAGGATCATTATTAAGAACAAAAGATTCTGAAAATGAGATGATTATAGATGAGGCCTCGCCGACTCCCTCATCCTTTATTGTGACGAGAGCAGGGTGTTTTTTTTTTACCTCGAAACATGTAGACATAAAAGGCACGAAGCCTACTACGATGCGACTGAAGGGAGGAAGGGTGGTGGTGCAGCGTTCCGTCTCATCCCCGACCACTACTTGGCTTGTCTCGTGTAAGTAATCTAAATTTTTGTTTGTTTGCAACCCCTGTCTTTCGCATATCTTTTGTGTATTTTTGCGTGCTCTGCGAAAAGTCCTGTATGGACTTTGTGTGCGGTCTCTCCGCTACCAGACGGATTCTTCGCAATCACTCGGATGCATCTTTCAGAGCCAAAGGAAACAACTCCAAACATCCACCCTTCGGCCCAGCCCATCTCTTTATGGGAAAAACGTCGAAACTTTTCTTTCCTCGTCAACAACGCCCTCCGAGAAGCGAACAAAGAGTTTTGTACAATTTCAAAATCGAGCATTTCCGAATTATTGACCACCATCAAAAATATACCCTTCTGGATTCGAACAACTGACTATCACAAGTACCTTCGTGGAAATTACTTTAAAACACCTTCTGAATTCGAATCGACTCTAAAGAGATTTTCCTGCGACAATTCCGAGATTGGTTTGCTGCGATAATCAGCAAGTGACACTTCTGCTAGTATAAATCACTTCAATTGTGTATTATCATGTCACCTGCGCGTGTCTTCGTTTGCGTTGGAGCACTTACGTTGTTCGCACGTTTCATCGCCCCCAACGTTGCATTTTTCAAATCCTGACAAATGACTCCCCAACACTCACACACATACACAACTCATTTCATACACGCAAAGTTTTGCACGATGATGAAACGACAACAACGTGTACAATGAAGTCGGTGGATTTGATGAAACACTGCAGAAATATTTTGCTGGTTCGGTTCTAGCTACAGTATTTGCAATATGATAGAACGCCTACTCGTATCGTTTAAAATAAGCATTAATCACACGAGTGTCAAAGCTTTCAGCCTAAAATTACAACTCTACCGACTGGCATTGACAGGTAGAAGTCCGTATATGTAGCTATGTTAAAAATTAATTTATTGGTTGATAAAGTAGAGAGATCTTTTCTCTTTTGATTTTCGAAAGATAGTAACAAGTGTACGCCAAAAAACAGATTACTGCTAATACATAATAGATAGTGAACTACAACTCGAGATCAGCTAACATCATGATGTCAGCTTTGTGTTCTTAAGCAACGAAATATCTGGTGTTACAGGTTTCTGTATTAGATTAAGTAAATGAAATTAAGGCTAATTATGACAACGCCACTGGTATTTCTAATGCACATGCGTTGAACTTGAGAAGAAGGGATTCATCAGAAGTTTCCTGTTCTTTCGTTCTCTTTTCCATCTGCCTTTGCACGATCAACATTGTATTTGGTACCATTTTCAACATGTTTTGATCGTCATCGTGGCATTAAAACTGTATCGTCTTATTTATTCGTATTTTTTTCTTTTTTCACATCATTCACCAACAACACCTACAATTCAACAGTTCACTACAGCCAAAATTCAAACATCTGGCATCTACATTTTCAAGCACCACAGTAAAACATTTTTAGTTCCACAGACAGTTGTTAACCGTCAAATGCGTGATTAAAAGAAACAAGCTTTGACCACATAGCGGAACGGTACGCTGACGTAACGCTCAATGATTCTGGATAAGTCTGGATAATATTAGGTAGACATACCTACATATTAGGTACACCTAAATATTATAATTTTTTTTGTGACAAAATCCTTAACACTCTTGTTTCTCTAAAGACAAAACCTCAACTTATATATACTCTCTTGAGTAAAATAGGTATATAATTGTTACCATTCTCACAACAGAGTCGCCTGTACTCCTTGTTAAATAAGATAAAACAATGTGGCAAATGCATCCCGAAGCGCCAATCGATGCACTTCTTATTTATTCGGCCTTGACGTTTCGATGCCTTAATGGCACGTCGAGCCACCACCATCTATTAAAAGTGTACGGAACGTCGAGCCATTACCGATCGAAAAGATTTGGTTATATCCCAGAGCACGATCGATCAATCAGATAGATCAGTTTCACAATTCCTCCTCCTCTCATCCCGACAGGAGACGTATATACGGAAAAATATTGTCTCAAACCCCTCTAACTGATGCCGGAGCGAAAATATAATAAACAGACACTCCCTTGCAACTGACAATGACGCATGCTTGCGAATTTTTTCTATTCTAAAATTGGCAAACAAATTTTTTCTCACTTCCTTACGAATAGCTATGTCAAACAGAAAATAATACATAGCAAAGTATGATAGGGGACGAAACTGTTTTAATGGCGACGAAATTATTTCGTCTTGTTGCGTGGAAACTGGAAGGCATTTATCTCTTCAGTGGCGCAGCATCAAATATTAAATAAATTAGGAGATGCTTGCCTAATAGGCATTAAATTAATTGTGTGTAGTTTAGATTAACTCACGTGGCGTTCAAATGGATTTCAGACAGAAATCGGTTGGCTTTGGGTGAATAAGGCGTCTTACCTGCAACAAGAAAGAATTTTACTAATCAAATAGACAAACAAACAGGCTAATCATACAGCATACACGTAAAATTTACTCGCATCCAATCTAGTGAATTACCTTGCTTAGGCGTTTAGGTAAATGTTGATGTTGATATTAAAGTGAGGGAGATATAGTGTCGGCGTTTAATGTCTAGCCTCACCGCGGATTCACAAAAGGGATTTAAATTTAGATTTGGGGTAAAACGGTTAACTAAGTAAGTTTCCACGATTCTGTGCCAGTTTACTAGATAAGATGTCCTAAAACAATTCTTCAGTTTTGGATAAGCATACATCATAGGTTTCAGTTTTGAATATTTCTCCACCGGATATAATTTGGCTTATAAGTATGTTAGGTTTTTGAGAACAATAAGTAAACCAATTGAATTAATAAAATTCGTAATATAATTCCTGTTTCTGTGTCGTGTCAAATATATAATAGCAAAACTACACTATTGTAAAAATGCCTAAAGTAGTTATTTAACAAACAAGTGTGTTAATGAGAGCAATTAGTAATCGAGATATTTTAACGCGCGAGCAAAAGCGCGTTAATTTTAGAGATTATTAATCGCCGATTAACACACGAGTTAGTTACAATTTTTTCCGTCGACCAAATTTTATTATAAGTACAAATAATACCCATTGAGACTAATTAAAGATCACTAGATTTCTGGTTTAAAAAAAAAACATGCATTAATGGGGGTCATTAATGAACAATTTTCTATACATTAATAAAACCTATAAATGAACGAATCCCCGGAAAAACTTATTTACCAGGTATAAAAATATTTCACTAAATTGTTACCACATAGCTTTTACAATAAATAACTTTTTAGTGATTTTGTATGGAAAGCTATTTATATTTATGAATCATATTATCATATTATGCTACAATGAATAGGAAAATGACTAAGTTGCAAAGTTACAACAATAAACAATAAGTTGGACTTGATACAAATAAAGAAATTACATATGTGTAAATCCAAAATTATGACATGCTTAGTGCTTCGAGTGTTTTCAAACATTTTTTCGAATACATCTCAATAACCTATTAATTAATCCGCGTGGAACACGAGACCCTAATTACTTTATTGGAATGCATGAGAAAAAGTTTCCGGTGATAAATCACTTCCCGTGGGCTGATTCGTTTGGAAAATGGAATAGGGCACGCAAAAGACATTAGTTTGCATTATGCAGTCAAATTTAACCAAATTAAAATAGCAACTTGTACCTGCACCAAATTCCCGTAAACACAGTCAATACCTAAATATATTATAAAAATTTATTATTAGGTATAATTATTGTATTTATAGTAAGTTTTCTTTAATAATTTTTTTAAGAAAATTTAGTGAACCATATTTTTTTAAATCAAACTACCTTCTTAAACATATATTTAATGGTCAAGACCGCCGTGCGATGTCTCAGTTCTAAATATCTTAAAAGAATTAAAATAAATTTTGATGGCGTAGATTGCGCTGCGCATATTGTATAATGCGCTATCGTATAATGCGCTATCGTTGACAGACAATAGGTGCACCTACGTGTTCAACGCAGATGCACTAACGGAAGCGCAAGTGACTAACAGTGTACCTACTTAATACCCCGATAATGTTAAAATCGTTAAATTCCGATAGCGTCCAGTTCCCGACTGCCGCCAGACTAAAAAGTTATCCAAAATCTTAGAAATGAGTCAAAAATATACCTACGGCTCCACCAGCCACTAGACTTCTTTAAATCTTTCTAAGTACGAATTAGCAAGGCATACCGAAAGCAAGCAGAAGAATAAGCAGAACGAGCAACTCACTATCTGCTGGAATCAATATTTCTTTGAAAAGAGATAAACAAAGGTGCACGGAATATCGCATGTGCGTACCAGATAAATTCATATTTACGAAACCAATTCAAGAATTGCGAAAAAATTAGGTAACGGCTAATCAACATATTTTTTCAGTAGGTACAGGTTAGAAAAATACTGTTTTATTCTCAGATTGATAAGAAAGTCAAGTCACATAATAATTTTAACACCAAATTGGGTTTGACATTGAATTGTATGTAGGGTTATGTCCAAAAGTTCAATCTCTTCGATTGGATCTTAATTTGTAGCCCTGTTGTAGTTCTGGTCAATTTTTAATGAACGACACACGTAAAAAGGGACATCCGTTACTTCAGAAACATGATGAGTTTGGTGCATTCAGTTCTGTATGAGGACCTTGGAAATGACAAAAACAATTTCTTTAATTACTTAGTAATGTGAGTTTTATGATTTAAAAAGATACTGCAGTAGGTTATAGCCATCAGTGCTTCAGCGTCAAAACGTAACTTCCATCAGTAAAACCATTGTAAAACTATAAACGTACTGAAAACCTAACGAAAGAACTGGAACGTGTGAAAACAAGCATTATCGTCTCTATATCATAACCTTTTCATTCAGCGTCAGAAAACCTGGAGCCTCTCCAGCGACCATTTCCGGCTATGATCAGGTGGCGGATCTGAATTTGGCGGAGTAGAAGATCATATTTATTTCATATTGTATTACTTATTATCCGGTTTTAATCCAGACCTGTATGTGACAATAAACTTTACTTTTCACGTGGATACTTTTTGCCTCAAAAAAAAATTGTTACCAAATGACTTGGAGCAATCAATAAATTTTTAGTTTATTAATTGTGCCTATTTTACTTATATCATTCAATCACTCAAAGCGGCATAAAATAGTATTTATAAAAAAATCTCTTGCAAAAAAATCTGTCATAAGGCCTATGAACCAAATTAAGATTTAAAAAGTCTTAATAATATGACCAATGATTCCTTGCCATTAAAGTATAAAGATATTTTTGTTGCAACTGAAGTTCTGTCAATCATCGCTGTTTTTCGCGAAGAATGGCACGAACATCCAAGTTCCCCGCTCTTTACTAAGATAATCTTTACTTCTTGACATAATACTTAAATAAATCTTATATAATAACAAAGGTATCTGCGCATCTCATGTTATTTATAACTTATGCCTCATTCAGTTAAATACCATAATCTTGTTTGTTAGAACTATAGTAGGTACCTACGTACTATACGTACTTACTACGTAATATTGTTTAGCCCTAAACTAAGATACATTAGTTGCGTTATTTCTTCTTAATTTTATCTTTAAAGTACATATTCTGTTCAATTTTCTCGTAGAAAGTTATATTTTCTTAAGTTATATGTTTCCAGATAAAATTTGGTAAGAACAAAAAACTCCACGCGGATTCTCGAAAGAAGAGGCACAGTTTCATGTAAAATTGATGGTTAGAAAGGCTGAAAAAAGATAAAAAAAAGTCTTGTTTTGATCGAGATTTGAACCTTAGATCTCCATGTTTGGAAGAAACGTTCTGACCCGATTACTTCTCACTGCTTAGATTTTGACCTTTAATTTCGTACAATTTTGATTAAACCTGTTAAAACCAACCGAGTACATTGATACCGAGTACATTCTCCTCAGAAAAAAAAACTCGGCAGCTAAATTGTGAGTAAATTGGCCAAAATAAAACGTTCCCTTTATTTTGATATTACTGCTATCTGACACCCTCAATATTCGATAATTTAAAACGACATCTTAGACTTGGTCGATGATTTCCAGCATGGTGATTTCATTTAGACACCTCGAAGCTCACCCTTCTTCTTTAGAATAGATTTTTTTATCCAATGACAAGTAACAGTATATGAAAGGGTAGACTCACCCAATGCGTTTATCACGTCGTAGATTTCCTTCACCGAAATGCTTTTAAGAAGATATTTAATGACTGCTGCGCAATATTTGATATTTTCCATTTTTAAAAAATACTGAGTCTTTTCTGCTTCTTGCTACCATTATACAGGGTGATTCACGTAGCCCGTCCATTAGAAGTTTTTCAACTTCCAGTTGGATTAAAAATTTGAAACTTGGAAGGCAGTCATTATCAGTCATGCTCATACTATCTAAAATATTTTGAGCTCTCTAGCTATACAGGGTGTGCAAAAAGTCGGTATCAACTTTCTTATTTTAAATGGAAACGTACTATTTTTTCTACATGGTCTAATTGGTCTTCCAACTCTGAGTTTTTATAACATTTGTTATGTAAACTTATTTGACAATTTTTGACATTATGTTAATTTATGTGAAAAAAAAGGTCGATGTGGTAGCTTACGAAAAAATTCGTATCTGGCAGACGGTTCTGAATTTATGAAAACCAATTTGTAAAGTACTTAGTTTGAAGTCCAGACTAACTTCTGATATCTTAATGGTAGTTCCATTTTGTACCGTATGGGCGCAGACAATTTTCAAATATCGCACCCAAAAATGATCAAAAAGTCATTTTTTTCAAATGGCACCTAAAGATTTTTTTTACATCATTCGATAGAAAATTGTATTTTGGGATGAGTCACTTAAACATTCCCTATACCTAACTTTATCCCCTATCAAATTAAAAATTAAAATCCAGAAATTCCGTCAATGCTGCCACGAGATTTTTTTTAGTTTTTCAAGTATGCCATGGAAACAAAAGACAATTGCAACATTTTAATTATGAAATGAATATGTTACTAATTTTATAAAAAAAACAACAACAAAAACTACCAAGAACCATCTTAACAAAATTCTAATGTAGGTGTTCAATGTGAGCACCATTTTGATTACTACATACATTCTATTAATCCATTTTCAACAGATTGTGTACCTCTTTTAATTTCGTTGGAACCAAGACTGTCGAATGCTCTTATTATCTCCAGATCTTACCTCATTAGACTTTTATGTTTGGGGTCGAATAAAAGATTTAGTTTATACTTCACCACTTTGCAACATAAAGGAATGAAGCGGGAGAATAATAAGAGCATTTGACAGTCTTGACATCAACGAAATAAGAACAGCTACACAATGATATAAAATGATAGAATGTAGTAATCAAAATGATGCTCACATTGAACATTTACATTAGAATTTTGTTAAGATGGTTCTTGATAGTTTTTGTTGTTGTTGTTTTATAAAATTAGTAAGATATTCATTTTATAATTAAATTGTTGCAATTGTCTTTTGTTTCCATGGCATACTTGAAAAACCAAAAAATCTTGTGCAAAATTTATGAAATTTCTGGATTTTAATTTTTAATTTGATAGGGGATGTAGTTAGGTATAGGAAATGCCTAATTAACTCATTTCAAAATACAATTTTCTATCGAATGGTGTAAAAAAAATCTGTAGGTGCCATTTGAAAAAAATGACTTCTTGACCATTTTTGGTTGCGATATTTGAAAATTGTCTGCGCCCATATGGTACAAGATGGAACCACCATTAAGACATCAGAAGTTAGTCTGGACTTTGAACTAAGCACTTTACAAATTAGCTTTTATAAATTTTAAACCGTCTGCCAGATCCGAATTTTTTCGTAAGCTACCACATCGCCCCTTTTTTCACATGAATTAACATAATGTCAAAAATTGTCAAATAAGTTTACATAACAAATGTTATAAAAACTCAGAGTTGGAAGACCAATTAGACCATGTAGAAAAAATGGTACGTTTCCATTTAAAATAAGAAAGTTGATACCGACTTTTTGCACACCCTGTATAGCTAGAGAGCTCAAAATATTTTAGATAGAATGAGCATAACTGATAATGACTGCCTTCCAAGTTTCAAATTTTTAATCCAACTGGAAGTTGAAAAACTTCTAATATACGGGCTACGTGAATCACCCTGTATATGTACATACAAACTAATTGTTAGGATCGAATAAAATATTATTATAATAATGAATGATCAAACTAAATGCGATAAAAAAATATTGGCCAACTCCCTTGATTGGTACTAATTTGCAACACTTATCATCCCACCCTAGTTTAATTAATTTAATATTAAGAATTTGAATAGATGACACATATTGTGAAATCTACTTTACAGAAAGTAAAGCATTTTCCATCATCTCGTGCACCATTGTGCGCGCAGGTGATTATTGATATGAAAATAAAAAGTTGATTGCTTATGAATCACCTATAATGATCTTATCTTAATAATTGTATTTAATTAACAGATACTTACCGGGATTATTTGTTTAGCTTTAGCCGGTACTCAACACTCAATAAGTTTTCAACGATAAAGACTGCTCTCACTAAAATATCACGAGTTAGATATTAAAAAAGTGAGAAAGTGTGGAGTTCAAGCTACATTACATACGTATCCATTAAGGGACATTCCCACAAACTAAAACCGCTTGGCTTGGGATTTCTTTATCACACTTCCAGTTGTTTGCATTCTCAAACTTGGAAAGTACTAGTACAAAGAAGCAAAGGCATATTACTGAAAATTGGAGACAATTTTTATTTCTTAGAAAAACTCTTCAAACTGCAATCACACGTCGTGTATGCCATAATAAGTGGATAAATATTATACCAGAAGTTGCTGCCATTTATTGATTATGCCCGAGGATGGGTTTCCATAATGCGCGCTAATACATGGATTTTCAGCGTAGTTTGCAAAGAAGCTTCCCATCCTGAATTCATGAATGAACCTTCCACATTACTCATGGGGGTTACCCTCATGAAAACAACAAATCAATAGAGCAAAATTTTCCGCGTTTTTTTTCTTTCTAACCCAAATCTGGACTCTATGCACAATTACCGACAAAAACGCCCCCAAATTTATGGACGCTATAAATAAAGAGGCGTGGGTAGGTGCGTAAAAGTTCCACTCTATCTTTCGGCTGTCAGGTTTTTATCCGAGATAAATGATACATATCCTCTTTACGGCACGAAATCTAATGCGGCAATTTGTTGGAAATTAAAACAATTTCTCTTCGTTTTCAACGGTAGATTTGACGATTCTGTGTTCTGTGTTGTGTTCCAAAAACAAATCACAAATTAACCAATCTTACACTTCTTGCAGTTGCATTTTAGACACTTCCAGTCGTAATAAAAATTCTAGGTATTTCCTCGACAACCGTGACGCCTCCCGTTTCAGTATGAAAAATAATAGACGAGAGTTGTTGGTTTTGTGCCAAAATTTCCACATTGTTGTGAGTGCGTGCGCAAATATGACAACATTGTCAAAAGAACACCGCTTAATTTATGCCTATTGTTGTCGTTATAGTTAATTCGTTGTGTTTTGCTAGACAGCCGCCTAATTCTAATTCTCCTCATTAACCATTGTTTTATAACCTGTTACGTCACAAATTTTTTTTATTACTGTCCCGGTGGCCCGTTAATGGCGCTACTGTTTATTAATTTCCACTATTGCGGTTTGTATCTAATAACTCTTGGTAATTCTGAGATTTCGTCAAGGTTGTTCAACTTTTTTTCCAAATAATTAATATCGTGTTCTTTCTTACTCAATCATTTGTTCAAATAATTTCCATTATCTAATGAAAGAACAATCGACCATAGGCGCCAGAAGATGTTTTAATTATGGAGAACATGAATGGGTTTTTGGTAATGTTGTTGGAAGCTCATTATTCACTTTAATTTTTAACATGCCATGCGACGTATAGGTTTATGATTAAATTTTCGAAGTGAACGATGGAGGTCGTCATCAAAAGTTGGCAGCAACGTTTAACAGCATTCCGGACAAATGCACTACGAGTTTATCTCCAACTTTACACACATATGCCGTCTTGATCCTTCTTTCATTCTAAGGAAGTGATTGGCCACAATTAGAAGTCTTCTTAATTCTTCTTAATGTCTCGAAGAAAAATTATTTTCTAAATATTCGGCTAATGCTATTCCATAAATCTAACTTGCACCATGCTTAATTATTATGAAAAAAGAAAGGCATAAAATCGGTCCCACAACAGATCATTAATGTCCCTTAATTTATTTCCATTCATATATTTCTGCAAATGCAACAAATTGTCACAGAGGATGCTCATCTGCTATTTAGCATTGTAATTATCTACTGGCATTTAGGTTATTGTAATTAACAATATAGTGTTTCCCATTTTGCATCATTTGTTTGCTCCGGTTGTGTTGATAATTTTACAATTGTAGGGGTCCTCCCGACTCCCGAGTCATGGATTACCAGAACCTAAGATGCTCCTCCCCGTGCCACCGACCCATGTTCTTCCTCTGCATAAGTTTCATTCAAACGACTTATGCATCAATTTCAACTCGCCGGTTGCTTCGGGTATAGCGGGCAGATCGTAGCAACTCGGTTGTGGTGTATTTCATCTGCCGGCGCAAAGTTATACCGGAGCAACTTTTGCGCCGGAATTTGCCACGACCTTCCTAGGCGATATAGCGGCAGTTTAGCGCGGTGTTAGTGATAAAAATGGCGGCCGTCGATCAGCTGATTGTAGGCATTGCCTTCGATCTTTTCGACGATTCAAGTGATTTCGACGGTGATGACGGTGAAATTAACGTGCATTTCCGACGAAATGTGTTTTAGACCTTGGATATTTCCGAGGCATTACTTTTTCAACGTACAAGATTAAACAGACAGGTGTTCCAGTATGTTTTGAATTTGTTAACCTCAAAATTGGATCAAAACGAACGTAGCAGTACTTCAACCGTCATTATTACCACTCGGTGAGTATTCAATTGATTGTCGGCCCGGATCTGCGCATTTTTAATGTATTTTCCGAGTTTCTAGGGAATAATCACGACGCCTGCATCTGGAATAATTTGGCTGTACGGGCCGCGTTAGCAGAAGGAAATCAAGACTTTCCTGTTGGCTGGTTAATTGGAGATTCGGGGTATCCGCAAGAACCGTGGCTGATGACGCCTCTACGTAATCCTACAACTGAGGCCGAGCAGCTCTACAACTCCGTTCACATTTCTACAAGAAATTGTGTAGAACGAACCAACGGAGTACTCAAAAGTTGCTGGCATATTTTGGACAGCACTGACATGAGGTAGACTCCTGGAAAGATTTTGTGGTGGCTTGTTATGTTCTACACAACATATGCCTCGACTTCAATTTGGAAGTAGAGGATCTACAAGATCATCCCCTGGCCCATGTTGGTCCCCAACCAGGAGATCTCGGCGCACCCTAAGATAATTATTGTGCCCAATTAATCGAACAACATCTTTCATAGTTTTTAGTGCCCCCCTGTGCTTATAACATTAATTAATACCCCTTCCCAGTGCTTTGTGACATGATGTATTATTAAATAAAGCTTTCACAATCACAACCTGTTTTTGTCCTATTATTTAAATTTGAGGAAAATTTGGCTTAATTATTTGGGTTAATCATTGTGGAAATGTGATAGCTAGAGAGGTAGATTCAAAATAGGTACTGGAAATAGATGAAAATGGCAGGAAATAAATCTATTTTTCGAAGTTCCCGTGCATCCTTTTACACTTTGTTCAAAATCCAACATTTTCTTTTATAAATTTTTCGAAACCCTAGATTTGTACACCATACTTTTTTATTCGTTTGTGCTTCCTATTTTTGCACAAACAATAATAAATTATTAATTGTTGTTGGCATTATTGTTATTTAAAATTAGAAAAGGAATAGGTCTTTGATAGATTTAAATTTATTGCTTAGAAAAGGACTTAAATAAAACAATCAATGCAGAATATTATTACTATTATTCTAATTAGCATTAGGTATATCTGGAGTTCATTTGAGTGTACCTAACACCAACAGTTTGGAATACAATCAAGCAAAAGTTGGAAATTTTCAAAATTATCACGGATTTTCAAATTTTAAAATACAAAAACTACACAATAGTTGTTCATTCACATTCAAAATCATTATGCTTACGTTTTATCCCCCATTTCGACGATTTCAAAAGATGATTTTGAATATTAAAACAACGAAAATCCAAAATCGCGTCAAAATTAAACGAAAGAAACGTCAAGTTGCGTCAAAATGGCGAAAATGCGAAAGCGCGTCAAAATTTAAACAAAAGAACGAAACGTCAAGTTGCGTCGACCTTGCTTCGCTGTGAGTTATACCGATGCAAGTCTGGCGAAGCAGTGACATAAGGACTTGAAATTCGGAATAAGAAACGAAGCAGAGCCGGCGCAACTGACCGTAGCAACGTAACTTTTGCGCCGGTATTTTATTCCGGTCGCAACTCGAGATGAAATTGACACATTAGTACACAGAATTCTTTTTATAAGAGACAAATACTGTTCTATTATGTAGCATTTAGTTAGAGAAGTTATTCTATTTTTCTATTTTCCTAAACTGGAACTTCTTTATTAAACCTTTTGGGAGGCTTAAGTCATTTAACCAAGTTATAACTAGCCAGCATGAAGCGTGAATGGATTGTAATTTTCGCACAGATAATGAATCCCGCAAACCCAGAGGTTGTAATAATTATAATTATGCATTTGCAGCAAGAAACGCAATAATAGAAATAAAGTGGGATCATGATGTTCATAATGCAATTACTGCATGCATGATAACGCGCCTGCATACTCGACTCGTTAAGTGGATACTTAAGTGCTTCGGAAAAATCACAATTCACATGCGACTCTTACGTAACTTAAGTCAAATCGACAGTTAAGTATATGTTTGTCCTTGACGCCAAATTGAAGGCGAATTTTATGATTACATCCAATGTACTTTCGCAAATAGAAAAAGAAGAAACAAACATAGTTATGGCTTCAAATTGTTATTTTCGAATAAAGCCGCCGACTATCGGCACAATTATCGAATTTCCTCCCAACAATATCCATTTTTCGAGTCGCTGCCGGATTCAATGGAACCTCTATTTTAATCCCGGCTCTTTTCGGGTCAGTGACTTGATAGTTACGTTAATTACCTTTGAAGCTTCCTATATCCGGACCTAAGGGAATTATGGAACTTCGAGTATTGTTCGGCCGTTTCGAAATTAGATTAGATAGCGCTATTATTTACTGGCGGTCGTATCAACTAAAATCGCCGGACCGAAGGCCCTAACTGAATTTTAATTGGTGATTGACACTTTCAGGCAGATATCGTACTTTTATTCATAGCGTTATCGATGGCTATTGTGCAGTGCATCTATTGGTTTTAATAATGGGATCGTCAAGTGTCAAGGTCTGGTAGAGTGTGTAAAGTCCGCCAAGCTACAATCTCAAGATCATTCAGGCATTAAATATGCAGTGCCGGGTCAAAAAGTGAAGGTTCCATACCAAAATAGGGGATGTCCGAAATTTTTACGAAACAAACTTGAATCTTCAGGAAGCTAACAAAGTTACTAAATTAGTTGTCTCATCTTTTTCTCAAATTTGTACATTTTTACCGATCCTCATCATGAGAAGAAGTAAGATCAATATAGGAGCAATCGAGTTTTTAAAACCATTTGCTCGTTATTTTCCCCCATTTCCATCAGACCTCGGAACCTTCATGATGGCAAAATTGCAAGTATTGACTAATTAAAATTAATTGTGTGATCCAAGTTGGAAGCAGTTTTCCCTAAAATTAACGTTTTCGCGGATAACTTGAAGCTTTGTTTACATGAGGACTTATCAGTCGTTGAAACCAAAAGATAACCGAAAGCATCAATGGAACTAAGTGATCCTGATAACGTTTCTGTTTGACTTGGTCGTGAATTAACATGCGTTTATTAGCCCACTCAGCCGCCGAGACAAATAGCGATCACTTCAGCAGAGAAAGTCCAACATGACGATAACACGAATCAAAAATACGGCGCTGCTGGTTAGAATCCATTAGCGTGCGTTAAGGGAGAAGATTAGATTTAGTCTAATTTAGTTTCCGTCCGGATTAGTGCGGTGTATTAATTTAGCGATTTCGCGGCCATGAGGGAGAACGTCGGGATGACGATATTAATTGTTTGGGATTGGCGTGACCGATGTGGTCCGATTCGATGCTGTCCTCGATTGAAAATTATCCCCGTGAATCTCGAGATTGTGTCGTGAAAAATGGATGGAGTTCCGACCGTTTTTCCTAAAAGATCACCTAATAAATGGTGTCACCTGAGCCTCCGAATTTATCTATGCCCCCGCGTGCGTGATATTGACAGGGTGCCCTAAAGTGCGTTATTTAATCTGCTAATGCGTTTCACGATTCGATGGCTGTGTAAAGAATTTCCTTGGCAACGTGCGTACAGGAAGAGGCGCGCTGGTCTTGCCAAAGAATGCACCTGGATATCCTTTCCAGACATTGTTATCAGAGCCCTTGCCACATCAGGGTTCACACCCTTAGCAAACTGTATACAGAAGACCTAAGTACCTCTAGAAAATTTGATAATAAGATAAGCAATTGAGTTATATTTGTGTCTTCCAAACAGAAACCCAATAAATCAAATGTGTTGTAATAATAAATAAAAATAATTACCATTATTAAATTACATTTTAAAAAATCTATTAATTTTAATTATAGCTAATATTTTGCAGCTTTCATTGAACTCTTCTGCTTACTATGAACATAGTGCAAAAACTACACATACCAAGTCAAGTTCTTGCCTCATTAGAAACCCTTTCATTCAGGCCATATAAACAAATAGGTGCACGTGTGTCTATGATCATTGTCTACTTCAACCTATAAGATTAGTATAATCTAGTTTATTCCTACCGGCTACCACTGTCAGATTCAAGAAAATAAATTTACAAAAATGTATTAGGTACATTAAACAGAGAGCTACTTCAATATGCCAACATTATAGAGAACATACTAGATATCGAGGGTGGTTCAAAAGTGCAAAACAATTTTTTTGGGTATAATCGATAACGTATAAATATCACAAGAAAAAATCAGAAAAACTAATTACTAATAATAATAGACGGAAAGTCTCCTACTTACAATTATTCTTTTCGACATGTAGTACAAATAGTTTTTGTTTAAAAATATCGAACAGCATGTCTAATACAGATAAAGCTCCAATATACCACTTTTGTGGAATATTCTTAATATTGTATAAACTTAATTTGAAATGTGTTACTTGCAAGATGCATCAAATGTATCTAATTATAGGAGATAACAAAACAGATCCTAAATCACAAACCCGTTTACACTTGGGTAATGCAAATAAAGTGCTGCAATAAATTACCTTTAAAATTTACGTACAGCGAGTCTCTTTACAACTGAATAACTAACCAAGAATTTTCCGCAATTCTACCAGTTGTACTAAATAAAATTTGTTTCGAAACAAGCCAGCTATCCTAAATTTACTTCTATAACAGCTGACTGTTCCGTATATTTTTTTTTTTTGCTGTCAAAGGCTCTAGAGCCCATGTTGCAGGAAGGACTCGATAACGGTCCTTTAAAAAATTGTTATAATTTGTATTAGGTCCACGGACCAAAAGTTCTGTTACATTTGCAGTAGCTATCTGATGTACCATTAAGGTTGCACCCTTTCAAATCTTTTAAGAGGAATAGATGGCCTTGTAACAATAATTAATAAATCTTTAACGGTTTGTAAACGAAGGATTAGACAACTATGCAACTGGACATAAATCACGTAAATTCTATCTAATTAACTAAAATTATGACTTGAATAAGGCTCCTTGTCGCTAAAAATTGCCTCTAAACGCAACAGTTGTTGCCTATTTTATGTGTTGGTATTTAAGCAATTGACTAAATATTACACTCAGTACCTACTGCCAATCATATAACATAATAGTATATTTTAAAGGGCGAGTAACAAAAATCACATTTTATGGCACAACTCCAAGTTTAGTGGCGCAGCCATGAGTTTTATAACAGACGAGTGCCATAATTGCCTTATGAATAAGTTCTTTGTGTTATTTTTTCTACTTTACACCTTTTCTAAATTAAAATTCGCAATTTTAAAATTTGGAAAATTTAATCGTGGTTGATACTAGGATATAGGTTAGTTAGATGTTAGATTCAAAATTACTAGTGCATCGTTTCGTTTTGACGTTTATTTGATGGTTTAATGGCATTAAAATTAGAACTATAAACCTGAAAAAGTAAATTTCACTAGCGCCGTTACGCAGCACTGTTGTGGGTGTCGTAATAGAACCAAAGTAAAAAAAAAATTGTTGGGAAACCAACCACCTGTTCTAAATTTACGTTTAACAGCAACAGCTGATGGTCGTCTCGTATTTCCTTCGAAACAAATGACCAAAAAGTCTCGTGAAAAACACTAAAATTTCGGGATAATGCAAAGAAACCACAATTATTGTCACTATTACTTATGGTTGTCCAAACAAAAAGAACCAAAAGCGTTACTGAACAGCATTCGCTAATCAAGAATACAACCATATAAGTCCAGTAAAAGAACCTGAGAAACAGAGATATAATCGCATACTATACATAAGACGTTCTATTTAGCTGCAACTGACGTCTCACAATGGGGATGCATTTCAGCTTTCAAGCGTAATATAATTGAATTTTTTTAAACTAACGTTGATGACGCGAAGAAAGAATCATATGTACCTATGTTAAAAAATAATTTTGCGTGTCAGGTCAACTAGAAACAAGAAATTGTTACTCAATATCTATAAAACACACTAAAATATACTGGAAAGAAAATGTGCGAATTTATATTCACCTTGTGTAAAAATGATTGCGTCTAACAGAACACTCATTAACAATCAATATTTTTCTCTATAAATATAACGTTTAAATTGATCAAGAAGCAAATGTCCACACTTTTGACTAATTTTATTTTACCTATGTACCTATTCCTAATTATTGACACCAAAGAATAAGACCAAAATGGGATAAAATAGCACCAGTTAAGGAAAATTATTGTTTCCGTTATACAAGTGTCGTGGAAAAAGTACACCAACGCCAAGTATACCAAAGTATACCAACAGACCATTGCTGTTTTCCCTAAAATAACATATTGTTTTGTGAAGTTGTTATAAATACTTTCAAATTCAAATTCAAGATGCGGTATTAGTTTGTACTTTATGCGTGTGGATGTTGAAAAATTAATCAATAGAGAAATTTTCGCAATGTTACATAAAAACACGACATGTTGCAAAACTCGTAACTCACGCCAAATGACTATTTCTTTGCCAAATAATCAATTTCAGGTTTCTCGGTTTATTGCTTTTTGTCTTGCATACAGATGCGATTTCCACAATTAATGTTTTACATGAGACCACAAGAGTTTTAATGACGTTTCTTGTGAATAGGTAGATAAATCTTAAAATCTTCAAATTCTACTCGTCTTCTTCATCATTCATCTGTCTGATATGATATTTTTGAATAGCGCAGCGAGTATATTAAAGAGCGAACGACAGTTGGATGAACGGATTAAGATTTTTAACTTTAAAAGATAACCAATATACAGTTTTTTCAACCCTTGATGAGTTTAATTCTGTCGTGCACACCATATAATTATTGTAATTCTAAGATTTTCAAGGCTGCCTCCTAAGAGTTCTAGCAAGTAGATACTGTTGTTTTTTTTTTCTCCAGCTCAATAACTGACGATATCTCAAGTGACGTCGACGTTGCGTTCAAAACTTACAAATATTACAGATTTTAGTTATTTGTTCTTGCAGTTTCTATTGTTCATAAACCAAAATATGACAGAAAAAAGATTTATTTAAGCATCCTGAGACAGTTTGCTCTTACCGCATAAATAAGATAAAGATTGCCCAATTTTTAAGAAAAAAATACCAATTTGTTTAATGCATCCGAAATGCAATGCTAATTCTATTTTTAGTAAATAACTCAATACTAAGTATGTAATCTTAAAACGTATCTTTGTGTATTATACAAAAACAAGCAAAAATCTCAGTTGTACTAAAAGTTATTTACGAAGAAGTTCTTCACTTTTTATATTTCAAATCTGAGGGACCTTCTGATATATTACTTATGGAGTTGTGATAACTCAATTCACAATTTGAAAAATAATTTTGTAGAGAAAAATTTGTAGGTTTTGGCTAACTTCTGAAGGATTTAAATTAGAAACAAAACAGCAGTTTCTAGCAATTGAGTGTATTATGTTAACCCCGAGATTTATTTCAATATAAATAAATTTTAATATTTCTAGTTAAACTTACAAATTTATTTTCTATGGCATGGTTTTGTTAATTATTATCGTGTTCACAATTTTCCATTAAACTTTTTATTTATCACTAGTTTTATCACCAAAACTTAAGTGAAGCATATTAACTTCCTTTGAAAAAGTTACTTCAACGATTTTATTTCATTCATCTTTTTTAATCACATGCTGAATTAGAGCTTTTCACATTTTCCCCTTTTTCAGTTGTTAAAAGTGTGTGATAGACTATCACTTTTCATTTTTATTAAAAGCAGTCGCCAATTAATTAATATCATGCATCGGACATAATTTTACACATTCCTATCCAACTTCAAAAAATAAAAAATAATTAATTAAGATTCTATTCAAAAGATAAAACATACATTAATAATCCGCGCAGCGAAATAATGTTGATTTACGAGTGGTTTTCTGAGCCTGGCAGTTTCAATTATTGCCTTCTTCAATCTTTGACACATATAGGTACAAATACTTTATTAGGAGTTCTTATTGTTGTGACAAAGACATGCCAAACTAATCACATTTTGGCTTTTGCGTGTAATAAATGATTAATAGATGTATAATCTTTAGAATAATGCTATAATTAATTTTAATTTTAAATATCTTGGAAAAATCTTGGAAAATTATCGAAAATACCCAAAATTATTTAACGAAACTTGAAAGTATACCTACGACGTCACGGTTGGTCTCAGCCAGAGAACAGGCATGAACGTCACAGATTGGCACATACCCCGAGAAGCGTTTACGCGACGACCGGGTAAAATATCAGAACTTTAACAATTTATTCTAAGCTTATGGCGCGATAGTAAATTCTAAAATTGTATTTTTTCTTCAACATAAAATGTAAACTCGTTTAAAAAATAAATATAAAAAAATAGTAAACCACCAATTGCTGGAAAACCAAAATCGACTTAGTAACCACAGGCCCTTCAACTTGAACTTTGATTGTTTTACCCTAACTCGCTGAGGGTTAACGCACCTAAATGCAAAATCAATCACCGAAACAACAGTTGCTTCCGTCTTTGCGCCATTAATTGCCCCTCATGTAGTGGAGATTAAAGGTGCGTCACATGTCTGACTTGAATTTTCCTCGCAGTTTATGAGCCATGGTCAATGACCTGTTTACGTACACACAGATAAACATGACACTTGTGGCGCATAAATTAATTAGTGAAATAACATTACCCATCTTTCAAACAAAATTATAAAAATGTCTTCACAGAGATTCACAGGAAAATTACATCGACGGAGTTGTACAGTAACTTATGTATAGTGTGTGATGGTTTAGCTCTTCTCTGTAGGTTTCGTTCATCAATCACCGGATAGATCCAGGAGCGTCGTCTTTCTTGTATTTCCATTGAAATCGAGAGGCGCTGGTGGCAGCACCCAATTTCTTTTACTTTTCGATAGACGACAAAAACCCCTTCGTAAATTAGGTCAGCGCGATATTTTTGACATCTGTCGTGCGCTATCGCGTCCTTTGTCAAGCCGACATCAAGGCGGAACGTGTTTGATGTCGTTTCTTTTGGAATTGTTTAACGATTACCTATCGAAACGAAATCAGGGCGGATCCTGAGTTCAAATCACCACCTTCCCTGCTACTCACATACTTACCTAATTTAGATAAAGTTGTGCGAAAAATTCTTTTTTTTCGCTTAGATTGTCGCATTGAAAAGCTTTGCCGAGACGCCGCTGTCTACCTCCATATCGTTGTGGACGTTTACGATTTCGTTAATGCTTTGCGGCTTTAAGCACTGACGGGCAGTCGCTACAAAAAAAACTACCCGGCAGCTAGACTTTAATGGATTAGCCGCAACTGGTCGCAATTATTAGAAATATCCAACAGCAACGTACTTGGGCGAGACCGAGGTTTGGTAGTAGACGCGTCTCCCGATCCATGGACGTCATCAATCAAACCGTTCTGACATATTCAAAGTTGTGAGCGGACGCAGACGTTCCTGCCAGAGTTTCCCCTTTTAACTCGCGTCTTTAACTTATGCCTGCTGCCACCGAAACAGCGGGATAAGTCCCATTCGCTAAGACTCGTGTTTTTGCCCGGGTTAGCCGGGATGATTAATCAGGATCGGCGGGCTTTTTCGGGACGCTGTTAGCTGGGACGGAGGGCCGTGACGGAAGCGGACGCCGCTCACCCAGACGCCCTCCGGGGATTATTATGAGGACTGTATTGTAATTATTAAATCCATTGTTTCGCGCGAATCCGACACTTGAGACAAATTCACGCCTACAAGCCGCAAATCATCCATTATACAGAGCGATATTTCGACGACTTTGGGCACGAAGCACCTACTACACTCTTGTAATGACTGAAACTCATCGAGGAACTAGATCGAAGATTTCAGTAGCCCATAAAGTACCTACGTAGCAAGCACACTGGTGAAAGGCGCGTGCGCATGTGTATAAAGGTAGAAACACACTACTATCACGTCACGTGAGTTCACGTGCTATCACGTTAGCCGTGTCACGCATGATATTACGCTTTGGAAACATACTGGTGTCACGGCGACTACTCACATACCTATATTGTTTAGTCTTCTATCAGTTCCCGAGTCAGTTCCAATTCGTGAGATTCTATTATAAAAGTATGGATTCTTCGTCCTCAAGTTCTTCAGACAGGGAAGAGGATATGGAAAATATAGCAGCTGCTTTTACAGTACTTAAGGAGAAACCTTCTTGACGAATGCGCTGGTCCCTGTATTAAGATGAGACATGATTGTACAGCACTTCATGCTTTCTAACGTGTTCTATTAATTTTTCCTCCATTTTTGTTAAAAAAACCACTTTGTTTACTTTAAATCACCCAAGAAACACTAGGCGTGACCTCACACCGGACTGAAAAATGTAAATTGGCGGGATAGCCAGAGCGTGCCCTCACGAGTGAATATATGAACCTGCCGAAACTTGCATGAGGTGACAATAGTGTGATTCTAAAAGTAATTTAAGTATGTGATGTTTATACGAAATTGCCGTTGCACATATTTTGGAGGTGCTGTGACTTCACGTGATAGCACGTGAGCTCACGTGACGTGATAGTAGTGTGTTTCTACCTTTACGGTAGCATTTTATGCTGCCTAGTATGCCCGTGGACTGTGGACGAAAATACCCATGCTAGTTGTTCGCAAAGTAGCTACTCACATTCCATATCGTTCGAGATGAAGGTTTAGTCGTCTTGTAGCTTGCGTACTAGCTCAAAATATGCTAGTTACTGGCAAAGAACACAATACACATAGCAGTAGTGTACTTTGGACAGATATTACCTTGGTTTTTGCTTACTAATATGTGTATCTGCAGTTTTTATAGCACGGCATTTCATTTTATATAATTCTGAGAAGTTCTAGAATAACTATAACCTTAATACAAAACTAAAACCGTTGCATGTCACCACTATCAATGACACAGCAATATATGGGTACAATTGCCAATTTGTTAAACAGAAAAAAAAATCATCATTAGAGAGCAATTCTGAGAAAAACTGGTTTCAAATGCAAATTGCAGTGGTGTTAGATCTTAATATGCAAATACAAAAAATCGATCTAATTAAACAATGGGGAATATATAATTGCACTTCCCAAAAAATTTTCGAACTTTGTGCCAATAAACTTAAAAATAGCAAAATCATACTTTGCATTAGGTAAAGTGTAACTTGAAGCTTACCCACTATAAAATGATACAATCACACTTTGAATTGGGTACACTTAAGCTTTAACTCTACTCCCTATAAAATGAGAGAATGGCACTTTGCACTGAGCACAAATTAACTTTAAGCCTAACCACTATAAAATGACAGGATTGCACTTTGATTGAAAACATTTTATTAGTAAAGTACAAAAGAGAGAATATATTATTGCACTTTGAAAAATTATTCTAACTTTCTGCCAATAAACTATAAAATAGAGCTTACCCACTATAAAATGATACAATCACACTTTGAATTGGGTACACTTAAGCTTTAACTCTACTCCCTATAAAATGAGAGAATGGCACTTTGCACTGAGCACAAATTAACTTTAAGCCTAACCACTATAAAATGACAGGATTGCACTTTGATTGAAAACATTTTATTAGTAAAGTACAAAAGAGAGAATATATTATTGCACTTTGAAAAATTATTCTAACTTTCTGCCAATAAACTATAAAATAGAGCTTACCCACTATAAAATGATACAAACGCACTTTGAAATTGGGTACACTTAAGCTTTAACTCTATCCCCTATAAAATGAGAGAATGACTCTTTGCACTACTAGCGGCTAAATCCCGCCGGTCCACGGCCATTCCCGCTGATGGAATATAGCGTTACTGTGGTTAAAGTGTCGTTAATGCGCGCGCTACGCGCAAGTGGTGTCATCACAGGAGACAAAACTGTACAAAGATCGAACACGCTTCGACTAGCAAGATCGATGGAGCCGTGGAAAACAGGTTGCGCACCAATGGACAGCCTTCGGGTTCAAATACTGGTTCAAATAATACTTTTTTTGGGAAAAAGAAGTTCTACGCAAGGTCAGTTCAGAGCCCTGTATTTTCTTTTTTAAAAGCACGATTAAAAATTAGTAGGTACTTGAAGAAAACTTTTCTAATCTTTTTTCTTGCCCTAACACACTGAAGTGCCCTCATATGGATTAACGGCACTTTAACAGGAAGTCGTTTGACGGTACTTTAATGCCAGCGATATAGCGTTGGTTGAATATAGCAAACAATTTTCAAACAATTGCCCTATAACGTATAACATAGAAAAATAAACATAAACATGCGACATGTTTATGATTATTTTTCTATGTTATAAGTCTTAGGGCAATTGTTTGAAAATCGTTTGCTATATCTAACCAACGCTATATTCCGTCAGCGGAAATGACCGTAGACAGGCGGCATCTAGCCGCTAGTATTGCAAAGTGCAATTCTCTCATTTTATAGGGGGTAGAGTTAAAGCTTAAGTGTACCCAATTCCAAAGTGCGATTCTATCATTTTATAGTGGGTAAGCTTCAAGTTACACTTTACCTAATGCCAGAGTATGATTTTGTCATTTTATAGTTTATCGGCACAAAGTTAGAAGAATTTTCCAAAGTGCAATAATATATTTTTAACGTTATTTTAGTTTATTTTCAAGTGTATAAAAATCCAACCCGTTTATATTTACGTTTCAAAGTGATATGTATCGGTTTTTCGTGCAAACCGTATTTAAAGAGCGTGTTAAAATACTTAAAGTCTTTCTTCAAAGTGAAAGACTATTACTCTAAGTCATTGCTATTATTTTCATGTTGTAACACATTTTATACTGAGCTAAGGCTATTTTCTCAAAGTGCGTTTTCTCTGTCAAAAGTGACATATATTATTTTTCTGTGTTTTACCTTTTATAAAAGTTTGAAATCGTTTTTTAATGCTTATTCATTTCTTTTTAACGTTATTTTGGTCTATTTTGAAGTGTATAAAATTCCAACCCTTAAACAATTCAGTGGCGCTATTAACGTTGGTTAGACGTTAGTTAAAATGTCAATTTGTCAATTTTGGTGAAATGGTCAACAACGAAGTTTCACCAACAACTAAACCCTCCAAGTTTAAATTACTATGAAATTACATCAAACACAACCACTTTTGAAGTGGTAAGTGTTCCTCGTCTTGTCAAACTACGTCAACAACAACATTGTCACAGTCTTGATTTTATACAGGATAAGTCTTTAAGGTAAGATTGGTATCTGTTGCTTTTGATCAAAAACAACTTAATTTAACTCACATTTAAGACCTTCCATGAAGAGAGTGACAACAAAATTTCTTTAACGCTTCGATTATCTGCATCGATAAAGTTTCGGTTTCAAAGTACGTTTGGAAATACAAGAGTAGACTGAAAACTTTGTGGTCTCATAAGGAGTTGTTTTTTATTTCACATAATATTATTTTACAACATCAAGCCGTTTCAAATCTCTTCATCCAGTTTTGAACTACATACAATAATCAATAATCCTGCTAAAAATTAAAATAGTAAAATTTCTTTGCCCAGTGTAGAAGTTCTTCTTTACAGCAGCTATAGCTCCTTCACTACATGAAAATAATAACTGTTTTTCGTTTTTAGGCTTAAACTGCTGATGTGAAACTTAAGTATTGTCCTGAACGAAAGAACGTTTCGTTAATTCGTAAGACGATAACTCATTATCAATCCCCCTTTATAACTTTTTTAAACGAATAGTAACAAATTAATATTTTCAAAATGAGGTTAGAGAGTAGAGGTCGTGATGAAGAAAACAGAAAATCAGACAGTAAGCTTAAGTGGCTGAGTAACTGACTGATTATGTCTGGCTAGCAGACCATCAATATGTCAAAGAACTACATTCGAAGAATTAATTTATCTACCTGCGAAGGGTTCTTCAAAAATGATAAATAAAATCGATATTTTCTTCAATAGATCTTCAATTGTAGTTCCACTTAAAAGAGTTTTACTGCATGGATTAGCTTGCACGCGTCTTGACCAATGATATACACATTTGCAAGAAAAAATAATTTTATCAAAGCGTTTTGGAGTTAAACTGTCCCTCCCCACATTGCTGATTCTGAATTTGCACCTCGTCCATTTCCGTCCTATCAGCGACCTCACCTGCGGCTCTTTTATGGGGTTCTAATTAGACAATTTTACGACATTTCCCGGTGTTTATCTCGTCCTTGGAGATTTAGTAATGTGGGCCCGAAGGGCTAACCGATGGTTGGGGTTAACACCTACATGAACTTATCTGAATGACCAACATCTACCTGAGAGGCTGGTGGGTATTTTTACAATGTCATAAAATCGCGATTTTATACTCAACAGCCAAATTTGTCAGATTACTTCCCTAAGGTCGCGACTCGACATTTAGGGCTATTTAAAAACATCCTCGTCTGCGTCACGACGCCCCCCAGCAAACTTTCGACAATTCGCTGCAAAACGCAGGTGAATTTTCACTCTTCCCCGGCACAATTAGCTGGCGATGAGGTAGAAAGGGAGTTATAATAAGTGGTCGACGGGAGTTGCGGGAACGGGAGCGAGGGCCAGCGCTGTCGTCAGCTAAACTTTTGTAAAATCGTCCCCGACTCGGCGGCGGGAATCACTGAATGGTCCTCGGGGAACTGAACAACTCATCCCTAATGCCGCACCCCTCCAAGTGGCTCCCAGTGGCGGCCCAAAGCGTCTAGTGCCCCGACAGCACGCATACCGGGTTTCACTCGGATCTACAAGACATCTCCAAGCCAGCAGAAAGCATTGGTTAAAATAATTGTTATTAAAATTCTGTAGTACGCACATCTAGTATTATTCATTACGACTTTAACCTCAAAATTAAATTATTGTAAGTATATAAATAAAGAAAAACAAAAAAGAAATGTTTCCGGGATATTTCCTAAATCTGCTCGGCCTGCAGGACAATAGGTAGTTGATAATTCCTAGTGACACCGAAAAGGTTGATGACTACAAAAGTTCAGCGAGGGTTTCCAGGGGTCTAACGGGAGCCGCCTGTATTTCTGGAGAAAATTAGGATTGATCCGGGTTCCGTTGATTTATTTACCGAAAAGTTGGAATGTGCGTCGGTCTGTCAGTTAGGACCGCCACTGGCGTCGCCGTCGTCACGCCCGCAGCGACACGATCCCGGCATCTTATTCTGGAGTAGGCATTTGGTAGACAGTTGCCGTGGCAACGTCGACGTGGGGACTCGTCACGTGAGGTGTGCAGCTTCCGCCATGGGTCGACGCCCTTGACCTACACACCCCGCCGCATGGAGATAAAGCGGATTATTAGATAACGAGCTGGGGGCGACAGGACACATGGTTTTCTTAAACGGACCACAGACCCACTCTCAAGACGGGGGGTAACGGTCTGTTGACGAATAACCGAGAGAACTTCAGTTTGGCAGAAACAAACCGTACCCCGTCCGGACACGGAGAGGAGCACGGCTTCATCCCCACGATTTATCAACGTAAACAACCCTTCTTCGGTTCGGACGCCTTAACTGTAATGGGGCACGCACCGGAAAACCTGAGACGCCGTTTACGGGTGTTAGGTTAGAGCAAGTTTGGGGGTAATATATAAATTAAGGAACTTAGCAATTTGGCGAAGCTGTAAGACCTAGTCGGGACACACCAACAAATTACAAATATGGGGAAGGAATGATAAGTCTTAGAAATGATTACCAATCAAAAATCAAGAGTGTCAGAAAAATTTTAATTATCACATTTTACTTTATTATCTATAGTTGTATAAACGAGATGAAAGGTGCCGATTTCCGAAGACAGAACAGTTTCGACGTCCTTCGCAAGAGTACTATATTAAGAATGAATATCATTAATTAGGTCAACGGCAGCCTAAGCAAGAAGGTTGCGCCCATCCACGAGTATGGCTATTATGGAGATCGAATTGCGTTGTTGTGACATTATAAATACGATCTTGTCAAACGACGAAATTAATAGTCTGCAATAACGATAATTACAGCCATCACCCTGTGTATACCTGCCAGGATAGCTAGGCGAAAATAATTTCAGTGTTTGTCCACGGTAAATGCCCGTCGACGACTAGACTAGATATCGCCTCTCATATTTCACGCTTATCACCATCTTTTGTCGTAAATGGCTTTTTAATTAGATTGAATTTCCTGTTGAAACAATGATAAACGTTCCTTCTCGTTCAATTAAGCTTTTCTCGAATCAATCGCGAATGGTTATGGCAAGGAAGTGTATTGTTTGCGTTTTTAATTGCATTAAATAAAGCAATGGCCCAATTAGCTAATAATGAGGCTAATTGGACCACGGTTTATTGAAAATTTCCGCAACTGTCGACCGCAGCTTTACAACACAGCCGGAAACTTTAGGACGTCGTTACAAAATTAACGAAAGGTTTCTAAACGAAAGGACCCTTCACGCGTGCATCGCAGATGACCCATTCAAGATAAAGTACAATAAGCAGCATTTTATTTCTGATTTTCAGTCAAACTCAAAGCGTAATGCTTCTCATAGATATTTTATGATTCTTCAAAATGTCGAAATTTTGGAAAAAAAACATACAAACTGAAGAAAAATTAAAAAAGAAACCTCGTTTTTCAACCTTAGCCAGTTGAAACTTTGCCTTCTACAAGCAAAACTAAATCTCGAGTTTCACCAGTTCGGCAGTAGGTAAGGGCTTTATTGAATCCTTTATGTAAGGTGTTAGCGTCGCAAGAGAACCGAATAATTCTTGTTTAAATTAAACTTGTTCGGAACCTATTGCGCCGCCAATAAAATATGGCATTATGCGACATTTATGCTTCGAAGTTAAGTTATATCAGCTTAATAAAAGTCATATTTAATGTCAACATACAAATTGAAGAGAAATAAATAAAAGATACTTTCAAAATTAAGAATATACATATGTAGCTATAAATATATTGAGCAAATTGTACACAAAACACCGGACCCAAATCACCGGTCCCTCACTAAAAGTACAAAAAGGAGTCTCAGTGGCATTAATTCATCGATCAAAGCAAAAAGTTAGAAAAATCGGAGATACAGACCAAAATCAGAAATAAATAAGTTTTTGAATCTGCAACCTTCTTCAGTTATCTGACAACACCGCTGAAGCAAATGCTGTTTCGATATACTCTAGTCATTATCAATTACAGTGGCAATATTATTGGAATAAAAGTACTTCCTCACTTCAAATCGGCATCATCCCTAGAACAACTCTTTCTAGACAAATTTTGCATATTTCTAAGCCAAAGAATTCCCCGATTGAGCCTTACTCATTTCTGAATGATATTGATATTGTTATCAAATATTTTAAGCTAATTTTTTTAGTATCTATCCGCTTTTAATGTGGTAGGTAAATGCAGGTAATAAGAACCAAGAGTTAATAAACCCCAACTGCCATTTTTCCCCATTATTCAAATTTTGATACCGGAAGTGTCGGGCTCACTCCCAAGAACAAAGAAGTTTTCACTAGCCCCCACTGTGCACTGTAAATAGATGAGTCTTGTTAGCTGCAATGCACGAAACCAGACCCATTAATAGAAAATTTTAAAATCTAAGAATTGTTAACTTTGATAATAATACAGTTTATAGTTTAAAGTTCATAAATATTTCTATAAAATAAAAAGTTTTCAAAAATATGCACATTCTATCCTATAAAAAAATACATACCGTTAAGTGGGTCTTATTACCCGCACTTGCAAATGGTTCAGAAGGGTGTTTCAATTAAAAAACCAAACAATTTTATTACATGTTTGTATTAATTTTTTTATGTGTTTGATTATTAAATAAGTTAAGTGTTGTTAGTATAATGTCCCTTTCTATCCAAAAAACTCTTGTAAATTCCGGTGGTACCAAACTTAATTTCTGTCTATTCTTTTCATACTTTTGACTTTTCATATCCACTCGACGTTTTGAATATCGATACATTTAAAGCCAATGAAACATGCTGAAAACAAGAACTAATCAGATTGTCTTTGACAAACATTCGGGATTTAGAATCGGATCTGAAAACTAAATTAGTCACGACAGATGAACAACCAACGAACAACTTCGATCAGCATCGAGTACCCATTCCTAACTGTTCATAACCTTAAAAAGTGACGAAATTACCAGAACGAAAATATGATAATTATAAATACCTAGATGATGTTTACATAGAAACGTTGGTCGACTCAAGACCACAAGTTTTGATTTCAAGGAAGAACAAAGTACACACTTTTTTAGGTATCTACTATGTCTCACAACAACAAAGCAATAAATGCAAGTGTATTATGTATCACTATTTAAATTACTTTTGCCAATGGCGTTTAAAGCGTAAATTTGACCGTTCTTGGTGGTAGAAAACGTTTTTACCGTCTCAAAAGAAATTAGATTTTCCAGACTTCTCCTGCCGAAAATTCAATTATTTGCACAAAAATCGCCAGGAATCTGTACAAATTTCACGGGAAATTTTCTTGTCACTCAAACGTTGAATATTTTCGTAAAAAATTAAATTCGGAAATTTCCGGAGTAAGTCTATGACCGCCAATTTTTGATTTTCTTCCATCAACAACATAAACGTTATTGCTGTCCGACATCAGAACGGAAATAAACAAACATTCGATGACGATCAAGTACCTAATGAAGTCGGCTTCCCGCAGAATACCACTTTATCTCAGACTAAACACAATTCTCAGTATACTTTGTAATAGTTTTTCAGAGCCGTAATATCAGAAGATTGCATTTTTATTGTTAGCGTGTCCATAAAAGTTTTTATTGCGATAAACAGATAGGCTCTCGGAGAGCAAGTGTCAAGGTTCTCGGCAATAATTGAATTGCTGGCCACGTAAAGTTCCCTATTTTAATTAAACAAATAAAAGTGAATTAAAAGTCGCACACGTCCTGCCATAACTTTTTTATTGCACTAATCGATCCGTAGTCGTCGTCAGCCGACGGTTTCATGAGCCAACCCCTATTTAGAATGTGTTAGGTGTGAATGTTTAATACCTAGATGCTATCTCCGCTCGTTTTAAAACATGTGTCTCTGATTACTTATTTAATTTTACTGTGCGTGCTCAAACTTTTTCCAACTGCCGCGTAACGAGACCTTTTACGCTGACAGGCATTATTCACCCGGCGCCTCCGCCAAAACGCGCCCAAGTAGGTACCGGTAGATTTTATCTTCTAAAGCCTACGCGCTAAATACTTAATCAGATGCACGTCAGTTATCCTAGCAGCGATCGTTGGATACCAGAATATTTTTTAATTAGCTTTTCGGTAGTTTTTCTTCGTAATGTAGAAATTAACACTAAACTAAAGAATAGAAATCACAAATGTTCTAAGATGAAGTTTACCGTACCGATATTCTCCTGCTAGCTATATTTTGTAGCGGCCTATTGCGCGCAGATGATGATTAAACTACTAGTGGTGAAAAGGTGAAGCTTAGACGAAAAAGGTCGCCCCCACGGTCCCTCCAGTCTGCAGTATCCAATTTGAGTTACCAATATCAGGAATAAATTCCCCCTGCTAGACAATTCATGTCTGGTCTGGGTGCCGCAGAGGAAACGTATTGTTGCGACACAAAGGCAAGAACAGAAAACATGCAGACAGTAAAACGTTGTAAAATATTTGTCCGCGCACTACGTAACTAATGTCTTAATACTTTTCTGCCATTTATTGTTCCAATCTGTTTTATCGCAACAACAGCGCTCTTGCAACGTTATGCGAAAATTATGCACATAATTAGAGATCCAGTAGGTTTATTCATCCACCTCTTTACTGGCGTTTCGTTTATTTGTTTACGTGCGCTTTTGAAGGGTAAATATACCTACGCATTCCCGTTATTGCGACTTTTTGCTCCTGGTGAATAGTCTTAAAGCCGAGAATTTTTATTACGAGAGTGGAAAATCCGTGACGACAGAAATTCCTAGTGGTGATAGTGTGTTAATGAAAAAAGAATCTACAGCTTCAGATGAGCACTTGCAAGAATAAAGAATGACGTTGGTAAAGAAAGTCTACTTTACCCCTAAAGATAATGTGGAAAAAGAATAATTTCACTTTTGGATTGAGAATAATTCTCTACGTCAGGGTAAATAAAAATATTACTACGTTGCCATTGAAGAAAATGGCGCAAGCAAAACTTGGCGGCGCCATTTTGTAAAAAATATGCCGGAATAGGCCCTGAAATTAGTCATTTGACCAACAGTTTTCTTTTTTTTCTACAGTTAGTCTAGTTAAATTTCTCATTAAAGCTTTGGCACATTTTGTCTTCATAGAAGTACAGTCAACAGCTGAGATAATGTCCACCTTATACTTTTAAAATTAAAATTTCTTCTACAGATGATGTACTAAGTAAACATTATTTCATATGCTTGGCATAAATATGAATTTTAATGTCTGTGTTGGTTTTATGTGGAAAATAAACGAGTTATTTTTGTCAATTTATGTTACTGTAAATGAGGAATAAATATGCCAAAAACCAGAAGCAGCGGTTTGTTGAAATTAAATAAGCGCAAAAATTGCGAATTGTTTTGACATCGTAAAAGAGGAGTAGGAAAGGAAACCATTCGGCAAACGCTCAGATATGTCTCGTTTTTTCCAGAACCCACTAAATGAGACATTCAACTAGACATAGTGTAGTTTAGACAAGAGAAGCTTAATTCCACAGTTTTGACTAGGCCTGTATTACTATAATGTGTAAAAATTAATTTTTATAGTACACTCAATTAAATAACTGGAGCAAGAGCAGCTACAGCAAGCTGTGATTCAAATAGTAATTATTGTGTTAATCAAAATCTTAATTGTCTAAACAAAATGGTTTGGTGAAATAACAGCAGAATAGCAGAGGTCTTTGTATTGCCCATTTTGGATGAAACACTCAAAGATCGACGCTTCTTGAAGTTAGTAACGTTGACTGCGTCACCGAGTTTTGATCCAATTTCGTGGCAGCTTCTGCTTAATCCCCGAGTGACAGCTTCTAAGTCCAACAGGTGAGTCACCTCAACTTTGTGATTCAACTAAACGTGACACTCTCGTCACATCAAGATGCCAGTTTTTATATTTAAACCCGTGAAATATTGTTGGTTTTGCATGTTGTTCAAAGATAAGAACCATAACCTCAATTGTTTATTGGAGGTTTTGATATCGTGTAGCGGCACGAATTGAAGTGTAAACGACGTTCCGTCTAACTACACCAGCAGGGATTAAACGAGGAGAATTTCGCGCTTGGACGCATATTCCGGGAGACAAGTAGATGAGCTGAAAGCACATACAGAGAAAGCACCGGGAACACGTCTCATACGCCGCCATGGGGTGCATACACGCACACCCAACCGTCGTCCAGCCTCTCTGCAACATCGTTCTTAACCAGATTACCACCGAGATTGGAACGATGGAGATTCCTGCTAGCCCGACTTGGCTGGCTGGCGTGTCTTGTTCGGCTTTCCTTTTATCGCTTCAGTGAATCTAATGTTCAAGGTTCACCATCTCGCGCCGGAGCAAGAGGAGAGAGGAGTCTCGCTGTCGATTACACAGAGTGCTTCATCACGCCGCCTCACAATGGGGGCCCCGGGATCTTCGCGCACGAATCCGCCAGACCTATTATGGCGGGACCGCCGACGAGAGGGTAGAGACGGAACAAGTTGGCTCTTGGTGATGGTGGCCGACCGTTAAAGCCTCTAATTTCGGGAAATCAACCGTTGAAATTGAGAGCATCGTCGGCAGATTTACGCTTCAGTCTCAACTCGAGGGCGAGGTCAGGTTCGGCCAAGATAGGTTCGGCGACTAGGAGCGTCCCATCTTTGTCTCGGACATTCTGTCAGCAACATCAGCGCAACGTTTGGTATCAACACAGATCTTCAACTCTTAACCCGGACACGCACAGAGATTTCAACGGGACGTAGTATTAAATCCATCATGTACAGTATAAAATTATAGATGGTCAGTAAAATATTGCGAAGAAGTCTGGCATTTTAAAAACAGATTATTAGATCAAAATATTTCAAGAGTATGGCAAAATGAAGGAAAAATTTAAAAAATTTCAAAGACCACACCGTACACAAGTTTTAGATTATGTGGTCTGAGATTGACAAATCCTGGAGGGGCTAGCATGTCATTTTTGGAAATACTTAATCGGCCGAAAATTGTAATACATACTGAAATTGCCTTAAAAGTATTTCGAGTTTCGAATCTTGGCAGAATAACTGTTGCTTGCCGCCTTATCCGCTTCTATTTATTTATACCAGGCTACTCAAAACCTCTTCAAGTTGCATTCGCCATTGCGTGTTTTTACTATGGCATTAATACATATCTGTTTGAAACATAAATCGTGGGCGAGCAATAAATTTGCCATCCTTCAAACTTTTATCGATGGCGGCTGCATTTTTGTGCAAAACTTCCAACATTCGTTATAAACGGACGAATTTAACATGATTGAACTGCCGAACTTGAAGATAAATCGTAAAACAAGAGAATAGACATCCGCAGAGAGGAATAAAGAAGGATCGCGGAAAAGCGATCCTTAAAACGACACAAATTTAACCCATGAACGATAGACACTGGTCTCTCGAGAATCATACAGCAACGAAGGAACAAAACGAAGGGGAGAGAAGTATTAGTTATGTTTATTTAAAATTTACCGTCTGTCTAATTCAATAAATTATACTCGGAGAAGATAGGGAGCGAATCTGAAGCGAGCATCAGCGGCGGTTTCGAATTTTCTAGGTTAAGAACGTCTATTTTTACTTAAGAATTTATAACTCTATCAGGTGCATCGGTGCAGCGGCGGAGTATTTTTAAAATCGTTGCGGGTTTTTCATGGACCCGGAGGCACTGAAACATTGTCGAATCTAACGTTAGCGGCCTTAATACTCGTTTTTATCAAGACCACCTACTTGAAGCTTTTTCAACATTAGCACATTTCTGCCGTAATTCATCAATAATGAGGCACGTCAACATCATTAAAACAGTAAACGCTTGACCGCCGCTGCAAATGGCGCCACGTAATTTTGTTCGCCACTCATCAAATCTTACGTCAAAACTTTTAGTGCCAACTAAACATCGGCGTCTTTTAACAAACAATTGTTTTTGAAACCATCAATTTGACGATGTAGTTTTACAATGTACCAAGTCTAATTGACGACTGATTGGTTTTATTGACGATTAAAATTACTTATTCGAAATTTATGCCGCAATCAATGGCTTAACGATGTTCCGTCGTCGCTGTGCACCCTTTGAACCTTTACGTGTCCTGTAAATATGAGCGGCATAAATGCAAATAATGGAGCTTTAATCGTAATGGCGTCGGAGAAGACATGTTGTTACACTAAAATTTGTTTAATATTCCAACGTTAAACGGCTAGTGTTATTATCTTTGCCCTAATGCCGCCATTGTGTCCTGCTATGAACAGGCACTGATGAGTGTTTCGCTGGGAATCATCTGACGAAGTGACTTAGCCAACCAGTGACGTTAGCTGCCAAATCTTGACACCTAAAAGTTCTATGTAGGTACTATCGGCCCAAAGAGTTATTTCATGGGGAAGTGCAACAGTGCAAAGAACGTACCTTTATCTTTACGTATTTTTAAATTTCTTTCACTTTTATAGCAGCGCCTACTAGACGAGACGAAGGACAGATGAACTTGGCCGGGTGGTTAGTTAAGAGTAAAATATTAAAATTTGAGCTTTAGCCCTTATAGACTACAAGCCCATGTCAAAAATTGATGGGTCACTTGAACCACCAGAAGACCTATATAGAATGATATAAGGGTATTAAATAATAAGATTCAGCACTATGCCGTCACGTGTAAGCTGTCCAACTGAGTGCAGGTGAGATTTCAAAAGCACAGGTTGAGTGAGTACATTTTGGTCATGTATTTTTGTACGGCATTCTTACCATCAATAGATCCATGGAAAATAATGAGAAAACGCGCAGTGCCGTACAAAAGTAGTGCGCCACAAAGTCGGAAAAATTTTTGATTTTCTGGCGATTTTTAGGGTAAATTTGGTAATTCGATTATGTACGGCATCACTTCCATACAGTTTCAATACCTCTTCTAATCCGTAATTCCATAACGCCGTACAAAAAATCATGCGACAAGGGGAAATAATCGAGGGTTGCAACCCCCTCCCTTTCCGTGGTCCGGAAGATGATTTGAAAAAGTCCGGCATCGGTTCGAAAATATTATCCAGCACTCAAAAGTACTATTAAAATTAACGCCGTCAAAAAATTATTGTTCATTTGAATGTATATCAATAATTATCTTAATTTCCTCGTATAGTTGATTTATAAAGCTGGAAGGTCATTTGATCGTGTACGGCAACTTTTTTTTCAACATGATATTGTTAAATACAATTGTTATATAATATTGCCGTTCAAAAAAAACTGTTCTAAAAAAAATTATAGAGAAATACAAAAAATGAATTTTTTAAAATTATTTCAAAAGTTTCAATGATCATAGATCAATGAAATTTTGCAACTTTGCACATATTATCGTGGTTTTAAATAGTATTCAGGTAAGTAATTCAGAAAAAAATTATGCCGTACATTTTAATGCAAACCACATTTTCAGGCTTAGGCCAGTGAATAGAAACATGATAAGTAAAAAATTAAACATTAATTCTAACATTTTTTAAACTTTACCGTGTAATGTGTAACGAATCGAAACGGAACTATAAAATTTTGCAACTCGATTAAAGGTCGGCATCATTGTAAAAATCGAAAAAATTTAAATTAAGCGATATCTCTTTGTTATTATATATTTATAGTAAATAAATTCCTGCAATTAGTCGCTTAGATAAATTAGTAAATCGATTAAATTATCGATCAATCATATAATTTGCCTAGTCCTAGTTGGAAAAAAATGCACTGATAACTCGGCAGCTCTAAAAATAGGCCTTCCACCTTTTCAAGAACTCCTGCTGTCTCCTTCTGTCTCTTGCAAAAAAAACTAAACTTAAATAACATTTACTAAAGAACATTTAGAAATATAACCGAATACGAAAAACAACATAACTATGAAAGAAAAAAGAAAAGACGATTTTGAAAAGTCGCTGGAAAGAATTTTGGGCAGGTTGTACTTACTATTGGAGTATTGGAGCACAATGCGTTAGGTTGCAGCTCGCTGAAGCCTCAAAGATTTTTTTTCAAAAATCGTTAACGTTTTGCTGTGTGTGCTTTAAAAAAGATTTGTACAAAGTTCCATGATTATTTCGTAACTGTGACAAGAAATATATTCTTTTGAAGAGATGTGCATTTGCTATCTATAGCTAGACCTATAGAACTTCCGACACAATGTTGCGTTGTTCTAACAAACAGTTAGAATGAAAATCTATACCCAAAGTTATGTTGATAGCTTCAAGCAGCCGAGCGGGCTTCAGCGACTGACGTCAGCGCTTGCAACGCGTATTTAAGTCAAATTGTAGCATAACTAGAAATTTTAAAAACTTGTGAAACTCTTAATTGCGATGCGGTAGAAAAGTGTTCAGCTTGGAGCTTGCTAGCTGTTCGAGTCGGCTCTTGACTGGTTCCGCGGCTTTATTCCATCAATCTCCTCAATTACATTTAGAAATTGGGCAGACATTCCCTTTTAGTTCCTGTTGGAGAGCTTCTCGACCTGGAGCTTCAGCCACATGAACGTTCCGATATCGAATTTCGACCCAAACCCCGAATCCATTCACTCACTCGATTAACGCAAAGCAAACCGACATTGCCAAAACAAATCGTATTTTTCTTCTCTCTCGACGACTGTCGATTTTTTTTTCTCTACTTTCTACGGAGTTATACGGCATCTCTCGTCCTTATTTACCGCCACGTTTGGGCGCTTAAAAGGATTCTCTACCGCCCCGTCGACATTATTTCCGTTAATTTTGAAGCATTTGTCGTGAGGGGATTCCCAATTTCATTTCCGAAGTTCGATTGCCTGTGAATGTTTTTCACGCCCCTTAAGCAATCCCCCCCTGGTCGGTGATCTACGAATGAGTCATTTTTCCGATTTAGAAAAAGCTTCAACTTTATTCCCCGTTAGAGCCAGGGTATTTATTGAACAATGTAAATATGAAGTATATAACAAAAAAGTATCTGCGTTATGATTTTCAGATTAATGCGAGCATGCACGCAATAGTGACGTTTAGTCCTCACTAACAGTTTTTAATTTATTTAGATAATTCAATGAAACGGCTGTAAACAGTGGTCAGAATCAATTTATTACCGTAATTGTATGGTAAATATGTAAACTGCGCTTATCTGATCTTGTAAAAGCGACGCAATTTTGATGCATTTTGTATGCACATGCACAGGGAATGTTCGTAAAGTTGCACTTACCACGTAGTAAAGCTAATTGACGACGTTGCAAGATTCAGCGAGTGGAAAATGCCCCTAATGTCATCCTAAAACTTATGGCAGCAATATTTCTGGAGGAAATCCATTCGTTTCCTAAATGCAGATGAGAAACTTACTTCTAGCTTGCAGTTTATCCTTTAATCTCGAAAATTATCCACCAAACCACCAAAATTATCTTCAAACTAATTTAAATTATTATTCCACTTTTCACACCTGTTGATTTTAAGATTTGAAACATTATAAAGTGAGACACATCAGGTTTCAAAAATAATTTAGCACAATAGTGTTTGAATCGCTAACTGAAACAAAATTGTTGTTGAGCTAGCTCCAAGTGTCTTCCTACTGGAGAGACTTATGTTGAAGGCGGAAGAACAAAAGTTTGCACAAGTGACAAATTGCAGTATATTTCATATTTACTGACTGCTTCAGCTTCTAAACTCCAAACAAACCGCATTGTGCTTTCGAAATCGTAATTCTATTTTCGTCATTTCAAAGATCCACGCAATGGGACAGCAAGCATTGAACATGACAACAAGTGCTTAGAAGTAGGTACTTGTTCAAATAAACAATATTAAAGGAACTGAATTGATGCCGAAACAATACGATTTATATAGCCGGTCGTGTTATTGAGTTGCCATTATAACCTGACAACCAGTCGATTATTTACTTTTCTGTTTAATCCTCTCTACGCAACATCGATCAGAAATGCAATAGCTACCTACCAAAATAGAGATGAATAAGCGCTTTCTTACAAATCAAACGTCATTGAGCCGCTTCGTGCCCCATTCATATTGAAATGAAGAAGAGTCACAAAAAGACGCAATAATACTAATACGTGCCATCTTCAACATCTTCCGCATGTAAAACGTGCAATAAACTATTTTCGTTATACGATTTCTAGTAGACACTGTATTATGCTGAATCGTTGGAATAATTACGTAAGCTGTTCAAGGAACCTTCGTACGTACTGGAACGAAACGTGTGGGTAATGTGCAGAAAATTGCACCAAAGCACCAAGAATATACGCATCAAATGACGTTCGTCGCCATTGATTTTGATGGCAATGTTTGTAGTATGTCAGTCTCCACGGTATGCAGCCATGCAATTTCTACCTGCTGGAATTCGCAATAACGTAACCAAAACTAAGTGCTCGCTCTTCTGGAAATGATACTTCAGTGTATGACATGCCATTACAAAAAATGTTGTTGATATAGTAATTTCCTCGTAACTAATAATTTTGTGCAAATAAATAGGATTTGACTCCTATTTGTTCTTAACACATAGTTATATTATATTATCTAATCTACCAGAAAATATATGTACCTACATATAATTTTGGAAGTAGGTATATTATAAATGGTTAGACTTCTTATCCTGAATTAACAGATATCTATCGCGCGTATTAATTTTGCAATGCTGCTCAGCCCATGGAACCCTCCCTTAATACTCACGCCACAGGGCATTTTCAAGCTAGAGATTAATTATTATTTGTGTTAGTGTTTCTGTTGTGAAGATGATGAATATCTGGCCCCACGGTGATGCGACCGGTTTTCCATATTTTTTAATAGAAAACCACGTAAAATTTGCAGACCTAAAATTTATAGCACTTTAGGACACGCAAACAGATAAAACTTTGCTAGTTTTAAATGCAAGCGTCTAGAATTGGAGTTGAAGTGAGTGTCAAGTGACTCTATTCTATATTATTTGTTAATTTCGTAATAGATCACTGAATAGTTATTTCAATAAAAAAAATCAATTACTTGTTCTAGGCTTGAGCGGTTATTGGTAGCAATCGAATTGCATTAAATGTAAATTTAATAACAAGTATTTGTTTAAAGGACTTACGTTACTTCATCCAATTTTTCCTACAGAACAGAAGATTTCTTACCTGCAACAGAAGAACAGTGTGAATTAAAACATACTTGGAATATTTTTGCAATGCATAATTCATGGAAAACGAGCTTATCGTGTGACAAGTGTACAATTACACGCATCAAAAAGTATATAGATATCAGCGTCTAGTCTTTTTTTCCAACTGTCCATAGGATAAGGTGTACTCGACATAACATGCGAATCACGTCCATCAACCGCGTATGTGCATTTTTGTGAACCGTCCGGTCACAGATGGCGGTAACCATTGCGCACGAGAAACTTTGTTCTTTACAGTTGTGGTCCATGCATGATTACTAATGCAAGCACCGTCAGTCGTAAACACGTGCTTAAGTTTTATGTAATGGAAATGACTAACACAATCCAAATAACCCTTCTTGGTTGTGATTAAATAATTTTATTTCTAGAGTCTAAAGTACACAGAAATAATAAGAACAAAACCCAACACCTCATGAAGAAATTAAGTAATATGGGTTCTAGATAACATATGTCATGTCTTCAACCTGACTCTATTATCATTTTAATAAATATATTCAAAAGTCATTTTTTTCGACATGTATTCAGATAATTTCTCTGAAATCTCCACTGGGTAATAATATGCAATCCTAAACATGGAAAAATAAGAATTTAAGAATTCACAGTAAACATAAAAAAATTGTCTTAAAGACAATAATCTTGTGATGATGAAAGTGATTAAGCTGCAGTTTTGGATGATGAGTTTTTACTATTATTGAAATGACAAATGAGTTTTTAAAAGTACTGGATCAAAAATGGAGATTTTGTTTACGGTCAACACAAATGCAAATTGTTTCCAAAGATTTACCAATACTTCCAATATTTGCTTTAGTCTTCGAATGGATTATGGTGGCTATAGTGCATTTTGTGTACGGCACAGAGCTTTGTCCAATCACGAGAGGGTACTAGATCGCTCAGTACAGCAATGCTAAAGCCCTACAGTTAGGTATTTCGGGTATTAATTTTTCATGATAAAAAATTACGAGGCTCAGACACCTCTCTCATTCACTAATATAAACAGACTATTGGTTTATAATTACTCCTTCTGGTATATGTGTCATCCTATACATTAAAACACTCTTGTGTGTTAACTAGCACGGCACTCAATGCTGTGTTTAGCAAATAATACTTGGAAACTGTGGTTTCATATCGTTTTGTCAAAAAATCTAAGAGACTCAATGAAAAACTTTTGTGGTTTATGTTTCGCGCGGAAAGTGCTACAAAGATAAGGATGTTTATGAGTCTATTTATGCGCAATGTTTTCCTGCTTAAATTTGTACACTTTATAAATGTCACGCACTGCAAATTTAAAATGTTTACAGACCACACAATTTTTTTATTAGAAAACGAGGTTGCTTTGCCGATGCACATTGTTGAAGTACAAAAGATAATGATTATCCACAATTTAAATCTATGTTTGGAGTTTATTTTACTATAATGCCCAGTTGAAGGAAGCTAACGAATCGATAACGGTCCGTTAAAAACCGCTAAAATTCTTATTAGGTCGACTGACCACTAGTTCTTTGTTACATTTATTATGTATCTGATGTACATTAACGTTGCTACCCTTTAAATCTTTTAAGAGGAAGATATGGCTTGTAATAATAATTAATAAAATTTTAACGGTTCGTTAACGGAGAATTAAACCACCGTTTAAGTTTTATCCAACTGGGCATAAGTATATTTTCATGAGTAAGTATCTATAGAAAACAAAGCACATTTTGGATTAAATGTGCAATAATTATCTAATTATGTAGGAGCAAAGGTTTAAATTGAAGGACCGGAGAACACTATCTCAAGAGCTAGTTTTGTCATATTTCACAAATATCTTCTCTAATTGTTACAGATTTTGCATCCTCGCGAGATATCAAAGCTCTTTTTATTATTATGCTCCTCGTGGATAGTGCCGCGGTTTTGTAAACCGAAGTTAAAAATTTTGCCATTACAAATAAAATCCCTCCGTAAAATCAACAAATGTTGCAGTTTGCTCTCTGCTACAAGGCAGAACTGTCGCAAAAATAAATCACGCGTTATTAACTACCCATCAAAATTGTTAGAATTACTAACATCACGTAAAGTAAGGCGTAAAACATTCCAAGTATTGAGTTATTATTAGATCCCGCAAACTTGCAATACCAGCGCAGGTTTCCTTCATTAATCATTGATCGGAATTCGAAATCATTTACGATTGACCACATAATTAAAACGTCATGTAACTATGTAACATCTGCCGGAGACAATATTACGAGAAATAAACACTGAAAAATTGCTAATGCCGAGTTTGTTGAAAATTCCCAACTGTTTTCATAGACAACGCCGCCTCGGGTTAGCATTTCATTATTTGCAAAAACTCAGGAGCCGCACATCCGCTTTTCCACGACAAACCACATAAATCCGGCTGGATTTTTAATTCGAAAGGAAAACCGCGTGAATGTGTCTGGATGCAGAAAGAGGCATTACGATATCAAATGTTTACTAAATCAATTATGGATGTTGGTTTCATAACAAGAAAATCAGACAGAGTTCTGTTGAAGAAAAAAAATTCAATTTCGGGCGCTACGCCAAGATTTTATGAATTAGTAATCGCAATTTCATCCTGAAATGTTATTACGATTAAATTGTTAAGGAAACGTGCGAATTTTCAACGATCCCCTAATTTGTTGCAGGGCGCCTCCGGTTGTAGCCAACTTTTTATATCTTTGCTACTCGAGATAGCAAGATGAATTCCCAATCTCTCTCTCTCTTTTTCTCCTTCTCCAGGGACCGCGTTCTTCTTGCGGTTGCCTGATGATAATATAATTTGAATTTAGACACGAATATAAAGCTTATAAGAAAGAGGAAGCTTAATGGATATTGTTGCCTAAAAATTCCGTTTGTTGCATCAGTGTCAACTACTTATAATTATGAACAAACATAACATGGAACACCTGGCAAACTTTTAAGCTCTTATGATGCAAATCTTCTAGCACTTTCTGAATCTTCATCCTGAACAATTTTTAGTTGAATTAATGAAGGTGCGCGCAACATTTTGATCAAAATTATGAAATCAACAAAAAAATTTGTTCTAAATGTTGGCTTAAAAAACTATTACATTAGGGGTTTCTTCTAACTAACAATTCAAAACACTTGCATTTCACAATAAATTTTAGAAAACCTGATGATTTATCACTATTGCTGCTTATTTTTCCTTTTATTTAACTGTAGTTTATTTAAACTAGGGCTGCGACCTAGCATCCCTAGAGAAGTTCCGACTTGTAGAAGATAGATTTTTAGACGACGATTGTTTTTTTGCAAAATCACAATATAAATTTTAAATTTTTAGCTTACTGCTTTGAACACTTTCTCTTTCTTTCTTTGTATTTCTTTTTCTCCCTCTCTCTTTCTACCTTTCTATCTTTTTCATTCCTCCTTTTTCTCCCCCTCTCTTTATCTTTCCTGGTCTGTCTGTTTCCCTCTTTTTCTCTCGCTTTTCCTCTCCTTTTTTTCATTCATTTTTTTCTCTCCCTTTATTTCTCCCTTTTTTTTTCTTTTTCTTTATTTGAGTTTCAATCATCTCTTTGATAAATTCGTCACATTTAGTGCCATTAAAGAGATAACACCAGGAGCAAAACAAGAAGCTCGAAGAATCCATTAACCTGCTTCAATGCAAAGATCGATGTAAAGTAAATGTATAACCATCACAAGTTCAAAGATATGATGTAATAAAAGAAGAATTCAAAGTTCGCATTTTCGAAAAAGAAAGAAAAGGAACCATTTGTCTTTAATTTGAAGTTCATCGTACAATATAGGAAATTGACCTCATTTGACAACCTGAATCTGATCAAAGGGTGAGGCATGCGTCCAGCAACACTGATCAGTGTGTGGCATGCTTCATAGTGATGCTACGGTTGTAAGATGTGTTCTGGCTAGTCTCTGATATATCCCACGTTCTCACGTAGTGTGTAAACTCTAAATGGTCTTATGCAATTGGAATAACAATAAATGATTCAGCTAAAACTGTTCAACTGAGCAGGTTCTGCAATTTTTAAATTTTTTCTTACAAAACGTGTCATAGAAAATAGCACGTTCGTTTTCTCGCATCATTTGTTGTCGAAATGAACTAAAATGTGTTGCTTATGCCTTGAAAAAATTTAAAGACCTCAGCACCAAATATTTATTCAGTTATTAAGCATTGTCCCTTTATATGCTCGTGTCAATATTAAAAAATAATGTCTTCAGGAAGTTAAAAAATTAGAAAAGTAAATAAAAATTTGTAAAATGTTTTCATGTGATTGACTAGTAACTCGTTTTAAAAATGTCTGTAGACACCAAGTTCGACTAATTTAAAGAATATAAATAATAACTATTATTACTTGAAGATTATTCGGACAAAATGGGCAACTCCCTATTATGCTCAAATAAGTTTTAATTCATATTTGAATGCAGCTGTAATAGAATTTCTTGTCATGATACAGAATGATACAAATTTACGAGAGGAAAACCATTGAGCAGACATTACCGGAAGAGTCAACGAGACAACCAATAATATCTGTAGTTGAGAGAAGAATGGACTTTCCAAAGCCCCAAGCAAAAGAGAAAAAATTCCAAAAAGCCAAAAAACACTCCTTTTAACTAAATCTATTAAATATCAGAATCGTAAGCGAACACAAAATAGTTCTTCATGAGAAGTAAAAGATGGCTCCTACGTAAACTGCATATCTATTCCAAGTTCAATAAAAGATTTATTGAGCTATTGTTCCTTATGTCAAAAATAGGCGCATACCAATTGTGCACAAGTGAATGATAATAATGATGACTTAGACTTCAATTTCATATTACAAAAATTTGCGACAATGACCATCCAGCCAATCCTCGTTGTTAATGAGGCCAAGACGACGAATTGGTGAGTCAGTCTTACTACCTCCCCAATTTGCACGGTCACTTGGACAATTTACTTCAAAATTGAATTATTGATAGTGATCTATTTTGGCTTAATTAATGTTACGTGACTTATTAATTTTATTATTAATCACATTTCGAATTTTCTCCCGGAAAAATAACAGGTTCAATCGCAACTTCGTGACACCAAGAAAGGAAAAAAACCCTAGTTGCACTTAATCGCGACGTACAGTTTGAAATTGAAGATAATAATTATTTAGACATTTATATGAAAAGATATTTGCTGAAAAAAAGCGGCGCTTACACTACATTGTAGAAATAACGTTTTCTCTTGATCTGGAATTTCTGATGGTGTCTACACTCCTGAGTTTCTGGATGCCATTAGCAATTTAATAAAACTGTCGATTCATTATCGCGTGCCGAAGTTGTAAGTTTATTATCGACTTTTCGCCTGTAGACGCCCAATGTCGATACAAGAAACTCAGACGTCGCTCTGCAAGTGGAAAGTACCTTTGCTCCATTTCCAAGTGCCTACCTGCACGAAACTAAAAGTGCATTATTTTTACAGCTTTTGTACAATACGAAATGTCGCTGCATTTCCATTTAGGTGTATTTTCTGAACGCTGTTTTGCTGTTTCTGACAACAATGGATTCTGCACGCTAGCAACTTTACGCCACGTTAAATACTGGACGTGTTTTAAAATCTGAATAAAAACTTATTACTGTAAATTGTGTAAATCCATTAAAAGCAAAGAACTAATCTAATAAACAATGAGTAGTTGTACGCGGGTAAACGTAAAACCCAACATTTTATTCAAGTTGCACTCACAATGATGGAATCTGGAAAGAATTGATTGTAGAGATTTTAAAGCCAATGAAATTGTTATAGTGCTTCACAAGAGAACTAACAACGAGTTGTCTTCAAAAATTATTCTGTTCTCTGACGTCAATTTGATGTGTCCTCCCGGGTCATCGCAACGCAATCAATTCTCACCGTTTCCAACAGGTGAGTCGTCCTTGATAAGTGGGCATTTTTGCCAAAAATTCTTAAAGTTATGTCAATTGTCGTTTCATCGGAATTGCATTTCGAAAATCACTCAAGAATGATTATTACTTTCGTTATTATCAAGGCAGGCAACCCTCGAAGCGACCTGCCATCCAATTAACGTAATTCACCACCACGTAAACCTGTCCGACAGGCTATAAGTGCACAATTAACAATTAACCGGAGAGATGGAGTATCCCGCGATGGTGACGTAGTGACGCAATTACGAAAATAAACAACCATTAAATCATAAACGGCGGGTGTTCATATGGACATACTGGCTTAATAACGGGCATTACAAGCCGTAATTACAGGCTTCCCACTTAATTTTTCGAATTATTCGGATTTAATTTCACAACTAAATAAATTTGCATTAATGCGTGAATAAAATTATCGTTTAACACTCGTTCAAGTTGTTCGATAAATTATTGAGCGGTTAGCGTTAAACTGCTAGAAAAAAGCGAGTTGAAAGAATTAAGCTATCAAAATTGAAAACTTGTTTAATGGGCGACAAATCGTTGCAAAATTAAAGAAATCTTTTTAATGCTAACGTAAACTCCCGAAAAATATTAGTTTCAATTTTCTCATGCCGGTTACGCCTCACAGGAATTTATGTGGGAATTAAGGAACAACTTAATTAAATTTAAAACAATCTTGCATTCGAACGCAAACTTAATTAAAAACAAGGCATTATGGAATTAAATTGGAAATTATTTTAATACAATTTCATTTTTAATTGAAGTTTCCAGCTTTAATTCAACAGCAATCGGTTTCGTTCGTCAAGAAATCGCTAAATGAAATGACAAAATTCAAACTATGACAGCGCTCAAGCAGTATTTACCACTCTTGTCTAGTTATCTATTTGCGGTTGATTGGATAACTAGTTCAATGTTTAATATGACAGTTTATTAATTGAACCGCTGAAAAACTGCAAGAAGCTCATTGAAACAGTAGTAATTAATTGACCGCCGGTTAAACAAGTTGTAAGTAAACAAACGTTTCTGGTAAAAAAATGAAAGCACTAAAATTTCACTTTTTTAGGGAATGACAAGAACGTGGTTTGCTACCGTATCCAAACAGGAGTTGTTTAAATAGGTTGATTTTAATCGTTTATTTACTACAAACGACACTAGTAAGTTAATTAACGTGCACCTAAATTAATTAAAATGCTAAATTAGAACATTTTTGATGCGTGATTTAATTACTCCAACATTTGCGGTCTATTAACTAAATTAATTTATGCATTCGGTCCTGTTGATAATTTTCTGAATTTAGTTATTGGAAAAGCCATCTGTTATGAGGGCGCCGTTTGTGTCAAAAAAAATCCTGTGAGAAATAAATTTTGTCCTGCAAAAAATCAAAAAGATTACGATAATAGTTATTTAACAAACAAGTGTGTTAATGAGAGCGATTAAGAATCGAGACATTTTAATGCGCCTAAATTTTCTAAAGATTTCTAGATTTTCAAAATTTGACTTAAAAATTACAGCTTTAAATAATGTCAAAATTACTGAGACGCAGTTTCACTCTTTGACAAGAGTAATTTTCAACCCTATGTAATGTCTCAGCCAGGTTCTATCTAAATCGTATGGCTTTCTTAAATTAATTCCACATTTGGTCGACAGGATTGACAGATCTAGACTGCAAGATGGCCATATACTATACTAAAATTTTTTATTGTGCAAAACAAATATCAAAAGAGGATCATGGTCATCAGCAGCGATTTGCCAGATCATTAGAAAATCTCCACAATAGAGACAATGTCTCGCACTTTGCTTCGATAAAGGCATCCATTTGGTCTTCCATTACTTTCTGACGTTCATCATGCGAATGCACAGCAAGTCTGCGGATTCATCAGTAAACAATTTAATCCTTGGTAACAAAGTGGTCAGTGTTCATCGAGTCCTCTTGCTGAAGAAAGAGTATTTTGTAACGCAGTGGCTCTGGTCACAGTTACCTACTGCAAAAAGCGTCAGTTCTTGTCCTTTTTGTTAATTTACTTACAATTTGTTAAAAAATTATAAAGAAGACAGTTTGTTGATTTAATTGTTTTTACAGCCTGAATATTATGGTGAATATTTTCAATATCTAATTTTGCACCAATGTCCATTCCATGTAAAAAAAGTAAAAAAAAGTACGTTACTCACTTTTTGTATTAGCAATTGTCATTTGGAGTTAATTTATGCCCGTGGGATTAATAACGTAGGCGTAAAAATCGAACTATAGAACTACGATAAGACCAATGTTATCGATATAATCCCTCATAACACAAGAAAGGTTCTATTTTATAACATACTGGCATCATAATAATTATTTGGAAGTTCCAATGGGCAAAAGTGTCCCAGGAAGAAAATTGTGGAATTAATTTTAGAAGCCCAAAGAAAACCAATTTTCCAGTTTTTGTCATTCAAAAACCCAAATACTCAGTTCTTATTTGCAAAACTCGGAAGGTGAAAACGAATTGACTTAGCAGTCGTCGGGCTCACAAAAGAATACCTCTTCGGCCGGTCCTGTTGGCGGCACGGCATTTTTAATCGAGTAACAAGCAGAACCGGCAGCAGTACAACAGATCTATTAAGGGACACACACATCTCTAATCAGTTCACGCACCACGGCCTAAATAGAGATAACAACATGGATTGGGTCATAAATCAGAGTGAGAACCCTAATGGTCACGTGCTTGAGGTCCCCTAATGTGATGTTAGTGGCCGTAATCGTTCATCTCTCCTCATCTCTCGCCTTTTTCCCGTCTCTTCTCATCGGTCGAACGCGCTATTAACATCATTGCGAAATAAGTTTTATTTTCATGCCAGATTTACTGGATGACCAACCGACAGATTTGCCGGAAATTTCGAGAAAAGCCACATCTTAGCGGAATTGCCGTTTCATGCAAACTACTTGGCATTGAAAGCCTCTTGCTAATTTCTATTTAAAAAAAAATGTGAGCATGCATAAGTAGAATTATTATTATACGCGCTTCGCTGCTTTGGGGAGATTAAAACTATAACACTAAAACGATTGTTCTCTCGGAGGCCTAGTAAAATTTGTCGTCGCCTCCGGATGTAATATTCATAAAAGGTCAAGTTTACAACATTTTCTTTCATACATATTCATGGCGTTCGTTATATACTAAAAGTTTTCGGAGCTTTCACACATTGGATTAGATTTTACGCCGGCTAAATGGAATTAAAGCAAATGTAAACTAGTTGTTAAAGTACCGGCATGGTTTTCGCATTGCATAATTCTGCAACAGAGTTCGATTTCTCTTCAAGGACTCATTATTTTACTAGGATAAGTAATCGTAAACAAATAATCTAAAGTAAACGGCAACAAACTTTATTGCAAGACATTTAAAAACAGAACTAGTTTTGCCATACATGATTACATACATACATAAGCCTTAAATATTAGAATTAAAGTTTCCTTATCTCAAATATACACGCTAAAAGGTTGAAATAAAATTTATAAAACTGCAATAGTCAACTTGAAAGCAACATTTTGAAAATAATAGATTTTTGCTTGAAAGACTAAAAGGTCTTCCAAAAGCTGGACGCTCTCTGAATAAATAATAATATTTCTTAATTATTCCTGTCAGCATTGCTAAAACCTAATATGGTTTAGATTGCATCTCTGCAATCTAAGCCATTACAACAGACTGGTCTGTGACGTATCAATCACGTGACTCGTCACCACTACTCAAATCATAACATTTAATGGCGGTCATTTCAATTAGTTAGTGCACGCAGCTGCTACTTTTCAACTATTTTCTCGGAAAGTCCGTGCAACTGCAATTTATTTTTAACAGTGGCTTAGCAAAACATTGACAGCAATTTGTCAAATAACTTGTTTATCGTGCATTTTGAACGATATTTCATGAGAAAAACGCTGCAAAGTGTCACTAACAGTTGAAATATTTTCGTGGGCTTTTAGCAGATAACATGATGGGAATGCTCAAAAATGTTTGTATTGTCCCTTGTTCGGGAAATTACAGATGTGTTAAGGCAATAAAAGTGCGCAAAAGATACAGGATGGAGATGGACTTGAAACGACTGTCTCTCCTGGTATTAACTGACCTGAATATTGTTGTCCTTTTCGTCATTTTTTTTCAAAAGTGGTGACAGTAGCAAAAGCTTCAGGGCATGTTAACATTGATCATCAAAATAATGCCAAAAATGGTTTGACTTCTTTCAGTGCGATATTTAAACACTTGGTACCGGTTCAGTCTTCTTGAGTGTTGAATATCTTAGTATGTATTCTATTTTCCGTAAATCTTGGCTGAGTTTATTATCGTTGTTACCTATGCAATCATTCTCTTGGCATCATTAGCAATATTATTATCAAGTTTTTCAAACCAAACGCCAAAACTCACTTCTTCCTTACATGTCTTCATTCTCATTCATATCGTTTTCATTATATAAATTTAGTACTCTTCATCACATGCTGAGGAGTCATGTTCTCGAAGAAAATTATTCATCTATGTCTCTTTTATAAATTTGTTCATGTATTTAAGTCATAATCAGTATCCTCCCCATCAGCACGCACGACTACAGAAGCGTCCTCATTCCTCATGTTTCATATATTCCATAAATTCATTTTTCGTTTTTATAGATCTCTTCTCTCGTGTCAGATTTTGAGTAGAGGAGCTCTATTTTATTTTCTTCCTCGACAAAATCTTCTGCATCTGTTCGTATTCTTTAGATAACCACCAAATTAAGACCCGTTCGTATTAGACTTGTCTCAATTAAATTTGGGCTTTGTTGGTTTCCTCGAGGTTTTTCTTTGGCGTCCTTTTCTTAGCATTTGTCTATTATTGTTCACACTTCTTTCAATATTGTTGTTAGTTCTTTTACATTTTAATGTAAAGTTATCACCACTAATTTCTTCTGTAGAAGCACCAGAAGTCACTTCTTTCACCTCTTCCAATTTCAGGTCTTTTTCATTATTTGGCATGGCAATGCCTCAAAATTGTATTTGTACAAGTAAAATCGCGTCTTCGTCATGCTTCATTACCTTCCTCAAATCCTTAAAGAAACCGTCTCCACCTATTATTTAGCTTTCTTTGTCATTCTCTGCTTCACTAAGGTAAGATCCCTTCGTCTTCTTGACTCATGAATTTAATATCAGCAAAAGTGCTACTCTTTTTACAATTAAACTTTAGATCGGTTAGTTTCTTGACGTTTTCTTGTTTTTTCCATAAGTTTTTATTTGAAGGCCTAATCGTGGTAGTCACTTGTTGTTTTTCTGTTACTTCACTATTTTCTATTTTCATCAAATTCTTGTACAAAAGCGCCGAAACTTACTTCGTCATTCTGTTCTTAAGTCTCGTTCAGTTCATTTTCTTCTCCTTCATTCTAGTAATGCTTCAGAAACTCCCGTCTTCTTCAGATTAGTCGCCTTCTTCATCTCTCTTCTTCGTTTCTCGCCTCTACGAGATCTTGTCTACTTATTTCATCTTTCTTGTCTTCGTAGTCATAAACAACCAATTATAAAAATAAATTTTTGAATCTTTGTGACAAAATAAGTTCTAATTACTGATAGTCGCACGAATCAGAACCTTAATACATATTTGTAAAAAAATTATGGAAAGTCAAACCAGTTTTCAATTGCAGATTTGAAATACGGTGGTAAGTTGGTGCAGGGGCCTTATGTTGTCGGTGGAAACATTGAAACCTAACCTTAACGCTACTTGTAGATTATAAAATAAATTAGAGGTTTCAATGAAGATGGTCCTGTATAACTTGGCAAGAGAATGGCAATAACCTAAGTACCATTACTTGCTAAACTATGAAACAAAAACACGCGGTAAAAAAAGTTAATAGCCTATATTTCAACAGCTAAACTAAAAGATGTTTCGAAATTTATGAATCTCGTAAAATTATCACATCTTTTAAAACTCTATTGCGGAAAATTTATTAATGCAATTAATCCAATGGAATCCTGGCCAAAAGCGCATACAAGGTTCCACCCTGCAAAGAAATTGAAGTATACTTCGTCAAGAGCTTTTGTGCAATAAGAGCTTTACAAAAATAACTATTTTAACATAATCCATCTAGGCCATTCAATTTGTTGGAACCGCTTACATTAGAGACACTATTTCATCTTGACGTATGCGCCTCGGTAACTGTTTGAAATTCTAAGTATCCGTAAACCAGCTTATTTGTTTGGCTCGTTGAACTTTGGAATAAATATTCATTTTGCAAATAAAGTGAGAAGTGACCAAGCGGCGAGTTTTGCTAACCACAACATAAATTTAGCGACTAGGTTTACTTTACTATCCTTCTTAGGTGCAAGAACTGATTAGTGTATGAAGTGCAAAATAAATATTCTCTATCTGTTCCCAGAGTCTTTTCATGTAAAGAAACATATAAAACTGCAAGAGGCAATGATTATTTAACAAAAAAAAAACGCACACACACCACTGATAGAGTACTCAATGCAAAACATATATGTGCCTAAGCGACAATACCAATAGTTATAGCTATTCTGCGGATTGCGTGTTTATTCAATGTGACGTCCATTCTATAGCGACTCAACCACATTTTCACATACAGACATTAATAAAAAGTGACTTTAGTTACAACTGCTCTATTACAATCTAGGTCACATTAGGATATACGTCACCGAAATATTGGTTATGTGCCTGAGTTTAAAAATTGCTGCCTTCTACTTTATAGAGAGGCCATCTTACTAAATACGAAAGAGTTCTTTATGATAACGTAAAACTGGCACCTTATGGTAAAATATATATATGTCGTAGTCTTATAGTGAAATACGCCTTTTCATAAAATGCCCGGCAATTGCTGTAATGAAGATCGTTAAACTATTTGTTTTAGGGCAAGAAAAAGGTCAGGGAAAGGTGAGGAGGATCAACAACACCAAATTCATACATTGCTTATTCTCCTCACCTTTTCCTTGCCCTAAAATAGATAGTTTAACGATCTTCATTACAGCAATTGCCGGGCATTTCATGAAAAGACGTATTTCACTATAAGACTACGACATATACAATATAATAAGAAAATATAAGACTTACGACTTCACTGCGTAATCGTACCACCGCAGTAGAGCAAATAAATATAAATCTAAATGCGTTTGAATCATTCCTTTCCATTTAGAAACAAACTCGCCACTTAGTTGCATCCGCCGCCAGAATTTCCAACGACGCTATTATCAATAATACAAGAATGCCGTCTAAATTTTTTCATCCCGATGTAAACGCATAAATTATTGAAACAACGCTTTGGAATTGAACCGTTTAACTTCTTGTGTAAATTAGAAAAAAGCCCGTTACAAGTGAAAAACTAGCAGATAAATTCGAAGAAACGGATCCAGAAGTTAATGAACATAAAGTCTCATTGTCCACTCCAGAATAAGGAGGTAATTCCGTATCAATAAAAGAGGGAGACTTGAGACCACGTAGTGCCGTTGCGCGCACTCTGCATCAATATCTGAAGAGATCAATTCTCGCACACGCCAGATCCAGAGATGGCTTTAAGGCCATTTTTGGTCGTTTGTTTAATTAAAAGGGGTTAGCGTCAAAGACGAAGGACAAAATTCTGGTCCATGGTACACATATGATAAAATTATAATTTTGTTGGGAAATTCAAAAAGAATAGTAGATAAACCTGGAAATATGAAGCGGAACCGAAAATCAATAAAGGGCTTGCGAGGTTTGGGATTAGAACTTTTCATGCAAAAAATTGGAAAACGGTCTGAATAGATCCGAAATACCATCAATAATATCATGCTAATAGTCATTAAAATTTTCAAACCTTCAATAACATTTAAAGAAACGGAAGAGGTTAATGGCACACTTAATTGAATTCAGAACGTTACATCCAGTCTACAAAAAACTGCACATATCATGGGAATTTGTTAATTCATTAATTCAAGGAGTGATAATATAGCGACAGTCACCACAACACTTACTCGTTTCCATTCCTGTACTTGATATCTGTCCCACTACAATTTTTACCATAAGTTTATTCGGGGCAATTCTGGGCACTATAAAACAAGACGCTGTTTTGCCACTCTACTAATTTTTATTTTTTTAATTGTTATTGTATTTTTTTTCCTGGTTAACTCCATTGTTACAGCTCTGAACTAGTAGATAAAAATGCCTGAACATTACCTACCAAAAAAATTGAGAAAAACCCCATTAAAAAAATTACAGCTAAGATACAAAGGAAGGAAGCACTCTCAAATGTTAGCAAGGGAACAATGGAAAATATACAGTAAAATCAATCAAAACTAACTGAGTGGTAAACAACTCCCAAATCTCCCAACTGTTAAGATGGAAGCAAGAACAGAAAAACTTCAGTAAACTAAATGGTGCGCAGAGAAGCAACGTTACCGTAAATTATAAGCAAAAAATGGTAAAAGGTAAATCTCCAGGAATAGTGAAGCAACTGATGCTGTAAAATCACAACCTGGACCATAAAATAAAGTAAGTTAGTAGTAAGAAACAAAAATTTTTCAACTTAAACTAAAAAGTAGTTCTATCCAGAGACAAAAACTTTGAAGTTGAACTTAAGAGAAACCTCTCCGCTGTATCATCTGTGATTATAGAACGTCAGCAAAATGGATTGACGTGATTGTTTGTATTAGCAGGAGAACGTATCGAAAAGAGAGGAAATGCATTTCGTATTTCCAAGGAAGCTCCGATCATGCGCCATTCGTTATCGAATATTCTAAACAATAACTTAATTATTTTACTAAAAATATGCGTGTTTTTTTGCAAATTAGAAAATACAAATTTGGTGCTTATTGTCGTTCTCTGTTCGACAGTCATAAAATAGGTTATACCCATCTGCCTCACTTTACGGCTGCTCAAGATATAGTGCAATTACTCTGCTGAATACTAGAAATGATCTTGCGTCAAACCTTTTAAATATTATATTACGTTATCATACTGGCGCATTCAGTATGAAGTAACAACGTGTAAAACAGTAGCCTGGTGAATACGATACTGAATTAAGGCGTGCTCAATGTATGCTAAATGTGTATGCAATGTGTGACTAAAGTCACTGAGTTATTTACTTGCACTTGACTCATTCCATTTCCTTTTATGCAGTGATCTAAAATGAAAGAACTAATCTATGCACATCAAAATGCACACAGTGAGAAAAAACGCATGTGATAGCGGAGACGTTTGCCTTAAAACTTTTAGTTCCATTTTCGGATAGCATTTTATTCGCATAATTATGTTGTCTTTCATAATCAATAAAAACGATTTAAAAATTGAACATCCAATTCAAGCCAGTAAGAAGATATCTGCAGCCTGAAAGAAGTTACTTGCAGCCTACAACTTACCTACATAATTTTTGACAGCTCTTACTTTTGAAGTAAAGATTAATTGAATCTTTCCAAATTAACCCCAAAATGCTGTATATTTTGCTACCCGGTAAACAACTCTATTCCTGGGTTGTCCTTTAAGATTTCTAGAGGCAGTGGAGATTTACTCGCAAAGAATATTGCCACATACTGTGCGTTCGTTTATAATCGCCGCAAGTGTAGCAATTCACAAATACCAAAATTTCTTTTTCACTCAGTTTAGAACGGAAATGGCCAAAGGAAATGACAACATTTTTGTTTAGATGTATCCCAGTTGAAGCTACATTTCATAGTAAGTTGAAAATTTTGAACAGAAAGATAAATTTAACTTTACAAATTTACAAAACCTACTGTAGCTCATAAAAAATGTTTCATTCCTCTATCAAAAACTTCTGTTCTTTTAGTATCTTTGGTTCGTAGTTAAAGATCTGCCGAATATTTGGCAAGTACACAGTCTGAATATTGGGTGTCTGGTTATTCGGCAAAATTGCTATTCGGTGCATACCTATCTAGTGACACGAATAAAGAGGTGTTGCAAAGAAATGTTGCTTTCCTGAATGAAATGTTTTGACGGCCCGGGGGAAGGTGAAGTAAATGCTGATCAGGGCGAGTTCTTCTCGATTACGCAAACATTATATTTACTACAACACATAGTAAGCTGATTTCATTACATGGCCGGCGGCGTTTTACAACTGGTGCGTAATATTCCGTTGGATGAATGAATGAATGAGTGAAAGGTGGATGGAGAGGCCGAGAGACAACAGCGCAGAGTCGATAAAACAACATATCAGCCGGAGCAGAGCAGCCGGCATCCGGCCGGGCCTTGACGTCTGTATGCAGAAGAGAGGACGTAGTACAGGTGTGTTGCAGGAGGAAGGAGGCTGGTTGCGGCCACGACACAGGTGCATCGGTCACAAAGCCGTGATAACCGGAGGGGTCGACTCCTGGTGCCCGGCGGGCAGCGGTCCGTAGACACGCGGGTAGAACTATTGATTTTTGTGAGCTGAAGCAGTATAGTCGGTGCGGGCACACCAACCCGGGTGTGACAGTGGAGAGCCCGAGCGTTTGAGACAATACCTCAACTCGAGCCCCCGGGCCTAAATCTACGCACTACCCCTCCCACCAAGACAATAACCGGAGAAATTTCGAGAGTAATCCGGGGCGGCGGTGCAGGCGACCACTATTGTCTTACCTAGATCAAGCATTTACCGGTTTACAGTTTTGCGCCGTAATTTTTCCCATTAAGACAAATATTTCATTGAGAAGTAGAACGGCCTCGTCGCGTTTCCACAGACCTTCACTTAACAGCAACAGGAGATAAATTAGACCCGCCCAAAGGCTGTAAGGTAGAAAGATAGGCATCTTTCATTTTACTCACAATAATTTCCGCAAATGAACATAAAATCACTGTTATCGAAGTATTGTAAGAGTAATTGGGTACCTAATTATGTGTGCAGAAATAGCAGTTATAAAATATTTCCTATTCTCAGACTTGTTTTCAGTTGAGCAGCGCAACGCAGAACTTACGTACAATATATGCCGTCACCAGAAAAGGTCCTTACCTGAAACAAAAAGGAACAATAAGTTCAAGCCAAATTAACGAATTAAACACACAAAAACAAGGAATCAAAATAGAGCTTATATTATAGCGAATTAACTATAATTAGAAGTGTAAGAAGACACAAAAGAAAACATGGAAGCAAAACCAGATAAATTAATTAATTGATTAATTAAGTCGGCCTCTTTTAGTTAATTGACTGTTTACTAAAGCTTTATAGAAAAGGTCCTTAATACAGGGTGGCCCAAAAGGTCCCCACCACGTTGAAGGTGCGTTATCTATGATTAGTGTAGAGTACTGGAAAATTGCTAAAAAAAATCCTCTCTCTCTCTCTTTAGAAATTATAAGGAATTTAAAATTAGGAAAATGGCATCACTGTTATCTGACCTATACACAGAAAAATCGTGTAATATTGTTTCCTTAGAAACCGTTTTTTACCTTTATTAGGTGTATTGGCCATGCTGCCATAGTAGGGAAAGAAGAGGGGTTCTAGATCACTCCCCCCACCACTATTTGCTCATTGCGTTGCCTACCTACTCAGTTTGCTCAACTTACTCTTTTTCGTGTTCTAAACATGTTCTAAACAACTTTAGACAACTTCTAAACAACTTTAAACAAAGTTGTTTAGAACCTGTGTTTAGAACATGAAAAATAGTAAGTTGAGCAAAGTGAGTAGGCAGGCAACGCAATGAGCAAAACAGTGATAGGGGGAGTGATCTAGAACCCCTCTTCTTTCCCTACTTGCCATATTGTCCCCACTGTTATATTAAAGATCTTATTTTATGATTTTAAACCTTTGACGCATAAATTCTCCGATTTTTCCAACTTAAAACTCTTCAAAAAAATGAACTATACTCCAAAATATATTTTTATTGTAAAATAACCGTCTGTACCTTTAAATTTAAACTTTAAGTGTGCCTTTCTTTAAGGGCCAGAACTAAATGACAGGATTTTTTTAACAATTTTCCAATACTCTACACTAATCCTAGATAACGCACCTGCAAGGTGGTCCGAACCTTGTGGGACAGCCTGTATGTAAAGAAAAATCTTTGTAATCTTCGGTTTCGCTCACGAGACGGTACATCGAAAGAGGTTCACACATAGTGTGTAGTTAGGTAAATAAGTATATACGTGATTTTGGGTTCACTACTTGCATTCGGTGGTTCTTGTTCCTCGTCTTGGAGTTGTTATAATATTTACGTTGGACTACCTGCAAAAGCTGGCAAACATCTGCAAAAACATTGGATTTGGTCTATGTGGACCGCTAGGAGACCAAATGCGAACCAACTCACATGTTAGTCGTTATTGACAAGGGTCCGCACAAATAATTGAGGAAATGAGAAAATGTTTTTGCAAACATTTGCAAGTCGTTAGTATGTGAAATTGTTTCAAGTCGGCCCTAAGCACAAGAAATACCATCAAATTCAGAATACCAACACTAAGTATATACTATCTCAAGAATCTCTTTTGATGCACCATCTAGTAAGCAAACTTTTAGTCTTCATTTCTTTCCAGGAAAAAATCCTTTTATATAATTAATCATTTAAGGGAGAGTTATTATTTTTCACCTCCGTCTATTAGTTTGCGGTAAAAAAGCTCTTGACTCTATTCTTTTTGCTAACCCGGTTATAGCACCTGGATTTACAAGTTGAAGGTCACTTTTCAACTTATGAGATTAGTTTTCGAAACACTGATGTCAACAAATTTTTTAAAATTATTTTACAGTTAAAGTTACTAAACCAAATAAAACGCATTAATCAAATTCCATTCACTGTAACCTACGTTGATGAAAGTTTCTGTAAATAATTAAAGTGGCATAGGATTATAGCTCGGTTTCGATAAATCATTACGTAACAGATTCAGCTAATGATACCCTATAAATAGTTAAATAACATTATCCATTAACTATAGTTTAGGTGATATATGGTTTGGAATAATAATAATTTGGCTTCTTCCTTGATAGTTAAAAATTTTCGCGATGATACCTTCAACTCGCGTAGAGAGAAAGTTGAGAAATTACTCAAATGTAAAACTAAAACTATGATTATTATCTGTAATTCGTTTTTCATGTAGGTAAGTAATTAGATAATTTACGAGTAACCGTCGCCCACATAATCAGTACAATTACTGGTTCAATATCCAAAAATTGCGTTCAAATTTTATATACACTTACTTAAAAATAGTAATATCTAAGTATACTTCCAAAACTTACTGAAAAGATTGGGCAATTAATAGACGTTTACACTTTAAAAACTCTTTTTTGAATCCTGGCAGGTGTGCAAATGACACATTTGATTAAAAAAGATGGGGATCTTTGAGAACAAAAATTATCCTGAATGGGTTAACGATAAAAAGATAGACTGAAAGACTAAAGACTGAAAAAGAATCAACTGACAAAAATCCTTGAAGCATCCTGCAAGTAGATTTACAAAATCGGCAAGATCATTTTATCATAACGAAAGTGAATGCAAGGTAGTTTATAAAACTTTTAGACCAAATGTATCCATTTTTGATTAGACCCAAGTACGTAACAAAATAGTTGAGAAAATCATTTACCTCTTTACCGAAAAACTCAAAAAATTTTGTACATGTAGCGATCCATCATTGTTTTTAAAACTACCTGAAACTGTCAGCTTCAGTTGTTACCCTCATCCTTCAATCTCAATAAGAGAAACAGGATCGTGTAACCGACGTTTGCAAAATCTTTCGTATTTTTAAACCAAATTGTTTAGAAATGAAACTTCAGTCAAAACAAAATTCCATAACACAAAAAAGATACAGCAACCTATAAAAAGAATAATTTTGTCTTCCAGATACCTAATGATCAAAATTTATTAAATCAGTGAGAGCGTGCTGCTAAAAAATTATATAAAATTTAAGAATAACTAGTCAATACCTACTATGCAAATGTTAATAGATCAATCAATTAATCTATTTGGTACAAAGACGGAAAAAACTTTTTGAACCATTCCCTTTCTTCACAGAAACTTATTTAATTTTTTGCAACTGCTATTGATGTAACTTCACGTGGTACCCTAAAACTTCGTTAGTCCAGATTTCGTCCCGCATGACTACTTTATGTTTCCCAACTTAAAAATACTTCCGAAGGAATAAATAACGAAGGGCCAAAGAGACTGAATAAAAAGTGTAACAATTTGTGTCGAAAGAAAAAATACTTTTACAACGATTAAAATTAATGCTCGATGGCCAATCACCTCCTATTGTTTACAAGAGTCGGGGTTCGCCCACCTATCGGTTGTTCTGATTAAGTCTTTATAGAGTACTATTCAATTAGTTGCCATTAAATGTAAAGGATGTTAACGTTGTCATAAACAATGGAGAATTGCAGAGTTAATTGGAAGCTACAGATTGGGTTGATTGGTTGAGTTGCAGAATATTGCGTGTGATGCTTACAGCATCTTCTCTTCACTACTAGGATTAATCGAATAATCTGGGCTCCTCTAGATGTCAATAGTAACTTTATAGGGAACACTATACTACACATAAGAGAAAACTAACCAAAAAAAAAGAAATCGCATGCATTGATGCTCCTATTAATACCTAGTTGTAGGTAGTCTTGAATAACTTTAAGTTCTTGTTGCCGCCTTCACTTACGAGTCGGTCCGGAAATTGTACAAGCGGCCTAAAAAGTAATGTCCATCTCGCATTTTAAAAATTTAATTTTTTTCTCCAAATGACGTGCTAAGAAAACAAAAGCTCATGCATCTGTTCTATTAATTCATACACTTAGCATGAATATGAATTTCACTGACTGTGCTTGTTTTCTGTGGAAACTAAACGAATTTAAAAGCTTAGCGTATGGACATTACTTTTTAGGCCGCTTGTACGTAAAGTGTTACCCCTAATGAATAGCAATTTATTTAGTACGAATCACAGGTTTCAAAAGGTGTAGTAGTTACCATCAGTTAAAATGGTGTTGATTATTTTTGTTAAATATGTAATTGATTCATTATTGACAAAGGATCTTCAAAGAATGACAATCACAACATTTTTGGTCCTTCAAGTCGGATTATAATATACCATTAATTTATTATTCCACTGAACGTCGAGAGAGAAGTGGTTCTACTTCACGATCGCAAGAGGTCGTACGGCGTGCCTCAACAGCTATGAGGACCAACTAATCAATCAAAATTTCATCTTCTAAAGTTCTATATACTATATTGAGGTTTGTGCGACAAGTGATTACGGAACTGCGCAATGGCAATTGTCGAAGTATGCTTGTCCACTAATCTCCTAAAAATTTGAGACTACAGGAAATTTTTGTCTGGAGAGGCTCTTCTATGATAACTTCTTTGCTGCACTGTCTCAGTGGCTCTAGTTCTACTTAAACATGTTACCAGTAAATAATGTTATAAATAACGTTATGAACATATTTTCTTTCTCTGTTTAAGCTTGAGCAAAGAAAGTTTGAAATTATTATATTTAGCCTATAACCAACAGATCCGACACATTTTAGATCAAGCCCAACACGTTTAAATGCTAAATACCAACCAGAAATTCTAACTTATTTATTTCAATTCAACATTAATAATGACCTCCATTTCATTCTCTTACGCATAACCAGCGAATATAATAACAAGATTATTATTTAGCTTCCCAACTCCCTTCCTTGACAATAACCGCTAAAATTTCGAGAATAATCCAGAGCGGCATTGTAGACATTGTAGACGGCAGACATTGTGTCACAATTAGATCAAGTATCCAAGTAGCTGCCGGATAACATTGTTGCATTAATTTCGAAACATAATAATAAACACTTTTGTCCCGATCTGATCGCAGATGTGCGAATTACAACGGCTTTTTGCTGTTATCAGAACCTACTAGGTGAATCATCAGAGGCTAAGAAAACAACCGAGACATTATCGCGGTTAATAATAGGGAAATTTCTGGAAGTCCTGCAGAATAAAGGAGTAAAGAGCGGCAGCAAACAGGAAGCGACCATGGCAAAGGAAGCGACGACCACAAGGAAACAAAACGGCGTATAATAATGCTTAATAACATAATGACACGGTTATTAGATCTAATGGCAATTTACGACATTTTCAACTCGGACGGCTCGGTTTTGACCGGTTTTAATAACAAAAGTAACCCAATCACACATGTGTAAGTAGCTTAGGAAATACGGAGATCTGAACAGAGTAGATACTTATCTCTTCGGCTGCACTGAAGAGGCTAGGACTGTTTTGATTATTTCACATGAAAGACGGTGTCATCAAGCTCAAGATGAAGACAACTTTAATTTGTAGGAATAAAATTCAAAAGAAACCCAACAAAAATAAAAATAAAAATAGATGCACAAGTGCAAACGTTAAATGTAGAAAAGGTAGCAACTACGTGACAATAATTTTTTGCTGAAATTTGCCACAAAGTCTCTTCACTTATTATGTAATTTAATCGGTCCATAGCCGGCCAAAGAAAGGAACTTTTTGTGCTTTATCAAACTTTACTTGTATTTCGTCAATTCCACGTTGCCAAATTGGAGATTAAGTTACGGCCCTGAGTGATTTTCTTTTTGGATCTCACCGTTTTCCGTTTTATTGCCCAGATAGAGTGTCCCTGGCGCTTTCGAGCTTTTATTACTCTGGAACCACCCCAACTTACAACTTAGTTCGCAAGCGATAAGGTCTCCTTGCAAGAAATGACGTTTCGATCAATGCAATTATTAAATTAGTCCCACAGAGCTTTTACTGCACTAAGCTTTTACATGGTTTATTGCTCCATGGAAGAAAAAAAACGTGGATTCCCGCTTCAACCGGATCCGCGAGATGATGAACCATCGTGCGTAATAGTCGAGAAAAATGGCGACGCCTCGCCTGCCCGCACACTTCCTTCCATGACCGAAATAAATATCTGGCTCGGCGGCCCAAAAGCGTTCGCATTCATTTTTCAAACTAATGAGTCGAAAACGCAATCACAACATAGGAAACTTTTTCACGGTGTTTGGCTTCACGGCAAGAACCGTATTTACCGGTGTGCGACGTTTTATTTTCGATGGGATATGTATGATAAAAGTTTCCACTCTTTGTACTACCACGTCTCCGGTCTTAAAGTGAAGGAGTAATGTACGAAAGTCACGAGAAACTATGTCGCTCCACATAGGTACGTGCACCGCATTCCTCCTGCGCGGTGCAATTATGACCATCAACATATTATGATGGAGCTCTTCTTCAACTTGGCGAAAAAGAGGGAAGCGGGGGCCAGCGTGCGTCCCACTATTTATAAAAGTAATTATTCTTTAGTTGATGAATAGAATGACGACGTTGAAATTAACTCATCGCACGCTATTTTTATTGCTTGATTGTTTCAATTGAAACTCTTGACGTGACTTTGCTGCCCCCATTCGACAATGGAAACCGTGAAATTTTCGTCATTCTAATAAAATTATTACGTAGTTGAAACGAATTCTCGGTATGGTTCCACCGGCGCTTCTCCATGTCTCCAATTTTTAGTGAGAGCTCATTGCGTTATACAAGAAGCGAGTTCAAGTTACAACAATTAAAAGTCGAGGGAGGTCAAGGACTCTTGCACCACCTACCACGCTACTCTCAAATAAGGCTTAGCGAGGAAGATAAGGAATGAGAAGTGTGTCATTTGAGTGTTGTTGCGATAATGCCATCGATTTTTTTGTTGGCTTAGGTCAAGAAAACTAAAAATATTTCGCTTCAATTATCTACACTCTAGAGGTTTGCAATGGAGATTAGCTGGTGAGAATTTTTAGCGGCTCTCGGATAACCATGGGATTTACCAAGAGGCAATATTTAAAAAATATTAAAAATTACTGGTGCTTTGTCAACATTAAGCGCCTTTGTGAAAAAACAAACTTTTTTATCATTCTTACCTTGAGCTAGTAAATCTAAACCAGTAGTTTTTATGCGAGAATCATTGACGTTCAGCAAGAATTGCTATAATGCCCCATTAATGTTTTCCGGTGATGTTAAAGACCTATTTTTGTCATTAACTGGCTTCCTCTTCGAAACTTAATTAAAGACTACATAACGAACTTAGTAACATTTGTTATTTTTGCTAATCGAAGTGGTAATCAGCGTCATTAGCAAGCCTCGTGTTCAATCGTCAAATTCATTTAAATTTATTCCACAATTAAGTTGTAGAAACCAAAATGACCATATCTCTAGTATCGAAGATCAGTGTGCTAGTAATTGGTGCCGTAATCTAAAACTACTTGGACTCCCATGACATTTTTTTTATATGGTGTTGTAGATGCTTCTTCCCCAAGGGTCGTTTGGCTTCTTAACCTTTCCAAACTCCGACAAATAATATTTTTTGTTCAAACTTGGTCCCAAAGGCATAAACCTTTTTTAAAGTTTACGTTAACCAAGGAACCCCCTTTTCTTCACTTCGTCACTACCGAAGTGAGTCTACGACTTGCTAGAGCATCACAGTGACATAGTATGTGGTCTGAGTTTTTCTCTTCCGATTCTCATAATCTACATATCTCACCGTCTGTCTTTCTCAGTTTCCTGAGGCGGTACCTAAGGAGGAAGTATTCAATGAGGAGACCTGTAAAGAGTCTCATTTCGTTTCTTGTCAGATCTAGAAGCCTTGTGGCCTTCTTTGACGAGAAGCCCATGAACTTCTTCGCTTGTCTTTATTCTAGAATTTGCTTTCAGTATGCTATTTTAGCATTTATTTTCCACCTATAAATTTCGACCCTTCTATGGCGGCTTTTTCCAACAGCATCAACGATTCAAATGGTAAAAACAACACAACAACATCAATGATACCGATAACCCAAGAACCAATGTTGCCAAAATGTTGCCAAAAGACACAGTAAGGCACATAAAAAAAGTGTGACATCACAAAAACAGTATAAATTGTAAGAGAGATAAAAGAAATAAAAACAAAAGAAATCGCCTCAAGCTCTGGCGAATGAAGGAAGATATCGAAATTGGTTACCATGCAATAGAACTGAAAGAATAGAGACAATATGTCAGAAAAATAATAAATTAAGAAAAAATTAAGCAAGTAGAAGTAAAACGAGAAGCAAAAAAATAGAAACCTAGTAGAATAGAAAATATAAATAGGCAACTAAAGAAGCGTCACAAAACAACGTGGAGATGGGTGAAACGAAAGAAATAGAACAACATAAAGAAATTATGAATGAAGTATGGCAAAGACGAGTTTTTGACTCTTGAGGAATGGAGAGAAGAAATAGTACTGTTCGCAACAAAAAAGCCAAAAGATAGTTTCTAACTGCAAGAAAAACAATACAAATGAGAGAAAAAGTTAGAATACTTGACAACGAAAAATTTGAGACTAGTAAGAGATTTATATCAGATGCGGAAGTATATTTTGAAGCCATTGAGCAAAACCACCATAGGAAGAGGATTCAGAACCTCGAATAGTATTTAACCAAATTCTTTGCTTTTAAGGAAAACAAAGAAGAAAAATAAAACTAAAATATATTTTTTTTAAAACTGCTTTTATGGTCATTCGCAACACTTAACTTAAGTTAACAAAAAAAGTTGTCAATATTTGTAACAGATGGTGAACAAAGTCAAGTGTAGCAATAAAGAGATAAAATAGGTATTGAAAGAATGAAGGGCACGAGAGAAGTTTAATTGATTGAAACAGCAACGAAAACAGCAGAACGTAGATATATATCAGAAGGATACACTAAGATTGAACAAATATGAAATAAGTGATAAAGAATTGATAAAGACAAATAGAGAGAGGCAAAAGTAGGTAAAAGAAGTAAAAAGGCACGCAAAGAAATATGGAAGAAAATAGAAAGAGCCAATGAAGAAAGCAAAAGATCAAAACGTGGGTGGAATTATAATTTGTATTATACTTATGGTCAATTAATTGAGTTTTAAATCTATCAAACAAGAGTTCAAATAGCCTCACCTCACGAAATGCAGTCAAAAGCCACGCAATAAATAGAACAAACAAAATGATATTCCGCAATAATAGACATTAACAATTTGAATGGTGAAGGTCATAGAATTGTCAACTGCAGGCTCGGATTTGAGTTAAATTTAAAATTATTGCCTCTCTGTACACAGTTGGAGTACGAAATCGGCTTTTATTGTTCAATTAACTTATTAAGTGACGGCGCATTATTTAATGTTAAACTAATTAGGGCACAAAATTGCATAAGCAACAGTCCCATGGTATAAGAAACGTATAATTGCCACAAATTCGACAGGAGGTTAATTGTGCAATAGTACAATCGCGCAAATTTGCAATTAGATTAAACAGTTGTTTTGATGAGTTTAGGTAGTACGAAAACAGACATCCCGGTTTTGGTCACGTTCCTTCTATGGAAATTTACAATTACGTTCCGCGTTAAAATTTACGAATTAGTAGAAATTTCCAGAGAACGACTATCAAAATTTACTTTTGATTTAATAATAAACTTTTGAAACGGCGTCGACAGCCGAGTAATAAAACCTATAAAGTGTATTTAATTTTAATTCATATGATGTTTCTAATAATAAGCCTGGCTAAACAATCTATAAATAATGCGTTTGAAAATTTTTCACCGCCCGGAGGAAGCTGGAGGAATAATTGCAATTTCCCATTCCTTCAGAGATGTGCGCTTTCGCTTCAATAAAACATGACGTCTCGGCCGTTTTAATTTAATCTCTCCATCGACATGATAACGTTACTATCAGCGGTCCAGCTTTTTTTTCGCAGCAAAAGAACCATGTTGGCAACCGGCCAGGGGGCTCTCCTGCAAGAAGCGAGATGGTCGATTTTAATCGGCCATAATTAGACAGAAACAACGACTGTATTCATGTGTTTTGGCGGTGATTTTCTTCGGACAGTTTCGCTTAATTGAGCCGGAATTAATGTTTTTAGGCGGAACGAGTGGAAGAGCGACGCGTGGGGGGACTAACAAATTGCATGTTTACGTTATATTGGAGCACTTCACTTTTAAACGCGAGAACATAAACGGTTTGAAAGTATAAAACGGGTTTATGTCGGTGTTACGGCTTAGTCATATTTGCGGGGACCTGTACGCCGCCATTGTTTATTTACAATACTGACATTACGCGGATGTAATTAAACTCTAATTGTCATACACAGGAAAATCGTAAATGAGACTCAATGTTTTCACTTGCGTAACATCGGGTACATTCAAAGCTGAATTCAGCACTGTCCACAAATCTCAAAACCAGTAATCTAATCCATAACATACAACACGCATTCGCAAATAACAATTGAACAGTTGAGTCAATTGCATCTTCCATTCTGCACAGCGTCCCATACTGTACACAAAGATTGCGATAGGGAACTGAACACTATGGGAATTTAAAATTTCTTAACACTATCAGGGTATTAAGTACACCTAAGACTGATTTCAATAAAAAGTTATTTTTTGCGTTTCTCCATTAATTACAACGATTTTAAGAATCCCATGACGTCAGTTGCGCTTCCGTAAGCATCAAGCGTTAAACACGTGCCGCCTGGGAAGGATAGCGCATCATGCAATACGCAGTCTACATCATAAAGATTTTTTTTAAAGATATTGAGAGCTGAAATATTGCACTGCGGTTTTCTCCATCAGACATGTTTAGAAATGGGACCAAATATAATGTACCTACACCAAATTAAACCATACATCCCTTGCACTGTCCACCAGAAAATTTAATGAGCATCAAAAAATCTAAATGAAACCCAAATTATTATACATCAGAAAATAAGAACATCACCACTAAAATAACTATGCTGCGTATTGTTTTACCATTGCTTACATTTTAAATTCTATATGTCTATCAATTTTACTAAATGTTCACCAAATTTAGAACGCTCGAGTTACGCGTCCGTGCTGTATATAATAAATATTCGCGCTATCCATTTATATTTAGTGTTTCTCAAAAAAATTATTTGTGCGTCAAATAATTATTCCATTACTCCAAAAATGAAATATGCTCAGGCATCTCTCCTTGCCGCTTGCGCTTTCAGACAAGAGGCCCGCGAAAAAAGTTTTGTACAAGGTCAGTTCAGGGCCCTGTAATTTTTTTTTTAAAGCAGGATTAGAAATTACCACTAAAAGAAGTTTTACGTTTTACATAAGCAACCCAATTACAGCAAAGCATTTATATATTACGGAAATCAATATCTTTTTTTATGCAAACCACTTCTATTTTTACTCTTATTGTCCTTGCCCTAGCACATCTACATCTATAATTTTGCATAAAATTATTTACCATTTGCACAACATTTTATTGCTTGTGTATTTTTGATCATTAAATAGTATTTTTAACTGCTAAATAATATAAGACACTGTCGAAAATTAAATATTTGGGTATTATGTTAGAATTAAACGCGGAATAAAATTTGGTGAACATTTAGTATTTATGGTCAACAAAAGTTATTTTGGCAAACAAAATATATAAGAAGCCAGCATTATGTCAATATTTGGTTGTCGCTTTAAGATTATGTATTTTCTTAATTTTGGTGAGCATTTAGTATTTTTGGGAAATGAAAGTATTTTTTTGTATGAAAATATTGAGTAAATTTGGTAGACTGTTAAATACGACTCTTTAGAAATGTAGTTTAATTTTAAAAAAATAAAAAAATTATGGTTGTTTTCCAATCCACACAAGTTTGTCAGATTAATTATGGTACACCGGTATAGGCTATCCAAATGCAATCTTTCTTAAAGGCGACAGGAAACTAAGCTCGACTCGTGCCACTAAATACCCTATTAGTTCACACTAATATGGATACAAGAAAATCAAAAAACGTTAGGACTTGGCACTACAATATGGCAACAAGATTTACCAACTTGCTTGTTGCATCGGACAGAAAAGTAGCGTATGCTGCTGCCACTTTTCTGGTCTAAACCGAAGGAATGGACTTGAGTTTCTGTCAGAATACTTAAATTCTCTGTAAAATGCCGGCAATGGAGAATAGTATACCCACTTTGAACTGCAGAAAAGAGTTTTCCTGATCAGGTCCGGATAATACCGCTAAGTATCAGAGGCAGTTCATGGAGCCGTGTAATTCTCCCCAACAAAGCGGCAGTTGCATTTTTCACATTCACTTTTAATTTGCAAAAGTGCATTACGCCACTTTTCCCGACCAAATGCAAGGACAGTTCCGCAATTGCGATATATTCCCGGCTATATTGTTGGAAAGTGCTGAAACAGTTTTACGTAATTGCATTCGCGGTCGACTTTTATGATGTGCAGTCGAATATTAAAACGGGACGATATTATCATCCGCGATTTCCGAATAGACGACGAACGAGAAAGGCGATTTAAATTTACCTCTTGTGCTTTTTTAACTTCTTAATTAGTTTCGTAAAGTTGGCTAAACTTTCAACTTGGCGAGAAGAGCATTTATGAGATCGGATCGTCGGCCAAGGAGGAGAGCTATTTCATTTTAGCGGATGGCGGTCTTTTTTCGTTTCTTCTCCAATATTTTAATTTTAATTACGGATTTTTGATTCACTGCACAATTAAGCGAATTGATGTCACCGAACCGGGACACAAGACTGCAATTTGCGACCGCTTCACTTTATTAATTTTTCTTAGTTGTAAAGCTCAAACAGCTGCTCCGCAACCGAGTGCAGTTTAGTTTTTGGCTCCCAAAGCTCTTAAAGTTTGCACTGCACACGAACCAGCTGTGTATACTTGGACTTCAGTCTAAACTTATAATGATGAATTTATGTAAGCTACCTGACATTGTTCAAGAACACTGTGAAAACTTTTCATTTCTCTTTTAATTTTTATATTATTACAAGCATATATTTAAAACAATGACGGTACCAAACAATGACAATATCACAATTTCCTTTAAGGGACTTATATCCTCCTTGTTCCATTAACAACTCTTATAGAAAGAACCGGTTCGTCAACCAAAACTTTATTTTGCACTTTACGATCCATGGTTAAACAAGAGTAGTTCGGATTTCATGGTCTATGATTTGAAAGAAATCCCTTTACACTCTGCAAATTACGTTCTTTTCTATTACAAATTATTTTGAATTTAACTTACAAGTAATATAGAGTGCTTTGTAAGTACCTGCCGCAAATGAATGATTTCCAAAATTTTTGCAAACATACAATTTTAATCCACTACATCAAGCTTTCCGTTTTCATGTAAGTAGTGAAGATAGTCTGATATATTTTCTAACCTGACGTCCTCTTCATAAACTAATGCACAATTTTATATCACATGCTTCGCCCACTTTTTGCTAAACTTGCGTAACTGACCTTAGTAGCCCACCATTGTTTTCCTTCTTAGTATAAGATATACCTACCATCAAGTTAAAAATTAACGTGCCAACTTTGCTTTGTCTTTTTAAGCGTCATCAAATAGTTATGTGTTTCAATGATCAATGGGTCTTGAAATAACAAGTGCACAGAAATTTGTAAAAGCCAAAGAATACAAAAAGAGGAAATTTTACTGAAAACAAGTTAACAGTTTCAGATTTCAGCGCATATTGAGCATAGACTGCAGATGAATGAAAATCCAAAAAGCTCTATGTAGCGGCACTTTTTGAAGCACTTCACTGCCAAAGATCAAAAACCCCACATATTATCAAGGAAAATGAACAGAAACTGCCGGAGAAACTGCGATAAAGATTTGAAATAGTGCTGAAGCATGGATAAGAAATGAAGAAAAAAATGCCAAAGCTCTGGGTCTTCGACTCATCAGAAGTCGCAGTGTAGTTTTTAAGAACTTTTTGACAATAATTTAATGAATATAATATTGGGAGAATATTGGATTTTATGGCAAGTATTCAGGATCATAGTAAGTAGCTAAGCTAATAGAATTGAAACTTGTTCGTCCAGATCTTACCTAAAGCCACCTATTTTGAGAAAGAATCTTATAGAAACTGATGGACAAGTCATATACAGTCAGAAGTAGGTAAGAAAATAACATCTTACTTAAAATAACATTTTACTTAAAGATAAATTGTTTGCAGGCCTGTAACTAATGGAAAGACAGTTACAATACGCTTGATACTTTGTAAAAACTGAAATCTCAAAGATCTGCAGCACCATAAGTATAGCACAAGATTTCGGAAAATTTAACTTTCCTGTCCCCCATTTCAATATTTTGCCAAAAACTTGATTGAACCAAATGAAAAACGGCAAATCATTATTCTTAAACATTCAATGGTGGCCGAATGAACAAATCTCAAACTACAGTTCTAAATTTTCTGGTTCGAATCCATTCCCATCATTATTTTATCGTAATTTAATAAACTAAAAATATTTGTGACATTTTATTATATCGTTAAAAAATATACAGGGTGTTCTATTTCAAAAAAAATTGAGAAAATTCTATTCAAACAGTTCTAAATAGAAAAATTAAATTTAGCCACCCTGTATAATTTTTCAAAGGTACACTAAACCAATTTTGATAAAAATAAATTCAAAATATATACCAGATAAAAGTAGTTGTGTAGTTAGTTCTATGAAAGAGTTTGAATTTTGGCAAAGTTTAGAACAAAATTTATTGCAAATTGCTACCAGCTATAATCCGGCTTAAGACGTATCATCAGCAAAATATTATAACTACGCAGGAGGGCCTGAAGAAAAGGTTAAATACAAAAATAAGTTTGTAAATTGTAAGCTTGCTATTACAGACGGGGCTGCACAGTTATTAATTTAATATAAGTTTTCGATTTTGTAGTAAGAAATAAAGTAACGCTTTATGTTTATGTTTAGAGCTTTTGCGTGTTAGTGGCACAGAAGCAATAGAATTTTCTTCTGTCTTCTATGTCCTCCATGGTAACATCAATGCACAAGAGAAAATTCTATTAATGTACATAGGGCAAAGTCGGTTTTCGTTACTTTAGAATTTTTAAATCAAAACAAAAATTTATAACCATTCTAACAGAACTGAAGCGACAAGGCGGTGTAGATCTGATTTCAAAAAAAAATTGAAAAGATCCTCCACTTGGCTTATCTTTATGTAGCGAAGAAATAAAACTTACAAAGCTTAAGGTTTATCAGCGTGCTTTTAAAAGTAGCTATACCTACATACATAAAGAAAAGTATGGTGCAAATATTACGTTTTGTTTAAGAATTGCTCCCAACACAAGAGCAGTCAAGATTTATGAGTAGAACTTCGGAAGTCGATAGAATTATACTTTAAAAATTTGGTATAAGTTTTTTTATTAATTTTATACCGATGAGGTACTAAATAAATGTTATCAAATTGTTAACTATGCAGTTTTTAATTAGAGTTCCCAAACTTAGTGTTATTAAATGATACACTCTACCCTTCTGGCCTTGGAGAACACTCATAAATATAGCGTAATCGCAAAATCCATATCCAGAAGAATAATTCAATTTCATAATTGAAAATATTTTTTCGTAATAAACCCCACTAAAGAACAGAGAATAAAGATTTGAAGAAATCGCGATCAAGAATCACGTTCTTGGCTCAGACCTAGTTCGGTCCTGACTTGTCCAGTCCAGAGCAGTAGCTACTCCTCCTTTATGCGGTTAGTTGGTGGTCTAAATTTAAAACCTTCGTATGGACGTCAGCCATTTTTTGTCTATCCGTAATAAAGCTCTATTAATAATATTTACAACAAGCAAAACTGGTGGATTACAGTTAGGGGCAATTACGTATCAGTAAGGAATAGTTGTGTGACCGGTAAAATATTTACATTGGGCAAATACGAACCTGCTACGATAAAAAATTGGCAGAACATGCCATCTTCTATTTTCGGCTCGGACAGATGGACGCTTAGGATGATCGTTCAAAATTATTATTAATCACGAGAGGTAACAGGACAGTTGTGGTCTCTGGAGACTTCTCCAAGGCAAACTTCCTCGTTTTCCACCGCGATAAAATTATGTGAGGCAGCGCTCTTAACTTCTTTTGTTAAAACCTGGTGGCAAAGTAAAGACTACTCGGGAAAAAAAACGTGAACTACTTTCCGACCAAAATTGCTGTCGCACGTTCCAAATTCGCGTTTGCTCCTGCCCAAAGCAAATAGACCAAAATAATAGAAACCAGCAGCGAGTTGTGACAATGCCAATAGAAAGTTTTAATTGCGCAAACCGATTCTTTGCCGAGTGCTAATCAAGCGAGCGATGCGTGAAAGGCCGGTCGGAAAAATCAAGGGACGCGCTAGCGAAAGGGTCGCTTTGCATTTATTCCGTTATCCTTTCGGTTCGAAGGACAGGCGATCCATTAAAGAAGCGCGAGCGCCCCCTGCTGAAATGCAGACTCCGGATCAAACGGTGCGGTTTTACGGAACAAACTGTATCTCACCACACCAGAGCATCCCGGGTCGGTGGAATATTTCGTCGAAATGAAACCGCAATGATGGCGGAATTTTATGTAAAACCTTTCGGAACGTTTTGTGGCTATGACAAAGTGCCAATTTAGCCTTACGGCTCTACTAAACCGTCTTAATGTTATTAGAAAGCTCGAACCCGACACGGAATCGGTCGGAATAATCGCGTCGGAGGCGTCGCTTTAATTATACGAATTGACGACGGAAACGTGGAAATTTCGGTGCGCTAAATAAAACATCGGTTCAGATAGGTCAGGAGCTTACGCGGCAGTGATTAGCGAGTGAGACATCTGCATTCCGCCAGCGCCACTATATTATACAAGTTTATCGGTATACAAAGATAACGCAGGGTCGCCACCAAGTCTACAGCCGGAATAGCAATCACCTTCGTCACTCGAAAAAGCGGAAAGCAACTTAATTAGTCAATTAAGGCAAACGTCTCCGCTATCACATGCGTTTTTTTCACTGTGTGCATTTTGACGTGCAGAGATCAGTTGTTTCATTTTAGATCACTGCATAAAAGGAAATGGAATGAGTCAAGTGCAAGTAAATAACCCAGTTAATTTAATGGAATGACGCCGCACGCATGCATTGAGTACGCAGCTGGTCCACAGTGGTACGCTCCGCCTTAATCCGATATCGTATTAACCAGACTACTGTTTCACACGTTGTTACTTCATACTGAATAAAACGTGTTAATACAGGTCTGGTTTTCGCGCACCAGTATGATAACTCAAGACAATATTCATAATGTTTGACGCGAGATCATTTCTAGTATTCTGCAGAGTAATTGCACTACATCATCTCGAGCAGCCGTAAAGTGAGGCAGATGGGTATAACCCATTTTATGCCTGTCGAACAGAGAACGACAATGAGCACCAAATTTGTATTTTTAAATTTGCAAAAAAAACAGGCATATTTTTAATAATATAATTGAGGTTTTGTTTAGAATATTCGATAACGAATGGCGCATGATGAGGTTTACAGCAAACTGAAGTCAAATTGGGCTATTTATTTAAGGGTCGTATTTAACAGTCTACCAAATTTACCCAATATTTTCATACAAAAAAATACTTTTATTTCCCAAAAATACTAAATGCTCACCAAAATATTGACATAATGCTGGCCTCTCATATATTTTGTTCGCCAAAATAACTTTTGTTGACCATAAATACTAAATGTTCACCAAATTTTATTCCGGATTTAATTCTAACATAATACCCAGATATTTAATTTTCGACAGTGTCTTATATTATTTAGAAGTTAAAAATACTATTTGTTGATCAAAAATACACAAGCAATGAAATGTTGTGCAAATGGTAAATAATTTTATGCAAAATTATAGATGTAGATGTGCTAGGGCAAGGAAAATAAGAGTAAAAATAGAAGTGGTTTGCACAAAAAAAGATATTGATTTCCGTAATATATAAATGCTTTGCTGTAATTGGCTTGCATTATGTAAAACGTAAAACTTCTTTTAGTGGTAATTTCTAATCGTGCTTTTAAAAAAAAATTACAGGGCCCTGAACTGACCTTGTACAAAAAATTTTTCGCAGGCCTCTTGTCTGGAAGCGCAAGCGGCAAGGAGAGATGCGCGAGCATATTTCATTTTTGGAGTAATAGAATAATTATTTGACGCAAATAGTTTTTTTGAGAAACACTAAATATAAATGGATAGCGCGAATATTTATTATGTACAGCATGGACGCGTAACTTGAGCGTTCTAAATTTAGTGAACATTTAGTAAAATTGATAGACATATAGAATTTAAAATGTAAGCAATGGTAAAACAATACGCAGCATAGTTATTTTAGTGGTGATGTTCTCATTTTTTGACGTATAATAATTTGGGTTTTATTTAGATTTTTTGATGCTCATTAAATTTTCTGGTGGACAGTGCAAGCGATGTATAGTTTAATTTGGTGTACCTATTTTATATGTGTTCTCTTTATTTAATGTTAAAGTAAACATTTGTATTTTGTTCATATTAACGTGCATGTTCACTTTTTTTTAAAGTATCTAGCACTGGAGTCTCTATCGTTGATCAGATCTTAAAAACAAAAGTCAGATATTCTTTACTTGTACGGAGCTTTCTTGGAAATACGAAATGCATTTTCTCTCTTTTCAATACGTGCCTCTGTTAATACAAACCATCACGTTAATGAATTTTGCTGACGTTCTACTCTACAATCACAAATGATACAGCGGTAACGTTCCTCTTAAGTAGTTTTATTATTAGATATTAAATTTTATCATTTGTCTTAAACTTTTTATTGCCAAAAGAACATTTCACGTATCGATGAACACTTTCTCGTACCATGTTCCTATAACGTCACATAGCGACTGTCAATAAATTTTACAAAAAGCCGTCAACATAAATTGCATTTCGTTTTTAGGACGCTGGACCTACATGCTTTTTTAATTAAAGCGGCACCTGAAACACGTAGCGCAAGTTTCGAATCTCCGCTTGACGTCGACAACAAAACCTCCGCCGTTCCGTTCTGTTTGCCCTGACGATTCGGCATCAATTAAGGGCATTATTGCTCTTTGACGTTTGCTCCCACCTGCGACTCCGGTCAAACGACGCGATAATTGCAAATCGGCGCCTGAACGATGGAAATCGCCGGCAAATTATATCGGAACGGTTGTCAGTCCGGCAGTCCGGCAATCCGGCAGTCTGTTCTGGTAATGTGCCGGGTATTACGTCATTTCCCGGTTAAGGGATGATGTAGTTGGCGTGCTAGTCACGTCGGAAAATCGGTCATCCTGGATGACTCCTGTCAGAACAAACAGCTGGGATGCGCCCGTTCTCTTCATTTCCGCACAAGTGGAATGTAATTGTCATGAATGGCACACGGTGATCCGCGGTTTTTTATTTTTTTCCGTCATTTTTCCTTAACCTGATTAGTTACGACGACGGTGGCCAATTGGGTTTTCGTGACGCCACCAAAACCGCCGAGGAAGCTAACCTTTAAAAAAACAACAAAAGACTCCAAATAGCTGCTGTAAAAAGAATCGGCATGTCGCGGTAGGTGAAGGAAGTTATCTTTAGAGCGCTAAATAAAAGTATCTAGGAGAGACGTCATTAGCGTGTCTGCATTATAGAGGTTCCATTCTTATGCATCAGACGGATTATGTCTAAACGATAAGACTGCAGATAACGTCTAATTCATTGACTACGCCACTGGGAGTAAAAAACTGGCGAAGAAACCGGCTCCCGCAATTCAACACGAAAAGAGTTTTGCTTTTTGCAACATGTTCGATAAACTTCTCTTCTTAACAGAACATCACCAGAAGACTAGCCAATCAAATCTCCTAAACCACTATAATTACAAAATTTTGCAGGTAACTATTCGACCATTATTACGAATAATATAGAATCTACCACAACCCGTTGTTGATTAAACTTAAGAAATGGATCAACTTCTATGACAATCAAAATTAAGTTAAAAGAAGAAAATAAAAGTTTTTTCACATCCATTAATTCTATGAAAAAAGTAAATCTATCTTCATATGCTATTATAGTTGCATGTAATACTGATATTTGTTAGAGAATTACCGTATACAATGAGTACGCCACTGACTTTGGATTTGATTCATTGATGATGATTCGCTGATCTAACTCTTATTACATACACATACCGAGTTGCATTTTTGCAAGAATGGCGTTAGAATCTGCTGAATTCTCTTTCATATTAAGAATGATTTTCTTGACTTTGCATTTTATTCTTTGTCCAGACTGGTCGTCATCTGGCTGACCATTGAGTTGGATATTTGTTATGAGTTGGCCAAGTTCGTCAAATTTAATATTGTTTACGAACAAATTTTTCTTATACTCTCTTTACCTAATTTCTCTTATTTTTGTAGACATGTAGACATGATTATACTTTTCACACAATTTTTTTTTGAACTCGTAATATTTTTATATCAGTACAGTAGTCTCGGAGTAACAAAGCCGTTCATCAATTAATTTACTACATCCAGACTCTACTGCAATGCCTTTTTTTTATCTAAACAAGATTCTTCATAACTTTTTTTGGTCATCTGCTCTCATCTCTTGATTCTTATGTTCTTTCTCCAAACTTTGCTTATCATAATTTTATTTTTCAAATTAGGGTCGAAGTGATTCTTTAACTTGATCTTGACTTGCTTTTCAACTTACCAAAATTTTGATCTCTTAAACCTGAACGAGTTAATCAGATTTTTAACTAGCTTTCGGGCTGGAGAGTTTAAACATTACCTCATGGCATTTAGAAAATATGCTTTTTCAACGTCTTATAAACGAAAGGTTCTAGAAAAAAAAAAACGGTTTTATGATGTATGGAGGAAAGCTGCAATAAGAATATACGCACAAACTTGAAGCACACCGAGCAAATTTAAAATAAATTAAGAACAAGAATTACAACTACATATTTGTCTCTGAAAACAGACGACGCCACTGAACTGAACGAAATGCAATCTGCTTATGTAGAAACGACGTGCGGTCAGGGCGTAGTCCCATTTTACTACCCTATTATTAAAGATCGTATGTCTCAGCTTGATAAAACATCGTGACAACCCAAACATTTTATTTGTGTTGGCTTCATCAGCATCGCATTATACACTGATATCGAAACTTGTGACTCGTACGTAAAGATCCGTTGCTCCAGCTATGGTACTAAACCATAAAATAAATAAGTTTCAAAAACTAACGTCCACGTTCATAACTCTATCAAAATTACAAAGTGAATTTGAATGACGAAAGTCTAGGACTGGATATGCAAAATCTACATGAATCAGTACGATACCTAATATACAACCATAAAGTCTACTTTTCATAAAATTGAAACTAGTTGGCACCTAATATAACATCTTGTATTTTGGTGAGAGTGGTTTGTGATTACAAAAATATGGCATGTATAATTTACATCGAACACCATCGTTAGTGGTAAAGATAGGTACCATAAACTTTAAAGACATCCATTATCATACATTTGTTTTAGACATCATGCAAACGCATACTCAATTGATATCAAAGAACAAGACTTGAAGAATCGGTGTTAAAATTTTGAGTTTTCCTCTTATTTTAGTATACTAGCGTACAAATATCTGCACCTGTCAATTTCTTCATGGTCACTTGCTTTGTTTTTATAGACATTTAAAAGGCATATAGTAGTAAAACCAAACAGTGTTTTGGCTCTAATCTGACCATGAAATGTGGTCGCTATGCGTGATAAATAAATAAATACATTTATGTTGCAACGGCGAGTCGTAACCAAATCAACCAGTGATTTTAAGGTTTTAATCAATATCTACATAACACAAAAGTAAATAAATTACTATTGGTAACTCTAACTGTAACCATAATTTATTGAAAAGTAAATAGAAAAATAAAATATGCACTAAAACTAATTTCCGGTTGCACAACTCTAATGTGCTGAAGTACTAATCAGTCGTGTATTACCTTTGACGGTCGTACCACGTTGCTCCTTCCCAAATCCTTACAGAGAATAGATCAATAACCCGGTTATCATTTTTCAAAATATTAATGAATGACACCATTGTGGCCCCCCGTGCGTATCTTTTTCAGTTGTCAATCAGAAACGTACGTTTGCTAGCTATTGTTAAGTAGACATAATTTAAAACTTCTTGCGAAAGTTATGAATACAGTTTAATGAAAAAATATTATTTGAGGAGAACGAGAAATTTTAATTGTTACCCTTCCAAAAGGTTTAACGCAAACAAAACGTAAAAAATTGAATAACAAACAACCATTTTATAGCTTGTTTCTTTCATCTTGTATAATAATGGTTCGAATCAAACGTTTACCCCATTAATGGCGCTACCCTTTTCGTGAAAGCGCCTTTACCCCAATATACCGTCACACCTATTGGGTTACAGGCCCGGCTTATTATTTATGTAGCAACAAAATTGCCCCTTACTATTTCGTTCAATTAAGCCCCGAGGAAAAGGTGACGGTTTATCTTGTACAAAACGTTTTATCTTAATCTCGAGATCGCTAATTTTGTCGTTTCCAGACCTTCTCCCCTTTATTTTAATTAACTAATACGTTTCTTTCTCATTTTCGCGGAAAGTTGAAAACGGAACGGAACAGTGCCGGAGTGCTATTAATATTTCAGGTTACCCAGAGGCAAATGCAGCCCCCATTATTCGACTTCCTTGTGCAACCAGCCTAATCAAAATTTAACCATTTTTAACCGTCTAAGTACCTCTTCAAGTATTGACGACAGCGAATTTCCAGTTCTCGATTCATCAACAATTCAACGGCCAGAGCTCTCGAGAAATTAACCTATAGACCTAATCTGCAACGAAACCAAGCAGCCGCCCTTTTACTGAAGGCAGGGCAAAGCATTAAATCGCTTCCGGAACTTCTAGTCCTGACAAATTAAAAAATTTATTTTAAAAACAATAATTAGAGAGTTATGCCGTCAGACTTTAAAATTATCAGTTTTTAAGCCCGAAGCCGTATTTGACGAGGCGTGTCATTCTTTATTTCATCCATAGTGTTTTGAAGTAAATAGCCACAAATGACCGTGTAAATCAGCAAATGTTGAAAAATATTTTATACCATCGACCTGAGGTGGTGCAAATTTTTGAGTCAAGGTCGATTGGCCGATTTATCGAGGATTGGCTGAATTATCATTGTCGCATCTTTTAACATAAAATTGGACCATAAGCCGTACAAGACTCAGTTATCTGAACATCATAAGAGTGAAAGATCATCTGCAATACAAGAGATAGTGATCACAAAGATGACTCCTCGACGTTCGATAGCAATAAGAAGCGAGCATTCTTCAAAGGAATAACTACAACTTTTGAAGAGATGCTTAACCAAAGCTTCCAATAATCATATAACCACATTACGTAGACTTGGAGGTATGATTCAGGTACAACAGAGACAGCATTTTTAAACCAAAACCAATAGAAAATGTATTTCTTTCAGCCTCACTATCGTAAAAATTTGGTTTCGTTCTTATCTACAATCACTCATGCCTAAATGTTATTTGGTCCTACTCAGTAACGATCACTTCCACTAAGTATTTCGAAATCTTGTAATGGATGACATTCAGCTAATTACCATAAACGGAAGGGAAATTGTAAGGAGCACGTGAAGCAGGAAATATCGTGCGAACTCTCCTGCTGTGCTGTGCTGCAGTTCCAGATAATCATCATCGAAGTCTCTCGTCCGATCACTCGTGATCCCTCCCGTAACCGTTTTGTCCGTCACGGATGGCAACCGTAAAAAAAGACTACCGTCAGCACAATATGGAAACTCATGGAAGACGATCTAGGCGGAGATAGAAAACTATTATAAAACACGGATTGACGTCGCCTAGTAGTCGAGTTGCATGTTTGTAATTGCAACGACCACAAAATGCAGGAAGAGTCGCGGCCCGAGGAATAAGAAAACGCATGAACGACCGTGAACAAAGTGTAGAATAAGTGCACGGACCTTCGTGCTACTGGCGACCTCTCCACCGGAAATGCACGGTTCCTCGTGTCTGATTTTTGAGGAAATTCGAGCCAGAAGCTCCATCTAGCACGCAGCACTCGAGGTATTGACATTTACAAATGCGTAGTCATATTTCACCTACTACTATCGATCATATTTAATATTTGGGATTCAAAGAGAATAACCAAGTTGAATTTTTGCAACTTTGACCGCAAGGTTTTTTCATGGAAATCCAAAATTTAACATTCAACATTAGCCCCGTTTCAAAGGAATTTAAAGAATCGTCAGTAATTATTAAGGTCAGGTAGCGACATATTAACCACCTTGACTTGGAGAATTGGTGAATAGTTTCGGGAATTAAGTGTTTGAGTAATTGGAGGCTGAGGTCCAAATCTGGCTCTTGGAGCGCTACTGTGTTGCTGTTGCAACGGCACGTTGTGCTTTGTGGCTCGTTTCTCCGATGTTAACAGTATGTTAATTGGATTTTATCGTCGTTTGTTCCTGAATTTCAATAATAATTATTCCTAACCGGGCCGGTTATAAGCAGTAGGTTACGTTACCCGGAGCCCCAGTATAAGTAAGTGTATGTAAATAACTGATGAACGCCGGCACTAACCGAGCACCATTGTGTAATCTTGAATACAATTAAACGAATTGAAGGTCACCGAGTCCGCTCGATTCAAGATCAATAATTTATTTAGCCATTAACGCTCAAAACAAATTTGTTCTTGTGCGATCCGAATCCGACGCCGGACGGACGTGTAAACGGAGCGAACGGATTTGTCCAAATTTACTCTTGCACTTGTAACTTTCGGACAAATATTGGACTTGTCGCATGTACAAATATTTATAGATTTAAATTATTTCGGCGACGAGAAAAGAGAGGAAGGACGGGATTCTCGAAATGCCTCCAAGGTTCGGATCCGTAAAGCGGAGGGATAATTAGGAGAGAAATGTGCGATTGAATCCGAGAGTTTATAAGATTCTTTTATGAAACTTGTAGCGAAAGGAAAATCGAGTCATTCAATAAGAAGGAATCGGTCGGGGTGGAATTTTTATTTATTAACGCCATCAACTACAAAGCGCATCTGAAACGTGCGGGATTTCCATTAAAAGATGGAAAGTTCCCCTCTGAACTTGAAGTGTGCATTTGGGTTTTAATAATATTACTTAAATAAAAGAATGCGATACAAAAGTCGCTTATTGAGGAAGTTCAGGTGAACGGAAAAAGCGCGGAGATGACGGTTTTTGGTCCCGCCGTATTTTAAACATAATAAGACCGGATTTGAAATAAAGTGGCAATTTATAAGTCTTTGGCTAGAGCTTCGCGCACGTCCAGAACTTGGATTGTTTTTGTTACTGTTACCGTTAAATCTTTAAACAAATCATTCACTTTGTTAACTGTTCATCGAGATAACATTATAAATAGCGATGAAACGTTAGAAGAACAGGTGCATAACGTCAAAATAAGTACTTATATTTTAGTGTTAAGGCTGGCGGAAAAAGTTGAGTAGGTCAGTTTCCGCCCAGATTTTAAATTAGTTATATCACCAAAAATATACAAAATTAGCGTCACAATGTCACATGGACGGCAGCCTAACAAACATTTGAAACCGAAAACAAAATTTTATAGCCCATTAACCCCTAAATCGGGCGCTTTAGCAACATTTTCAAGTTTGGTAAACTCCTGGGAATTCCATCACAACATACAAACTATTGCAGGTAACCAATTTCCAAGAATAGAAACTTGTTGCCAAATAAATTGCAAATAATTTAACGGCGGCCAAATATAAATAATCGCTTTATTTTAGACGTGCGATCAAACGCAATTTGATCAATTTGCGTTTAATCGCACGTTGATCACTATAAGTATCCAATTGGAAAAGTGACCTAGAAGCGAAAGACTCGCTGGGCAACAGGTGAAAATTTCGCCAAATGTAACTGAAATTACTTTTATTTTTAGAGAATTATTCTAGGACCCTTTGTATTAGGCACAAACTTTTGTTACGCATGTCGCTGTGATGTTTCCCTAGAAAGATATTGTCGAGCGTTATGGTACTGGTGATCCTCGACCGCTGGTGCCAGGTCATCCCTATGACCAAATTTATGGCAAAATTATATATGTAGTCCGCTTACACTAATTTACTTTCCTGAAGGATACTATAATAGGTAGGTAAAGTTAAAATTTTTATTGCCTACCTTAAAAACCAAACGTTTAAAAATTAAAAAAATAATAATAAAAAATATTATGTATTTAAATTGGTGAAAACTAGACAATGGATAAGGATAGATAACTTCTCAATTATATTAATTTATGTAATATGTATACGTAGTGCAAATTTCTAATATAGGAACGGATTTATAAGAAATAAAATGTTTCTTCGGGGATGCCCAAAAAATAGTTTGCTAAATCTGTTATAAAATTGGCAAATGTTAGCAGGCACAAGTAATAACATAAATAGCCTTTATACTTGGCTGAGGCACTATTTTAACAGCTGAAATACGTGTGACACCCAGCAGTTCATAATTATGCATATCATTAATATCCCGATTCTTTTAAATCTCTTCAACTATTACTCAAAATTTCTCCTCGTTTTCTTGATGAGAAATATTCTTGTACAAAGTAATTTATTAACTCTCTTTACGAATTTTGGCAACAAAAAGATTTAATTTCATCTATAAACGTGATGTTGCAAGATAAGTGGTAGATATCAACATGACGAGAGTCCGCCAAGTAAAGCAATGGCTACATACTTATTTCCCAAATAAATGGATTGGCAAAATAGGTCTTATACCATGGTCACAAAATCACCCAACTTAAATAATTTTTAGTTATAGGATCACTTCAAGTAGAGTAGTAGGTATAGAGAATCGTAATTAATTATTGCAGAGAATTGAAGATGCTGAAACTCATCAGAAATAATATGAATTTATTACCCGTGCATAAGAGTTTAGTTTGTCGTTGCTAGTTTAACACATTTACTGCAGTCTAAATTTTACTTTCTGTTTATTACAATAAATGTTTATGATTTCAAAGAAATAATTATTATTCTTAACAAAAAAAGACAAGACCTACTTTTTACATGAACATTTCTTGATAAAATTAGAAAACTACTTTTCATTGCTAAAGTTTGTAAAAACACTAATAAATCAATCTGTATAAGGTAGGTATCGCTTTCAGTTTTCTTTGAGATGAAATATGAACTTTTAAAGAATCATAGCAAAAGCTATAATCATAAAATATAAATAAGGACGATGAAAACAGAAATATTTTTCTTTCTATTCGAATTTTAAATATCTTCAATAGAAATCTGGTTCAAATTCCAACCCAATCATTAATTATTATAAGATTATAGCACTGACAGAAGAAGACGAGACGAAGAGGCAAATACTAATAAAAACGAAAAACGTCATTATTCAATGACTAATGGCATTACAATAATACGTTGTTGTAGGTTCTAGTGGTGTGAGCAAAGCCTAAGATTATTGTGTCACTTCCATTACTAACCATACTCTAATTGAATTTACTTGCGAGTTAAGCTTGTAAATACATACTAGATCTTACGTCATTTGTGTTAAAATATTTTATAAAAACATTTCCCTAAAACAAGTTGTAATCTTCACTCTCTTTACTTTACAAATTTTATTTTTATATTAATTAATTTAATACAGTTTTATTTAACAAAATCAAGTTAAATTAGATAATTTTAAATATTGCAATACAACTTTAAGTTTTATTTCAGTGATTGAAGTAAATGTTAACGAACCTATATCTTTCTATATTAATTCGTAAAATGTTTCAAAACTACGATCATAATATGATCATGAAAAAAATTTGCAATCTAAAGCAAAATACATATACCTACATATAAAAAACGTCACTACTAAATAAATATGGTAGAAAAATAAAACTGGCAACATAAACTCCACCCACATCAAAAAAGTTACCAAAGTAAAGAAGAAGATTAGTAACAACGAAACGTAACCAAAAAAAAAAAAAAATTACCAATTCATTGTAATTAGAATAATGAAGAGAAAATTTTAAAAATTACGCAGTAGGTAAAGAGAAAAAATAAATAAATTTTGTTTAATGCCCCGGCTGCATGTGAACCATTTTCGTGTGACGATGAGTTTCGGTATGAAGCCCCATTTCTTTACATGAAGCATCTGAGGCCACATGTAATTTTAAATTGTAGACCCCTTTAAACATTCAGCAGCGTGCGAATTAACTCTCTAGAGACTGACATTCTTGCCGTTAAAAAATGTGCCACTAAAAACGTCTGAGAACACGCTTATTAAATGTAACTAATTCAAAAATATAAATGAGAAGAGATTGGAATTTAAAAAAGTAGATGGGTAGGTACTTAGTACTTGTGTCAGAAATTTCAAGAGTGGGTGAGGGGTTTCTTCGACGACCTAATTCTTTTACTTTACTTTCTATTTCTTTCGATATCAACTTCCATTAGGAAGAACATACAAATGATAGGTAGAACATCAAGTTTTTAGTCGGTGATGGTTCAGATCTAACTGATGATGCAGAATTAATAAAACTTGAAGATGAAGGGAGAGTGAAGATTTGTTTGATCGTCAGCACTGTAATTTCTTAATATTAGACGCCAAAAATTTTGCAGATTCTATCTGCCGTGGTTCTGAAGAAAACCAGTGCCATCAGTTAATGCGTACTAAACCTGAACCAACAAGATAGTTATCGAACAGGAATGACTAACAAGAAAAATATTAAAAACTAGTACCCATCCTAACATCACGCCTTTATTAATTCAATTAATCAAAATCAAAGAAAAATTAATTTTATACTGTTAAATAAAATTGAAATTTGAGTGAGAAGTTCGTAGATAGTAGCAAAATATAGAAAAATAAAATTGTTGCATGATCACCGTTAGTTTCCCGGCTCGATTTCTCGCTTTGTTGATTCAATGTTTAATGCATAACTTGTAAAAACTATTTATTTTAACGGCCGAGAGAATTATGAAGTAAAGAATTTCCTAGCGTTACACAAGCAACGTGATTCCTATTTGTACAGTAAATTAGTCGCATATGATAATTGTCCAGAATAGTTAGCAAAATAGAATTTCTCGTCACACACGTAAACTCCGATGTATTACCCATGCAGAGAACCGAAACGGCCACGTGTTGTCATCGTTGCATCGCGACACACATGTGTGCAACATCAGTCTTAATGCACCAAGTTCATCTTTGCATTCTTTCCCCGGTGCAAGATTGAATGCACTCTAGAGATAAAATGCGAGAACCATCAAATGTTGAAGATGACGACTTATGTAATAAATTTCAAACCGCACGTCGGTCGAGGCAAAATTACTGTTTTAAACATATACAAAACCTAATTGTTTGCTTTGTCGGTTTGTTATTCCAATGGCGTTTTTATCGTTTGTTGTTGAGTCGTTAAGCAACTATTCTTGTCGTTTACGCGGAGAGGTGTCCAGGATCGATTCGCGTTTGCCGCCCCTAAGCATCAAAACTGGAACGTTCCCTCTCGCTGCTTGCGGTTAATAAGCCAATTAACAGGTGTCTTCACACCTTTACCACGTTTACAAGTGTGAATAGATAATTAAAGGACAGTTAAGCAGCGTTGCCGAAACAAAGCTGCGATTTGCATTTTAAACGCAACTGTCTTAGTTCATTAATTTTTACGCAGCAGCACTCGGGTTTGTCCGAAGGAAGTGCAAGCAATTTGCGGAAATTTGAATTAAAACAGTTCACAATTACTATACCCATCACACAAAGTCCAGAAATTAAGAAATAAATTATTGTAATTAAATTTTTAAACCAACGGTCCTAAAAAAACATGACAGTCATGTTCGACCAAGTGCCGGTACTCATCCGTAACATCCCCTACCAGGTGATATTAAGTGTACAATTTTATTTATTATTGTAATAAAGTATGTACCTAGTACAGAAGAAAATTCAATTTTTTCGAAATTCTTTCTTAAATGTCTGATGATGATTTGGAATGCTAGAAAGATTGTCACTGTTACAGCGTAGATACCATAATTTAATTTCCATTCTCTATAACACTTTTTGACGGTCAAGAAGAAACTCTTGGGTCCATTTTAAAAACAACTAATATTTATTAACATTACTGAGATTAGTGAAGATGTATGAAATTATATCTTCCTTCTTCTTCTGGTCGTCAAGTCGGCCGACAATTTTCTTAATTCGGCCCTACTTCGATTTTTCCCAACTGTCATGCAACAATTGAGCACTAATAACCATTAATAAGTCCAATTATTAACCGATAAGTCATCAAAGACTCCCATAATAAAACCCGTCCGCGATCTCGGTCTAATCGCAACGCGATTGATGCGTAATTAAATTTAATTAATTCGATAATGGCGCGCATGGAAATTCACAATAGAATCATATAACAGAGAGATAATTATCGCCGGGATAGCCTTAACAACTCTGCAATCTGCAAGCGCCCGCCCGATTATTCATCATCAGTTAATAAAACAATTCAGTACTACAAAACCGCAATTTTGTTTAATTATGGCGGCTTTACCGAAATATTGACAACTAACGCTTCCATCAATAGGTTTATATGCAACACTTTTTGATATCGCATGGGATAAAACCAATAACAGCGCAACGACTGAACTAAATCATGTAGAAGTGGGCCTTAATTAGAATCCAACATGCTAAACCGACATCAACTCTTTTCGTGCGAAAAATATTGGAACGAAAATGTTTTAACCTAATTTCGACCTCATCATTGATAATTAGATGGTTATCTGTAGGAGACAACGCGTCATCGTTTCGGTCTGTGTCTGAAGACTACAGAAGTCGATCAATTAAAACGGGCACGTGGTCAAGTGAGGTTAAGTAGTGATATGGAAGTATTTCCAATCAATATCGTACGATTATTTATGAGTTTTTAATTAGAAGGAGATGACTGGACTTGGCGCACCTGGAGTCTCTAAGTATCGTACTTTGCAGTTGTTTTATTCAAGGATTGCAATGATTGCCGGTGTTGGGTAATAAAGCTAGTATTAAGCATAAGTTTTAATCAATGTCAGGTTTAATAAATGACTATTATTTTATTGCCGACAATCTTCTTTGTTTGTTGTTTCTGCGAATTCATTGCAATGAAGGTATTTGCTATTACGGATACATCAGCTGATAAGTAATTCAATTATTTAATATGCACCTAATCTATTTTGCATTAGTTTGGAAGTCCTCTTAAAAAATCATTAGGTATATCTACTGCTTCTATTTATTATTAACCTTTTCTTTCAAATTACAAAAATTTGCACATGCAAATGTATAATTGGATTTAGCAGATGCTTGGCAAACAGTAGTGTTCGGATCTGTTTCAGACAAATTCTGGACCAAATTACAATTTTTCATCATGTTAAGAACGGGGTTTACGCAATGTTGATGCGTTCTTTGTTCCACACAAGGGGCGCCATAGATACAACAATATTCTGCCTTAGAGGAAGTCTCAAAAACCACATTAAATTTTTACTTTAAAGACAATGATATTGGGGTGACTCTAATGTATTCTTGAAAGTAAACAATTCTAAAATGGTTTCGGAATAAAATCGAGTTACAATCTAGGCAATAAATTTCGAGTAATGCAAAAAAAACTGTTTTTAAAAATATTTGACCAATTGACTTGATATTACTTTTACAATCAATAGGTACTCAGTGAACAGACTGCAAAGAATGGAAAAACCCCATAAAATTCGGCTTGGTTTGATTCTGAATTGTCTTGCTTATAACAGCTCGTGTGTCGGACAGAGAAAGTAGCATTACATAAACGCCAGTCACATGTTATTAAATTTTTGTTTCATTTATTGATGGTAACCCACGCGTTAGTTTTATCAAGAACATGTTTCGATTGTTGTTAAACAAAAATTGTTTTTAAACAAAAATTGTTATTAATTTAATAATAGGTTCATTTGATAATAAATGTTCAATATGACCATCAGCGTCGCTCCTGCGAAAATAAAGTCGGTGGAAGAAATTCAGAATGTCTTCAATGATCAAAATTCTATCTCACAATTAATTGTTCAAGGTCGGCGATTAGAACTACATAATGTATATGTCGTACTCACTTAGTGAAATTGACCATTTCATGAAAAGGATGTGCACTTCATGAAAAGCATGAGGGCAAGGAAAATTCTTTTCATGAAGTAGATATCCTTTTCATGAAGTGGACATTCTTTTCATGAAATGCACAATTTCACTAAGTGAGCACGACATATACATATGTTTTAGTTTTTAGTCACAATCATTAAGGTCCAGGAAACGCGGTGGTCTATGAATAGGAGCATTTTGATTTCTGCCAATATATTTTCCTGGGCATTAATGTAAACCAAAGTCGCTTAACCACCACATTTAACCAACTTATTACGACAGATCATTTTAATATTTAATATTAGAGAAATGGATCTGTTAAATTTCAGAAGTTTTCTTTTATGGTCCTACTTTTTAGCCAAATTTCTGCTCTTTAAATTTTTGTTTGAGGAATATTAAGAGCGACAGTGTTGAAACAAAATATAATAAATTGTTGGCGACAAAACTATTGCTGAATAAGATTTAAAAAAATACAATTCTAAATCGATGAGATATACAATAAACATTACAGTCAGTTTCAAAAGTAATGTCCATCTCACACTTTTAAAATTTAAATTTCTTCTACAGATGATGTACTAGCTAAAAGAAACCCAATGCATCTATTCCATTATTTCATATGCTTAGCATAAATATGAATTTTAATGTCTATGTTCGTTTTGATAATTGTTTACAATGTCCACTTCTTGCTTTTTGCGATGTTTTTTTAGAAACCATTGTAAAACATTATTATAATGCCATTTTAAGCAATAAAATGTTGTGCAAATGATAAATAGTTTTATATAAAAATCTATAGATGTAGATGTGCTCAGGCAAGGAAAATAAGAGTAAAAATAAAAGTGGTTTACACAAAAAAAGATACTGATTTTTGTAATAGGTATATAAATGTTAAAGAATGCTTTGCTGTAATTGACTTTTTGAAAATCCAGAAGTGGGTAAAGTAAACAATGACCTTCGTTTTATGTGGAAAATAAATAAATAAAATAAACTAAATAAACAGGTGGAAATTACTTTTGAACTCAGGTGTACCTATGATGGCATTTAGCATATCTAATGATCATGACAATTTTGCGGTTATTCGACCGAATAGTGCAAACAACATGTCAAATGCCGAATAGTTGTAGAATATTAGTTGTCACTCAATTGCAGAAACGATCAATAACTAACTAAAATGTTGATGTAAGATTCCAGAACGAGCTATGGCTTCAGGAGGGTTTGAAAGGTAACAATACCAATGCAAGAAAGTGGCGAGTAGCTAAGATAATAAAAATGTTCGCAAAGCGTTAGCAAATTGTTAGCATTATCCCGACTTGAATGATTGACGTTAAAATAATACGAGTGTTTAAATCAATACGGCAATGAGCTTTCTGGCGGATGATGAACGCAATAATATATGTGACAGCAAGCAGCAAAAAGCGGCATCCTCAATCTTAAAGCGATAAAGTTAATCAATAGATTAATGAGCGGCTATCACTTTTATAGTGCTACTTCGATAAACATCTGTACATGTGTTTCTTCAACTTCCTAAATAACAAATTTTGCAATTTTAATTTATTGGAAGTAATTATGGCATTAAATCTTTCTAGATTTTTCTTTTCGCAGCTCGAGTGATAATAATATATAGTTTAGTTTACTCATAAGCTCAAGTCGCGATATGTATTCTACAATTTTTCTTGAAGAGAAGGCCTCTGTCTACATAATAGTCTTAATCCGGAAAAAATATTTTTACTTAAGAAAGCGTTTAATAGTTTTGACAATAAAAAAATGATACCTGTCCTTTATTATTCAAATGATTTTACTTTACAACTGTCTAACTACTTTAATTATCGCTCATAAGATACTAGGATATATTAACGACTAGTGGAACGACCCGGTGTTATTAGAAAAACCCGAAACGGGAGAAAGCATTGAGATATAATATAAGGTTTATAACGCCCCTCTTTGAATCAATAAAGTAGAAGTGTGAACAACTTTGACTTAAAAACTTTCGATAAAATACCTAATTTCAGTTTTAATTTTTGATATTTGGTTACAAAATTCTAAATCAGTCCATTTTTTTAAATAATTCAAAACGATTTTGTAACCCCCACCCAGTAGCTCTAAGGAGTGGTAGTGGCGCCATCTACTCTCGATTGGCTTAAGCAAGTCAACGCTACAAATTACCGAAATTTTCCGTGAAAAACCACTATTATGAAAAGAAAAACGAACAAATCAGCTCAAGAAATGAAAAACAATTTTAAGCAATCCGATAATAACTGTAAGTTCAAATTCTGCCTTCAATTCATAATTTAACGACTTTAGCAATAGAACAGGTAGAGGTAAAAATGCTTGAACTTTTGAAAAATGGTTTAGGAACGCGAAAATAATGGAGAATCGATTTTATTATTTTCCTTTATTTTGATTTTGATCAGCAAACTAGATTTCTATCAAACAAATTTTTCTTGAAAGCCTACTACTAATGTTCATAAAAAATCATAAAGTATTGCCAAAATTTTTAAATTATTGCATATACTTATTTATTTAGAATATAAAAGTAAATTGTTTTTAACTAATTGAAAAAATCGAATTTAACCTTGGTTAATAAACCTCTCTTACACTACGTATAAACTGTAATTATTTTATTATTAATCGTTGTTGGAGATGGTTCAAGTTTAAGGAAACACCAATATCTGCGCCTTCGTTAACTGTTTACGCGGCTTTGTACAAATTTAGCTCCTATTTCCTATAATCATTCAAATTTTTGACACTTTTCGCGTTCACGTAATAAGAGGGAATCTCGTCACTCGTCACTAATTAAATTTAGTACCGGGAAAAACACGGTCAAGTAAAATTTAGTTTTCATCGATGCACCTAGTGCCATCTTGCCGGTTGCGCGCCAATCACGCACCCCCGACCCCTCCCGCAGGGTGCGAAAACAGGAATTTAACTTGGTCCGTGCGAATCGCCGTCTATTTCCGATTGCACTCTCCTTTAAAGCCGCGATTATCGAATCGTAAAGGCCAAACAGCTTCCAAGTATAAAAGGAGATTTGGCACATGGACCGATCAGTCAATCGACAACACAACCAACAAATACATGTCAAACTTCTAGCGGTTATAAATCGCAAATCACGACGGCGAAGTCGTCGGACTAACCGACACTTTAAATAAACAACATCACTTTAACAAGGTTGAAATAGACAACGGTGAACTTTGAAGCTGAATAAAATAAATTGCTAGTGTTTGATCTGGCTAATTTAAGACGTGAGAGGGTACCGATGGAAAGGTTGCAATTGCATTTTCAAGACGCGGTTGTTTGCGGGCTTAGTTTAGCAACACTTGCAGGGAGGAAAAAACCAACGAAGAAAACCGCCCGCCACTTATATAATTGGCTCGCTTCCTGTTGGTCTTCTTATCACTGTTTACACTTCACATAACAAGACACGACGAAGCACTGATAACATGGCAGGGTCATCACGTGTAGTCTCTTACCTGGACTAGTTTGCCAGCTCAGGCCCCCGATAAACATTTTCCTGCAACAATCGAAAAAAAAGAACGTTAGCCGAAACAACTTTGCACGTGTTGGAGCGTCAAAGCCGGGTTCGCAGCAGGAACTCGGCGCGTTAGCAGGAGGAATTCTCCCGGACTTACCCCGGATCGTTGGGCACCTCTGCGGGAGACCCGCTGGCGACGATCTCCTGATTCTGAGGCTCCATAACACTGAGTGAATCAATCTGCTCAACTACGACTAAACTAAAGGTAAATAGAGACCGGGTTGGGCTGGCGGACTCCCGGAATCGCCTGCTCTTCGTCACTATCAACACGATACTGAGCGAAACGAGTCAAGAGAGGCGGGCCGACGCCGCTTCGGAACGGTCCGACGACGGTCGGTTGCGACGCCTGCGCCTGCGTCGACCTGCTGATGGATGAGACAAACAATGGCTGTGATTGGGTGCAATCCGTGCACCGTCAGTGCGACGACGGTGACGCAACGATCTTAACACCGACGCCGACTGCGCCTTGTGCATTAACGCGCTACCGACGACGGTAAAAACACGGAAACGCTGGAAGGAGGAAGTCGAGGATCGAGGATCGAGGATGTGGGGCAGTGTGTCGAGATGTTATGGTGTTGCAGGAACGGACTCGTGATTATGGGTTGAATCGAGCACGAGCCGGTGTTTGTACCGTGCAGGGCAGCGTAGGTCGGTTGGGTGTACGGCGCCCACTGCCCACGTTCACTAGCGGTTATGGATAAAATCGATACCACCGGAGACCAAATTATTATTTACTAACAGGAACGGGACGACGGGAGCAGGAGAGACAAGACCCAACACCTGATACCTCCTCACGTTCTTTCGTGAAACCGAAAACGTACCTACTGTCCTACTGTCATTAAGAATCTGCTTAGTAATCCACCAAATATAGCAATGCCCAGTTGCACAAAACTTAACGGTGGTTTAATCGTTCGTTAAGAAATCGTTACAATTTTATTGCATCAAGACTATCCGTTTAGAAATACACACACAGAAAGCATTAGAATTTGTATCTAATGAACACTAAACGTTTACTTATAAAATGTTATCTTTGAAAGCCGAATCAAGTAAAGCAAATATAAGTAAAAAAATAAATGTGAAATCGATCGGTCGAGTAAAATCAACCGGGCAATTGGGTAATTTCAACCATGTCAGGGAATATTGACTATGCCATACTCTTTAGAAATTTATAGTGACAAAACGAGAAACAAATTTAAAATAATTTTTGGTCCTATTAACAAGAAGCAAGTAAACTTCTCGCAAAAATTAAAGAAACAAAAAAATTTTCTAAATTTTTTGGCAATTTTCAACAGGCGGTATTTCAGTGAAAAATGGTCGTACAGGAAATAAAAAAAACATAGCTTTTAAAGCTTAAAGACTCTAGTTTTTGAATTTTTCGGTTAAAAATTTTTTGGAGCACCAGTAGTCATGAAATTCTTGGATAAAACAAGAATAAAAAAAATTCTAAATTTTTTACATTTTTCTTTTCGCTCTACGGGCATGGATAGCCTGTTTATTCAGCTTTAATTTGCTTTTTGCGGGAGTCAGATACGTCCATTTGTTTTTGAGATATCGAATTTTGAATGCAAAAGGATCCTTTTTCACTTAACTGCCAATATCTCTGAAACTACTGGTCACCCAGCGAGCGGACGGGAGGTTTCGTTTGCTGCAGAAAATTTCCTACAAAAATTTGTCATCGTTGATTGTAAAAAAAAATTTTTTACACCTGTAACGTTAACGTGAAAAAAGAGCAAAAAAATGCCATTTTCCCTTTTTTTGGTTAATCGACTATACCTATCTTCGGCAATATTGGGGAGAAAGCTTAGGTTTGAAGAAAACTTTGCAGTCTAATATACCCCAAAAACCCCCCTAAATTTTTAGATCGATCGGTTCAGCGGTTTTTCTGGACCGATTGATTGAAATTTTGAAAAAATTAAGAGAACAAGATTTTTGTTCCTTAAACTTGACCTAATCTTCTTAAAAATTAATAATTTCATTTTTTTTTTTGACTTTTTACTCAATTTTGAGTTTTCTGAAGATTGATTAACGAAAAAAAATCTAAAATTTTTTTTCAAAAATTTCGAAAATTTTTACAAAATTTTTTTAAAAAAATTAAAAAAAAAAATTAAAAAAACTGTTGGTTGGTTTTTTTTACCAGAAGTCGAAAAGTTTTGACAAAAACTGTTTTGTAACACGTAATGGCTCTGTAGAAAGCGTAAAAAATTTATCGCTCAGAATTTCGCACGAGTACCGTGGGCACCTTAGGGGTATCAACTTTAATTTTATTCAATAAAACTTGTTTTAAGGAAAATAAAGGTTCGAATGTGTCTATAGCTTTAGCGAGGTGAGTCAGAAATGACCTTTGGTCTTTTTTTATTTTTTTAAATTTTCCAAAAAAAAAATTTTTTGACTTTTTTAAAATTAAAAAAAAAAAATTTTTCAATCAACCATGACAAATTTTCGTAGGAAATTTTCTGCAGAAAACAAAACCTCTCGTCCGCTCGCTGGGTGACCAGTAGTTTCAGAGATATCGGCAGTTGAGTGAAAAAGGATCTTTTTGCATTCAAAATTCGATATTTCGAAGACAAATGGTCGTATCTGACTCCCGCAAAAAGCAAATTAAAGCTGAATAAACAGGCTATGGGACCTATGCATTGGTCTAGCTCTAAAAAAAATTTACATGCCCATAGAGCGAAATGAAAAATGTAAAAAATTAAAAAAAAATTTTATTCGTGCTTTATCCAAGAATTTCATGGCTACCGGTGCTCCAAAAAATCTTTAAGCTTCAAAAGCTATGTTTTTTCATTTTTTGTACGACCATTTTTCACTGAAATACAGCCTGTTGAAAATTGCCAAAAAATTTAGAAATTTTTTTTGTTTCTTTAATTTTTGCGAGAAGTGTATGTAGATAACTGGTAACTTAACAATTGTGACAAATGGCGGCGTCGACATCATTCTGTGCAAGCCGCATGTCTCCACAAGAATCTCCACAAGAGGGGCACCTCCACCACAACTTGTCACCACCGATATCGTCTCAAATGCAACACTTATCGATATTACTTTCTTTAATTTTTTGCATTGCCAAATATTCTGCTTGATATCCTTTGGTTTTGTTCTTTTCTCCTTATTGCATTCCTTCTTCTCCAGTTCTGTTTTTAAGGGCGTTGAAGTAAGGATTTTAGAATAAAGCTCTCGTTTTTTGGTTTTAGTTTGAAACTTTGGCAATGAGATAAGCTCCTCAAAATTACTACGATTATGAGATTTTTCCTTTCTTCTCTGTTGGAGACTTCTGTTTTTGTCATTAGTCACATTCAGGTCGATTATGGTGGCGATCTGAATCAACCCGATATCGGAATTATTCAGATAAATCGGAATTATTCCGGTAGTTTTGCGTGTTTGTCGATTTTTCTATTACGGTGGCACATCTAGATCCGATCTGATCGGAATAAAACCAGATATTGGAATTATTCCGATATTGTCAAATTTGCGATCGGAATCACCAGAAATCCCTATTACGGTGGCGTTTCGAAACCGTTAAGTCGGAATTTTTTGACAATTGTGCCGATCTTTTTAGCAAAAGCTATTTACCACTTGCTATAAATTCAGATAGTAGTTTCCCTGTGTATTGGTGCTGCATAATATTTTAAATGAAGAACAAAGGCAAGTGTATTACTTTTAGTACATTTAGGTTAAGTAAATAATGAAAAGTTATAATCTATAACCTAATTTTATAGACTGGATTTAAATCGAGAAAGGAGGCGTTTACGGGATCAAAGTGATCCTATGAATTTGCCTAATAATATTTTTAAAGGAATTTATAGAATCGCCAAAGAAGTGCAAATTGGGTAGAAGAGGTTGTCCCCCTTATGAGAGACCCGCAGCGCGAAACTATTACCTTACACTATGACCCAACAACTGCAGCAAATATTATTTATGCATGTGCCGTGCTCCACAACATCTGCATAAATTACAACGACATGCTAGAAGATTATGATGGTCAGTTTGAAATATAAATAACAAACAAAACACACAAAAGATTAAATTATTTCAGAAAATAAAAATGAGGTTGATGAAGCTGAAATGGTAGGTTATCCACAGCATCCAATGGGAGATGGAAGAAATGTGAGAAACCGAATTGTGAATAATTATTTTTAATGTTCTTTTATGGAAAAAAATATGAAAAGAAGCTAATTACAAATTTCTGTAAGCAAGTTGGATGTTGATTTCTCCATTGCTTCTAGACCCAGTTGAATTTTTTGCATTCCTTCTCTTACAATTTTTGTGTGGCTTTTGGTAGCATTCAGAGTGAGAACGAGGTTATGCCGCCTACGCTCAAGGTTTCCCGCGCTCAAAATCTCATGTTCCTGCGTATAATTTTACAAACACCTCGTCTATTGGCTTTTATTTGTTAGAATTATAAGACTTAGCAGGGTGATCAATTTTGCACTGCTATTGGTGTTACTGGGGGCTATAGGGGCCCATCGGAGGTTTCAAGTTTGGGAACAGCACTGTTGCAAACCTGACTTAAAACATGGAGACCGACCCGGGGGCCTCCCGGACCGGAGAGCTCTAGTCGAGGAGCAGCACTGCTGCAACTCTGACTTGGAACATGAGGCCCCGGAGTCCATGTCGGAGAGCAGCACTGTTGCAACCTTGACTCTTTAAATCTATATTTTGGTCTGAATATATGTATAGACCTATTAATAATTATTAAATTATTATTAATAATTGTTTAAAATATTGCAAAAAGTGTGGATATATAAACAATGTTACTGTTCGTGAAGTGGATGGCACATGTATGATGTCCAAATTGTGTATTTCAGTTAGTGGAGAAATTTTACTAGTAGATAACGTACCTGCAGTGCATCATAATTTGTATATACTTTTATTTGAAAGACAAGTTGAGGATGGGTGGTTTCCAGCATCTTCGTTTAGTAAAATTTAAATAATCCTATTGCAAAAGTGCGTGAAACGAAATAGGACGTAAATAATTTTTGAAATTGGTTCAGAAAGATTTTTTTTTTTTCTCTTTCTGGGGGGCCCGGCTGAACGCCGAGCCGCAAACACTGAGGCCAGGTAGGCCCATTGTGTGTCCCAGTGGGACCAACGGCTTAACGTGACTTCCGAACCACGGGTGGACGAGTGGGTGCATGCCCGGGCCCCGGAATGCACGCCACGATTGTGAGAAATTCGCTGACCACTCGTCCGTTGGGTTATATACTGACCCGGCTTATGCCTTGATATACCATGAGTAACCCCCTGAAAAATCTCATGGTCTGGTCAGTCGGTACCCGGGGATCGAACCCGGGACCTACCGAATGGCAAGAGTACGTGCTGTCGCACTGCGCCACAAGCCTCGGTCAGAAAGATTTAATTTTCTTTTGCTCAACTTACTCCATTTTAAAGGTTACTTATCAAAATTTGCTCAAAAAATTTTGTTTACAATTTGTAAATATCGTAAATCTACCTATTTCGAATCGAATTAAATCAAATCTCACCTAAATTTAAGATAAAGCGGAAAGAAGTTGAATGTCCTATCTAATTTTTGAAGTCGCAAGCACGGTGAGAAATGGTGGATGCGCCGGGTGAATCTGCTCACAAAAGCGCCGCTGACTTTGTGACTTTCTTTTGAATCTCTCCTGTGTATAAGTAGAAGAAAGATTTTTCAAATTTTTTCAATTGCACTTTGAGTTTGAAGATTTGCAGAAACTTTAGTAATATTTTCAAATTGTTTGCCACACATTTGGAGTTGCAGTCTACGATTTACATCAAAATTATGATTGAAACCACTTTTTTTTTCTTTTTACTTTCAAAAACTAAACACGTATTAAAAAAAAGCTGTTCCTCCTCACAAACTCTTATCTTATTTGCTATTTTGACGCATTTGCAAATTGAAGAAGTTGAATGTGTTCTGAATATTTTTGTGAGGAGAATTGTGTTAAAAAATACTATTTTATAAAGCAATGACCATGCAAAATTCAGCTTTTAGCATCGATGCTTAGCACAGTGAATACAGCCCCATCTAACCAGTTTTAGGAAACTATCAATTTAAAACTATATGACGTCACAAATTTCTTAAATTTCGCAGCAAAATAATACTTTTGACATAAATTTTCATCCCTATTTCAGTTCAATAGGACAGAGATGAAGTCTTACATTCCAGGGTGTTTTAATGACAGTTTTAGGGTGGTAGCTTTAGATGCGTTGCAGTAACTTGACGTAAGAAATGCATATACTTATAACTTTTCAGAAATTTCTGTTTTTCTAAAATTGTAAACGGTTTCGTGCTATTTATTTTAAACTTTCCACGGCATTAAATTATGGCTTTTTATAGCTCTTAACTTTGTCCAAGGCTGACGCAACCGCAATAGTATTATTTACGTCTAATACTGTTATTGTTGTTAACGCGTCACTTACCTGCAAATCATTCAACTAGACATTAACGTCAGCGTCATAGAGAAGGTAACAAAAAACTTTCGCTATCTTCATGTGTGTTCCACGTGAACATGGGCTACGATTTCGCAAAATCATTGCAATTTTACAATTTCAGCAGTTGATTCAATAAATTTTTAATATTCCTAATTTTTATTGGACAATTTATGAAAAGAACAACGTTATAAAACTTATGGGCGATAAAAACGAATGTCATAGATAATGGGCACAAAAGCACGTTATTACTGTTACCGCAGATAATAAAGTTAATGTAGTGCAAGTGCTATCATCACTAAAGTGCACTACACCTACCTACGCTATTATATACGCAGGTAAATATAATTAGTCAATTATTTTATCTATAACTCTTGTTTATCTTGTGTGTACGAAGGAGTGACATAACTCAAAAAAAAATGTCAACTTAGGAAAAAAGTAAAATTTAGGCATCAATGTAACACAAAACTATTATGTGTGATACATCATTGTATTCAGAAAAGAAAACTTAACAAAAAACTCCAAAAATCCAATATGGCGTCCATAAGAAAAACTAAAGGTGGACGTTGTGATGACAGATTTGGATTGCTTGTGAAAAAGTGCCTTCACAATAACTTAGTTAAAAACGTCTAGCTTCAATGGTTTTTGCTTAAAAAAAATAAAAACAAAAATCAATATTTTCAATTTTTTGGTAATAATTCAAGAACTAAAAGTGACAGGTCAAACTTTCATTCAGATTAATATTCAGTATAAAAATGCGCAACTTTGCTCTAACTTAACCGACTTTGTATCTCTGAAGATAAGCGAGATCCCCATGCTGGCACTCGAAAAGCGATCACCTTATAGTAAAGTGCCAAAATTTTAAGGGCATGTAAATTAGGTCAAATAATAAAGAAAACCTCTGCAGCATTTTTTCAATAAGTGACCCCTAAGGAAGATGCAGTCCCTCGACTGTCGGTCCTGGCAAATGATGGTTTTTATTTGATTGCTCTCAAGACAAAGAGATGAAATTTTGTGGATTTTTAAATGGTTTGAAGCCTAAACAGATGAAATTTCAATTTTACTATAATTTAGTTGAGTGGAGGAGAGGACTTATGTTAAACACGAAGAGAGTGGAAATATTTTCCCCCAACTTTTTGTACGTCTTTTTTCGAAGTTCTTGATATCAAATTGTAAAATTTCTTGGCTTTTAAACAAAAAAGATTCTTTTGTTGCGTTTCGATAGCTTGCATCGTTTTTGAGTAAAACTAATTTGAAAGCTTAATTACATGCGTTCAGTGAAGTAAAATGTACTCATTTTTTTATATTTGTTTCGCAAGTACTATGAACATTTAGAACACGTGAAATGATGATGAAAATCTAGATACAGTTCTTCCTTCAAATACCTTTTAAAGAAGCTACTGCACCCTAAAGATCTTTCTCATAAAAGCACAACTATGAAGCAGTGCCTTTATGCAACCTTTTTCGAAAGTTGATATTTTAACTTAATTTTTTTTTTTCGAGTATGTCCCTTCTACGCCTTTGTATGTGTGTCTATTGCACTTGCACTAGAGGATTTCTGTATTTCTGTAAATTTAGAAATTAGAAATTTAATTCTGAACACTGTAACCTCTCCGTTTTCATGTCCTAACATTGCACAAAGTGTCTATTACCGTTGCTCTTGCAATTTGTTCGCTGCCAGTTTTGTCTAACATGCATGCAGGTGCATCCAACAGTCCGCACGCAGATCCTGCATGGGATTCCGATGTTTTGGTTTCGAGATCGGCGAGTAAAGCACTGGCTGGTGGTTGTGTGCACGATCCGTTGCAAGCTGGCCTGCGTCCAATTTAGATCGGACTATTTCCAGAATGCGTCGGAAGTTCATGTAAATTGGACGGTGCAGATGCAGCAAACTACATATAACATTGTCGTTCCTGATAAGGTTTGAAAATTCAACTGGCAGGTTCGATGATTACGCCGTTTTAACGGCAAAGAGAAATCAAAGAAACAAGTTGAAGCTAGCGACGCTTCTTCGATTGCGGAAATTAAAATTAAAACTTCAATTGTTCAAAGCGGCGGCTGTCGGCTGGGAACTATTTTACATAATATTGCTTGCGAAAGAAGGGAGGAAATGACTTTAATCAATACTAGGTAGTCTGCTGATAAAAAAGTCAAATAGGGAGCTACTGGTGAATTAATTTCCTTGATGACTTACTTCTCTTTAAAAAAGCAATTATTCGTATAAATAATTAAGTAGGTATCAATAGAGTAGAAATTGCGGAGGGAGTCACTCCAGCATTCACCAGGCACCCCGAAATGAAAAATGAGAAAGGAGCTCTCAGATATATCTCGTAAGTACCCACAAAGTTAATACTCAAGGTGGGCTGGTGGGCCAAAACTAAAACCACAGTGTCTATTGTAGATAAAGGCCTAAAGGTAACAACGAACAAATCAGTTTCTGTCGTGTTCTGACGAATCTAATAACTCACCAGATCTTCCCACGATCTATGTAAATACTGTGGGCACGGTTGGAATGGTCCTTTCTGCTTCGTCATTGCAGTTACTTATTGTGACAAAAAGACGGTAAAAATAAAAAAATTAAGTTGCCAATAACATGAGAAAGGATGCTTTAAATAAAATAAACTAAAAAAACTCATGAAATGATAACCAAGCTGTTATTCAAATTTTAGGAAAAAATGATTATATTTCATTAATAGGTACAAAAATTTAGAATTAAATAATAAATGTGTTAGATGTAAAAAGTAATAAATCCGGTTAACACTAGTAACACTGTCGATAAGAAGAACGAAAATAAGAAAGCCAAACCTTTGATGAAAGAAAATAAGTAGGAAGAAAATTACTGAATAAATAGAGTTACCAAACAATTAATTATTATTAAGTTAAAGAACAAGAAAACCAGTTTTTTGAATAGAAGTAAGGTTCAAAGAAATAAGACGCAGATATAGAACATAGAATGTATTTAAACGGTTAAAATAAATAAAAAGAGATAGTGAAAAAAAATATAGCAGTTAGAAATCAGAAAGCAGCAAAGAAGTAAACGCAGAAACTGTCAAGTATTACCCCAAATAATTTTATAGTTAAATGAAAAAAATGGAACTCTGAGGGAAAGAACAATAAAATCCAAAAGTAAGTTAAGTGAAGATGAAAGAAAGATAAATTTAAATTTTGAAGCACACATAATGATTAAATGTGGATAATCTAACACATAAACAAAAGCAAAAAAATATTCCATAAAAAGAAGAAAATAGAAAGAAAATAGAAGACGATTGTTTATAAATAAGTATGTATTACAGATAATTAGAAAGAAATATGAATGTAGGTATAGAACAAAAAAAAAAAGTTTTTATTTTAAAAATCGCATTATCAAAACTAAGTTAAATGTAGATGCACCATCGAATATAGCAAAATAATTTGTGAAGTTTCAAAAGTGGCTCCTTAGTAAATTCAAAGTTACACGGACCGTTATTCCAAAGCTCGCCTTGCTGGCCAACCAAGCATTTGGGGTAGGTATGTAGTTAATTTGAGATTATGCGATTAACTTTAAAACCATCATTTGAAGAAACGAGTAGAAACAGTACTCAGTTGTCATTTTATTATCTATTCAGAATTTTTTTGTTTTGTTTGAAAGATAATGCTATTGGTTCGGACATTTGATCTGTGCATGATGTTTCCCTTTGAAATGGCTTCAGAATAAAATAAAATTTAATTATAAAATTTTGATGATAAATCGAAAATCAAATTCAAATGACTGTATTTTTAAAGGTACTTAACCAATCGACTTCAAAAATAAGACACTTCTGTGGTTGATGTTTACAGATTCTAAAAATAAAAAAAAATCCGGAAAATTTGCTTTAGTTTTGAAGCCTGACTCGACAAAATAATGAACTGACATTGTTGGTATACCGCTCATTGAGAGCGACAAAAATGCGCCTATCTTGCATCATTGTCTTAAGCCTAAACCTTTTAAGTTATTTCCTGTTTAAAATATTTATATGTATTTGTTGTTCTTGCAAAATTGGTACACTAGTACAGCAAGTTTTAGAATGTTGTCCCAAATATAACCCGTAACGATAACTTTACCACTTCACCACTCTCCGCCACTTCACCTCATTTTATTCTACAATTCGTAATATGTGCAACTAGATTGATAAGCGCGCACAAACCGCAATGCATTTTTTTTGAAAGGAGAATGTATAACCATTCAAGGAATTACACAACTTTTCAATTATTGTTAGCAAATAAAAAGTTGTTAATATCCAAAAACGATATTCTTATATATTGGTATATTGGAATTATTTTTCAACCTTTATTGATAAAATCTGCCAAAATTTTAAAATTGCAGTCGTTCACACATAAATAAAACAATCAATCAATGTTTTACTATAAATCCGAATTCCCTTTATTCAAATTTAAACTAAACTTGATTGTACAGTCAGTTCCAAAAGTAATGTCCATCTCACACTTTCAAAATTTAAATTTGTTCTACAGATGATTATTATTATTTCATATGCATAAATATAAATTTTAATGATTGTGTTGGTTTTATGTAAAAAATAAACGAGTTTAAAGTTTATCAAGGGGACATTACTTTTGAACTTGGGTGTACAATCAAAATCAATACCTCTCTTGTAAACTTGCAAAAAGTGTAAATTTAGAATTCTTCTGAAATTTCAGACTTTTAACTTTTGAATCTACTAAGTTATTAAATGTTGTATTTAATCTCTGTGTGATTGGTATGGAAACCTCTAAGGGTCGGTTTTACAAAAGGGGAATATACCAGGTATACCTAACGCTATTCCAAAATAACTCGAGATAAATGCGCTTTTACGAAAGTCGAATAGGATAATCTCAGGTATAAACTGTGGACCGAGGGTACGTAAACCGGTCCTTAGTCCGGAATAGTTATTCCAATGCTTATCCGACTTTCGTAAAACTGGTCCTAAATATATAAAGTCTTTAATTACAGGGAGAAAAACAGTTCGTAATCTGATTATAGCTCTGTAATTAAGAGACATCATATCAACAGGAGAACCACCTAAAATATTGCTAGAGCTCTCATGCACCATTATATTTATTTTTCTAGGAGAAACGGGTCTAATAACCTAATAAATGTAAGTACATATGTATGCATATTAAATACTAAAAACTTCTTAAAATGTTCGAAAACAAATTGTGTTAAAATCTGCAAAACTTATCCATCCAGGAGTACCTAGGCCTTATAGTTTAGATATTAAACCAATACCAATATCAAATAGAAAAAGTCGTTCAATATTTTTTAAAGAAAAGTATCAATAATGCAAGCACTATAAATTTAAGAAAAAGTGTTGAAAAACATTGCGCAAGACGCAAGAGAGGTAAATAAATGATTTACGCAACTCTGATATTTTGACATTTAGCGGAGAAAAATGTAAATTATTAAAAAACAAATTAGGTAAGTACTTAAAATTCAAAAACAAATTATGTCTAAAATCTAACAAAAAAAATGTCAAATGATTATTAAAGAATTAATGCAGAGAAGAAAAATACGTTACAGTAAAAGTCAAAGCAAATTATGATGAAATACAGAAGAAGATTGGAACTAAAATAATTCATAAAGCTAATAAACATTAATGTTAATGGGTAACCATAAAGTGTAACAAAATCAAACAACTATCTGAATAAAAAAACTTTACATGGAAAACGTGCCAAAAAAGAGAAAAAATTGATGAAATCTGTTAAAAACGCAGCTGATGTTTTATGAATGCAGAGATATAATCGAAAAATCAATATTGAAGAAATTTAATTAAAGATACGGTAAAAATGCATAATGTTGATGCAATGGTTAAATCCACTAATTTGAAAAATGTATTAATTAACTGGATAGAAGCTAAAAAGATCATTCAAGAAGTTCGACCACTGTTCCTTGCCATTTAAATTTCTTGACTTGTCCCTTTTTCTACTTATTTTAAACGATATTGAATGAGATAAAGAAATACATTTCTAAAAAGATGGCCATTTAAAAAATAAAAATTTTGCCTACTAAAACAAAAATTTAAGCAATTTTCGTTCTTACTACAATCGCTGTATGAACTTTCTAGGGTGGCATTTATCTTACTGTAAACTCTAGGACTCTAGAGTATACCGCTTTTGTGTTCAAAGCTATTTTCTGAATCATTAGTGTGCGCTTAGGAGAAATAGAGTAAATAGTCGACTTCGCTATGCAGTTACCTCTATTGCAAAGTATGCACTAAGTGCTCCCTCCAAACTTATAAGCTAAGCTATTTATTTATGATTGGTAGAAATTTTGAGTTTAGAACCATATTTTGAATTCTTTAATTCAATAATACAGTAGTATATAGATTCGTTAATTTATTAGCAGCAATGAACAGGATGACCCATAATTTATGTGACTGGAAACTTAATTATGTCAAAAAGTAGGGCATAAACTTTTGTAAAATGTAATTCAATTGGTTGAACTTATGTATGTACGTATCTACTCAAAAATTAACAACGATTATATCTTGGACAGAGCCCTTGTTGCTTTTCACAGAAACATCGCAAAATTCGAATTATGTAAACTTACCACCACAGATATTCTATCTTGCTCTAATTAATTAATGTTAACAGTTTTAAAATTAGATACAGTTTTCTGACTCTTTGTTAAGTACTTTACAGCAAATTGTTATATGAAACTGGACAAAATGATAATATAAAAGTTAATAATTATGACAATTTTATCAGAAGAAAATGTCCCAACAGCTTGACAACTATTGAATAAACTTGTTAAGGGTACGATTTTTTCTGCAGATACGATTTATATACAAGAACCAGACACGACTAACTCTTTAAGTTTTAAGTAAATATATTCAGTTACAAAAGAATATGGAAAGTCTATCAAACTTCAAGAAATCATTCACTATACCCTGGTACGAAAATTTAAAAAGTGACTTATTAATGAATGTTCACAATCTCTAAGAAGCTGTAGCATCTTCAACACGCGACTGCTGTCCAGTTATATGCACAACAAATTTGCCGCATCATACACACAACGTCCTTACTATTTAGCGTCCGCCCGCAACGCTTTAAATGATGATGATGAGTCACTTTTTAAATTTCCGTACCAGAGTATAGGTATAAATGCTTCGGATTTTAATGTAGAGCGACAATTCGCTGCTTACCCTACCTGAATGGATTAATAAAACACAAAGTTACAAAGTTCTTTGGTTTTTATTTAATTTGTAAGCCCTGCATGCGCGTAAACAATAAATTAAAAACAAATACAAAAATAAATAGTTTTATATTCAAACAGTTCAGAAGTCTTGCGAGTTGTCACTACTCATATGACTGGCAAGAATACTGGATAAACTGGTATCGTTCTGCGTATTTTCCTTCAAAACCATAACATTTCCACTTTCAGCATTCGCCAAAGTCATCAGAGTATTAGGCGAAAGTAAACCGCCGGTAGTAATCGGACTCTGCGTCAACGTACTCGAAATAATCGAATGATTTGAACTTGGACTCATTTCGGGAACCACCACAAAATTATTATCGGACTGTTTAGAACTCGTACTTCCAGGTTGCGATTCCTGAACAGTATCTGAGGGAGTTGAAGGACCCGAATCCAGAACCGTACTAGGCGGTGTTATGGATTGACTGCAAAAATCAAACAAATCCAAGCCCATTAAAGGTTTCTTGTCAGTCCTAACGTGTTGTATAAAAACTTTGATTTTGTTCAAAAGAAACTGAGGCGCTTCGAACCCTTTCAATTCTTGCAATTGTAAATTCGGACTGTTTTTGTAATCATCACTTTCAGTCAACTCTTTGATGTCTTCAAGTACCATAAGGTAAGCTTTGCCGCCGCTAGGCGGCATCAGATTCTTGGCCGCCAACCACTCTTTGTCTTCTTGGTCTCCCGAATATCGAACTAAATCGGGGTGGCGGACATAGAGGCGACCACGAGTTTGACCAAAACCTAACACTTTGTTCGCTTTGGCCCCCATTATGAAGAGAGTGGTTTCGTTGATGCGATCCGGATTCCATTTAGGGCCTTCTCGTTTGATCGGTAACTTGTAGTTGCCATATTCTGTCATGTAGTAGGCTTGCGGCTTGTGTCTTTTTTGAGTCAAGGTGTTGTCGGAGTCTGTGTCAGATTCTTTACGCTTCCTGTGCAGTGGACTCTGCAATTTTCACACATTAACTATTTATTCAAAAAAGGGTGTCAAAGAAAGGAAAGGGTGGCAAGATAAAAAATAAAGCAAAATTTTTGTAGCCCTTTTATGAAAAAGGCGGTCGTGTAAATCTAGCAGTAATGCATCAACTTCTTAGAAGACATAAAATGTAAATATACAGGATGTCCCCTAATTAGCCCAAAAAATTTCGATTAGTAATCTTCTCAAAAGCACCAAAACAAGCAGTAAACGCATAATGGCAAATAAACCGTTTTCGTTTTACAAGATGTGATTTTTTTAAATGACCAAAATATTGTCAATCTTTTGCTGTTGAACACTCTGTATAAATATTAGTTGATATTGGGTGCCTGCACTGTAAATCGGCGTTAGCAGTAAAATAGTACTCTAATCTAATTAACATAATTTTAGCTTCCAACATCCCAATTTGCTTTAATTTTAATATCTTCTGTGTGACTGTCAAGGTTGATCATTTATTACCATCCGTCCGAATCTTCCATCTGTAGTGCTCGCCTCGGAATCGCTATAATCGTATGGCGAGCTGTCCCTCGAGCCTGGAAAACTCTTGTACATTGTTTTGGCATCTTCCAACATTTGCCTGCAAACTTCCTTGATTTGGTCCTCATTGACGGTGTCTCTACCCAAATTGTTTCTTATATTGTTAATGGCAGGTTGAAAAAATTTCTAAAAGAAATCGTTATTAGTTCCAACCATCGAATCATCACCAAACTTACCTCCAAATATTTCTTGATAACATTATCAATATCTTTATTAATGGCACTTTGTAAGTTCTTCCTTAACAAATCTAAAGATTTCACTGGACTAGTAATGCTGTAGGCTCTTCTGCAGTTGGGAATTATGGATCTATTACCGTTTTTCACCCCCATTTGTGACGCTGCCAAGTTCATTAGACTGATTTGCCGCATACTGAATGTGTTTTTCTGCAAATTATCAATATAGAAATAAGGAATTATTGACAAGACTTGACCACTTACCCAGGTGACCATGCTTTGTTTTTCGTCTACTTGACCCGGAGCAACAGGGGGTATCATTGTTACGCTTCCTTTATTTATAATTAGAACAATAACATTCACATAACCTCACTCTTCAATTTGCGCGTCAATGCAATCTTTGGCGCAAAGGCTAAAAACTTGCGTTGGATTGGCTTTAAAACCGTTAGAGAATTATCAAAGTTAACTATTTCACTGGAATACAACAATATTCCTTAAAATAAGGCTTGTAAAAATTCTTATTGACAGATCAACAACGATAAATGACAGACAATTGGTTTGATGGTTTGATGATGGCAGTTGACAGTTGACACTAGTGACAGTTGGGTAGGTACTAGTATTGTAGATATCTGTAGCATTTCAAATTACAGTGATCTGCAATACATCTGTATAGGAAAGCGCCAAATAATTTGAAATTTTATTCTTTATTTGGAATTTCAGTTTATTTACAATTATTTTTGGATAGAAAGTGTAGAATTTAAACCCCAGTAAAACTTAGTAATTAGTATGATTAGATTTATACTATGTATTCACATGCAAAAGAGGTTTTCTGCTTTTTGCTTCCATAATCAAATAATACCTGATTCACACATTTGTGATGATTTATGATGATTTAAACAATGGATAAGTTCACCCGCCTAAAAAGAATATAGGCAGTCTACTCCAGGTTTACTCTCAGTTGCTTTATACAGTTTTTGTCTTTTTGATTTTCTGAGACAGGTGAGCAGTCATTTAGCTCAGTGTGGCTCAGTGTGACCGTTGATTGAGGTATATCTCAATCAACGGTGTAACGTTGTTTCCAGGATTAGACAGTCCAGTTAGTTCAAGCTCCAGGCTCCAGACTTTGTGATTGGGTTTACTGCCAAGATGGCGAGCTAACGAAATCAGAGATAATGTTCTCAAAACTAACAGTTTATTCAGTATTGTTCACAAATAAATAAAACCAGATATTCTAATATGTAATATCTAACAAAATGCGGGTGACTGGGGTTAGTCAGCGTTACGGAGAACCTGTGCACAGCACACACAGGCGGTCGGAAGTCGGAAATGCCCGGAAAGTTGCACAGGGAATCGAAGTATCTCGAGAAGAGAAAAAATTACTGACTGGAATTCCCGACAAAGCGTTTCAACCGCGTCGCTTCCAAAGCGACCGAAAAGCTGCAATGTCGATCGAGTCGACTTGCATTTCTATCGGTTAAACAGAGAGTTCCGAGAGGCTATCGCTTTTTTGGTCGCTTTGGAAGCGACGCGGTCGAAACGCTTTGTCGGGAATCCCAGTGCTGAAAGTTTGGTCATAGTCCTAGCGTTGTCCTAGCGAGGTAGGATCTATTCACTGAAAATATTTTCAAAATGGTGGCACTTCCTGTTATACCGAAAGTTGACATCAACTTTGATACTTTAAATAGAATACCTACTTCAATTTTTAATTTTTTTCTGAATTCTATGAACAATATGAACATTATTTTGTTAATAAGTCTCTATATCTAAAATCGGTACTTTTCGAGATATTCAAATTTTCCTGAAAAATTTGACATAAAAGTGATTTAGCTGAAAAATTAAAATCTCAGCAACAGTTGGCAAAAACATGTTGAATTTTTTATGTACCCAGGTGAGAAATAATGTTGGAACTTATGATTGTTCAATAAAATTTCTAATATATTAAACAGTAAAGTTTCTAATAAACGACATACGTCGACCTCACAAAAATCAATTTTTTTAAATGGCATACTTTTTAATGGGGTACTTGCCTCATGTTTAAAAAATATAATATTTAGAAAATGTAGGCGATTTCATTATTTTTTATTTGGTTCTAGGGTCAATATTACGTCCAGAATTAATTTTTAATTTTTGGAGTGGGAGATTTGTGACGTAGCCGTCCCCGGCACGGCGTAGTTCTAAAAGAAATCGTATAATGGCGCTTTACTCAGATTGCTTGCGTTCTATTTATAAATCAATCGAATGCCAATCCGCTGTACACATGTCGCGCACTCTGGTAGCAGCGCAGCATAGTAGCCAAAAACAAGAGTCCATTCAATATAGGTGTGAGTCTTGGATACAGGGGACCAATACGTCATCAAAAACAAAAATTGCAAATATTTACGAAAACATGAAATAAAAAAAAGACAAAAATATTTAAGCCTCTTTTAGTTATTTACATGCATCTAAAGAATAAAAAGTGCAATATTTTTTTTAAGCAAATACCCCATTACAAACATCAATTGGTAGAGAAAAGTAATGCGCTTCTAATGATGTATAATGTTCCTATACCTAAAATGTATGGTTCTTTAGATATTTGCCATTTCTTATTTTATTGAAGAAAATTCAATAACACCGACTTCTAGGCGGCATATGTTGAAACCTATGTTTTTTAATAGGCTATCTCGTGGTGGATCTTCTTCTGATTACAGAAAGGTATCACACTTACCTACGTTAACTTCGGGACTTCTAGTTAGAACCGAAAGTGCTAAGATGTAGTCTATGCACTTCAATCGTAGATCCCTACCTGTAGTTAGGGAAGAAATTGGATTTCTCTTGATATGCCCATTAGTAGGTCCGGTAGAATTTGGGCCATTTTGATGCCATACCTGCTCGCATCCCATCTTTAATGATTTTTTGTGACCTATCTTAAGTTAACGTTGGTAAGGGTGAGTGTGATATCTTTCTGTAATCAGAAGAAGACCCACCACTTCATTTGCGAATCTAGAGTTAATGCACGTCCAGTTCAAACTGGAAGCGCTAAGATGTACTCTATGTTCCTCAATCGTAGAAGCCTATTTGTAGTTAGAAAGATTCTCCAAATAGCAGTTAGCTTATGTACAGTCGCCTCCATTGAAGAAACCCAGGGCGAAACAAAATTCATCCTAACTTTCGTTACATTTGCAACCAGGTTAAACCACGGGGTACAGTTTGTTTGAGAACCGCACAGGTGAACTAAGATTAGTCGAAATAGAGCGGCACATTTCAGTTTTAAATTATAAACAGCTTCAAGCACACTGTAAGTTGGAATGAATTTCACTTCACCCTGGGCTTCTTCAATGACGGCGACTGTACAACTATTAATGGAGCACCCTATATACAATGAGATAGTAGCCTGCATTGAAAAGAGTTATTTGCACTGCAAGTTACCAAAACTGGCATTGCAAGATAGTAATTTGCATTTCCGTGTTTTGTTTTACCGATACCCTTCCAAGGTCTTCGTACCTTCATAATTAAGTGTATAATATTTTTATTTTACAACAAATTCTGTTGTTCTTTTAAAAATATCGACCCTCTGTTGCAAAATTGGTAAAAACAGGATTTAACATTTGACAATTGATTGATAAATGTGTTTTTGTTTACAACCGGCAATCGGTGACGCACATGAGGTTGCCCTGTTGCCCTTCGCATAGAAATAAATGTTCCGCCACTGCTTGCTAAGAGTAGGTAGAGTTTCCATAATCAATTGTTGTGCTACTGCCCTTTGACCTACTCGTAAACGTGGCAAAGGTCAAAAACAAACCGTGAATTTCGTAAGGTTTGATAACATTCTTCCTTATCAAAGTCACAATAATAGTGCAATCTCAATAAAAATTTAACCACACTATTAACCACCAGCAATCAGCAATCAAATCCAAGTGACAAACAACTGTCAACGTCACCACATTCAAGTTATTGGGGTCCGGTCATTTTAATCACCTCCGTCAATTCAGCAAGTCACTTTGTCTTTTCAACCCGATTTTTGCCCCGTGACTGCTCCCTCCTACCCCCAGGTTCAACAAACTCTTCAGAAGTTTCCCGAAGAAAAACGGTAAATATTACATAATTGATTTATATGACCCCCTTTTAATTGATCCGATTAACAGAAAGATGGGCAAAATCAAGGCCGGTCCTGTTGTCGACATTCTCGGCGACGAAATGACGCGAATCATTTGGGACGCCATCAAAGACAAGCTCATTCTCCCCTTCCTCGACATTGATCTCCACACTTTCGACTTGGGAATGGAGAATCGGGATAAAACCGAAGACAAAGTCACAGTTGATTGCGCTGAAGCCATCAAAAAGTACAACGTCGGTATCAAGTGCGCCACCATCACCCCCGACGAGAAACGAGTCGAAGAATTCAACCTGAAACAAATGTGGAAATCTCCCAACGGAACTATCCGTAACATTTTGGGCGGCACCGTTTTCAGAGAAGCGATTATTTGCAAAAACATTCCTCGATTGGTGACCGGCTGGAATAAGCCGATCATAATCGGCCGTCACGCCCATGCCGACCAGTACAAAGCCACAGATTTTGTAGTTCCCGAAGCCGGGAAGCTAGAGTTAGTTTTTACACCTCCGGCCGGTAAACCGATACGTCACACGGTCCATGATTATACAGGTCCAGGGGTGGCTTTAGGAATGTTCAACACTGACGAAAGCATCATCGCGTTTGCTCACGCTTCATTTGAGTTTGCTCTCGATCGCGTCTATCCTCTTTACTTAAGTACTAAAAACACGATTTTAAAACGCTACGACGGTCGCTTTAAAGACATTTTCCAAGACATCTACGACCATCAATACAAAAGTAAATTCGAAACTAAAGGAATTTGGTATGAACATCGCCTCATCGACGACATGGTGGCCTACGCTATGAAGTCCGAAGGCGGTTTTGTTTGGGCATGTAAAAATTACGACGGTGACGTCCAGTCTGATTCCGTTGCCCAAGGTTACGGTTCTTTGGGTCTTATGACGTCAGTTTTGTTGTGTCCCGATGGTAAAACTGTGGAATCAGAGGCTGCTCACGGTACTGTGACGCGTCACTACAGAATGTACCAAAAGGGTCAGGAGACTTCCACTAACCCGATAGCGTCGATCTTTGCGTGGACTAGAGGACTGCTGCACAGGGCTAAACTCGATAATAACGATGCATTGAAGAAGTTTGCCGAAACTTTAGAAGTTGTTTGTGTTGAAACTATCGAATCTGGAGATATGACCAAGGATTTGGCCATTTGCATTAAGGGGATGAATAACGTGAAGAGGGGCGACTATTTGGAAACGTTCGATTTTATGAATAAGCTCGCCGAAAATCTAAAAAAGAAATTGGACAAATGACTATGCAGTAGTCATCTTTGATGTTGATTTTGTTACTTTATAGCTGTTCCCCGCACTGTTGCATTTTGTTTATATTTTTTTTACAATAACTACTTATTTTATTTGATTACTAAGGTATAATCAATAGATTGAACTGACGTTATATTGGTACAAGTCTGTAGGTAAAGGAATTTTGTATGATGAATATATTTTATTACTTATGGGAAATATCTTAGTCTAATTTTTTTTTTCATTTTGCCATAACCCATGTAGGTTGATTCCCGACTTCACTACACTCTCTATAATAGGCATTTACAGTTGTTTTGTTTTTACCCTAATTCGGTTTTTTGGCAAAAATATTTTTTTCCTACAATGTTTCAGTCACTACCTATTTTTTAAAAAATCACAAAATTGAACAAAAATACAATAGAGTTTAAACGCCAGTCAAATCCCGCGCTACATGACGTCAGACCCCTTACGACCAATGGAGTCTCCGTGTGGGTGCCGCACGCCACTGGCCAAAATTCAAATTTTTGCCTATTCCCGCCATTTCTGAGTTAGACGACAGGGTTGGTTGATTGTTGACATGGTTGCCAGATGGTGCGCCAGCAGCTGTTTAGTGTTTGTAGTTTTTCTGCTGCAGGATTGCTGTTTATATGTGGAATGAATCTTAAATTTGTTGCTTTAATCGTAAGTTCCATTAAATACCGCCCAATTCTAGAGAAAATTATAATAAAATAAAAACTTAGTTTCATTCTAACCTCAAAAATTAGAAATAATTGTCTACTATTCTAACGTCATAACCGTACCGTAATTTTTAGATCGAAGCTGATCATGAATCTGGAATTGGACATCGCCAAATTAGAAATTGCTGAAAAAAGGAAACGGCGGTGTTCAGGCACATTCAAATCACTATATAGAAACATGGAGTCAGAACCAATGGATTCGAGTTCAAGTTCTGACTCCAGCGAATCTCCTAGTCCAAGCACGTCCACGGCCCCCATCATTCTTCGTCGGTCTAGCCGGAAAAGGATACATAGTGATGATTCCAAGAATCATCCTGTCAAGATGAAACCAAAGAAGAGTTCCGCCGATTTTAAAAACTTGGAAGATATTAAAAGTTATTATTTAGATAAGACTGTGAAAAAACTGCCCTCTTCTTTAGAAACCATCTATGAAGAGCCCCAACAAAGTGATAGTGAACTAGGGTTGATGAGTGCCAGAAAATTCAAAAGATCACTGAATTTTACTGATAACGGAAAAGTTAACAAGAACAGTATCAAAAGCAAAAAAAGACGCTTGAAGGTTAAGAAGCTCGGCGCTTTGAAAAAAGGGACCAAAAAAATTACTATTGATTATGTTGTCAAATATTTACAAGAGTTGAAAGATGATGGAGTCTAAGTAAATACTCGTAACTTTTTATATATCTCTACATTACTAATTAAATTATAGACAATAAATTGATTTCTTGTTAATAACTTTTCTAAAAGTATTTCTTGCACCCTCCCCTCACTTCAATTGTTCTTCAGTTTAAAATAAATAAGTACAGTGGTCCTTCAAAAAATTTGGTTCACCCCACCTGGATTAATACTATAATTAGCCCTTCACGTAACAACTTGAAGCGGTACTATCACAGCCGTCAAACTCTTTCAAGTTTCCTAATTGCAAATTTTCCTCATTCACGCAAGTACATCGAAATTCGCCGGATCCAGTCTCATATAATTGCCTTGGAACTCCAACCCAACTCCGCTTGACCCCGCCACTGCAATCATGAGCTAAAGTTAACTTTCAAAACACTACCGTATGCACCTTCTGTCTGTACACCAAACGTGGGTGCCTCTATCTTGGTCCCATTCCATATTGCAAGGTGGAAAATCAAGTTTTGCTAAGTCCTCAGTCACTTTGGTTTGTTCAGCTACTTTGATCATTTTCTTAACTTGTTTTCCATACGGTGTCAATTTTCCTACATCATTGAAATACTTTCCAATTAATTTTCCTACAATTGTCCATCAACAGTTTCTCAACCATAGAAAAATGCAAGAACCAACCAATTTTGACGTAATCCGTATTGTAAAATTTTACCCAATGGTTCAGGGATCTCAACTCTTGTGGGGTGAAATCAATCACGTCCTCGGAAGCGTCACCTTCTCCGAACTTTCCAGTTACAAAACTACGAGACGCATCTTTTCCTTCAAGAATCATAATTATTTTTTACCTGAATGGTTAACATGGCAGAATTTTACCTACGAAAAAATTGTACGACTGTCCAGGTCCGTAATGTTGTGAGCCCTTAGACACGTCATAAACTCGACCCAAAATTGCCAAATACAGTTCTGGCTTATCAATGCCATTATACAGTTTCAGCTCATTAGCCGTTAACAAACGCACAGTTGGGGTTTCGCTAGATTCGCTGCTACTGATACCGAGTGCTTGAAAAATGTAATTTCTGAAGCTTTCATTGAAATACACAGAAAAAAGGGCGAAAAGAAGAGGCATTGACCACAACTTCCGGTACATATTTAATAATCGTTTTATCACAAAACTCAAATTGTCACAACGTAGGAATAGGGTAGCACATAACTATCAGCACCATACGTAGCAGGATAGAATTAAAATTGCTTATCTAAAAATTTAAGTACTTATATCTCGTTAGAAGTAGTGAACATAATTTGAGGGTTATGTGTAGTAGCTATAATGTCATCGTCATTTTGTCTACTCTCCAAACCTTTAAACTACAACTGACCTAACATAACATAACCCCTTTTGACACATTAACGTCACTTTGACACTTTATTTAACCCTGAAGCAAATTTGAAAAAATCCGGGGCACGTGTCTGTGACGCACGTTTCAATGATTAATTCCGAGTCCAAGGTTCCGCAATTGGCATTCTCGCACATGAATTTTGCGCACAACGTGAATTAGGCAGCATTCCCTTCTTACAGTGTTGTGCGGAAAGATGACGGTAATTTCGAGATTCGCCGCCTTTACCAACCGCCACCCCGTAGTGAGGGGGATGATATCGTACGCCACGATATGGCCGACGTCTTGCATCATCCAGCAAAGCATTGCGGGGAAAACTTGGGAGAACTACGACTGGATGCAGGCTGCCAGGTTCAGTTTATATGGAGGGTTGTTCACAGCTCCAACCCTCTATGCTTGGGTGCGACTGTCGACAATAATTTGGCCCAGGACCAATATAAAAACTGCCGTGACTAAGGTAAAATTACAAAATGGAAGAAAACAAAGATAAAGACTTGGTGGTTTTACAGGCTGTCGTGGAACAAATGACTTATGGTCCGGCAGCAATGGCCTGTTTCTTTTTCGGAATGAGTCTTATGGAAGGACGGTCAGTCGAGGAAGCCACGGATGAGCTCAAAATGAAATTTCTGCCTTCATATAAAGTACAACAATAACTAAACAGTATATTATGTACGTTGAAACTAACCAAAAATTTTGCAGGTGGCAATTTGCTTTTGGCCAATTTTACAAACGATTAACTTCTGTTTTGTACCAGAGAAGAACCGAGTACCTTATGTCAGTGTTTGCAGTTTGGTATGGTGCTGTTTCTTGGCATACATGCACCAGTTACAGCTGAAGGAGAACCAAAAATTAGGAGTAATAAACAGCAACTTGCTGAAACAATGACCCTGGGTTTATACTAGTTAAATTTATAGCTAATCTTTGTGTAGATAGTTCCATTTTTGTGATTTTAACCTATCTGTGTTAAAAAAAAGTGTAATCTCAGTATTTATTTGTTATTATGTGTATTATAGTACCTATATGAAATGATTTATTTAAGACGTTATTGTTTACCCTAGCTAGGTAATTGATATTGAGAACCAAAGTGTAGAAACCATATTTATTTTTGTTAATTAAAAAATCAAAAGATAAAAAAATATATTTTTTTTATTTTAGAACAAAATCATAAGTGGACACAGGAAAACAAAGAAGTGCTTGACTTGATCTAATTATCCAAATTGAGACAAGGACTTCATCCATTAAAGCCTAGTAAGTGTTGGAACAACTTGTGCATTATTATTTGTTGATGTACCCTTGCCTGTCCTAAGCCAGGATGAGAAAGGAGGAGTAACAACCTCATTGAAAAACCAGAGTTAATCTGGCCCAGATGATAGCACTCTGTAACGGTCCCGTCCTAGGGAATAGGTCAATCGTTACTGAAGAAGATTACCTTTATTATGTGGAATACTTGAAAATTCAATATTTTACAACCAAAAACTAGAAATTGGACACAGGAAATTTGACGTTATTTTAAACCCCGCGACTCCTTTGTTTGGGACACCCCTGGTTTTAGTTTTCAAATAATTTCTATCTCAACTGGTTACGCACAAAAAGACTAATCGTTGTTCAAAAGTCTCATTATCTTACCACTGACAGCTTTGGAGATATTCAATAAAAACCATTCACAGCAGTCCACTTTTAGGGGTCTGTAGCTCCCTTATGAAGGATTTTTTGCCGCCCTAAGTTTATGGACTAATTTTTTGTGTTTTCTATTGTAGAAACCATATGTAAAATATTACACACTTTTTTCGGGACACCTGTATTATATGTAGGTACCTGCTGATATCAATTTCAACGTATTTTAAAAGGACTTTTTGTGATAATTAATTTGAGGAATTTTTGAAACAAGTCTTTGTCTTTCATCATTCATTTGAACCGGTACGACAACGGTTAGGGTTGATCACCACCCAGGTAACAACCATATTTCTAAAAGATGGCGATTTTGAGAAAAAAAAGCTGGCGCTCGTCTCATTCCTCACAAGATAGATGCCAAAATTACGGTTTAATTTCTTAAGTGACCCACAAGTCCATAAAATTACAAAACTTAGAAATAAAAAAATTGTGTAAAAACGTTTTTACATTAATTTATTATTAAATTATCCTAATCACTTAAAATTCAAAGCTTATCATGTCTTAAAGCACATTCAACATGATTGTCCTGAATAAATATTCCTACTGGTACTGTTTTTTAGTGCTTCTATTTCTAACTGCAATTTTATCATTCTAAGATCGTGTTCTTTTCGCTCTCTTTGTTCTTTAGCTTTGATGGCATTTATTTGCTCCTCAAAGAGAAGCGCTTTTCGTCGTTCTTCATTCTTCGCGTGCTCCATCTCTTCGGTGATTAGTTTTTTTTGCTGTTCGGCAAGGAAGGAAAAGCCACTTTTCAACTTGGAGGTAGTAGGAATGCGTAATAATTTTGGTGCCCAGTCGCCTTTTGTCGGTCCCTACATAAACAACAGAAACGTAAAAATAGCAACTTTTCATTTAACAACCTTTTTATTGATACTGCTGGCGATTAGAAGCATATTTCTAATAGAGTTAAAAATTTGTAATTACATTCAGTAGAAATAAACTGCATATAATAATTAATGCACTACAATATGGCAGTAACAATTTTTCCAAATTTATTTCCGTGTGAGTTTTCACTTTTAATCGCAATTTTGTATCGAAATATCCACTTCATCTCTTTCATTTTTCTATAAACTCATGATCACGACCTCGGAAATTGATAACGAGTAATTTAAATAATATTTTTATATTAAACCACCATTGAATTACACGGATTTTTAAATTTCAACACTCAAAGCGTACCGCAATGGCATCTTTATGGGTCGTTTACTCAGTGCCTTTGTGGTTACCCACAACAGTACATACGGTAGTCCGTTGCCTTCACTGGAGCTTATACCTACTTGAAAGTACTTAGCTCTATTAAGCCATAAATAACCGTATCATAAATTCCTCAAAATTTTTAGGGACTTCCTAAAATTACAATTATGTAATAAAATTTCAACTAAACATTTAAAATTTTAAGAACGAACAAATGTATTGGGTTTTCTTTAGCTAGTAGATCATTTGTAGAAAAAATTTAAATTTTAAAAGTAGGTATGAGATGGACATTACTTTTAAAACTGACTGTACCTGGCGGTATTACGAACGTAATAATAGAAAAAAAATACTGAAAATTTCTTACCAAAACACTTTATACTCGTAGCATGCCGACGACGGATTACAAGGCAGATAATGACGTCATCGGACGTCATATTGTAACGCATTAATTAAAGTTTAATTCTGCGGAATTTTGGATTTGTAACTCTACTAGAAATACGTTTTTAGGCGCCGGCAGTTTTCTTTGTTACACCAACACCTTGTATGTATACAGGGTGTTTCCTAAAAACGCCCCACGCCGTGTCTTCGTTATTTATTATTCGATTTGAATGGACGAAAAACTTTATGAAATCATTTTTTAAGGACTACAAAGTGGGTGTGATCGTGGTTTTTTGAAATATTAACTTTAATCTCAAACGATAACGATACTCAACTTTCTTTTTTCAAATTCAAACGTACTTTTTGATACTTTGGTTTGATGAAGTATTTTTTTCTGAACGCAATGAGGTCTAAAAAGTTGAATTTGGTATAATATTCATTTAACAAAATAATTAAAATGTTGGTCGAAATCACGTTAAATTTTTTATAAAATTTTCAAGTTTGCCTTGGAACACAAATGTTTTAGTAAAATAACAAAATATTTGATCCAAACTATCAAATTATTTAACATTTTAATTATTTTGTTGAATAAATATTACATTAAATTCAATTTTTTAAACATCATTGCATTCAGAAAAAAATACTTTATCACACCAAAGTATGAAAAAAACCTTTCCATTTAAAAAAAAGGTCATTGTTTACTTTACCCACTCTTCGATTTTCAAAAAACTAATTACACCAACGCATTCGTCACCATGTATACATTACGAAAATCAATATATTTTCTTGTGCAAACTACTTTTATTTTTACTCATTTTCATCTTTTTTTTTCTATAAATTTTGCATAAAATTATTTATCATTTGCACAACATTTCATTGCTCAAAATGGCATTCTAATGATGTTTTACGATGGTTTCCAAAAAAAAAACAGCACAAAAAGCGAAAAGTGAAAATTGTAAACAATTACCGAAAAAAAAAAGTTTGAGTATTAAAGTTAATATGTATTTAAAATACATAATCACGACAAGGCCACTTTGTAGTCTTTAAAGAATGATTTTGTAAAGTTCTTTGTCCATTCAAATCGAATAATAACTAACGGAGACACGGCTTGGGGCGTTTTTTAGGAACCACCCTGTATAATATACTACCATAAAAACAACAGATACGTTTACATGCTTTGTGAGTAGAATAGTAATAACTGGACTGTACGTAAAGAACTTACATTTCTATTGCTTTTCCGTTCTTCAACATCATTAGCGCTCTGTCCTTCATTGGTAATCTCACCAGTTTCATATTCCACTTCTTCAATATCATCCGATTCCTGTTCTTGTAGTATCGCCGCAACATCAACGATCTTCAAATTGGTATTATTTAGTAATAAACGTAATTGTTTAATTAATTAATAAGTATGTAGTTTAATAATAATTAGTTTACACACCTGTACATTAGCATTAGATTCATTGGGACTTCCTTCTACAATTAAACAATCAATTAGAGTTTCATATAAACAATACATTACAATTTACCTTGCTTTATGGTGTCATTTAAAGGATCCCTATCTGAACTCCCAGTCGACAACAGTCTCAAAACTTTTTGCTCAGATCGCGTCAAGTTAACACAATTGCTGACACTATTTTCCGCTGGGTGTTCGGAGCATTTTTTTTTCAACGTCTTTTTAAGCCCCTCATATTTCAACTTAAGGGTGGTCAATGTTCTGGGTTGTACATCCCCCAATGACCCACATTGCGCATTGTACAGTTCAGTTATCTTCTCCCACACCTCGTTCTTGGCCCTACACGTGATACCATCGGTTTTCTTATTTTCAATTATGTCTCGGTACAGCGATACAAATTCTATCAGTTTTTCAGTCTGTTGGGGGGTGAAATTTGCAGCACGATTCCTCTTCTTCTCAACTTTTGCCATTTCTGCTGTTACAAGCAGTCGCACGGGTTTACAAGTAACATACATAAAAATCGAACGTAAATTGGAAAGCAGCAATTAAAACACACCAAACCAAAGGAAATAATTGGGAGGGAAACGAGAAAATGGGGTGGAAAAACACGACTACCAAAGCATGTTACCCACACGACTTGACATTTGACAACTGTTGTGGTGTTGATAAACAATTATCTATATTTCTCTATGAAGTTGATGGAGACGCCAGCATTGGTAGAATAGTGAGAGAGAAGGAGAAAAAAATAACAGGAAACCACAGAGTATATTTTGGCGCAACCCTTAAATATTCTGGTTAAGTAGATACCATAGTCCGTAGGTCTTTTCAACTTTTAACATTTGACAGGTAGAAGTAAGGTTATGGATGCTTTAGCTTACGTTATTTTTGTACCGAATTTTATACTTTAGAAACTTTTAGAAATGTTTTACACGCTATAAGCAACAACTATGTCAGAAGTTGAGCTTCAGGAAGAGGAGAGAGAAGTTTTGTCTTCTATTTACGATGGCGACGACTCCTTTAAGCAACTAACCTCGAATACCTTTCAGTACAAAGTAAGTTTTTCCTGAATTTTTGCAGCACTTAGATCATTTATCGCTTTTTCAGTATGGAGAAAATGATAGCATCAAGTCGTTTCTACTGGAAATTAAGTGGGGCGACCATTACCCTAACCAGCCACCTGAAATCAACATGAGCACTTTTTACAACAAACACGTGTAAGAGCTTTACACCGGTTCTAACGACACGTTTCTATTTATTTCAAAATTTTAGAATTGCATCTCTCAAGGAAAAAGTGGCGGCTTTGGTGTTGAGCGAAGCTGAGCAATACTTAGGCATGTCAATGACTTACTCGCTGTTTGAGTTTGTTAAAGAAAAATTTGATGAACTAATTGAAGAACAGCCAGATAGCGTTGAGAATATTGAAGTAGACAAATTAACAATATCAGACCAAGTAAGTGTTGCCACTTGAACCCCCATCTAAAGTTCCACATGTTAGTATTGAAGTTGTCATAAATTGTAAATTTTTTTTTTAAGGAGCCATCAAAGAAGATGCCGAAAAAGGAACAGTTGACCAAATCGCAAAAGAGGAGACAATGGAATAAGATGGACAACAAAGGGGAAAAGCCAAGGGGCTGGGATTGGGTGGATATTGTTAAACATTTGTCACAAACAGGATCGAAAGAGACACCATCAACATCTTAATGAAAACAATTTACTCGTCAATCATAATATAAAAATATATTACACATAAAAATTAGTTACTGCTGCTTTTTGTAGAGTTCCCTCCACTGGATCCTCCATTCGTTCATGTACAGCGAGTGGTCGTCACACTTCCAACCTGAAACCAAATGGTCTTTCACGACAACCCTTAAATTCAAACCCTTCAGTCTTTATTGCCGACGCTCAAATTTTTCCATAAATTTTTGAATAGATATTTATAATTTAATTGGCAGTCAAAACCTGCGACCAAAAATTTATTTAGTAGTTGACTTTTCAGTAATTCATTTGTAGGTCATCATTTACTTAATGTTAAATGCAGTTTTTTTTTTAATATTGGATCTTGAGCCATAAGGACTATAATAACGATACTTACTGCTAAATTGCAGTGCAGTGAAGAACATTTGCATTTCTTGATCGACGAATTCGTTGAAAGAGAGAAGTAACGGGGTTGGAAGGTTCCTGGGAACTTCCAAATTATGGTGAAATGTTTTCATGAAAGTGCTCAATCTAGTAATCGGTGTGGTATGATGTAACTGGCGTTTCGAATAAATATCCTGCAAAAGTAAAATTAAGTAAAATTGCTCTTTATTTTCTTTCCGTTTTCGCCACAGCTGTACATTGTTGTATTGTGTGTTATTTAAATTTCGCAATTAATTAAATGATCAGTATTTAAATTTTATGAGCAGTACACTTTTCCAGTATTGTATTTCCAACGACCAGTATTATAAAATATAGTAAGTAAAAATAATGAATGGTCGGTAAAATAATAAACGATCAGTAAATTTCATAAACGGTTAGTAAAATAAACTACGGTCAATCCAATTAATAATTGGTCAGTAAAGTTAATAAAATTAATAGTTAGTCTGCAAAATAAGCCATAATCAATAAAATTAATTAATAATTGGCCAATAACATTAGTAAATTGTAGGTAGAAATTTAACAATCAGTAAAAGTATTACCCAAATGTTGAGCAGTACAGAGTTGTTCATTAAAGTGGCAATACAATTAATTCGCGCCAGGTAAATATTTTACAAAAATAAGTGCGGAGATTGTGTAGACACTCCCTTTACAAATTTATTGCCGGCTATTCCATGCTGACATTTTATCAATTTTTACAGCTCATAATAAAAATACTGTAGGCCAGTGAATAGAGACAAAAACTGTTCTAAAAAAAATGATAGAGAAATACAAAAAATGAATTTTTTAAAATTATTTCAAAAGTTTCAATAATCATAGATCAATGAAATTTTGCAATTTTGTACATATTATCGTGGTTTTAAATAGTATTCAGGTAAGTAATTCAGAAAAAAATTATGCCGTACATTTTAATGCAAAAAAAATTTTCTTCACGCTAGTACTTAATCAGTCGTGACATGTAGCATTTTAAAAATTCTGTTTCCCAAGTTTCCAAATCGTAATTTACTATGAATTTTACAACTTAATGTACCCCTCTATTTAGTAACCCCTCTCACACTTTCAGTTTTTACGTAATTTTACCTGGGGAGATATTATTTCCAAAATATAATTTCGCGTGCTATTTCCCTATTCAGGGTGGGTAGTAGAAAAATATCTATTTTATAATTTTATTATTTTTATGAACTTTCAGATTTGTACGGCATTGACTTTTCATAGACAATTGCATTAAATTCAAATGAACTATCTGAATGCCGTATAAAAAAATATCGTACCAACAATCACCGTAAAGTACATTTCGTTACATGGATTTTTCTGGAGTTTTTTTCCTCCTACTGACCTTTGGACCAACAAAAATTTACGGCATTTGAGAAAATGTTATCTATGCATGAAATACTTTCAAAATAAATTTATTTTATGTTGTGTCAAATCATCCCCCGGACCACGGAAAGGGAGGGGGATGCAACCCTCAATTTTTTTCCCTTGTCGCATGTTTTTTTGTACGGCGTTGTGGAATTATGGATTAGAAGAGGTATTGAAACTGTATGGAAGTGATGCCGTACATAATTGAATGACCAAATTTACCCTAAAAATCGCCGGAAAATCAAAAATTTTTCCGACTTTGTGGCGCACTACTTTTGTACGGCACTGCGCGTTTTCTCATTATTTTCCATGGATCTATTGATGGTAAGAATGCCGTACAAAAATACATGACCAAAATGTACTCACTCAACCTGTGCTTTTGAAATCTCACCTGCATTCAGTTGGACCGCTTACAAGTGACGGCATAGTGCTGAATCTTATTATTTTATACCCTTATATCATTCTATATAGGTCTTCTGGTGGTTCAAATTACCCATCAATTTTTGACATGGGCCTGTAGTCTAGATATCTCGACCAGAAAAGTTGTAACATCGTTGCAAACTCGATAGAGTTTTCATTACAATATTCAAAATACACAGCAAAATTTGCAGGAACTTATGAATTAGGCATAATAATTAATTATCATTAATAAACATTTTTTCATCTAATTTTTCAGCAAAAATATTAACATGCTTGCAAAACTAGAATCAACTTGCTAAAATCGCCTTACAAGACTCTGTAAATTTGCAACTCTATTCGGTGACGGCATGGTTCATTTTTTATAATTTACAACAAAATCAAGAGTTATTTACGTAAAAACGATTCGAAACAAAAGTAACAATGTGTACATGTTAATAACTCTTGATTTTGTTGTAAATTATAAAAAATGGACCATGCCATCACCGAATAGAGTTGCATATTTACAGAATTTTGTAAGGCAATTTTAGCAAGTTAATTCTAGTTTTGCAAGCATGTTAATATTTTTGCTGGAAAGTTAGATGAAACAATGTTTATTAATGATAATTAATTATTATGCCCACGGTGTACGATAGTTATCTTACACTATGATTATGCCTAATTCATAAGTTCTTGCAAATTTCGCTGTGTATTTTGAATATTGTAATGAAAACTCTATCGAGTTTGCAACGATGTTACAATTTTTCTCGTCGAGATATCGCTTAATTTAAATTTTTCCGATTTTCACAATGATGCCGACCTTTAATCGAGTTGCAAAATTTTATAGTTCCGTTTCGATTCGTTACACATTACACGGCAAACTTTAAAAAATGTTAGAATTAATGTTAAATTTTTTACCTACTCACTGGCCTACTGGCCAAATAAGTTATTACGACCCTTTAAATTTCAAAGTAGAGGTAGCTGAAAGTGAAGGAAGGACTTCAAATTCAACTTAAACGCAAAATATACTACCCCAACAGTATTAAGTATCAAAGGACCCATACAACATCTATAAAAATAGAATATAAAAATTATCATCAAAGTTTTCTAAAGTTCTGCATGGAACCAAAAATCGCCTCTATTGATTCAAATTGAATGAGTCAAATAGAAAGTGATATGAATAGTTATTGAGACTGGCTACTTACTTAGAAAATAAAAGAATGTCGGTTTAGCTCTCTTTTGATGTGGCCGATAAAACAGTTTCCTACTCAAAACTTACAAGCAAAATGTCATTGTAAATGCAAGTGGCGATTCCCTATTGATTCAAATTGGATTAGTCAAATAGAAAGAGATATGAATAGTTATTGAGACTAGTTACTTGTAAAATAAAAGAATTTCGATTTAACCCCCTTTTGATGTGGCTGATAAAACAGTTTCCTACTTAAAACTTACAAGCAAAATGTTATTGTGAATGCAAGTGGCAATTCCCTATTGATTCCAATTGGATGAGTCAAATAGAAAGTGATGTGAATAGTTATTAAAACTGACTACTTGAAAAATGAAAGAATTTCGATTTAGTTCCTTTTTGATGTGGCCGATAAAACAGTTTCCTACTCAAAACTTACAAGCGAAATGTTATTGTGAATGCAAGTGGCGATTCCCAATAAAACTGCGTGATAATAAGCAGTAATAACGTCCTGGGCGCTTTCATCTTTCTCAAAGCCAACATAAATCTCTCTCTTCTCAATGTTGGGAATCAAAATGTAGTTTCTATGTTGGTAGACTTCAGTGAGAGAACGCAACTCTTCAGCATCATAGTTGGCCACAATTTGACTCAATGATCCACACAAAACGATTTTAAAACCGCAAAACTGCTCAACTGCAACACAATAAAACAATTGGATTTAGAGCTTTAGTGTCTTCACAATGTAGTCACCTCTTACGCCGAAACCTAGCACTACCGATTCCATTCTGTTGATTCGTTCTGCGCTTGAAACTGCGTTGACAATCAGGTAGCTTTTAAGTACTAGAGCCATGCGGAGATCGTTCAGGTTTTTGAAGATTAATGAAGTGACTGCGCGATAGTTGGCGTATAAGTGGAGGATTATTAGAGTTACTATTATTGACCATTGGAAGCTGAAACGTAAATATAATTATTGCAATTTCTATTACGTATTTGTTTAAAAAAGAATCTAATTTTTTTTTGAAAAACCTACAAATACGCTCGCTGGTTGACACACGGAAAAAAATGACCCATAGAGTCAAAGGTAAAATAAATTGGTACCAATAGTAGATTTCAACAACTATCAACAATAAAGAAATCTATTTTGGACAAGTTTAATGCTTAGAGTCAATTTTAATCGCCCGATCGTGGAGTCAAAACAGCGCGAGTCATTTTTGTCTTCTGTGGCAATCAACGTGCTGATAATGCTGATGAGTTTAAAACTTTACAGTGGATTGATGAAGTAATTGATGAGGAAAATTCCGCTAAAACTCGCCATCAAATTGACCAAAGTTTCCTGACTTCCGTCTTTAGCTGAAACCTCAGCAGTGTTGCCTCTGACCGCCTGATGGTTAGTTATGGAAGCTCTAGTCGCACCCCCTGCAACACCCACCTAAAACTCTATGAAAACCAGTCTAGTTGCAAATGGTTCGTTTGAATTACCACAGACTTCATGGCAGTCGACAGACACAAAATGGGAGTGGAAAATCCAGCTACATATGGTATGCATAGCTCAAAAAGCATTGCGGAGTCGTTCAAGAAATCAGCAAAAAGCCTCCACTTTTTACAGTAACAATCCAAACCGTTACTGAAAAAATCTAACGATAAAAATTGTTGCAATTTTGAATGTAACTAAAAATTACCCTTTCCACCAGGCAAAAATGATCCGACCCACCATTCCAGTTCCATCTTTTAATATCCAGGTAATTGTGGCAGATAACGCCGAAGCTTCCGCGTTGCCGACTCCGACTCCTTTAAGTATAGCTTGAGTCGTGAAAATTCCTGTAATTGTGCTACAAAAGGCCTGCACAGTGTCCCATAGTTGGTAGTCAAAGTAGTCTTCACTAACACTATCCGGATATCCATAAGGGAGGAGAACTTCTCGTAAGAACCCGAAGACAGTTTGGAACACTGAAGTGGCTATTGAACCGTTACAGATCTCACGTCGAATGATCTTTTTGGAGCCTGTAAGAAAATTTGTTGTGCTGATGCTGATTTGAGGTTAAATGTTGAAAGAAAAGCAAATACCTTGTTTGTAGTAATTTACGGGGTTGCCCATGGAGCCGCATTGTTCGACAATTAAGAGGTCCTCATTTGACATTATCTTTGGGTAATTTGGTGGAGTAATATCTATTCATACGTGCCCACTGCCCCGTCAACAGCTTTTGCCAACACCTGATTTTGTGTCTCTGTTGGTCTCTGTGACAGACATCATATCATATCGTTAAAAATATACAAGGTGTTTTTGAAAAAAATTGAGAAAATTAAGGTATTTAGCCACCCTGTATAATTTTTCAAAAATAAACAACTATTCAAATACATCCCACTACTACATTCAAGTAGCTTGGAAATATTCATTAATAATATTGGAGTGAAAAGAGTCTAGGAAAAGGCTCCAAAAAATCTTTTTTTAACATTTTATTTAAAAAAATTCTACTTGCCCCTGTATAATTGTCTTTGCTCACCCTGTACAGCAGGATTATTTGAAAATAAAACACTTGAATGGCTGATTTGGCAACATTGTAGACTGCATAGCAAGGTCTGGTTAAACCGAAGACACCGAGCTTTACCGAACCGATCCGAACGCCGGCACTAAATGACCTATGCAGTCTACAATGTTGCCAAATCAGTCAAACCAGTGATTTAAGTGTTTCATTTTCAAAATAATGTGAGTGTACCTAAGTTTAAAAATAATTTTTGGTTATAGATTTCTTTTCTAGTTTATTTTTCAAGGCTTAGATTTAAGAGACAAGGATGAAGATAGCGCATCTTTGTCGCTTCCAATGGGCGGTATAGGGATGTTCATCCATGATTGCGTCGAGTCAGGCTCGAAAAGTAAAACAAATTTTCAGGACTTTGTTCGATTTTTAGAATCTGTAAACATGAGCCTTGGAGCTGATCTATTTTTGAAGTTGATCGGTCAAGTACCATTAAAAATACAGTCGTTTGAATTTGGTGATAAATCAAAGATCAAATTTAAATGACTATATTTTTAAAGGTACTTAACAGATCGACTTCAAAAATAGATCACTTCCGAAATTGATGCTTATAGATTCTAAAAATGGAACAAAATTCTGAAAATCTGCTTGACTTTTGGAGCCTGACTCGACGCAATCATGGATTAACATCCCCATACTTCCCATTAGGAGCGACAAGGATGCGCTATCTTTATCCTTGTCTCTTAAATCCAATTTCTAGCTACCATAGGACTCCAGCTATCGCAGTCGAAAGCACTATTGCCCCACTCTGTATATGGGATTGGGAATAGAATAGACCATCAGTGCATCATTCACGACCCACCAACCATCCCACGCAAATCCCAACATTTAACAATCGATAGTGGTGCGCAAACGCTTTCTCCGAACAAAACTTTTCATTCAACAGCGTTTTTTGTATAGCACTTGGTGACGTCACACCTTCTCCAATGAATGGGCGACGGGCGTGCAGTTACTACGAACCTCGTTAATACAATCATAGACGAAACAGAAACAACTTGACCGTAGGAATTGCGTTTATTTGCGTCACACGGGATTTTCCGCCTCGCGATCAATACTTTCAGTATTTTTTTTTACAAATTAGGTACCTAATTAGTCACAGTATAAATTATTATCGCTGGTTGTGTCGCCTCTTCGGCTTGTACTTCTCCCAAAGTTTGTGGTTGACCGCGGAGAAATCGTTGCAGTGCTCTGCAAGGTCCTTGAGATATTTGGACAGTCTTAAGAGTTCATTGTCGGTGTCTCTGTTGAGGTGCGCTTGGCGGAAGGCTCGGATCTTCAAACCGTTCTTCGGGTTCATGATAAAGTTACGTCGCATGTCGTCGAACATTATCGTGTTCTTCGGCCCGAACTGCTCGAACTTGCCCCAAATCACCCCCAGGGGCTTCACCTGTGCAACAAAAAATAAAGTTGGAATTTTTTAGGATAAAAATTCAAAAAAATTACAAAAGTTTTTTTTCCTCCCACTATATTACAATCTGTCCTATATTTGGACAATTAGTAAATTTATAACAACAAATTTTGTTAAAAAAAAATGACAAAAGTGAAGGAGAATAACCACACTGAGATAGGTAGTTTGACCGTTACATAAGGTTTAATTTTCGGATTTCTACAGCCCGCTACAAAGGACTTTGTATCTTTCAAATTTAATTTCAAAAGGTTTACTTGAAATTGGTGTTGTAGACCTCAAATAACTAGGAAATGTGGCTGTAGCAAAACTTACAAGCGTCGAGATTTCCTTTTTTCAACCCGATCAACTTACATCCATAACTTTGTACTTTGGCGAGCACACTGAGATCATTGCTAATGAGTCCAAATAAAACGCGATTTTGTAGCTGCTATGCGAGGAGACGCCCAACAGTTTCATTTTCTCCTTGATCCACTCCATTCGAGTAGCAGACCAAATCACGATGTCATAATCTGCATAAGCAGATGTCAAAAACTCGTGCAAATAAGGCCTCATCAATTCGGCTCCGGTTTCCGCGCTCGACCTATGATCGAACAGAGTGTAATCTATGTCTAACACCAAGAGATTCTTCCCGGGCCTCAATTCATTCAAAATTTTCACTTCATATTCTTTTATGCGTCTCTGAACTTTCGCCAAGAAAACGTGATGATTCTCAATTGCGACTTCCTCGTCCTCTACATCTAGATCGTTGACAACTTCCGGCATATCAATTGGTGCTGTGTTGACTTCCAAGATATCCTCCTCCAGAGATCCCATCATCATGACTTTGAAGCCCGGTTTCATTTTAATTTGGCACAAGCGGCACTCATCGTCCGCAGCCTTTCCTGCAATATCAAGTTAGCAAAAGCCCGTCGAGTTCTCGAGTTAGGTACCTTTCAGTTTCAAATTCAACAATTTCTGACGTTCGGGCCTGACTCTGGTGTGCTTGTGAATGGCGGCCTTTAAGTCGGCCACGGTATCGCTTTCGGTCAACTCGATTTCGTACTCCTTATCCCTCCATTTCACGCAAATCTTCCCTGAATCCTCCATTTCGACCTGTTGTAGGCAAATTACCAGAGATCAAAAACACCTGTCAAATCGACCATCAACCATCGCCAAAACGGCGATTCACCCAAACGTCGCTAGGGGGCGTCCTGCTACTTTTATTTAAATGTTTAAAAAAACAGGAAAATAACTAAGAATTTGGCGCAAAAAGCACTTTTCCTAGTATGAACACACATCAATTCTTCACATTAATAAATAACGAAAATCAATAACTTTAATTTCGTCATAATAAATTTTAAGAAAGTTGCCTAAATTACCATCAGGGTCATCAATGGGATAGACCGAACCTTGGGATAGACCGGCATGAGAATAGACTTGTAGACCATGTTAAAAATTCAAAGCGCAGGCGCAAGTCGGAAGAGGAGACCACCACGTGTCATCCTGCACTGCGCATGCTCTCAAGTTTAATATAAATGTTTTAAAAAGGAGGACTTCATTTACTGTTTACGAGACATGTTAATAAAAACACAGAAAACGTAAAGTGTGCTTGATTTAAGTATAGTAAGTTACAAAATGAGCAAAATAACAGGTACACATCATAGTAATTCACCAAATAAGTTACTACACAATAGTCAACTTCAAATAAAAACAATCTCACTATAAATAAGTCTCACTATAGCTACAAGGAACAAACGAAAAATTTCTTAAGTCAACACTTTCTTGGAACGAGGATGTTTCGGCGGTATACCTAAACCCCGGATCGACTTCATTGCCATTGCCTTGTTGAAATGACGTTGCATCTTGGCCTCCTGAAACTCCTCGCGGACAGGCTCCACATGAGACAAGATCACTAGTAAAACCACCAACACCTACACAAATACAGGAAAAAATTACTATAGCCCTCATGAATAAAAACTTTTAAATCATCAATTACTGTTTAAACTTGAAATATTTACCAGACATATGATGATGAGCATAGTATACGCATGCAAGCCTTCTACTGGTATGGTCGCTAATTCTTTGAGGGCCAGTTCTGCTGGTTCAAACCCTGGCTTCAATTCCAGACTATGTTTCAAATGTACAATCGCTTCTTGGTAATGTCCATAAGCTTTCAAAATTTGACCCAAGGTAAAGTATTGCTGCCATGCTCCTTTGTCTGGTGGTTGCATTTCTAAGGAACGTCTAGTTAAGTAAATGGCGTCATCCAAGTATTGCAAAGTGAACAAGATACGAGCAAGATTCAGAAGAACTTCAGCGTTGTGCGGAGATACAGCCAAAGCGCGGCGGAAGCATTCAATGGCTTTCTCCGCGTCACCTTTGACCCGCCAGAAGTTACCGATTTGGTTATACAACTGCACAGACTTTGGCTTCTGCAAAAACAACGTTCTGACTTATAAAACTATACCAAATTACAGCAATATATTTTTCACTTGGCAGATGGCTCCAAATATGAAAGACTATAAATAGATGTTGAAATGTTCCAAGTGTTGGCAATGTCATAAACTTGCCTCTCTCTTTGCCTTTTTTAGTCTTCTCTCCATTGCGTCCACATCGAAATCTTGAACGCTGTTCTTGTTCCGGTTCTTCTTACTGAAAATTATAGCAGCTTGAGGCTCTGGCACGTTCGGATGTCGATCTCTATTCAAAACTCCAACTAAATTATCGTAATAAGTAAAATTGACTGGTTTTCCGCAATCCAGGACCTCATCAGCATCTGTCCTAGTTCCACCCTCAGTTACTCCTACATTATCTTCCGATTGATTTTTTACAGTCCTAAAATCCCAAATTTACTCATAAAAATTGCAGCAAAACCATTTACTTTTCCGCATTCAAATTCTTGGCCATATGACAATTGGTGCAGTAGTGATCATTGTGATTCTTGATCCAAGTCTCCCCTACATGCACCGTAGACGTAATAATACTAAAAATTGGGTCGTCATCAGCAACAAATTGTGCTCTATTGTTCTGGCTGGGGTAAGACGTCACTTGTTGGAACGGGCTGCCTTCTACAATTTTTGTCTGATCTTCATTCAGTTTCCATAACGTAGAAGTTCTGGAATTCGTCGAAATTATTTCAAAACACAATGTGTAGAAAATTAACGCGATTAAGTATCGAAAGCCCATTATGACTAGAAGACGGTGTAAACGGTCAGTGAAGTCATTAATACTGATAACAAGATAGGGTCTTTACATTACACTTATTTTTTTTTGAAATTGGTGGGTAAGATATATAAAGAGCGAATGAGGAGTAAGGTTATGTTTGTGTATCGATTGCTGTAACCGCAACCAAACCGCAGTCATCCGTGGTAACGAACTGATACCAATGTTACCAACGTGGCGGGGTTTTCGATTTTTGCCAAGACAAAAATTTTTATTTTTGCATTGTTAAGTTTTACTAGATTGCATAGAAATTAAAATAGGAGTATTGTGTTCCCAACTTTATTGGCCTAATAAACAACTGTCAGAAATATAATGCTACGCCACTGGGTTCTTTGACAGACGACTGACAGCGTGCTTGATAAATTTTTGCTTATGTATAATTATTATTATTAAGTTCAGTAAAAACTACAAAATGTAACGGTCGTTTTGGGACACGCTACCCACCCACCTAACAAAGCAGCGTCGGGATCAATTACTAAAAACGTGAATAATTAGTGATTTAAAAACCTACAACGACATAACCTCAAAAAAAAAAAAAAAAACGTACGCACGATGCCGCCAAAGAAGCTTAACAACAAGCAAAATTATGGAGCAAAATGACGAGAACTTCCCAACGTTCCTTCAGATAATGACGTACCAACCAACGAAAATGTGGAATCAACGAACGAGCTTTCACAAGGGCTGGGAAATCTAATGTCTAATGCTGATGGAAATCAGGAGGAAAACGACAACAAACAGGTTGATGAAGTCGAAAATCAACACCAATCGATAAGCCCCATCATCGGACGCTTTCCTACCGGATCAACGAATCTACTTAACGAGGCAAGTAGCTTAGATGTAGGAAAAGCACGTACTAATTTCGATGATTTGAGGCGAGAACGAGAAATGTTGCTATGGGAGCGAGAACTCCTACGACGTGAACGAGAACTAATGGAACGAGAACGCCGAGTGCTGGATGAGTCCCGTATTTCGTCCCCACGTACAAATGTCCAAGAAGTTCACCACTACGAGGAGTATTCCAACAAACATCTGCCTGAATTCGATCCTGGTACAGCCGCGTTCACTGAAAAAGCCCAGGGTAAAGTAAAATTCATTCCAACTTACGTTACACTTGCAACCAGGCTAGACCACGCGGTAGAGTTTGTTTGAGAACCGCACAGGTAAACTAGAATTGGTCGAAATAGAGCGGCACATTTCAGTTTCAAATTCAAAACAGCGTCAAGCACACCGCTCATGACGAGAAATTTTAGTCGCTTGGTTAGTGACGCCCATTGTCACCATTCGAGAGAGTTGGGATCAGGGGTTTGATTCCCTTATCTAATCGTCTCTTTTATTTTATATTTATTATTTCATATGCAATTGAGTAATAATTATGACCTTAATTTGTGTTTCTGATATAATTACAAGCCTCTTTCTAGAATATTAAAATAGACAACTTTCTGAAGCAATTCCAGTAAAATATTTTCACTTATAATATTCCTAGTGCATTGATGATTTCCGGAAATTTTTTCGAAGGCATTTCCAAAACGTATTAATTACGTTTTGGAAATGCATGAAAATAAAATTTACGGATATTAATCAATGCACGAGGGCATATTCGGTAAGAAAATCGCAACGACACAGACATTGGTCCATTATGTCATTATGATGTCATTATTAATAAATAAATGATTTTGATTGGCTGAAATAATTTCCACTTATTAATTTCATGCTAAGTGCAAAAATTTCCAGGAAATTTTTGTCGTAGAAATGACACCGAATTCTATTTTTCTATTGGCTACTTTTGTTTTTTGAACTATTGCAACAACGGGCACGAATCAATTATGGATGTGAAGAAGGAGTTAAATTCCTTTTCTTAAATTATTATTTCATATGCAATTTATTAATCACCATTAATCTCGTTCTGCAATGTTAAAATTGAAGTAAAATATTTCCGTTTAATTGAATAAGTATTCATTTTTAATTGACTTTTTGAAAAATATTATTGCAACAACGGGCTCGAATCAATTAAAGATATGAAGGACTTGAATAGGATAATGATATGTAGAAACTTTTCAACGGGATTAATTAAAACTGTAAAGTTGCAGGTTGTTACGGGTAGGTATAATGTTTAATTTTAACACCCAAATTTTACTAACACATTATAATAGTTTGCATACAATAATAACATTATTTATTATTATTAATTAACAAATACAAACGATCGGTGAATCCGGTGATTAAAATATCAACAATTAACAAAATATATATCTAATAATCAATGGTCAAACAAGAATACATAGACAGTAATAAAAATAGTTTCGATTAATATTTGATGTAATAACCATTACCTACTATCTATGCATTCTTGCATTCTCTTTCGCATCGAAGCGACAAGTTGGTGGCAGATGTTGTCGCCTCGATAACGTGCAGCTCTCATTCTTTGCCAAGTGCCAGTCACGTGGGCGTGAAGGGTACTACCTATACCCCTTCGAAATTTATGAGGTGGGTCATAAAGTTGACCATCTCTTTGAAGAAGTATGCCGACGAATGGGTTCCCTGCTCCGTTATAATGTGTTTCAATGTGTTGGTAAAATTCCAGTGTAAAAATAAAACATTATATCTATAACTATTCAATTCACCTGTAATTTGAAACTGAAATGTGCCGCTCTATTTCGACTAATCCTAGTTTACCTGTGCGGTTCTCAAACAAACTCTACCGCGTGGTCTAGCCTGGTTGCAAGTGTAACGTAAGTTGGAATGAATTTTACTTTACCCTGGGCTTTTTCAGTGAACGCGGCTGTACATCGAAGACGTCGCTGACAGCGGATCAATGGCTGAGAAAGGTGGTCTCTTTTGCGAAAATTTACAAATGGAGTTCAAATGCGATCCTATTTCACGCTATTGGAAAATTAAAAGGTGCAGCAAAATTTTGGTTTGACAGCCTAGACGAAGATGAAGAGGTGACGACATGGGACCAGTTTTAGGCTAAACTTACAACAGACTTTTCTGTTTTATACGACGATGCCGATATTCATTTTGAATTAAGCACAAAAAAGAAGAAAACCGCGGAATCCTACGAAAATTACGTTTATAATATGAAGGCTATTGCTAGTAAAGGGACTATTAGCGAACTAGGATTGATTAAATATATTCTAGGTGGACTTCCTGATCGGGATCTTAGTAAAACGTTAGCTCTAAGTGACATCAAGTCTGTCCAAGAATTGTTACGACGTCTTTTACATTACGAAAGTACGGTAAAGAAACCAGAAAAGTCCAAAACTGAGACAAATACGAAAGTTGACACGAAGGTCGACAAGAATGCTGAAGGCATTAAATGTTATAACTGTAACGATATAGGACATATTTCTATAAACTGCTCGAAAACACAAAAGAAGAAACGCTGCGACAAGTGCAATAAAGTTGGACACTTTGCAAAAGATTGCACAACTTCTACGATTAAGTCAAAGACCGAAGATTCGAAACCACCTCAAGTTAAGAAAATTAATCAACACCCCGACACAAAATCCGATCTTTTGAAGATAATACGAATCGATGGAAAACCCGTTACAGCTTACGTCGACTTGGGAAGCGAAGTTGTCACAATGCAACAGAAAATTGCCAATGAAATGGGTATCGACTACCGTCCATGTACCGTAACATTGAGAGGATTTGGTCAAGGATCCTGCGATGCTATTGACCAACGAACTTTGCTACTCGATATTGATGACGTCAAGGTCGAGACAAATGTCATAATTGTGCCTGATATTTCACAGGAAGATGCCATGATTCTAGGACGAAGCGCGCTAGGACAGCCAGGTATCAGAGTCATAGCAGAAGAGGATAAAGTTACGATAGAGAAGGTAATGAAGATAAACGTCCCTTCTCAAGATTACGATATAAACCCCGAACTTGACGACAACGTAAAGAAAGAAACGATCGCCTTACTCGAATCTTTTAACTCATGTTTCGCTTCAAATTTGAATGAAATTGGAACAACCGATCTCGTCAATCTAAAAATCGAATTGACCAACGATAAATCTGTAATCAACCACCGTCCCTACCGTGTACCGTATACACAACGTGAAGAAGTGAAAACAATGGTACAAGAAATGTTGGACGCAGGCATTGTAAGTGAATCTAATTCCGAATATTCGAGTCCAGTTTTGCTAGTTGGCAAAAAGGATGGAGGAAAAAGATTATGCGTAGACTACCGAAGTCTTAACGCCATCACAAAGAAGGAATACACCCCGATGCCCCTAATGGACGAAAAATTGGATCGAATCGCTGGTAACAAATATTTTACAACGCTAGATTTTTCCATGGGTTATATGCAGGTTCCGATAGCTCCAGAAGCACGTCATTTGACATCGTTTGTCACATTGGAAGGACAATATCAATTTAACAAGATGCCCTTTGGACTTGTCAACGCACCAAGCGTTTTCTCTAGACTTATGAACATGGTAGTACGGGAAATTGGTAACAACATCGCTATTACGTATATGGACGATATATTAATACCGAGCAAAACTCCGGCCGAAGGATTGGAAAAACTTGAAATTGTATTAAAAACTCTCAAACGACTTGGTCTTGCGCTAAAAATGTCAAAATGCCAATTTCTTCATACACAGATTGAATACCTTGGGTACGAAATTGACGCTGATGGAATACGACCTGGAAAAAGAAAAACTGCCGCGATTGAAAACTTCAAACAACCCACGAATGTACATGAAGTACGCCAATTTCTAGGACTGTGCAATTTTTTTAGAAGATTTGTCTCAGGACACGCGGAGATTGCTAAACCACTCACGAAATTGACAAAAAAGGACCAACCATTCAAATGGGACAACGAAGAACAAAACGCTTTTGAAAAGTTAAAGTCAAAATTGATCAATCAACCAGTTTTGGCGCTGTACGACCCAAATGCAGAATTATCAGTTCATACGGATGCTTCAAAACTTGGATTGGGAGGTATTTTATTGCAAAAGAGAAACGATCAACCATGGAAGGCCATCTGTTATTTCAGCAGGCAAACCACCGACTTGGAATCGAGATACCATAGTTACGAGCTCGAAACACTCGCTGTTGTAGAAGCATTAGATCGATTCAGAGTTTATCTAATTGGAAGACCATTTACAGTCATCACGGATTGTAACTCTCTGAAGACGATGATGAGCAAACGAGATTTAACACCAAGACTTGGACGTTGGTTTTTAAAACTGCAAGAGTTTGATTTCAAAATCGATTATCGACCAGGTGAACGCATGAGACACGTGGATGCACTCAGTAGAAATCCACACGAACCCGGACGTGAAATGGACACTGCAAATTGTAGTATTTTCACATTGCGAATTGATACGAGCGATTGGTTATTAACCATGCAACTGCAAGACCCCAAATTACAAAATATTGTCGAAAAATTGCGAAGAAATCCCACAACCAATGGTGAACGTCAAATTCACAACGATTACGTCATCAAGGATAACAGACTTTGCCGAAAAATTGAGAAAAATCACCGATGGGTTGTGCCAAAAACCCTCATATGGAAGGTCATTCAAGGAAGCCACGATGAAATGGGACATTTTGGTCTCGAACGAACCTTGACTCATTTGCAGAGATATTTTTGGTTCCCGCGAATGCGCAAAACCGTTATGAACTACATCAACGCTTGCATACGATGTGCTTATCATAAAGTACAGAAAGGAAAACCTGAAGGCGAATTACACCCGATTGAAAGGATACCAATCCCTTTCCACACTGTAAATATAGATCACGTCGGACCGTTTGTAAATAGCGCCAAGAAAGAAAGTTACGTCTTGAATTACCAAGACAATTTTACGAAATACACCATTATTCGAGCGACAAAGAACACGAAGACAAAACCTGTTATCGATATTCTTAAAGAAATATTTGGAACATTTGGTACGCCAACTCGACTGATTTCAGACCGCGGTACGGCCTTCACCTCACGTGAATTTAAGACATTTTGTGAAGATAACCAGATTATTTTAATCCAAAATGCAACAGCCACTCCCCGTGCTAACGGACAAATTGAACGCAATAATCAAACTTTACTCGATGCTTTACGAACCACATATGAACGCGAGGATGGCCGAGACTGGAGTCAACATCTACGAAATATCCAATTCTCAATGAACGAACATCAGAATAAAACCACCAGTAAAAGTGCAAACCAATTACTTTTTGGTTTTCATCCCCGCAACGCCTTACAAAATCAAGTTATTCTTGCTGTTGCTGACCACGAAGAACCCGACATTGACATCACCACCCTACGTGAAGAAGCCGCATCGAAGATACGTTCTCAGCAAATCAAAGATAAATCAAGATTTGACAAGAAGCACAAACGACCCAAACAGTATGAAGAAGGAGACCTAGCCGAGACCCCGTCTCCACGGGTCAATCTACGAAACATCACCCTCGCTACAAGGGCCCCTACATGGTATCTAAAGTACTGGATAACGACCGGTACCTCTTGTGTGACATCCCAGGAGCTCAACGGACCCAGAGAGCTTTTAACTCGGTTTTTGCGACCGATTTAATGAAACCATGGTGCCGGTTGCTTGAAGAGGACCCTGACAGTCAAGATGCTGCTACAGATGTCGAGGACGACCCCGATGGTAGCGCCGCCGAGCTGTCAGAAATATAATGCTACGCCACTGGGTTCTTGGTTAGACAACTGACAGTGTGTGCTCGATGAAATACTTTGCTTATGTATAATTATTTTTTAGTAAAAACTACAAAATGTAACGGTCGTTTTGGGACACGCTACCCACCCACCTAACATTTCTAACTATTGTTGAAAAAAAAACGAAAAAAAGTGAAAACTTTGGATGGGATGTGAACCCAGGACCTCGATGTTTGGAAGCAAATTTTTTCACGCTAGTACTTAATCAGTCGTAACATAGTATTTTTAAAACTCTATTTCCCAAGTTTCCAAATCGTAATTTGCTATGAATTTTACCACTTAATGTGCCCCTCTATTTAGTAACCCCTCTCACACTTTCAGTTTTTACGTAATTTTATCTGGGGAGATATTATTTTCAAAATATAATTTCGCGTGCTATTTCCCTCTAACCCGCCTGCCCTGGGACACCCGGTATATAGGGTTCCTGTTGCTAGAAATTTGTAGTTGAAGTATTGCTAATTGTGTTTTTAAGAAGTTCGCGGAATTTTGACGAATTAATGACACGACTGCTTTATTGAAGCAGTCAAATTTCATGACAATGACGCTTAAACGGTTCAGTTATTTATGACTTAATAGCGGTACCTACTCAAAATTTTTTGCAGTACAGGGACTATCATAAAATCTAATGTGATTAACCGCAAATAGAGTAAATAGACTAGGTAAACGGCCACAAAGCTGTCAATCAAAAATCCCTTCAGGGCTGAAATTTAAAAATCCATGTAATTCAATAACGGTTTGATATAAAAATATTTCAATTACTCGTCATCAATCTTGAAGGTCGTGATCATGAGCTCAAAGAAAATCAAAGAGATGAAGTGAATATTTCAATATTATTATGAATGAGGAAAATATTAATCTAACCAGAAAGCCGTAACCTTACATGTATTTCTAAGAAGAAGAATCAACATTCTTCAACATTCAATATACCAACGTATTATTACATTGATACATTGAATTAATAAAATTGAATACCAAATAACCGAAATTTTATGGTTCAGGCGCACCCGATAAGTAGTGGCAATTGAAAATTTAAAGTTGCAAGTTAATTTTTTTTTTTTCACACATGTCCGTTTAGCCCCGTGGTACAAATCATTTATAACAAATCTACATAAAATTAGCAAATTACTGATAACTGACAAGTAGATACTTTCTCGGAGGTCAACTCACCCATAAACAGACGGATTTCTAACCGAGTTATTTGAAAAAATCCAAATCCATTTTGAGTAAGAAAAGAACTTTTGTACAAGAAACAAATTTTAACCCTTCCGATATGGACCGGAAGTAGGTCAAATTTTGATTTTTAAATGCAAATGTACTTTTTTTTTTATTGCCCTATCCCTAAATAGGGATACAACGTTATCAAATAATAACGTTTCTTTTCATTACAGCGATGTATTACATTTGTCAATTCTCTGATCAAAAAGACCAAAAAAATTAATTGGTAGAGTGACCAAAATTTCTTGCATCATAAACAGACGGACTTCTAGCGTAAATACCTCAATCAACGCTTCTAGGCACGGCAACGCGCATTTCCTTCAGTAGCAACCTCTTGCGCTTTTAGCGGCTACGGTGTGTTTCGTCTAAAGCTGAGTAGATGGTGCTGGTGTATAAATCTTACACGTTGCTTTATACATTTTAGAGATAAATAGCAGTAGTGAAAATTTGATAGTTACTTATCGCGAGTCAGTCCGCAGCGTCGAACAAGTGCAGGTGCGTGTCGCGAATTCCACTTGTGCTCCGCCAGCGTGCTATTTTCGCGCTCTCTCGTCCGGGCTCTGGCCCGGAAAGTGCGTCCCTCGTCGCCTAGTGCAGAGCGCCGAAAGTGATCTTGTGCGTCTCCACCGTCTCGACGTCAAGCGCGCGCGCTTCGGCGTCAGTGCTCCCCCCCCCCCTCGTGCCGCGCCCGGTGCGCGAGCCTTCTTCGTCCCCCCCCCCCCCCAGTGCGAAGTCTTCGGACCGGACACAACAATGTTAAGTGCCGCTTCCAGCGACACATCAGACGACGAGGACGTCGTCCCGCCAACCCCCGTCAGCCACCCCTGCGTCCCCTGCGTGACGGCGCCCGAGGTCACCCTCTCCGAGGTGATGAGCATGCTCGTGCTCCTCAGGGGTGACATCGGCAGCCTGGAGGCGCGGATCACCGCCCTCGAATCCCAACGCCGCCCCCCCACTCCCGATGCCAACCAGCCGCCCCCTGCCGACTCCTCCGCCGGTTCCGAAATGGACACGGGGGCGTCCGACGACGGTGAGGGTGAGTTTTTACCCGTCAAGGGAAAACGTCGCCGCCACACCCCCCCCTCATCCCCCACCCCCTCAAACCCGCATGTTGGCGCCGCTCTTTCCAGCGGTTCGGGACCGGCCAAGCGGCCAAAGGCGGCAACGAGCACCGGCTCCAGGCCCGGCTCCCCTGCCTCCCCCGGCCAGCATGCCGCCCCCGACTTTCCCGCAGCCCTTGGGCGCCCAGCCGCCCCCGGGCACTCCTCCGGCCCTGGTGCCACCCCCAAGTGGCCCACCGCCCCCGCCGTCGTCCCCAAACGGGCCACCGCCCCCGGTGGGGTCGCCGCTCCCAACACCGCCCCCGGAGGTTTTGTAGGGCGCAAAAAACCCGCCGCCCCCGCCGCCGCCCCCGGGTGTTCTACCGCTCCCGGGCCCAAAAACGCAGGGGATGACGCCGGCACCCCGGCAAACACCCCCTCCCGACCCAAAATCCCCCCAATCATCCTTAGGGACAAGTCCATGTGGACCTCTGTCTCCAAACTCGCCGCAATGAAGGGTGTCGTCATCACCCAGGCGAAAAATCTCCAAGACGGAGTGAGGATGCAAGTATCCTCAACTTCAGACTTTCGTGCTCTGACCCGCCTCCTCGATGACCGGAAGACGCAGTACCACACCTTCTCCTTGGAGGAGGAGAAGAACGTGCGCGTTGTCTTCCGGGGCATCCCCGTTGAGGTTGACCCAGAGGACGTGCGCGAGCACCTGGTCATGGGCGGCTTTCACGTCGTGAAGGTTAGCCGCATGCTGCGCTCGCGCGGCAAAGTTCCGATGCCACTGATCCTGGTCGAGGTTCCCCCTACGGAGAGAACCTCCATCTTCCAGGTCAATCGGCTCTGTGGCCTCGTCACCGTGGCCGAAGTTCCTCGCCGCGGGCAGAACGTGGGGCAGTGCCACCGCTGCCAGCGCTTCCGTCATGCGCAGAGGAACTGCCACGCAGACCCCAGGTGCGTCAAGTGCGCGGAACCGCACATGACGGACACCTGCACAAAAAGACGGGAAGAAAAGCCCAAGTGTGCGAACTGCGGCGGCGACCACACCGCCAACTTTAAGGGCTGCCCGAAATTTCCCAAGTCCGGCAAGGGGGGACAACCCCCCAAACAACAACCCGCCAAAAATTCCCCGGCGCCTTCTCCTTCCAAGAAGACGCTCTCCCCTCCTACAAAGGCGAAGCCAAAGGCCGGGCCCAAACCCGCCCCCGCGGCAACGCCCACCCCAAAACCCGCCACCCAACCTCCTAAACCCCAGGCGACGCCGTCCAGTGCTGCTCTCCTCGGTGTTTTGAGCGAGCTTCTCCTCGCTCTGACCACCGCCAGTGGCGGCAAGGACGCCGCCGCTAAGTTAGCGAGCGTCATTCCCGCCATCATGGCCAACTGCAGGTAGATTTTTTATGAATCTACAACTGCACCGGCCAAGGTCTCTTCAGACTATTTTTTGGAACGCAAACGGCCTGGCCAACAACCGTTACGAGTTAACGGAATTGGTACATCGGCTGGATCTCGACGTTGTCCTGGTGGTGGAAACCCACCTCCAGGCTGGCGATCGGGACCAAAAGATTCAAGGCTATGACTTTTACCGAAATGATCGGGCAACCAGAGGTGGTGGCACAGCCATATATGTAAAACACAACATCAGACATTCTCTCGCGATCTTGCCGCCTCTCCAACAGCTAGAGGCCACGGTCGTGATAATCTACACCGCCAACGGCCCGATTCACTTGTTCGCCTGCTACCACCCCCCCGGCCTGGGGCTGGTAGCGGATGACATCCAACAGGTGCTGGATTCTGGAGTCACTGTCATCGCTGCTGGTGACTTCAACTCCAAACACACCGACTGGCGTTGCCGGCGCACTAACGCGAACGGCACCATTTTGTCTAATTTTATTTCAAACGTAAATTTTGATGCGCATGTGTTTGCACCGGCCGAGCCTACGCATTTCAGCGTCGCCAACAGCTCCGCTGACATTTTAGACATTGCCATAGTCAAAAATTTGAATTTCCAAATTGAGCTGAGTTCCCTTAACGAACTCAGCTCCGACCACAACCCCGTTCTGATGCACATCGGGGACGAGGTCAACGAACCAGACCTTTTCACATCAAAAACCACCGACTGGGCAAATTTCAAAATTTATCTAAATCAAAATTTCGGGCAGATTCCAGTGATTACGACACCGCAAGAACTGGAAGATGCCGTTTTCAGCTTTGAGGAGAAAGTCACCTCCGCGAAAAGTGCATCAACGCGAATTTTCAGCGCTCCGCGTGAGCGCAATCAACTCCCTGAGCACATCATGACTCTAATTAGACAAAAAAGGTGCGCGAGACGCCGTGCGCACCGGTCCTTCAACCGCCACGACGTGGCCGAGGCGAATAGATTAATTCGGGCCGTCAGGGACGCTCTGTCGCAGTTCAGAACCGAACTGTGGGAGAGGCGTCTCGACGAGCTCGACACGACTGATAACTCGCTCTGGAGAATGGCAAAAGCGCTGCGCAGCGACAGGCGCCCTCTCCCACCCATTCACGGTGCACGCGGTCTCAAATTCACCGACGAGGACAAGGCTGAAGCCTTTGCCGATAGTTTGGAACTGCAATGCAGAACCAACCTGGCAGAGGCGGATCTTGACCACGTCGAAGAAGTTGAGAACTTTGTCGGGTCGACGCTTGGCGACAGCGAAGTCGATAGCGACGACGAAAGCGATGATGACGATGACGACGAGAATGCCGACGTGCTCCCCGACGAGCCAGTCATTCGGCACACCTCCCCGGAGGAAGTCTCGGAAATCATTCGCAACCTCAAAACGCGGAAAGCTCCGGGTAGCGACTCAATCGGCAACCGCGAATTAAAATCACTCCCGTTCAAAGCCATCATGGCACTCGTGTGCATCTTCAATGCCATGTTGCGACTCCGCCATTTCCCGTCTCGGTGGAAATGCGCCAACGTAATTTTCTTGAAAAAGCCAAACAAGGACGGCAAGTTCCCTCAGAACTACCGCCCCATCAGTCTACTCTCGAGTGTCAGCAAGATAGCCGAGCGAATCATCCTGCGCCGCCTTTCGGAACACGTCGCCGAAAACCATATCCTTCCCGACGAGCAGTTTGGCTTTCGTCCAGACCACTCTACCTCACTCCAACTTCTCCGCGTCACGGAGTTCTTTTCCACGTCCTTAGAATGGCGTCATTGTTCTGGCGCTGTTTTCCTCGACGTATCCAAGGCCTTTGACACCGTCTGGCATGATGGGCTTATTTATAAGCTGATCAGGTCGGGGCTGTCACTGCCCTTGGTTCGTCTTATCCGGTCCTTCCTCTCGAATCGCTCCTTCAGAGCGAAAATCGGAAACTCCTTATCTCAACCCCACCCGATTGAGGCCGGAGTCCCGCAGGGCTCCGTCCTGGCACCCACCCTCTACTCCATCTTTACGGCGGACATTCCGAAAACCGCAGGCGCGTCTCTCGCGATTTACGCAGACGACACCGGTGTCCTTGTTCGCTCTCGTCAGCCCTGGCTCGTTACCTCGAAACTGCAACGTGCAGTGGACGAGCTGGAGCGCTGGTTCAAACTCTGGTTGATTGCCGTAAATCCAGAGAAAAGCTCGGCTCTCTTGGTCACGCGACGAAGAGTTGAACCCCACGGTCGGATCACCATGTTCGGTCGCGAGATTCCTTGGAAGGCCGAGGTCAAATATCTTGGGGTTATATTTGACCGACGCCTCAACTTTCATGCGCAAGTCCGCAACACCGTGGCCAGAGCGAAGCAAGTTTCGGGGCAGCTGGGCTGTCTGATGTGGCGCAGGAGCAGGTTGTCCGCAAGGAACAAGCTGCACTTGTTCAGGTCAATCATTCGACCAACGATGACGTATGGTTCTGTGTGCTGGGGACACGTGTCCAAGACTCGTTTCCACGGCCTACAGGTCATTCAGAATCGAGCTCTCCGATACGCGTTCAACGCCCCGTGGTTTGTTCGTAATGAGCAACTCCACCGGGAGGCGAACATGCCAACTCTGCGAGATTTTGTTCGAGACCAATCGGTCAAAATTTTCGAGAACGCGGAATCACACGCGAATCCGCTCATTCGTCAGGCTGTCGACTACGATCATGCACTGTACAGGGTAAAGAGGCCGAGAATGGCACTCCACCTCTGAGTCCGACTTTTCCGTTGAAATTTTTGCGTTACAGACAATGGCTGCGAACCAGGCGCGAATGTGGTCCGCAACCTTTCCTCCTCCCCCTCAGATCTAAAGTCTTTCAAGGTCCGGGAAGGCTTTACTTTGCACCTCTCGTCCGCTTAGTAGTTAGTTTCTTCTTTCTACTTGTTCTCATCAGACATAATGTTTGATTGAATGCACAAGTTCTTCACCGGTGGCAGTGGGTTTTTCGTTCGCAAAGAGGTGCCAGTTGGTCACTGCCCTGGGGACTGGTGAACATACTTGACATTCTGTGTAGAAGGAGGTCGCCCCATCTGGCGGCCTCTGCTGCTCAGATCGAGAGTGATAAGGTCGAAAGACCGCACTCAGTTGAAGTCAGACAATCAAACTACAACTTGATAGTTATCGCTTCTCGGCCTTATGGCTAAGATCAAAGTGTAGTATCTGTTCTTATCAGCTTAATATCTGATACGCTCCGCATGCGGAGCCAGTATATTAAACTGATTTTTGGAAATGGACGGTGATTAGGGGCTTGCTCCATCGCCGTCACGGGTTGGCCTGGTATTGCAGTACCGCCGGGATCAGCCCACCTAAATTAATACAAACATATTTTTCTCGCTGTAATTTACCCACTATTGCGTGCCATACATTATACATTACCCGTATAACGCTATTCCGGAATAACTGGAACTAAATGGGCTTTTACGTTAGGTGGATAGGATAAACGCTGGTATAATAAACTGTGAACCGAGGATATGTAAACCACCCCTTATCACAAGTTATTCCGGAATAGCGTTATACCTGAACCTAAAATAACGTCCTTTTGTAAAACTGGCCCTAAGGAGAAATAATACCCATTGAGACTTAAAAATCGCTAGATTTCTGGTTTTAAAAGTTTGTCTTGTGTCAGAATTTAGGTGACTTTTCAAAATTGCGGAAAAAATCTTGGAAAGCATTGCGTATTGCGTGCCCTATACTCGCCAAAAGCGTATCCTCAGCTTTATCGACTTTGTATTGGTCAGGTTTCCGGCTGCCTGAATCAGACATAACTGAACTGACTAAACATTTTCAAGAAGTCTTATTTCTACTCCTACAGTAAAGGACTTCTTGAAAATGTTCAGTCAGTTCAGTTATGTCTGATCTGACGTATACGTATACTTACTATACGTTTTGCGCGCCATTTCTAATGATGATTAAAATTAATTTATTGTCAGCGACGCATCAAGATTAGGTGTAGAACCTTTAGCAACTAATCAAAATGTTTCATCATCTTAATTGATGAGTCATTGACAAATGATTAATGTTTAGTTTACGTTCGTGCAGGCCAAAATATTAATATTGATTTTTGTTGATCCGTTGCTAAACTTTTATCTTGTGACATAGATGGCAGTATTTTTTATAACTTCCATTCTACTGCGTACTGGGACTGCGTGCGCGCTGTCCCGGTCTTATTTAATAAAACAGATGTTTTTTCCAACCGGGAATAAAGTGGCACTTTACATTTTATTTCCTCATTATTGACTAATAATGTAGTACTTTATTCCCGAGGAATTAAGTAAAAAAAATACCAATATAACATAAAGAAACTCGTATCCATAATAACCGTCAGCCAACTTAACTTCATTTAGGTATCGGTCAATAATAACAATTATTTGTTCTCTAATTTATTATTATTATTAACTTAAGCGGTTGGGAAGAAAGTTTTGTATGCATCTCTGGAATAAACATCGTTAATTCCTCGAATAAAAATGCCCTCGGTTCCGCTTCGTGCATTACTTATATTCTCGGGATTAAAATCGATGTTTATTCCTTGATACATAAATAACTATTATTTTTACATTTTTCGGGTGTTTAATTTAAGAGGAACATCTCCGCTGTATCATTTGCGATTGAAGAACGTCAGCAAAATGCATTGACGGATTTTAATTTTAGTTAGTTTTATCATTTAATTAAACTGTTCAAAGTAAGGTTTTTACATACAGTTTATTCTACGATTTTAAAAATACAAATAATACATAATATGTAATACTCATAACACATAATAATAATTTAAACAATTGTTATTTTTGATGAGCAAAGAAGAGAGGACGAAAGGCAAAATGGATGTAAAGCTTCAGCATAGATTAGTTTTTGCCTTCTGGCTTCGGCTTCAGTTATCAATCTATGGTCTGTCTATGTTCAATAGTTGAACGATTTTATATTTTATGTTATTAGGTTGGTACAAGAATTTGTGGATTTAGCGTTGAGTTGAGTGGAGTGGCTTTTTCTACTTTCTAGCATTAACGGCTTTTAACGAAAATTATCGTGATTTTGGTGAGTTTTTTGTAATTGTGAACTTTTTGAGGCTATATTGATTACAGTTTTAGTAATACTGACAAAATTTCGCAGTTAGAAGTTTCGTCAACAACCGGCGTCCTTGATTGGTGGATTATTGGCACGTGACGTTTTCTAACCTCGAAAAACCCGGTGAAGTTGTCGAAGGACGCTACAGAAATTTACCGATCTACCCCTTATTTCAACGTGAAAGTTTGCAGAAAAGTGTGGAAGTCGGCGAATTTCTCGTGGAATTATAATCGCACACACGTGAGGAAGTTTCTAGGTCTATTTTGGCGTTTTTACGTTAGACGCTTTCAACCATTTTGTTCCTTTAGTGTTACTGAACTCTTCTAAAAATGTCTGATAAAGTGTTGCCGAAGAAAGCCAAGATCACTGAGCCCTCAGATGGTGAGTCAAATCAAGAAAACGACATGGACAACGCGATAATAGAACTGGAAACGGTTCACAACGACTTGGATAAGCTGAACGAAAAGGAAAATGAAGAAGTGATTGCTATGGACCAGAAATACAGAAAACTTCGCCAAGAATGCTATGATAAACGTACAAAGATCATAGAGAAGATTCCCGATTTCTGGTTCACAGTTTTCACTGGACATCCTGACCTCTGCAATATCCTCGGCGAAGAAGAAGAGGATTGCTTGCATTACCTTCGCAAACTTGAAGTGGACATGGCCGACAACAATTCCGGCTACAGCATCAAGTTTTATTTCAAAATCAACCCACATTTCAAGAACGAGTTGCTGGTCAAAGAAATCTCCTACAAACAAGACAAAATGACTTCGGAAAGCACAAAGATTGATTGGATCAAACCCCAGAAGAAATCTCCCGCCAAATCACCTGGTAAGAAACGTGGACGTGAAGAACCCAAATCCTTTTTTGCTTGGTTCTCAAACAACGAGGATCCAGCCAACGATAAAATTGCTGAAATCATCAAAGACGACCTTTGGGCCAATACTTTACAGTATTACTTACCTGACCCAGATATGGAGGGTGAGGATGACAGCAATGAAAGCTCCGAAGGAGAGGAAGGTGGAGATGACGAGACGAATGGGGACAAAACCGGAAAGGCTTCTGGCGATGGGACTTCATCAAATTAATTGTAGAGTCTACTAATCGTTTAGGTTAAGTTAGTTCACTGTTTGTTGTGTCAGTAAGTTGATGACAACGTCAGCAATTGCGATCAGTTGCTGGATAGTCATTTCTCTATAAAACTTGTAAGTGAAAGTGTATCGGATTAAGTCTTTGCTGTTGCAGTATTTTTTAAGTTTTGTCATATTACTGAGTAGGATTAAAAAATGGTGCAACATTTTACTTGATTGTACTGCAACTTTTTTTATAATATATTTTCTTTTATTAAGATTCGGATGTTTGCTTCTGACGCTTCTTATGGCCCCTCTTATCTGCCAAGTCTTCCCTGTATACTGAACGATAATAATGTTTGATCACAAAATGAAAAGTAAGTTAGCATAATCAATCCGATTTCGTTTTTAAAGCTCTGCTCTGCAAGATTCATTCAAAAACCTCAACGCGAGAATCAAGAAGCAGTCATCAATCTTCAAAGTAAGTAGTAAGAATGACAAATCACAAAATTATAATTATAAGTCGATATTTTTTTATGTGAATACAAAAAAAATAATTTTGAAGAAGTCAAAATATGTAGTTGACACAAGTTCGAAATTTAATAATAAAAAATAAACAAGAAAAGTAGTTATCATTGTTATTAAAATGAAGGTAAAAGAACAAGTTACAGTAAATACATAAATAATTACCGTTAACACTACACTACTGCAAGTTTGTAGTAGTGGTGCTCTCCAGTTCACGGGAAAATTCGAACAGCTCGTGACGCACGAAGGTTACAAAACAAGATTGGCGGGTTAACTCGACGATTGTTGATTTTACGAAGAGAAGAAAAGATGGGAAAAAATAAAAACGAGAAAGTGGGAAAAAGCTAAAAATACCCTGTATACAGGGTGTTATAGAAAAAATTGCTGGCTCCTAAAAGCTTATTTCTAAATAGACAAACTTCAAGTTCTGGAGAAATAATCTTTAATTAATGCGTTACAATACCATTACTTCATTGTCTTGTATATTAATTAATTTCATACGCCGTCAAGACATAAAAAACTGTTTTAGTTAGAAATTTAATATTCTTTTTTATTATTACTACGTTCGTAATACTGCCAGGTACACGTTCCTGATAAAAATTTGAAATTGTTAGTAATGTTAGTTGAAATATTATTAATTGTAATTTTAAGGAGTTTCTGAAAAATTTTGAAGAATTTATAACAAGATGGTTTTATTTAAGTAGTCAAAATTCATAACAATGACGTCTAATTGCTTTGGTTATTTATGGCTTAATAGAGATAGGTACTTTTAAGTAGGTATAAGCTCCAGTGAAGGCAGCAAGTTAAATTAGAAATATGCTTTTAAGCACCGGGGGGTTATCCTGTATTGTCACGACACATTATATGTGATAGGACTGAATAGGGCACGCAGGGCAAGCTGTGTTCACTTAAACCAACTAGCAATTGAGAGACTTGGGTTCGAACCTCGGTCAAGGAGCTATGCTTTACCATGCTAAAGGGCATCAATACTACGAGCTCCACAATAGACACTCCGAGTTTTGAAACTGTGGCGGTGCACTAGTATGGGCGCGCGGCGAGGCTGATTGTGTTCCCTCGATAGCTTAGCGGTCAGAGCAACCAACCGGCAATTGGGAGACCCGGGTTCGAATCCCGGTTGAGGAATAACACTTTTACCTCGTTACGCCACATGCCATACCTGCACACGTCCGCCAAATTGGTGACCCCGACGAAGAACAACTACGCAGATTTTCTGGTTCTGTTAACACCGTGTTACGACCAGAAAAACAACAAACAATCTCCTCCGCACACCTCTCTAGATTCCCCGTCCGACCCGTCGCCCTAGCTGGGGGGTCCGAACAACGGTCTGTAAGAACGGCGAACGCGCGCGAGTCACTAGGTATCAAGACGATCGATGTCTCCGTCTCTGGGAGGGGAGTAATGTGGCGGTGCACTAGTATGGGCGCGCGGCGAGGCTGATTGTGTTCCCTCGATAGCTTAGTGGTCAGAGCAACCAACCGGCAATTGGGAGACCCGGGTTCGAATCCCGGTTGAGGAATAACACTTTTACCTCGTTACGCCACATGCCATACCTGCACACGTCCGCCAAAAAACTAATGGCGGAGTCAGAAGTAAGGATTCTCGACCTCAAGAAAAACCCAAAAACATGACTGAGCAACCATTATACAACAGGCTGGGGCAGTAGTGCGCCCAACTTTCGATAGCTCAAGTTCTATGATAGCTAGAAATTGAATTTAAGAACACAAATAAACTAGAAAGAAAAATCTATAACCGGAAGTTATTTTTGAACATACAGGGTGAACTAAGACGATTGTACAGGGGCAAGTGACATTTTCTTAAATGTGGTGTGTAAATAAAGATTTTCTGCAGCTTTTTCCTAGAATCTTTTCACTCCAATATTATTACTGACTATTTCCAAAGTACTTAGATGTAGTGATTTCTTTTTCAAATAATGGCATCTGCAGATGCATGTTAAAAAAATTACTACAGTTACAATTACGAATTTAAATTTTTTTTATGTAAGTACTAGTTAGAAAACGTCTGTGGGATGTTTTTGAAAAGTTTTTACTTTTAAAAAATTATAGAGGGTGGCTAAACTTAATTTTTCAATTTAGAACTTTTTGAATTTAATTTTCTCAATTTGTATAACTCGAACTGCCATTTGCCATTAAAATAGTTCGAGTTATTGAGAATTCGAGATACAGAAAATTCTTAAAAAAAGTTGTACCTACATATGTATAATGTATATACCGGAAGTTGATAATAACTTTGTTATTTTAAATGAAATACTACAATTTTTAATTTTTTTCTGGATTCTATGAAGAATTTGAACATCATTTTCTTAAGTCCCTATACCTAAAATCAGTATTTTAAGAGATATTCAAATTTTTCTGAAAAATTTAGCATGAAAGTGATGTAGCTAAAAAATTAAAATCTTAGCAACAGTTTGATAAAATTTCCAAAATATATAACAATAAAGTTTCTGATGAACGATATATGCCACCTCACAAAAAACAGCCAAAAATCAATTTTTTTAAAACGCATGATACCTAATTACATACATCAATTGGTAGAGAAAAGTAATGGGCTTCTAATGATGATTCTTTTTGGAATTTCTTATTCTATCGAAGAAAATTCAATAACACCGACTCTAGGAGGCTTTGAGTGCAATTATGCTTCGTCACATTTTGCTTGCGCATGAATTCTGTGTCTGATAAATTCGACTTATGGAAGTTGCATATTCAAAATGTTTTGAGATATAGAGAACTTCGATTTATAGAAGTTTGAGTTACAAAAACAATTTTCAATGGTTATCTGCACTCAAATGCTGTTGCCATCAAATTTTGTTCGACTTAGAGAAAATTCGAGCTATGGAAGTTCGAGTTATGGAAGTTCCACTATATCTATGATGTAGAAATCAATTTTTTGTATGTATTTACACTCCTACGGTTATTTGTAACCATTTTCGATTTATCGACCGATAATTATAAAATTCAAGAATAATCCTAAAAAATTAGATTATTTTCCAAAAAAAATTGACAGATAAAATTGTAATATACGATTTTACCCAAATTTATCAGGTATGAACTTCTTCAACGAATGACTTAGATCTATATCTGACTACTCTCTTTCAAAATCTTAAAAATAAATGGTGTTCCGAATTTGCCTTTAAATCTTTTAGAGGAGGAGGAGGAGAGTCATTTGAGAAGGAAAGTTGAGAATGATTTTCAGCACCCCCGTTAAGTAAAATTTCAAATAATGCTGCAAGAAGGTGTCAAACACAATATACAAGTTGACCCGTTTTGGGAATTTCTAGATGATCTGTTACACTGATTGCGAATTAAAAAATAATAATTTCTTTGTTTATATTTATATAGCAGTATGAAGCAGATTTAATAACTTCAGACCACTATCTCGGCAATACAACAAGAATAAATTTGTTGGAATTTATTTTTTGTTTATTTTGTCAAAATACAATTTATCTTAAATGTTCTTAAAACTGGGTCACTTGGTTAAATCATTCGCGATAAGGCTCGGTAAATCGTTTTTTTTTTTTTAAGAAACGTCACCAGTTATAAAAATGCTGCAATAGTTTTGCATCTTAATAACTAGTTCATGCTCCTGGCATTTTAACTGTTGTAAGTAATTTAATTGTTGTTTATGCATGGAGTAATTTCGTGCCTTCTAAAACTTTTGAAATTACCGCGCACGTAAAAGCAGGTAGTGTCATAACGTTGGTATTGCGGTTATTGGTCGCTAACTTCCTCCTTATAGGTTAAAGTTGGTGAAAGTGATTTGACTTGAGCTAACTTCAGCCGATTTGGTTTGGTTGGGCCATCTATGGTTGGGCCCCATCTGTGTGTCAAAATAAAAACATTCTTAAACATTTTTAAATAATGTGGAAACCGAATAAAGTGGATGTTATCAACGAGAAGAACAATATATTTCACGAATTGTTAGAAGAGTGTAGGCATTCGATTCCTGGAGCAAAATTGTCGTATTCCCTTAGAAACCGTTTAGAGAAATTCCCACCAGAAGTGAGAAGAGAAATCGTAAATCGGGTCAAACTAGGATGTTCCCCCCTTTTCATTGCTTGCAAAAAAGGTCAGAATGAAATGGTGGAATATTTGATAACGGTGTGTCAAGCTGACATTGAGCAAAGAGGGTTGTACGAAGTTCAAGATGACAGGTAACCTACTACCATATTCTTCAACGACAGCCCAAATTTAACTTAAATTTTAGGTCGACCCACGTAGTAACACCCATCTGGTGTGCGGCAGTATCCGGAAAACTTTCAGTCGTAGAAACTCTATTGAAACACAACGCTGACATCAATGCAGTTTCTGACACCGGCTCCACCCCTGTTCGCTCAGCTTGTTTCATGACACATTTCGAAATCGTCAAGTTTCTAGTCGAACACGGGGCCAACATCAACCGTCCAAACTATAATGGGGGCACTTGTTTGATAAATTCTGTACAAAGCGCTCAGTTGTGTGACTTTTTACTAAAACACGGCGCTGACGTTAACGCACGCGACATACAGAACAAAACGGCCCTTCATTACGCAATACAGGAGCACAGGTCAGTTTGGCTATTTTTAGTAACTACTTTAAAGGTCCTGAATTTTCATGAAATAACTTCTAGGTTGGAAACCACAAAACTACTATTAAAACACGGTGCTGACTACAAGGCGAAATCCCGGTACGGCGACGATGCTCTTCAGATGGCTTGTTTAAAGGGAGCTACCAGAATTTTCGATTACCTGACAATGAATATTTCTTATCCTAACGAACAACTTGCTAATGCCCATGAGTTGATGGGGGCTACTTTTTTGGATGAGCACAACGACGCAGTGGTGGCGTTGTTTCATTGGAAGGAGGGAATGACTTGTAGGATAGATTATGGCAAGTTGCATTTTGATAGGTTTCTTAGAGTGCAGAATTAACGTTTACAGGATTGCTTCCCAAGAAACCTATAATAGCAGAACGGAGGGAGAGTTATCGATTTCAAAAAGAATTCGAGACTCTTGAAGAATTGGAAAATATTTCAACTGATCTAGATATGATAAGGACACACAGTCTTCTTATTGCTGAGAGAATCTTGGGACCTCACCACAAGGACACAATTTTTAGGTAAAGGTCGCAGTTTCCAGAATTAAATAATAATTGGCCTCAACAAACAGTTTCTTATTTCCAATACAATGTTACAGATACGGACCACAACGGTCTGATAAAGTTTTAATTTCTGAACTTAGAATAATACCATTGACTAACCACTATCTAGACGAACAACCGGTTGTTAAAATGGACCATCACCGCTTGATGTCGCTAGATGTCGTGCAACTGATTTGTCTCATACAAATTTAACAGCTACAGGTTCTAAATGCTCTAAATCTAAAAACATTCACTAAGAGTTGGTGTTTATTTTTAGATTAGTCGAGTCTCAACATTTTGCTATTAAATTTGAACGAGACAAATCAGTTTCACGACATCTAGCGGTGATGGTGGACTGATTAGCGATAAATATTGTTAATTAGAGCAAATGTTTCTAGTTTTCTGCAATTAATTGTGTATTTGTTATAATTTATAAGAAAATTACAGAGGAGGGGGCAACTTTTAGACATTTTTTTTATTCAAATCAACTCTGTTACTAATTTAATTTACTTGTCAAATGAACAGAAAACTTGTAATAGTAGCACGAGGATTGCCAAATAATTACAGCTGACTAATCGATGGCTCATTAATGGTTCACAGAAATTTGTAAGGTATGATTACGGAATTTTAAGGGAGAATAATTAGTGCTTGTGCAACCTAGTGTAGTTGATTTATTGTCTTTGTTTACGCTATAATGTCACAGACAACATTACGCTACTATACAGAAAAAATTGCCATTATTGAATGGGACATATAGGGTGGGGCAATAGTGCGCCCGACTTTGATAGCTCGAGTTTTATGATGGGTAGAAATTTGATTTAAAAACATAAATAAACTAGAGTAAAAATTCTATAACCGGAAATTATTTTTGAACATACAGGGTGAGCCAAGAAAATTATAGAGAGGCAAGTGACATTTTTTTAAATGGAATGTGGTGTGTAAAAGAAGATTTTTCGGAGCCTTTTTCTAGACTCTTTTCAATCCAATGTTATTGCTGACTATTTCCAAACCACTGAGATGTAGCGATTTTTTTTGTTCAAATAATGGCATCTGCAGATGCATGTTAAAAAAATCACCACAGTGACAATTATGAGTTCTAAGAAAAAATTATGTAAAGACTAGTTAGGAAACATCTGTTGAATGACTTTGAATCGTTTTAACTTTTGAAAAATTATACAGGGAGGCTAGATTTAATTTTTCAATTTAAAACTTTTTGAATTTAATTTTCTCCATTTTTTCAAATGGAACACCCTATATATTTTTTAACGATATGATGTAGATACTAAAAACAAACATTTTTTGTATATACACCCCTATGGCTATTTGTAACCATTTTCGATTTATCGCCCAATAATTACAATATTCAAGAATAATCCTAAAAAATTAGATTGTTTTTCAAATGACTCGATAGATAAAATTGTCATAAGTGCTACAGACGTTTTGTTTATAAAAACAGTATAAGTTTTTTAGAAAGTTCACTTTATGTTTGTATCTTGATCATTTTTTGCATTTCATATTATTCGACAAGAAATACACATTTATCGCAGTACCTATTGTCAGTTGTCATTGAAGTGTCAATTTTGAAACATTTGAAGTTTTTTTATCGAGTTATTTGGAAAACGATCTAATTTTTTAGGATTATTCTTGAATTTTGTAATTATTTGGCGATATTTCGAAAATGGTTACCAATAGCCATAGGGGTGTGTATACAAAAAATGTTTGTTTTTAGTTTATACATCATATCGTTAAAAAATATACAGGTGTTCCATTTAAAAAAAATGGAGAAAATTAAATTCAAAAAGTTCTAAATTGAAAAATTAAATTTAGCCAGCCTGTATAATTTTTCAAAAGTTAAAACGGATCAAAGACATTCCACAGATGTTTCCTAACTAGTCTTTACATTATTTTTTCTTAGAAGTTATAATACTGATGGTAGTGATTTTTTTAACATGCATCTGCAGATGCCATTATTTGAACAAAGAAAATCGCTACATCCAAGTGGTTAGGAAATAGTCAGCAATAATATTGGATTGAAAAGGGTCTAGGAAAAGGCTTTGAAAAATATTTTTTTACACACCACATTCCATTTAAAAAAATGTCGCTTGCTCCTGTATAATTTTCTTGGCTCACCCTGTATGTTCAAAAATAATTTCCGGTTATAGACTTCTTTCTCTAGTTTATAAGTGTTTTTAAATCAAATTTCTACCTATCATAGAACTCGAGCTATCGAAGTCGGACGCACTATTGCCCCATCCTGTATATGTTACTAGAAACCTTTACTAAACTATACTTTGCAGCTGTCACATTAGCCAGTCACTACAATCTGTAATTTTTCGAATAATGTCTAATTATTTGGCGACTTATATCCCTATTACTCTAGTGATAATAGCCAATCCTCTCCTCGATTTGCGTCTGCGGTTTGGATTTTTAAATGGTTTATTTAATAATTTTTGCTGCTCAAGCCAAAAATATAGTTTTTTTTTATAATGTAATTACACTACTTGTTCCCTTATTTCAGGCTGATGTACCGAGGCGCAGCTTACGCTGACATGCTTCGATATCAACGGTGTATAGATCTGTGGAGGCGAGCGCTAGAAATTAGAGTGCACAAAGATTCAATTTTATACACAGACACTGTTTTCACCGCTCAAGCTTTAGTTAGGCAAATGGTTGATTTTCAAGAGAAGACGGTACCAAAAGATGAAGAGGATTGTAATCAAAGATTTCACGACGTAGTCTCTACATTCAAACTTATTACAAACGATATAATGGGTGAGTATCAACACCAGAACTGCAGCCAAAAAAGTTTTTGATTCGACTTTTCTTTTTTTTCAAATGATTAATAATTGTAAAATAGTTTTGAACCAAACTTCTCCTGTCTAAACTATTAGATTTATAGAATAAATAAAAACTGTTGGTCAAATGACTAATATAAGGGCTTATTAAAACATATTTTTTTTTACAAAATGGCGCCGGCTATTTTTGCTTCCACCAATTTTTTTCTTTTTTTAATGGCAACGTACTACTATTTTGATTTAGCCCGACGTAGGAAATTATTCTCCATACAAGTCTGAATTTTTTTCTACATCAAACTGCTTATTTTTAAATAAATAAAGAAAATTTGCGTTTTATCTAAACAAAGGTGACACTTTGCTCCTAGGCTCCGCCCACCCCGAGTTACTTGGAGCAGGGGTCTGGATTCAAACGCAATACACAGTCAACCCCACCACTCACTTTCCAGTGGTGTAGTTGACTCTGTATTGTATTGCAATCCACTCCTTTGTTCCAGCTAACTCAGGATGGACTAAGCTTAGGAACAAAGTGTCACATTTAACTTAGTTACAATGCGAATTCTATTTATTTATTAAAAATTAATGGTAGGAAAAAATTTAGACAGGGGAAGCTTGGTTGACTAACCCAGTATACGTACCAGCAGATTGAGTACAAAGTATTTTTTTATAGATATTCGAAAACTCCTAACTATTAGGCCAATGCATAAGAGGCAAGCGGACTTTTTCGATAAGATCTTAAAATGCATCACGCACCTGATATACTTAATGGTAGAAACAGCGAAGACCGACGACCAAATCGTTCAAATGACGTTGTTGATGACCGATTTAATTCGCAAAGACCTGAGAAGTGTCAACACGGAAGACACCTTGCTTCATCTCAGTGTTTCTAAAGCAAACACTATTCGATCCAGCTACTTTGTCGATGAAGATCCCATTGTAAGTTTTAGATGAGATTTTGCAGTTTTTAAGCTCCAAATAGCCATTCATCACATGAGCAGGGCCAGAGAAAATTTGTTTTTCACATAACTTACTTGCAGGTGATATTTCCGAAACCTAACGTGATTAAATTTCTTTTGGATTGCGGTGCTAACATTAATGCAAGAAATGAAGCGGGCTCAACCCCGCTTCATATCGCTATATTGAGCGATAATGTCTCTAAGTGGGTTAGTATGTCGTGAAGTTATTAAGAACCGGTCATTAGATTGACGTATTTTTTTTCAGCTAATAAGATTATTGCTGCAGCACGGGGCACACATAGATCAACCTAATGCAGCGGGTGAGCGGGCGTCTGACAAATTTCTCGACCTCACCAAACGTTTAGACTTAGACATTCACCTTTTGAATTACGTAAATTTGAAATGTTTGTGCGCCAACGTCGTTTCTGCTTTTAAAATACCTTACAAAGACCAAATTCCGAAAACACTGGAAAGTTTTGTCCAATTTCATGAATTCTAAAAAAACAGGGACGTATGTAGAATCTCAAAGACTTAAATGAAGTGATATTTTACTTTAAGTATTTTATAGGTATAGTAACAATATTTATTGAAATATGATTTATTATTTATTTTACTTATGTCATCTAGTGATTTTGTTATTTGATCTGCGAATTGTAGAATTCGAGCCGTGTGTACAGGGTGTCCCGAAGAAAGTGTGCAATATTTTACCGACGGCTTCTACAATAAAAAACATAAAGAAAGTTGTCTATAAACATAGGACCAAAAATTATTCTACTAGAACTAGAGCTCTCTAAAGGTAAAGCTTTGTTAGTGGTTTGCAGTGAATATCTTAAAAACCAATCAAGGTAAAATAATGATAATGATAGGTAGTAATGATGACTAATGAAATTTTGCCTAATTTTTGTATGTAGTCATTTCATTCGCAATACCTGCCGTGTAACAAAATCTTTAAATCGATTTGGCTAAGAAACGGTCTACCCTATCGGTATTCAACAAGGGTACAGTCAGTTTCACAAGCAATGTCCACTCGTTAAACTTTAAACTCGTTCATTTTCCACATAAAGCCAACACAGACGTTTAAATTTATATTTATGTTAAACATATGAAATAATGGAACAGATGCATTGGGTTTCCTTTAGTTAGTAGATCATCTGTAGAAGAAATTTAAATTTTAAAAGTGTGAGATGGACATTACTTTTAAAACTGACTGTACCTTTCTTATGTAGAAAACTGTAGATATTTAAAATCTCAGGGTTAAAAATTGAAAATGATACTTACAGAAAAGTTAGGGCTATTTTCACTTCGCAGGCTCTGCGCTTGAGACACCCTTGCATACATTTTTTGAATTATTTTTATTTCTACTGGTTACACTCAAAAATAGTAATGGTTGTGCAAAAATTTAGTATTTTAACTTGACTCGTTTTGAAGATATTCACTGAAAACCACTGACAGAGGTTTACCTTTAGAGAACTCTAGTTTCCTTAGGAAGATTTTTTTGTCTTACGCAAATTATTGGAACTAAGTTGTACACGGCAGTTTTTGTCTTATTGTTATCTAAGTTCGCATTTTCTGTTATAAAGTTGATAGTTTCTAAAATTGAACCCAAGAACGTAAGAAGCAACTTTTTTCGCAGAAGGAGGTTGGCACAGTATATTGGTGTATTTGTAGTGACAATGTCACGCTACAATGGTCGTTTATCTAAGTTTTCTACTTCAATGCACTTTATTCTCTAAACATTTAATTTTTTGTAAATATCAATAATTTTAATTTTACGATACTAACTCGTTGTGGCAACAATCGGTCATAAGCAGTCAATTATCTCTCTGCCGTTGGGCACCCAATTGTGGAAACTGTTCACTCCGCATTGGTTTCTCAAATTTCTGTGTAGGAGTCAACTCTTTTGATTAATGCGTTTAGGGGGATTTTTTTAAAATACATATCATTGCTGAAATTATGACAATAGTAGGCGTTAACGACTAATTGTTACTGCAGTGTATATTAATACAATTTTTGTGGAGTAATTTTATTTTTTGTCAACCTACTCATACAGTGTGTCCATAATAAGAAAGTTAAGCAGGGAATCTCACTTATTTGAAGAGTGGCGACTGGTGAAATTAAAGAAAGTTGCCTCAGCTAGGGCTAATATCAACAGAAGAATAACATTGGACTGAAGTACTTGACATGGGTTTGCATGATAAGTGGATAGATGAAGCTTGTACCGTTATTAACTTTGTACTGCTAAACATTTAGGTAATACTTTTTATTTTTTTTAATTTCGAGCATGGGGGGCCCGACTGATTGCCGAACCGCACACTGAGGCCAAATAGGCCCATTGTGTGCACCCCTGTTAGGTTTCTAGAGACCCCTTTAGAGCATGCCTGTGTTCCTGATGAAGCTCAGTAACCTGCTCATAGGAGCCCTCCTGATTTCTCTAGGACTCTAGGAAGGGAAAGGTTAGGTACCTGGATCTCTGTGCAGCAAGAGCTGGACAGTGACACAGTGCATGAAGAGGCGTTTCTTCCTCCTCTTCACATCTTCTGCACATAGGGTCCTCAAGAGAGTCCACGATCTAGAGGTGTCTTCTGAGGGGGCAATGTCCCGTGAGCAGTCCAACCGCCTTTCTTAGGTCTTCCCTGTTGAGTCTCAACAACTCAGCTGTTCTTTGCTGATCGGGACCTGAAATGAAGATCCTTGACTGTCGAGGTGCGCTTGCATCCCATTCTCTAGAGTGCCTTTCAGACACCCAGTTCTTGAGGGTCCGGAGTTTTACGTGACAGTCCCAGACAAGCCTTGATAAGGTCCTGAAAGAACCTAATCCTCGTAGGGCAGCCTGACTGTCCGAAAAGATACAGATGCGCCTATTCGCATAGGCTTTCTCCAAATTCTCCACCGCACATGCTGTGATCGCGTAAATTTCGGTTTAGAAAACGTTAGTTTTTGGCTTTTTCTTTTTGTCATGTGGAGTTTTGTGACGAAAATCTAGTGCCGTGTTGTTTCAATCAGTCATCATTAATCCTTTCATCTGTAACGTCATAGTGCAAGGATCATTAAAATTTTTGTAAAAATCTTCCAATTCTAACATGGATCAGTTCACAACATAAAACCACTTTTTTCTAAACCTGAAAAATGTCCCACGATAACCAAGTTCCCGAAACATCAACTGGAAATGGTAATGAACTTGATCTATTTGGAGATGTTTAAGCAAATTTTCAGAAGTTCCCTCGAACGTTTCCGGTTTACCCGACATTTTCACTTCACCTGCTGGCTTTCCTCGTCCTTTGATGGCCTTAAGAACAAGTAGCGATATTTGCGTTACCTTCTTCAACGTCGATGTAGCTACCACGTAACCAAGTTAATTGAAAAAGAGTTATTAAAGAAAAATTTCAGCCTGTCGATTACATTTGTCGAATATGCCACGGGGGTGAAAGTTTTGAAGACCTTCTCACTCCATGCAAATGCAAAGGAACAATAGCCTTAGCCCACCTGCAATGTTTGGAGAGATGGTTAAGTGAATCGAACCGTAACGATTGCGAACTCTGTCAGTACCACTACCGCATAATAAGAGAGCCTAAGTAATGTTAATTTCGTAATTAGACTACTTAGAAAAAAAAATTAATAGTTAGACCTAAAACAACTAAAATTTATATGTGGCAGATACAGCGTTCCTTGGTCGATTTTGGTGTTTTTGCGCCATCCCGGCGAGCACTGGAAGGATTTGCTAATAGATTTTGTAACGTTTATTGTTTATACGCCCTCAACAATAACCTCCACTTATATGTTGTTGCTTCTGTGCGAAACCATTGCCAAATCCAACGCAAAAACACGAGGGACGTTAGTGTCGCATGCTATGGCGTTCACTGCGATATTTGGTGGGTAGGTACATAAAGAATTAACTAATTTAATGACAATTTTAGGAATTGCAGCAATTAACTTTACATATACTTCATGGCTGGCGCTTTGCGTTGAAAAATATGTAGATATTTGGCGGGACTGGTACAAAAAACATTGCACTTTAAGGGTGGTATTGTCACAAACTCAACTAATGACGAAGGAAACGTGGGGTCTGCCCAAACTTAAATAAATAAATACTCAGATAGTGTTTCTTGCTTTTTAACATAAACTAAATTAAAAGTGGTGTTTTCTGTGTATCGTATACAGGGTGGGGCAATACTGCGTCCGACTTCGATAGCTTGAGTTCTACCTATGATAGCTAGAAATTTGATTTAAGAACACAAATAAACTAGAAAAAAAATCTATAACATCTCTATAAATCTCTGAACATACAGAATGAACCAAGAAAATTATACAGGGGCAAGTGACATTTTTTTAAATAAAATGTGTGTAAAAAAGATTTTTTTGGAGCCTTTTCCTAAACTATTTTAATGCAATATTATTTTTAAGTACATATTTTCAAACCACTTGAATGTAGTGTTTTTTGCTTAAATAATATGCATGTTAAAAAAATCACTATAGTTGAAAAATTAGGTTTAGCCACCCGCTATAATTTTTCAAAAGTAAAAACGATTCACAGACATTCCAGATGTTTCCTAACTTACTTACATAATTTTTTCTTAAAACTCGTAATTGTGATGGTAGTGATTTTCTTAACATGCATCTGGAGATGCCATTATTTGAACAAAAAAAAAATACTACATCCAAGTGGTTTGGAAATAATTAGTAATAATATTGGAGTGAAAAGAGTCTAGGAAAAAGCTTCAAATAATCTTTTTACATACAACATTTTATTTAAAAAAATCTCATTTGCCCCTGTATAGTCGTCTTGAGACCCAGCCTGCATGTTAAAAAATAATTTCCGGTTATAGATTTTTTTTCTAGTTTATTTGTATTCTTAAATCAATTTTTAGCTATAATAGAACTCGAGCTATTAAAGTCGGACGCACTATTGTCCCATCCTGTATAATGACATTTTTAAAGTCCACGACTGTACAGATGCAGGAATGAAAGTATGTTGGGTTGCGGACCAAAATATTTACAGAATTTATTTAGTTAGGTTGGTCATACTGATTCTCAATTTTGTTTTACACACTTTTGGTTTTTGGTTGTCAAATGGTTGTCACTTTGTCACATCTATGGTTGTCACTTGGTTGTTTATGGTTATTGGTTATCATAAATAATAATTGAGGTGACATTTTTAATTTAAATAATATAAATGCATTTAGCACGTGCTATAATGATTTCGGTTAATCAAAATTTAAGTAAATAACATTGGTTGGCAAAATGGCTTCACGTTTCCCTATACCCTCAAGGGTGGTATGCAGCGCAAAGGGAAAAATTGGAATCAACAAGATAATCCAGTTGAGGGAATTGGGATCTAAGCGTCATATAGGCTATGATGATCAAATAGCCGCCAATTTATACAGCAAAATAGACAAGTTCCAATTAAATGAACCACCCCCTCCAGACAGGATTCGAGGAGGAATCTTCAACCTAGAATTCAGCCTCGATGGGTAACTACAACTACAACAATTTTTCTCTATTAACTGTTTTCGTTCTCAGGCGATTACTAGTTGCTGCTTGTGAGAGAACCTGCGTTTCAATTTACGATGCTTCAAATCAAAAGCTATTGCACACTATGGAGAAAGCACATGATAGTTGTGTTAACTGTGTTCGGTATGGATAGCGGTTTTGATCAAACTAAGTTACTAAAGCTGTTTTCAGATTTTTAGATAGTAAACAATTTGCAACGTGCTCAGATGATAACACAGTGAAACTCTGGGACACCAGAAACTTGACCACCCAAACCAAAACTTTACACGGTCACTCAAATTGGGTAAGTTTCTGGAAACTAATCCGACTGTCTTTAACCCTGTTGGGTTCTAGGTCAAGAACATTGAATTTTCTGATCGAGATAATGTCATGGTTACTTCAGCTTTTGATGGAAGTATTTATGCCTGGGACTTGAAGAGTCCAACTGAAAACAGCATGTTGTATGACAAAGTCTTTCTTATGAACGGCCTGATGCGGACTAAACTTACTCCAGATGGCTCGAAAATGGTGATTTCGACCACAAGTGGCTACATGATAATTATCCATGATCTAAATCTATCTACTCTGGCCAACGATTTTAGATCCTTTAAGGTGAATATTAGTTATGCGGAGGAGTAGCTTCTAGAAGAATCGCTTGACTATTCTTATTTAGCGCCATCTAGTACTAGAATCTGCCAACTTTCAGCATTCCCTCATTGCAAGCTCAAAGGTTTTGCGGTAATCCTGTTGTTTTAATTCCCTTCCAATCTTGACGTGGACTCCCGTGTACGGCGACGGTTGTTAAAATCACCCGCCGCAGTCTTTGATTTGTTACCGCGTAAACTTTATTACCTATTTTTAAAATTCCCACACTTAACGCTCATACAAAGATAATTTGGTCCTTCGAGCCGGATCGAGAGTACTAGCTCGATCTATTTTGTTTATAGAGTGTGGTTTAGAAACAAATTGTTTATGTGCAATAATTGTAGGAACTGCGTTGCGTTCTAGTTATTGTTAAAGGGTACTGTGCCGTAGTTTAATTGCTATTTCTGCCGTTTCATACTGCGCTTTTTGTCGAATTGTTTATTTGTGCTTGTCTTGCTGCCATTTTGTTGTTGGGGCAGCGTGCACCTCTTCTGAAACCATTTTTGTTGATTTTTTTTTATGGCGTTCTAGCGCTAGGAGGACGGCCGCCTTTTACTTTTGAAATATTTGGTCATTACCAAGTTACTTTAAAAAGTGCATCCATCGGCTGTAGCCTGTTGATTTTTACTTTGATTTTTGCTTGTCTGTTTCGTTTTTTAACGTTGAGTATCTTCCACCATAACATACAGGGTGTTACAAAAGGAACCGGCGGCGGTGAGTAAAAGCGTATTTCTAAAATTCAATGCTTTCGTTTTCTTCAAGCTCATGATTATGACTCCCAAAATTGAAAAGGAGTAATTAGAATATTTTTATATCAAGCTGCTATTGAGTTACATACATGGATTTTTAAATTTCAGCGCTCAAGGAGTTTTTGCAATGGATGGCAGTTTTGCGGGTCACTTAACGAATGCGTTTGTGGTTGCCCACTATTAATGTTTATGAGAGTTTGTTGCCCTCACTGGAGCTTATACCTACTTGAAAATACCTCTATTAACCCATAAGTAACCGAAGCGTTTAGGCGTCATTGCCATGCATGTCTGCTGCTTCAATAAAGCCGTTTTGTCATAATCAGTTATTTTGACACCTACGCGAAAAACGTATTCTCGTAGCTTCCACCCTCTACGATTCAGCTAGCCAATGATAAGCGTGCTTTCCTTGCGGAGTAGACACAGTGGCGCGCTGCTGTGAAAGGGCAAATATTTTTTATAAATTTTGTAAAACTGATATAAAATATAAATGGAAATATTTAGTATGTAATAGGTTCACAATGTTTATTAGTAACAAACAAATGAATTAACTTAAATGAATATTAATTTTAATAAATCGGGGACCTTTACATCTGCATTGTAGATTGTACGACCGAAAACATCACAGACGCGGCGCTACTGACCCCTGGTTTACGAAGACTTGAACAGACAACCCTATTGTAGTCGATCGCTTCAGTGTTGGAATATCCACGTAGATGCGCCCGTTGACTACTCGGGTGTGCGACTAGAGGGTGGAGTTTTGAATCCAACTAAGTAAAGCGGCACTTTGATTTTCTAAAACTGTCCTAGACAACTAGCCTGAAATTGTCGTGCCGCTTCAAAAATAGTGGTTGCGCGAGAAATGATTGACAGGTTTTTTTTGGGCTGGCAAGAACTCTAGGTTATGCTGCTACGAGAGTGCGTGACAAGCGTCAAGCGGGCTCGAGTCCGATTTCTAAGCAGGCTGTGTAAGCAAATTCAGCTGATTATGACGGGGGAAGGTTTCTTGCACAAAGGATATAAGAGTAGGGAGGGAGAGTGCCGGCTCGGACGTGAAGCCGGAAGCCGCCATATTGGTACGCCGCAGACATTCTGTCACGGGCAAGTGCGATAAAGAAATTACATTGCTTTTCTTTTCTTTCTTTAATATGAATTTCTACGATATTAATGTTTGAAAAATGATTAGTCTAAAATATATTTAGTTTTTTCAACAAGAAAATGTTATTGTGAACATATTTTTATATAAAATTCATGGTTTCTTATGCAAACTTTCAATTATCCGGTTCAAACTTTGGACGTAGTCTTGCGGGTTGCATACTCAAACGCCTTGAAATCCCCTGCCGTCTCGCGGCTTCACTTTTCCTCGCCCATAAGCTTGGTTACTCTCCCCCCCTATTCTTATATGCTCCGTGGTTTCTTGAGTCTTGGATGTTGATCTGATCTGCATGAGCCTATTAGACCGCGATTTAATCGGCGATTTGAGATTTTCAAGTGTCGCCATCATACGATTTCTTTTTGAAGTTGAAGTACGCCGGCATCCGAATCATTCCTGATCCGAACCTACATACGTCACACACTCTCACTCCAGAAATTCGAAAATTAATTCTAAGCAGAATAACACCAGAGAAAAATTAAAAGTAAGGGTCTAACGGGTTAATTTCAGCTCGAGTTGCTCCGAGAGTAAAATATCGGTGTAAAATTTACGCTATTCCGATCAGTTACGCCGGCTTTGCTCCGTTCCTTTACTCTTAATTTTAACTCATAATTTTACTGAGCCACCCGATTTACATCGAATTAAGTCAAAGAGGACCAATGCCGACATACCTTAACGTTTTTGTAAAATGTCAAATTTGTTTCAATTTCGTAAAATCGGCGCTAAATTTAATTCGCGGCAACTTGCATTTTGCAGTTGAAATTGAGCGCAACCGATTTGCACTGCTCCGCCCATTTATGCCAGGCGTAAGTTGAATTGAAATTGATCCATAAGGAAATTTTCCATGTTTTCTAAATATATTCCCCAAACATGAGGCAAGTACCCCATTGGAGCAGGTTTCAAATACCCCGCGATCGTCGCTTGATATACTCCGGTGTGAGGAGATACTTGTTAAAACTCTTATCGAATCGGGTTGTTTCATCGTGAAGTTGTGAGTTATAAGTAGTTTTTGCATCCTGGCACCGACAGCATTTTTTTCGCGTAGTCTTTGTTTTTAAAGTGAGGGTACCGTAAAACGGCCCTTTGTAAAACTTTGCCCGTTGCCCTCGCAGTAGATAGAATGCACACAGTTTCTTGGTTTTTGCCTAGTTATGTTAATTTAGTTGTTCACGTTTTTTTTTTCATTCATTATTTGCTGTTATTTTTATATTTTATTTGGTCGTTCGAAAATTTTGCGTTTGTTTTGGTAATTTTGGTGGGCAGTATGTTGCATCCCCGTAATTCCTTCGAGTCCGGTTCGGTTTTAAATTTCCTCCCAATCTTTACTTGGATCCCCGTGTGCCCCGGCCCATAATGAAGACGAATTCGGGGGTAACTTAGCAATTGTAACTTGATCGTAAATGTGTAACTTCAATTAATCAATTAATTATTGCATCCCCGCTTTACAACCATTGTCTCTCCTTGTTCCCGATCTGAGAAGATCTCCGCCGGCTCCACTAAATAGTACGGTATATTCACAGTCAAATTCCGTTGATTCTGAAACTACCCTCTTTAAAATGGCCTGTCACGGTTTTTGATTTTTTACCACCCTTTTCTTTTAACCCCCACACTCAACACCCACACCAACAGTAATGATTAGTAACAAGATTGCATAGCAGAATAGTTCTTTTCTATAATCGCACTATTCTGATGTTTTTTTAAATACTGAGTGGAATGACTGAGTTTCTGGTTATCTTAAATATTTTTTCAGCCCCTGCTGTACCGGTTGATGCAGACGAGCGGCCAAAGTTTCCCTGCCGGGACAATTTTTAACTACTTGTTTCTCCCAAGTCGCAGAAGAAATCGAGTCGAGTTCATCGACGATTTCACAATTGATTGTGACGTTATCAGTTCCTTGCAAATCCATCCTCACGGTTGGAACGCCGTGTCGAGATGTTTAAACGCAACCGAATCTCAGGAAGTAATTTTATTCAACACCTATAAAGCCAGCAATTAACACTTGAATTCTAGGTCACCAGTGTCCACGATATCCAAAAACGAGAATTATACGAATACGAGGATTGTTACAATTACATCAATGAAGACGACGTAAATAATTCCGATTCGGATGAAGACAGCGACAGTCACCGTCCTACGGATTTATGGATGGGTTACATTTCGAATTATCAATACACCAACGATAGACAATCTCAGCCCAACATGTTTGAAAACTTTCAATTACCCGCAATGGGTATAATTAACAGCGGTTTAATTGGCAGGAACAGCTACACCGAATACTTTCAACAACACCCGGAAGAACGGAATAAAGTTATCGGAAACTTGCCGCGATTGACTCATTCTATTCCTGAACAGAACGTCGGGAAGGGTTTTATTAAGGAATTGTGCTATTCTCCTGATGGCAGAGTTATTTGTTCACCTTACGGCAAAGGGATTCGATTGTTGGGTTTCAGCGATAACTACGAAGAAGTTACTTATTGTGTTCCTGATAAACCGAGGCAATTGACTACGCTAATTGAATTTAATGATTACCACCCCGAAATTGTTGTTTCTTGTAAATTCAGTCCAAACGGCATGTTGTTAGTGAGTGGTTGTTTGCACGGTGAAATCAATTGGTACAAACCGGTTTTGTAAGTCTGTGAATATTTACTTTTTTAAATTTAATGTGCATTATTGATCGTTCCTAAAAACGGAGCTCTATTAAGAGACAAACTCAGGCAGTATCAACAGGTTTCAAATACTTTTAGATTGTCAATTTCCATGTGGTTAAGACTATCTCACTTCATTTGTAACTCAGTAGGGTCAGGGCGAATGTATGAGAATGGCGTTTGGCTTGACCATTGCTCCACGAGTTTTTTGCCGGTATTATTTTAAGCTATTAAGGAGCGAACCCAGTCTTAAGCTATTTTAAATATATATTTTAAAACGTAAATATAGTTTTAAAACCTAGAAACACTCAGGTTTGAACTGATTTAAAATGTTAAATAATAAGGTGTATTTAAATAGCGTATTCAAAATGTGAGGGCAGCTAGAACAAGTAAATCTATAACAAAAACCCTTATAAAGTTTTTAGTTTAATGCCCGGTTTTACAAACGATCATTATTATTCACGGGTTTTTAGGAAAGGTTGCAATGTTAATTTCTATCAAACACCTTACGAATTGCAACAATGAATTATGGCCAATCAAAGTAGTAAAAGAATTAGAAAAAAGTTAATCAACCGTTAATGAACCATTAGCTAATGTCCGTTTGTGAAACCGGGCATAAGTGCCTCATAAGGAAGTTAAAGCTTCCTAAAAATATCGTCTGTGGAAGATTATTTTTATTTAACACCTCTAGAACTGTTCAAGATATTAAAATTTTTCATGCTCAATAGAACAAAACAACAACAAATAAAAAAAAGATGAGTTAAATTAGGAAAATGTCCATTAACTTTTTGTATGTAATTTGTTTTGACATAAAATTATCTTATTCATTTCTTTTGCACCTAAAAATTCTTTTGTTAAACATCAGCAGGATAAACTGTTATTACTAAGTTCATTATCTTAAACATTTCTGAAGGTATTAAGTAAAAATGACTCAGGAGGCTACATTTGGTTTAGTTTAATAATTTAAAAGGATTTTCGTCATCGATTTACTTGCTCTAGCTGTCATCAAATTTTGAATACGCATTTTAGATACACTGTGTACAAGGCGTACAATAATTTGACCGGCAGACTGCAGGTGGTTATAAAGGACATCAAAATAAGTAAATTCTTGTCAATATTACTTATTTTGATTGTACAGGGTGTTACTTTTGGTAGGCATTTTTTTAATAGTTTTATACGGATATTAAGATACATTAAAAAATATAGTTGGTAAGTAATTTACCCATTGTTCATTTTATATGAAACTGAAAAATAGGCAGTTAAGTTTATTTGGCAGTAGAGTGAATCAAAAAACTTAATTGTCCATTAAGTCCCATTTATTTAATTTATAATAATAATTGTTCCAGACGTAAGCTTTTCATCTCAATGCAAAGATTGCATTTTATAATGGATTTCTTGCACTTGGGCGCAAGCGGTAATCACTTTTGCTAGCGATCTTCTGTAAGTATATACACGTCTTGCACACCATTTCACATAACTCTAATCTAAAGAATGTAGTAACCAAAGGAATGAGCTTATAAAACTGCTAATTTGCGGACCCCGATTTATTAAAGGAAGTTGTTCTTTTTGGTGTTCCTCATAACCGCCCGAAGTTTGTCTATAAGTTTGATTGACTTGTAGAGATTTAATGACATTTTTTTGCAATTTTAATTTGGATCAACTGTAAAAGTCCATATTTATATTTGTCTAAAATAGTTTTGTTGTATCGTAGATATATTTAAAAATCCCGATTTCATATTGACTTATTTGTGACATCTAATTTGGGAGTTGAAATCTGTTAATAATCACAAATGACCAGGTATGTAATGTGGGAATAAATTCGTAAGTGCGAAACTATTTATTTATAATGTAAATCGTTCTTGTCTTTACTACTTAAGAGCGTTTAAGTAATTAGGTAACCATCGAACTGACTAGTAATTAGTTTATATTAATTTTAAAGTGCGTACATTGGTCCAAAGTTTACGTATTAATTTAAAGTTATGAGAAAATAGTTACACAGCTTCATAACACTTAGAACGATAATGCTAAAAACCGGGTTGTAATCCGTTTTGAAATTAAAAAGTCCAAGTGTTGTGCGGCTGCATGAAGGACTGATTGTAACTAAATTGGATACAATCGTAAATTTGGTATAGCTATTCTTTAGATTAATTAGAAACTTTGACCTGCAGCTCGAGCAGTTTCGAACGCTGGAATTCGGGATGGCGACCATTATTCAAAAATCAAATTTGAAAAAACAACTGATGATAACTACGTACAAAATAATAGTGCAAAGTGTAATTAATTTTAGGAAAATTTGAACCATGTAGCAAAATGTAAACGGAATTCTAGGACGACAATTTCCAGCACAGTCAAAGTGGTCGCAAAAATGTTCCATAATTGTAAAGCTCGGTAATTTACAAATAAAATTCTTGCTGCTAAAATTCTTTTCTGTGCTTTCTCTTTTCTAGACAACAAATGAATTTTGCAACAACCACTACACCTCAGCCGTGTATTAGAAGTTTTTCAACTTGCAGTTGACTAAGAAGTTTGGTACGCAATTTGGTCATAATAATTCATCATGCAGTCATAATCCATCATTATTATTTAAAATATTTTCAAAGGGACGTACCTAACCTGGATCTCCATTTTGAGAAGAACGGGCATTTTCTGCTAAACTATACACTTTATGTAAAAAAAATTTAATAAAAGCTATTGCTTGCTTCGCAAGTATGTTTTTCAACATTTTTATTCACTTGTCATTTAATCAGAAATGATATCAACTTTATTATTTCAAATGGCAACACATAATTTTTTAGCAATTTTTGGTGGATAATTTAATTCTGAATCCAACGATGTATTACAATAGGGTTGTTGTATAAAAAAAAATTGAGAAAAATGACTGAATGTGAAATCACATTTCGTGGCACAGCCTTACTTGATAATGTGATAAGTTCTAATGTCGAGACACAGGAAAGAAATAAGATAGAGGCAGTGGCGGCTTGTCCATAGGATCCCAGGAGCACGTGCACCCCCACAACCCCAAAAAGAAAATGAAATTTTTTGAAATAATATTATTTTTTCTATAGCGACTCCAAATGTCCGTGTTTCCGTGCACCGTGGCTATTTTTAAAACAATCGCACGTGCGCCATTCCGTAAAGACTTTAGATCACCGGGGGAACTGAGGCAAAGGGAAATATACCGAGGCCGAGAATATGCAGGGTTTGGTACACAGCACACAGCACAGCATACACAGATTTACTGTTGGTGCACGTTCGGACTGTTCGGAACTCGGTATTTATGACATTTCCGTGTATTTTACAATTTTACCGTCCAGTGTACAGTATTAATAACAATGGGTAGTACAAGTAATGTAGGTGTGAATATAAAAATACAATTTGCTGCTTTACCGTTGCAAGAAAAAATTGCTATCAAGAACTTGGGGAAACCAACACCCGATATTAATATAGTGCATATTACTAATTCTAAGTCAAGACAATATAAAAGAGAATTTAAACGTTACATTTATGAAAAAATCGATTGGATATGTGGATGTGCTGAAACAAATCGTTTATATTGTTTTCCGTGTTTGCTATTTGTTCGTGGTAACATCGAAACTAATTGGACCAAAACAGGTGTTAACGATTTAGGACATTTAGCGCAGAAAATAAAAAAACACGAAAACGTCCAATCACACATTAACGCCCAATTGGATTTAAAGTTACTTGGAAAACAGGACATTAGACAGCAGCTGGACAATGCATATAGGCGCAATATTCAACAACATAATGAAGTGATTGCAAAAAACCGATACGTTCTTTCCAAAATTATCAACTGCATCAAGCTTTGTGGAGTTTTTGAGTTGGCCCTGAGCGATCATGATGAAACGATGGATTCTTTGCATCCGGGAATTTTTCAAGGGCTCATAAATTTTAGTGCCGAGTTAGATATAGCTCTTAAAGATCACATTGAAAAAGCCACCATAATTAAAGAAACATCCAAAACTATACAGAACATTTTGTTAGACTGCATGTTAGAAGCAATACAAGATACTATTAAAACAGAAATTTCAAATGCCGAGTTTGTTTCTGTCATGGCTGATGAAGCCAGTGATGTTTCATCCATTTTTCAAATGGCGATAGTGTTTCGATATGTACTACCCAATGGTGATCCAGTCGAGCGTTTTTGGAAGTTTGTGAATCCTGCTGGTCATGATGCTGAAAGTCTAGCAGATAGTATTCGTGATGTTTTAAAAGAGGTAGGAATAGACAAACCCGAGAAACTCATTTCTCAAAGTTACGATGGAGCTAGTGTGATGGTTGGGAGATCTGCGGGAGTAAGTACAAAGAATTCTACAAAGAGACTATATTAACGCCTTCTATGTTCATTGTTACGCTCACCAATTAAATTTAATATTAGCTCAAGCAACGAGCCAGAATCAACAAGTTAGAGTATTTTTTTCAAATTTAAGTGATATTAAAAATTTCTTTTCTAACTCACCACAAAGAATAGAAGTTCTAGATAGAATAGTCGGCTTTCAATACAAAATGAAATTTTAAAAGCAGAACTGTTGCTACGGTATTTGAGTATCGAGAAATATTAATTGAATGTATGGACGAAATAGAAGAAACATCAAAGCAAACGACAACAATAAATCAAGCCGGTGCGATACCTCGTATGCTCCAGGATTCCACATTTGTATTTTGGTTAAGTGTGTTTCATCCTATAATGCCTCATGCTGATCTTCTGTACAATCAATTGCAGAAAATTGGAATAGATCCTGCTGAAATACGGCATTATACACAAACTTTTGAAAATTGTATTCAACAGGAAAGAGATAGTATTCAGGATGTTGTGACTGAAATATCTGAGGAAACACATGGGTTTAAGCGCCGGAAAAAAAATGTTGAAGACCCTTACATTACAAAGGTGGTTGCTGCCAGGGAAGTGTGCGATACTATTATCACTCATAAAAAGAAAAGGTTTTTATTTGCAAATCATCTTAGTGCTTCTCAACAGTTTCCAAATTTTAATAAAGAATTTCCAGTTCATTATTTAAACTCAGCAATTGAATCATACCCATTTTTGGACGGAGTACGACTGAAAACTGAATTAGAAATAATTTACAAAAGACCAGACTTCAGAAGCTTGTCTGGAGCAGTTGATTTGCTAAAATTTATAATAGAAAACAATCTTGAGGACTTATTTGCAGCAACTCTAAAGCTCTTGAAAGTTATTGTTACTATTCCTATGACGACAGCAGAAGCAGAAAGATGCTTTTTCACGTTGAAGCGCATTAAAACTTTCTTGCGGTCATCAATGAATCAAGAGAGATTAACAGCTTTGGCAATGTTGTCAATGGAGAAAAGACTTATGCTTACTTATGGTAAACTCCAATGATTTTGTCATAGACAAATTTGCCTCAAAAAAAATAGGAGAATGGATTTTACTTTAAGGCATTGTACATAATTTCGGAAAAGACGAACCATATAGTTTAGTGATGCGTTATGTGACCGGGAAGCATTAAGCAGTAAGTATAACAAAATGCTTTAAAATTGCATTTTTAAAGTCAATATTTTCGAAATTTTCTCCGGGAGGACCCCTCGGAAACCTCCCATACCCCCCGCGTGGTGACCGTGTACACAGTGAACCCCCACACTTTCTACTCTCGGGCCGTCACTGGATAGAGGGATTATGGAATTATTGTTGAATGCAAATAACATTGACATTAACAGTGACAAAAAATTACGTTTCTGCTCGATTTTGAACAATAAGACTCCGTTAACGCTGTTTGGAGGAGATGTGCTATGTGCATGGAACAAAATGGAATGCAGTTCGAACCTTTATTTTAAAGCCATATCATTTGCATTCAACAAAAATTCCATAATCGCTCTATTTTATTTCTTACCTGTGTCTCGACGTGAGAACTTTTCACATTATCAAGTAAGGCTATGCCACGAATTGTGATTTCACATTCAGTCATTTCTCAGAATTTTTCTTATACAACAACCCCTTTGTAATACATTGTTGGATTCAGAATTAAATTAACTAATTGGTAATTGGTAAAAAAAATAATGTGTTGCTATTTGAAATAATAAAGTTGATATCATTTTTGATTAAATGATAAGTGAATAAAAATGTTGAAAAGCATATTTGAGAAGACTGTATTTTGCGCAATAGCTTCCATTAAAAACTTTTTTCATAAAGTGTATAGTTTAGCAGAAAATGCCCGTTTCCTCTCAAAATAAACATCCGGTATAGTACAAATCAAAGTAAAAATATTACAATTAGCAATAGGTGATTTTCGCCGTTCTTATGATTTTAAATGGAAATAACTATACTTTTTCCTAGATGAAATTTCCTGAAAAGTATCTACCTTTCAATCCATATAAGTGAGGAGTTACTTAAGAGCAACGTCTATGCTATCACATGCGTTTTTCCCTCACTGTATGCATTTTGACGTGCAGAGATTAGTTGTTTCTTTTTAGATCACTGCATAAAAGGAAATAGAATGAGTCAAGTACAAGTAAATAATCCAGTTAATTTAATGGAATGACGCCGCGCGCATACATTGAGTACGCAGCTGGCCTACAGTGGTACGCTCCTCCTTAATCCAGTATCGTATTCAGCAGGGTACTGCTCACACGTCCTAATACAGGCCTGGTTTTCGCGCGCCAGTATGATAACTTAAGATAATATTCATAATGTTTGACGCAAGATCATTTCTAGTATTCTGCAGAGGAATTGCTACTACATCATCTCGAGCAGTCGTAAAGTGAGACAGATGGGTATAACCCATTTCATGACTGTCGAACAGAGAACGACAATAAGCACCAAATTCGTATTTTCAAATTTGTATAAAACACGCATATTTTTAGTAATATAATTAAGTTTTCGTTTAGAATATTCGATAACGAATGGCGCATGATAAGGTTTACAGCAAACTGAAGTCAAATTGGGCTTTTTATTTAATGTTAAAGTAAACATTTGTATTTTGTTTATATTAACGTCCATTTTAGCTTTCTTCAAAGTATGCAACGCTGGAGTCTCGATCGTTACGTATCAGATCTTAAAAACAAAAGTCAGATATTCTTTACTTGCACGGAGCTTTCTTGGAAATACGAAATGCGCTTCTTCTCTATTCAATACGTGCCCCTGCTAATACAAACAATCACGTCAATGCATTTTTCTGACGTTCTACAATCACAAATGATACAGCGGAGACGTTCCTCTTAAGTTTTTTTCCATATTTAATTTCATCCTCTGTCGAATTATTATTAAACATCAAGAAGTTCCATCAGTCTTGTCTAGAGATTGGAGTGTTCCACGTACAATATTTGCCCAGAGTCTATGATCCAGACCCCGCAAAGTTTAGTGTAACTGGATTCGCCAATGACAAACTATGACCAGCTATACTGTAAGATCTAGAAATTCATCTCAGACGAGTTTTTAAGTCTTGTTATAAAGAATTTTTGTTTGTCATAACCCAAACCATGACGATGCAAACTATAAAGATGAATCTTCAGTTTTTGCAATAACTTCTATTTTTTCTTTGTAGTAGCTATAATGATATTTTATGTACAATAAAAGGATTAGTTCATTTTTACATCGGTAGGTACCTATACATTTTGTGGAACTGGAATTTTTCTAACAATTTCTCTACTATACATATAATTTTTGATACAATTTCAAAATGTAGGTTTGGCTTAGATCGTTCTTTCTTTGTGGTCTTCGATGTCTTCTAAATAGCCTTTCCTCTATTCTGGATTGTCATGTTAAGTAGTCGTTTCTTAGGATTCTCGATGCTGAAAGTGTTCACGCTGCCTCGGCTGTTGGCCATAGTTTCTAATTGCTCTAAATAATCACAATTATTAGATTTACTCAAACATATCAATTTGATTGCTTGCACTATCTACCATATTTGTAGGAGAAACTATTGTCCACTGCATAACTGACGATGTTTTCCAAAATCAAATCCGCAATTATCTTTTATGACTTTGCTCGCTCCCTTCTCTAACAATAAAGAGATAATTTTTTCATCAACCCCTAAAATAACTTTAAACAAATATTTTTATTTTGATGATGTAGTAGGTAAAACCTATTTAAATTACCAGCTCTAAGGAGTGGGGTCCAACCGGCTCTATCCTTACAATCTACGTGTAAGCCCACTTTTAACGCAAAATCGACATTTTCAACGTTTCCAGAATCAACAGCATAATGCAGCACATTCAACCCGTTGATATCTTTACTATTCACGTCACATCCTTTATCAATCAACAATGAAGCAACCTGCAAGTGCCCCAAGTACGTCGCCACCATTAAAGGTGTTCGTTGCACGTTTAATAAACAACCATTAACGTTAGTCCCTAGATTAATTAATAGATTAACCAAGCCCAAATCACCTTTTTCTACAGCTTCAACTAGGGGAGTTTTATTATCTTTATTTTCAGTTTCAAGTAAACGAGGCCTGTAAACAATCATTTTAGGTCAATTTGTTGGCAAATTTACGTTTACCTCGCATTGGCAATTTTCCTTAGAAGAGCAGTTTTACCGAAACGAACAGCTCGAGTCATATGCATCATCAAATAAGGAGCGTCCGCAGTGGCGATTTTGAAACTCAACCAAGAGTTTTCCAATCGCAATCTTGCGTCATAGCCAGTGCACGGGACCAAATTCTTTATTTGAAATCGCCGCTTCTTGCCACTGAATTTTAAGCATTTAATATTAATTAAAGGAAATTTAGTGGGTTACCAGTAAATAGTGCGCCATTTTTTGGTATCGTCACACAGTTGAAGAATCCAATTGCCGTTGGGGGTACTAACTTCAAAATCTCTACTTTCCCAAGAAATTTCCACGGAATTTTGTTCCCTGTTTAACGTTTCTGGCTTCATCATCGTATTGATCAAACTTGCGGGTTACCGCCTTAATCCACTATTGAAATCTAGATTTTTCTTCAACTCACCACTAAGCTTTCGAATTCTTTGATCGTATTGTTCCTGTTTTCGGTTATTTGGAATTTCCGCCATCAATCCGGCTACGGATGACTACAAGTCGAGACTTTGAAGGTGCAACCTTGCGGCAATCGTCTCAAAGACGTGAAAGTTGGATGTAAAAGTTGACTTCGCCGTCTAACAGTACCTATCCGTACGCGTGTAAATATGTTCACCAATAAAATCGGCCATTATACGTAAATATAATGGTAAAAAATGTAACTGGAATCAGTGTTGTTTAAAATGTTTGCGGCGTTGCTAGTTTCAGCGTTATTGTTAATTAATTCAGGTAAGTCAACAAGACCAGATGAGAGAGGTTCATTAACCGTATGGGATTGTAAGAACCCAATGACGTTCCTTTGTTTAATATAAGCTCTATGGACGCAAGTACTTAACTTTAAGTACTCTGAGAGGTTTTTACAATCATAAATGTTTTTTCCTAAATTCCACTAAAATGAGGTAAAAGTACCAAAGTAGGTAGGTGACTCCTAAAAATGTCAGATGATTCACCAGCTGTGCGGTGTCTATTAAAATTAAACGCCTGCTGCAGACATTTAGGAAAAACTATTATGTAGCTCTCCTGCCTTAAGTCGTAGAAGTGTTTCATTTCTTTTACCCTAATTCACTTTGAAGCACATAAAGAAAGCGATAACATAAATAAAAGTAACTTATCTAATTGCCTTGTAATATTGCACATTGGTGTTATCAACCATGCACATTTAATTCAGCATTTAAAATTGGGTTAAAAATGTATTACCGGAAATATGAAAGCCTTGAAGAGGTCGTGGTTGCATAAAGAAAGCAGAAAGCAAATACCTACTAATTGAAGTGCGGAACAGTATTGTAAAATCGGTCGCGTTCGCGAAAGCTAATTCATCACTTTGGACTTTTACACGCAAATTTCGAAACTGAAGTCCGAAAGTCTCTAGTGTCAAAAGTAATGCTTAAAAGAATCGTACATTTGCACCACAACTTAGCCTCAATCCAGACCTTGCCTCAATCCAGACATTGCTTTTCGTCTTGTTTCTTCAATTTTGCTTTTCTGCTTCTCAAAACATCTGATCACGGTAGAAGTTGAGCAAATTGCCAATTTTTTGAATGAGGCTAGGAGTACATTCCAACTTCACTCGATGTCGATAAGTTAAAGTTCAGCTCAAGGTCTGCATAATATGCTGTTATCTCTGTTAGTGACCTGCAGAAAAATAGGTGGTAAAATTAATAGACCTAAGGTAGATTAACGCATTTTCATGAATAGAAGAACTTTGTGAAGGAGATTGTTAATAATGCACAGCTACAAGTGCAACATGGGAGAAGAAGCAAGTAGCGAAGCCATAAAGCTGAGAACAGAAATAATAATATTAGCATGTTTTACAATTGAACTAGACCAGAAGAAGCTAAATTCTCGGTTTTCCAATTTTAGGTCTAGCTCAAGATGATGAGGGTCCATACCGCGGAAAATACATTGGCAAATTCAACAACTACTACCACCAAGTGTCCGGAGACGTTTATGCCGTCGATGATTACACCCTCCTCATATCAGCATTTAGTTACGATGGGAACGGAGCCGACACTTTCTTCTGGGCAGGGGCGTCCAACAGACCGGGTCCTCAAGGATTCATAGTGCCCGACGAATTTGGAAAGTAGGTAGATTTCTTCTGGCAATACTCGATACTAAATTGTCCACGTTCCAGAACTAACGTCTTAGACCGCTACTTGAACAAGGACTTCACGTTAACTCTCCCGGACGAAAAAAAGATCACCGACATCAAATGGTTCGCGATTTACGACTTGCAGAGTCAGAACACTTTCGGCGACATTTATATTCCTGAAGAGTTCGAACCGCCAACCGTTCAAAAAATCGCACAATTAACCGGGAAGAGTCGCGCAGTTTCGTCAGCGGCCATAGAGATCATCGATGCTAAAAGAATCAAATTGAACGAATTCTTTTATGATGGTAGATCAAAAAAGGCTATCTTTTGGGTCGGAGTTGGGGCCCAACCCAATTCTAAAGGTTTCCAAGTTCCCGATGAATACGGATAGTGAGTAGTCGAACCTAAACGCCCATTTTTGACTATTAACAAACTATTGTTTCAGTCTCGACCCTTTGAGACAATACAACAAGGAAAGCGTTACGCTAGAATTACCAGGAGACTTAACAATTTTCAACGTGGATTGGTTCAGTGTTTTCGACCACGAATCCAGAGAAAATCTGGGATCGATTATTATTCCAGACGGACTGAACGTGCCACCTTCCCTAGTTGAAGTTATTGTGAGTTTGGAGGACCCAAAAGAATAGTGAATTAATTCTCGATTTCAGCCCCACAAAAGCGCTTTGCCCAACTGTTTACAGCTGCACAAGGACTTTCGAGTGTCGTGGGAGATTTTTGGATCTGCAATCACCATCCAGTTGGCGGCACAAATCGGAGAAGACAACTACATGTCATTTGGTATTTCCGGGTCTCCGGACCAGAGCCAAATGGTTGGGTCTGACGTCGCCATCGCCTACTTAGCCGGCTATCGGGGGTTCGCCACAGATTACAACATCACGGCGCTAACACCAGTAAGCCTTCTTCGGCTAAAAACGAATTTAAGATCAAATGTAGTTTTATAGTTTCATTGCAATTAAATTGAGAATTGTTTAAAATTAATTTAATACGAATTGTTGGAGTATCTTAATAACGTAGCCAAATGGTTGTAGTGCGTTAAAGTCCTGGGACAATACAAGGGAGTCTGCAAAGATGAAGTGGTCGGTGGTCAGGACAGCAACCAAATGCTAACAGCGGACCGAATAAACGGGATCAATATGATTACCTATCGTAGAACTTTGATATCGTGTAAGTCATATAGTTTTATTACATGAATTTTTGTAAGTAAAAGGACGGTTGTAGCGGATCCTGGTGACAAAGAGTACCCCACAGAAGGTTCAGTGTATGCTATTTGGGCCCTTGGAAGGCTCGACGAGGACAAAAATCCAACCTTCCACGACTTTTACCCTAAAGCTAACATCAGTATGAAGCTGAATCCCAAAGAGCCGACATCGAACTGTTTCTCCTTCACCAGATCCGACACTCAATTGAGGGAGCCGTGGGAAAAGGGTCAAATTTACGACAAAACCATCAGAATTTTCAGAGCGTATGTAGGACCTTCAGGGGGGAAACGTGGATATCAAGGACTAACAGGTAGGAACTTCTTTCTATCGGATCGATATTATTTTTGTTGTTTCAGGTCAGACCTCCACGTCTTTGGCTTGGTACATCAATGGATTCCTCGCTCCTGAGTTGTGGTTGCGAAGAGGTCTGACTTACGCTTTTCGGGTTTACGGAGGCAATAACCCGCACAGCGCGGAATTGTACCACCCTATGATCATAACGGATGAACCCCACGGGGGCTTCGACCGCCTTTCTGACGAAGCACAAACAAAAATTAGAGTACTAGCAGGTGTTGAGTACTCGAGACGTAGAGGACGCCCTCGGCCCACTGCTGGTAAGCCAAGGATTTACTAGCCACAGACTTACGAAAGTTTTTGTTAATAAAATTATCATACGGAACCTTTAAAGTAGTTGTGGCTTTCTTGTTTGGCAGAAGTATTTAATTACGGATTTCAGCTGGGGCGCTGTGCCTGGCCAAGCACAGAGACATGAAGGATCGTCGGTTGGACGACGATTTTCCAACTTTTAAGAAGTTTAATCGCTCATTGACGTTGACCTGTGAAGACGGCGATCCCGGCATTCTCGAGTTCACCCCCAACACCTCTTGGCCTGACGTTGTTTACTACAATTCCTTCACCCAGGCCAACATGGGGTGGAAGATTCGAGTGATTGACAGTTTCTCATCTACGAAATCTAAGGGATCCACTGCGGAAATTAACTGTTTCATTTTAACAATGCTGTTTGTTAAGCAATTTCTTCAATTGTTTATTTAAACAAAGATAGACTGCCATAACGTAAAAAATGTAGACAGGCTTTAATTACTTGATAATTAAACTGCTGTGTATAGTTATTTATTTAAGTACTGAGAAAATAAAGGGTAGAAGTTACCAAAAGTTTCATGAAATCGTTTAACCTGTTACCAGAAGCCACCTTCAAGAATTAGGGCAGAGCTAACTAGAGCGCCATTCATTATAAATAATGGGCGTCTTAACTATCTTTGCGTACTACCATTTTCTATTTATTTAAAAAAAGCACTTTCTACATTGACCAAACATACAACACTCTATTTGTGCTTTTGGTCTTTTACGACATCGGGGAGGGTGGCGTTCAAATGTTGGCAAAGCAGAAATCTGCTCCCTCTGTGGAGCATCTTCGTCAAGTAAATTATACGCAAACAGCATTGGACAATACATAATTATTCTTATAGTTTATTTGAATAGAACACATAGGTTAGTTGCCATGGTTTATTTTTATAAAGACGGACATTTTTTATTTTTTTGTTGTAGAAAAAATATCGCCATAAAAGTTGCATATTATTAGGACACTTTTTCAGGAGCAACACCGATTTTTCTACACCTTCATTTTTTACGAAAATATATACCACAAATGTTTAGTTTTTTGCATCATTACAAAATAAAAAGTATTTTTTCCTCTTCACAACAATGAGCCTCATAAATAAAAATTAAGCAATTGCTCAACTAGCAATTCCTATTCACTAAAAATATTTCTTGCTAAAAACTTATAACTAGTAAAATTTATAAATATCGGCTGTTTAGTGACAGCTTGCAAAATTTTATTAGTTAAGAAGCTTTTAATAAGCAAAGTTTTTAGGAAAACTTTTCTTTTAAGCCATACGTGATCGTGATCACTACTGATCTATTAAAAAATATTCCGCCAACCATTCCACTATTTGTATTAAAATCGGTATAATCATTCCTACAACATTTGTGCACACAGTATAATTCTCATTTACACATTTTAATTTTAAATTGAGTCAAACTTTTTTTTACTAGATACTGCTAAAAGTCTCCATCAGCAATCCTACACAATACTCACAAGACATACTAAAAACACTATACTCTGATACGGAAATTTCAAAAGGAAATCATCAGCTTCATTTGGAGCGTTGCGGGCAAACGCTAAATAGTAAGAACGTTGTGTATGATGCGGCAAATTGGTTGTGCATATAACGCGACAGCAGTCGCGTGTTAAAGATGTTACAGCTTCTTAGAGATTGTAAACATACATTAATGAGTCACTTTTTAAATTTCCGTACCAGAGTATAGTTACAGTGGCCGGCACAGAAAAGTATACGACCTGAAATAAATTGATTGAATTGATTGACTTATTAAAGTCGATTCACAGTGCTTACAAGATATCATGTCAATCAATTTATTTCAGGTTGTATACTTTTTTGTCGTGCCTTGGGGAGCTCTATAAACTATACAGGGTGATTCACGTAGCTCGTCCATTAGAAGTTTTTCAACTTCCAGTTGGATTAAAAATTTGAAACTTGGAAGGCAGTCATTATCAGTCATGCTCATTCTATCTAAAATATTTTGAATTCTCTAGCTATACAGGCTGTGCGAAAAGTCGGTATCAACTTTCTTATTTTAAATAGAAACGTACCATTTTTTCTACATGGTCTAATTGGTCTTTCAACTCTGAGTTTTTATAACATTTGTTATGTAAACTTATTTGACAATTTTTGACATTATGTTAATTTATGTGAAAAAAAGGGTCGATGTGGTAGCTTACGAAAAAATTCGTATCTGGCAGACAGTTTTGAATTTATGAAAACCAGTTTGTAAAGTACTTAGTTCGAAGTCCAGACTAACTTCTGATATCTTAATGGTAGTTCCATTTTGTACCGTATGGGCGCAGACAATTTTCAAATATCGCACCCAAAAATGGTCAAAAAGTCATTTTTTTCAAATGGCACCTACAGATTTTTTTTACATCATTCGATAGAAAATTGTATTTTTGGATAAGTTACTTAAGCATTCCCTACACCTAACTTCATCCCCTCTCAAATTAAAAATTAAAATCCAGAAATTCCATCAATCCTGCCAAGAGATTTTTTTAGTTTTTCAAGTATGCCATGGAAACAAAAGACAATTGCAACATTTTAATTATGAAATGAATATGTTACTAATTTTATAAAAAAAAAACAACAACAAAAACTACCAAGAACCATCTTAACAAAATTCTAATGTAGGTGTTCAATGTGAGCACCATTTTGATTACTACATACATTCTATTAATCCATTTTCAACAGATTGTGTACCTCTTGTAATTTCGTTGGGACCAAGACTGTCGAATGCTCTTATTATCTCCAGATCTTACCTCATTAGACTTTTATGTTTGGGGTCGAATAAAAGATTTAGTTTATACTTCACCACTTTGCAACATAAAGGAATTAAGCGGGAGAATAATAAGAGCATTTGACAGTCTTGACACCAACGAAATAAGAAGAGCTACACAATGATATAAAATGATAGAATGTAGTAATCAAAATGATGCTCACATTGAACAGTTACATTAGAATTTTGTTTAGATGGTTCTTAATACTTTTTGTTGTTGTTGTTTTATAAAATTAGTAAGATATTCATTTCATAATTAAATTGTTGTAATTGTCTTTTGTTTCCATAGCATACTTGAAAAACCAAAAAATCTTGTGCAAAATTGATGAAATTTCTGGATTTTAATTTTTAATTTGATAGGGGATGAAGTTAGGTATAGGGAATGCTTAAGTAACTCATCCCAAAATACAATTTTCTATCGAGTGGTGTAACAAAAATATGTAGGTGCCATTTGAAAAAAATGACTTTTTGACCATTTTTGGGTGCGATATTTGAAAATTGTCTGCGCCCATACGGTACAAAATGGAACTACCATTAAGATATCAGAAGTTAGTCTGGACTTCAAACTAAATACTTTACAAATTGGTTTTCATAAATTCAAAACCGTCTGCCAGATACGAATTTTTTCGTAAGCTACCACATCGACCCTTTTTTTCACATAAATTAACATAATGTCAAAAATTGTCAAATAAGTTTACATAACAAATGGTATAAAAACTCAGAGTTGGAAGAACAATTAGACCATGTAGAAAAAATGGTACGTTTCCATTTAAAATAAGAAAGTTGATACCGACTTTTCGCACACCCTGTATAGCTAGAGAATTCAAAATATTTTAGATAGAATGAGCATGACTGATAATGACTGCCTTCCAAGTTTCAAATTTTTAATCCAACTGGAAGTTGAAAAACTTCTAATGGACGGGCTACGTAAATCACCCTGTATACTGTAAAAAATGCGCGCCCCCCAAATTATTAAATAAGCACTTTCCAAGCTCTTCAATTCAACGAATTCAATGTTACCGTAAACTTTTTTGTGCTGGCCACTGTACAAACAGTCTAACGTAATTACAAATTATTTCTAGAAATCTCATGGGTTACTACGCAAATTTAATTGCACAGCTGACCGTTTACAATCAAAGGAATAAACTCAACTGACTTGTGATACATTGTTGTAAAGAATGGAAAAATGCTCTCAAAATTTGTCATGATTCATGAGAAACAACAAAGTTCGCATTATTTTCGCAAAAAATTAAAGATATACAAAAATTTAAACAGCGCGTTGGATCTGCTCTTGAAAAAGTGCCCCGATAATGTGCCACTTTTATAGCAAACTTTTAAAATAAAAACCAAAATCGAAAACTTTAATATCAGATAACCATGACAAGTATGTTAAATGTTATTGTTCTATTGAATAGCCCCAGCTGGGGTAACTTTTTGGTAATTTGACTAAAGTCGCCACTATTCAAAAAAGTGAAATCCCCATTCTTACAGTATCTACTACTCTACTATTACTACTATACATACTCATTGCTATTGAGATACACACACACACACATCCTATCACGCAAGACGTCCAGAAGCCAATTTATTTGTAACAGATGTCTTATTAAGCTTCACCGGCAAAATCGAGAACAAAATTTTGCACATACAACAAGAATAATAGTCGTGTAAGTCTGGTCAAGTAGAAAAATAATTCTAGTATTATAGCTCTAATAATAATAATTATTATTATAGTATCTAAGCTTCCTTAGTCCTAACAGTTTGGGCAAAAAAAGAAAAACCTTCACAAAAGGAGTTAAAAATGCTTGGTAGTAAGAAACAGGGTTTCACGTAAATACCAACATATATTTCCAATTCTGACAAGTTTCAAAAACAATAAAATTTTGACAAAGTAACAGTTTTTTATACAATAACGATTTTGTAACAATTCCGTAAACAGACTTTAATATAAATAACACAAACACTGGTGTAGTTAGTTCTTACAAGACTAGGTAGAAACACATCATTAACACTATGACATGCTAACACGTGTTAGAGTTATTTCTATTTCACAAATTTAAAAAGAAGCATACAAATTATTGTGAGGGAGTCATCAGAGGCACAAAGATGTTTAAACAAGTCAGTACATTTGTTGTAAATACTTGAAGATCCCAGATCGTTGTCGCCAGTTGACAGTCGTTGTTAGTTAAAATTCTATTAAAAATAATGTCTGGCAAAATAAAGGAACAACTAATTGAAGAGGTAATTTTTTTTATAAATCAATAAGCTAGTCATTGGGCATCCTTTTATACGTCTTACATTGTCGTTGGTGATTTGAGACCACAAGAGTGAGATTCTTTACCTCTTTAGTATGCTCAGTCATTGGACGAAACCACTGCTTTCTGGATTCTTTGTGAAATGTAAAGAATGGCAGCAACCTTCCTGTTCGTCTCCCATGTAGGTTCTTAATTCATTTCACGATTTACACGACTAAATTGACATGATCGAAACTGAACTTCCTTACAGTTTTCATACAATTACATTAAAAATAAAAGTAAATTAGTCACCGTTCAGTGAGAAGCAATAGAAATTTCGTGTGAGACGTCAGAAGTTAATGATCTCTTTCTACGTTAATAGTACCTACTTACATTAAATCACTTGTATAAAATTGAAATGTGTTCGTTTGCAACCTAAACTAGAAATCTAAACAGGTGTTAAGCCTTAAACGTTCTTACCACCCTGGACACATACTGCCGGCAAATAGGACATTCGGCAAGTCTCTTCCCGCAATCAACACAGGAAGCGATATGGCCACATTCTAACAGAACACAATCGAGGGGCGCATCCATACAAACCTTACACAAATCTTCTACGTTATCTGGCAAATCTGAAAAACCAAAAATAATCATCAAATTTCCCAAAATTAACACAACTAACTTTCGTGTTTCTGTTTGTCAAGCCACAATCTCTGCACCTTCTCCAACAACTCGGATTTCTCCAAACACCCCTTGTAGTCAACCCGATTGGCGGTCAACAAAATTTTCAGTTCTTTCGCCGATAAAATGGTCAAATCTTCCGAACTGTGGTAGTCAGAAAGTCGCGGATACCGTTTGGGACTGGAATCTGCCACGGTAAATGTAGAAGTGGTGGGTTCCGTTGGTGGAGCTGACGGCCTAGTATCTTTTGGCAATGTATGCGGCGTCCGAGCCGGATCGACGTTGAGAGTGATGCCCGAACTTAAATTTCCTGAACTCGTGCAAGGGTAGACGGGTCGTTCGGGAGGACGAGGACGGACAGGAGGATTTGGGGGCGGTCGACCCGTCGACGACGTCGGCGATGTTTGTCTGCTCTCGCCGTTGCGGTCATTAAGGAAAACCGACTCAAAGTTGGCTAAAATTGAGTTCGTTAAGTAAGTGATGGCGAGATCGAGGAAACTTACTGAAAATCTTATTGAATACTGCATTCGTTTTGGTGCTTTTTACTGGAATGGCTCTGTTGCACAGCAACTCTACTAACTCCCTTTTTTCTGAAAGAAAGACTCAGTCATCATTTAAAGCATAGATTAAATAGTACATAGTCTAAGTTTAAAGCCAAGTATTTCTTATGCCAACTTTTTTCTTCTTTATTAACTCCTATAGTACCCATAATCACCCCAACAGCAATAAGCAAAGTATACAGGGTGGAGCAATAGTGCGTCCGACTTCGATAGCTCAAATTCTATGATAGGTAGAAATATGATTTAAAAACACAAATAAACTAGAGAAAGAAGTCTATAACTGGAAATTATTTCTGAACATACAGGGTAAGCCAAGACGATTATACAGGTACAGCGACTGTACAAGTGACATTTTTTAAATGGAATGTTGTGTGTAATAGCAGATTTTTCGAAGCATTTTCCTAGACTCTTTTCATTCCAATATTATTGCTGACTATTTCCAAACTACTTGGATGTAGCAATTTTTTTTGTTCAAATAATGGCATCTGCAGATGCATGTTAAAAAAATCTTTACAGTCACAATTATGAGTTTTAAGAAAAAATTATGTAAAAACTAGTTAGGAAACATCTGTGGAATGTCTTTGAATCGTTCTTACTTTTGAAAAATTATACAGGGTGACTAAATTTAATTTTTTAATTTTGAACTTTTTGAATTTAATTATCTTTATTTTTTCAAATGGAACACCCTGTATATTTTGCAACGATATGATGTAGAAACTAAAAACAAACATTTTTTGTATGTACACCCCTATGACTATTTGTAACCATTTTCGATTTATCGACCAATAATTACAAAATTCAAGAATAATCCTAAAAAAGTAGATCGTTTTCCAAATAACTCGACAAAAAACTTCAAATGTTTCAACATTGACACGAAAATGACAACTGAGGTAACTGCGATAAATGTGTATTTCTTGTCGGATAATATAAAAAGCAAAAAATGATCAAGATACAAACATAAAGTGAACTTACCAAAAAAACTTATGCTGTTTTTATAAACAAAACATCTGGAGCACTTATTACAATTTTATCTGTCGAGTTATTTGAAAAACAATCTAATTTTTTAGAATTATTCTTAAATTTTGTAATTATTGGGCGATAAATCGAAAATAGTTACAAATAGCCATAGCAGTGGCGGCGCGTAAGCTGCAGTTTAGTGTGTTCTGCATTTTAGTTCATGGAAGGACTTGAGAATTTATAATTAAAACTTACTATATATTTCTGGTATAATTTGACTCACGGTGGAAGTTATTAAATTGTCGATTATAACCCTTCCGTCGACTAGAAGCTGCCACTTTTATTTGTAAATCAGGAGTGGGTTTTCCAAATGCTTTAACATTTATTTTGTCTTCGCGTACAAACGCAAAAATTTATTTTCTAGCAAAAACTATATATTGTTATAGCCACACGACACGTGAGATGAAATTGGAAGTTGGATGGAACGCATTAGTTCTTCAAGAGTCATGGTTGTTTAGGTCCGATTTGTTTTGGTAATAAAGTACCCAAGCTTTGTAATGATTGCGCTGCTTCTGTTGCAGCCACAAATTTGTGTTATAGTGCCATAAGCACCACGTGAGCGGCCAACCAATGAAATCACTTCTTAGCCGAAATTGCTCGCTGTGAACACATTTGAGGCAACTAAAGTTTGCAGTAATCGAGAGCTATTGACGGTAGTATAGTAACGGGGCCAATATAAGTTGCAGTGTATTAATTTACAATTCCGTTCTCCTCTACCGTTCTAATTATGCTCAAAGATGCTAAACCCTTTATGGTTCAAATATCAATTTTTATTTTTTTGATCATTTCGGTATGTGTTCTGCAGCTCCGCAGCTCTTACATACAAACCGCCACTGAGCCATAGGGTTGTACATACAAAAAATGTTTGTTTTTAGTTTCTACATCATATCGTTAAAAAATATATAGAGTGTTCCATTTGAAAAAATTGACAAAATTAAATTCAAAAAGTTCTAAATTGAAAAATTAAATTTAGCCACCCTGTATAATTCTTCAAAAGTAAAAATGATTCAAAGACATTCCACAGATGTTTCCTAACTAGTCTTTACATAATTTTTTCTTAGAACTCGTAATTGTGACTGTAGTGATTTTTTTAACATGCATCTGCAGATGTCATTATTTGAACAAAAAAAATCGCTACATCCAAGTGGTTTGAAAATAGTCAGTAATAATATTGGAGTGAAAAGAGTCTAAAAAAAGACTCTAAAAAAATCTTCTTTTACACACACCATCCCATTTAAAAAAATGGCACTTACCCCTGTATAATCGTCTTGACTCACCCTGTATGTTCAAAAATAATTTCCCGTTAAAGACTTCTTTTTCTAGTTTATTTGTGTTTTTGAATCAAATTTCTACCCATCATAGAACTTGAGCTATTGAAGTCGGATGCACTATTGCCCCAACCTGTATAGATTATAGTAGAAAGTTATTAATATGTACATAATACCAATACCCAATTAGTCAGTAGATTTTTAATAACTTTTAAGCGGAGGAGAGTAGGCTTTGTAAAAAAAGTGTGGCATGTACACATACAGTCGCGGAAGAATTATTGCACAGGTCCTTGCCTTGTAGGCAACTTTACTGCCACACTCCTAACTCTCCCAAAGTTTGGCACCATCTAACCTAATTATTTTCTTGACGTGTTAATCTTTGTAATAATTCAATTTTTTTTCGAAAATGTCCAAACAAAGTGGAGATAAAATTTTGACGACCTTGGTGTGTGAATTTGCCGTTTCCTTTTACGGCATTTACAACGCTACCTGGGGTACGGCTTGGTCCTTCTTGACTTGGCAATAACCGAGTCGTCGATAAGGCACCAAACCGTGCAACGAGTGTTGCCTTCTTTAAGGGGTTACCCAAACCCCCTGTGCATTAATTTTTTCTGTGACAGTACATGAGTCAACTTGTGATTAATTTACAGATATTGTAAGTAGCAATTTGATAACACCACCTGATAACGACATTCGCATTTAAACATGCCCTACAATTAACCTAATAAGTCCATAAAACAACTGAGTCAGGTTGTACTATTTCAAGCACTTGTTTGATCAATTTTTTTCCAGGCAATTAAGCAAGCACCTCTGACCTTGTCTTTTATGAATAGTCCAATTAATTTGTGACGGCCACGAAGTGAAGCTTTTAAAAACTTACCTACTAAACCAAGTGTAGGAATGTCATGCCGTCTCAAATAGTCTTGCAAATCTTTGGACTTGAGTTTCATTAGTTCGTTGATATCGGGCGGTCGCATAATTAACACCACGCATTTCTCGCAGTAGTAGATCCTGTCAGAAAATAAAGAATTGCCAGGAATGTTAAAACATCGTCCTGTTAACAAACTGTACCCATTTGCCCGTTTCATACATTTGGTGCAATATTGGTCTTTGCACTCTCCACATTGCATGATCCATACCGCAAAGCGAAAACCCAAAGCACAATTTGTACACTTCATCTTCTAAGACGTGCTAAAATCGAAGCAGTTTACATTTTATGTAGAATTAACTCCAAACTAGCGAATAAATGGAAGAAAAAGAAATAATCATAACCAAACACAAACTTCAAATGATGATAAGGGCGGAAACTATTTTGTTTGATGACAGCTGTCATTAGTAGTGCCATCTATACCAAGCAACATTGATCAAATATAGGAAACGATGTTTAGGTAAATCAGTAAAATGTAAAATTTAGTTCACTTAAAGACGATTTATTTTGAAATAGAGAAAAAATGAATAAAATAACAATCCATTTGTTCCTGGGTTCAAAATATTACCTAAATTCTGACCTAATTAATTACCTAATTCTCCTCTTCTAGTCGCCCGCCAGAACAGCCAACGGCGCATCCACCCAAAACGCATAGCTCAGTGGCGTAGGTGAGAAAAATATAAGGAGTCCCCTAAAGATATAAACCTGTGAACATTCTACCTATTTAATGCGAACGCATAAAACTATTTGCCTGATATTTGTTGCAGAATTATAACCGTAACTGTCCAGCGGCCCTTCCTGAGGCTTGTGGGCCGCTGGACAGTGGCAAAATCGAGGGCGCACAATAGGACATGTGGTCACGGCCAGTAGGCTGTTGGCCGAGTCGCCCATGTTTCAGGTTTTAGATGGGTGATGATGATGCCATGGTTTCGACCATTTGATCTCGACAGTCGAGGATCTTCATTTCAGGTCGATCAGCAAAAACAGCTGAGTTGCTGAGACTCAGCAGAGAATACCTAAGGAAGACGGTTGAACTGCTCACGGGACACTATCCTCTCAGAAGACACCTCTACATCGTGGGCTCTCTTGAGGACCCTACGTGCTGAAGGTGTGAAGAGAACGAAGAAACGCCTAATCATGTACTCATGTTGCGCTCGTGGTCATTTCACAAGCCAAAAAGCACTATTGTAAATTACTATTAAGTAAACAAAATTTTTTTTTATACATCCTGAGTCATTTTAGCCTGTTAAAACGAGAAACCGTTTTTCTGTTTCTTCGGAGTGTTGCATCTATTTTTGATGTTAAACTTCATCTTATTATTAAATTCTTTATGTTTTCTATATGGTTTTTGAAATGCTTATGATTCCTCATTCTATATAAATTCTTCCAATGGCTAAAGCCGATAACCAAAAGCAAATGACTGATAAAATAATACAGAATAGAGAACTCGACATAGTAAAGGAACCATTTTTGTTCAAAACATTTACCATTTACTATTTTAAATTTGTAAGAAAAGGATAATTAACAGACAATAATTATTTACGACCCGAGTCTTGAGAATTTATTTCTTAAATGCAGCACAGTAGTTACCCAAAGTGCATTCACCCGAATACGCAGGTAAACCTTTCTGAAAGCACAAGTAACTATTTGTTAATGAGCTGGACCATAAAGTTTATTGAGGGTCGCATAGACAGCGAAGGGTTCTGTCTGATGCTGCCAGCTGGTGAAATGTGTAGTTTACCCTATGAATTTAGATTTTGCAAATAACAGGAGAGTTATCGCTTTGCTCACAATTTTTCTGGTTTACTGTACCGCCCGCCGCCCGCTCTTCTGGCACTATGAAAGCCGCTTCACCAAACGCTCAAAATTGTCGAGAAACAAGGCAGTTATGAATAATAGGATGACTTTAGCCACGTGCTAGGGACGTTTAAAGGACGCCAATTATGCTGGTAAAACTACGAAAAACATTATAAATCGGTGAAAAGTGTTAATATGAAGAGTAACGTTAGTTTATTTACAACGCTGGTCCGAAGTTGGGATGATGTCAATTGGCATGGGGTCAAGGAGAGAACGGTTGAACAACTGACTGACCACGTAAATGAGGTATGGGAGTCTTTTAGGGGGCACGATCTCTGTCATAATTTGGCAAGATCCATGCGTCGGCGATTAGACGAATGTATCGCACATAACGGGTATTACACCAAATATTAAAGCGCATTTATTTTATTATTTTTAACGTTCCGTTAAAAAATACACCACCGAGCAAAATTAGGGATTTAAAACGGCCTACTATAGAAATTTCAATATAATGTTTTTCGTAGTTTCACCATTTCTTCGAAATATTACATGTAATAAATAATAAAATAATAATAAAATTAAGTTATATGCGACAATGTAATGCAAATAGCAACATAAGAATAAAATAATTATTAGAAAATATTGTACGCTTATTGATTTTTTAATTTATGTATTAACAAATAGTTACTTGTGCTTTCAGAAAGGTTTACCTGCGTATTCGGGTGAATGCACTTTGGGTAACTATCTTCGAAAGCCGGAAATTTCCGGAATCTGCAAAGTCTCGAGGTGAATTTGACATGACAACTTAAACTAAAACTTGTAAGAGCGATTTATTCAGTAAAGTAGTAAAACAATACATCAGGCGGTTACAAGAGAAACTACTGTATTAGTCGGGGCACACGGGCCGCACCATAATTGTAGGTTGGTTGTTCCGCCAAGGAAATCGTCTTAGTAGTCGTCCGAATGGATGGTGACTGTAGACTGAGTGAGTTGAGACTGCCTTGGTGATCGAGGCCCTGTCCATATATAGGATTATACCGTGGACAGGGTAGCGGGTGATTGTATGCTGCGCCATCTACGGAGGGGCGCAGTAACGAGCGAGGTGACGATGCAGTCCCCGGACGCTTGGCGGCGCTGCATCGTCCAGCTGAGTCGCGCGAAACTGGCGGTTCAAGCGGTGGGCGTGGTCGGTCGGGGAATTAAGTAGAGGCTCGTGTTACAAACTGCAATTAAAAAAAAATCACACAATTATGAATCTAGTTTTCTAAGCACGCTATTTTTATTTCAAAATTTGTGTTTCAATTGCAAGTAATAAATAAGTAATATAAAAAAATTTTTTTTATACAATCGTATCGAAATAGTACCATTTTGAATGTCATTTTCACGTTGAAATGACGTGGTTTTTTTTTTCCCACTATACTGTCACTTTTTCGCACTAGATACAAAATGTAAAATTAACTGACAAACACCTCAATTATCAATAAAATGTTGATTTATAATGAATATATTTATGAATAAAATGTGCAATTTTATTCTTTCTTTTTACATTTTTAACAATTCTGGCCACGATTGTATAAAAAATCTTGTATGTAGTACGTTACAAAATTCGTGTTTTTCGCACGCGACGTGTTACCAAACTCGAAACACCGGGGCTGTCTTTCTGGATGTCTCAAAAGCTTTTGATCGTGTCTGGCACTCTGGGCTCATATATAAGATGATCAATTTGGGCTATCCGGGCAAAATTATTAAACTCATTTATTCTTTTCTTTCGGACCGTAGCTTTCGCGTCAAAATTGATGGTATCAGATCAACCAGTCGCCCCCTGACGGCTGGGGTACCACAAGGATCAGTACTCGCGCCACAGTTGTTCAACATTTACATCTCAGACATGCCTCAGCCCGCGACAGTTGAGTTTGCTCAGTACGCCGACGACACCGCTATACTCGCGCGCGCCAAACATGCGTTCCAGATTTCAAATAAGCTCGAAAGAGCTTTGGAAAATCTGGAAACATGGTATCGCGAATGGCTCATTAACGTCAATGCAGCCAAAAGTACTGCAGTCCTTTTCACACGTCGTAACCTAGTAACACCTGATAGAGAATTGAGCATCTTTGGTGAGCCCATCCAGTGCCAGGCATCAGCCAAATATCTGGGGGTCACCCTGGACAAGCGATTGACGTTCGCCAAGCATATTGAGACAGCCAGAAACAAGGCGCGAGGATGTATCGTCCAACTTTATCCACTGCTCTGCCGAAAGAGCAGATTGTCACCGCGAAGCAAATTACGACTTTTCACCACAATTATCAGGCCCATAATGACTTATGCGTCTCCCGTCTGGAGTCACGCAGCGTTTACGCATTTAAACAAAATTCAAGTGGTCCAAAACAAGTCCCTCAGACTTGTTTTCGACGCACCCTGGTTTGTTCGAAACAACCAGCTACATAAAGACGCGAGTATTAAATACATCAATGAACATCTCAAAGATGTCGCGATAAAGTTCTTTGCAACAGCAGCTGACCACCCGAACCTCCTCGTTCGTAGAGCCGTCGACTACGGCGAGGAACCACCCTATCGATTAAAACGGCCGAAAATGGTTTTAAACGGGTAAAACCATCCGCGTCAACTCGCAAACCGCGAACCGCGACACACGACATTGACTTAGGTTACACACATTTCCACACCGCGAGCGCTTTCTCCTGAAGATAACGGGGTGAAGGGACAGTGTCCCGGCCCGTCCGGAGGGGTTTTAGCCGGTTCAAGCCCGGCACTACCCAGCGTGATTGAACCAAGCGCTGGGTGTCCGAAGGGATTTCCCCTCCCTAAGTAAAAAAAAAAAAAAAACAAACTCGCTTCGCTCGTTTGGTAATATTCACGTCTTGGTACAAAAAACACTTTCATTTTGCAACTTACTACATAAATAGCTATTCCGGAATAGCCCGAAGGGACCGTAGTTTTCCAAGTGCATTGAGATTTCCATTAAATTGTTCTCTGATTGGTCGAAACTGCTAAATTTTATTAGTTTTGACATAGTTATGATTATGTTAGTTAAATTATTGTCATACAAATTTAATAATAATTTATTCGAGGGAGCCTTCAAACCAAACAATCCCGTCCACGTGCGTTTCAGTTTCAGAATTTTGAATAACGGCCTCCGTCAGCTCTGTCACTCCGTGCCTACGACCTTACTATCCACTTTACAGTGTTGTCAAATTTCTTGGGTTACAAAATAAAGGTAGACAACCAGTTATTCAAGTGTCTCATTTATATTGAATCTGCGTGTACTGTGTCACTGTCGGGCTCTTGCTGCACAGAGATCCAGGTACCTAGACTTTCCTTTCTTAGAGGTGAGTGAAATCAGGAGGGCTCCTATGAGGCTACTGGGGTTCATCAGGTTCTAAAGGGGTCTCTAGAAACCTAACAGGGGTGCACAGAATGAGTATATTTGGCCTCAGTGTGCGGCTAGACGACCAGCCGGACCCTCCATGCTCTTAGCAAAAAAAATATAATAACCGTATAAAATTCATTTTTGGTGAACCACAACAGCTAAAGCTAAAGTTTAGCCATGTCTTGGCGAGGTAGAATCAGTAAAAATAGTTTCATAATGGTGTCACTTCCGCATATACCGGAAGTTGACACCAACTTCGTTATTTTAAGTGGAATGGCCCAACTTTTAATTTTTTTTCTGGATTCTCTAAAAAATTCGAAAACCATTTTGTTATACTTAATTAATATTTTTTGAGATATACAAATTTTTCATAAGATTTGTACAAAAAAAAATCAAAGTAATGGTCTAAAAATATATACAGGGTGGGGCAATAGTGCGTCCGACTTTAATAGCTTAAGTTCTATAATATTATTTTAGGATTTTCTTAAATTTTGTAATGATTGGTCGATAAATCGAAAATGGTTACAAATAGCCATAGGGGTGATGACAGTGGCGTGCATTTGTGTTATTAAAAAAGAAAATTTTAAGAAGAAAATTCGTCGATCACGATGGATTAAAGAATGGCTCCACAAGCGCAATAAATATTCTCACGTTAATCTTTTGGAAGAATTGCAACTTGAACCTGCTGATTGGCATAACTACTTGAGAATAAATGTAGAAACTTACAATGACCTACTAAATTTGGTTACCCATTTACTTCAAAAACAAGACATTCGGATGAGACCATATCAGCCCATCAAAGACTAACTGCTATTTTATGCTTTTTGGCAACCGGAAGAAGTTATAAAGACTAAAAAGTTTTCCACCTTAATTTCACTACAGGCGCTAGGACAAATAATTCGTGAAACTTGTGATGCCATGTTTCATGGTCTTGCAGAAATAGCAGCAACTCGTAATACCACAAATGTGGATGATACACATCTTTTTCGCCGGCACCAGACTTTAAAGAAGCTACCACTTTTTTGTGTTCTTTTCGGAAGCACCCACGTATGGTATTAATTTTTTCAATTACGGTTGCTTTCGATACATTTACATCGACTTCTTTTAACTTTTCAACTAGATTTTCGTATGCAGATTTTTTTTTATTGCGGTCATTTACTTTTTATTCGCCACAAACACGGATGTTTTCGATTGTGCCGTTAAAGGGGTTCAATGGGGTACTTGCCTAAAAAAAATATTGCACTTTTTATTCTCTAGATGCATGCAAATAACTAAAAAAGGCTTAAATATTTTTTTCCCGTTTTTTTATTCCATATTTTTGTAGATATTTGCAATTTTTGTCCTTGGTGACGTCATCGGTCCACGTATCTAAGATTCACACCTATATTGAATAGACTCTTGTTTTTGGCTACTATGCTGCGCTGCTAGCAGAGGGCGCCACATTTTTACATCGGATCGGCATTTGATTTATATGGAATCTGAGTAAAGCGCCATCATACGATTTCTTTGAGAACTACGTCGAGCTGGGGTCGTTTACGTCACAAATCTCCCACTCCAAAAATTAAAAAATTAATTCTGGGCGTAATATTGACCCAACCAAATAAAAAAATACGGGTCTAATGAAATCGCCTACATTTTCTAAATATTATATTTCCCAAACATGAGGCAAGTACCCCATTCTGTCAGTTTCTGCGCATGACGTCACGCGAGTGGGCTTTTCCACGTGTTTTAAATGTAACAGGCCAAATCACGCCGTAAAACAGTAACAGATTGGTCATGTCAACCGCTGTTTTCTACACATTTATATAAAGCTATATTATATAGGTATAGTAATTAATGTGATCGGAGTGCAAGTGCAAGTAGTAATTGTCATAATAATTAGTGTTAGTAAATGCCTGGATGTGCTGTTTTGGGCGTCATCATTATACCGTTGATTGAATTATACGCAGTGTCTAGCCTTAGTCCACGAAGCTGGTATCCAAATAGTAAGCCTACATTTGACAGAGCTCCCAGCAACATAGCAATGACGTCAAAATTGGGCTGTTAGATAAATGCAGTACCGTAAGATGGGGTGAAATTGATTTTGTGGGGTGACTTTGACAACAATGCGGAATTTCATTTTACATTTGAAATACCTGCGCAAAGTAATCTGACGACATCCGCGGTCGGCTTCATTGACAGCGTTGCCGACCATAGATAAACTCTCTCAGATGAGCGACTTCCTTGAAAAGAAATTGTAACCTGTTTCGCGCGCCATCTAAGAAAGCGGATCAGTACTTGCAGCACAAATTTGTTGGATATTTAGATTTCTGTAACTCTTGAAAAAAAACAGCGCGGGAATTTCAAATAATTCTGATTTCTCTTTTTGCATTAACCAGTGCCTACAATTAAATTTGAAATTCACATTTTCAAATGAAAATGTAAAAATCAAATTAATTGTAAGGCCCTAGTTTACACAATAGCTATTATCACTAACTCTAAGTATGCTAATAAATACTAACAATAATAATAGAGATATGGTTTATTCAAAAAATATTATAAAACCCCATATCAAGTAGTTTGACCCTATATTTTTCATAGAAACAGTGTTTCCACCAACAGAAAGTCACTCGAAGCTGCCGAAGACGTGGAGGGGACAGCATCATCTGTAGTATAACAAAAAGTCAATTATTGCAGTTAAAATAATGAGTTACATATAACTACCAAGGCGATGTAGGATTCTTTTCTTGTGGGAATAGTCCACCCTCGGCTTTTCCACTGCCAGAACATCATCGCTTTCAAACAAACTCTGCTCGTACATTGGAATTGCCGGAATTTTTCTCTTCAAGATTTCTAAAAAGAAACAATGTAGTATATTATAAACTCTTACAACTGTACAAATCTAACAAACCTCTAACTTTTTCTGGTGTGACATACTTAACAGGGCCTGGTGGGTAACTAAAGCAATCTTGGATGTTCGCTGCACCATATCCTGTAAATTATTGTAGGTATATTTCATTTGTAAAAGAAACAGTCATTCCATCAAAAATATAACAACAATAACAAACCTACCCGGTAATCTTAAGGTAGGCAATGAAAACTTCAGCAATCGTCCACTCTCCTGTTTGCACCTATCGTCAAAGTGGTGCTCACAAACAGTGTAATTGTGGATCAGTTTTGGGTTTTCCTCCAGTACACGGCACAACTTTGGATTACCCACACGCTGCATCCAAATGTCCCTTATGTGCGGGTCTGTTGGAATATTATGCCTGTGAATGTGAAATCATAGAAATCAAAGCCCGAAATTTTACCTGTTGCTTATTTTAGGGTCGGTTTAACAATCGGTGTTAAAGGAAAACTAGGAAACTAGGTGTTTGTCACAGAAACGATTGTTGCAGCAGCTGAAACCATACCGATTATCGGTTAGTTATTGCAAGAGATGTTATTGTTAACTTTCCGTTAATCATTGTAACACCGGCCATTAATAATTAATAACAAATGTTAACGTAGGTACAAAACTTACCTAGAAACAGCTTTGTCGGTACAACCGGGCACACAACACGTTTTCATTATTATTGATTAATAACACTTTTATTTAGCGATGACACAGGATTTAAATGATTTAATGTTTTATATTCAAACCACGGTTCAAATTTTGAACACAACACTGGAGAACAATGGCTGACCAGGGTGATCGTACCGCCAACAGTACCGCCAACGATGGGTTGGTGATGCTATAGGCAACGCTAAAAAAATTAAAACTCCAGAAGTCCTCAGAAATCCCTAAAGATTGTCGCCACAAGCGCCATCTAAGAAAGCGGATCAGAACTCAATTTAGTTTTATTTCGGCGTATTTGAGTCCCCACCCACTGTTGCCGACTTTAGGGAAATTTCTCTATCCAAATTCCTTATATTAGGGAAATTTCTAACGGTTTAGGAAAACTATCATATTATCTAGAGAAATTTGACTTCAGTTCCTATTGCAAATAGTTTTATTTTAAATAAAATTTTCCGCCTGCGGCGCTATTTTGCTCGCTTTTCACTAGAAAAAGTTAACAGATTTTTGAATCTAGGGATAAAAACTCTTATCTAGGGAAATATTCGCCGACACAAAGGGAATTTACAGAACTAAAGGTTGGCAACGCTGTTCATTGATTGAAAGTGCAACCATGAGTGGAGTGCAACTGCATTGCATGCAACCATAGATAAACTGCGCCACGTGGACGTCAACAAATGTGGGAATGGTAAGTATTCTTTGTTATATTTTCATATTTCAACAAACTCGAACATTATATTTGCCAAAATATGATGCTCTCAATAAAACCACATAATTGCCTTCCGTTTGTAATAAAGCCAAAGATAATTTATAATATTTAGGTTGGCTATAGACCGGTTAACCTCACTTTTCAACTCACAAGGCTTGAATCACAAAACTCAAATTTATACAGGAGTATTTGTACGATGGGGTCACTTTGATAGCGGTTTCGGTGTGACATTGATAGAGTTAGCAATCCCACCCCATGCGTTCAAGTTTTAATTATTATTCAAAATGAGCTGGGAAAGCGAAGAAGAGCGTTTACCAGAAGAAGTATGTTATGTCTTTAATTAATAAAGTTATAAATGTAAGTTGAATAATTGACAAATTATTTTGATATTTGTTTTATGTTCTAGAACGAAATAGCTATTTATGTAGTAAGTTGCAAAATGAAAGGGTTTTTCGCACCAAGAATAACACGTCGCGTGCGAAAAACACGAATTTTGCAACGTACTACATACAAGATTTTTTATACGATCGTCGCCAGAATTGTTAAAAATGTAAAAAGAAAGAATAAAATTGCTCATACTTAACTGCATAATCTAGTTGCACAATTTTTCGTTTCCTAGGAAATGCGACATAACAGAATCAACATTTCATTGAAAATTGAGGTGTTTGTCTGTTAATTTTACATTTTGTATCTTGTGCGAAAAGTGACAGTATAGTGTATAAAAAAGACTTTGGCGTTCTAGAAGAACATAAAAGTACTTCGTAGCTAGGTGACAAAAAAGACTCACTTTGTCAACTGAAAATTCAACGTAAATGTCAACTTTTGATGACAGTTTTCAAAAAAAGATATTTGTTCGATGATCATAAACTGCGCGAACTCTTAAACCCATCTCGTTTAATAGAAAATTGATCGCAGCTACAAAATATTCTAGATTATGTTTATTCTCTGCCGATGAAAAAAATAAATTCTGTTGAAAAATGTGTCAGTATACAGGGTGATTCACGTAGCCCGTCCATTAGAAGTTTTTCAACTTCCAGTTGGATTAAAAATTTGAAACTTGGAAGGCAGTCATTATCAGTCATGCTCATTCTATCTAAAATATTTTCAGCTCTCTAGCTATACAGGGTGTGCGAAAAGTCGGTATTAACTTTCTTATTTTAAATGGAAACGTACCATTTTTTCTACATGGTCTAATTGGTCTTCCAACTCTGAGTTTGATAACATTTGTTATGTAAACTTATTTGACAATTTTGTGACATTATGTTAATTTATGTGAAAAAAAGTGTCGATGTGGTAGCTTACGAAAAAATTTGTATCTGGCAGACGGTTTTGAATTATGAAAACCAATTTGTAAAGTACTTAGTTCGAAGTCCAGACTAACTTCTGATATCTTAATGGTAGTTCCATTTTGTACCGTATGGGCGCAGACAATTTTCAAATATCGCACCCAAAAATGGTCAAAAAGTCATTTTTTTTAAATGGCACCTACAGATTTTTTTTACATCGCTTGATAGAAAATTGTATTTTGGGATGAGTCACTTAAGCATTCCCTATACCTAACTTCATCCCCTATCAAATTAAAAATTAAAATCCAGAAATTCCATCAATCCTGCCAAGAGATTTTTTTAGTTTTTCCAGTATGCCATGGAAACAAAAGACAATTGCAACATTTTAATTATGAAATGAATATGTTACTGTTTACATAGTTTACATAACAAATGTTATAAAAACTCAGAGTTGGAAGACCAATTAGACCATGTAGAAAAAATGGTACGTTTCCATTTAAAATAAGAAAGTTGATACCGACTTTTTGCACACCCTGTATAGCTAGAGAGCTGAAAATATTTTAGATAGAATGAGCATGACTGATAATGACTGCCTTCCAAGTTCCAAATTTTTAATCCAACTGGAAGTTGAAAAACTTCTAATGGACGGGCTACGTGAATCACCCTGTATTTAAAAAGTACCGAAGATTGCAAAGAAACTGATTTGGAAATCGCGAGAAAAATAACATTTTTACTAGAACAGCTTCAATTAATCTATCTTAAGGAAAAGTTGTACGGCGTAACAACATTGATTTGGAGCTTTACTTTACATTTATCGCACCCTGGAGGGTATCTTAAACTTTGGGGATCGAATGTCTTAACATTGCCACATCCTAGATATTTGCAGCAAATGGTTGGTAAACTAGGATTACAAAATTCTGGCATTTAAACTGCTCATTTAAATTACATGGAAAACAAAGCTAAAGCTATAAAGAAAGAAGAATTGTTAGTAATATAATGCTAGAAGAAATTTACGTTAAGCCGGAAGAGTCCATACAGAGGTGGTAAATTAGAAGGATTTGCATGATACAACAAAAAATATTAGCCACAACTTTTAAAACATTTCTTATTACATCTGTTCTTTCAAAGAATAAGGACATAGTTGCCCTCTTTAACAAATTATAAAATAAATAATTATTATTATTTAGAAATCGACCTAATAAACATATTTCTTTAAGCGTCGCCAAGTGGCTCGGTGGGTAAATCGTGCCACAGCGTTGGGGGAGAGACCTCTCCGCACAATTAGACCAGGGCAGGCCACAAAAACTACGCTCGCCCAAGATGAAGCCATCGGCAGGCTTCATCAGTGACGAAGTTCGCGAGTGCGGTCCAAATTCGGGAGCAGCTTCAGCTGGAGGTTTCCGCTACGACAGTGATGAGGCGATTGAAGGAGCAGGGATTCCACCACCAAATTCCTGCAAGGAAGCCGCTCATCACTGAAGCCAATGCAGCGATTCGGATGGCGTTCTGCGAAGCCAATTTGGACGGCGACTGCAGTCTTCACGGACGAGAAGAGGTTCTCGACGGCCCAGGACTGTCGGTTAGTTTTATGGCGGCAGAACAGCCCCCGATATGATCGCCAGCATGTTATCCCCAATACCAACAGTGGACGAATAACGGCTGGGTATTGGGGATGGATGTCAGAAGCTGGTCCTGGCGATTTATTTCGGGTCACGCCGCTTCGATGGCAGCTGCATATGTGGCCCTCTTAGAAAGCCAAATTCTACCAAGTTTGCGTGCTGCGTTTCCAAATTCCGCACCATACACAATGGTTCAGGACAACTCCCCCATCCATACCGCAAGAATTGTGCGTGAATGGTTCGCACAACATCCGAAGATAGAGCTTCTCAAGTGGCCAGCGAGATCTCCGGATCTTAACCCCATAGAAAACTTATGGGGTGAAATGGTGCAAACCTGGGGGGAGGTAGAGGTCCCTGCCCTGGAGGCGGCGTTCAGGCGCGGAATTTGGAGAACCTTCACGCCCACGTGACTGGAACTTGGCAAAGAATGAGGGTTGCACGTTATCGAGGCGGCAACATCTGCCACTAACTGGTCGCATCGATGCGAAGGAGAATGCAAGAATACATAGATAGTAATGGTTATTACATCAAATATTAATCGAAACTATTTTTATTACTGTCTATGTATTCTTGTTTGACCATTGATTATTAGATATATATTTTCTTAATTGTTGATATTTTAATCACCGGATTCACCGATTGTTTGTACTCGTAATTAATAATAATAAATAATGTTATTATTGTATTCCAACTATTATTTGTGTTGAAAAAAAGTTGCAGGCAAATAATAAAGTTTCCACACAAATTATACTACGTGTATTTTTACAATAAAAATATAAAAAGGACAAATGTGTTGGAATCAAACTAAACACTTCAACAATGATTTATAGCAACAGAACCAACGTGACAAATTGACACGATACATCTGTATAAACAATGTATGTATGTACATATAAACAATGGTACATATCATGTATCGCGTTGCCACGGCAAGACGTCTTGACGAAATTTTAGTTTCACGTGAAAGGCTCTCGTGAGATTTCTTTCATGATTCGTGTGTCTCACGACTGTTTCCACTGTGAGATTTTGTGGTTTCCGAGATTTTAGACTCATGAGTCAAAAATCTCATGAAAAAGTTTCACTACAGAGACATTACCGAGTTAGTTAGTGTTTTTGTAGTGTGAAACTTAATAATTTACACCCAAGAAATATTTTTTTGAACATTTTACGATAAGTCACAACAGAATTTTCTGTATTTACTATAAATCGGTGCTTGTTCAGTGACATTTTGCTCTTGTCAAACAAACCTAATAATTTTTTCTTTTATAATGTTCCATAATTATCGAATAGAACTACATATGGGGCACAGTGTGACGGACTTTGTAGGGGGAATGTTATGTCAATAGGACATTTATTAAATCAATCTTTATCTGAAATTAATGTCATCTACATTCGCCGTCTGTTTCCGTCTTTTAGATTTATTCGCACAAATGAGGAATAATTGCTAAATTGTCGGCCCCAAAACCTTTTGGAGGTATAGCTCGACAGTCTGAAATGTTAGTGTTTCCAGTTGACTTACAACAATGTAAAAATGAACTTAAATGACTCAATTGTGAAATGAAAATGTCTTGAATATTATATGTACTTCTAATAAAAGAAAAAAAAGATTTGTTGATCATTATACCTAATTTTGGTACTCTAAAGACCCATTTCTTGTGTACTGTAACATTGTTCCCCATCCTATGTAACACTGTGCCCTTATAGTGGGGTACAGTGTTACAAAATTTTAATTTACCAAAACTATTTATCACACAAAAACTTATTCGTCCACCGATATTTTTAAGCTTGCAAATTAAAATCAGAATGGGATGAATTTACGTAGACTTAATGCAGATTTATCGGTAATTTATTTGTTAGTGATTTATGGTAATAAATAACATTTGTGTAACACTGTGCCCCCTCTTCCCTTATCTCAAAATGATAGTATCATACAATCAAATAACTTGAAAAAAGAACGCCGAAAACGAATATTTAATAACAAACAGAGGAATTTTTATCTTTAGACACCAATTCTTATTTCTTTATCTAATATCAATATTTTCAGAATCAATCTTACTCACTTGAATAATAACATGACTTACTTGTAATGCTGGTTCATGTTATTATAAATAATGGAATTATCTTATTGTTCAAACCTCTAGATGCAGGAGCAAATTTTTCTGGAGAATATAATTTATAATTATACATATATTTTTAAAGATAAAGGCAACATCCCCTAACAACTTTTAGATGATAATTCATTGTTATTGGAAAGTACTCAGATAAATTGCAAAAACCTTATGTTAAACCTCATTTTACTACAGTTTTCTTTAAAGATTCACAAAAATATTTTTTTAACTTCCTTTATTTATGGAATCCGTTTTAACACAAGACAATAACCCCGAATATTGATAGACTACAATAACACGAGGAGAGGATGTTGTGCCTCCAACATAAGAAATTTGTTTGGATTGGAATCGTATAATCTTGATGTTTGAATTGCTAGCGTACGCAAGATTGGAAATGTACGTTCATTTTAATTTTTAATAAATATAATAAAGAAAATTGTAAAACCACGATCCAAAAGGTCGATTAAACTTAACACAGTACCTAATAATTTAAAAAAATATATAAAAAATTAAAATCTACTCATGAATATTTTTAACAAAAACAATATTCAAGCGTTGAAATACGCAATTTGGCTAACTTAAATCTGAAACTAATTGCGATTGGAATTGCATTCTATTTTAAACGATGCCTCAATAGCCGTGGCAAGATCTCTATTTTTTAAAATTTTGGTATGGTCACCATTAATATCCACAACGTTTATGGATCCTTCACATAACTTTGAAAGTCCGTAGTCTGGTGGCAATTCCGGAAAAAAACCATCAGTAGCCTTACATAAAGTCACGGGGGACTTAATTTTGTAACTTGGTTCATAATTTTTCAAAAATGTAAAGCGCTTCAACAAATTCTCGAAAGCTGATCTCCATTTATTTGAAGCACGTTGTTTAGTCTTTTGATGCAGTTCTTCCAGTTTATCCAGTTTTTCCTTTAACGTCCCATTCCTTAAAATTGCATCCTAGAAAAGCAGTAAAGAAATTAAAGTTATTCGTTGAAAAAAATTTACTTACTTGTACGCTAGACACCGCTTCCTTATCAATTAATATGTTTGCTAAATTAATTAAAAGATGAGTTTGGAATTGTGGTGTAGAGTGTTGCTTTTTGAAACGAGCCTTAACCATTGCCGGTGTTCCGTCTATACAAATTAAATGGCCTTTGTAGCCTCTTTGTTCCAAAAGGTTTACGATCTCTAAGGCAATTATAGTTCCAAAGCTGTATGAAATAAAATTAAATGGTTCCGTTTTGCTGATCGTCTCTTCTACAATCTAATCATGGAAAAATTAAAATACTTTGCACGTGTACTTAATATTCAACACACCGGTAATAGGTTTTCAACAAGTTCCGCTACAGTGTCTGCACCATTGCAGTATTGCAGACTTAAAGCTTTGATATTAAGGTTAATGGAGACTGATTCTAAAGTTTTACCAACTCCATCAATACCCGGGAATAGAATTATCGTCAATGGTTTCTTGGTGGTTTCAAGCATCTTGGATTTTAATTCTACAATAGTTAAATTTGATGTTAGTTCAGAAACCATAGTTCTCGACAACATTTGACACTCTCGGGTTATATCGTCAGTTAGCATTGTATCAGTTGTTGTTAATAGTTCATCTTGCAGCTCTTGGACTCTTGAATTAAAAAATTAGTTATCTTCATCATCAATATTGAATTTACCTTGAGAACGTTAGATTCCTGATTTCCTTTGATGTTAAAAATAAGTGAAATTTTTTCTTTACTGCATGCTTTAATTCTTCAGTTATCATAGAATCCAATCCTAATTCCGAAAAAGCAATATGCCACCCAAAAGCTTTTAATTTTTTTACCCCTAAAACGACACTATGAAAAAATTCTTCTGTTGTTAAGATTTAAGTAGAAACCTAAAATGTTGGCTGCGACTTCGATAAGTGTATCGCCAAAATCAGCATCTTCACGTAGACCTGATATTACCGAACTAGAAACTATTGGATTGTTTTGTTTCAGGAAGTTGTCCATAACTTTCAGACACGATGCTATTGCCTGAGGAATGGTACCAACTACCTCAACACCTGATTTTAGCTGTTCAGCGACTATTCCAACCTTTACAATGCATTATTTTAGATTAAAAACTATTATCGTTTACTATTTGTAGTTACATCACCAACAGCACTCCATTCAATTGCTACAGCAGGAAATCCATCTCTTCTTCGATTCTCACATATTCGCTCGATAATCGAATTAGCCATACCATAATTAGTTTGTCCTCCATTTCCACGGGCACTTACTGCTGATGAGAACACTACGAAGTTTCTTAAACAAGAATTTGATAAATTTACATCTTCAGCAAGCCTCAAAAATTGATGTGTATTGTTACTACTAAACCCATAATTGTAGCAGGTTCCATGTGTAATATAGGTCACAGGAAGAAACTTACTTTAATTTGGGGCATGTTTTTCGTGTGATCTCGTCAAGATGTTTAGTGGTTACAGCTTTAGGTGCTAATGCCTTCTTAAAGGTACTTGCGTCTTGGTTTTCAAATATGGCGTCATGTAGCACTACAGCCACGTTGAAGATAGATTCAATCTGGCCAAGTTTATTTGCCTTTTTGATCAATGTTTCACATCCTTGTTTAGTAGTCACATCAGTTGTAGAAACACAAATTACAACTCCGGCAGTTTTCCATATCCTAAAACATATTTTTTAATCCCTTGTTCTTAGATCCGTTGGCATTGTACTTAATCCGATAAGATTGATAACTAGTTTGGACGCCTTTTCTTGAGGTTAGAACGAGATGTTTAGCTCCTCTTAGCACTAACCAGTTAGCTAGTTCTAAACCCATACCACCTAATCCTCCAACTATAATACACGTATCACTTGGATTACAGATATATCTAAAACAATAATAATTGTGCTTAAATAAAAATTCTTTTCTTCTTTTACCTCGGTGTTCCTTTGATTGAGCTACCATGCGGTAGCGGTACACATATTTTTTCCTTTTCTTCTTCTCGGGCTTTAATCAAGATTTTTCCCATACGTTGTCCAGAAGTCACGGATCTGAAAGCTTCTTCCAGTTGATTTGCCTCATAAACCGTTCTGGTGATGGGCCGAATGACATCTTTGTTAAGTAGATCCGCAAAAATTCTATTGAAAGTCACCATTTCGTGAGCGGAGCCGGTACTACAAAACTGACCCAGCACGATGCCATGAAAACTTGCTTCTTTACTCATTAGCAATAATGGCAATTCTTTGGGGGTAATTTTATCAAAATTTTTTATTTCCAAAAATTTTCCTCCATGAGCTAAGCAATGAACTGATGCCTCAAAATTTTCTTCAACCAACGAATTTAAAACAAAATCCACACCTCGGCCGTTGGTCTGCTGGTAGATCATTTGCTCGAAATTTGTATAGCAAGAATTTCCAATATATTCGTTTTCTATTTGAGGAAAACGTCGCTTTAAGAGTTGGCGTTCTTCTGTGGTTCCCACAGTGGTGTAAACAGTACATCCAAAATATAGAGCCAGAGTTATTGCTGCTTGGCCAATGTCCCCACAGCCGGAATGAATCAAAATACTGTCTCCTTTTCTAATCGTTGTCCGCTGTTTAATTGTAGTGTTGATAATGTGATATTTATAAAAGTGAACAATACCAAGAATAATTACCATAAGCAAAGCGTATATAACGGTGCCATAAATCAGTGGTACAGTGACAGCTTCTTCCATTGTCCACAGTTCAGGAATTGGCCACAACAAGTTGCTATTGACCATCTCCATATTTGACAAACCTCGTCCGGAAGCCAATCCCATGACCCTCTGTCCACTAAAAATCGGATTGTACACTGTTAAATTATTGCTTAAAGATTTAACATACTTTGTTGATCTCCCTGCAAATTTCGAAACTAACTTAGTTACCATAACGTTCAAGGAATCCACTGTCGAATAATATACCTGAAAGAAATCAGTAGGAATAGATGGAGGATTGAAAATCCTCCCAGAACTGCGCATGCGCTACCTTCTCTCGTGTATTGTGTGTTGCAAACATTCTGGGGGCGCAAAAACTAGCACAGTTCTGTAGAAATATAATTTTGTTTTGCTTACATAAATAAGTTGTTGGTCTGATTGGGGTTGGCTGTTTTTTGTTAGCGGTCCTTCAGTCCATTTCAAGCTAGACAAATCATCAATGTTAGTGATGTTAACGTAGCAATGTTCTCTCACAACGTCATCCAAGGGTTCGAGACGTGATAGTCTGTAAGTACCCCATTTAGAATTTTTATAAATGTTAATGGCAAATCCCTTTTTTAATTGTGCTTCGTAGAAAGGGTCTGATGGATTAAAATTTGGAACATCTCCATTGATAATAACAGTTCTAATTTGGTTAGTTCTGGGTTCTCGGCGTAAGCAATTGACGAAACCCAAGAGTCCGCTTTCAAGCTGATTTTGAGCATAAAGAATAACGCTCTCTTGATTTTTTAAGTGAGTTTGCAGCTCTGGTAACCAACTGAAGTCAGCATCTGTGTCTTCAATGTTGATTAGTATTGAAGATTTTATAATGTTGTTACGTTTTTTGACCAACATAATTTTTTCGCTGCCGGTGAAAAATGTGGTTAGAATTTCAACATCTGCCAACGTTGCTATTTCAGAACCATGAGATTCCCGTGACATTATATAACCGTTTTGCTTGGTGTAATCAAAAGCTTGATGCAGAATCTAAAACGAAAAAATCTCAAATGTTTGGTAGTATATTCAGAAGTACAGGGAAAGAAAAGATAAAAGCAATAGGGATAGAGAAGGAAGAAAGATGATCTGAGCGAGATATAGGAAAAAACAACAGAAATCAGTCAATTGAAGGACATAAAAAATTAAGAATTGAGAAATTAATGTGGGACAAAATGAATACCAGTAAGTATTGAAGCCTGGGAGCAGGAAAAGAAAATATGGAGCAACAAAATCAAATGGTTATGATATGAGTAGAAAGAAAGAAAGAAAAGAACAAGTAGTAAGAAGGAGGTTCAGTTCAAAGAGAGTAAAGTATGGAAAGAAGTTAAGGCTGGCGGAAGGAGTTGAGTAGGTCAGTTTCCGCCCAGATTTTAAATTAGTTAGATCACCAAAAATATACAAAATTAGCGTCACAATGTCACATGGACGGCAGCCTAACGAACATTTGAAACCGAAAACAAAATTTTATAGCCCATTAACGCCTAAATCGGGCGCTATAGCAACATGTTCAAGTTTGGTAAACTCCTGGGAATTCCATCATAACATAAAAACTAGTGCAGGTAACCAATTTCCAAGGATAGAAACTTGTTGCCAAATAAATTGCAAATAATTTAACGGCGGCCAAATATAAATAATCGCTTTATTTTAGACGTGCGATCAAACGCAATTTGATCAATTTGCAACACCTGGGTATTAATTATTACAAATTAAATTGAAAAAAATGGAATAACTTATTATTCTCTCATGTTTTTACTTTGTAACCGTACTAGTTTTGAAGTTCTATGTTGAAAATTAACGCCGTTGTGACGGAATTACGAAGCCGTATTTTCGCCTATTATTCGCCTTCTTCCGCCAGCCTTAATGTTGGAAAAAAGATGATGGCTGTATTAGACCAACGCATTAGTAGAACCAAAGAATTAAAAAAAGTTTGATTGCAAAGGAAAGAGTAACAGAGAATGAAAAAATGACGAGCCAGACAAAAAACAAAAAAAAAGAAGAAAACTCGGAAAGGAACGAAGAAATGATTTGGAAAGACAGTGGAAGTAAATATCTGAAGATTTAAAAAATTGATTGGGATTTTTACAAATATTTAAGAGATTGTGACGTGGTTGACCCAACCTGCTTTACCTGCCTTTTCAATTAAGTATTAAAGAGAGAGGGTAAAATAGTTTACTAATATTATACAAATGGAGGTGTCAGAAGGCAGACGGCTATATGAAAAAGAAGGAACAAATGAAAAATGGTTAAGAGCGCAATAAAAAAAGTGTGGGTGAACGAGAGAAACAACAGAAACAAAACCAAGAAGAAAAATGGAAAGCAAAGTAGAAATAGGGGACCAGTAATAAAGAAAAATCATAGTATTGTATATCAGGAGCATGAGAAGTGGGAACAATTAAAAAACACATAGAAGAGACATAAGGAAGGAGATATGCAGAAAGGAGAGGAACTGGGGTTTACCATAAAGTACGAATAAAAGTGTCAGACGGCAGACAAGGGCCATGAAAAAAAGAAGCAAATAAAGAATGGCTAAAAGCGCCATAAAGGAAGTGCAGCTGGATAAGACAGACAATAGTAAAGAAACGTAAGAAAAGAATGAGAACCAAAGTAAAATAGAAGTATAGAGTATAGCAGGAACATGAAGAACACGAAGAATTAATAAACATATAAAAGAAACCTAAGAGAGGAGATAGGCAGCAAGAAGGAAATAAAAATTGAGGATAATAAGCAATAGATAAAAAAGCGACAAAAAATACAGTGAGTAATGCAAACGAAGAAACATAGGTAGGTATGTAACATCAAGCAATAATCAATAAAAAGAAAGAAGAAAGATGTTGGGCAGAGATTGAGAGAGACGAAAAAAATATGATATCAAGATAGACGCTAATAGATAATGTGGTGGACAGTGAACGGACAGAAGATCGGAATACAAAATTATAGGGTGGAAGCAAATGGTAAGTTAGACCCCCAACTGAAAGTGGAAGTGCAATAAAAGACAGAAGGGACAAGCAAATTAAAAAGAATAGTAAGAAGTGTGACAAGATAACATAATTCAGACCTAACATAAAAGCAAGGAGCAGAAGAAAAACCAGCGATAGAATAGTCAAGAAGAAAATAGTAAGTGGTGAAAGAAGAGGGAAAAAAGTAAGGAATTGATGGTAGAATAAGGAGTATAAGAAGATAAAAAGAGAAGTGACGAAGAAATTAAGGAAATAGGGAAAGAGGTTAAAGTTGCAAGACCAATGTAGAGCTATGAGGAATGTATGTTGAGAAGAGAAAAGTGCAGTGTCAATAGTAGAATCAGCTATCAACAGTAGAAGCTAGCAAAGAAGAGGAAGATAAGAAAAATAAAAAATAATCAAGACTAAAACTTATTTTTCCTAAACTAATAATAAAGACTCCAGCATCGAGGTTCCTTACTTTTTATTCACCCAGTATAGAAAGGATAGCAGAAAATCTGCAAATGTATCAGACAGATAAACATAATATTGAATAAAATATGACGATTGCAACGTTATAATGTGGCTGGTAATAAAAAAGGAGAGAAAACAATGAAAAATATAGTGAAAAATGTGTGAGAAAGCGATAGAGTGATGAGACATATGTTGGAAGAATGCACGAAGATAGGAAGAGGCACCAGAGTTATGAATGAAGAAAGACAGAAATTTTAAAAACTTACCTGATTTCTTTTAAGTATATTGGTCCCAACCACTAGATAACAGTTCCTTTCGTTGAATTGGTTTTGACAGGAAATTTTAAACAATTCTGCGCTTAGTTGATGAAGTACAGTAACATCGGTCTGCACTAAAGGTATTTCTAACAAAACTTCTTGAATCATTGGCGCCAAAATATTCAAATTTGTTGAGTCTGTTGACTCTGCTAATTCAACAATTTTCATTTTCTTGGTTTGTGAATTTTCAAATACTATTTGTAAGTTAACACGCAATGATTCTCGAAGACTCAAGAAAGTTACATTTGGTACAAAGTGATATTTTTCCAGCAACGGTTCTTTACGTTCTCTCCTTCTTGCAATTGGTCTCGTTTTGATGCAACGTACTTCAATAGCATTAGATCTAATAAAACAAATCTTAAATAGTCGCCATAAAGCTTGACTACAACTTACAAAGCAGTATCACTGTCTTTATTTGTGTAAACTGGTAAATCTGGTTCTCCCCCGCAACTTTGGATTAGATCCAAGTGCTTTCGTGCATCGATTGATATACGTTCAATACTGGTAGGTACGTATAGCAGTCTATCATTTTTATGAAATATTATTAATTGCATCATGTTATCAACAAAAGTCACCCAGTTATTCTTCCAACGTACGGTACCAAAAAACCCATTTTTACTACACTTCTGAACATTACAAAATTCACCCCTTGATTAATAAAATAATCTTATTATATGACAATTAAGATCTAAAAACAACTCACGTGTAATTGTACCCTCTGAGTCGCAATTCCTTATAAAAGTCGTTGGTATTTAACATTGGTGAATCGTTTGAAATTTGAAAATCAATGTTGTGTTCTTGTGAAAAATTTTGAGGAACAGAAATTTTTCCTGTGGCAACTAAAGTTCCAGCCTCCATTACCTATCAACACAATTATTAAGTATTTTGAAAAGTTGTAGAATATTGTTAATACAACCTCAAAGTTACCACTTCCTGGCTGTATCATGATTGTAAATATTACTGGTTTGTCTTTACTCATGTGAGTAGGTCTGATAAATTTACAATTTTCAAAAATAATTTGCATATCGGACTTTATTGCTCCTAACATTTGAGCAAATTTATCCCAAACTAGAGATAAATATCCAGTTGCTGGAAAGAGATTTCGACCTACAATATTAATTTTAATTAGAAGGAGTAATTAAAAAAATAAAAGTTACCATCAACCACATGGTCAGATATATACTTCCAATCCTCGTTGTTAATATCTACGCTAAAGGTATGGTTGCCAACAATTAACGGTGATTCCTTTATTACGTACCAATCTTGAGTGTGATCCCATTCGATTAATGGTGAAATCATAGGTGTACCACGACCCACAGGATATTGAACTTCTGGATATAATACCGATAAATCGCAGTTATGACCATTTTGAAACAATCTGTAGAGAAATTTATTGGTTCATTGTGTAAGTAGGGAAACATGGGGGGTTTGTGCCCACTCCTCCTCCCATTGTATATTGTGTTGCCTACCTACTCAGTTTAGCTCAACTTACTATTTTTCATGTTTTAAACAACTTTACACAGGTTCTAAACAATTTTAAACATGTTCTAAACAGCTTCGTTTAAAGTTGTTTAAAACCTGTGTAAAGTTGTTTAGAACATGAAAAATAGTAAGTTGAGCTAAACTGAGTAGGTATAGGCAACACAATATACAATGCGAGGAGGAGGAGTGGGCACAAACCCTTCATTCTTTGCCTACTTGTGTTGTTAATAATTTTTTTTTCTTACCTTCCCAATATTTTGATAAAACTCATCAAATCCTTAATTTCAGTGTATTCGGCTTTTTCCAGTTTCTCCACAATCTGCAATTGATCTTTGCCTATTTCGAAAACTTGACAGGGTTCTTTCAATTTTGAATTCAGTGTTAATAATTCTATCTTAGTGTCGAAGAAACATTCCGTTAAAAGATGTCGGGAACTCGAGGAAGACCAAGGACTGCTACCTTTCTTAAAAAAATTTGTCGTTATTTGCAATAATTCAGGTCCTAAAACAAATTTTTGGTTCACACAGTTGAAGAATAATCATTACAAGTTAACTTACTAAAGTGATTATAATTATTTTCCCCGTCATTCACCTCTTCGACCAGAGCTCCTTGTTTTGTGAGTGCCAATACGAATGGTTTTAGTTTCTCGGGGTTTCCAGTAATGATAACTCCATTATCGAAATTTTGGGAAATATATACGTTTAAGGGAAGTTGCAACTAAGTGCGGAAATTAGTCGCTGTTTAGTTTATTTCTATATGTTTAAGAACTTACTTTGCTTTGAGGAATGTTGACCGAGTACGAACCTGAATGTTGATAACAACTCAACAAGGCTACGTGACATACGCAATTTACTGTTTCTTCTAAAGTTAAACACTCATTGAAGTAGCCACAAATAAATTCTCCTAGTCCCAGACCGAAAACACCTTCGGGACAAAGTTTGAGGGCCTTAAGCAAATCGGCTATAGCAATTTGTAGAACTGCACTTCCTATTATTTGGTTAAAACTTAGGTTATTTTCGTTTTCTATTTCATCTTCAATAATTTTTGTAATGTCAATGTTCTTTTTAATTAAAATGTTTTGAATCCTTTAAGCATTTTGTTAGACAACAGTAGGAGGTAGGTACCCAACAAAAAATTTACTTATTAAGTGTTGCACTCAATAAGGGCAGTTTGGTTAGTTCTCGAGCAATGCTGGACCAGCAATTTCCAAATTTGGTGAAGACCAAATATAAGGGCAATTTCTCATCAACAAAGGCTTTAATAGATCTTTCTAATTCACCGGACTTTGATACTATTGAATATCCTCTATAGAAGTGTCCTTGAAACTCTTTACTAAAAACTTGGTGGTATAGTCGAATATATTCCTCATCTAATCTTCGATTTGTGATATCATCAAGAATTTTTGGTACCGAATGTTTCGTTCTACCACTAATGCATACAAGACGCGGAATATCATCAAGAGGAAAGCCATAATTGTTCTTCGTCTTCTTGTTCCATTGTACCAACGCGTGGGCATTGGATCCACTAAATCCGAAACCGCTAATACCTAAGTTAACAATAATTTTGTTATTTGAATACTGAACCATTTTTACATTACTTACCAACTAAACAATTTGTATTCTCAGAAAGAGGCACACATTCATCTACAACCTTCATTCTTTCACTTTTCAAAGCTTCCAGGTCATCTCTAACATTTGAGAAATGAAGATTTGGTGGTATGCAACTTTTTTCCATCATAACTATCACCTAATTCAGAGTTGTTAAATTATATTTTGATGTCATTTGCTCTTTAACAGCGTTTCACCTACCTTACATACACTGGCAATTCCTGATGCACCTTCACAATGTCCCATGTTCGTTTTGGTTGAACCTACTAACAGCGGTACTCTTCGTTTTCTACAGATTACAGCATCAAGCCCTTGTACTTCTTGTAAATCTCCTACTTTAGTACCTACGCAGATTGAAAACATAAGTTAACTTTTTATGTAGCGCATAAAATGAAAGAATAGTGGATATATTGTACAATATGAAAAGAGTAGGTATATTAAAGATCATGATATTACTGCTGTCTAATTACCTGTTCCATGACATTCGATGTAAGTAATATCATCCACATTCGTATTGCTCTCCTTATAAATTTCATCATAAAGCTTGGCTTGCATCTCACTAGCTGGAAAATTAATGCCCTCTTGTTTGAACCCGTCGCAGTTAGTTTTAATGTGAACTATGCTGGCATAGATTCTCCTAGCTCCGTTAGATTTTTGAACCATTACTACACCAATACCTTCAGATCGGGCATATCCATCAGCTTTCGCGTCGAAAGTTTTGCAAATACCATCAAAACTAAGAATTCCTAGACTGTAACATGGTGTCATTCGTATTGTTTTAGCATTTACAAGAAATCTTTACCGAACAAACTGCAAAGTGACCAGGGGATTTAGCAAAAAATTACCGGCTCCTACAATTGCCCTGTCGCACTCTCCATTTCTAATCGCTTTATAAGCATGTTCCAATGCTGTCAGAGCACTGCTACAGCCATTCTCTATATTGTAGGACGGTCCTTGCAGCTTTAGATTATAACTGATTCTATGCGCCAACATAGATTTTGAACATCTGAAACGGTCCCAGGTTTGATATTTGTAAAAATAAAGTTCCATGCAGAAATTACCCAGTTATGGGGCTATGTTGAGGTTTTGAATTTCCCCGGTACCAGAACCCTCCCGTTTCAGAAAACATCAAACACATGAAAACACCAGTTCTAGAACCAGCAAGTTCCGATGGATGGTATCCTGCATCAATGATGGCTTCTGCGGTTTTCTCCAACACGATGCGCATCATCGGATCCATTGCATGAGCTTGTTTGTGGTGAACACCTTGTAAATGAGTTGGTGGTTTTGTTAAAAAATAGAAAGTTTCGTGTTTACCGAAAAAGCCTGCGTCAAATTTGTCAATGTTGTTTAATTGTCCTGAACGTTTAGGTAATTTTGGATGATCAAAATTCCCACGATGTAGATCATTGGTTACCATATCAACTTTATTGTACAAATTGGATCCAAAATCATAAACGTTGTTTGATGCTGGCCAACTGCCTGATAACCCTGTATAATATTTTTAATGGATGTTGATGATTCTGATTACATGTTTGGTACTTACCTGTAATGACAACATCTTCACCTGGAGGTGGGCTAGAAATCCACTTGCCAAATTCAAATGATTTATTTGCTGTTTGAGAAACATCTACAAATTCACTCATCTTTCACTCGTCTATTTGAAGAAACTTGAAGGTGTACTGTTGACACTTTGTGAGTGAGTTGGAAAATGTTTCTTTTGAGATCAATGCTTTATTTATGTTACACATTATAAGCAAATTTTAGTAATTTATTTATTATTTTAGCATATTAAGTTGATTACAGGTCGGTAGAGGACAGTGAATGCTAAAGCAATGACACTACGCTATTGAAACGTATAATTGTCAAACATTAAGGAGAGAATAATTAGATTAAAATATGTTACGTCGCAATGCCTAATAAAGATTTTTAAGTATTACCTTTGTATTGTTTATTACCGACTAGAACGCAAACATGATACATTATAAAGTTCATAATTCTCTTGCGGAAATTGTGGAACCAAGCTTTCTTGCCTAAACTATTAGACTTAGGAATTTTTTTTTATCTGGGTGTCAAATGACTAATTTAAGGGTATATTAGAACATATTTTTTTACAAAATGGCGTCAGCCTTTTTAGCCTGCAGCAACTTTCTCTTTTCTTTATCTCCATTAGGTAGGTAAATATGTAGTACGTTCGTCGATGAACGTGAATAAATATTAATAAATAGAAAATATTCATAATTCCGTTAATAATTCGTCAATAATTTTACAAAAATTTTTCACTTTTGGTTCAGACCGGAAAGGACAAAATTTTGTTTTTTAAATTAACACCATATTAATTTTTACGCACATACCCTTCAGATTTTTTCTCTATCTAAACGTGTATCACACCTGTCATACTCTCGAAAAAAAAAAACGATAACATTTCGGTTTTGGGTAATATGATTTAAGTCTTCATTAGCTTTAATTACTCATTTTTACTCAATAAATGTAAAAACTTCCAACTTACCAGTCTTCGTTTCAGCAACATCTACAAGAATAATATAATCTGTAGGTATATGATTTACTATCGAATTCATCATCCACCAAATGCACCAAACAACATGCGACTGTGTTTCTTGGCTTCCGGTTTGACCGTTTCAGAGTGATTTTATGTTTTGGTTGAACTCGTGCGGATTCGCCCGGCGCCTCCGCCATTTGCTATCGGATCGGTAACTTGCTTATTGCTTGAAATGGTCAAGTTTCTGACGGAGACCAGGAGGTAATCGTGGAGGTGTATTGATTGACTGTCAGTGCTCTGATGGGTTTAGTGGTTGCTGGTGCTAGTTTTCGTGACGTTTGTGCAGAAACTGAAAAAGGGAACGTCTCTGTATTTTTTTTTTCTATGGGGGGCCCGGCTGAACGCCGAGCCGCACACTGAGGCCAGATAGGCTCATTGTGTGCACCCCTGTGTAGTTTCTAGAGAGCCCTTTAGAGCATGCTTGTGCTTCTGATGAAGTCCAGTAGCCTGTTCATAGCAGCCCTCCTGATTTTACTTTCCTCTAAGAAGGGAAAGTCTAGATACCTGGATCTCTGTTCAGCAAAAGCCGGACAGTGACACAGTACATGAAGAGGCGTTTCTTCCTCCTCTTCACACCTTCTGCACATAGAATCCTCAAAAGAGCCCACAATGTAGAGGTGTCTTCTGAGGGGGCAGTGTCCCGTGAGCAGTCCAACCGCCTTCCTTAGGTCCTCCCTGCTGAGTCTCAACAACTCAGCGGTTCTTTGCTGATCGGGACCTAAAATGAAGAATCTAGACTGTCTATTCCCCAGAATGCCTTGCAGACACCCAGTTCCTGAGGGCACGTTTTAACTGGCTTGGAGGAATGCCCAGTGCCGGCTCCGGGCCAATCAGGCTCATCTCTGAACTCTTTTTGGCCAGGGCGTCAGTCCTTTCGTTCCCCCCATGCCCCTGGTGACTAGGGATCCAGCAGATAACAACCTTGTTGTGCTCCGCCAGTCTCCGGAGTTTCATGTGACAGTCCCAGACAAATCTCGATGAGGCCCTGAAAGAGCCTAATGCCCGTATGGCAGCCTGACTGTCCGAGAAGATGCAGATATGCCTATTTGCATATCTCTCCGAACTCTCTTCGAACTCTCCGCCGCACATGCTGTAATTGCGAAAATTTCGGTTTGAAAAACTGTAGCCAGCCTGCCAAGTGCGAAGCTGCGCTCCATTCTTGGAGACCCGCCAATGATTCCCGCTCCGGAAGTCTCTGTATCATTACGTTGAGGTCATGGCGTGTCCAACATGTTCCACAGAATTAGTGTTTGTGACCCTGGGGTGGCTGAGGTGTTCAAGTATATAAACTGCGAAAGAGTGTAGGTACCTGACAAAGTATTTATAAAAGCAATGCTATCAAACCCTTTGGATTGCAAATTAGAAATAAGTTAATCTTAAATTTTGATACAGATTTACAATAAAAACGACAAGCAACCAAGTCTGAGTCTGAGACCGCATCCTTTACGCATAAATTTTCATGTCGTCTCTTATTAAAACTTACACACTGACTGGATATGCTTTATATCGGTCTAAAAGGCACTACGTGGTACGTGGTGTACATGATACAATATGTGGTAAACTATGTCCAACGTTGACGTTTGGATAAAAGCCAGCTCCAGGAAACATGACAAAAGTGACCAACGTTGGTGATATGGTAGTTTCCCATGTTGTGTGAACGAAGAACGCATGACCAATGTACCAATACTCTCATTTATCACCAACGTTGGCGCTGGAAAGCGTTCTCTTTGAGAACGGTATTTCTTCGGGTATTTCAGACATAAGTCAAAGAGATGGCAAATGTTGGTCCAATATGAGAATGAGTTTCTATTCCCATCCAGACAAATAGGTATGCCTTGGCCGAATGTGCTTTTCCGTCTCTTTGGGATGTCACTACATGATTCGGTGACTTTATTTTACAGTGTCTGAATGACGTGAATTTAGTATTCTTTGTAAGATAATAATTATTGAGTATTTATTAAAATTAGTAGCTTATTCCAACTTACTGTGGATTATGCAGTGTTGGATTATACATACATATCTATAAGCACTGCAGTACATTCCAGCAATAGCCATTTCTTTTTTGCTATCCATTTTGTTCAGTATTGGCGCACATTGGTGTTAATTTTCGATATTTAAGAGTCCTCCTCACCCGATGGCAACCTTGAGCGTTTTTGGCATATACCTATATGCAAATTGCAGATCAGTCAAACAAAAATAATCACAGATCAAGCCTCGACGCGAAGTAATAAGTTTGCGGTTATTGATTTATTTGGAGTTACATTAAGTTTTGCTTGTTTACGGTGTAAAAATTTGCCAATTTCCTATCCATCATTGGGGGTGTGGTAGGTAATTAATATTTTTACATAATTTTTTTTTTAGTTGCTTTCCTGAAACTATTATCTACAATTTGATCACGGCTTTTAATGGAGTGTCTCTTTCTTATAATTAATATCAACTGACGCACTTTTAATTACTTAGTTGAAAATCAATTTAAGATTTGTGTTAATATAAGTTAAGAAATTTAAAAAATTACTTAAACAACTACAACTTTTGTATATTCAAATTTTATTATATTGTTTGTATTTACAACATTATTAAACTAACATCTCAAATTTTTTACAGGGTTATTTCTAACATTTGTTCTTTCCCTTATAGGACCACCACCTTTATTTCTTCGACATTCAGTAAAAATTTCCTTGATGCGGTTGCTGTTGTATGGCCTCTCTCTTTTAAGATGTTGAATAATCTTATTTCCGTTACTTCCAAATAGTTTACTTGGTTCTTGTCGAACTACTCTAATTAACGCAAATGGATTCAGGATAGCTTCCTTCCGTTCTTTTTCATCCAGCTTTATCAGCTTCCGAACTCGCTGTCTTAAAATCGAATCACCTCGACAAATGCTTATCCACAATGAAAAAGCTTCGATGGCAGCAAGTAGAGATGTTGAATCCAGGGATCTGTAATGAGAAAATCGGTGAGTTACTTGAAAAAATTACAAAAGAAAATTGTTACCCACCTAAGAATCATGGCCCAAATCTCCACAGGAAGACACACTTCCGGTAAGAAGCTGGAAACAGCCACGAAAGGTAACACTCGAAACATCATGGAATTACTAATCATGCTAAAGCAGAGGATATACTGACTGAGTCGCTGATGTTGAGGGCTTATGTACCCTTGGTGAGGGCAATCAACTGAAGCAGAGCGGTTCCGTTTACGCTTCGTTGATTCAGAACGGTTCAAGTTCATTGAAGAGGGTGCCAGGTAAGGGATTTTTAATGTCTCTTATATCAATCTTAACTGACTATTTAAAATTTGCGTTAATATAAGTTAAGAAATTTAAACAATTAATTAAACAATCACATTTTTTGTATATTCAAATTTTATTATATTGTTTGTATTTACAACATTATTAAACTAACATCTAATATTTTTTATAGGATTATTTCTAACATTTGTTCTTCGCCTTACAGGACCACCACCTTCTTTTCTTTGACATCCAGTGAAAATTTCCTTGATGTGGTTGCTGTTATATGGCCTCTCTCTATTAAGTTGGTGGATAATCTTATTTCCGTTACTTCCAAATAGTCTACTTGGTTCTTGTCGAACTACCCTAATTAACGCTAAGAATCTTGGCCCAAATCTCCACAGGAAGACACACTTCCGGTAAAAAGCTGGAAAGAGCAACGAAAGGTAACACTCGAAACATCATGGAATCACTAATCATGCTAAAGCAGAGGATATACTAACTGCATCGCTAACGTTAAGGATTTATATACTCTTGCTGAGAGCAATCAAGTGAAACAGACCGGATCTTTCCACGTTTCGTTGATTCGAAACGGTTCAAGTTCATTGGAAGAGATGTCAGGTAAGGATTTTAATTTTTTTAGATCTCTCTGATATAATTAACAACAATTGACGCTCCCTTGCTTAGTTGAATATTTATTAATAAAAAAATATATTACATAATTAAAACAATTACTATTTTTAATAATCAATACCTATCTTATTATATTATTTATTTACAACATTTTTAAACCAACAACTCACATTTTTTATAGAATTATTTTTAACATTTGTTCTTAATAATAATACATAATAAAAAATGGACTAAAACAACTCTCAAATGGGAATTTTCATTAACTACAAATGAAATGAAAGAATTAGCACAAAAAGCTTTTGATCAATGGCAACCTGTTTTAAATTGAAAGTTTGTATATAATAATATTACCCCAGATATAATTAATTCATTTTCTAATACGCTGTTTCAACATAATCATAATACACGATGTCAAAAAGGAGTATGTTCTAGCAGTTTTGATGGAAAAGGCACATGTTTTAGCACATAGTTTCTTTCCAAATAATAATGAATGTCGAGAAATCCATTTTGATAAATCAAAAAATTGATATTTTGGTGAACCAAGTAATATTCCTGATCTGATAGACAAACTAATTTTCATACAGTGTTATCACACGAGATTGGGCATAGATTAGGTATTGAACATTGTTTGGGGCCTTGGCTTGGGACTTTGGATAACCAAAAGATACACTAACAACTTATTGTAAAAAATGATGTTTATTGTTGTACTTTACTTGAATTCGAAAAAGGGAGTCTTGTTGACGAAGTGGCGGCTCTTCAAATATCACGGGGCTTCGTGGTCAGCTGCCCAGCGTTTTGCAAAATCTGCTCTTGAGCGATTATTTCACAAACAACAACAGCAACAATTCGACAGCAACAGCAACAACTCAGGATCAAACAGGAACAATTCAGGAGAGAATTCAAAAAGCGTGGCTTCTTAATTGTCGACTTTTTTCTCACACTTGTTACGTTGCTATGACACTTTCAAAACTTTGCGCACAGCTTGCGCGGGAAAAACACGGGGACGCAACAAACATTCTGTAAATTATAATTCGATTATGTACGCCTATTATAAAGCTGATCTTGATAAGTTAACTCAAGATGATATATAAAGCATTCAATATTTATATGGAAGACCTGAACGATTAAAATATGAATTAATACCAACAACAAATCACAGCGAACTCCCAAAATGGGATCCAAAGCAAAAGTTTACCAAAATTATCCAAACCTTGATTATCATAAGTTTTAATACGTATGTTTCTGTTTGTCTTGTTTAATGTAGGTTATTAAAAATATTTTAGCAAAATTACCACGTATTATTGGTTGTGATGGAGCACGAAAAAAATGAAGCCAAAGCAATAAGGTTATAACCACAGCTGCTTTAAAGATGTTAAAATTGCAGCAGTGAAGCCGATAAGAAATAAGCGCAAACCGACGTGTATATGGAAGATATATTATCAATTGAAAAATCAAAATATTGAACCAGATTACGACGATAGTAACATCAGCAATATGGTTCCCCCTAGACTGCCGGAGGATGAAGAATCATTGAGCAAATTGTACGAAGAGTGGTGATTTTTATAGGAATGAATGTAGTGCGAAAATACCACACTGAAGATAGATTCCAAGTAATTTAATATGTGTATTGTTCTAACTCAGATTATTATGTCTAGTTTTCTTGGTCATTTACCTATGTTCTATGCTTTTTTTTTCAACAAAAACCCGTATTTCTACCAAAACATCACAAACAACATTGAATTTGATTTTTTACCCTGATTTTTAACCCTAAGTTCTAACTCAGATTTTTCCAAATCATCAATTTTCTTTAGGACAATGAGTCGATTTTCAAGTTTTAGTTATTGAAGTTTGTTGAGTTTGAAAGAAAGTCCATTCAAAAACACAAAAAATGACCTATTTTTAAGCCCATTTTATCTATTGAAACAGCATTTTATTATGGAAACTACCCTATTTTTTATGGCCTATTTTTTGTGAGCCAAACTTTTTTGCCAAAAATAAGGAAAACTAACCATTTTGTTAGTGCGTAAAACAACAGTAAAACGGACCTTCTGCCGCCAGGCGCAGGCGCAGGGTGATCGACCGGATATCGATCGGACTGGTATTGAATAGAGTGGTGGCCATGTAAGCGCTTCTTGCAGCCATCTTGTTCGTTAGATGTTAGATTGTTACCGTGTCTATTGTTGCTTGTTTTCCTTAATAAATATTCGCTTTCGTATTAACAAAACCTACAGGTTTTGGGACCAGCTCGGTGCGCGTAATAACAGTGAAGTTGCTTGTTGTTTGGTGTTGTTGCAGTCGCACGTCGCGACTTGCGTCGGAATTTGCCAAAATGAGCGAAACGAATTTACGAATCGAATGTTTAAGCAAGGAAAACTACGACACGTGGAAGATGCAGATGGAAGCCCTGTTAGTAAAAGACGGTGCATTGATTTACGTAAATGGCCAGTCTCAAAAACCAGCCGCAGTAGCCGAAGATGATAATTCTGCCTTGGCCGTACGTGCATGGGAACAGAATGACAACAAGGCGAAATCCGACATCATTCTAGCAATAAACCCGTTCGAATTAAAACAGATCAAGGGATGTGGAACTTCTCGAGAAGCATGGCTAAAATTAGAAAGTATTTATCAATCGCAAGGACCCGCTCGAAAAGCGACCTTGTTGAAGCAGTTAACATTGCAACGTATGGAAGAGTGCACGAATGTACAAGCAGATTTTTTGAAAATGAGACTCTTGAATCGCTGGTTTGGCTGATTTGGCAACATTGTAGACTGGTCTAGTAAGATCGAAGGCACCGAACCGACCCGAACGATGGGCAAAGTCGGTTCGGTGCCAGACCAGTCTACAATGTTGCCAAATCAGTCAAACCAGCGATTCAAGAGTCTCATTTTTAAAAAATCTGCTTGTACATACGTGAACACTTGAATAAGTTTCTGGACGCCGTGGATAAATTGCAGGAAATGAACGTGGTAATTAATCCAGACCTGTTGGCGATCATGTTGTTGTACAGTCTACCGTCCAGCTTCGAAAATCTTAGATGCGCCTGTTATCCTCGAGGTGCGAGATTTAGTCGCGGTCTTGGAGATGTTATAATTACCCCGAGAGTAAACAAAATAGCCCTACCGGGACCTAGGGCAGGAAACTCAGGTGGGCGTGATGGTTCGGTCAAAACAAAAGAGAACTCGTGGTTATCCTAAATAACACCAAGTTTCTGTTTATTTTACCGGAGGTGAAGTTCCCTCTAATAATAATTATTATTTAAATGGTTAACACGTAGCGAGTAAATATATATAAAGAAGCTTTTCCATTGTGGATGAGCGTTTGTAGAAGTGATCCGATTTTAAGACAGCGAGTTCGGAAGCAGATAAAGCTGGATGAAAAAGAACGGAAGGAAGCTATCCTGAATCCATTTGCGTTAATTAGGGTAGTTCGACAAGAACCAAGTAGACTATTTGGAAGTAACGGAAATAAGATTATCCACCAACTTAATAGAGAGAAGCCATATAACAGCAACCACATCAAGGAAATTTTCACTGGATGTCTAAGAAAAGAAGGTGGTGGTCCTGTAAGGCGAAGAACAAATGTTAGAAATAATCCTGTGAAAAATATTAGATGTTAGTTTAATAATGTTGTAAATTCAAACAATATAATAAAATTTAAATATACAAAAAATGTGATTGTTTAATTGATTTTTTAAATTTTTAAATTTATATTAACTCAAACTTTAAATAGAATTTCATCTAAGTCAAAGTACGGCAGTTAATATTGATATAAGAGACATTAAAAATCCCTTACCTGCACTCTCTTCAATGAACTTGAACCGTTCCGAATCAACGATGCGTAAACGGAACCGCTCTGCTTCAGTTGATTGCCCTCACCAAGCATATATAAGCCCTCAACGTCAGCGACGCAGTCAGTATATCCTCTGCTTTAGCATGATTAGTGATTCCATGATGTTTCGAGTGTTACCTTTCGTTGCTGTTTCCAGCTTTTTACCGGAAGTGTGTCTTCCTGTGGAGATTTGGGCCATAATCCTTAGGTGAGTAACAATTGTTTTTGTAATTTTTTCAAGTGACTAACCGATTTTGTCATTACAGATCCCTGGATCCAACATCTTTACTTGCTGCCATCGAAGCTTTTCCATTGTGGATGAACGTTTGTCGAGGTGATGCGATTTTAAGACAGCGAGTTCGGAAGCAGATAAAGCTGGATGAAAAAGAACGGAAGGAAGCTATTCTGAATCCATTTGCGTTAATCAGGGTAGTTCGACAAGAACCAAGTAGACTATTTGGAAGTAACGCAAATAAGATAATCCACCAACTTAATAGAGAGAGGCCATATAACAGCAACCACATCAAGGAAATTTTCACCGGATGTCGAAGAAAAGAAGGTGGTGGTCCTATAAGGCAAAGAACAAATGTTAGAAATAATCCTGTAAAAAATATTAGATGTTAGTTTAATAATGTAATAAATACAAACACAATAATAAAATTTGAATATAAAAAAAATGTGATTGATCAATTGATTTCTTAAGTTTCTTAAGTTATATTAACGCAAACTTTAAATAGAATTTCATTTAAGTAAAAGTACGTCAGTTAAGATTGATATAAGATTCATTAAAAGTCCCTTACCTGCACCCTCTTCAATGAACTTGAACCGTTCCGAATCAACAATGCGTAAACGGAACCGCTCTGCTTCAGTTGATTGCTCTCACCAAGGATATATAAGCCCTCAACGTCAGCGACTCAGTCAGTATATCCTCTGCTTTAGCATGATTAGTGATTCCATGATGTTTCGAGTGTTACCTTTCGTTGCTGTTTCCAGCTTTTTACCGGAAGTGTGTCTTCCTGTGGAGATTTGGGCCATGATCCTTAGGTGAGTAACGATTGTTTTTGTAATTTTTTCAAGTGACTAACCGATTCTGTCATTACAGATCCCTGGATCCAACATCTTTACTTGCTGCCATTGAAGCTTTTCCATTGTGGATGAGCGTTTGTAGAGGTGATCCGATTTTAAGACAGCGAGTTCGGAAGCAGATAAAGCTGGATGAAAAAGAACGGAAGGAAGCTATCCTGAATCCATTTGCGTTAATTAGAGTAGTTCGACAAGAACCAAGTAGACTATTTGGAAGTAACGGAAACAAGATTATCCATCAACTTAATAGAGAGAAGCCATATAACAGCAACCACATCAAAGAAATTTTCACTGGATGTCGAAGAAAAGAAGGTGGTGGTCCTGTAAGGCGAAGAACAAATGTTAGAAATAATCCTGTAAAAAATATTAGATGTTAGTTTAATAATGTTGTAAATTCAAACAATATAATAAAATTTAAATATACAAAAAATGTGATTGTTTAATTGATTTTTTAAATTTTTAAATTTATATTAACTCAAACTTTAAATAGAATTTCATCTAAGTCAAAGTACGTCAGTTAATATTGATATAAGAGACATTAAAAATCTTTTACCTGCACCCTCTTCAATGAACTTAAACCGTTCCGAATCAACGACGCGTAAACGGAACCGCTCTGCTTCAGTTGATTGCCCTCACCAAGCGTATATAAGCCTTCAACGTCAGCGACTCAGTCAGTATATCCTCTGCTTTAGCATGATTAGTGATTCCATGATGTTTCGAGTGTTGCCTTTTGTTGCGGTTTCCAGCTTCTTACCGGAAGTGTGTCTTCCTGTAGAGATTTGGTCAATAATTCTTAGGTGGGTAACAACTTTCTTATGTAATTTTTTCAAGTGACTGACCGATTTTCTCATTACAGATCCTTAGATCCAACATCTTTACTTGCTGCCATCGAAGCTTTTCCATTGTGGATGAACGTTTGTCGAGGTGATGCGATTTTAAGACAGCGAGTTCGGAAGCAGATAAAGCTGGATGAAAAAGAACGGAAGGAAGCTATCCTGAATCCATTTGCGTTAATTAGGGTAGTTCGACAAGAACCAAGTAGACTATTTGGAAGTAACGGAAATAAGATTATCCACCAACTTAATAGAGAGAGGTCATATAACAGCAACCACATCAAGGAAATTTTTCCTGGATGTCGAAGAAAAGAAGGTGGTGGTCCTGTAAGGCGAAGAACAAATGTTAGAAATAACCCTGTAAAAAATATGAGATGTTAGTTTAATAATGTTGTAAATACAAACAATATAATAAAAGTTGAATATACAAAAAATGTGATTGTTTAATTAATTTTTTAAATTTCTTAACTTACATTAAAGCAAATTTTAAATAGAATTTTAACTAAGTAAAAGTACGTCAGTTAAGATTGATACAAGAGACATTAAAAATCCCTTACCTGGCACCCTCTTCAATGAACTTTAATCGTTCCGAATCAACGACGCGTAAACGGAACCGCTCTGCTTCCGTTGATTGCCCTCACCAAGGGTACATAAACCCTCAACGTCAGCGACTCAGTCAGTATATCCTCTGCTTTAGCATGATTAGTGATTCCATGATGTTTCGAGTATTGCCTTTCGTGGCCCTCCACACAGCAACCGCTTCAAGGAAATTTTTACTGAATGTCGAAGAAATGAAGGTGGTGGTCCATAAGGCAAGGAACAAATGTTAGAAATAACCCTGTAAAAAATATGAGATGTTAGTTTAATAATGTTGTAAATACAAACAATATAATAAAATTTGAATATACAAAAAATGTGATTGTTTAATTAATTTTTTAAATTTCTTAACTTATATTAACGCAAACTTTAAATAGAATTTCATTTAGGTAAAAGTACGTCAGTTAAGATTGATATAAGAGACATTAAAAATCTCTTATCTGCACCCTCTTCAATATACTTGAACCGTTCCGAATCAACGACGCGTAAACGGAACCGCTCTGCTTCAGTTGATTGCTCTCACCAAGGATATATAAGCCCTCAACGTCAGCAAATCAGTCAGTATATCCTCTGCTTTAGCATGATTAGTGATTCCATGATGTTTCGAGTGTTGCCTTTCGTTGCTGTTTCCAGCTTTTTACCGGAAGTGTGTCTTCCTGTGGAGATTTGGTCAATAATTCTTAGGTGAGTAACAATTGTTTTTATAATTTTTTCAAGTGACTAACCGATTTTGTCATTACAGATCTCTGGATTCAAAATCTCTACTTGCTGCCATCGAAGCTTTTCCATTGTGGATGAGCGTTTGTAGAGGTGATCCGATTTTAAGACAGCGAGTTCGGAAGCAGATAAAGCTGGATGAAAAAGAACGGAAGGAAGCTATCCTGAATCCATTTGCGTTAATTAGGGTAGTTCGACAAGAACCAAGTAGACTATTTGGAAGTAACGGAAACAAGATTATCCACCAACTTAATAGAGAAAGGCCATATAACAGCAACCACATCAAGGAAATTTTCACCGGATGTCGAAGAAATGAAGGTGGTGGTCCTATAAGGCGAAGAACAAATGTTAGAAATAACCCTGTAAAAAATATGAGATGTTAGTTTAATAATGTTGTAAATACAAACAATATAATAAAATTTGAATATACAAAAAATGTGATTGTTTAATTAATTTTTTAAATTCCTTAACTTATATTAACGCAAACTTTAAATAGAATTTTATTTAAGTAAAAGTACGTCAGTTAAGATTGATATAAGAGACATTAAAAATCTCTTACCTGCACCCTCTTCAATGTACTTGAACCGTTCCGAATCAACGACGCGTAAACGGAACCGCTCTGCTCCAGTTGATTGCTCTCACCAAGGATATATAAGCCCTCAACGTCAGCGACTCAGTCAGTATATCCTCTGCTTTAGCATGATTAGTGATTCCATGATGTTTCGAGTGTTACCTTTGGTTGCTATTTCCAGCTTTTTACCGGAAGTGTGTCTTCCTGTGGAGATTTGGGCCATGATCCTTAGGTGAGTAACGATTGTTTTTGTAATTTTTTCAAGTGACTAACCGATTCTGTCATTACAGATCCCTGGATCCAACATCTTTACTTGCTGCCATTGAAGCTTTTCCATTGTGGATGAGCGTTTGTAGAGGTGATCCGATTTTAAGACAGCGAGTTCGGAAGCAGATAAAGCTGGATGAAAAAGAACGGAAGGAAGCTATCCTGAATCCATTTGCGTTAATTAGAGTAGTTCGACAAGAACCAAGTAGACTATTTGGAAGTAACGGAAACAAGATTATCCACCAACTTAATAGAGAGAGGCCATATAACAGCAACCACATCAGGGAAATTTTCACCGGATGTCGAAGAAATGAAGGTGGTGGTCCTATAAGGCGAAGAACAAATGTTAGAAATAACCCTGTAAAAAATATGAGATGTTAGTTTAATAATGTTGTAAATACAAACAAAATAATAAAATTTGAATATATGGTTGTTTAATTGGAATTTCAACTAAGTAATTAAAAGTGCGTCAGTTGATATTGATTATAAGAAAGAGACACTTCATTAAAACCCGTGATCAAATTGTATATAATAGTTTCAGGAAGGCAACCAAAAAAATTATGTAAAAATATTAATTAACCGCACCCAATCATGGGTAGGAAATTGGCAAATTTTTGCACCGTAAACAAGCAAAACTTAATGCAACTCCAAATAAATCAATAACCGCAAACTTATTACTTCGCGTCGAGGCTTGATCTATGATTATTTTTGTTTGACTGATCTGCAATTTGCATATAGGTATATGGCAAAAACGCTCAAGGTTGCCATCGGGTGAGGAGGACTCTTAAATATCGAATATTAACACCAATGTGCGCCAGTACTGAACAAAATGGATAGCAAAAAAGAAATGGCTATTGCTGGAATGTAGGTACTGCAGTGCTTATAGATATGTATGTATAATCCAACACTGCATAATCCACATTAAGTTGGAATAAGCTACTAATTTTAATAAATACTCAATAATTATTATCTTACAAAGAATACTAAATTCACGTCATTCAGACACTGCAAAATAAAGTCACCGAATCATGTAGTGACATTCCAAACAGACGGAAAAGCACATTCGGCCAAGGCGTACCTATTTGTCTGGATGGGAATAGAGACTCATTCTCATATTGGACCAACATTTGCCATCTCTTTGACTTATGTCTGAAATACCCGAAGAAATACCGTTCTCAAAGGGAATGCTTTCCAGCGCCAACGTTGGTGATAAATGAGAGTATGTACATTGGTCATGCGTTCTTCGTTCACACAACATGGCAAACTACCATATCACCAACGTTGGTCACTTTTGTCATGTTGCCTGGAGCCACATATTGCATCATGTACACCACGTAGTGCCTTTCAGGTCGATATAAAGCACATCCAGTCAGTGTGTAAGTTTTAATAAGAGACGACATGAAAATTTAGGCGTAAAGCATGCGGTCTCAGACTCAGACTTGGTTGCTGGTCGTTCTTATTGTAAATCAGTAACAAAATTTAAGCTGAACTTATTTCTAATTTGCAGTCCAAGGGGTTTGATAGCATTGCTTTTATGGATACTTTGTCAGGTACACTCTTTCGCAGTTTATATACTTGAACACCCCAGCCACCCCAGGGTTACAAACACTAATTCTGTGGGACATGTTGTATTGATGGCTTGTGTCGCATGATTGACTGAGAATATTAATTATCTAAAACACATCTACAGGCTTTGTGCTCTGGCGCTGAGCTATCAACGGAACACAACAGTCTTCCTAGAGGATGGGGGAATAAGATCCGCATTATTATACTGGAATATATTCAAACAAAACAGTTTTTAAGCCTATTCAGACTATTATTATGTATTTTAAACTATTATGAAACAGAAACAAAATGTTATCAAATTAAAATCACCACTTAATATTTAGAGCATTTGTTGTTTTTTCAACTGCGTGGTATTGCGTGTGCAAAATTGCGTTACATTTATCGCTCTCCTGTCCTCCTAGCCACGAGTCATGCAATTCCCGAACCAATTTATTTTCTTCAGGCGATTTCGTGGGAAGATTAGCGTAAAGACTTTCCAATTGGGTTGTCAACTCCTTCAGTGGCGTCCCATCTCGCGGCCTAATTTGAGCTCCGCCATTCAAACATCCTAAAACAACTTCATTACATGGATAACAAATCATAATTATCTATACCTGAAGGACACGCCATGACCTCAACGTAATGATACAGAGACTTTCCCCTTTTCAATTTCTGCACCAAATTCTGAATGTTTCTGAAACCGTTGGCTATTGCGAATCGTAACAAAACTTTTCCGTTTTGCTCCAGTAAAACTTCACGAAAATCGGGATTTCGCAAACTGCGATAATCCAAAGATTGGCATTCAAATCCAAACAATTCTTTAGCTGTTTGTTTGAAAATGTGGTCACAATAACCCCCTGAACCCGATCCTAAATGACTAGTTAATGATGGAACAATTTCAGAATCCGATTTCAACAGCCATGGTTGCGAAAAACAAGAATTTTCATAATTTTCTAAAGTATCTCCCTCCTTGTCCAGCATCTGTTGCAACTCAACTAAAAGTTACTAACGATTAAAACAATTTAAAAAACAATGGTTCCACTCACTGGCAGTAATGACGCAATCGACTTCACGACTCTCCGTTTCAATACTAAAAAAATCCTCACGCGCCGCTTCTAACTTTTTGTCATAACAGGGCATTAAAGTAACATGATAAATGGGGCGTCCCCCTAAATTATTGCTAACCCAATGTTTGATTAGAGACCCCATAATTTGTTGAGGCGACTTTGTTGTAGAAATATACGGTAATATGTAGCTACCATGTGTTTTTTCCGCGTAACACACCCAACCGGGACAACTTGAGGCAAGCATAGGTAAAACGTTTTTGACACCATCACTTTCCGTGGCTCTGTACCTACGAATAAATTCTCTTTCGCTTTCTAATAAAGCGAAATCGTCCGCTATTGTCATGTCAACGACCATATCGGCTCCCAATTTCTTGAAGTAGCCCGCAAGTTTAGCAGCACAATCATTCGGCGTTAAGTTGTAGTGGATTGCAAGAGACAAAATTGGTTGAATTGAGAGAGAAACTATGATCAATTTGGCTTCGTGGCTTTTTCCGGACTGGAAGTAGTAAAATTATTTTTAATTCGTTTTTAGGGCAAGACAACAACTGTTTTCAGTGCAGAATTTTCCTGAAACACTCGCAATAGCTCTTCCTGACTTTGTTGGGTTACTAAAACGCTTTCTGCTGAGGTTATGCAACCGGAACAAGCTAAGCAGTCGGCCAGGGTTATTTCCACCTTCTGTAATTTTTGGGAAGAACCGTCCTGCAATTGGCGTTGGAGTGAAAAGTGAAAATAGCAAAACTATTAACAAATTACAGTTTCAACTTGTAGATAGGTGCCGTCTTCTTCTATTGTTATTTTAGCCCCCGTCTTAGTGGTAGTCCTCTCAATTTGGACTGGTTTTATGCATTCCTGAAAGTTGTCGATTTCGAGGTTATGTTTCGGGAATAAGACAATTTACTTGAGATGGAGTAATGAAATCGTCCAAATCCGTCAGTTGCAGTACTCCACTAAATCTCGACATTATTATACTGAAATATTAATAACAAATTAGTGCTAACTTGAAAACCAAATCAAAATATTTTGATGGGATTCAGTTATCGAATTTTTCTGGGGTTGGCAGTCGCCAGGTTTCCAGATTGGCAACACTTTGTTTAAGAAAGTAGTGACAACCCGCCAATATACAATTTCTTTAAGGCTGAATTTGTTGCAAATAGTCTTTAGCAAGTTTTATGAACTCGTTACATAGACAGTAGGGAAGGATGGGGGATGCAGAACCTAAAGAAAAACCCGAAGAAACCAAGAAAATCATCCACACGTACCCCCTGATAAGGGTGAGTCATGCTTTATTGATTAAATAAGGGGGTGGTAATTTACTAAAAATGATTAGAATTCAGATATGCCCGAAGAAATGAAGCAAGAATCCATGGAACTCGTGGTGACTGCATGTGAGAAATTTTCAACAAATAACGAAGTAATATTTTATTAATTGCACAAGTTGAAGGCTAATTCGTCAATTTTAGGCCGCCGCTAAAATGATTAAGGAAGAAATGGATAAGAAGCTGGGACCCCCGTTTCATGTCGTAGTTGGGGAAGGTTTTGGTTTTGAAATCTCTTACGAATGCAAGAACTTGCTTTACATGTTTTTTGGGGGAAATCTGGCTATAGTGATTTGGAAATGTTAAGTGTCTTATTGCAACAAAAATAACTATTCTTGAGACTACCATTTATTTATATTTATAATAAGTAAATTAACGTTAGATTATATAAAAAGCTCTTAGTCATTAGTAAATATATTCCGTCTTTATACATATATATTTCAGTCATTTTATACAAAACAGTGTTTAATATACCATAATATAGAAATAGATTTGCTTTGATTTGACAATTTGCACATAATTACGTATCAAAATACTGCGTTTAACAACTATGGAATTGATTCAACCTGGTGATGTTTGGTTACTTAATGAAGCACTATGTGAAACTTGCCAAACTGGAAGGAGGGTTCAGTCTAATAGTCTTAATAAATTTCAACTATAACGTGATAACAGTAAAAACATGTTAAAATAATTTAGTAATACTCAATAAAACATTCAGAATCATGAATTATTAACAACTTATATAGATTTTAGTAGCAAAAACCTCAATTGCACACTCCAATAGGATCAAAAATATAACGAGAACTAGTGTAAATTTTCCTAAGATTTTTCAGTTACTTATTGTACGTCGTCAAGTAATAAAGGAATTGAATCGAAACAAATTCCACCTCAAATCGATGGAACGAATAAAATGAATCATTGAACCGAAGAATATTTTGTAACAATTTCTTTAGTATACTTGGCGAGATGGAATGAATAGTGTCTTATTTTACTTAAGTGATTATCGATAGTGGTTGTCTCCCCTTTAACATGAGCTTCTTGTAACGAGGAACACTCACTCAAGAGACGCGGCAATATCTCCAACATTAACCTAATCGTTTCTCCCTCGGTTTCCTAAAACATTCAATTAGATCCAGTACAAACAATATTATTAAGACTCACTTTTGGCAAAATTGACGCCAGTCTAGCTACAGCGAATTTAACTTTTTCTCCGCAAGCCACGCAATCTTCTTTATCCCGGTTTTGGATGCTTGTACAAAGTTGCCGAATGCTTCTCGTGGTTAATTCAGTGCATTCTAGTACAGTTTGCCGGTCTTGTGACGACGCATATAAACTCTGGGTCGCAGTCCTCGGTTGTTCGTTTAGTTTGAGCTAGATTTCAAGAATTAATAAGTTGTTTAGCAACCAACAATAAAATACCTGATTTTTCATGAGATGCCAATTGGGGATTTTGATTCCTTCTCTAGTTTCGTACATGCTTGAAGGGCGCTGATTTTTTTTGTTTTGCCTCAAATCAACGTCATTTGTGACACCATTAGAGACCGATGACTCCAACTCACTTTGATTCTGTAACGAATTGAAATTAATATTCCTTTCGTAGGCAAAAAACACAGGATTAATCACCAAAATAATTGTTGATTGTGAATCAAGCTCGCCGTTAATACTGTTGGGTTTGAACTGAGACAATCGACTCTTTAGAGCGTGATTCTCTGAAGTCACATGGTCGAGGCAAGCTCTCAGTTTGTTGAGTTCGGCTTTTAAATCGGTGATGGTGCTGCCTGATTGTTGGAGTTGTTTTGTTAGTTGTTGGACGACGTCTTCGTCAGGTTTCGTTGGTTTGATCGCGGATAAATCTTTATCTGAACTGGAAGGTTTCTCTAGAGATGGGTTCTGCAAAGCGAAAGATATGAGAGCGGTTCTTGTTGTTATAAGAACAAAAACCTCTTGGATTGGTGGTAAAACTGCGTAATCATCGTCTGAAGCAACAGAATCGTAGAGAGGATCGTCGTCGGATATCTGGGAATACTCCCGAAGTTGACGAGAATGACCTACAAAGGACCCAAATGGTAGATTCGCAACAAACACTTTAATAAAAGAAGAAGCGCAACCACCAAAATTCACCTTTTTCGGAAAGCATCTGTCTTCGTTGCGTATCTATAAGGATGTCATAGACAAGACTTTTTAGTTCTGGAGTGGAAAATCGGGCCAGTTTCTGTCGACCCTGATTACGTGTCGTCGACAATGTAGGATCGACCGGAAGGAACGGCACAACACTGAGATCGATGGCATCAACGCAACTATACCAAACTGAAAAAGAACCAAGGAAACAAACAATAACAATGAAAACAAACTCTCACGTAATCGCCGATAACCACTCACCAACTTCCTGTTTTCACACGAGTTATTAGAAAGGAAAACAACAACAAATCAGCATATCGAAAGTCAAACTCGCCGGCTAATTAACAAAGTAAATTTAAGCAAAAAATGCACTCACTAGCTTCTGTGTCTCGTCGGTCAATTTCATCAAAAACATCCATAGCGAGTTCCTCGAAAAGGTGATTGGGCATCTAAAATAACGTGAGTAGGTGAAAAAATATTACTTAAACGAGAAAGAGAGGGCAATCAAACCTTTTTGAGTTTAACTAGAGATGAAGGGTTTGACTCGAAACCTCCTTGAGGAACATGGAAGTGAACGCCGCTTTGGTGGTCGGGCTTTCGATGCGTCAAATAGTTGATGAAGGTATCTGTGAGCTCGTATTGACTCTCCATCAGTCGATAGTATAAGTCTTTGTTGACGTTTTGCCTTTAAAGTGGAAATTTAACAGTTACCGTTTATCTTAAGAGTAATGTCTATGCTATCATATGCGTTTTCTTCTCACTGTACACTATATGTATATTTTTTTTTTGATGTGCAGAGATTAGTTCTCTCATTTTAGATCACAGAATAAAAGGAAATGGAATGAGTCAAGTGCAAGTAAATAACCCAGTTAATTTAATGGAATGACGCCGCGCGCATGCATTGAGTACGCAGCTGGTCCACAGTGGTACGCTCCGCCTTAATCCAGTCTCGTATTCACCAAGTTACTGTTTCACACGTTGTTACTTCATACTCAATAAAAACTTGTTAATACAGGCGTGGTTTTCGCGCGCCAGTATGATAACTCAGGACAATATTCATAATGTTTGACACGAGATCATTTCTAGTATTCTGCAGAGTAATTGCACTACATCATTTCAAGCAGTCGTAAAGTGAGGCAGATAGGGATAACCCATAACCCATTTTATGACTGTCGAACAGAGGACGACAATAAGCGCCAAATTCGTATTTTCAAATTTGCAAAAAAATACGCATATTTTTATTAATATAATTAAGTTTTTGTTTAGAATATTCGATAACAAATGGCGCATGATGAGGTTTACAGCAAACTGAAGTTAAATTGGGCTATTTATTTAATGTTACAGGAACCATTTGTATTTTGTTCATATTAACTTTCTTCCAAGTATCCAGCGCTGGAGTCTCTATCGTTACGTATCAGATCTTAAAAACAAAAGTCAGATATTTTTTACTTACAAAATGCATTTCCTCTCTTTTCAATACGTGCCCCTGCTAATACAAAAAATCACGTCAATGCATTTTGCTGACGTTCTACAATCACAAATGATACAGATTTACGCAAAACCTACTGCAAATTTTATTTTCATATTAAATGAACTACTCGATTCTTTAAAATGCATTGCACAAAGCTTTTAAAAAAACGCATTGAGCGTCGAAAATGGTTCAATAAAAGATATTTTAAAGTGTAATGCCATTGGTAGATTCTATTAACACTTGTTCCAACAGAAATGTATTTCAATTTTAAGCTTTAAAATTACATACTGTTGTTTCATTTAAAATTATACTGCTTGCTAGTACCTACAAAAACTTTATTGTTTTGATTTCTTAATTGTATTTATCCTGCATTATATTATGTTGTTTTTAATGGGGTAGTTGCGTCATGTTTGAGAAATATAATATTTAGAAAATGTAGGCGATTTCATTAGACCCGTATTTTTTCATTTGGTTCTAGGGTCAAAATTACGCCCAGAATAATTTTTTTAATTTTTGGAGTGGGAAATTTGTGACGTAGCCGTCCCCAGGAAGGGCGTAGTTCTAAAAAAAAATCGTATGATGGCGCTTTACTCAGATTGCTTGCGTTCTATTTATAAATCAAATGCCAATCCGCTGTACACATGTCGCGCACTCTGGTAGCACCGCAGCATAGTAGCCAAAAACAAGAATTAATTCAATATAGGTGTGAGTCTTGGATATGGGGGACCAATGCGTCATCAAAAACAAAAATTGCAAATATTTACGAAAATATGAAATAAAAAGATGGGAAAAAAATATTTAATCTACTTTTAGTTATTTGCATGCATCTTGAGAATAAAAAGTGCAATACTTTTTTTGCAACTACCCCATTGTGGAAAAAACCTGTCACCATGTCACCGAAATAGTATGATCCTGACAACATTGAAGCTGTTCTTCTATTCCATTCTATTTTATCAGTTGTGAAAAAAACTATAAGCATGTGGGTTATAAACAGATAAGCAAAATAAATAAAGTTATTAAAACGGGGTATTATTAATGATGTCACCTTCCAGCAATAACATCAAGGTCTCTTATGCATCACAATTGCATAAATTTAAGCCCACTTACTTTGCATAATCAATGGGGGTTTTGGCATGAGAGTCAGGGCAAGTGGGGTCAGCACCATAAACTAACAACAACTCGGCCTGCAGTTTTTGATCACTTTTAGCTGCCACATGTAGAGGAGTAGAACCTTTCTCCTACAACACTTTATTACAAAAACAAAACTCCACAGAAAAAAATTACACTTACATCATGAAAATAGTTAGGGTCCGCACCAAGAACCAGAAGCCTAAACGAAGTTTCCAGATTAGGTGTTCGCACACTGGCGTGCAATTGTTTCCCCAATTCATTTTCAACACTCAAAAATCCGTCTTCATAGTTTTCTCGAAATCCGTAAGCACACTGGAAGTGTTTTGCTTTAATAAAATCGTTTTTCTGTCTAAAAAATAGCAGGAATATTTTCGAGTTTTTAGCAATGCTGTACTGCTTACTGTATGGAGTCTTTAGGGTTGGGTTTTTTCTTTAAAAACTTGCTGCTGTTTTCTAAGAGAGAATGCTCCCAAATGTTATTAGCTCCGTTATTATTCAAAGTGCAGACCATCTGAAATTCAGTTTTAATTAACGAATGACTCAAATTAAGTGGCTTAACTGACAGCTAATTGATTAGGGTGCCATTTACTCTTCTGCAATGACTTCACTTGGGAGATGTGACGCCCCAAACTGCGATGAATACTGCAGCACTGAGTGCATAACAATATTCCCTTGTTGACGGAGGCCCAAGTCGCATCTGAAAAAGGGGCGATTCGAAATTGGGCTCATTTACAAATTTTTGAATGACTCACCCGGCGCTCCACAGTCTCCACAAACCTCGAGGTTCTGGCGCGACTTGGCACGCGACATGCTCGGACATACACGCCGATCAACAACAAAAGCAAAAAAGAAACGCAAGCAAAATTATAAATAAACAAAGTTTTGTAATACTACTTGTTCTCCATTTCTCAAACAGCTCCTGTCAGCTGTCAGTTTGACGTTTGACATGACATTTAATTCGGAAATCGGAACCAGCGATACTACCAACATAGCGGCAACCTTAAGCACCAACCGCCCCAGCCTTAATGCGCAAATTTGGGGAGTTTTAAGAAAATAGCTTAGGTTGGTCATAGACGCCGCTCAGCATTTATCTTAAAAGCGGTCATTACAAATTAACGCCAACTTTCTCCGAAAGACTGCGCTAGTAGTTTAAAATTTGGTTTATTTTCTTTGTTTATACCTACAAGTGTCCCGAAAAAAGTGTGCAATACTTTGCATACGTTTTCTATGATAGAAAACAAGAAAAAGGTATCGATAAACTTAAGACAAAAAATCTTTCCTAAGGGAGCTACAGGCCCCTAAAGGTAGATCGCTATGAATGGTTTTTATAGAATATTTTCAAAGCTGTTAGTGGTAGGATAATGAGATTTTGCACAACCATTAGTCTTTTTGTGCGTAACCAGTTGAGATAGAAATTATTTGAAAACTAAAACCAGGAGTGTTCCAAACGGAGAAGTCGCGGAGTTTAAAATAACGCCAAATTTCCTGTGTAGGTATCTAATTTCTAGTTTTTGGTTGTAAAATATTGAATTTCCAAGTATTCCACATAATAAAGGTACTTTTGTTCAGTATCGATAAGATGCACCGTTTTTGAATAAAATTGATTTCAATGTTTCATTGCATGGTACAAATTGTGAATTAGAATAAATTTTTAATCAATCATTAGTAGATACACAACATTGATGCGTGTCTAGTTTCTAAGCTATCACTCTTCATTCCACAAAGCAATGTCACCGAAAGAAAAAAATATTTGTTCAGAATTCAATGTGCTAGAACATCTTTGAGAACCATCAAATTAGAAGAATTATAAGAGCAGCTAACAAAAAATATTATTATTGTGAAAGATTTATTATTTTCGATAGTAAGAAACTCAATTTTAAGAAAAAAAAATTTAGTTTAATAAGCAGTGATTAGCTTCATATTTATAGGAGTGTATGTATTAAGGTTTATATTATCTATGTATTTTCATTTATTTTTGGCATAGATATTTTTCTTTTATGCGTGCAGATCTCCTTTATTAATTTACATATTATTATAATAACGAGTATTTGTGCTTTATTTTGTTGTTGTTTTTCTTTGCATTTTGGAAGTTTCTGTACTAGGTTTAGTATTATTATTATTTCCGTTTTGCACTTCCAAAACATGGTAATAATTAAGAGAATAATTATATTTATTATACTGTTACTGTGAAGTTGTAACACGTTGTAATAACCTAAAAAGTTAGGTAAGTACAATTTAAAAAAAAACATTTGATAGTTTAAGTATAAATTTTATATTTGTTCATAGTTTACTATTCAAGGTTTGATGCGTGAATATATTTATCAGGTTATAGGCTGTTCCCTGGTTTTTAAATATTGCATAGTAAACAGTCTGTATACAGTGCGCCCAGGAAAAAAAATGTTAAGGGCATCTTCACTTACCAACTGGAGTTATCAATCTTTTTGAGTCGTTTTGTTTGACAATTTACAAGAATTATAAGTACGCAGCAATAATATTCGATTCATTTTATTATCATACCTTAATAGTAAAAAGTTTATGCTAAAAATACAATAGGAACTGCAACATATTTAATAACTCAAGTAAAATTATTTGCGTTATCATTAAATGGCATCTATAGAAGCACACTTGCAAGTGCAACCGGTCACTGGACATTCGGTGTGCTCTCTAGAAAACCATTCCGTTTTACATTGCTGTACCTTGTTAATTGTTGCACTTACTCAAACCAGTGCGTGATGTGAGCGGCGTGTCCTCCATGCCGACAAGTTTGACACCAAGTAAACCAATTGGCAAAGTCAATCATTTTACTGTCCGAATCTCCGCTGGAATTGCCAACTGTAGTACCCATGTGCATTAGGCATATGGCGCATCTCGGCAACGGTTTGCGACAGTTCGGACAAGAAGACATCTAAGAAATAGTTTTATTTTTTGAAATAACACTTCGCGCCATTTTACTGCCACTATTTAAGTTACCTTCAACTTATTGGCGGTTCCTCCCATACGAGAGTACGGTCCCCGGCCCCTAGCTAATCCGTGCATGTAAGCCGAAATGCTTTTTCCACAGAAATTACAAGAAACGTACACTTGCTGAGGCGCTTTATCGGCTGGCCAATAATTGCTCAACATCAAGTCAAAGTAACACCTTTCGTTCCACAACTGCCAGGTGTCCAGGAGATCCCTATAGCTGTAACAACATATTTTATCGCGTTTCATTCTCAAGTCCGCTAAAGGAAACCTACCACGACACCCATTCCTTCACGGTTTCCGAATAAATTTCTACAGGGAAAGCCCTAGCGCCAATTAAGGCAGTGGACTGTATATCTCCGGTAGCGTCCAAGTACTTTTGTAACAATCTAATTCCGTCTTGATTATTGCCGGTAAGTAGCAGACCATCCAAGTTGCCCTCTTCAATTAGCTTGTCCGATAGCTTCTTCAGGTAATCGTGCAAGCGGTTGTCGGGCAGGAACAAACAAGCGAAGGCTACACGATCATCCACAGCAATTCCGCTCTCGTTCTATAAGAAAAACACGTTCACATACTTTAGTTCTCAATACCACTGCAGAGAAAACCAACAACAGTTCTTTTTGACTTAAAGTCTGCGTTAATTCAATTATTAATTGACTGCAAACGCCAGCGGGCTGTAAAAAGTACTTTACGACCAAATTATGATATCTTAAAAATAGGTAATTAATTGCGCCGTAACCAACGCTCGGTTTCTATCACACGTTTACGAATTTCTTCGTACTTTCGGCCCGATATACCTATACATATACAAGATGTTACAATGGTGTTACGAAGAGAATCCCGGGCGTTTAAAAATATATTTCTAATATGTACAGTACCTATCAAAACTATGGCAAAAAACTTCCTGGTTAATGGTTACCGACCGCGCGGCCGCCAATTTTTAAACTATCAAAAATAATTCAAACCTCTCATTTATTGGGTGTGGGCAATAAACATTTATGCCGTTTGAAGTTTATATGTACCCACCCCAACGATTACCTACCACCGACCGCGCGAGCGCCAATCAACTGGAAATGAGCCGGCCGCAATGGCCCTCCCTCCTACCAAATGGACTTGATTTACACTGGGAAAAAACAGCCTTACCTTATTTATTGATAGAGACTGTACCATAAAAGCAATTTAGCGCGGTTCGCCAAAACATAACCTTCTCAAAATACATATGCGGGCTGGCGTCGCTAGGGTCCTCCCTAATGACCTAGACCAACATACGCTATGTAGAATGGTATAGAACGTTTCGATACGATATTCTGCTAGAGTTTTGAATATTTTTCTTATACCTCAACATCACAGTTAATAAAAATAACTAACTTTCTACAGGTGGGGCAATACTGCGTCTGACTTCGATAGCTCGAGTTCTATGATAGGTAGAAATTTGATTTAAAAACACAGATAAACTAGAGAAAGAAGTCTATAACCGGAAATTATTTTTGAACATACAGGGTGAGCCAAGACAATTATACAGGGGCAAGTGACATTTTTTTAAATGGAATGTGGTGTGTAAAAAAAGATTTTTCAGAGCCTTTTCCTAGACTCTTTTCAATCCAGTATTATTGCTGACTACATATTTTCAAACCACTTGGATGTAGGGATTTTTTTTGTTCAAATAATGGTATTTGCAGATGCATGTTAGAAAAATCACTACAGTCACAATTATGAGTTCTAAGAAAAAATTATATAAAGACTAGTTAGGAAACATCTGTGTAATGTCCTTGATTCATTTTAACTTTTGAAAAATTATACAGGGTGGCTAAATTTAATTTTTCAATTTAGAACTTTTTATATTTAATTTTCTTCATTTTTTTAAATAAAACACCCTGTATATTTTTTAACGATATGATGTAGAAACTAAAAACAAACATTTTTTTGTATGCACACTCTTATGGCTATTTGTAACCATTTTCGAAATATCGCCAAATAATTACAAAATTCAAGAATAATCCTAAAAAATTAGATCGTTTTCCAAATAACTCGACAAAAAACTTCAAATGTCTCAAAATTGACACAAAAATGACAACTGACGACAGGTAACTGCGATAAATGTGTAATTCTTATCGGATAATATAACATTCAAAAAATGATCAAGATACAAACATAAAGTAAACTTACTAAAAAAACTTATGCTGTTTTTATAAACAAAACATCTGGAGCACTTACTACAATTTTATCTGTCGAGTAATTTGAAAAAAAATCTAATTTTTTAGAATTATTCTTGAATTTTGTAATTATTGGGCGATAAATCGAAAATGGTTACAAATACCGATAAGGATGTACATACAAAAAATGTTCCATTTGAAAAAATGGAGAAAATTAAGTTCAAAAAGTTCTAAATTGAAAAATTAAATCTAGCCACCCTGTATAATTTTTCAAAAGTTAAAACGATTCAAAGACATTCCACAGATGTTTCCTAACTAGTCTTTACATAATTTTTTCTTAGAACTCATAATTGTGACTGTAGTGATTTTTCTAACATGCATCTGCAGATGTCATTATTTGAACAAAAAAAATCGCTACATCCAAATGGTTTGGAAATAGTCAGCAATAATATTGGATTGAAAAGAGTCTAGAAAAAGGCTCTGAAAATCTTCTTTTACACACCATATTCCATTTAAAAAAATGTCATTTGCCCCTGTATAATTGTCTTGGCTCACTCTGTATGTTCAAAAATAATTTCCGGTTATAGACTTCTTTCTCTAATTTATCTGTGTTTTTAAATCAAATTTCTACCCATCATATAACTCGAGCTATCGAAGTCGGACGCACTATTGCCCCACCCTGTATACTACAAAAGAAACTAAAGTATGCTCCATGTTAATTCCCTATCCTCTTGACCTTTTCCTATGTTTTTCCTTCCTCTAAAACAGGAAGTGTAACATTTTTAATTACATTAACTGCCGGGCATTTCATGAAATGACAAATTTCACTAAACGCCTACGACATCTAACCACTAAGAAGGCGTTACGACCGACAGCAAAGAGAATGTCCATCTCTATTAAAATTAAAATTTCTTCTACAGGTGATGTACTAGGTAAATAAAACCAAATGCATCTGTTCGATTATTTCATTATGATGATGATGCTTGGTAAAAATATGAATTTTAATGTCTGTGTTGGTTTTATGTGGAAAATAAACAAGTTTAAAAATTTAAAGATGGACATTATCCCTAATGTCGGCTGTACGTGTACTCAGTAAACCAATCGTACTCTAGTTTCCTGTACCATAGAGAAAACTAGGGCGCATAAGAATCTGCAAATTGGTGACTCTCACCAATACGCTGTCATAATTGAAGTTTTCTGCCGTCAGGAAGCTGAACATCACTTTGAGGTAGGGGTCGACGAGCTTGTGTTTGGTGGACGAACAAAACTGTTTCCATACACTTTTCTTATCATCTGAAAATCCCGCCAATGCCATGGCGACCACGTTGAAGTTAGAACTAGCCGGGGCGCTTTCTGAAGCCCGACTCAAGATATCTATGGCCAGACGGACTTTTAGATTAAAAACTGCAATAGCCGCGGCCCTAGTGTACGCTTTTTCCTTTTCCAGTTGCTCCAGAAATTTCGGCAGACGACCCGAATCGCGTTCGAAAGGCCAACTGCATAAATGTAAAGCCTTGTCGCGATCTTCATGCCTAGTAAACAAATCGACAATTAAAGTGAGCACGACAAAAGCGTTGCTTGACAAGTTTTTTTTTTGAAAAATTTTGCGTAAACGCACTTAAAGATCCTGACAACACCCTGACAATTGCTATTGCCCAAGTCCGACCATGGGATCGAGTAGTGCTCCGATTTACTGTTGCTGGGATCTATCTTCAAAACAGTCTGGACTCCCGGATGTTTTCCTTGTGAACCGCTAAGTAAGCCGTCCTCCACCAGCTTTCCGCTCAAATACAACCAATTCCACACATTCGACAACATCTCATTGTCGACAAGTTCACCGTTTTTCCAAATTTCATCCTAAACATATTTTTCTAAATTAACAAAAACTGAACAAAACAAACAGCTTGCCTTCAAGCCGTAACTAGCTAGAGCTCGCTCCTTGATTTTGGTCGAAATGTCCTGTAGAGGGCAATCGTTGATGTATTTCATCGTTTTGCGACCGTACGTCCAGACGACGTTCGAAGTGGGGGCCCAGTTTAGGGTGATCCGGTCAAAAACGGTGTAATCAGTGATGCTTCCTACAATGCCAACAATAAAATTAACATTAGAAAGAAAAAAGCGTTTCACCACCAGCAAACACGTAAAGAAGTACGTACCAGATAGTGCTATAGTCAAGAATCTATTTTCATCTGAGGCGTGCCATGAAAACGACATTATGTTGTGTGGGGACCCCGGCTCCACAACTCTCTCTATAACTGAAGGCTCCACCTCTTCATTGCCGATAATGGTGTGTTGAATGTCGTACGTGTTGATGACCGAGCTGTCTTTTTCTAACGAACCCAGAAGATTGTACCTAAACGACAATTCGATTTAGTAACGGTAGATGGCGCCATAGAACACTCACTTTGTTGGGCACCAGGCAATCTTCAACACTGGCTTTTGGTGAGATAACGTCAAAATTGGTTTTTCGAAATTCCTCGTGTCCCACACGCACGTGTGGTGTTCGTAGAAGGAGGCCAGATGTTTATCGTCGTTGGGATCCATACAAACTCCGTAGACCGCCTTACTCAGAGTTGAATTGACTATCTTATTAGGATCTGAAATTACCAAGCTGCTACAGCCTAACTTCCAGCCGAGTTGAAGCAACACCACAAATATTGGAGAAGCCTTAACCTAGCGCCAAGCTTCTAGATCTATTTATTCTAATATAAGTGTTATAAAACATAATAATAGGAATAGAGCATATTAAAAGTTCAAAGCGCGTGCTCAAATCGGAGAGAAAGACAACTAAATGTTCTGACTTCCATCTTCCATGCTCCTACCTATCACCTCCTCCTCCTACCTATCGCGTCGAGGTCATTTAAGAAGAACCAGTGAGTCATCTGTGCAGAATCCTTGGAAAAAAAAATCTGTGCAGAAACCAGTTTGCGTAGGACCTGTCCCATAAGAAAAATTGGGGTGTCATCAGTGTCGTACGTTCATGTACTTTAGTAAAATTTTCCTGTATCGATATAAACTCCGTCACTGTTGGCCACTCCTGTTGGCAAAGCCAAGTCGCGCCTCGCGCAGCTTTTGATGACTCACTGGTTCTTCGTAAATAATTCTTAGTCTAGGCGTAAGGTCTACTGCTCCGCGCATGCTCCCAAGAACATAAGCAATTTACAAATTACTAATGAAAGGGAAAAACAAATTATTAATATGATTGTGGACGTCAAAGGTTTAAATTGTCAAATTGAATCTCGGAAATCGCTTGAAAGTGAGAAATGACCTACCTCTGATATCCACCAGTTTGATGTTCTTTAGATTCATGCCGACCGCCAGCAATTTGCTGTTGCCGCTGAACCACGCCATGCTGTGAGCAACCTCTGACACCCCGAACTCCGCCACTGGTCTGGCCAACTCAACAGCCGGCGCCATAGTGTTAACTGCCAACCTCCCCGAATTGTTACTTTCATTGTTTTGGGACGACTTTGTGATGTCCCAGATGAGAACGGAATTATCAGAACGATACTTATCCAAACCGGTGGCAACTAAACTGCTTTCAATAGTGTTCCAACACACAGCGTTGCATTGTCTCGCGTGTCTCGGAACTGAAATCAAAAATTCAGCTTATTCTACTTTGGTTAGTGATAATTTCTACCTAATTCTTTTCCTGTCAGTCCTAATGCGTCATATTCGGTTGGTCCGAACGTTGTTAATGAAATTCTTCCATTGGACAATCCCACTGCTAACAGCAAATCTTTTTCTGATTTGGGGTAAATATCCAAACACTTGACGTAGTGGTGGTTGGTATTTGTTGCCAGTAAATTGGCTGAGGTGGTGTTGGATAATCGCGTGCCTAAAATTTGATTGTTAGCGGTTCAATTTTAATTGTTTGCAGGTGTTTACTGTGAGGCACGTTGGTTTTTTGGTGGTGGACTTCGTAGAGGCTGATTTCGGGCCCCCATGTTATAAACTTGTTGGGGATCGGCGACCATTGAATCTCCAATTTTGCCGACATCTTAGCAAATCTAAAAAAGATTCACTTCTAGTTATTAGGGGACGTAATCACGTCACTTAATAAGAAAACGCGTTAAATAACACCATTAACTTGCTACAGCGACACAATTAATTAAAACCAAAGGCGCAGTTGACAGTAGAATAAGGTTATATCCTTGTTATTGTTGTGTTCCATCTACGCGACACATGACCGACAGCGCTTGTTACGTAATTTGTACACGCGACTACAGAAGTAATAAACTTGGAATCAAAATATTTTATTAAACTCCAAATCACCTGAAATATTCTTCTGTCTGATTACTTTTGATTTTCAAATCGTAGATTATAAGGAGACCGCGAAAACCACAATGGATGCTTCACTAAAATTTCCTTATTTGAAAGGTCGACAGGAAATACTCATATTAAATTAATAGATAATTATTTATTTTGAAACAAAATATTAATATCACTCAAATCTTGCAAATAAAATAGGTTTCAATAATCAGTATTGAAAAAATTGTGAATAGGAGGCTTTCATAGATATTTTTTACTATTTTTTAGTATAATAAAACATTTTTTCGCAATACACACCCTTTAAGGTTTGGATTGTAGACAAGGATACAAGATAAGTGCATCTTTTGCACCCAATGGGTGGTATACCAATGTCAGTCTACGATTGCGCCGTATCAGGCTCCAAAACTAAAGCAAATTTTCAATTTATTTTTTATTTTTAGAATCTGTAAACATCAACCTCCGAGATGTCCTATTTTTGAAGTCAATCGATCAAATACCTTTACCTTTAAAAGTACAGTCATTTGAATTTGATTTAGGATTTATCACCAAATTGTAGCTAAACTTTATTTTACTCTGAAGCCATATCAAAAAGGATTATCATGTACAGATCCGAGCCAATAGCATTTATCTTTCAAACAAAACAAAAAAAAAAACTGAAAATTCGCTTTAGTTTTGGAGCTTGACATGGACTGATATCGCTATACCGCCCATTGGGGGAGACAAGGATGCGCCTATCTTGCATCCCGGCGGGATGCACCGAGATGAAAAATGTTTCATTTCTGTCGAGAGCTAAGATAGCTTACCGAGGCCCGTAGGGCCGAGGTGAGCTAATGCTCGAGACAGAAAGAAATTTCCACCGAGGTTTGTATACCATTTTATTCGCAATCATTCATTTTTGGCAAATAAACCAAAATTAATTTATAAAATTTTACTCTGCGCCATCTACCGAGCGATTTTTGTACTCACAGCAGGTTAGGAATGGGCCCATTCCTAACCTAGAGAAGGAAAGTGAGGTCAAGAATGGATTGTCAGGAATGATTAACTTCCCCACTTCTTAAAAGGTTAGGAATGGACATATTACCTATATGATTGCAAAAAATGTGTTTCACTTGGTGTGTAAACTATCAACGTTTACTACTATCTTGATGGCATGAGTCAGAAGTGCAAGAAGCCGATGGAGTAGCCATAAATTTTTGAATTTCAAAAATGTCAGAGTAGTCTTCAATCAATAAATTTGCCCTCATATATCGAGTCTCGCCGGACTATGGGGATTTGACTAAGGATATCGGAAAATTGCCACTTCCTGCTCCCCATTATCCTATCTTTGTAAAAGTTTAACTTCTTTAAATCGAGAACAGCCGCATATTTTGTGCTACAACTGTCAGCCGGGGAATTAAGTAATGCGCCAATAATCTTTTTTGCTATATTATCATCAAGTATAACGGGAAAAAAGTTGACAATTTGTAACCCCCTCTATGTTTTTCTAACGTTTTCTACAAATTTTTCCACGTGTTTATTAACGTGTTTGGTTCGAAATTTAACAAACTGCCAACAGTGCGTTGCCAATTGTGAGTTCAATTTATTTTGTTAGTATTAGCATTGTTTATAAACAATGGTATTAGATACTTTGTAACAGATAGGAATAGCAACATCCCCAAGCACCTCTTAATATATTTAAAATCCTAATACATATGCAGAAAAAATGTTGTCAAAGTGTAGTTAAGTTCAAGCAAAAAAAACTGAATAAAATGAGAGAATTGATCAAAGAAAGATATTTAGGTACACCCATTTTTAAAAGTGTCCGGAAATTTTATCATCCGCTCATATGCTCTTTCTCGCTTAGGACGATGCTCAAAGCATCAGCAAGAGCATCTGCACAGACAACGAAATATTCCGGATTCGTTTAAAGATGAGTATACAAACTTGTCTTTTGCTTCCATGGCGTAATTAAAAAAAACAAAAAATCTAACTAAGTACTTACATAGTTCAAAAATTTGGATTCATAATTCTGAACGGCATACGAGATACAAATTTAAATTTTTCTAAGTAAATATGAGTTCATATTATGTTTGTACAAATCTTTTTCTACCATGAACAACAGCGAAAAATGGTGCATCAGCTTATACTTACATAGCATCTACCATTTTCAGTATTTTCACTATTTTTTTTAAAACAAAATTCCGTTTTAGTTAAATTCATTTAAGAGCAACGACTTTGCTATCACATGTGTTTTTTGTTTTTTTTTACTGTATGCATTTTGACGTGCAGAGATCAGGATGATAACTCAAGACAATATTCATAATGTTTGACGCAAGATCATTTTTAGTAATTGCACTACATCATTTCGCGCAGCCGTAAAGTGAGGCAGATGGGTATAACCGTGTATAACCCATTTTATGAGTGTCGAACAGAGAACGATAATAAGCACCAAATTAGTATTTTCAAATTTGCAAAAAAAACACATATTTTTAGTAATTGTACATATAATTAAGTTTTTGTTTAGAATATTCGATAACGAATAGCACATGATGAGGTTTACAGCAAACTGAAGTTAAATTGGCCTATTTATTTAATGTAAATATTTGTATTTTGTTCATATTAACGTGCATGTTAACTTTCTTCAAAGCATCTAGCGCTGGAGTCTCTATCGTTACGTATCATATCTTAAAAACAAAAATCATATATTTTTTACTTGTACGGAGCTTTCTTGGAAATACAAAATGCATTTTCTCTCTTTTCAATACGTGTCCCCGCTAATACAAAAAAATTACGTCAATGCATTTTGCTGACATTCTAGAATCACAAGTGATACAGCAGAGATGTTTCTCTTAAGTAATAAGGTAAAACGAACACCTATCGACACATTAAACAAATGACGAAACACAACAGAACACACGCGGCTGCACTATTAACAAAAATAAAACAAACAGCGTTTTATCAGAATTTTTTTCTTACTGATATGATTGTAAGCTCCTAGACTTCTTCAAATCGTCCGCTCCTTCTTTTGAGTTCAAGTGGCTAGCAAAATTTAAAGAACCTCCCACTTTTCAACTCAAAGAGATGAACGGTATTTTTTGGAACAAATAATACGTATTTTGAAGTAAACTTCTTACATTATTGTTACAACTTGAATAAAAAAAAAAAAATACAAGGCATAATGAAAAAAAAAAACTTTAAATAGCCAATACAAATTTGTTATAATAAAATAGCTATCACTACAGTTCTCGTTATTAACCAACGTCATTATTTTCAAGGCTTGTGCATCAGCATGCGAGTAGAGTATGACTACGATAGTAATAAATTAGAATATTTTGTAGGTAAAAATGTGAAGTACAATATTTACAAAATAATTAAATCTAGCACCTACAGAAATTATAGTAAACTGAAATATATACAGATAATTTCGATTCAATCATAAAAAATGCGAAGAACAACATTTACAAAATAAATGAATCTACCAGTAAAAAATTATAATAAACAAATATATACAAATAGTAGTTTTGATTTCAATGCTTGTATAAGAATGACTTGGGTACTATTTTTGCTTGTATAAGAAAGACTTGGATACTATTTTTGCTTGTATAAGAAAGACTTGGGTACTATTTTTGCTTGTATAAGAAAGACTTGGGTACTATTTTAACTCTATTCTCCCACCCTTCTCCAAATTGCTTCATGTAAGTAATTATAGTGGTTCTTCTTCTGTCTTCATCACCTCCAACAATGACTAGATTAGTTTCTTTTGATAGGGTCGGGTCGATAGAACCTTTGTAATACTCAAAATGTAGTTGATCCAAAAACGAATCATAAATCACGCCAGACTCGGGATTATTAACATATTCATAGCTATCAAAATATGCAACGTAATCGGCGAACAAATGTAATTTCTCGTCAACAACAACACTATTGTTGACGTTCAAATATTGTTTTCGTTGACTCATTAAGTCAAAAACACGTTGCAAAGACGATTGACTGGCGTTTTGGTCGAAAGAATCGCCATAAGAATCGAAGTTTTCAGTCAATTCAGACTTATAATTCAATCCTCTGCTGACGATTTCTTTTTGGTCGTAACTCATCAGTTGTCTCGAATCCAGAACTCTTCGAAGCCAATCGGTTAGAACCACGTCGAAATCGTTGGGTTTCTCAATTAACTTGGTGGTAGTTTCGTCGAATTTTGAAACTAGCGCGATATCGATTCCAGGTTCTAGCTTATAGGCTAACTGACCTCCTGCAAGTTTGATCGAGTTATAAATATCGTCTTTTGGCCATTGTTCAGTGCCGGAAAGTACGTAAAACTTTTTGTCGCTCAAAAACGTCCCGATACTCTTCGAGTGTTCCAGCTTATTAACCACCCCAAGTTTCGCCCTTTTAACGCGAGAAACTTTCGGAACAATTTCGTCGAGTTCAATATGACGCTTGTTCAATTTTATTACAGACTTGTTTTGGCGGGTCAAATCTAAAAGTTCGTTCATGGAGAGACACTCCTCAACGGGCTTATCTTCGCGAATTGCCAAAACCCGTGGAAATCTCAACGTGTACGGAGTTTTGACGGCTTCTGACGTGCTTCGAGTCAACTCAGTGGCGCGAATTGTTAGAACGCAAGAGTCGCGCGGTTCTATGTAGATATCTGGAACTTCTTTGCCGAATTGCAGCATTCCGGAACTCTTGGTCGAAAATTGCTTGAAATCGGTTCCTTGCGATTTCAATTTGGTGTTTAACAGGTCCAATTGTTCGTCGTTGAGACCCGTACCGATTCTTCCCATCGACAAGTATTGGTTTCCTGATAAAATTCCCACAATGAAAGAGTTGAGTTTTCCGCCCGAACCGTAACTGCCGCCCATCATTAGAACGTCCAAATCGTGGACAACGTCGTCGAAATACTCCATTTTGACTTTGAACCAGCCGCAGTTTCTCTCGCCGAATTTGTAAACTGATTCAAGATTTTTAACGACGATACCTTCCTCGTTGTTATCGACTGAAGTGTTGAGGGCCTTCACTATGTCTTCTCGGCAATTCGCTGCCATATACTCGCTAACGATTATAGTGCCAACGAGCGGCTTCGCTATTGCCTTCTTTATGTAAGTTAATCTTGATTGTAATGGCTGATTCGTTAAAACTTTATCGTTATAAAGTAGAATGTCGAAAACGCAAAAACAAGGTTGGTATCTGCCTTTCCCTAAATTCTTAACGTCAAGACTCATCCCTTTAGAACCAAATTTTTTGGTCATTTTATTCCATAGCATCATTTCACCGTCCAAAATAAACGACTTCACTCCCGAACCAAAAACGTCTTTCAACCGAGGTGTGTAATCTTTACCATACGAATCCGTAAAATCAAAGCCTCTTCTCGAAAAGTATTTAAATTTCCCGTTTTCCATATGTAACTGAAAACGTTCACCGTCAAATTTATTTTCAATAATAAACTTTCCGTTATCCGGAAAACATTTTTTGAAATTTGACGAATCGCAACGTTTTGACAACATCGGTTGAAACGCGTGAAAGATTTGTATTTGTAACTCATGCAATTTTATTGAGGGATCCCTAAGAGTCTCGCTGACTTTTCTTAAATTAGTGTTACTCGTGTAGAAGTTAGCGGCGTCTTCGTGATAACAATTCACAATGCTGTTATCTGTAATTCCAAGTTTTAGGTCTTTAAGCAAAATTTGTATAAACCATTTGGTGTCCTTACAAGACAATTTGCGAAAAATTTCCAAAATTAAATCATCTAACCCACTATCATTTACCCTATTAGCGATACGGTCCAAGTAACTGTTAACTTCATGCACAGTCAACACAGTTTTCTGGCTGACTATATATTTTTTTAAAACTGTATAAACAACATCCCCGAAATCACCTTTCAAACTCAAATAGCTCTTTGTTAAAACATTCTTGTCGCTGCCAGCAGGCAAATCTAACATTCGGACTAAAATTTTGCTAATTTTTAATTCCTTGATCCTGTAAGATGGCCGGTCTCGGTCCATCTTTGGTACCATCAGTCTCAGAACCGCAAAACATAGCTCCTGGTCCCCCCGGATGGTTGCTATGAATTCCTTGGTTATTCTTGCTTTATCTGCTCCACCTTTGGCGCTTCTTACTGCTTGGAACAGGTCGCACAACGCCTCAAAGTTCATGTTGATCACGTGCAGCTTACTATCTACAAATTGAACGTTATTAGAGCCATCACGTTTCGTGCGAATTGTCGTTGTTACCTGAATTGAAGGCCCCAAAAATTAAAACCGGCAAAAGCCTCGGAGCCTCCCCAAATCAAGCCACACTTTTCCCCCCCTTTTTGACAGATGTGTAAACAAATGAGACGTGGTCACGCGCCACGCCATCTAGAATTTAAAGCTGCATTCTAATCTAAAGAGCGCTGCCCAAAAATCTTAAAGAAATAGAAAATCGCCCATTATTTAAAGTGTTAATAGTTTTAACACTGAATTCCATTTTAATCGTTGTTTGTCAACTTTATTTACTCAAATTTATGTTGACGATTTTGGTTTGCTATTTAGGCAATTAGATAATTTTTGTTGCCGCTAGAGGGCGCTACCAGCGGCACCGTTTAAAGTTTAAAACTCTGTAACTCTGTCACTTTGACAGCAGAAGCGGATCTAACCTAACTATTTTTGTAGTTTCTCATTTGGCATTCGGTGTTTCGCTCCGAAATGGCCGACGAAGATGACCCGAAAGAGTACCGGTGGGAGACAGGTTACGAGAAAACTTGGTACGACCGCCAAAATTTGTTTCTAACCGAACTAAGAGACTGGTTGCAGGGAGGCCATCAAGGAAGACGATGAGGGGTTCCTCGAAGCGTCCGTTGCCGACATTATTCAGCGTGCTAAGCGGAAACGTCAGGCCCAAAAACAAGGCAGTACTAAGCTGGGAATGATGCGACACCTTTACCTAATTCTGGACTGCTCAGAATCGATGTCGAGTCAAGACTTAAAACCCACCCGAATTATGTGCATGATTAAAGTTAGTTTGGATAGTTTTTTGAAAACTCAGTTATATGTATATAATGTTGGATTTTTCAGTTGCTGGACCATTTTATTGACGAGTTTTTTGATCAGAACCCAATCAGTCAAATGGGGATTATAGTGATGCATAATAAGAGGGCGGAAAAAATTAGTGATCTGGCTGGAAGTTCGCGGAAACATATAAAAGTTGTCAATGGGCTAAGCCGAACTTCCTTGGTAGGTGAGCCCTCTTTGCAAAACGGACTGGAGATGGCTCTCAAATCACTCAAATTGTTGCCATCACATGCCAGCAGGGAGATTCTGGTCATCATGGGCAGTCTAACAACGTGCGATCCCAGCGATATTAACACTACTCTTGCTGTAAGTTCTACAACACTATTATCGCGACATGCTCCAAAAATATTTGTTGGTAAAATAAATTGAGAAAAAAAATTATTGTAATCATTTTTATATTTAGATTTATTGTAAAAAACTACAAAACTCACTTAATTTTTTGATATTTTAAAATTTTACCTCCAAGTAAAAAATTTATATTATGGAAGTTTTCCTTAGGCACTGAAGTCTGAGGGTGTTCGGTGTTCTGTGATTGGCTTAGCAGCAGAGGTGTATGTGTGCCGCCAATTAGCTAACCAAACCGGTGGCTTATACAACATAATTTTGGACGACAGTCATTTCAAAGATTTGCTTTTTCAACAAATTGACCCGCCTCCAGCCGCCCTCAGTCTCGATTCCAATCTCATCAAAATGGGGTTCCCCCATCAAATGTCGGTGGAAGGCACCGAAGAACCTCTAACAATGTGCATGTGGTAAGAAACAAATTTTTTAAAAAATACCCAATTTGGGTCAGATATGAACAATCAATTAATTCATCTGCAATTTTTAGCCACGTCGACAGTGCAGATGAAGGCAGCAAACTCAACACCGGCGGTTACTATTGCCCTCAATGTTACAGCAAATACTGCGAGTTACCTGTTGAATGCAGGGCTTGCGGTTTGACTCTGGTTTCTGCCCCTCATTTGGCTAGATCGTATCACCATTTGTTTCCCGCAGCCAGTTATGTAGAGGTAGCTCACGAAGGTCAAGCATCCATTTGTTTTGCTTGCCAGAAAACATTCGGAGAAAGCGATAAACAGGCGAGTTTTTGAGTGTATTAAGTAACTGTTATTCTAACTTGCGCTTTCAGGCCTTCCAATGTTTAAACTGCAAGAAGTTTTTTTGTTTAGACTGCGATATTTTTGTGCATGATGTTCTGCACACTTGTCCTGGCTGTGCAACTAATCTGGCCACATTTCAGATCACTCATTCCAGTTAATATGCAATGAACTTGATGCTTTAGGTAAAGCTGGTTTTTATATTTATTTTTCTTATTCAAAGAAATTTTTGTAAATAAGATTCTGTTTTTTGTTTTATTGAAAATTGATACGAAACTGACAAAGCGATTGATATATCCGGTTAATCAGTAAAGTCCTGTTTTAAAACGGTTTTCAGGTTTCCTAAATTTAGCGTCTCTAGCTTGTGACGTCAATAGGACACACTGTGCGGAGATTTGTCGCCCCAGTTCTCTATGTCTCTTTGCAGTAAACCTGAATTGGTAACTTTCGTATTGTCCAGATCCTCAAGCAACATATGTGCCTGCCAACCAATAAGTTGTACAGGGTGAGTCAGCTAAAGTGAATCAATCGAAATATCTTCGTTATTAGTAAAATTACAGCTGTAATATATGATTCAATTAAGTAGCTAAAATTATTTCCAATACATGGATACCTTTAAATTTAATTTAGTTTTATTCTGCTTAGAGATATTTAATTAAATGTATCATTTTTTTATTTTCCCAAATAATAGTATTTTTTTAGCTGAGGTTAGAAATAAATACAATACTATCACAATGCAATTGTTTACATTTTTTAAAAGTTACAGGAATGAGCATAATTTGATTTGCAAACGTCAAATTTGTTGCTTACAATTTGTTTTTGAACACAACTTACTAAAATTGTTTTTTTTTTTTAATTTTAGGATATTAAACTCTTATACACTTTTATATTTTGACAATAATAAATTAAATTAATTCGATGTTAAAGTGACATTTTTGACCAAAACGGTTTAAAGAAGCTCAATTACATGTTAATCGCAATTATGTTTATGTTAACACAATGTTAGAAAAATACATATATGTATTAGCAAGGTCGCTAGCTATCACCATCACTTCAGTCGTCATCTGTCTCATAATCGGAATCCCTGTGTTCACTGTGAACATAACATTGTCCATAATATGCTCCTTTCAAATATATTTGTCCATAATTTTGTCAACATGAGCACATATTGCAGACCATTCTTATGGGGTAATCGGGTAATTAACCCTTAACCCAAACTTTTCTAATTCCATTCTTCCCACCCTCGGCACCTCATGGTAGTCATGAAATAAACAAAACCTGAAACATAACGGAATTATTGATTTCGCCGCATGTCTGTTTTGATCCTACCTTTTCAAAAATAGTGGTCCTTTTTCTAGTTTTGGTAATTCTTTACTTTAGTGACCTCTGCAATTTTAACACAAATTTTAGTGCAATGACGTTGAAATGACCTCCTTAGTCGATTATAGCAAAGGAAAGTTTGTGCAAATGCCCCATTAACCGTCTATCCAACGGGATGGTGGAGTGAATAGGGGTGCTGGGTGGGTAAGAAGGTTAAAATAATCGGATAATATGAAAAGAACTGAAATTAGTAAAATTGATGTAATTTAGGGCAAGGAAAAATAATTGGCAATGAATGAATGGATGATTTTTTGGTAAGTCTAGACGGTAGATGAAGTGTTAGTGCGAGAAACATTGAAATTTCCGCGTACAAGGTCACGCACTGCAACGTGTAGCCCAGCGTAAGAATAACTCTTTTAATTAATTTGGGGGTAAATAGGCATTTGCACAACAAAATTCGTGTGGTAGTGGATTCAGTAAAGCTTGTAGAATCATGTAAATGCAAAATGGTGGTGGTCGGCGGGAGGTCACTAAACTAAAGATTGACCCTAGTTTTCTTGTTTATAATTAATAATAATAATAATTTTATAATTAAAATAAACACATTACAAAGCAACAACAAAGAGTTCTTAGATTATGTTAATCGTAGAAGAGAAGGTGAGTGACGCTTTTTGACGTTTTACCATTGTTTATGTTTATCAAAAAAAAAGTTAATACAACTGAAGTTAGCCGCAACTGCAAAAATCCCTAAAATCAATTTAATTCAAATTTACTAACATCGTGCTAAAGTGCTTCAAAAAAGCATATTATGTAAACCGAATATTTTTTGATTGTGCAATCAAATTAATCGCGCTATCAAGTTAATTCAAAATCAAAAAAACATTCAGTACGATATCGCTAGCCTAGCGTCACCTAGAAAAAGATATCGCATCGCAGTGGGTTCTTTCGGTCGGTAAAGCTGGGATTTATATGGCCTTCAGATGTTGAATGCATTATTCACACGTGGTCTGCATTCACACGTTTTCTGTGATTCACACAAAAAGATTTTTATTTTTCATGCAGATTTCAACAAGCACAATTATTATAAACTATATTATAACAGCCGGACTATCATTGTTTAATGTTATTACAAGATGGAAGTAGACGCTGATAAACTGTATGTATATTTTACTTCTTCCAATTTAACTAATTAAGAGGCCCTATCTATCAGTAAAATTCCATTTCGTTTCTGGCCCCTGCAAGAATCCGTAACTGCAATCCTAAATGCCTGTCTTGGGTTACTCCACTCTTGCCACCTGTTTAAAGACCGCCAACAATAAGCAGGTCTGACTCATAAAGTAATAAAGTCATTAGGACCACGGTTAGGCACATGTCTATCAAATAAAACCATAAAAAAATACGTTTCCATTTGAAAATAAAAAGTTGAACATTGTTTGACATTGAAGTTAATAACTAAAAAATCACTATCAGGGCCACTTTGTAGTGACTAAATGGTAATTTACTAAAGTTTTTTGTTTATTCAAATCGGATAATAAATAACGGAGTTACAGCTTGGGGCCTTTTGTAGGAAACACACTGATTATGTCGATAAATTTAACCGGTTTCAACAATATTTATTTGTTTTATCCACAATCACCTTATAAATGGAGTTTTGTCCACACTTATGAAGCGTATACAGGGTGATTCACGTAGCCCGTCCATTAGAAGTTTTTCAACTTCCAGTTGGATTAAAAATTTGAAACTTGGAAGGCAGTCATTATCAGTCATGCTCATTCTATCTAAAATATTTTGAGCTCTCTAGCTATACAGGGTGTGCAAAAAGTCGGTATCAACTTTCTTATTTTAAATGGAAACGTACCATTTTTTCTACATGGTCTAATTGGTCTTTCAACTCTGAGTTTTTATAACATTTGTTATGTAAACTTATTTGACAATTTTTGACATTATGTTAATTTATGTGAAAAAAAGGGTCAATGTGGTAACTTACGAAAAAATTCGTATCTGGCAGACGGTTCAGAATTTATAAAAGCTAATTTGTAAAGTACTTAGTTCAAAGTCCAGACTAACTTCTGATGTCTTAATGATGGTTCCATCGTGTACCATATGGGTGCAGACAATTTTCAAATATCACAACCAAAAATGGTCAAGAAGTCATTTTTTTCAAATGGCACCTACAGATTTTTTTTTACACCACTCGATAGAAAATTGTATTTTGGGATGAGTTACTTAAGCATTTCCTATACCTAACTTCATCCCCTATCAAATTAAAAATTAAAAATTGAGAAATTTTATCAATTTTGCACAAGATTTTTTGGTTTTTCAAGTATGCCATGGAAACAAAAGACAATTGCAACAATTTAATTATGAAATGAATATCTTACTAATTTTATAAAACAACAACAACAACAAAAACTATCAAGAACCATCTTAACAAAATTCTAATGTAAATGTTCAATGTGAGCATCATTTTGATTACTACATTCTATCATTTTATATCATTGTGTAGCTCTTCTTATTTTGTTGGTGTCAAGACTGTCAAATGCTCTTATTATTCTCCCGCTTAATTCCTTTATGTTTCAAAGTGGTGAAGTATAAACTAAATCTTTTATTCGACCCCAAACATAAAAGTCTAATGAGCTAAGATCTGGAGATAATAAGAGCATTCGACAGTTTTGGTCCCAACGAAATTAAAAGAGGTACACAATCTGTTGAAAACAGAAAAATGTGAGCACCCATTGAACACCTACATTAGAATTTTGTTAAGATAGTTCTTGGTAGTTTTTGTTGTTGTTTAATTAGTAACATATTCATTTCATAATTAAAATGTTGCAATTGTCTTTTGTTTCCATGGCATACTTGAAAAACTAAAAAAAAATTCTCGGCAAGATTGATGGAATTTCTGGGTTTTAATTTTTAATTTGATAGGGGATAAAGTTAGGTATAGGGAATGCTTAAGTGAAGCATCCCAAAATACAATTTTCTATCGAATGATGTAAAAAAAATCTGTAGGTGCTATTTGAAAAAAATGACTTTTTGACCATTTTTGGGTGCAATATTTGAAAATTGTCTGCCCCCATACGGTACAAAATAGAACTACCATTAAGATATCAGAAGTAGTCTCGACTTCGAACTAAGTACTTTACAAACTGGTTTTCATAAATTCAAAACTATGGAACGCCGTTGTACTATTTATTTCCTAATTTTATAAAGAAACATTATATAGAAAAACATTTGTTTTAAAATCAATTCTAATGTTTCTTGAATATCTTATGTACAATAAACTGTTTGATTGACAAATTTTGCAAATATAATATGTTTGTCGAATAAAATTGATTCATGTATACATTAACATTCACTACAAACATGTAAAAGCAACGAATTTGGATGGAAGAATAAAATTTTTAAAAAGGCATTTTAATTCATGTAACGTAGTAAGTCATCAATCATAAAAATAAGAAACACTTAAATTTAATTATTAAAATAATTGCTCAATATTGCCCAATTTATATTCGGAAATGAAAATTATCAACAATCATTGAAATTCATGCGACGTTTTAATCGCCAAACATAAAAATTGCATATATTTAAATTAATGAATTAAAATGTTTGTCGATGAAGGCGTTCAGTTATCATCAACTATTTTAATTATTTATTGACTGCTATTTACATGTTTAATAAACAAAAATGTTATATTTGAATACAAGTTCCCGATGCAATTTAGTTGATTTAGAATGTTTGACGAAAACTTTTCACTAAATGTTTTATTTGGGCGAATTCTCAATACAACTTGGTTGATTTATAATGTTCGACGAATTAAATTGTTTGACAAAAATATTTTACCAAACAATTAATTAGGCAACTTCTAGTTACAATTTAGTTGATTTAAAATGTTTGACAAAAATATTTCATATTATGTTGGTTTATAATGTTTGACGAATTAAATTGTTTGACGAAAATATTTCACCAAACGTTATAATTGAACAACTTCCAGTTACAATTTAGTTGATTTAAAATGTTTGACAAATTAAATTGTTTGAAGAAAATATTTCACCAAACGTTATAATTGGACGACTTTTAGTTATAATTTAGTTGATTCAAAATGTTTGATGAAAAATTTTTACCAAACAATTTAATTAGGTGAGTTCTCCATTCAATTAAGTTGATTTAGAATGTTCGACGAATTAAATTGTTTGACGAAAATATTTCACCAAACAATTTAATTGGAAGAGTTCTCGATACAACTTAGTTGATTTAAAATGACGAATTAAATTGTTTGGCAAAAAATTTTTACCAAACAATTTAATTGAGCGAGTTTTCGATACAACTTAGTTGATTTAAAATGTTTGACAAAAATATTTCACCAAACAATTTAATTAGGCGAGTTCTTCATACAATTAAGTTGATTTAGAATGTTTGACGAATTAAATTGTTTGACAAAAATATTTCGTCAAACAATTTAATTGGAAGAGTTCTCGATACAACTTAGTTGATTTAAAATGTTTGACGAATTAAATTGTTTGACGAAAATTTTTCATCAAACAATTTAATTGGGCGCTTCGAAGTGCGGTGCTCCAACGTACTACATTATCGTGCTGTGTAAGTGGTGCTTCAAACGGCGACAACGGACGACGAGGGATGACGACAAAGGCGGGAAGGCGACGGTTTGAGTTTGACACTCGGTGTCAGTCTCCTAACCTTACATTTCTTCGCGAGAAGTGATTTTAAATTATTGTGATGTGATGTGAATGAATAGTTCAAGAAATGTTAGCACAACCACGTTATGTATCTGTTATAAGAAGAATTAAACAAACAATACAGCAAATTGGGCGTTTATTGGAGAACGAAAAATACGAAGAAAGTAAACGGCTGATCAATAGTTGTCTTGTTAATCTTGACAGAATAAGACATAATATTAGTGTCAACAGACACAATGAATTGAAATCTTCCTTGCAAAATCTTAATCAATATTGTGCAGAAGAATCTACTCATAGAGAAAACAATGATGGATATTCTGCTGAACGATACCAATCTGGAAGTAATAATTGAACAGTGTTATGTCATATTAATATATAATATTATGTAAAATGTAATAATTTTAGGAAGGGGACGTCCAGCAGTCATAATATCAAGGGAACAATTATTATTTTGTCGAAACGAAGGATATACTGGAACAAAAATTGCTGCTTTATTGAAGTGTTCTAAAGCACTAGTCTATCGTAGATGTCATGAAGAAGGAATAAGATTTAGAGATAAATATTGCGATTTCAGCGATGAAGAACTGCGTCACAAGGTTGAAGATTTGTGTAAGACTTATCCAAAAAGTGGAAGTGAGGTTAGTAACTTTAAAAAGATTTATGACACCATTATTTTGCCGGAAGCATTAACTAAAACCAATGCGTATTGATAAAAGACAATAGATGTTTAAAATTTTATAGTTCAAGTCTTCAAAATAACTGCCATCATGTTCTACACATACCTATTGAACCTACCTCTTGTTGATGGTCTGAAAAATTGATCTTGATTTTTATAAAGGGCCAAACATTCATGTTCTCAACCATTTTCTCAAGTAAATTTTTTTCTCAAATGATAAATACCTGAAGGTGTGTTTTTCTTTTTTAATATTTTCTTAATTTTTAATGGGTGTAGATCTGATCTCAAGCTGTTCTATGTTGTATTTGTTTTTTTTTTTTGCAAAGCAGTGTAAATGTGTTGCATTACATTCTTAAATTTGCAGATGATGTTTGGTCTTTTAAAAGCACGAGGGTTTTACGTGCAGAGAAAACGAGTTCGTGAAGCATTATCTGCAGTCAATCCTGAAGGAACAGCTGTTCGTTGGGGTAATACTGTTCAGAGAAGAACATACTCAGTCCCAACACCAAATGCGTTGTGGCATATGGACGCGCATTTGAAACTAGCCAGGTAATTTTTTCTTCTTATCAACAATAGAGAGTTGGAGGTCAATAGTAAATTTTTGGCAGGAACGACGACCACATAAAATTTTTTGGTAAATCATTTTTTGCGGTCGTTCAGACCCCAGTGTGAAGAAATATCCCCCGTTCAGGCAGAGATGTTGAAAATTTGCCCTTCCTGTCTCATGCGTGCTTGTTGCCCCTTGAAAAGTGTCCGCCTTTTGGGCAGTTTTTGTTACAACAACTATTGCTTCAACCCTTCAGGCAAATTTTCGGCAATATGCCTAACTCTTGGAATTTTCTATGATGACAATATTTGTTTGCATAATTGCTAATTATTAGCAATTAGAACCTGTGTATATTGTACTAAATTATTATTTCTTAAAATAAAGTGGGACCAATTTTTTTAAATTTTTTAGATGGGGATTTGCAACGCATGCATGTATTGATGGCTATTCCAGAATTATTACGTATGCAAAATGCACCACATCAATGACTGCAGAAACTGTCTTGAACGAATTTGTGCCAAGTGTAAAACAATACGGGTTACCATCTAGGATGAGGTCTGATCATGGATATGAGAACATTTTTGTGGCCTTATTAATGAACTGCATCAGAGGACTTGGACGAGGAAGCCATATAACAGGACGTTCAGTCCATAACCAACGCATTGAAAGGCTATGGCGTGACATACATACTCAGGTTTTGTCAGTGTTTCACGAACTATTTTATAGTCTTGAAAATAATGGGCACTTGAATGTGGAAAACGAGATGAATATTTTTGTATTGCAGCACTTTTTCCTTGATGTAATAAATGATACCTTAAATACCTTTGTTAATGCTTGGAATCACCATCGTATTAGAACTGCTGAAAGAAATACACCCCGCCAATTATGGTTAAGTGGAATGCTAAGAAACATGCATTCAAACCACACTGCAACAACTGAAGTTTTTCACGAACAATCGGTTCATTTAAGAGAACGTGTCAACCAAGTTTTTGGAAGAAATGTTCAAGAAAATGTGATGACTTTTGAAGAAGAATATGTTTCACGCTTCGCTGCCGAGATGGTTCTGAATGAAGAACAAAAAATAATGTTTAACCAAATAAAAGCAGGCACGCAAGATCCAGTTGATAAATATTTGAGTGGAATTAATTATTTAAGACATTTGTGATGATGTACTAATGCAAGCACATTTGCTTTTAATTTCGTGTGTAAGCTTTCTCGCGGTCATTAGCTTGAATAACATGCGCTGTCGAGTTGCATCCGTGTTGTGATTCTGTATGTAGCATCCTAGTCGTATTACGATCTTCTTCACAGGTGACATATTGCAAGAAACCATTCCTCTGAAGAAGATCTAAACGTTAGGATGTCACATACAGATTCACAATGCGGAATGCAAAATGACAGCGCACGTTATGCACGCTTGTTTTTTTTTTACCAGTAGCATATATAACTATTTGAATAACATATTTGGAATGTAATAACCCTTGGAGACATGTAATAAATCTTTCAGAAGTGATATTTAGCTTTATTGAGTTTTTATACAGAATGCAAGGTTCAATTCTTCTAATGGCAGCAGCCCAAAGCTCCGATAGATTCGGGAACTCAATTTGCAGACTGTTATATTCAATGTAATCACAGGCACGAAGAACGGGCCACCTAAGTTTATTGAAGAGGAAGAGGGCATGTGGAACAAGGACAAAAGGATTAGAACAAAAAATAGTTTATACTTAAATAATGAAGAATATTTAGAAAACTTTATTAAAAAAACTCACAAGCTACTAAAATATAGAATCTTAATTCGCAGCAACGTAACAACAATATTCTATTCCTATTTGAGATATCATTTAAACTTGAGTATATTGAAACGACATATCATTTTTTAAAATAGCATCAAATTCTCGAGATAAATCTTGAAAACCTGTGTAAGTAGTGGGCAGTTCTAAGACATTGGAACACGTATGTACTATTGGTCGGCGGCTAGCACCACTGAGATTGGAAAATGATATTTTAATATTCAGTGGCATATGGCAAGAGCCAGTAACAAAGTACAATAGCTTGGACAATTCTTCTCTATCTAAATTTCTGATATAGGTTTTCAGATAATACAAAGCAGAAGATTGATGTGACGTCAGATCATCTTCAGTAGTTTCGAGGCACTGAACTACTTTATTAGGAGTCGGTGATTGGACACTCATGATTTGATTCAATTTGTCGAGAGTTAATGTACCCCAGAAATCTTCAAAAAGTAAGGGAATCCCCTCTTTCATAGCCTTTATAAATTCAGTTGGTTTGATAATCATCGTATTCTCCGCAATTATCTCAATTTGATCGTTAATTTCTTCCATCTTAGGAGTATCGAAAAAATTGTTAGTGGTGAAAAATTCTTCTAAAAGTGTTCGTTCAAAAGATTCCAGCGTATTAAACGACAACTGTGCTTTTTTCAGCAGTTCTCTTTCACCATGTGTTATAAAATACATAAAATCTTCCTTAACAGTTTCTTTTGAAACATTGAAGTCAAGATTGCCAAATCGTAGGTAAGTGCTTCTCGCGATAAAATTTGGGATGGTTTTCGTCAAAATCATCATATGGGTCAAAATCTTTCCAAGTGCTGCAAACTTTTTAATATCCTTGTTTTTTCTGTGCAATTCCAAGTGTGGTACACACAATGAATCACCATGGAAGAATATATCCTTACATCCCTACAAAAAAATAAACGTTAGAAAGAGCTACAAATTATTGTTTATCGTCGTCAAGCAATAGTCAATAAAATTAGTTTAATGGGATGTAAATTATGAATTTTCAACTGTGTAATTGGCAAATTTTTTTTATAATTATCAATTTACGCTCCCGTCACACACAACGGTTTTGAACGTACGATAAAAATCCGTACGGTCGCCGTCGATTCCAGTGACAATGGACGGCTGCTGATCGGCACGATCGCAACGCCGTGGGGTTGCCGTTGGGTGTGAAACGTCCCATGCAGTTCCTCACGCCACTGTGATCCCAATTTCAAGATAAGAGGTGTAACTTGCACCTCGGCTAAATCCAAATTGATCAATCAGAGAGAGCTAAATTGCGGTCCGCTTTCAATTATTTGCACCGGAGCGCAAATTAGCTTCTCTGTAATTGGTCAACTAGGGTTGCGCCCATAGTGACACCTGGTGCAGAGTCCACTTGAAATCGGACCGTAAGACGGGCCCGCACACCTAAGGGTCAGTTGTACCAAGCGAGTTCAACGCAAGTTCAGCTGAACCCGATAGAGTTGCTAAGGTATACGCGATTTGATTGGCTGTACCTAGCAACTGTACCAAGTTCAACTGAACATGTGCTGAACTCGCTTGGTACAACTGGCCGTTAGGTACACATGTGGCGCAACAAATGTATCACCACAGAAGTGTAGATTTGATTCTTCAATCTTTAAAATGTGCATACATAAATAAAAAATACTAACCTCCCAAAAAATAGTAAAGAGTTCCTTAGTAAGCCCTCCAAAATCATCCCCTTCTTCATTCCTGAAGTGAACTTTTAACGTTTTCTGCAGAATAGAACTGTCTCCATTGTAAATTTCCAATAATTGGTTGACAACATTGTTTCGGTCTATTTCTATAAGGATTTCCTCGTGAATTTCGCTACCAATTAAATTAACTGGGAGCTCTATGGCGGAATTGTTATTGGCATCATAATTCTGCCTCTCATATTCAAAATCCTCGAAATGGTCCAAATCTAAATAATCGTTAATGACAATTATTTTCATAGAAAAGTGACTAAATTGGGGAAGTGTGCCAAACATTTTTTTATTATTTTTGTAACAAAAACCACATTTTGAAAATACCGAGGCCCAGTTGCACAACAGTTCGTCAAACCAGTTGTGCAGCTGGGTCTAATACATGCAGAGTATCTGAAAGATGTGAAAAGAATACCGTGAGCAAATAGTAATAAAATATCAACAATTTATTGAGTATATTGACTGTATAAAGCTTGATTCTTCAACGATTCAATGACAACTGAATACAAGTGTGAAATTTGAATTTTCAAGTGGAAATTTAATATGTAGTACACTAGGCTACAATGTTAATCTTACCTAAAATATTGGCATAATTCTGAGAAACCGCATTTACTCTCAGATCTGTTGTGTGGTTTGAGGTTACCACATCTACAGTGGGATTAACACTCACTACATCTATTGTGCCTCGGCTTGTAAATGGAGTATTGATTCCTGCTGTGTGTCGCTGCTGAGTAGATATTCTTGTAGGTGTTGCCTGAGCTGATTCTGTTTTACAAATTTTGAAACCCACCAAATCCAATGGAACGCTGGGATAAAGGGAGCATACATAATTTTCAATTTGTTCCAGTGTCCAATGTAAGCAGTATTTTGCTTGTTCTCTTGAATATCCTATAAACACCAAAAATATTAGTTCTCTTATTAAATAGAAATTGTTGATAAAACACGTTTTCAATGAAGTGAGATAGAAAAGTCCTTTATGTCGCAATGTTCGTAAAAGTTGAATTGGAAGCGAACAAGGGAGACTACGTTAAAAGTTTATGAAAGACGAAGATTCTTGATTGCTTGCACGATGCTTATGAAATTACCAGTGAATATGTGGGCACTTTTCATTTGGTATCTTTTGACAATGATAACGTTTGACTCGACCTGACCACGTTATGACCATGCTCATCATAATCGTGACGTGATTGTCTTTGAATAGGAATCGAATGAACGCAAAATGATGTGGTACTTTATAGTGTTGGTAAAGTAAAAATTGAAATTTGCCGAGTTTACACGCATTTGCACACGATCTCGTGGTGTGCGATGGACTTAAGAAGAGAACATAGAACAAGATTGAAAAATTGAAATGCAACAAGGACACAAACATAACAATGACCTATTATTCTTGTGATCTACTCACCCAGCCCAACTTTAGTTAAATGCTCACATTCACCCTTTATGGGCAAATACTCTGCATTGCCCCTTCGGAGAAGGAAGGTTTTTTTTGCGAAGTTTGCTGCAGCTCTTCGACCTCTACTTGGAATGCGATTGGGCCGAAAAGATCGTCTGGTAGTTTGTAGAATATTTTCAAAATCGTCATCATCATCATCATCAGACGCTATTGCAGCATTTACCGCAGAAGAAATAAGTCCTCGTAACCGACTTGAGTTGCTTGATGCCGCCCCTGTCGCCATTGTTAAACTAAAAACAAATACGTATTGGTTATTGTTATCTTTTCAAGCAAACCACTCATGGTAATTTTCGACGTGGGACCACTGGGACCCTGCATGATTTTAATACAATAGAGAGCCTTTAATTCAAACTGCTGAAATATTGACAAAAAAACAAAACTTACCAGCAGCTTTTGCTTGAATCGCACGTGGTGGAAATAGCAGCACAGAAAAGTAAGGTTAGAGATGACACTCCGTGCGGCGTGCGTGACCAGACCAGGCGCCAAATTTTAAGCACCACTTACACAGCACAATAATGTAGTACGTTAGAACACCGCACTTCGAAGCGCCCAATTAAATTGTTTGATGAAAAATTTTCGTCAAACAATTTAATTCGTCAAACATTTTAAATCAACTAAGTTGTATCGAGAACTCTTCCAATTAAATTGTTTGGCAAAATATTTTCGTCAAACAATTTAATTCGTCAAACATTCTAAATCAACTTAATTGTATGAAGAACTCGCCTAATTAAATTGTTTGGTGAAATATTTTTGTCAACCATTTTAAATCAACTAAGTTGTATCGAAAACTCGCTCAATTAAATTGTTTGGTAAAAATTTTTTGCCAAACAATTTAATTCGTCTTTTTAAATCAACTAAGTTGTATCGAAAACTCGCCCAATTAAATTGTTTGGTAAAATATTTTCGTCAAACAATTTAATTCGTCAAACATTTTAAATCAACGTAATTGAATGGAGAACTTACTTAATTAAATTGTTTGGTGAAAATTTTTCGTCAAACATTTTAAATCAACTAAATTGTAACTAAAAGTTGTCTAATTATAACGTTTGGTGAAATATTTTCTTCAAACAATTTAATTTGTCAAACATTTTAAATCAACTAAATTGTAACTGGAGGTTGTCCAATTATAACGTTTGGTGAAATATTTTCGTCAAACAATTTAATTCGTCAAACATTATAAACCAACATAATATGAAATATTTTTGTCAAACATTTTAAATCAACTAAATTGTAACTAGAAGTTGCCCAATTCATTGTTTGGTAAAATATTTTTGTCAAACAATTTAATTCGTCGAACATTATAAATCAATCAAGTTGTATTGAGAATTCGCCCAAATGAAACGTTTGGTGAAAATTTTTCGTCAAACATTTTAAATCAACTAAATTGCATCGGGAACTTGTATTCAAATATAACATTTTTGTTCATTAAACATGTAAATAGCAGTCAATAAATAATTAAAATGGTTGATGATAACTGAACGCCTTCATCGACAAACATTTTAATTCATTAATTTAAATACATGCCATTTTTATGTTTAACGAATTAAAATGATACTTTAATTACAATGATTGTTGATAATATCAGTTGCGCTAAATATGTAAACAGTAAGAAATACTTAGGAGAAATTATTTCGTTCACTGAACCTACTATGTTTGTTTAATGATTTAAAATGTCGCATAAATTGAAACGTTTGTTGATTTTTTCGAGTCATCCTTCAATATTCGCTGCTTTCAAATGTTTGTAGTAAATTTTTATTCAAACAATTTATTTCACGGATCACTTTAACACAACAAACTATTTGAACCAGGTCATTTGTTAAACAAACCCTTTAAATACGCCATTAGTGGCAAATAAATATTTAAAATACCAGATTTCTTATGATATTTTCTTTTCATTTTATATCAATGTGATTTTGGCCATTCACTTCAAAATTTTATACAAACGTTTTATTTATTGTCGTAAAAATTCTGTAATTTCTATTGCAATTTCTTTAATTTTGTTCTTTTAAAAATGTTTGTTTTAACAAACTTGATGGTTTAAATTGATTGCTGTATTAGAATTATTCTTGAAATGATTTGTTTGCATGAAAATTTACTACAAACATTTGAAATTACCGAATTTAAATGAAAGAATTAAAATTATCAACAAACATATTAATTCATGTAACATTTGAATTCATCATTCACATTAATAAAAGTGAGCCACAATCGCTTACCGCCTTATTGCATGTGATAATAAGGGTCATATTGGTGTGATGCACGTTAGTTTGCGGCTTGACAGTGTAACATAAAAATGTTTCATGAAATAAAGCGTTGCATGAATTAAAATGCCATGTTAAAAATTTTATTCTTCCATCCAAATTCGTTGCTTTTACATGTTTGTAGTAAATGTTAATGTATACATGAATCAATTTTATTCGACAAACATATTATATCTGCAAAATTTGTCAATCAAACAGTCATATTGTACATAAAATATTCAAGAAACATTAGAATTGATTTTAAAACAAATGTTTTTCTATATAATGTTTCTTTATAAAATTAGGAAATAAATAGTACAACGGCGTTCCATACAAAACCGTCTGCCAGATACGAATTTTTTCGTAAGCTACCACATCGACCCTTTTTTCACATAAATTAACATAATGTCAAAAATTGTCAAATAAGTTTACATAACAAATGTTATAAAAACTCAGAGTTGGAAGACCAATTAGACCATGTAGAAAAAACGGTACGTTTTCATTTAAAATAAGAAAGTAGATACCGACTTTTCGCACACCCTGTATAGCTACAGAGCTCAAAATATTTTAGATAGAATGAGCATGACTGATAATGACTGCCTTCCAAGTTTCAAATTTCTAATCCAACTGGAAGTTAAAAAACTTCTAATGGACGGGCTACGTGAATCACCCTGTATAGTACCACCTTATCCACTAGTGGAATAATGAAATTACTTTTTTATACAATCGTATCGAAATGGTACTATTTCGAATGTCATTTTCATGTTGAAATGACGTGTTTCTTTTCACTATACTGTCACTTTTTCGCACTAGATACAAAATGTAAAATTAACTGACAAACACCTCAATTATCAATAAAATGTTGATTCTGTTATGTCGCATTTCCTAAGAAACGAAAAATTGTGCAACTAGATTATGCAGTAAGTATGTGCAATTTTATTCTTTCTTTTTACATTTTTAACAATTCTGGCGACGATTGTATAAAAAATCTTGTATGTAGTACGTTGCAAAATTCGTGTTTTTCGCACGCGACGTGTTACCAAACGAGCGAAGCTCGTTTGGTAATATTCACGTCTTGGTGCGACAAACACTTTCATTTTGCAACTTACTACATAAATAGCTATTTCGTACACTTGATAGAAATGTAGTACATTGTTCAATTCAAAATCGTAAAGAAAAGTGGGACTTTGTTCGTTAGCAATACTTTTCTTCACGATTTCAGTTAGCAACACTTTTCTTCACGATTTTGAATGAAAAGTTTGTTTACTATAAACATCGTTCTCTTGTGTTGCTACCATGTTAGCAAAATATGACACCTTGATCAATCAATTAATTTTTCTTCATTTTTACATTTTAGTCCTTTTGGTCAAATACACGAAAAAATAGCATGTTCAAGACTGAATTGAAACTTTACACTCACTGGAAAACAACCACTTTTCTTCAGAGGAACGGTTCCGTCTATCACATGTGGTTTTTTCTCACTGTATGCATTTTGACGTGCCGAGATTAGTTCTCTCATTTTAAATCACTGCATAAAAGGAAATAGAATGAATCAAGTGCAAGTAAATAACCCAGTTAATTTAATGGAGTGACGAGTGACGTCGCGGGCATGCATTGAGTACGCAGCTGGTCCACAGTGATACGCTCCGCCTTAATCCAGGGTTGGCTTGACACCAGGTTGCTATTTTACACGCGTTACTTCATACTGAATAAACGTATTAATACAGGCCTGGTTTTCGCGCGCCAGTATGATGACTCAAGACAATATTCATAATGTTTGACGCGAGATCATTTTCAGTATTCTGCAGAGTAATTGCACTACATTATTTCGCGCAGCCGTAAAGTGAGGCAGATGGGTATAACCCATTTTATGAGTGTCGAACAGAGAACGACAATAAGCACCAAATTCGTATTTTCAAATTTGCAAAAGCAACACGCATATTTTTAGTAATATAATTAACCTTTAGTTTAGAATATTCAATAGCGAATGGGGGATGATGAGGTTTACAGCAAACTGAAGTCAAATTGGACTATTTATTTAATATTAAAGTAAACATTTGTATTTTGTTCATATTAACGTGCATGTTAACTTTCTTCAAAGCATCATCCCCCGGAGTTTCTATCGTGACGTATCAGATCTTAAAAACAAAAGTTAGATATTTTTTACCTGTACTGATTTTACTGATTACTGATTACTGATTACTGATTTTGGAAATACGAAATGCATTTTCCCTCTTTTCAATACGTGCCCCTGCTAATACAAAAACTTACGTCAATGCATTTTGCTGACGTTCTACAATCACAGATGATAAAGCGGAGACGTTCCTTGTAACTTGTAGAACAATCTACTATTATTCAACTAGTGGAATAATGAAAAATACAATCTTAAATAATTATTTATTTCATAATGTTCCTTGGACTTTGTAGGCAATAATTGGTGAGTTGCTTCCTTAGCTTCCTTAAGGTGGCGAAGGAGACATTTTGCCAAATTTTGCTCGACTTTATACCACTGTAGTATGAAAACTTATGGCGTTAGAAAAATACATTTTATTAAATATTATAAAGGAACTAGGGCTACGCCCTAGTATCCGCCGAGACGTTTACCCGCAGGGGCCCCCGGGTGTATGAGGGTGCCACGTTGCATGTGGGGTTCGCAGCTTCGCTGCTTCCCCACATGCCGCACCCGGGGAGGCCCTGCGGGCCTCCCCGGGTGCTTGAGGGTGCCACGTTGCATGTGGGGTTCGCAGCTTCGCTGCTTCCCCACATGCCGCACCCGGGGAGGCCCTGCGGGCCCCCCCGGGTGCTTGAGGGTGCCACGTTGCATGTGGGGTTTGCAGCTTCGCTGCTTCCCCACATACCGCACCCGGGGAGGCCCTGAGGCCCTGCGGGCCTCTCCGGGTGCTTGAGGGTGCCACGTTGCAAGTGGGGTTCGCAGCTGCGCTGCTTTCCCACATGCCGCACCCGGGGAGGCCCTGCGGGCCCCCCCATGTGCTTGAGGGTGCCACGTTGCATGTGGGGTTCGCAGCTTCGCTGCTTCCCCACATGCCGCACCCGGGGAGGCCCTGCGGGCCTCCCCGGGTGCTTGAGGGTGCCACGTTGCATGTGGGGTTCGCAGCTTCGCTGCTTCCCCACATGCCGCACCCGGAGAGGCCCTGCGGGCCTCCCCGGGTGCTTGAATATGCCACGTTGCAAGTGGGATTCGCAGCTTCGCTGCTTCCCCACATGCCGCACCCGGAGAGGCCCTGCGGGCCTCCCCGGGTGCTTGAAGGTGCCACGTTGCAAGTGGGGTTTGCAGCTGCGCTGCTTCCCCACATGCCGCACCCGGGGAGGCCCTGCGGGCCTCCCATGTTTTGGAGCCCCCTGGGGCCCCCATGTTTTGGAACCCCCTAAAGCCCCATATTTTCGAGCCCCCTGGGGCCCCCATGTTTTGGAGCCCTCTGGGCCCCCATGTTTTGGGCCCCCCTGGGCCCCCATGTTTTGGGCCCCCCTGGGGCCCCCATGTTTTGGAGCCCCCTGGGGCCCCCATGTTTTGGAGCCCCTGGGGCCCCCATGTTTTGGAGCGTCCTGGGGCCCCAGGGTGCCACGTTGCATGTGGGGTTCGCAGCTTCGCTGCTTCCCCACATGCCGCACCCGGGAGGGCCCTGCGGGCCCCCCCGGGTGCTTGAGGGCGCCTCGGAGTCGGTAGCCCCTTCGGGGATCTAGTTTGGGGCCCCTTCGGGGCCTACAAAAAAATTTTGCCATTTTGACACATGCCGCACCCGGGGGAGGCCCTGCGGGCCCCCCCGGGTGCTCGAGGGTACCATCGGACTCGGTAGCCCCTTCGGACATCCAAGTTAGACCCCCTTTCGGGGCGTTTTTTGGCACTTTTCCGGTACCAGCAACGAAAATATTTTCTCGACCGGTGACCGTTTTGTGAATTTTTCTGACTTTTTTCGAAAATCACCATGGAATCGACGAAACTCACGTCGGGCATCTCTTTCTCACGCACACACAAAATCGTCACGGGCCCCGTTTCAGGGCCTCAACTCGAAAATCGCTCAGGTCTATTTGTTAATAAACGTAATTCCACGTCGAACTGCACTTTCCGCTCGCCGCTTCGCGGCTCGCTACGCCGCCCAGCTGGTCCCTCGTTTTTCGTGCGAGGGGCTCTTCCAGTCGTCTTTTATATAGTATAATCTTTCAGTTACATACTACCGTAAAATTGAAGTATGCACCTCAATTAACAAAGTGGTAATAGTTAATTTAGAATACGTCTGCAGCAATCTTTTGATCGTTATATCGCGGTTACAACCGAAGATTTTGAGGACTTGATCATTTCCTTGTATACAAAAAATTGTAATCTAAAAAATAACGAGCTCAAAATCCGGCTAAAGTTTGAAATTTTGATTTTATGATTAATTAATCAACGTTGCTATTATTTTTTTCTTTGCGGTTATATGTTAATAGCTAGATTTTAAAGCGCTATTTACAAAAGTCAAAGAAATTTTAAGAAAAGTTAATTAGTCTACTGTCTATCTTAATCGACAACCTACGGTCCTATGCTTGCCATGTTAAATTTAGTTCGGTGTAGAGCCACCACGTGGCGCTTCAAAGTTTGAGCTGTCACGGACCTGTCACCGTCGATCAGGGGTGCACTTGCGGTCAGTTTTATGATCCCTTATCTGTTACTTTGCTAATGTACCATAAATAAACTGAAATGATGGGGAACGAAAGCAACCACGATAAACATAATAGTTTATTTTCGTTGTCCGGCGGTTACGGTGGTAATGAAGAAAACAAAATCGGCATGGAGATTCTTTGATAAATAGATTATTTTCCTCAAACTCATTGTACCCAATAATATAACATTTCACTGCATTAGTGATCCTCAATTGCCCCTGAACTTGAAAGTAATAATTGTGTGTTTTTTTAAGGGTTAGTTGGTCACATTCCTAAGAAAGACAAAAACTACGTCTTTTTGAAACAACAGCTTTTCTCATGGTTAGTTGGAGTTGGTCTGTACCAATAATGGAAACGTCTTTATTATTCAATAATGTTTCCGTCATCTAATATTCCTAAGAAACAATTGCAGCAACATTCAACCAATCCTTTCTTCTAAAGACTTGAACAGAAAATTAATAAAACTACGAAAATCAAAGTGAATGTAATGCGACTCTTTGTTGATTGTCTTACTCAAAACTGACATTAAATGTCATCTAACCAGTATTAAAATCAAAATGAGGTATCTCAATGAGGTGGAAATTGCACGCGGTGTTGCTCTAATTGAAAATGGAACTTGCATTCGGCAAGTTGCAAGAGATGTTGGTGTGAGCCCATCGGGCATCCGGCGATTGTGGAATCGCTATAGGACATAGGTCTCTATAAAGGACGCCGCGGACAAGGTTGTAAGAGACAGACGTTCCACGGAGCTCTTGCTCCTGAAACATGCGCATTATGGGTGATTGTTTACAATGTCCGCTTCTTGGTTTTTGAGATGTAGATGTGCTAAGGCAAAGAAAATAAGAGTAAAAATAGAAGTGGTTTGCACAAAAAAAGATATTGATTTCCGTAATATATAAATGTTAAGGAATGCTTTGCTGTAATTGGCTTTTTGAAAATCCAGAAGTGGGTAAAGTAAACAATGACCGCATTATGTAAAACGTAAAACATCTTTTAGTGGTAATTTCTAATCGTGCTTTTAAAAAAAATTACAGGGCCCAGAACTGACCTTGTACAAAACTTTTTCGCGTGCCTCTAAAAAAATGGAAAAAAATCCTTGTCCTGGGCCAAGAACCGAACCTAGGACCTCGACCGTCCACTTTCAGTCACTATCCTATGCGGCTACCTTACCAGCAACCCTCGAGTGCTCTATCTTTGAAGTCTTTTGTCTCCATGCGCGAAGTACATAATGCGCATCTTTCAGGAGCAATAACTCGGTGAACGTCAGTCTGTAGACGTAAATTTCGAAAACCAAGTCGCCGACAACCTCGTCACAGGCCTCGTGGCAGTTACCAGATGGCATGTATTGTGATAAGAGAACCTTCTCACGGAAGGTAGTCGACCAAAGTTTATTGCCGATTAGGACCCAGTAAATCTTCTTTTCCATGGGGTTGTGTCATAAATTATTTTGGGCCAAGAAACAGCGCCATCTGTAGAGTCAGAAACACAACTTGAGGGGTACATCGTCGCGTTAAGGATTATCTCAGGAACAAAGTAACTTTCTTGAATTTTTCGCCAACTTCACAAATTTTTACAAATGAAGCCGATAAACAATCGATAATAAATAGCAACATAGCAACCATTCAACACCTCCCGATATTTTTTAAATTAATTTTCATGATTTTTGAGGTGACAGCCGCTGTCAGAGCAAAATGTCAAATCATTTTTTGATAAAATTTCAGCAATTCTGATTCAAAATGAGTGTGATTGTGGATAAAACGTTGTATTGCATTTGTGTTTCAGTCGCGTTTTATCCACTTAAGAAAATTAAACGCTCGAGCTATCGCTCTCGCGTTTAAACATTCTTGCGTGAATAAAACGCTGTCTGAAACACTTATGCAATAATAGTCATTTACAGGCGTCCATTCAATTTTATAAATCTGCTTAAACGTCCCTTCGCGGTAGACATCCGCAGAGACAGGTTTACAATATTTTGTCAGGCGGTTCATTTCAAAAATTTAACTGCTGATAAAAATATCCGGCTTACAAAATGGTTCGGCAAATAATTTATCGATATTGTTACAGAATGGTGTTCTACATTTTGTTTTGTCGTGCAGTAATTACAGTTACATTTTAAATCATGTCAACATCTACATATATTCATTTCTTTTTCTTCAGAAAATTCCCACAGATCCTGGTGGACGACGTCCACCAGGCTGCGAGGCCACTTCCAGCCACACCACAACCCTTGGCGGTGATGAAGACGTTGGCGGGGGCGACATCAACGGTGACGTCGCCATCAATCTCAGCGACGGCTTCGTTGCCGCTACCAATAACGGTGACGTCAATTTCTCTCACCAGAAATCAGAGGTTTATTATCTTCAGCAACGATATGTAACTATCTAATTGAGCGTTATTTTCAGGCGGCGCCGAGTTGACAAAATTTGGCGCCAGCTGCTGGAATTTTATAGAGGGGACCGTGGCGGACGAGGAGACTGCGGTCGAGAGGGTCGTGGCGGACGAGGGGCCCGTGGCGGACGAAGAGACTGCGGTCGAGGCGCCTGGGGCGGTAGCGGGGGTAGACTCATAGTGCCATCGACGTCAGCTTTACCGTCGCCGTCAGCTTTGCCGTCGCCGTCAGCTTTGCCATTGCCGTCAGCTTTGCCGTCGCCGTCAGCTTTGCGGTCGCCGTCAGCTTTGCCAGCGACATCAGTGGCGCCGGCATTGGCATCGACGTCGGTGGTGATTCCTCTCACGAGGAATCAGAGGTTTATTATCTTTAGCAACTATATGTAACTATCTAATTGAGCGTTATTTTCAGACGGCGCCGAGTTGACAAAATTAGGCGCCAGCAGCGGCAATTTTATAGAGGGGACCCATGGGGCTGTGACGGTCCTTGGAGCCGTGGCGGTCCATGGGGCCGTGGTGGTTCATTGGGCCGTGGCGGTCCATGGGGCTGTAGCGGTCCAGGAGGCCGTGGCAGTCGAGGGGACCATTGCGGACAAGAAGACCGTGGTCGAGGCGCCTGGGGCGGTAGTGGGAGTAGACTCATAATGCCATCGACGTCAGTTTTGCCGTCGACGTCAACTTTGCCGTCGACGTCAGCTTTGCCATCACCGTCAGCTTTGCCAGCGACGTCAGCTTTGCCGTCGCCGTCAACTTTGTCATCGCCGTCAGATTTGCCATCGCCGTCAGCTTTGCCATCGCCGTCAGCTTTGCCATCAACTTCAGCTTTGCCGTCGTCGTCAGCTTTGCCGTCGCCATCAGTTTTGCCATCGCCGTCATTTTTGCCATCGCCATCAGCTTTGCCATCGCCGTCAGCTTTGCCATCGTCGTCAGCTTTGTCATCGCCGCCAGCTTTGCCATCGCCGTCAGCTTTGCCATCGACGCCAGCTTTGCCATCGACGTCAGCTTTGGCATCAACGTCAGTGGCATTGAAATCGAAGTTGGTGGTAAATCCTCTCACGAAGGATCAGAGGTTTATTATCTTTAGCAACGCTATGTAACTATCTAATTGAGCGTTACTTTCAGGCCGCATCAAGTTGTCAACATCAAGGACCGGTATTATAGATGGGTCAGTAGTGAGGGTGATTTTGTCATAAATATACGGGGGGGTAAGCACTACTACTTGCGTTCGATGTCAGCTTTCCCATCGACGTCTGTGGCATCAGCATCAGAGTCGGAGTTGATTCCTCTTACGAGAGATCAGAGGTTTATTATCTTTAGCAACTATATGTAACTATCTAATTGAGCGTTATTTTCAGACAGCGTCAAGTCGACGAAATCAGGTACCGGTATTATAGAGGAGGCGGTAATGGGCGTGGGGCCATCATAAATATACACGGGGGCAACCACTACTACTTGTCTAATTAAATGCTGCCAGGTTTTTGATTTATTTCTATTAGAAGGTCAAACCAGGAGTTAATATACTGTTTTTGAATTTAATTTTTTATTGCTTTGTATTTTAAACTTGTTTTCTTGCTTAACCAATAATCGGCGCCGCGGAGGCATGATAGTGATTCATTGTACGCCATGGAGGTTTTCAGCACTTAGTTATTCTGAGCTATTCTGATTATGTGATTATGTTATCAATTAAGCTTGCAAATTTGTAAACTAAAATGCCATTGTGCTTTGTTCTGAATAGGGTACCTACAGGACAAGGTTTTTTTTAATTTTTTATTTAAAAGTTTATAACTAAATATATTATGTATAAAAAACTATTTTTATTTAATGTTTTTAGGTTTTACTGCTCAAGTCTTGGATTTAAGAGACAAGGATGAAGATAGCGCATCCTTGTTGCTCTCAATGGGCGATATACCCATGTCGTTCTATGATTGCGTCGAGTCAGGCTCGAAAAGTAAAGCAAATTTTCAGGATTTTGTTCGATTTTTAGAATCTGTAAACATCAGCCTCGGAGGTGATCTATTTTTGAAGTCGATCGGTCAAGTACCATTAAAAATACAGTCGTTTGAATAAATTTGGTGATAAAGCCAAGACCAAATTTAAATGACTTTATCAGTTTTTACAGACCGACAACCTAAATAAAATTAAACCACTGAAGTGGATCGCACATGGCTCCGCCTTTTTGACTACGCCAATCTAGTTATATATAGGTCTGTGGTATCTATGGTGTTTTTCTTTTCTGTCTAATCTACCTACCCAATCTATGACTGGTGGTACCAACATGACGCAATCAAAAGAAAAAGATGTTTACGTCAGAAGCAATTTATAAATTACATTTTGTGTATAGTTTATTGAAAATAATGTGATTAATAGTTGATTTTGGGCTGCCAGTTGCGTCTAATTAACAGTCAACATCCACCTGTATATGTTAAAATCACCTGTCGGACTTAACCTAAAAATTTGCTGAAGGCACAATGGATTATTTAACTCAAGGAATAGCCCTAGGGGTGGATCTTGTAATTTTTGCTGCATGCATTAAACAGTATTACAAGCACAAAAACGCTATGACCATGATACAGGTAAGATGCCCAGTCAATGCCCGCAGTTCCTAACCCAATTTTTTAGGGCGCTCCCTATTTGGCTATCAACAAGGACTTGCGGGAACTCGTCGAAAGTCATCCTCAACAGAAATTATCATATGTTTCTATTAGGGGCTTTGTTAAACCCCTCGCCAAGCCCATAATTAGCAATAATAATTCCAATGTGACGGGAGTGGTGCAGTTGTTACGAATCAAGGAACACGTTATCCATAGAAGCACTACAGGATTTTGGTCAGATTCTGAACGTGTCGTTCAGGAAGTTTACAATGTTACGCCTTTTGCGGTGTCAGTGAAAGGAATGCAAGTGGAGGTAACTGACCCTCTTGCTGCTGATGTTTTAGGTACATACTTCAAATTTTCTACATTTGTTTTTACTTTTCGATTTCTTCACAGATATGGACACGATTTCCGACGTTTTTAACCCTGCTGTACCTAGTGTTATGGATCATATTTGGGGATTTTTTGCTGGGGTTAGACAAAGAGGAGTGCAATCAACCGAAAAAATGCTTAGGGATGGTACTATGATCACAGGTATAGGCGAATTGGTGTATTCGCCCGACGGCAACGTGCTAAAATTACAACCTCCGAGCAATGGAGCCCCCTATTATTTGACAAACATGCAAGTTACGTCGCTCATCAGAAAATTAGAAGGCTCCAAGAGGAATTACAGGTAAGCGCAAACTTACCAAGAACCTTAAATTAGTGAGCTTGGAAATGGGCATTATCGTTAAACTCGAAGTGGAAATTTTTCAGCTGCGATAGTATAGAGTAAGATAAGTCTAACAGAATGCGTAATGAAAAAAGAAACACTCTGTCGATGTTATAAATCTCTGTGGATTGAGTGGAACGCATTCTAGCGAGGGAGAGCGGTTTTCTTCGCATGAGTAGGTGACGTCTTGCCCAGTGTACGCGATTATGTTTGAAGTAGACTGTAACGCTCGCTCAGATCTATTATTTTACTACGTTTTTTTTTAAATGCTGCTTCTATTGTTGCCTTGTTTTTAAGCTCATGTAGATTCAGTTCCCACATTGAAGTCCAAACAGTTCTGTAAACCAATAAGTTTCAGGTTGCTCTGCCTACTATTTGGTACTGTGGGACTACTAGTTGGAGGTTTTATAATTAGGAAATACTGGAAGCAGAAACGTAAGTTACAGGAAGACGCTAGAAGACGACAATTAATTGATGAATCGAGACGAAAACGCAGGATTCAGCTGAGAAACCAAAATTTGCCTGAAAATCAAATTTGCGTTGTGTGTAAAAACAATCCAATAGAGGTATACAACATTTTATTATATTAAAAATAAAATAACAAACTTGTTTCAGATAATCCTCCTGCCTTGTGGTCACGTTTGTTTATGTGAAGATTGTTCGATAGACATTTCAAATAATTGTCCCGTGTGTAGGGCAGTTATTGAAACCAAATCAGTGGCGTATGTTCCATAGAAACAAACTTTTTTTGTTATATTTTAAGTGTTTTAATACTATTACAGATTTCCTTGCAATTCTTTTTTTCATTACAACATGGCCTCTTTTCATTGGTTTCGTTCTCCTTCAATATCCTCTTGACTTTGCTTGATTTTCCTATGCCTAACCTAGGCAATCCTTTGTTTAACCCTTCAAGTAGAACACAAGCTTTGCAAACGTCTTTTGATGAAATGTAACCGCATCTAGTACAATTAGTTAAAGTTGGCATATTCGCCGCTTCACTGACTTTCAACGATTCGCCTACAAAATTAGCACAAAGTTAGAAAAAATAAACAAAACCAGTCACTACTTGCCTGATTGGATAATATTCATAATTACAGATGGATCAATTTTTTCTAAATCTTTCAGTAAAACCCTGGCGTGCCCTCTGTAGGCGTTCGGGGCAAACACACATTCTGTTGAGAAGTAGACAAGTTTTCTGAAGTAGGCATACATAACGATTTCCTTTTCATAACTGTATTTCAGCGGCTTCACCCTGGGGATGCCGTCACCACTATCCTAGAGCAAAGAAAAATTAATGCTTATAGTGTGTTGTTTTGAAACAACTTAAAAATATAATAACTAGAAATCGCCTCAACTACTAAATTTACAACACCTGCTTTTTTCCGTAATTTCTTACCGTTATAATGGACGTACACCTGTTCAATCGCGCCAAGTCGCCCCGTAAAATGTTCATTAAAACCGTTTCAGCAATATCGTCAGCATTGTGGCCAGTTGCCAGGTAGTCGACTTTCAAAAGTGTAGCTCCTCGGTCGAGAGCCTGCCTCCGAAACACGCCGCAAAAAGTGCAGTTGTTCTTTCTACCTATCTGTAATAATTTTTTGAATTAATTTCAGTATGTTAACAACAACAAGCAAATACTTCAGCGACAATTTCGTCCATTGTCCATCCGTATAAATCCTTATATGACATTATCGTAAGGGGAATTTCGTAATCATCTCTGTTCTTCTTAACAGTATCCAGACTGTCGTCCCGGTAGCCAGTTATGCCTTCATCAATCGATAACAGGACTAAATTTAATTTGTAGTTGTACTTTTCATTCAACAATTTTATCACGTACGCCAGCACCGTCGAGTCTTTACCACCTGAAGCCGCAATTGCCACTGTGGAGTTGGGTTTAAACAACTTGGCCCTGGTAATTGTGAAATGTATTTCATTTTCAAAAGCTTCGAAAAAACATTCTTTACAAAGAACGTCGCCAGTTTTAGGCCTCTGAAAATCGGTATAATTACGAAGTGACTGGTTTGAAGATGTAACTTACTTTTAAAATTGCATTCTTGCCACAATTAGAGGAACACTGAGGCATGTTTATATCCTGCTAAAGTCACCTGCACCTGGAGCTAAAAACCAACATAACCTCAACAGTCTCAAGACGTCAAACTGTTGATCAAGTAGGTAACTATACCAGCGCTACTGGCGACTGGCGCAAGCGCGGTCGGTACAATCGCCATATTGAGCATAAATTGTCATTTAAATTGGATTGTTGTGAGTGTGGTCTTCGCCGGTTTATTTTTGAATGAAAACAATATAAAAAGGTAAGAATTCGGCCGTTTGCTCCCGTCTTTTACCTTGTCGCGTGTGGTTAAAGTAGTGAAATTGCTCTCAAGTTTTGTAGATTGGTAATTACTCGAAGTAAGACAGTTTTGTTGATTGTTATTTGATAGATGCTGTTTGGTTTGTATTTGTTACTCGAAACGACTTAGAAGTGTTTGTGGTAAATAATGAAATGTTTGTAAATATCCTACCCTACTAGTGTCTAGTGTGCTAGAGAAATCCCGCTCAACTGCATTCTTTTGTAGTCAATACTTATCTCCCGTTGTCGCGGTTCAGTTCGTCTTTATGGTGAATTTAGTTAAATATAATGGACAGACACTCCTTGGCTTGTAGTCCACGCCTGGTAATTACGCTTAAAACAAACCTCATACCAGTTCAGCTTTTTTACTGTTCGAACTTGAAACGTGATTATTTTGTTATGCAACAAAGTCGGCTTGGACCGTTGCCGTCGTTGTCGAACGGGACGGGAAGCAGAAGCATTCCGGATGCTGCTGCTTTTTCTTTTTTATCATTGCAGACTTCAGTTACGTTCAATTTTTGAGCGGCACACACAAACTATTTTTAGCTCTTTTATTGGGTTTGATTGTTCTAGTTCGGTGATTTTTGCTGTGGCCAATCAAGACGAACAATTACTAAGTAGAAGTAGGCTTAAATAATCAAGAATGAAGGGTGGCTTTGGAAATAAAATGTGATTGTGATGTCGCAACACTCGCAATGTTTATTTGCCGAAAACTGTCACTAGAACTGCATCTTCACTGTGTATTTTTTTTTAATTGACGTCACGAGTCACAATATAAGTAAATTTGATTAATTGCAACGTTACTTTGAACAATATAAAAACATTGCATTGACAGTTGGCAAATCAAGTAGCAACTCTCAAACAATAGTTGTCTGAATCTAGATCTAGTAACGATATCCAATTTTGTTTCAAACACAACCCTTGACTGTGGTAATTATATTTGATCATAATATTCTTTAACTTGCGTTTTGTTATCATAATATGTACAAAAGTATTTACTTATAGTCTTGTCAGGTTTAAGACTGCTGGTCTTTTCAATTCGTAGTAAATATCTACAGGGTGATTCATTTTGAGTGGTCTATTAGAAGTATCTCAAAATGGGAAAAAGTTAATGACCTGAAAGTTTTGTCATAGTTCTAGCGAGGAAGGATCTATTTAGTGAAAATATTTTCAAAATGGTGGCACTTTCGCTTATACCATACCGGAAGTTGACATCAACATTGTTATTTTAAATGGATTACCCTAATTTTTATTTTTTTTGGATTTTTTGAAAAATTCTATGGTCATTGTTTACTTTACCCACTCTTGATTTTCAAAAAACTAATTACACCAACGCATTTGTCACCATGTATACATTACGAAAATCAATATCTTTTCTTGTGCAAATTACTTTTATTTTTACTCATTTTCCTTGCCCTAGCACATCTTTTTTTTTCTATAAATTTTGCATAAAATCATTCATCATTGGCACAACATTTCATTGCTTAAAATGGCATTCTAATGATGTTTTACGATGGTTTCCAAAAAAAAAACAGCACAAAAAGCGAAAAGTGGACATTGTAAACAATTACCAATTCTATTAATAAGTCCCTATACCTAAAATCAGTATTTTTCGAGTTGTTGAAATTTTCCTGAGAAATTTGACATTTGGTAGAAAAAAGTAATGCGCTTCTGATGATGTATGATGTTCCTATACCTAAAATGTATCATTTTTTAGATATTTGGTATTTCTTACTTTATCAAAGAAAATTCAATAACACCGACTTCTAGAAGGCTTTGACTTTAGCAGCAGTAAATAGAAGAATGATAAAATGTTTATGGACAACATTTTAAATAATTTAATTTAAATTTTAACATTTGATGTGATAAGTCTAGACTAGATAGTATTCTTTCTGCGTGTTAGCTTTAAAATGTAACAAAATACTTTTGCAATTTTTTAAATTTTCGTTTGTTCATTGGTGTTTTTTCAGAATACATTTTATTAACTGTTCTGCTAATTATTTTCTCACATCCTTTACTGTCTAAAAAAATTATACATATTTATTTATTCTGTACAGCTGGAGGACTTAAAATATTTTAGATAGAAAAAGTATAACTGATTATGACTGCGTACATATTTGACCGCAAGTTGAAAAACTTTTAATGCACGGCCTACGTGGATCACCCTGTATATTTCTCACATATACTCTGGTACGGAAATTTAAAAAGTGAGTCATTAATGTATGTTCACAATCTCTAAGAAGCTGTAGCATCTTTAACACGCGACTGCTGTCGAGTTATATGCACAATTAATTTGCCGCATCATACACAACGTCTTTACTATTTAGCGTTCGCTCCAAATGATGCTGATGAGTCTCTTTTTAAATTTCCGTACCAGAGTATAGTTATCGATACTGGAACATTTAACGATGAGGGTACTAATTTGAAAACTGGATTTGCTTCTAATTCTGAATAGATTTTTTTGTCATCGTATCAGTTGCAGTATTATATTAATTTTACTAGCGTAATGTGATATAAATATCGCTTGTGGTTTAGATGGTCGGTATTGATATAATTTACTCCGGATTTGTGTTCAGAATTAAAAGATAATGCATATAATTTGTTTGTATTTTTTGTTATAGTGCCCTATGCCTGCCTAAGTTCCATAGTTCTGGTTATGGTCTATTTTCTTTTAAAACAGAAATTATTTGCCTAACCTAACCATGAAATAAGAGATACATATTTTGCGATATCTTAATAATTATTAAACTTTTTAACGCATTTTTGCCATTTGTCCACCATTGCGTCAATACCATTAGACAGTATTTTTTTTTCTTTCAAAATATTCTTTTTGATTTCTATGATCGCATTATTTGTTCATCTTCTCTGAGATGACTTCCGCCGATTAATTGTATCCTCGCTTGAGTTAACTTTTAGAAGTTTGAATAGCTAGAAATAATAAAATATCCAAAATAAAATTTGACAATTTTTTGGGAAAAAATTTGGTAACACGTTACGTTTAGACCTAAAAATAAAAAATGTTTATACAAAAAATGTCGAGAATTTTGTTATGTGCAAATTATGTCTAGATATTTTTGTGGTAAGATTAACCGTTGAGGTGTATTTTCAAGAAACAAGTTATAAGCAACTTTCATCCAAGATGTCGGATCGCTAAACCGGAAACGATAAAAAAAATAAGAAAAACAATTAAAAGAGAATTTTACAATACCCAACATTGATTAAGCCTTTTTCTCCAAAGAGAATAATTTTTGAGTTATTACATACCTACTTGAGCTCTTTTCAGTGGGACAGTCTGTATATTAAAATCATTTCTGCACCATTTTTTGCAAAGCAAAAATCCCTACTGACTGGACTATAAAGTATCTAAATGTTTTTGACCTTAAACTTAGACTTGTCAATTACCCCGTCATAACTAAATTGATAATATGTATTTCTAGGTTTGCTCGTACTTTGTTGCAAATATTTGGCGCTATCAAGAACATTTAAAAGATAATTCACAGAGTGTCTAGAAACACCCCTATACGAGTCATCTGTGCTTATACACTCCCTGTCGCACACACGGGGCTAGAGGCACGACAATCTATTCTGTTGTAAAAGAATTATTCAAGACTGGGATTTAACAAAAATTTTAAAAGTAAATCTGCTCGGTACACTAGAAACTTTTACACAAAACGAAAAAAAAAAAAATTCATCAAACTAAGACATAAAAAACATACATTTTTATTTTAAAAAAAGTTGAACATTGCCTGACATTAAAGTTAATATTTTAAAAAATCACGATTCCTAGTTCCACTTTCCAGTGTTCAAGGAATAACTTTTTAAATTATTTGACTTAGGGCCAGTTTTACGAAAGGAGAATAAGCCACGTATAACGCTATTCCGGAATAACTCGGGATAAATGGGCTTTTACGAAAATCGAATTGGATAAATCCAAGTATGAACTGTGGACCGTTGCTATGTAAACCGGCCCTTATTCCGGAATAGTTATTCCAATGCTTATCCGACTTTCGTAAAACCGGCCCTTAGTCAAATAGAATAATAAATTGCGGGGTTACGGCTTTAGGCGTTTTTAGAATACAGTTTGTATATTACTCACAAAACCTATCACGAAAAGAATGGAACTTCGGTAGGTATAGGACATGAAAAAAATTTTAGATTTTGACAAAATGAAAATGATTAGTTAGGGAAAACAATATTTTAAGACAGAAACTTTATTTGGATAATGTTAACTTCGGGTATAACTGAAAATCACAGAAATTGCAAAACATTTTTATCAAGATCCTAATATCGATATTTAAAAAACACGTTTTTTAGCCCTAGAACACGATAAGTGGTAAACTGTGAGGTGTAAATTTGTCACATTTTAAATATGAAGGACATCAAATATGACTCATATTAGGCGGTACCTAGCTTTGAAGGTTTTCTGCCGATCAACCTGTAAATAAAATGTCTTTTGTAGTACACCCATTTTTAAAAGTATCCGGAAATTTCATCGTTTGCGCACATACTTTTCCTCGCTTGGGACGATGCTCAGAGCATCAGAGCAAGCGAGCAAAAACTTCTGCGCACACAACGAAACATTCCGGATTCTTTTAAAGATGACTGTACATACGTAAAATTACTTCTTAGTTACAGTTTGATGCATATCGCTCGTTCTTTTAGATTTGCAGGATGAGCCAAAAAACTGCCAAGCGCGTCCGTAGACCCACCAATGATGACGACAATCCATTGTTCAAATCTCCTTCAAAAATTAACAAAGAAGAGGTTGCTTCTGTTGACGAAATCTCTCCACCATCCGAAGAGGCCGCAACTAAACCGGAAACTAACGGCAAAAGCCAAGAAAATCCCGAAAGTGACAGAGTTACTAGAAGTAGGTCGAACACTCCACTACTGAAGAAACCTGAAGAGAAAACTCTAAACGGCAATAACCATCATCCCGAACCGATTCCGGAAGAAACCAAAGAAGAAACCAATGAAGAAGAAAACTTGAAGAACGGAGATGAGGAAATAATTCCCGGACGGGAATCCCCGGAAATGATGGACCCTTTGGTCCCAGCGGACGATCCAGATCCAGAATTAGTCTTTGACGATAACTCCGATTTGGAGTCGGGCAAAGAATCACCAATATTGAACCGTTGTGAAACCAGACGTTCTCAATTAAGAAACATTCCCACTCCGAAAACGCCAAAAGTCGACGAACAAGAAAAGCAAGAAGAAGACAATGCCGATTTAAATGTTACTTTTGAGTCTTGCTCAGAGAATGTTTCGACTAAAGCCGAAGCTGGAAGTGATTCGACTCGATTAGCTTATATGGAAGCGTCGCCCGTTTCGGAATCCAACAGTTTTTTGGCTGCCTCCAAAGGACGGTCGTTCGAAGAAATACTGCGTAAGTTACCGAGCCGAAGAAGCATTCGACCTCTTACTGATGAATACAAAAGGTCTGCATTGCGAAACAATCACCATAAATCAGAACTAAATCAGAGCTCAATTGAAAGCGTGTCTGTTGGGATAAAACGGAAACGTTCGATTGATGAAGAGGATAATCACAAGAGGTTCAAGGAAGATTCTCCTAGTGGATTCTTTTCAAGATTTACGAGTCCGCTAACCAACATTAAGAATCCTTTTAGATCTGATCTACCCTCCAGCACCCCGAAATTGATGGGGTACAAAGATGATAAATATCTTGTAGAAAGTGATGCGAACAGAGGTAAAGAGTGTGGAGTAAGCGAGGAAAAACGTTGGTGTTCCATTATGTAACTAGCCAAAATGAGACTCTTGTTTCAAATCCAAAATGTTTAGTACAAATTTTTAAACATTTGACAGATTTGCATCTTACATTTTTTGCATTAAGACAGACTTACATCTAGCATTGTATGTATTTTGGTACTTTTATTTTATTTTTCAAAACTACCTACTTTATAGAAAATAAGCAATACATATTGGTTAAACTTAGTATGTATGTAGTTGGAACTTGATTCATTTATATCAGTTGTTTATTAGTTGTAACTTGTCCTGATATTTGTTGATGAACAATAAAATATGATACATTTATCAACTGCTTTGTTGTTCAATAATCTTACCTGCTCTCGTAACGTTCCAATTGTTAAAAGGACGATTTTAGTAGTAAGCATTTGGTGAATTTTAAAGACCACTCAATCCAGCCCTTTATTAGAGGCCGTTTTTTTGTGGGACTCCATGGTGTAACGCCCTACAGGGGCGGTGACATCATCTGCATTATGCTATATGCTGACGTGGATTTCGACTTATTGAAAAAATGTTGTTTGGGCACTGAATCTATTCATCTTGTTGTCGATAATGCTCAGAAGATCAAAGGTGTTGTCACAGTCTCTTATGAAAACACGAGCTCTTCTACTTTTATTGTTCTCAACAGTTTCTCGTTTAGTGAAAGTTAGGAGCTACAGAGAATCCGTCACTTTTCCAAACTTTTATTCAATGATTACATTCCAACATACAATTGAGTGCATTTTATACTACCAAGTGCTACTTTGATCGTTAAGTAATTAATAAACGTATATCATAAACAGGTCACAATCAACGTTCATCGATAAGCACATGTTATGCGGCGCCCCCTCCGAGAATTCGGAGAGGGCCCGATTTTAAATGCTATGTTGCCGAACATTAACTACAGCAATTAAGCATTCTTTACTGGAATAGTTTAGTAATACTGATCTAAGTTTTAGGTCCATAGTGGTTAGGAAGCGACAATTTAGTTTTGAACTTTAAATCAGTACAACAAAATCTCTTAGCTTCCTAGTTCTAGTCTAATCAAGTTCGTTAGGTGGCCCAGTGGTGGAGCATTGGCAATTTGTAGATGGACAAAAAATATAATGACCAGTCTTTTGTGAGATTTTAACGATTTGCTAATGGTCCACACTGTAGCTGGATCTGCGACTAAATTCGATAATTCGACGTTTATTCACAGATTTCATTAAAACTAATGCTAGCCTATTATATTGACCATAAGGCGGTATTATTGTCGTATGTTTCACTAATTATTAGTTCCATCTTACTTGATGAAAACGACCCCTGGGGCAGAGCTGCTGGCGCAACTCTTAATAAAATAATCACAGCTAAATCATTAATACTAAATATATAATACGATGTAAATAAATCAATATAAAAATACTTATATAAATACAATACGATATGACATTCCATGGAACAAGTAGGTATAGTAAAAAGTGCGCTCTAGTCGAAACCGGAAATCATTGTCACTCTTATTAAAAACTTATTGAAAGTGACTTTTGTCAGTCTTTAACCTAATTTGTGGCAATTCGTCTTTTATAGGAAAACAATTCAATTATTGTCAAATTAGGTATAACAGAATTGTTTGAAAAAAAATTAGCTTCGATGTGTCTGTCATTTTCACCCTCTTCACGCTAAAGTAGGTATGCTGCAATTATTTCTAAAAAAAACTTAAGCATCGGCTGGGATTCTACCTATTTATTTACATTCCGATGCAAAAGTACTCTCTTGTCACTACTTTTGGATCACACTGCACAGTAATGAGAAAAATACGAGCTTAGCCGCTCCTTGTAGCGCCACTTAGAACAATCACAATCCAAGATTATATGTTGTTAAATTTTCTTTATTGATAATGGAGGAATCAAAAATCTTTAATAAATTCTGGAGGCTGCACTGTAAGGTCTACTTGCTCTTTACGATATTTTTGTATTGTGATCTTCTTTAAGTGTTCTCTACTTATTTATATGATTAATGTTTTGCGTTATTGGGGCGCTTATGTATGTACCAAGCCAAACATGACGGGGAATACCTATTACCATACTACAAAACAATTCAACTGTACACAAGGGTATGTCAATAACCATCAAAAACACTCATAAGGAAGATAGCGTAGTTAGTATATACTTATTGAATGTTCATCTCGAACATGAATAATTTGACGTAACCCTTATGAAATAAATAGGGATGGTCCATTAGTTGATTTGTGGTTGTATAGTTAGAACTTGGTAATTATTATATCCATATAGATCTCTTAGATGTAGGTATCTGTACAAAAGTTGGGAATTTTAGAACCGCTCTGGCTCTGTTAGATTTGGTTGGACCACCCCCAACGTAATCGCAGTGGTTAGTTTCCTCACTATCTAATTGCACAACTATAGTTATTGACTATAATAATATTGTGTTGCAACACCTTGTACATCGTTACACTAGGTATTTAAAACGATTTAACATTAATAATTCCAAAGGTTCCAAAATATAATTTCAGGACGGCTACTAACAATTCTAACGTCTAACATCTAAGTCACATGGGGGTAACATCGGTGTAACACTCTTTAATAATTGCATTTTACAATTTCCCAAAAATATGCGGCATGCAGGTGCGACAACAACAGCAATCAACAACGAAACGCACATTTTCGGGAATGATTACAGCGCTTTTTGAGTTTTTGAGCATAAAAATGGCGTAGAAAAATCACGAACAAATTAATATTCACTTTGACATTCGGGTGGGTTAAGGTAACCAAACACGTTTAACTCATACATACTGGCGAACGTAATGAAAATTATGTACCAGACCATCAGGACGATACCGTACTTTCGATCGAGCTTCCAGCCGTTCAGGTGGGTAGCCACAACTAGGAACACTACAGTGGATAAGAGGGATAACGTCGAGTAGGTCAATCCTGAAAACAAACGACACTTTATCGACGAAAATCGGCCAGGTCGACGTTACCTTTACTAATCACTTTTACTTTGCTACCGGGCTTGATTATGGCCGTTTTGATAAACCAAGGAAGACCCAAGCAGATCAGAATGTCGAAAACGTTGGAGCCCACGGCGTTGGAGACCGCCATGTCGCCGTAGCTGAAAAACACCCTAAGTAAACTACCGCGTTGGAGGCAGGTTTTTTTTTTAGGGCCCCAATCCGCGAGGCTCCAAAGGGAGAGACTAATGAATTGTGAATCAAAGATTAAATCCCCAAACGGCGGACTAAGTAGCAAAGTGCACCACTGACCGAGAAGGACGTCCAGGTTCACCAGCGTTTAACAACTTAGTCCATTTATCCATTATGGATTAAAAACATTTGCGTCCCAGATCCAACCCCTAATTAGAGATCTATCCCTTAAGAGTTAGAGCAGAATACACTATAATTCTGAAACTCTCTGTACTAGTCTGATTATGGTTGTGCCTGTTCGTGCTCTTTAAAATTTTGTGACTAGTTCTATAACATACCCTTCCTTCATGACTGCTATGCTGGAGAGGGCATCTGGTACGGATACACCAGCCGCCACGAAAGTCAGACCCATCACAGTGTCGGGAATACCGCAAGTCGTCCCTATCACCGTAATCATCCAGACCATGAAATATGAATAGAAGGATATCCATATCATTGAAACGAAGAAAGTGAACGGGTACCAATTCTTGTACTGCTCGGATCGGCAATCAGGTACTGTTTTTTTACATAAGTAATGAATGGGATAAACGATGGCCCACGTGGCTTGTCTATAAAGTCCCCCTTCTGAAATGCGGCGTTAGTTAAACTGAACGAATTCCAATTATTATAAAGTACCTGTGGGTTTTAATAGGGGATCGACGCAACTAGCGGGATCGTACTCTTTAGGCCTATAATAGTCTTGTTGTAGGGGACCAGGGGGCGGTGGAGGCGGAGGCGCCCCGCCACTGGCTTGGTTCAAAGCGGGACCGCTGAGCGGAGGCTCATAACTTGGCCAATCTGAAATTCGAAACAGTTGAAGAGCAATTAGATACAAACAAAACTCTTCAAGTGAGATCCCCATGCTTGATATTCTTATTTATTCTGGACACACTGTCCGTAGATGATGTACGTAGGTACGTCAACTTGGTGCTTGATTAATTAATAATTTGTTTACCCGATTCAAAGGCGTCCGTTGGTTTTTCAGGACTGCACCCGTAACTGGGATGCTTCCTGTCCTCTTCCAGAGTCTTGTAGCTGACGAGGCCCGATTGTTCGTTGGGTGCGATTTTTTTGCAAGGAACTGGAAGCGTCTGCGCCCACTTATCCAAGAACGAGTTGTAGTGCAGCGCCACGCAATAAACCACGTACATGATCAACATAAACAAGGATTCCCCCCAGGAAATCATTTCGTCGTGTATAGTGATAAGCATCACCAATATCGCCACAGCATAAAAGAAACAGTCTCTGACCAGCGGCCACCAATTCAAGTAAACCGCAGTAGTGGTGCACAATCCGCACACTGCTATCACGAACATTATGTTGAAAACAGCGGATCCTATAACACCGGATATTCCTGAAACTCCCGAAATTAGCGGTGAATTTACGATACAACTCCTCACTCTCACCGATATCGTCTTTAGCGAAAAAGACGCCGATGATTACCGTGGCGAGTTCCGGGGCGGAACTGCCTGCCGCCATGAAAGTGGCACCGGCGACATCCGGGGACATTTTCAACTCTGCCGGGGAGTAATTGAGTTATTCTCTGGAGAAATTAGATGGGGGGTAAACGTACCTTCGCAGATGCGATCGAGGGAAGCTACGAAGTACTCGTCGCATACTATGGCCAGACCTAGGAAGGTATACACCGCCACTAATACGTGGATGATTATCCCGCCGTGACGACGTCCTGACGGCCCTATCAGGGGTCTAGGGAACTGCAATTGGGAAACACAACAACGTAAGGACGACAGTTGGCGAAACTTGCTGATGTAGTTAATTCCGCAAACTTCGGAACGAAATTATCATTAACTATTTTGTCAACATCGGGATAAAATAAGCGAGTAATTGGAGAAACCGTTGCTAGGAGCTCCTTCCGGAGGCAAGCGGGACAACAATCAGAGGGTAGAGGTCGTTAAAAAGGAAACGTAAGAGTTCATTAAAAAAAGAAAATTGGCAATGGAATTTGCACAAATATTGTCTAGCGAACAACAAAGACTGAGTTTAAAGCAGAGGTTTGGATGAGAATCAGTCAGTAACTTTCAAATATGGTAAGACTGTAGAATTGCTTTTGATCTGTTCTTATATGGGATTTATTTATGTAGAGAACTAACTCTGCAGCCTCAAAGAGAAAAAATAGTTTATCCCGCAGCCACGAGAACCGAATCGATACTCATCTCCTCGATCCTAGTTAAGCTTCTATAATAGTTAAGTAGGACCACAATTGTATGTATTCGTTGTTACGGGAATTGTAAAATTTATGTTACATTAGGGGTGAAGAACCTTTATAATCATTATAGGACTACAAATTTCGTACCCTTCATCTCATTAATTATAGAATTGTGACGCTTAGGTAGTCTATAGAGCATCAAGTGTTGCGTCACTAACTTCTTCACTTTAATTATTGAGATCATTTGCAGAGCTTCAGTCTATTAACGCTTTGTAGGCTTCCACCACCTCAAATTAACCCTTAACTACATATTATATGTTATTTGCTAGACTAAAGGGTGACGTCTCCTTAATTCGAGTGTCTTAGGTAGGAACGGAGTTAAGATTTATCAGACATTTTATTTTTAGTTAATTATAAGTTTGAGACTAATAATTATCTTTTTTCATGTTCACAGAAATAAAAATGATGCCAACTTCGAAAATAGTTCTTTCTTCATAAAATTGTTCAAACCTTCGCAATTATTATTCCGTTGCAATTCTCTGTTTGGAGTGTTATTGAGTTTGGTTATAGAGATTTAGATATACTTTAGGCACGTTTCGGTGCAAGAAAATGTTCGATAATAACTCAGGCCTGAGAGGGAAAGGTATAAGCGTGCCCTGTCGCGTCTTTTCTTTGTCGGCGCCTTTTCACGAAGCGGAAAACCCTTGGCACGAATATCACACCTTTCTAGTTAAATTCCAACAGATTCGGAAAAATGCATAACATTCAAGTTATTACAGGAGACACGCGAGATTCGCGTTCCAGGATCAAATCAATACCGGAGGAATCGCGCAATTAAAAACCAGTGAATCAGAAAGAAAACGGGAGAGCATGTCAATAACCGTGTTCGGTGATTTCTAGCTACATTTTAAAATATACTTACTTAGATGGGGGATTTTCTCTAATTTGAAGCAGGTGCTTATTAAAAATTAGAAATGTTGGAAATATCAAAATCGGACCTAATAAGGAATGATTTTGTAAAAATATTCTAGTTTTGTCACAAAATAAGAGATAAGACTGTTGAATAATCATTGATCGACACTATTTATGGAAGCTTGTTGTTGCTAGAAACGTGACGCAAGTTTTAGATTTTAAAGGTCAGGTTCTGAAGTTTTCTTATTTTTGTTCCCGGACAGGGCCGAATTTAGAAGCGGGCAACAGGGGCTGAAGCTCCGGCCTTCCACATAAGGAGGAGCTCCACAAATTCGTATACCGAGTGTCCCAGCGCAACAGAGAAGTATAGAATGGGAAATTATGGGTCCTATTTCCATAAATTATATCTTCCCTAATAAAATTCGGTAAACATGAAAAAGTCCACACGGATTCTGAAAAGGAGGGGCACGCTTTCATGTAAAATTGATGGTTAGAAAGATCTTAATCAAAGGTGAAAGTCTAAGAAATAGGAAGTGATTAGGTCTGAACGTTTCTTCCGAATATGAGATCCGAAGTTCAAATCCCGATCAAGGTAACATTTTTTTATTATTTTTAGTCTTCCTAAGCATCAATTTTACTTGAAACCGTGCCCCTCCTTTTAAGAATCCGCGTGGAGTTTTTCCTTCTTATAATTAAAAAAAAATAACTTTTTAAGCTATTACCTATTACCCATGCTTCAGTAGCGCTGGGACACCCGGTATGTAAATTAAAATTAGTTTTTAATTAATGATTTATATAGAATTTTAAATCTCATGATGACAAAATTTTGACTTTCTATTTTCCGAATACATAATATTTTGTTACAAATAATTATTATCATTCGAACTTCTATGTATCAAAAATATAAAACAATGATTAAAGTGTTCTTTGCCTTAACATTTGTAATTCTCATCTCTGGTAGATGCTTTTTCATTAGAGTTTATTTTCAAAAATAAAAATAATAAAGAATAAGCTGCTGACAACAATAAAACAAAGTTGCCTGTTATATTTATCATTAACGTGATTTGATGTGGGAAGTAGATTTCAAGAAATTCATCAATGATTTTTTTAATTTGGCATTATAGAAAGCTCCTCGTGACAAAAATGGCTTTAATCTGTGTTTCTTATAATTTATAAATTTTTGTAATTTATAGGTACACTCGCCAGCAATATTTAAGGCACGAAATCGAATTTTGAAGTTGTGTAAATCGAGCTGTAGGAGTGGTTGTTGCAGCAGACGTGACAGTCTGCCCTATTGGACTTCTTTTCTTTTGCTACCCCAACGGTTATCTACCTCCTCCCTTGAAGTGGCCGTTCGGGAATAAATTATTTAATGATTCTATAACATAACTATTTTACTTCAATTTGTTTCTGAAATAATTAAGAGCCTTCCACCTTGTGATATCTTTAAAATCCGGGTTTGTTCTTGGAGCGACCGAACCAGAGACGTAGCTAGGTAATTTTTTGCCTTCATAGATCTCTGGGAAAATTGATGGCGAACATTGTTTAGAAATACCTACATATTGGCATGTCTTTCAAAATGCAATCATTTATCAAATTGCAATACTTTTTTTTCTACAGCTACTATTGATCTTTTTTTTGGCCACGTAACATAATTTTTAAATTTATTTCATTCTACAACTCGATCCCATCAAAATGAGATAAGAGTACAGCTGTGACGAAAATGGAAAGAACGACATTTTTACCCATTGTAAAAATCACTTGGGATGCGTTCCTCCACGTCCGACTTGCAGGTTGCAGGGATATAGTACATTAATTAATATATTTATTCGACACCTCGCCCGACCACGTGGATATAAGCCCCAAACACACAGGGTAAATTTTCGAAATATCTGCGCCCCTGAACCGACCAAACCTTTATACTCGTCTTCTCATGGCAACGTAATAATGAATTCATAGGTGCCTTGAGGCGTGGGAGTTTCGCGCTTTTACACGTGTCGTCATTTTTATTCCCTTGGTATAAAACGAATCCATCACCCTGATTCCGTCCTCTCTAACTCTCCAACATTTCAGTAAACAAGTAGGTATACGATTTCCTTTTTGCTTTAATTCGTTGGATTGGATTTATTTGAAAAACCTCTTTATCAGATTTAAGACTAACGGAAAACTTTGGTAAAATATTCGACCAATAGTTAAGCGACTGTTAAATTGGAAAAAGCATTGCTTCAATTTTCTTTCAGCCTAGCACGGTCTTTTAACAAAAAAAAAAAAACTTAGAAAATGAAAGTTATATTGTGAAACGTCCTTCAATGATCTTTAGAGAATCAATCTTGAGAGAAAACATACGAAATTGAATAACGTACAGTCAATGTTTCTCTCCAGGTCCCTTCACCGTTTTTTGGTTCATAATTTACAATTCATTTCCAATGCAAGAACATTTTGTCCCAAGCAGTTTTATTGATTTCTGTCACAAATATTCGTTTTTTCTTCATAATAATAATATTGTTATATTTTCTTTAATTTCCTTTCTATACTAGGGGTAGATATTCAGTTTTGATTAGAGAAATTAAATAATTTATGATATTTATAACGTCAAGAATGTACCTTTGTAACTTTAAAATATTTAAACTAGACTTGGGTCATTATGAAAATTTTCAAGAAAAACAGATTTTGCAGTTATTAAAATTACCAAAAATATAAGTAAAATCTGGGCAAATTACAATTTTTGAAAATTTTCTGCAAATAGCGAATAACAGACCACTCGACAAGCACATGGGTAAAATCCTCAGAGTTATTTAACGTATCTGATAGGATAAATAATAAGGTAAAAATGTTGATGTGAAGAGTGAAGATGCCTATTCAAACGATACTATGCGATATATTGATCGATCAAAAAATCAAAAACAGCGCAAGTAGCATCATGGTATCTATTGGAATAACCCAATCAAAAATAGATTTTACAATTTTTTTCAAATTAGCTCACCTGTTCAATTGCTGGAATGATGCACGTGGAATTAGTTTTTACTTTTTTTACGTCATCTGCACTTGTTAAAGACGCGTTGGTTGGCAATGCATTTGCTGCACCTTTAGAAGCAGATATCGTAGAGTCTCCGTTCTTTGGCGGTTTTGTAGTTTTTGAATTTGTAGAATTGCCCGCTGACAATGATCCTTTATCTTCATTCTTAGATTTGCTAACTTGTTTCTCATCCTTTTCACTCTTCCCAGCATCCGGTTCATTCTTTAATTTCGGTACGTTTTCCGTTTTGCCATTATCCGCTACTTTGGCTAATTTTTGGCCCTTCTCCGTGTTGTCATCATCCGTCGTTCTCGTTGACTTCTGCTCGTTTTCCACTTTGCTATCATTATCTACCTTTTCGTTCTTCTCCCCTTTTGGTAATTTTTTCTCATTCTCTGGTTTCTTCACATTCGTCAACTCTTGATTGTTATCTTTCCTTTCACCTTTCTCCCCTTTCTTATGGTCATGGGCGGGGCTGCCGTCTTCTCCTTGTTTTAACTCGTGTTTACCTTCCGTTTTACTAACGTCTTGTCCTTGTTTCGACTCGTTCTCGTTATCCGTTTTACTAACATCCTCCCCCTTTTTTAACTGACTCTCGTTCGTTTGCTCTACAGTCTTGTTGGACGAACGTTCCGATAGCACGTGAATTATCGAGTATATTAAAAAGAATACTGATATTTGGAGGAATTTGTGCCGACGTGTGCGTCTCATGACCTGCAACAAACAAAAATACTTATGTAGAAGAATTATGGGAAACACTTAAGAACAACATTCGAAACAATATTACACGTTGAAAAAAGATGTTACTCAGCTTTTCACAAACATGGTACCTTTGGGCTTCCTTTGAAGAAAATAGTTGGGGCTACATTTGCTATTGTCAATTTCGCGGTTTTATCATTCTTACTTAGATAAGACAAGAGAACTTCAACCAAGAATGGTGCAATGGTTCCAAAGAGTGGTTGTACCAAAAGCAATCTGTTATGTTTCTCTGATTTGATGGGTCAAAACCGAATAAAGAGAAGGGCTGAGGGAGCTAATCAAGACATTGCTGAAACCTAACAGGGACCAACCAGAAACAGACTTACTTCAATCTGAACCATGTTCGAAGGAGGAAGTCACAGCCATAGATGTGTTTGTATAATGACACAATAGGTTATAGAGGTTCTGGGGTCATTAGAGATACATACTAATACTAGTATCCACAGATGGTGGGTGGTGAAGAAATTGAGACTCAACGCGTCTGTTCAGCTTTAGCAGTGTGATCGTATACACCTCTAGGGACTGTACAGGAGATAGCCAGAGGTCCAATAGATCATATGCTCGCTGTTCTAAAAGACATCTAATGAAGTAATGGGTCTAGAGGGTACAATAAGGTTATTCAGTCTTGCAGCGTGCTTCCAACGGCAGCAACGTTTAAAAAATTACCATGAGATCCATCTGTCTAAAAATTACATCTCATCTGGGAAAAATTAGAAAGTGATGTTTTCGGAGATCCCTATACATTTCCTGTCCTGATCCTGACCTCGGCTATTTATAGCTGTGAATTCCCCGACCCCATTCCACTTTATCGGGGTTATCCCTGAATCCCGTCCTGTCGATTCCGGTCATCATCGGCAAATTGACCGCACGTTTCAAGTTAACAGCGTTGCGACGTCAAGACAATTCCGAGACGCCGTGTCGGCTGGAGCGTCGAGAGCGTGTCTTTGCTCGCTTCGACCACTTTAGATCAATAACGGACTGTGTACACAACCTATATTCCGACTGTATTATAGAAACATTACACTAAGACTTTAATGGACTCGTGTTTGCGGTGAATAAGGCTCAAAAATTAATAATGCATTAAAAACGGAAGATCGCTGCCGCTGCCGAGGATGCTTTTCCTTTTTCAGAGAGGAAAAGAAATAGCGAAACGATATTGTCGCGCACGCCGCCAGCAAAAAAGGACTTGTTTCGGTTCTGGAATGAAAGAGCTTAATTGTTGTTGCTTTGTAAGAGAAGTTAATTAACTCGCAAAAAGCTTACTAGGGGTTACGAAATTACGTTGATACATGAAAAATCATTGGACGCTACGCTACGTTGAATTTTTGCTGGGCTATTACGGGACATCGTGGGAATTAGCAAAAATTGCCGGCTTAATTAATTAATTTTATTAAAAACTGACAATTACCCTGCATATTTGCTTTTTTGTACCTACATCGAGATATTGTTGAAAATAACGGATAGTGTTGCCATCACGAGCTCGTTACTAATTATAACTTTACGCCAGTGAATTAATTAATGTTGAGCGGACTTGATTAAAGTAAATTTCAACTGCTTTTGAAATGGAACAAAATCTGGCTCGTTTAACCCAACTAGCTGCTCTACGGATTCTGTGATGGTGTTGGGTGCGACATGGCTTACGTAAAGCTCAGAAAGCTTGGCGCCTGCCAGTCTGCAATCGCTCTAAAGTGCAAAAGAAATGTTCCTAAGGGGAGCGACAAAAATAGTGGATGCTCCCGGTAAAATCCCTCAATACATTTTTTATATTCAAGCAAATCAACAAAATTGCTGGGTAAAATTCTGATTTTTCTTTCTACTGAATCGATCTTGGAAGAAACCTAAAAGAACTTTCCCTTTAAGAAATAACCACACTTGAAAGGTAAAGGTACCTACAATCCTATTAACAACGAAAAAAAGTCAGTTTTAACAAGAGATGTACAATTTTATACACTTTGTATCAATAAATATTTTTATAACATAATTTCTTTATTTGAATCCATTCTTGTAGATTTATGAATAAATCGGAGGCTTATGGGGCCAACAATCAGTTATTTATTCCACAATCGTCTGAGAATTCAGAATGGTATGGAGGAGCAAAACTAGAATACCATACATAAAAAGGGAGCAGTACGGGGGGCTAGAGGGTAGAAATCCGAAGCGGCCCAGTTGATTTCACCCGATTTCCTTATTTTCATAAATCAATAATTTAATAATCAATTACCTACGTTCAAGTTTTTCAGGGAGGATAGAGCAACAGGGGTAGTTAATTTGAACATTAATCTTCAGCATAACATTAAATTAAAAACTTTTGAGTCAGTTTGACACAATAATAATTATTATGTGGAGAGCTAAATCACAGATCCGATGACTTGTATGTAATTTTTTTAATTGCAGAAAGTTAGTAACGCTTTCGTACGAAACTAATAATATTTCTAAAGAGTTCTCCATTCAAATTTGAGCTTAACTTCACTTCTCGAATATTGAAACCAATAAAGAACTGACCAAATTGTCAAATTCTATAAAGTACAGTGCTTATCGAAAAATAAGGTACGGCTCGTTCCGAAACTGGCGATTTCGGACTTGTGTAAAACAATAGTTGTAGAAGTGGTCGTGTCAGCGTTAGTGTGGTGATGGTTTAAAATTGTACAACCTAATTTCATCACGATGTTATAAATAATAATAATTTTTATACGATAAATATATAAGGTCAAAACAATGATTATTAAATATGTATGACCTAATAAGTATAAATAAACAAAAAAATATTTTATCAATATAGGTAGATAATATTATTTAATATGTTTCTGGAGAACCATTTACGTCTATGACGTTCCAAAGACGGCTGGACATTGACCCAATGATATTTTGAATATGACTCAGTGACAAAATATCCCAGGCGTCTTCAATAGCGGCCCAAAGTTGTATAAATGATGATAATTACTTGTTCACTATTTATTGGGTAAATATTTTAATCTCACCTCATAAAATATAAAATTCTCGAAGTAAAGCTGAAAGACCGTCGGAAGCATGACATAACATTCTATAAGACTTCAATATACAGGGTGTAAGCGAAATAAGTGCATTAATTTTAACTGGTAATAGAACTCTTCAAGATCAAAAACTTTTCCTAATATATTTTTTTTTAAAACGTTTTAGTTTTTGTGCTAAAATTATTTTAAAATCTTACACAATTTTCTTATACGCCACTGGAAGCAACGTTATCTAGTCAACAAAATTACCTTATGAATTAATTGTATTATTATTGTTCTTTGTTGGAGCATTTTATAAAAAGCTCGTCAATTTGTAGGGGAAAAAATGATTTTAAAAAATTCGATTTCGAAAAAATGGTACATAGAAATTTTTTTTGTCTTGATGAGTTCTATCACTGGTAATGTACTTATTTCGCTTACACCCTGTATTAGTGGTAATCGAATCGTCTACCAAGACATATACATTCACGGTAAACGAAAACGACCGTTTTGTCGGCTGAGGTAAACGTTAACCAAACCGGGTATTAGCTAACCGATACATTTTTGCAAGATTGAAAAATTTTTTTCATAAAAATTACCTTCCTCAAAATCATCGTCTTTTTGAACGTGCTTGGTTACTTGGTATTTTATATACAGGATGTCCCGAAATGACTATTGCACATGTACTACTGAAATAAGTTATCATATACCGTTGGTATCCATTTTGATGACAATTGTCCAGTGGCGTAGATATTAAGAAGTGTGTTCCGTTTTCTTCTCCCAGTTCCCACGCCACTGGAAATATTCAAAATTTGGTGACATTTTGGAATTTTGCCTTTAATTTGAAACAAAAAGTTACTTTTATGAAATTTTGGTTTGGATAACCGTTTCGGAGAAACTCTTGACTTAAATGGTCAAAACAACTCGAATATTTTTTACTTGTACGGACCACGGAGCTTTCTTGGAAATACGAAATGCATTTTCTCTCTTTTCAATATGTGCCTCTGCTAATACAAAAACTCACGTCAATGCATTTTACTGACGTTCTACAATCACAAATGATACAGCGAAGACGTTTCTCTTAAGCTTAACTCAGAAATAAATATATTATTATTTTGTAAAATTTCAACAAAAACGCTAGCAGAGACCAAAATGTGGATCAAATGAGTTTTATGACTTGCAGAATCTCCCTTTTTTACTTCACGAAAATTACCGTTATTGTATTCTCTGGTGAGCAGAAACTAAGAACTAAGCAATATACCGAACTGAAACTTGACATTTGCGTTGAAAGCAAAATGGAACAACATTGCGGTTAGGAAATTTCACTTACTGGCATTCTACCTATATGCCAAATTACCTCAATTATCAAACAGCCTCCGAAAGCAGATTAACACTTAGTAGAAGTGGTCCTGCTTCAATATAATTATCGAACTTCTACTAAGAGAAGGGTTCAGGGTCTTGAACTAAACGCGTTTTGTTGTTGGTATGACGGATGGGGGCAATGATAGTGATAGGATAGGGTACTTATTAACAATTTCCATTTTTAAACTATTACAAAACTTTTATCTATCAAAAACTTTTCATGACCCTCTTTAAAAAAAGCACAACGTACTTATCATTCTTGAGACCGATTTAGTGGTTGTTAATTTATTACCGAGTTACGTCTATTCAAATTTTTATTGCTAAATTTTATTGATACGAACACTTCGTTATTTGCCCACTTTAAGCAAATACACCTCGGATTAATGTAAAACGTCTAAATTCTCGCCTTTATCCGTATTTGGCTCTACAGCCCAGTTATACGCCCGTCGCTAGTTTCCATTAAATTAACGAGGTGTGAAGTTAGTTCAGTTCGAAGGCGAACATTGTTCCCGAGCCGCTCAACACTTCTGGTGTACCGCAATAGGTTCAATAAGAAATCTGGCACCCCATTCCCTGATCTGGACGTTAAAAGAGCTCGAGATTTTCTAGTGGCATATCAGCTTGTCGTGAAGTGCTCGTTTCTCATAATGACGTCTTTATTTAAGGAAAATTTTATCATTTCCCGTCGAATTGTTTACTTCTTTAAATCGTCGACACTGGAAAAATCTCAGCGCGGCTTTAATTAAACTTGCTACTTAAATCTGGATTATTTTTAATCAGGTTTACAGAAAGCTGGATCGGATGAAGGGTGGGCGCAATAAATTTTCGATCAGGTTTTTTTAGGGTGGCGCCTTCTACCGCCGAAGGCTGAGCCCGCAGCGAAAAGGCAACGTTTCCGGTTTATGTTTAGAAATCAATAAATCAATGGGGCTGCGGTTGATTGCTGTTTGTTTAATATTAATGTTATCATACAGGCAAACATAGTTATTTAATTACAGTAGAAACTCACTGGCACTGCCATTGTATCTTGTATTGGCAAACGTACACACAAGTAAGTGCGTGACGAGAATCTCCTCATGCAATTTCATCCTAACATCTATAGAGCCTATAGCAAATTTTTAGCACCCTCTAAAAACCAACTTCCTAAGGATGAGAATTCAACTTCTGTTGTTTTGCAGTTCTTTGATGACCTAGAAGGCTAATAAACAAGACGAGGTCTTATCCTCTTTGTTGGCTGAACTGTCAAATTGAGTTAAACTTTGATGATTTGATTTCAATACTTTATTATTATTTTATTTATCAAAATATTTCTTTGTCTATTAGCTAATAGCTATTAGAGAAAGGACACTACAATGTCAAACTTTTAGCGGCTCTTTACACGAATTCGCCCGGCGCCTCCGCCAATTGTGAAGTCTTTATGAACCGCTGATTTTTATGAAATTCAACCTACCTAACGATATCACCGTTAACGTTATATAGAATTTAGCAATTACAGACGCTTATACACTAAATTTCCTTTTTAACAATTACTTACTTGAAAATTAAGAATTTTTAACCAACCACACCCCGAGAAGTACTATTTAGATAACATTTCCAATTACTACGACGTGAAATGTAACAAAAGCTTTCTTTTTGCTAAATACCAGGGCTAAACTTCAAATATGCCAACAAGAAAGTTGCACCATGTATTGCGAAAAAATCTATTCCTACTTATACAGGGTGGGGCAATAGTGCGTTCGACTTCGATGGCTCGTGTTCTATTCTATGATAGCCAGAAATTTGATTTAAGAACACAAATGAACTAGAAAAAAAATTTATAACTGCAAATTATTTTTGAACATACAGGGTGAACCGAGACAGGAACAGGGACAAGTTACATTTTTTTAAATGGAATGTTGTTTGTAAAAAAAGATTTTTTTCTAGACTCTTTTCACTTCAATATTATTATTGACCATTTCTTTTTTTGTTCAGATAATGAAATTTGCAGATGCATGTTAAAAAAATTACTACAGTCGCAATTACGAGTTTTAAGAAAAATATATGTAAGTACTAGTTAGGAAACATCTGTGGAATGTCTTTGAATTGATTTTACATTTGAAAAATTGTACATGGTGGCTTGACTTAATTTTTCAATTTTGAACTTTTGAATTTAATTTTCTTAATTTTTTTAAAAAGAACACTATATATTTTCTAACGATATGATGTAGAAACTAAAAAAAAATATTTTTTGTATGTACAGTCCTATTATGGTTATTTGTAACCATTTTCGTTTATTGTTCAATAATTACAACAATATGTTGCCCATTTTGATTGACACACATTTCCATACGTCTTTGCAATGAGAGTTCTAATTGCCGGTGTAACACTTCTAAAAGCAGTTACTATTTTTTCTTCATATTCTGGATTATGGTTGGCGTTTTTCTTTAAACAATTTCTTTAACATATCCCCATAAAAAAATAGATTTTTGTAAGATCTGGTGATCTAGCAGGCCATTTAATGGGGCCATTTCTTCCAATTTATTGTTTTGGGTAGATATTATTTAGGTGATCTCTTACTGCAATAAATAATGCAAACAAAAATTATATCTACAAGTTCCTCTTTGTTAAAATTCATTTTTGAAAACTAACTTGAAATGTTTCAAAATTGACACAAATGACAACTGACGACAGATAACTGCGATAAATGTGTATTGCTTGTCGGATAATATAAAAAGTAAAAAATGATAAAGATACAAACATAAAATAAATTCACTAAAGAAACTTATGCTGTTTTTATAGACAAAGCCTCTGGAGCACTTATTACCATTTTATCTGTCGAGTTATTCTAATTCTTTAGGTTCGTTTTTAATTTTTACATCATATTGTTAAAAAATATACAAATGTTTTACAATTTGAAAAAATTGAGAAAATTAAATTAAAAAAGTTCAGAATTGAAAAAATAAGTTTAGCCACCTTGTATAATTTCTCAAATGTAAAAACAATTCAAAGACATTTCACAGATGTTTCCTGACTAGTACTAACATATTTTTTTCTTAAAACTCGTAATTGTGACTGTAGTGAATTTTTTTAACAGGCATCTGCAAACTCCATTATTTAAACAAAAAAAATTACTACATACAAGTGGTTTGGAAATAGTCAGTAATAATATTGGAGTGACAATCCAACGCAAAATCGCCAATCAGGATCTGATCTCACTGACAATCTTTCCATACTAAGGAGTAGGTGATTACAGCGGCAATCTGGCATTTTCTCTGGATTGTCTTGCCAAATACAACTCGTGGTAGGCATCTTTTGGTAATTTTTGTCAGTTACCACTCATAGTTGTTGTCTTTAGAAAATCGCCACTCGTGCTAAAGCACTCGCGTGGCGATTTTCGTCACAACAACTATTCGTGATAATCTGACAAAAATTGCCGGCAAGATTCCTACCACTAGTGGTATTATATACGAAAAGAGTCTAGGAAAAGGCTTCATAAAAACTTTTTTTACACACAATATTCCATTTAAAAAAATGTCACTTGCCCCTGTATAATCGTCTTGATTTACCCTGTATGTTCAAAAATAATTTCCGGTTATAGATTTTTTTTTAGTTTATCTGTGTTCTTAAATCAAATTTTTAGCCATCATAGAAGTCGAGCTATCGAAATTGGACGCACTATTGCCCTACCCTGTATAATAAGCAAAAACGTTATTTTTTGAGTTCTAATGACAACTTTTTCTTTATTTTTTTTTCACAAAATTAAACAAAAAAAATATTGTCACTTTATATGGTTTTAGGTACTGTGAATGCACGGTTTGGAATTGCAAGAAAAGAATAAGCTTCTATTGCTGATTGGGGTATTTGGGGTTGTCGACTATTAGATTATTATGCTGATTCAAATGACCAAATGACCTCAAATGCTATAAGTATTTTGCCAAAAAGCGGCAATATTCGTTGCTAAAAGTACTTTAAAAAACACAGGCGTTACTTCAGAATTAAGTGTTAAAGTTAAAAATTTTCTCGGTGGCAAAACCTCCACGAGCTTGAATGTCGTCGAGACGTGTTGTCCGCCTTTCTGAATGTTGCATTAATATTAATGAGCATTCCTAAATTTCGTGTAAATTTTCTGGCCGAGTCTCGTGGCAAAATTCAATTAATTTCGCCCCCTTGTTCCGGCATCTTCAAAAAATAATATTGTTGGAATTAAAAACCCATTGTCGACCTAACTCAATTAAGAAATTCAAAAGTATCGCAGCGTCACGCAATTTCCTCGAAATTTTTTAATTTTAAACAATAATTAAATTAGCGATAACAATCAATCGACGATAATGGCGCCAACACATGCAAATTTGAATCACTTGCACTTACACCTGCGTAACTATTGATTGCTGTGTAAATTGGGAGGAGAGTTAACTCTTAGGTTTGGGCAAACATTACTTTGATTTATTGACTCCTAAAAGGCTGTCGCTTTTGGCGCCGCCAATCCTACAGGAGGCCTGTCAAAATAATTACGTTTTTGCCCTATAAATGTCAGAGTCACAATATTGAGCAAATGCCAACCGGCGACGACGACTTTTCCCTCTAAAATTTACGTGGTCTTTGGGGTAAATCTGGGCTAAAACCTCGGATCCAGGAACGTCTAAAATTTTTACCTGGGTTTTTGCGTCAACGCTGCACTGTCACTACCAACACTCGTCGTTCGTATCGTGAGACGTTGGGTCGTCGAGACGCTCCGTGCGGCGCTGAACTAGCAGTTTCCGATATTTTCCTGCAAAAGTGACGACCATGCGCATGCGATGGCTCTTGTTCAGATACTGTTACGTCCAAACCTGGCTCGTTGACGAAAACAATGGGAAATTGAATTTCTCGCCGGATACCGGGAACAAAAGGGCTACGACAATACTTTTCTTATTATCGTAATTGTGCCCGTTTCCAGGATTTCTCGTCCGAAACAGCCGGAAGTTTAGACACCTGGATAGGACGCGGGCTTCTCCGGATTCATTGTTGAACATCCTCCCACATATAGTGCGTTGGGGCGGTGGACTTTGGAAAGTCGGCAAACTGAAAACTTGGGAAAATCGAAGAAAATGTATTGAAAATGGTCTTAACAGGAAAAGTGTCCATTCAATCAGCTATGACTTTCTATGCGCACATACCGTCAACAAGTCTCTCGACACGAGCTCAAATCATCATCAATTTTCTGTTTCTGGAATAGTTAAGCTTGTAATAAGCGATTTCGGATTATGATAACTCTTAAAACCATTTAAAGTGCTGCTCTTTAAGTTATCTCTGACATATTGTTAAGTTTCTAGATTTTTAATCCGTGAATGAAGGTTTACTTCTATTTGTTTATAACCGCGTAAATATTTACTTGCAAGTAGTAGGCGTATGTACTGTATACAATTTGGCAACTCTTTATCTTCTGTGAAAATAATTATATTTACGTTTAGAGGCTTTTAATTCGTATGCTAACAGAGTATAAAATGAATTTTAAATAGAGATAGGACTGAAATTAAGAAAAGTTTTAAAGAATTACATAGGTATCCTTGTTCTTTACGAGTCTTGCCATCCACCAATATCAGCGACCAACTTTATGAAGTTACCATTATCTACACAATGCATCAGCAAACATCCAGAGCAAAAGTCACACATTTCCTTGCTCTTATAAAATTGTTATTTTACTTGGACAAACCACAAGCGCAGGTAAACTTCTAGTTTTACAGTAATTAGCGAAAATCTCGGAATGGTGCCTGAGAAATAATACAAATTTTTAAATATCTCTTAAAATGTGGCAAAATCAATGTTCATTGTATTACCATTTTTCTTCCCATCTACATAACCTACTTATATTTCGGCGGTAGAATGAATGTGATAGATAATTACCTCAAAGCGTTACGGAGTTATGACCATTTGAAAATTTTAATTTTTGAGGAGGTGCAACGACGGGTATCTGGGTTGACCAAGAAGCTACAAGAGGAAAATGATTAACTAGGAAGCTGCGAACAGTCGGAACAGACTGCTTGAAGCGGTCTGTGTACGGCGAGCTGGGCAGCTCCTTGGCCAGCAGTACTCCATTAGACTATCAGTCATGTTAAATGTAGTACAAGAATTTACAATAGACTAAAGTTTATCTCGCCTTGGTGGATAAAAAAAGATTTGGTCTTTGCCAATCCAGTAAGTATTGATTGTTTGTTCTTTTCTTTTTTTTATTGAAGTAGGTAGTTTAAGAAGTTTTCTTGATTTTCTAATTCTTTTACCATTCTTTTCTTTTCTAGGTTTTATTAATGGTATCAGATGTACATCTGATCCTAGCTCCTTTCTCCTTTATGGCTAGGCTACGTACAGAATTAATCAAGATAACAGGGAAATATTTTCCAACCCCATCTTTAGATTTAACACCTTTAAATTTTATGAGTCTTTTATGAAGTTGGTTAAAAGTGGAAAGTTCATAAGGAATAGCAACGATGAGAAGAATTATTTGCCGTCATTCTGGTTACTCGTATTTATTAGGACAAGACACGCTGCACTCAATACAATTAATACGCGATCTCAGAAGACGAGTTGACATGTGAATTAAAGTTCAGGGTTCAATTCTTGAGTAGGTATTTGCTTTGAAGGTACCACATTATTTCGATTTTACAATCTTCAAATCAAACAACTTTGTCTCCAAAAGTATAAAAAATAAAATTGTAATAATTAATAGTTATAATGTTCATAATGAACATTATTATAATTTTATTCTTAATAATTTTTAAAGTTAAACTGTTTCCTTACACTAGGTACCTATCTTCTTTCTTTCAAAATATTTATTTGTCTTCCTGACTCACCCTGTATATTGGTCTGGCGTCTGGCGTGTTTCTTTATCCCTTGCTCACTTACATTAATCTTTATATCTTTTGTGGCGAGCCCGAGGACAGGGCGCTGGCCTCCCGCATCGTCACTAAATCAAACATTAGATGGGCGATTGCTTCTTTTGCACTATTCAAATCGGCAGGGATGGACGGCGTCTTCCCGGCCCTCCTACAGGAGGGACTGAAAGGGAAAGGGCTTGTTTGACCTCTGATACATATATTTCGAGTCTGCGTGGCACAGGGCTACATCCCAAGGTCTTGAAGAGACGTCAGGGTCGTTTTTATACCTAAGGCCGGCCGTGACAACCACGCCGATCCTAAGAGACCAATCAGCCTTACATCGTCTCTGTTGAAAACCTTGGAAAGGCTGGTGGATAGAAACATCAAGGGAAAAGCGCTTCATACCAAGCATGCATGCATACCAAGTTGGCAATCCACCAAGTCGGCCCCCCATTCAGTTGGTGGGATGGATTGAGGCTCGGGAGAGTACGTTTTAGGGCATCTGCATCATGTCGGACAGTCAGGTTGCCTTACGGGCATTATTAAGATCTTTCAAGGTTTCATCAAGGCTGTCTGGAACTGTCACGTGAAACTCCGGAGACTAGCGGAGAACAACAAGGTTATTATCTGCTGGATGCCAAGTCATCAGGGGTATGGGGGAAACAAAAAGGCTGACGTCCTGGTCAAGAAGGGATCAGGAATGGGCCTGATTGACTCGGAGCTGGCACTGGGCATTCCTCCAAGCCAGCTAAAGCGTGCCCCCAAGAACTGGGTGTTTGAAAGGCACTCTAGGAAGTAGGAGGCGAGCGCACCTCGACAGTCGAGGACCTTCATTTAGATCTCGATCAGCAAAGAACAGCTGAGTTGCTGAGACTCAACAGGGAAGATCTAAGAAAGGCGGTTGGACCGCTCACGAGACACTGCCCCTTCAGAAAACACCTCTACATCGTGGACTCTCTTGAGGACCCTATGTGCAGAAGGTGTGTGTGTGTACTGTGTCACCGTTCGGCTCTTGCTGCACAGAGATTCACTTTCTCTTCCTAAAGGTGAGTAAAATCAGGAGGGCTTCTATGAGCAGGCTACCGGACTTCATCAAGAGCACAGGCATGCTCCAAATGCGCCTCTAGAAACCTAACAGGGGTGCACACAATGGGCCTATTTGGCCTCAGTGTGCGGCTCGGCGATCAGCCGGGCCTCCAACGCTCGAAAAAAAAAAATGCACTTTGAAGTGCACCATGGGCAGTTTGGTGCAGGTACATCATTCCATTGTACTTAACTCAGCCCACATCTTTCACAACTCCACATCTCCACCCAATTGCGAACCTTCTTTGGAGCTTCAAATTTCTTAAAAGAAGCTGCGACATGCGTCGTCGGACCTTACCACTCGATTGAAAATGATTCATTTTGATTTAATTAAGGTTGTGAGAGTTATAAATCTTAACTTCAATCACATTCGAATTTTTTTAGTAGGTAGGTATAAGCGGTCCAAATAAATGTCGCAACTGTGCGATTTTGAGTAGAGGAAACTCAAGGCTAACCCTCCGATTGGTCGAACTGGCTTCATTTGCGAGTTATAAACAACGAGGATTGGCTGAATTTGCGACATTAGCTAATTTGGGAAATTTCAACATAAAAGTTGAGTATCTGGTGATTAATTATAATTATTCTAGAATAGATGGTGTTCTTTGCTGAAATCAAATAAAGTTCATAGTTATTGAGATTGGCTAGTTTTGAAAGTACCCTATATAATATCCTAAATAGTATAATGCTATTTTTATTGAGGTCAATCAATCAGCCAACCGCTTTTGGAAGAAATTTAATGAACGAATTATTATTAAGAGCAACGACTTTGCTATCACATGCATTTTTTCTTACTGTATGCATTTTGACGTGCATATTGGATCATATTGAATCACTGCATAAAAGAAAATGAAATGAGTCAAGTGCAAGTAAGTAGGTGATTCAGTTAATTTAATGGAATGACGCCACGCGCATGCATTGAATACGCAGCTGGTCCACAATGGTACGCTCCGCCTTAATCCAGTGTCGTATTCACCAAGTTACAGTTTCACACGTTGTTACTTCATACTGAATGAACGTATAAATATAAATACAGGCCGGGTTTTCGCGAGGCCAGTATGATAACACAAGACAATATTCATAATGTTTGACGCGAGATTATTTCCAGTATTCTGCAGAGTAATTGCACTACATCATCTCGAGCAGTCGTAGAGTAATTGCACTACATTATTTCGAGCAGTATGACTGTCGAACGACAATAAGCACCAAATTTGTATTTTCAAATTTGCAAAATAAACACGCATATTTTTAGTAATACAATTAAGTTTTTGTTTAGAATATTCGATAGCGAATGGCGCATGATGAGGTTTACAGCAAACTGAAGTCAAATTGAGCTATTTATTTAATGTTAAAGTAAACATTTGGATTTTGTTTATATTAACGTGCATTTTAACTTTCTTCAAAGTGTCCAGCGCTGAAGTCTCTATCGTTACGTATCAAATCTTAAAAACTAAAGTCAGATATTTTTTACTTGTACGGAGCTTTCTTGGAAATACAAAATGCATTTCATCTCTCTTCAATACGTGTTCTTGCTAATACAAAAAATCACGTCAATGAATTTTGCTGACGTTCTACAATCACAAATGATACAGCAAAGACGTTCCTCTTAAAAACTTGGCAATAAGAAAATGTACTAGAAGTATGAAAATAGATCTAGTACGTAAATAAGAAAATGACTAGTTATATTATTGATTTATTTGTTAATAATTACTGTAACCATACAAGTAGTGCTTAATGCAAAAACTATAGACAGAATCGTGGAAATTTAACATTAAGAGGACTCATTACTTATTTACATCATCATTCTTCAGTAGGTACTACAAAAAGCTAAATCATAACTTTGATTTTACATAAATCTTCAATCAATCATTATCAAATTGGTTCTATTCAAAATATGTAAGTCATTCGAATAACTACAATGGAAGAGGTGACGATACGAAAAAGGTATTATGCCAAATATTGACATAAAACTACACTTTTTACTCTAAAAATAATAACCATCACTGCGTACTCGTGTTAACATCAACTTTTAATGGTGCAAATTAAACAGGATTTCTTATCAAAATCAGAACAAAGGTTTGTACTCTTTTTAATTATAAAATAAAGTTGTTACATGCATTTTTTAATAAAATGGTAAATAATAAGTAAAAAAGCAGCGGTTATCTACAAATTTGTTACAGGTCGTGACTGTTGCACCATTAAAATCGCTTTTGAAGAATTCTTACTAAATCATTTAGCTTGTAGTTCACAATTATACGAAGCCAACTGACTGATCGCTTCAGCGCCATTACTGCAATTAATAATTTACCACAACTATTAAAAGTCTACTTTTTCTTTTGGTCGTGAGGAGACCGCGACCTCGACTTAGACCTAGAATTATTCGTAGCCCTATTATTCGACTCGCTCGAATCCCCCCAATCGGACAAATCATATTTGGACAAATCCCCATCATCATCCTCCTCCTCATCTTCTTCCTCCTCTTCATTAACAACTTTTTTCACTTTTTCCTTTTCATCATCATCACCTTTCATTGATCCGTCTTTACTGCTACCTCTCCTTCGTTTCCGCCTTCCAAACTCGTCGTACTCATCATCGGATTCTTCATGTTCTTTATATTCAACCACTCCTCTATCGTTATAACCACCGCCAAAACCCGTACGCTCTTCCACCTCGCCGAACTTAGGTGCGTTACACACATTGCACTGTTGCCGTCGAGCCCAATTGACGTTTCCGCATTTGTTGCACTGCCAATCGTCAGCGCTGAACAGTCCTCGGCTTTTCTCCGCGGCCGCTTTGCCGATTTCGTGACCTAATTTACGTTTTTTTGCCGCTGCTGCCGCGGCAGCGGCCGCCGATGTGGGACCTCGGTTTTTGTAGCAACGATTGCAGTTGCTTCGACGAGCAAAATTGACGTTGCCACAGTCATCGCATGTCCAGTCGCCTTCAGTTGAGCCGGTGGAAATTTTTATTGGTGGAGGCGGAGGCGGTGATAGCTCTGCTTCTTCCATGGAATTGGAGACAAGGGACCGCTTGGGGGACCTGTCTTCGGCTGATGAGGTCTACAAATTTGGGGTTATGTTGTTGTGCAAAATTGGGTTAAATAAAACGTAAAATTGATTGTATAGTACCTCAATTGCGAATATTTTTTTAACTTTCACGGGAATAACAAATATCGCCAAATTTTCATTTACGTCAAAATTGGAGAACTTCCGGAACAGAAACTTTTGGTGGCGTCAAGTTTATTTAGGGACATTTAGGGTGTTGATGTTGATATAGTGTATGACAGCAGTGTAATGTGGCTAACTTCATTAATAAGGTTGAAAGGAAAGGACATGATTGTTGGCAACCATGGTTGACAATCTTGAAACTTTGAAACTAATTCGTCAGTGTCGTAGATTTAAACAAAAAGATTGTTATTAGATTTAAAAAAACACAATTTTTATGATATAATTTGATCTTTTCATTATAAAATTAATTATCTTTTAGTTTTGTTTATACTCATAGACCTTCATTAATGATCAGCGATCATGTCCTCTCTTTACTCTTCCTACTAATACTAACTGTCAATGTCAAGTAACTGTCACTGCCACTACTTGCGTCCTGTCGTATTTGAAACGTTCTTAGGTTTTCTCGAAAAATAGTTCAAAATGTCCAAAGCGCACCCCCCAGAGTTGAAAAAGTAAGTAATTGGCCCCTTTGTGCGCTCACTGTTGTAAATTTGAGGTTTTTTTCAGGTTTATGGACAAGAAGCTTTGTTTGAAGTTGAACGGGGGCCGGCAAGTTACCGGTATTTTGAGAGGTTTCGACCCTTTCATGAACCTTGTGGTTGACGAGAGTATCGAGGAATGCAGGGATGGCAAGAAGAATAACATAGGAATGGTGGTAAGTTGTTTTAACGTAATTTTAAAGAAATTGTAATTGAGGTTATGTTTTCAGGTGATTCGAGGTAGCAGCATTGTAATGTTAGAGGCCCTTGATAGGATTTAAGACTAGCAATAAATTAATTATCAGTTAAAAACGTCTATGCTATAGCATTCGTAAATTTCTATATCCTTAACTCTATTTTTCCACATTTTTACCATGGGTCTCGTGAAACTTGATGTAGATTTTTGAATTTCGTTAGTAGTTTAAATAATATCAAAATAATATATCGTAACAATGTTGACTAAGAACTGGTTTTTGCCACTTATTAATAGGATTCAATTTGCTTCATAAAAGTGGTCCTAAGAACAATTTAGTGTATCATTCAATTTTAAGCCCTCCTCGTTGGCAACGCAAAACATTGTAGTGTATAAATAATTTTAACTCAATCAACTTATATCAATAACAAAAAACTATAGTGGCGTTGTCTCAGATTATTGTAATTTTATACAAGCTTCAATATCAAGCCGAGCATTAGACAATAAGTAGGTAAAATTATTTGAATTATTTTGAGCACTGTAACTTGGAATATTCTCAAATACCAAAAGCAATTTTCAATTAATTTTGTTTGATCTACAGTTGCTATGGTATAATCAACACAATGGTATTGCCGACTGTGTAGTGGGTTGGGACGTCCAAGGACAATTGGGTGAAATTAAAATTGCTGAAAAGCGAATTTTCTTTATTTAAACGGTTTTATGTAGAAACAAGGAAAGGAATGTCCACGCTTGTGTGGAGAATGATTCCCTACGTCAGGATAAATAGAAATATTAACACGCGGCATTAAGAATAAAACGGAAAAAATTGTTCCAAAATTATAAGAGATATAAGTAAGAGACAACTAATGATGCAAATATATTATTGTATCTTTCAGGCGGAAAAATTGAAGTCGCTTGTAGGGTCTTCAAATTAACATCAAATTCTTACTAGGGCAGGGGTAAATTTTACTTAAAGTTACCTGAACAAAGACAAGTGAAGCATTTCAGTATACAGAGCGGAGCAATAGTGCATCTGATTTCGATAGCTCGAGTTCTATGATAGCTAGAAATTTGAAAACACAAATAAACTAGAAAAAAATAATCTCACCGGAAATTATTTTTGAACATACAGGGTGAGCGAAGATGAATACATATCAGATGATGCAAGTGACCTTTTTTTAAATAGAATATTATATAAAAGTAGATTTTTTGGAGCCCTTTTTTTCGACTCTTTTCACTCCAATATTATTACTGACTATTTCCAAATCACTTGAACGTAGCGATTTTTTTTGTTCAAATAATGGCATCTGCAGATGCATATAAAAAAAATCACTACAGTCATAATTACGAATTTTAGGAAAAAGTTATTTAAAGATTACTTAGGAAACATCTGTGAAATTTCTTTGAATCATTTTTACTTTTCAAAAATTATACAGGGCGGCTAAACTTAATTTTTTAATTTAGAACATTTTGAATTTAATTTCCTCAATTTTTTCAAATAGAATACCTGTGCATATATTTTTTAACGATATGATGTAGATATAGGTATGATGTGCCGAACTTCACATCTATAAAACTCGGGAATCGGGGAGGCGAAAGAAATGAAAACCTTTGGTTATTGTCAAATTATATTTTATAAATGAAAACAGCATTTATCGTATATGTATTAAGTTGCCAAATAGAACGTACTAAATATTAAAATATATAGCAAAAGAAAAACAATCCTAATTTCTGTTTAAGTGTTTCCTAAACATATTTGATATTCATATTTGTAAGCAATGATCAAGCGAAATGGAATTTGATGACTATGTTAACATAAGATCGTAGCACCATGACCAACAAAATAATATGCATAAAGCGGCGTTTATAATAATAGGTAATAATAAAAAATTTAAGGCATTAAATCGCTCGCCCCGAACCGGGAGATGACGCGACTTTGGAGAGAAAGTCGCGTCGCGACGCCAAACGTGGAGAGTTCGCTTGACGTCGAATCGGGGCGAAATCACAGAAAAAAATTAAATTGTTGCAAACCAAAGCGTTCCACTTCTTCGGTTTGCAAACGTCATTAATTTCTCACACAACCATCACATAAAATTTATAAAACAACAATATAAAATATATATTTACGCTTGTGCGTCTTCCCCGATATACAGATAAAGTGGATAAAACTCTTGATGCATAATAATACAAAAAACTACACTAACTGTGGATATTGTTACAATTCAGCCGTTGCGTGGCCTCGTTACATCAGCTGCCTGCACTAAAGAAGTCGCATGTATTTACAAAATAGTACAAAAAGGTGAAAATAACAAAACTAAAACCTAAACTGGAATGAATTTTCAACGATTTAGGAGAGTATTTATATGGGCGGGGGCCCGTCGTTGTATCGCAGCGTCGGAGTTAAACTGTTGGCAATACTGTTGACTAGGGAACATGAGTAATCGTCTTCGGTGTACGGGACTAGGGACGCCGCCCCCAGCATGAGCAGCATCAACGCCTGAATCGGCAGCGACGCTCGCACCACCCTGCCCAAGAAACGGCAGCCTCTGCGCAGCACTGAAGTGTTGATGTCCAGGTCATCGGAGGAATCGCCACTGTAACGTCATTCGGCGTCAGAACCAGCCAACTACCAGCAGGACAACCCGAAAATCGAACCATTTCCAAGATACCAAACTTCACCCCATCAGTGCATATTTGTAACGTTAACAAACAGCGCTTGCGCAATGTCTGTTTTCCAGTTACAATTGTAGTTTTGACGAATGTTGGTGCTTGTAAGAAATAGTAACAATTTTTGGGGTACCCACTAAATTAAACGTAGGTGCGGATGAAGCGATTTTACTCAAAAAATGATAATAAAATAATAAAAATATTTACGTGTGACTGGGATCGCCTTGTGCAGAGGTAGTTGGGTCCTGGCTTGGATGGTCCAGAAGCTGTCCAAACAGGCAAACGAAATGTAAAACAGTGCCTTTATACGTTACTTATCGATTACACAGTGCTACCCAAAAATAAAACAGACAACAAGCACTACTTTCAGTTCACTCTCTCGCTTTAACCCAACAACAGAATGAACTGTAACAAAATACTTAAAAATCATCCGACAAATTACTTGTTAGCCAAATTTACTCCAACTTTTGTCTTTTTAACAAAACTAAACTATCGCTACAATATTTACAACAAAAAACTCTCTAAGTAAGTACAAATTCGAAATACATCAAGTGGACTAGACATTGCTACAACTTATAAAATTACGCAACGGTTTGTTAGACTTACATCGTAGTTGAAGGTGTGTAGTGGTGCACTTAAGCCTTCGGGTGCGGCAACGGCCACCCCGATTTCGTTGGGATCCCGTCCCAAAACGGCGCCTAGTTTCAAACTATAAATTCCGGTCAACCGGATTAACGATTGCAACTTTAAACGGAGCTCAGTTAATCGGGTGCAGATCGAACTGGAACCTTCGGGAGCCTCGTCATGTCTCAACAACTGATTTGCAGCCTCCTGCAAACTCATCACTCTCGGCTCGCACCTTTCCAATTCGGCACGAAGCTCCCGGAAACTCTGGTACTTGGCCTCGATCGTCTCGGGGGCGCCAGTCAAATCGACGGGTTCTGAACTGCGAATGCGCTGTTCCGTTTTTTCGAGCCAGGTGCACATTTCGGAGATGATGGTATGGAACTGCTGGTTCTGCAACAAATCAACGGTCAGTCACAGGCAGAACAACTAATCGGGCTGCGGACTTTATGACTGTACTGAGTGATAATGAAGAAGAAATAATAAAGGAATAGAAAAAAATACTACAAAATAGAAAACTCAATTATAACATGAAAACTGTAGAAAGTACCAAGATGAGTGGAAAAAAGAAAAATCTATATGGAGTTGATGATATAAAGAGAATTCAGGAAAATTTAATGGCAACACTTACGTCCATTAGCGCTCGCTGCAGCAAAGTCTCCCAAGCGGCAGCGCTCTTGCAAACCTTCTCCCATCGCTTGTTGTCTTTTTCCAAGCGCTTCCTCAGCTGGTCGGCTCTTTCCGTGTCTTCAGTGTGATCGGCCAAATGGGTACCTACGATGTTTAAGGACCGCACAATGCTTTTGTGGCTGTCCAAGTCCAGCAGAAATTCGCGATGGTCTTGAATTACATCTTCTAATTGTTCAATGTTGGAGGGAGGAGAGCGTTGGGTATTTTGGGTGCCTTCGGCTACTTGTAACCACTTTTCCAAACGCCACAGGTCGTTGTCCAACTGGGCCCAATTGCGTTTAGTGCAGAGTGGGCACAAAAGGCGGCCTGCCTCACTATATTGACACAAAAATTAAGTCAAATTATTGATAATAATAACGTTACAAAGAAAAACTTTTTTTTTGTGAAATTCTAAATTAGTATCAAGAAGTGCAAGAAACTTACTGGTTGCAAGAGAGGTGGTAAGCGTCAGAAATAGTAGACCTGCGAGAAAGTTAAAAACAATCACCACGTTAGTTTTGTTAATCAAAAAGTTGATTTGGTTAAATCGCTCACCTCAACTCCCGGATCTTCTGTTCCTTGTTCTTGGCCTGCGTCAGCAACGTTTCGAACCGGAGGATCAAAACGCGCACATCTTCCGACATTGCTTCTTTTTCGGTGGCCTCACATTCGTTGATGAGAAGGTCGTGAAGATGTTTGACCAATTCAACGTTCGACTGACAAGTCGCGGACAATTTCGCTATTTTCTTCCCGCTCATCGGCAATTCGGAAGATCCCTGTTGCGGAATTTCCTTACTGACCAATTCCTCGAGATTATCAATGTTGCTTCTGCACTCGTTGAGAGCGCTGACTAGTTCCATTAAGTACGCGTCTTTGGCACTGATAGAAGTCATTCTTTGCAATTGCGGCAAGGTGTTGACTTGAACCGCGCTGTCTCGTTCAAATTTCAATGTTTCAACTTGGACGCTTTCGTCGATTTCACGTGGAAGTCGTTTCACTTCCTTCTTCAATTCCGTCCTGAATGTTACAATTCTCTCCTGGATGTCTTTCCAGAGAAGTTGGTATTCGTCGATCAACACCTGGAATTTCGTAACTTCCTCCTTTTTGACTTTCTTCATCACCTCCAGTCCCAACTTATCAGCTGTTTGCAAAACTGGATTCTGTCCTGTCAACTGCTTTTCTAATTCTTCAAGCTTCTGGAGGCGCTCTTGAGGAGGTGCTTTCGCCAAGTGTTGTAATTCGGTCAGTTGGGCGTCGACTTTGGTCAAGCCGACAACGGCGTCTTCGTGGGCTAAAGCGAAATCTTTGAAGAGAACAATCTCGCTTTGGAGTCTTTGCAACAGAGCTCGGGCTCTCGGCAACAAATTGTGCCATCTGCTGATGATAACTCGAGCTCGCGAGGTCAATTCTTGAAGATTTTCCGGCTCTAACCCGCTGGCTGTTGCTAGTTTTCCGTAAGTTTGTTCGAGTATTTCGAAAGTGGGCGCGTGAGATTCAATATCTTTCACTTGATTCTCGACTAGATAAATCAGTTCCTGGATTTCTTCCCGGCTTAACTTCTTCACGGGTTTATCCAGATCTTTAATTTTTTGCTCCTTCTCCGCTAGCCATTGCTCTTGGTCGCCACTTATTCTCAACACTTCTTGCAGCAACTTCCAGATAAACGAGATTTTACGCTTACGTTCGGCGGAAAGACCGCAAACTATTTTCCATCGTTTTTCCAAATTCTGTATGGCAACCGTGATGTTCTCGGTCGGGAAATGGGCTTTCCAAACATCAACGTCGCTCAGCAACAACTCGCATAAATTGAAAACTTCGCCTATATTCCCCGATTCGTTTTCGATGCTCTTCTTCAACTTTTCGTGTTCTTGAAGTTTCCTATCGATGACGTCTTTAGTGCAAGCTTCGAAAACCAAAGGTCTCGCCAATTGCAGCTCGATTTGGGTTAACCAAGCTCGAATTTCGGCGATTCTTTGTTCCAATTGCGTCATTGTTTGCATCATATCGTAAATCTTGTTCCTGCGAGTCCTTCCGATGTTCTCCAAGCGTTCCCATCGCACCAGAACGATATCGGTTTTGGCTTGTATGATTTGTTTGGCCGTCACGTCGCTGTATTCGTCACCGCAATTCGCGACTAAATCTCTTCCAGTCGCCACCAACCAATTGTACTCGCGTTCCTTCAACGCCATTTCCGCTTGCAGTTCAGTTTCGAGTTTCCTGAGCAGCTCCTGAGGATCTTTGAGGGCGATCGAGGTGCCTTCGCTTTCTTCGTCTAAACGACGCTCGATTTCGTCGGCCCAAGTCACAAAACGTGATTGTCGCGCTTCGAACATCGAACGCATTCCCAGTTTCTCCTCTAAATCGTGACATAAAGTCGCGAGTTGGTGGTCTAAATCGCTTTGTTGGTGCCACAACAGCCACATGCGTTGATTGATCGCTTTAATGTCGGAGGGACTTAGGCATTCTTTGAGTTGTTCCTGGGTCAAGCCGAGCTCTTCCAAGTCTCTGGTGGCGTTGTTGAGTCTGCTTCGGGTCCTTTGCAGATGCTCGAGACGGTTGTTGACTCCTGAATGGGAGTTGGGAAGTTGTGTTGCCGATTCTGCAATTATTTCCTGAACGTTGTCGTAGAGATTCTGGACTTTTTTGACGTTGGTTTCGTGAGAATTGATCAAAATGGTGATGCGATCCAGGAACTGTCTCCAAGTTTCTAAACCTGCTAACAAGTTAGAAATGCGTTGTTTTATGGCGGCATGCTCCATTCGAATCGAAGTAGCGAGAGCTTCGTCGCAAAATTGCAATAATGTGTTTTGTTGGTTTTGCAATTCGTCCACTTGTTCTTCGCCTTGGGGAATTTTGGCGATTAGACTCTGGATCCTGGAGATCAATTTCGGAATTCGTCTGATGTGGATGTATCTCAACTGCATCCGTTCCCGCTCTTTCTCTATCGTCTTCAACCAACCCAGAAGTTTGGTTTGGTCTTGCTTGTATTTCTCCCAAGCGTTCAAGCGGTTCTGAACTTCGCTGTGCCTGTCCATTATTCTGGCCAGAGTTTCGTTGTGCAAATTAGTTAGAGTATTGAACTGTTCCATAACGCTACTTTCGACCAAACCGCTCCCTAATTGATCATCCTTCTTATCGAGAGGCTTAAGTACGTTTTGTTGGGTAGCTAAAAGGTTTTGGTGCAACTGGCACAAGTGTTGGTGCTCAGACAAGCTATGGTAGTCTCCAGGGATAGTTCCCTGCAAGAATTGCTGGACGTTCATCAAGTACTCCTGCCATAGCTTCAAGGCCGCGGCTCCGTCTTCGTTCTTGATCAACCTGGTACTTAAACGGTGGTACTGCTGGAATGTTTCCCTGAAAACTTGTTGCCACAGCTCTAAAATTTCAATGACGGACGTTTCGGTTTTAGTTGATTGCGAAATTTCCAGAGTTTTGTCCCTAATTTTCTGGATGTGTCCTTCAGCTTTGCTCAGCGCCAACAAATGGTCTCTTAACGTCACTAATTTTTCTTCGTTATCGGAACCGGGACTCTCGTCGATGCTCTAAGTAATGGTTAAAGAGTAATTTAGTTGAAACCGGGACGGTTGTTGAGAAAACTTACTTTTTGGACTGAATCCAGATAGGTTCTGGCGCCGTTGATTTCTTGTTTGGTTTCTTCCTTGTTCTTCGCCCTGGCGTCGGCGACGTCAGCGAGCGCCGTGAGGGACTGTCGCACATCTTGCAGTCTCTTCCCTAAAGCCTCGACTTCGCCTCCCAACAAGGAATTGGCATCGATCCCGACAGCTGCTGCGATCCCGGAAACTAATTGCTTGAGTTCTGCCAAACGTTCGGTGTGGGCGGCTAAGGTTTCTTCGCAAACCTGTATGTCGAAAATGATTATTGGTAGGGTTGCAACATCGAGGGGGATGGTTTCGGCCCATTAACCTTGGCCGGTGGTGCCGTTTCAATTAAGTTTGTAGTGGAAATCGAATTCTCGAACTGGCAGCCGTAATAATTTTCTGGCGGGATCACGCGATTTCTAATCACTTTCATTCATAATTAGTTCGGGAATGCAGTCGGGGATGGAAGCGCGGGGGGTTGCGGCTACATTTAAATCGGCCGACGGAGCTGGGGCCCAACTGACACGTGATTTTTGGCGGAAATTGCCAACGTCCGGGGAGATTTTGACATTGTGGAAATTGAACCAGAGTCGAACCAGATGTAGGTCGGGACTCAAGTGTGGAACAGTTGGTTTCAACATCTTCCACACCGCAACCAAAAAAACTCTAAATTACCAAACCGTTTCAGTAACAAGTTACGTAATTTTTATGTACTAATTTAAGAGAATTTTTATTTATTATTTAAATTGGCAATTTTCCATACAGTGGCAGAGGAAATATAAGGAGTTAACGACATGAACGTCCATTATTATTTGATGTAACTTTTTCAGTTTGATTTTGGGGTGCAGTCAACCAGCTACACCGAATTATCGTTTCCAATCTAAAGATACATTAAATATCAAATTAATTCTGTAAACAAATAAATGATAAAACAAAAATTGCCAGTTTTCAACAACTTTTGAAGTGTTTTGTACGGCAAGCCGTTTCACTATTTATTCTTTACAGGGTATTTCAACGAGAGCCGCCGGTGCCTAATTGCATATTTCCAATGGAGTTAAAAATTTGAAATTTGGCAGAAATAAACTATAATTAATGCACCACAGGACATTATCGTTTTTTTTTTTAAATGGCGTGAGTTTTCACTTTCAATCGCGATTTCATATCAAAATATTCACTTCATCTCTTTGATTTTCCTCAAGCTCATGATCAGGACCTCCAAGATTGATAACGAGTCATTGAAATATTTTTATATCTAACCGTTATTGAATTACATAGATTTTTAAATTTCAGCGCTGAAGGGATTTTTGATTGACAGCTTTGTGGCCGTTTACCTAGTACATTTGCGGTTAACCACATTAGATTTTATGATGGTCCCTGTACTGCAAAGATCTTTGAGTAGGTACCGCTATTAAGTCATAAATAACCGAACCGTCATTGTCATGTAATTTGACTGCTTCAATAAAGCAGTCGTGTCATAAATTTGTCAAAATCCCGCGAACTTCTTAAAAACACAATTAGCGATACTAACAGGAACAACAGGAACGTATACCTGGCGATATTACAAACATAATAATAAAAAATATATTGAAAATGTCTGAAAAAGCACTTAATGGCGTCCCGACGGCGCATGGAATTATTTATGGACCAAACAATTACGCCACATTGTAGCGCATTAATTAAAGTTACTCACGTTATTTTCCACAATTTACATTCCAAATTAAAACTTAAATACATATTTTTATTTTAAATAAAGACAATAAAGACAAAATCATTCGTTATGTACCTACTAATTTTAAGAATATCTTTTTCACATTAAATTTAAATCGTACGAACATTTTTGTGAGATTTCATTTAATTTTTCTGCTTTTTTGAGTTCCATTGAATTTTAATGTTATTTGAATTTATCATGATATAGATGTATTTTTATTGTAAATTAAAAATTTAAATTCGGTTATATTATTTCGATTCAATGTGAATTTCTAAGCCATTTGATCTCTTTGTGTGGTCTTTCTATTAGAATTTCGTTTGTAATTAAATTTCCATTACACTTGAATTAAAATGAGACAGAGACCGATGTCGCATGGCATGTGGAATGGAAAAGAATAGATACTACAGCGCCCCCTATCTTATGGTAGATATAATAATAATTGGCCGGAGAACATGGCAGGAGTGCATTGGCGATTGGCGCCAAATTTCGGTGTTTCCGTTTCCCTTCTCTACTCTCCAACTTTGGTGGTGAATGGAATAATGGTGAATGTTTGTGTGTTCTGTTCATGTCACTGTTTTCATTGTGGCTGGAATTTCCATTCCACATGCCATGCGACATCGCTCTTAATGTCTCATTTTAATTCAAATGTAATAGAAATTAAATAACCAACAAAATTATCAACAAATGGTAATATGAAGAAATATTACACGAAGAGATCAAATGCTATAGAAATTTACAATGAATCGAAATAACATAACCGAATTTAATATTTAATTTAAAATACTAATACATCTACGTTATAATAAATTCAAATAACATTGAAATTCAGTTACAAAGAAAATACACAACAAACTTAAATAAAAACACCGCATGAAGATCTTAAATATCAAGGAAATTCATATCCAATAAAAATTGACACGACAAAATCACGTTTTTAACGTAGAAATTAAAAAAAATATATACATATAAACAGCCGAATAAGAAAACAAACTTTAATTTAAGAAATAAAATAAATTTCTTTTAATAAAAACTAAATTAAAATTTTAAATAGCAAACAAAAATATGTTAAAGCTGTTTGAGTATTAAATTTTAATTTTAAATCTAAATTCATTTCCTTTCTCATTACGCAAGTGTTCAAACCTTGTCATTGGTTCTTAATTGAAATAAAAATTCATATCGGCATCGAAAATGTAATTAATAAAAAGATTTTCGTGTTAATTTAAAAGTTAAATTTGCTTTTCTTTAATGATAATTAATTTTTGTTAAGAAAAATATCAAAATTTTCCAAAGAAAGCAATGGGTTTTATGCATTTTACTACTTTTAACTTAAAACAAAAATATGCATTTAAGTTTTAATTTGGAATGGAAATTGTATTTTCCTTAAGCGAAATAACGTGATTATTATTATTATCGCAAGTGGCATAGAAATATTAGGTAATTAAAATGACACCTATAGAGAATAAATAGTAAAACGGCTTGTCATAGTTTTGTACAGACCGCTGTAGAAGAGAAAAATTTTCGCCGACAAAATTAACGAGAAAGGCATAAAAATATGGAGCATGAATATAAATTCCACAACTATCCAACACTGCAGCAAATTCAAACAGAAAGTTTGCGTGCACATTTAAAATAACAATTGCATTTATGCAGATATTCGAGCTGTTACAATTAGTTTTTATGAAACCTATCAACACTCGGCACGTTTAGTAAAATATACCTTCAACTCTTCCTGTGTACACATTTGGATGGTTGTTACACAAGGTTGCGAAAAAAAAAAATTCACAACTCAAAATTTCCGGATGAAAGCCAAAAACTCGAATCATTCACAACACGTCTCGGAATGACGATGGTTCAAGAATAGTCGCGTACGAAAATAATTGAGTACATTAACACTGAACGCACTACACAAAACATACGAAGAGACCATGAAAAATGTTAACAGCGCGTTTTTGTTCGTTTGGCACAATTTTGTTGAAATTCAAAAAATTCCTTTTCGCCCAGTCGAAATCTGGAGCGAACCGATTTCCCGTGAGAATTGAAAATAACTAAGAAACACTCCGGAAGGTTATTTATAAATTTTGCAAAGTGTCGCGTCGAAAATAACGATTCATCCGCTTTAAGCGACGTTTTGGGGTTAGGACGAGATGCCGGTCCTGCTGAGGGGTGGCATCGATTGGCTTTGCAGCTTTTCGCGCGGATGCTGCGAGGTGTGCCTCGTAGGTAAAGAAAAAAAAAAGACAAAAGCACGATTTAAAAACAGGGCGCCGGGTTGTTCCACAAACTGCGACTACCTAATCTACGATTTTGACGATTGAAGCACTCAGTTGGGGGCGTCTTCAACGCCATTCGTCGCTCCCAAGGGTTATAAATAAGCAAATGGAAGGGGCAAGATATCGAAAAATGAAGAGAACATTTCACTAATTTGTTCTAAAAGTGTTTTTAATCACGTATTCAGTTGAGAGTTGAAATCTAAGTTATTGCTGCTGGGTGGTGCAACGGTAAATCAATGATTATGGCTCGGCTTCATTCTTTCAGTCTTAGCAGCATTAAAACTCCATCTAAGAGGCAACATAAGTAAATTTAAATAACAACCACTCTAGTAGGTACCCAAAATTTAAAATTGGTAAGATTTTCAGTATGATTAAAATTACCTACTTCTGGTCAAGGTCACCAGATTCAAATCCCTGTAACTTTTACTTCTGAATCATGTCTTTAAAGAATTCCGTTGAAACAGTAACCGTTAAAAGCAACTTGCGAGATTTTTGACCAGGAACCGTCGGTCTCTCCGCTCCGTCGCGCCTTCATTACTGACAATAGTCCAATTCGACTCGTTAAAATTTATTCAAATCGTTTTAATCCAATTGAAGACCCGTGGCCGTTCACACGAACGTAATCTGCGTAATGGTAAGTTTCAAAAAAAGGTGACAAGTCTCCACTCACCTTGACCGCCTTGATGGCTTCTTCCGGCTCCAGGTCTCCGACTGACTCCATGTGATTCTCGACCCATTCACCGACCAGATCGCTGGCTTCCCGATACCGTTTCCAGAGTTCGGCCGCGTTCTGGTACTTATTGCACAACTCCTTCAAGTTGGTGCATGTGGTGGAGTAGGCGACGACGGCCTGTTCGACGGCGGCTTCCACCCTGGCGGACACTTCGGGAGCGCAACTGTCGGCTAGCGGTTTGGCGGCGGCTTTCAATTCGGCCACCAGGGTTTCCCGCGACACCAAGTCGACGGAAACGTCCTGTGGAAGAGGAAGTAACGGATAAGGATAGCGACGAAAATATGCGGTAAACGCGATGCCGGAAGTCGAGAAAGTATACGAGTTATTAAAAAAAAGTTGATCTTCGGTGTTATCTTTGGCTGTAATGTTGGCAAAAGTATCCATTTCGCAACGGTTCTTTGTTATGAATGATGAATCGGTAAACAAGTAAATTATACAATATTTGTGTTGTCTCGTTTGGGTCAACAACATTAGTTGCGATAATAGCTGGCGTAATAGGAGGTACTTGCATTCCTCTGAGATTAAATTAGAAACTATGTATTTCGACTTGTTCGGTCGTTTCCTTTGTTTACTGTAAGGGGTGGGTTGGCGATGAGATAAGCCAAATGATCCAAATGAATACAAATACATAGATCGTGCTCCACGAAGGTACTACATATTTAAGTAGTTGGTTAATAACTACAATTAAGGGTTGATTGAAAAAGTTGACATAATTTGTTTCCGTTTTTTTTGGAAAAGTGAACTGTAAAATGTTAAATATTTAGGTATGTAAGTAATAAATTTGTGTTCACCTCTTAACAGAATAAATTATATACGTATTTATTTATAAAATTTAGAATGGTTCACGGCTTGCTTCATCCATGTAGGTCGTAACTACAATTTTGTATACAACATATAATTCAACATTATGATATTGGAACTACGGACAAAACTACAGAATTGATACAATAATTATGCAACCAAATAAACACGTAACAAAACTCGTATGCGCATTGCAACCATGACGTCAGACGTTGCGGCCATCTAAACGCCGCGGGCTCCACCATGTTGTAATTTTTATTTCTACTTTATGCACAATAAAGGCATATTTGTGCCTCTAAACCAATGAGGAGCTAGCAGGACGAATGATTATGGTCTATTGGAGTAGTAACCAAGTACTATAGCAATCTCACCAATTAAGGTGCCTAATAAAATTTATTTGCCATATAGCTATACGTTTAACATTTTTATTTGGCAAATAAAATTTATTATGAACCCTATTACGAGTTGGAAAGACCGGCCCTTAGAGAAATACACATACGTCATCATGCGTACTTGAACAAAATCAGTCTGGACCAATCAAATATTAGACCTGGGAGTGTTTGCGCCCCATAATAACAACCCAGTGGCGTACGTTCGCCAAATCGTCCATTGGATCATTGGCAATGTTGCATGTTACGTCTACGCCACTGGTAGAAATTATTTCTGGTGGCGTATGTGTAGTGAGATTGCTTTAAAGCAAGTTTTTAACTTTGTCTCACGAGCGCTGTGAACATAAACACCACTGTTTAAAATAAATGCAATTTGTTCTTAGTTATTTTTGTGAAATCAAAAACTATGGTATTTAAATAATGTTGAGAAGGTTTAAAAGTACATACATTACTTTACAATGAGTATGATTTAACATAAGTTTTAAAAATCTTTGTCCATCATCAGATTCTTCTGTCCTATTATAATGGGGTACTTGCCTAAAAAAATATTGCACTTTTTATTCTCTAAATGCATGCAAATAACTAAAAGAGGCTTAAATATTTTTTTTCCCATTTTTTTATTCCATATTTTTGTAAATATTTGCAATTTTTGTTTTTGATTACGTATTGGATCCCCGTATCCAAGACTCACACCTATATTGAATAGACTCTTGTTTTTGGCTACTATGCAGCGCTGCTAGCAGAGGGCGGCACATTTGTATAGCAGAATAGCATTTGATTTATAAGGAATCTGAGTAAAGCGCCATCATACGATTTCTTTGAGAACTACGCCGTGCTGGGATCGCCTACGTCACAAATCTCCCACTCCAAAAATTAAAAAATTAATTCTGGGCGTAATATTGACCCTAGAACCAAATAAAAAAATACGGGTCTAATGAAATCCCCTACATTTTCTAAATATTATATTTCCCAAACATGAGGCAAGTACCCCATTGGACAGGACATCGTTACAATTTTTTTAAGGTGTTAAAAACCTTTAATACTTTCAGATTATAGAAAGATTACAACAGTTAATCAGATCGGAAAAAAATTAATTGTTGAAGTGTAGTTTTAGCGCTGTGAGAAAACTCTTGTCCATAACTCGCTAAAAACTAACAAATACACTTGTGTAATTGCCGCACTCGGCCTGCACTTAATATGACAATATTCATCATTTTTCCATTTCAGACACATTCGTCGTTTTTCAAGCAACTGCTTTTAACTTAAATGAGGACCCTTAACGTTTTTGGTAAAAACTCTGCTACCAACAGTATGTAGTTCAGGCTATCGATTGCGCCATCTACCTAAATTTCGACCAATGTGGACCTTCACCATTCTTCCTCAAATGTGAAACTAATTGAGTGTTTCAAAATTGTTTTGCATAAGTGTCTTTCCTTTCCACTTTCGCTTCATAACTCCCAATTTTTTTCAAAGCGTTAGAAATCCAAAATTGTAATATCACGCAAGCCAACTTTCTTTAAAATTTATATTTTAGATTTGGATTCCAACAAATCTAAACTTGGACGTCAAAACTTAAATCATGCAACTTTGTTGATGTAATGTAAACAACACTATACCACAAAATTTAACATTGAGTTGCACGAACGTTCGTTAAGATTTTGTTAAAAGATTGAAAGCTTGCAACGTTAATATCTGCCAAACACTTGCCAATAGCAATAATGAACTAATCAATGACCAATCAATGTATTAAAAAACCCAAGACGATCGTTAATGAATCGTTGGGGTCGTGCAACCGGACATAGAAAATCAAAATACATATTGTCTTGAAATCGGTTTAAAATGAGACACATCCTAACTTCAGTCAACAAGTTCGGAGAGAAAATTTCTCTGCTTTTGCTTTGATGACTCGCCTGTCTCTTCGCTTTGTTTATATTCCGTTACCACCTCGTCATGTGTTATCAATGCAATAAACAAGTTGAAAATTACGTCACCCACAAATTTAACAATGAGTTATATTTATTTTAAGCAAGCAGAACATGACCCCAGCGCGATTTGAAGATGTAATTGGGCCGAAAGCCAAATTCCACATGAAATTTGTTGAAAAAAGTTTGTTGATCATTACCTGACTCAGTTACATTATCGCTATCCTAAATCATGTAAATGCAAAAACGCAATCGAAACTGACGTTAACACCGTGAATTGGCAAATCGAAAGCACACCGTATTGTTTTGAACGTGATAATTAACGCTTCGCGCCTGGACACGCACCACACCACCAACACCGAACTACTGAAACTGAACCGTTCCTGATTTGCTCGTGCTTATCGCGCCTCCTCAATGTCATCAGCAAAAAACTTTTCTCTCGCGCCCCTTTCAACAAAGTTCTTTGAAAAATCGCTTTAATTGCCCGTTATCGCCGCAATAAACGAACCGACAAAACTCACCTCTAGCCTCTCCGTGGCCTTCCGCAATCTTTCGTAGTCGACAGTTCCCTGCACCGTCAACAGTTCCATCATGAAGTCGGCCTCTTGGACGCTTTGCTGAACCAGCTCCAGTTGATGTTCGAAACGTTGCCATAACGCCAGACGACTCCTCAACATGGCCAAAAGTTGACCGCACCGTTTTTCGAGAGCGGTATGATCGTCTTGGAGTTGAGAAATGTCACGTTCCACCTTCACCGGCGACACGGTGACTCTCAATCTCATCGGAAGTGTGTGGAGGAGTTGCCTCAATCCCATCAAGTCTTGCCAGAGCGTCACGAGTTCTTCGCCTACTTCGTAGCATTCGTTCACGGATTTCTCGACGGCGTCACTGCCAAGCTTGCCGGAACCTTCACACTGGTCCAGGGTGTTCCCGAGCTCTGCATGTTTCCTGCGCACTCGCGATATTCCCCTCTGGATGTTCTGCAAGCGTTCTTTGAGCAAAGCGCCGCCTTCGAGCTCTTCGGTTATCAAAATTTCCAAGCGCTTCGACAAGGCCAGGAGAGAACCGACTTTCTCGGATTCACCAGCCGATAACAATCCCAATCTTCCCAGTTCGTTTTGGATAGTGTCGAGTCTCGTTGACATTATTTGCAGGCGTTCAGTGTACAAATTGAGCTCTTCTTCGGTTCTGATCACGCCCTGTAGGTTATCCACGTCGGTTTTCAGGTCTTCGAGCTCTCCTTCGAGGAGTTCCAGCTTTTCGTTAACGGGCACGTCAGGGGCTGAAATGCTGTCGATTATCGAAGACTGCATTTCATTGATCTTGTTGGACACTTTGTGCCATTGATCTTGCAATTCCGTATGGAACTTTCTTTGGACCATTTCGTCGGAAATCGGAACCACTTGCAGGGATTTCTCCAGGGAATTGGTGGCGTTTTGGCGGGAGCAATTGTTGACTTCGTGCTGGGCCTTCAGCTCCTGAAAGGAACGATTCAAATGTTAAACAAACCAAAATTCTACACAATTGAAAAAAATTATCTTGTAGGATAAAAACATTAAAGAGAGAAAATCCGAAATTTGGCAAAACAACCCAATTGGGTAGTTTTATATACAGAGAGTTTCCTAAAAAATTTCTAAGCCATCACTCAGTTATTTATTATTCAATTTGGACAAACAACCAACATTAGGAAATTATTCTTTAATCTTTAAACACTACCGAGTGATTGGTTTAAATATTAACTTTGCTGTTAAATGACATTTGACTTTTTTCCAATTACAATTTTTTATAGGAGGTACTTTGGTTTAATGGAGTACTTTTTTATACTTCTGATATAAAATTCATTCAAATGTTTGTCACAATTAAGTTGGGGTTATTGTAAAACTTTCAAATTTTCCTTTTGGAGAAATTTTAGAAAACACCCTGTATAAATATAAAATAAACTACAATGGTTGTTGATAAGCAGCGATGTAACTTACCCAGAATTTCCTCATATGGCCCCTCGGTCCGTCCGGAACCTTGAGATTTTGCAGATCTTGTTCAGCATCCTTCATCCAGTACTCAATTTTGTCGCTCAACATGTTGTATGTGGTCCAGGAGTCCTTAAACGCCAACAGCCGCTTCAACTTGTACTGAACATCATCTTGGAGCTTCAATATAACTTCCAGCGATTCGATGTAGGCTTCTTCTAATCCGGAACAGACAACTAACTCTTGAAGTTTCTGAGCAACTCCGTTAAGGTGCACGATCTTGGCGTGATGATGGGCAATATCCAAAGACAGCGACTGATACAAATCGATGTAACCGTCGTAATCTGACGAAGTGACGCTAGTGAGATCAGGAACTCTTTGCTGCGCCACCTGCAACCACCTCATCTCTTCCTTCAGGCCTTGCTCGAGAACCGTCCATCGCGACGCAGCTAGCGACATTTGTTGGAATCTTCCCGTTGCCTTGTCCAAAATAACTTTAGCGCGATCGTACAAGTTCGTGTGGAGTTCTTGGTGGTGTTGACGCGTTTCCGAATCCAAATTCTCTTCGAGTGACTCCAGAATTGCGCGACAATGACTCAAGTTAACGAAGAACTTTCGATGATTCTGCATGCCATCCTCGAGATGTTCCAAATTGCTGACGTTAATCGGACTTTCAACTAGAGCTTCAGCCACGTCGACTATTTGACCAAACTCTTTCAAAGTTTGCTCGTATTCATCAGCCAACGAAAGGAACTGCAACGCCTTTTCTCGCTCCACCACGATTTGTTGCTCGATCTGTTTGGTGGCTTCGTGATTGCTGTAAACTTCTTTCGGTATTTCTCGAGTCGGGAAATCGCGCATTAATCCTTTGGCTGTCGCTATTAAATGTACGGCCTTCAACATGTGGCATCTGTTGCCGTTCTCGAGCTTGTCCAATTCGTTGAGTTTTGTTTGGGGAGCCGCGTCTGAGTCTTTGAGTCCATCTACTTGCTTCTTGACGTCGTCGATGAGACGAGTCACGTTAGTGACGCCGTTAATAAATTCTTCCCAACGTCTCAAATCACCAACAGCCAATTGTTCGTTTTCGTGCGTGACTTCCTCGATGACTCTCACTTGCTGTTGGAGAGAATCTATGTAACTCTTCATCCTTTCGCGGTCCTCTTCGTTGTAAATACTGTCGGCGTCGCGCATCACCGATTGTAATTCTTCCACTCTCGCTTCGATATTTACAATTTCGTCTTTCAAGTTGTTGAATTCTTGCACTCTCTCTTTAGAGGGACCATCAGCGGTTTGTTGTCTGTTGACATAAATGCGGTACTCAATAGTTTCCAACCAAGTCGTTATCGTTTCGACCGTTGTTATGATAGTTTGTTGAATAACAATCACGTCTTTCTTTTCCACTGCTTCTTTCAGTTTATCCAGATTTTGTTGTACATTAGTATTTCTTTGTTCGACCGATTCGTCCGTGACGATTTCGTGCAGAGTTGCCAAGTAAAGAACGTCACTCAAATGAGTGGTTCTTCTAGCGTTTTGCAAATTTTTAGCCCTTTCCAAAGCTTGAGTGCGGTTCCAACGAATCTCGACATCCTGAATAGTCACAGGAGGTTGCTCCACTTTAGGTTGGCTCCATACCATTCTAGTAGAAGGATATTCGGTTGGTGATAGAGGATAATCGACGGATGGAGATAACGGAACATCAGGGGCAGTAGTGGGAGATTGCACTTCTTCTATTGTTACAGAAGAAACGTGTTTTGATTTGGTTTTAGGTTTCGGGGAAGATTGTTTGGGCTGCTTTTGTTCGAAAGGCGCAAACTCTATTTCTCTTGAAATAAATTCGGCGGTTTCCGAAATTGGGTGCTTCTGAATTACTTGCTCCAGTGGAACCTCCATTTTTACATCAGACCTCAAGGAAGATTGCTGATATTCTTCTAAACTAGGAACCTCAACAGTTTGCTGCGGTTGACTCAAAATTTCAGTTTTCTTGAGTGAAGGTAGTGGTGATTCTGTGTCAGTATCTGGTTTCGCAGGTAAAGAGGATTTTGATTTCTTTTCTTTTGATTCTTTCCAAGGCACCGGGACTTTTTCTTCTTTTTTTTCATGCGGTTTTCTTTCTTTGTTTTTCTCCGGTTCCTTTTCTTCTTTCTTTTCTTCCAGCGGTTGACTCAAAATTTCAGTTTTCTTAAGTGAAGGTAGTGGTGATTCTGTGTCAGTATCTGGTTTCGCAGGTAAAGAGGATTTTGATTTCTTTTCTTTTGATTCCTTCCAAAGCACCGGGACTTTTTCTTCTTTTTGTTCATGCGGTTTTCTTTCTTTGTTTTTCTCCGGTTCCTTTTCTTCTGTCTTTTCCTCCAGTACTGTAAATTGAGGTTCTTTTGGTTGCGCTTTTTCTAACGCCCCCGCTTCCTTTTCTACTCCTTCCACTTCTGATGTTTTGAGCTGAGTTTCTTCCGGTTGTGCTTTTTCTGATGGCAACGACTTCTCGGCTTCCTTTTTCGCTCCCGAGGCGATAAATTGAGGTTCAATTCCTCCCTTGGGGACATTTGGACTCTCCGAGGCCAATTTCTCGCTAGCAATAAATTCTGCCACGAACGATTTCGGACTAGTTTGTACTTCTGCTATTTCCGGTTCCTTCTGGTTGTTCAAAAATTGCACGGTTGTAGTTTGCCTTACAGTCTCTCCATCGTTGGGAGTGAACTTGGTTGTAGTTTCCACTTCGTAACTTTGAGGAATTTCCCCTGGAATAGTGACAACATCACGTGAGAAAACTTCCACTTTTTCCGAACCTGACGGAATTTGAGGCACATCTATGGAAACATTAATAGAAGGTTCTGCAGTTTTTGGTTCCTCCACTTTAAGTTTCAGTTTCTTGTCCGCCAATTTTTTTACTTTTTCTTGATCTAAATCGGTGATAACTTTCGAAATAAAAACGGCATCTTCGCTTTCTTCGGGACGAACAGGAGATGAGGATCGCGAATGTTTTTTAGCCACCTCCGAATAAAGTTCTTGTGAATCTAAAGATGCGCCCTGTTCCTGCCTGTGGAAACTCGATAAGAAATCTCTTTCAATCGATTCTTCGGCTACGGGTTTTTTCTTATGTTTCTTGTGCTTCTTCCTGTGTCGCTTCGCTTTATCGAGAGGAACGCCATCAACGAAGACTTCAACGTTGACACCATCGGAGGATTCGCCATCAGATTCTTTGATTTCTTCCGGTTTATCACTAACGGTTTCTGAACTCTCAGAGGGAAGAGTGACAGAAGCTTCCACGTGAACTTCGTACTGTTCAGACAAACTACTCGGAGGGGTTAACTCCGGAATTTCTTGGACAACAATCGGACTGGTTTGGGTAACATTTTCGAAAGTTTCAACGCGTGGTTCGTGAGCGAATACTTCTTCGAATGGAGGTGCGGACGGCTCTGGCGAAGTTTGCACTGAATGGTAAACGGGGGACGGTTGGACCTGAACTCCAGAGTCACTTAATTCCAGCGACTTGGTTTGGACAAACTCTTCTTGAGTTTCCACAACAGATTGAGTAACCGGTTCGCTTCCGGGTACTTCTTTAATTTCCGGAGTAACAGTCTGAGTAACTTCTTCACGAACTTCAGGAGTTGCTGTTTGTATTGAACTTTCTGACGTTACAATTTCAACCCTTTCAACAGTTTCAGGGATCGGGGATGTTTGCGTCACTAGATCACTCGTAAGGAGTTCAACTTGACTGCTGCTTTCAGTAATTTCTGGCTTGGTCGTTGTCATTTCTGTGAAGGTTGTTACTTCAGTTGTTTGAACCGAAGTTTCGCCAGTTTCTTTAGGAACTTCAGGGGATGTCTGCACGAAGATTTCTTCAGTTTCCGTAGGAACTTCAGGAGATGTTTGCACAAAGGTTTCTTCAATTTCCGTGGCAATTTCTGGGGAAGTTTGCACAAAGATTTCTTCAGTTTCCGTAGGGACTTTAAGGGGAGTCGGTTCGGTTTCGCGCTTTTCCATTTGGATGAAATCAGTTGTCTGCTGTTTCAATTCCGGAGATGTTTGTGAAACAGTTTCTTGCATCAGCACCGCTTCTAAAACGGGAACTGTGGATACAATTTCAGCACCCAGAACTTTCGGTGATTCACTCGCTGGTCTACTTGAAACTTTTTCTTCCACAATTTTAACAGTGCCAGGTTCTGATTGGGCAGACAGGGAACGATAAGAGTCGTTCGGGGAAACAATTTCGTCGCTATGAGCTTCAAAAATTGCAGGTTCTGACTGTATTTCCGGTTCACTTTCCGACTGCTTGCTATCGGTTCTCTTCCCTTTCCGCTTTCTTTTCTTCTTATCCTCAACTTTGGGAGACTGAGGTTTGGCAGGTTCATCATCAGTTAACGTGATCGAATCGTCGGCTGCCGACGAATCATAAACAGATTTCGGAGCGTTACTCTCATCACTTTCCTTAACTTTGACCTTCTGTTTCTTCTTCTTCTTGCGTTTCTTCTTCAATTCTTGGTTGTCGTCGTCGACTAAACTTTCATCGACGGTTGTTTTGTCAGCCTCGTAACCAGTATCTTTACCGATTTCGTCGTCAGATTCGGAAACGGGCTCAAAGATCTCTTGAGTGGGTTTTGGTGATTCTTCCGAAGGCTGTGAATCGTCAGGAATGACGATTTCCGTTGATTCAGCAGCGGAAGTTGCGACACTTTCTTCACTTGGACTTGTAACTTCTTTGTGTTTCTTTTTCTTTTTGCTTTTTCGTCCTCCGTGATCCAAATCGCTTGGAGTCGTCGGCACGACAAACTCTTCGTGTTTAGGAGAAATGGACTCGGTGACGGGACTCTGGGAGGAAATGGGAGAGAGGGCTACAGATTTAACGACGGTTTCGGTCTCTTCGCGGGTGATTGTAGGCAGAGTTACGTGTATGTCCTTCTGTAACATTTCGGCGGGAACGGTTTGATTGTCGCCCTCCTCCACTTTCATTGCAACCGAAACTTGGGGAACTACAGATGAAGAATCGACAGGTTTCTCTTCCAAAGAAAGAACAATTTCGACTGCTTGAGACGGTTTCTCGACTTCACTCGGACCCTGTTTCTTGGACTTTTTCTTTTTCCCTTTAGGTGACTTAGCAGTTACTTCCGCAGATGGTGGTTGGTGCAGTTGTTCTGACGTAATAAAATCTTGGATTACCGAACCAAGACCTGAAGTGCTGCCTTTTAATTTCGCATCACCATTAATGGAGGTAATCACGTGGTGTTCTGCAGCAATTGCAACGCCATCAGTCACGTCAGAAGCTACTTCCGCAACACCTTCAGTAGCTTCAAAAATCTCCGGCAACTTCTTTTCTACACCTTGAATGATAAACTCCGTAGGAGTTGTGGAGGCCTTTTGTTCAGGAGTAACAGCGGCTTCTGATTCAATAACAGTTACTGCTTCAGCTGAAATTGGGGTAGTGGCAGGTTTAAAATCCTCAGTTTGTGGTGATGATAGAGTTTTGTCAATGGACTCCTTTTCAATGACAGTAGTGTCTACTTCATGTTGGGGCGACGTTTGAGTCACAATTTCCTTAGAAAAAACTTTTACTATTGCTTCGCCTTGTTGTGGAGACGTTACAACTTCTACTGTTGATTTAGGCTTTGTTTGAGTGGTAACAATTTCACCGAATTCCGGAGAAGTTTGTGTAACTACTTCCTGAGAAGAGATTATTTTCACTGGACTAGTCTGAGTTACGGTGACTTTTCCAACGAGAGGTGAAGTTTGGATCACAGCTTCCTTTGAGGAGGTCGTAACTTCCACTGGATTCGTCTGGGTTAAAACAGTTTGAATCACAATTTCCCTAGAAGTTAGTGTTTCTAAAGGACTAGTTGGAGTGGTCAAACTTTCCTCAAATTGAGGTGATGTTTGAGTAATAATTTCCTTGAAAGAAGTAGTTTTCAACGGACTTGTGTGAGTCTCTTCCAATTGAGGTGAAGTTTGAGTAACAATTTCTTTAAAAGAAGTAGTCTCCAAAGGACTGGTTTGAGTGGTCGTAACTTCTTCCAACTGAGGTGAAGTTTGGGTGACAATTTCCTTAAAAGAAGTTGTTTCCAACGGACTGGTCTGAGTGGTTGTAACTTCTACCGATTGCGGTGTGGTTTGGGTCACGATTTCCCTTGAAGTTGTCATCGTTGGTTGGGTTTCAGTGACTTCAACTTCTTTCAATTTCGGTGAAGTTGTTGGCTCTCTAACCTCAAGTGGCGTAACTGTTTCAACAACAACATTAGTTTGTCGTTCTGTCTTAGCCTCGTCCTGTGGAGTTCTTTTGTCTTTCTTTTTCGTTTTCTTGAGTGCGCCATCGCCAACACTAGGTGCTTTCTTACTGCCGCTACTGTCCGAACTAAGTGCAAGCCTTTCATTTGCTAAGAAATCGCCGACAATACTAGCAGGAGTTGTCTCTGTACTTCTTTCTGAAATTAGTGTTACTTGTTCAGTGGCGAGTGCAGGTTCAGGCGCTTGTGCTTGTGTTTGTTCTACGACATACCTCTGGTCTACAGGCAAACTTTCCACAGGTTTACCATCAGCGTCTAAGACAACACTAGTTACTGTTCTCGTCACGCTAACACCAGGAGTCACATCAAACGGTTGTTGGCCAAACTGCTGATCTTGTACGACTTTCCCGTCTTCAGTTCGGGTAACGTTGATGCTAACTCGCGGAATTCCCTCTTCCGTCACCTCCACTTCTTCGGGCTCTTCCACGACTTCTTCAGTGACGTGTTCTTTACCGTCGATAATGACGGTCCTTCTAATAATCCTGCGAGTTTTTCTTATAATCCGTCTAGTCACCTGCTGGACGACAGCTCTAACACTCGAACTGGACGTGTGGATTTCGGTACCTTCCAGTTGCTGGGCCGCTAACGGCACCAACTTGTTCTGGTTATCGACAAAAGTCACGTCACCTTCGTGAAGTTTGATGCCTTCAACTTCCACGACTTCGGGTTGCTCAACTCCTTCTACGACGGTGTAATGAGTTTCCGGTTCCGTTTCGAATTCTTGGACGTCGACTTCGCCGCCGGGAATCCCCGAAACAACTTTACCGCCATACTGCTTGCTGGTTACGGTTTGCTTACTGCCGTCACCTCGAGCTACAGTTGTGCTGCTTTGTTGTCCTTTCAAACTAACTTGAGAAAATGACTGAGTAACCGGTAAATCACCTTCTGAAAGTGTGCTCATCGACGTCAATTGTTGTTGTTGGACAGTCTGTTGATGCCTGACTACTGTCCTATGTAATTTCTTGACGATTATTCTCTTGGTACCGTCTGCATCGACGATAACTTCAGTTGTGGTTTCGTCGGGCTCTACAAAAACTGTTTCAAACGGTTGATTCGGTCTGATGTTGGTGATGTTGAGTTCTGTGTTGCTTTCGGTGTCCGGCTGTTTGCTGTAGTTGGCTTCGACTAGAAGATCGTCGGGTTCTTCTACGATCGGTTGTGGTTCAGACGCCATCGTGGCAATCTTGATGGTTTCTTCACCTCCTGTCGTGGTTTTCGAAATTGTTATCTTCTCTTGTTGCTTGTTGAGTTCGCGACTTTCCGGAAATTGCGTTTGTATTTGGACATCTACCGGTACGTTGTAAGTAGCAGAAAAGTCTCTACCTGTTGTTTCTTCCAAAGGAGACGCTAAACTTCTGCCGGTTTGAGTTTCGATCGTGATGCCACTAGGCAATTGTTGTTCGGCAGCGATGAAATCGTGAATAACTTTTTTAGTTTCAACTGGAATTTCTTCTACTGGCATAGAACTAGAATCGATGGTGTTCTCTTCGAGGGACAAATCCGGTGTTTTCTGCTTCTGTTGCAATTCCACCAAGTGCACCCGTAAAGTTTCTATTCTAGTTCTAATAATAGTTCTTTGCTCCGTGAAGATTAATGTCAACGTCCTCAGTTGCTCCACTAACGTTTCGGATAGTTGTTTTAAATCGGGATACTTCCGGAATTCCTCGCAAACGTCAGCAAGTTCTTGTAACTTCTTCTCTTTGTCGTCGAGCTCTTGATTTAGACGATTGAGCTGCTCGATGGAAAGCTCCGTTTGAGATTCGGTTTCGGTTGTGGTAACTGTTGTGATGATTTCCTGGGTGGTCTTCAGCCAAATTTCTATTTCCGTCAGCAACGATTGGTATTGGACCAGTTCTTCTTGTCGTTTTGTGTGCGATACTCTGGCGTTCTGAAATAAAACCAGACGAATCGAAATTAACACCAGTTGCGCAACAGTTTTTCAAATCAGAAAGTCTAACAAGGAACCGAAATTCACTAACGATGAATTTCGCTAATAGAACGAAATAACAAATTATGTTTGCACTTGTCACGAAAACAACTAGCGTGGGTTTTTATCACCTCACACTTGTTTTTCGTGATATTGCAGCTGGATGACTCAGAAACAAATGCAGTTTAGATAAAAGTGGTTAAGAAATAAAAACAAATTTGAATAAGTGAGCGAGAGGATTTTAGAAAAAAGTCGAAAATTTACCAATATAGCGTTTTCTTGTCTCTTACCGTTACAGCTATCCTTCCGTGCTCCGCTTGAGAGAGGAGTGTCGCTATTCTGGTCCTGATTCCTGCTAGATGCGCTGCTAGAGCTTGGGTATCGTGGTCGGCCTTCAGCTCAAGCACCTGCCCCTCGAGGCTGATGGCTTGGGCTGCATGCTTCTTCAAATCACCTGTGATTTCCTGCAACATAACCCACATGAGAAAAGAGCAACTAAAGCAGGAGTCAATTAAGGTTAAAAGCATTAATATGTCACCAAAAATATCTCAAAGTCGAGGGTCTGAAAGTCACATAAGACTTTTAGATAACAAAAGAAAACTATAATATTTCATAGTGGTTCAACAATATTTTGAGTTAGCAAACCATCGACAGCTACCCATACAGTCCTGCCTCTTGCAATCTCTCATCTTATGGATGATATTAGTTCAACGCCAGGAACACCTCCAAGAGTTTATCAACTTTCTTAGTGTAGATCATATTGAATCCAAAACTCAAAATGTGAATTGTAGTAACTCCGCGAAGTTAAATAGATCTTTTCGTGTATGAAAACTGCCAACTGCCAGTTTTAACTAGGTCTGGTTATCTCATGTTCCAATATTGGGGCTGACGAGTTAAATTGGGCCGACGATAAGATGAAATTTAATGATCTTAAATTTGAATAAATAAAAACTTTAGACATTCACGTCACATATTAGCATTTTTTAAATCCAATAAAACACTTTGACGCACTTCTGCAATCCTATAATTTTAGGGTAACTTTCGTTTCGTAAATAGGCGGCCTCGTGGCAAATAAATTCCATAAATAAATATGAGTGTATGCACAGCGTTTGTTTATGAGGTAATTGCCAACAATAGCAAACCAAACCGCAAACAATTTCATTCAGACGTTACGAAAACGGAAACCGAAATATCTGCCAATTTTGCGATGCGAGGCCGGACTAGCGCGCGGGTCATCGTTTAATCGCGAAAAAAAAATTACGAAGAAGTTTGAAGTGTTATCGACGTCTGAGGTAATAGGCCATGACGTAACGTCTATTTTTAATAATGAATTTATCACTCAAATTAGATGAAAAGTAGTAGTCTGGAGGCGAATCTACCAATAAATTGGACCTTTCAGGTTTTAAGCCATGACCATATAGAAAAGTTTCGAAAAAAGTTTACCTTTTTTAGTTCGGTGAAAATTTTAAAAAAATCTCCAAAACTCAAAGCAAGTTTTTACGTAAACTCGTTGGGCGATACAAAAAGTCAAAACGCCGGGTCGCACCCACGCACTGAGTCACAATAACGCGAGTACCACGCGGTACTGCTCCAACACCGGAGAGTGTCTTCAAGAGAACGTCTCTGAAGGCCGCCACCGGTGGACTGACCACTTTGCGTTCGCGGTCTAGGTTTTGAACTTTGTTTATTTGTGAGGATGCCGTGCCGTCGATGATGATAATGCACACGTCTTCGCAGAGCCGCTATTATTAGAGTCTCTTTGGATTGATTATTGACGCTTCAATCAGGTCCAATAGCCAGGTACTGATTGACAGATGAAATTAAAGATCGGCCTCTAATTGCTAAACGTGGCTAACCACAACTAAACGCAGATCGGTCGCTTTGAAGACCCTCGAAGCCAACCAATTACCCTTGGTTTATTTTCACTAGCACCCGCATCTGAAGAAACTACCCAACTCAATTAAAAGTTACATCGCAGAACTGGCTACTTAAATCTCTTTTAACTAATTTTTTTTTATAGAAAACTATTGTCGGTTTTTTTTTTGAAATTGTCCCGAAGTTCCTCTCTTCAGCAAAGCACGACTCGATCTCGCGCACGTTGAAAGCTGCCCCTTGAGAAGCCTCTTCTTGTGTAATGTTTTGTAAACACGAACTATATCGGCGGTCTTACAGCATTCAAGAAAAATTGCGTTTGGATAAATTTCTATTCCGGTCCTGATTTTTAAAATAGATCCTTTACACGAGACGATCACTTATACGACACCATCTCTAAATCAAAATGTAGGTAAGACGGGCATTTAAAAATAGTTGAGGAATAGTGCCAAAAATCCGATGCAGACTCAGTGCTTCTAAATAAAAGATGATGTCATCGGGGTCGTCTCAAGAAAATAACGAGATAGATAGATAACATATTGAGCTGCGACTATTACAAGTATGTCAAGATCATCACCGGTTCAATGCTATGAACAAGGACGAAGCAATAATGTGCATCGCACCTATTAACCTATTACAACCAATTGCGTGCAATAAAATCAAAACGATTTCGTTCCAACTCAATAAACTGATCACTGACTCTGCTTAATTTAGAACAAGTGAAAGTGACGTTTCAGGTCAGAGTTGCACTTCGTGTTGTCTTTCTGCAGTTGGGCCATCTGGCAAAGTCTTATTAGGATTGAACGCGTTTAAGGCAATAGCGGGTTAAAGAGAACAGGAGCAGGTTGAAAAAATTCAGTGATGAATTTGAGCTTACCTCCAGAGCTGTGATCATCTGATCGAACCCTTCCCTCGGAAGGTACTCGATGGAAATTTCGGTAGTTTGCAGTAACTTTTGCAATTTAGCAACGTCCTCGGTAATGTCCTGCGAAATTGAAACAAAATCAGCACTTGACTCCGACAGTTGTAGCAGTAATGCCAAATTCACAACAAAAATTTGATAATGTAGCATACTGCGGTCGAATTTTGTTAATTTAAGCAATTTGGACATTCTCCTTAAGCGGCATTCTCCTGGTAATAGCTATCAATCAAAGTCATAAAACATACGCCCTTAAACAATTGACTTTATTAAAACCACACAAAGTAATCCCCCAACCAAAACTTAAGCGTCTAAACATTTATCTGAAGCAGGCCAATTATTAGTTCATGCATTTAAATCGACACCCTAAACAAACACACAATATTTCGTCACCTTCTTCAGTTGATTGTTGGCTCTTGGACTGTCAACGGCTTCTGTAGGTATCGTTGGCTGCATTGAGGGCCCTAAAGAAGGATCAGTTAAGGATTCCGAAGGGAACGGATCGTTAATAACGTCTTCCGCGATACTTTCCGATAGTCTTTTGGCCGCGCGCAAATGATCATCCGCTGTTTTAATAATATCTTCCTTGGCATCAATGGTTATTGGTTCCGGTTCAAGGTAAGTGCTGCGGTCCTTCCAGCCACCTACCCCGCCGGGTAACGAGTAGATTCTGTAATCAGTTCCGTTAATGTTGCTAGTATTTTCCAAATTGCTTTCGTTTGGTTTTGGCGATCCTCTTCCGCTAGAACTGTCGGAATCGCCGTCTTTATCTGGAGTATCGTCGTAATCTTTCACGGTCAAGTCTTGAGTTTTTGTCACTTTATTTTTCTTAGCTAAATCACGTTGGTAGGTTTCTTCAGCTTCGTCATAAATAGATTTGTCAAGCCAGAAAGGACCGTCAAGTGAAAGATTTGCTACCAAAGCGTCTTCAGGTGAGGTCGGGTCTTCTTCAGGTTTGACCTCTTTCTTAGAGAATACTTCAGAAATTTTTGTGACAATTGTTTCGAAGACGCCAAGTTTTCCCTCTTCAGCGTCTTCTTTAGACTTTTGCCTCTTGACTTTCTTTTCTTTCTTCGCCTTCTTATTCTTTTTACTATCTTCAACTGGCTTGGAATCAGTATCTTTCGTAAATTCTGGCGACTCGTCTACTGGTTTGACTTCTTCCAAGTTTTCTGTAAATTCTTGTTCTTGCCTAATGAACGCCATTTCTTCACTAGATGTCAATTCTGTAAATTCTGGCGACTCGTCTACTGGTTCTTCCAAACTTTCTGTAAATTCTTGTTCTTGCCTAATGAACGCCATTTCTTCACTAGGTGTCAATTCCATCAATTTTGTCACTTTCTCTTCTTGAATAATGGATGGAGCTGGTGCTTCAACTTGCACTAATTTTTCTTCTTCATGAACTATTTTAATTTCGTCAGCAGGTACAAGTTCTTCAATTTTTAAAACATTTTCTTCGCATGCCTCCGTTGACGTTTCGATTTTAATTTCTTGCACAACAGTAGGTGCTGTCTCGACTAATTTGGTCGTTTCAACCGGAACCTCCGAGACTCTTATGTCGACTTCCTTTATCTGCTCAGTTTCAGGTTTTGTCGGAACCTCCGTGAATTCTTCAACCGGAGCCTCCGAGATCTTCATGGTTTCTTTCTTTATCTGCTCTGGTTCAGGTTTTGTTGGAACCTTCGAAGATTCTATTTCGACAGCTTTCACCTCCTCAGGCTTAGCTTCAACATGACCTTTTGCCTTTCGTTTCTTCTTTTTGGACTTTTCTTCGACATTTGGAGTTTCGAGTTGCTCACCTGTTTCTTTTGACTTGCTTCCTTTGTCTTTCTTTGCTTTAACTTCATCTGATTTGGCACCCGTAACTTTAGAAATAAACGCACTTAAGAAACTGCCGCGTTTTTCAGTTACCCTAGGGGATTCCGGTGTGTTAGATTCGGTTGTTAGATTAGTTACGTCCGTTTTGTCGGTTGGTAAAGGTATTTCAGATTCGGGAATATTAAGGGATTTTGGAACGTCATCAACTTGCTGTAAAGTTTCGATTAGTTCTGCAACTTCTGGTTTGTCTTCTTCAGTTTTAGTAGCTTTAGTCTTCTTCTGCTTCTTTTTCTTTTTGGGTTCTTCAGTGACTTCCACTGGACGTTCTGGTGAGGATTCGGTTTTGGAAGCGGAGAAAGTACTTTTTACCGATGAAATTATACCACCAAACAAGCTAGTTTTCTCACCAACTTCCTTCTTATCCTTCTTTTTACCTTTCTTGCTATCACCTTTAATTTTTGGTGCCGCGCCAACCTGTTCATTTTCGATAAATTTACCGTTAACAGTGTCTTCTTTGCTTTTGATAACTGTTTCTTTAATTTCATCAGAGGTTCCGATAACCATAGAGGCCCAAGTTCTACCCGTAGTATGAATTTCGTTCGTAACAAATTCTCTTTCCGTTTCAATGAAGCTTTGGCTTTCGATTGGAGCAAGTTTTTTATCTTCTTTTTCGGCTTCAAGATTTGGTGGCTTCTCTGGAACGTCAAATTCTGGCTTGGATTTTGACCGCGAACGAGACCGCGAACGCCTTTCTTTCTTAGACATTACCGACATGAAACCTTCCGCATCAGTGGGTATTGGTTCGGGTTCGAATTCTGGTTCACCCACCATTTGTAGGTGGATTTCTATAGGTTTTTGCGTCATTGGTTGATCTCTTGGTGCAGGAGTTAGAGAAGATTCCCTACTTTTAGCTGTAGCTGCAATGTTAGCGTAGGTTATGTGGTTAGGATCTTTCTCATCCCTAACATGTAGTTCTACAATTTGAGGCTCGTTCTTTAAACTTTCCATTGGTTCCTCTTCCTTTTGAGGCTCTACTGGTGTTTTCTGCTTTAGAGCTTCTTCTGGCGGCTCCACAGGTGTTTCCTGTTTTGGAGCTTCTACCAATACATCTTCTTTGGGAGTTTTCTCTCGTTTCCTGGATTTCCTCTTCGATTTCTTCTCTTTTGGAGATTTTTCTTCAACTCTTTCTTCTGGTTTGACTTCAAAAACACTAGAATCTTCCGGAACAAATTTCTCGAGTTCTGTAAATGTTTGGGCAACTACGTCAGGTAAACGTGTGTTTGTCAGTGGTTCATTGGATAATTCCTTTGTTTTCTCGATGGGCAATACCGCGGGTGAAGGATCTCTACTTCTTACAATGTCCGCATAAGTTTTTGATTGACTTGCATCTTGCTCAAACGTTGATCCAATTATTCCGGGTTCAACCTCCACTATTTCTTCCTGGGGTTGTAAAATTTCTTCTTTGATTTTAAATTCCTTTATTGTTACCATCGGGTTTTCTTCGATAACAATTTGTGACCATTCTGTTTTCTCTGCTTCAACCTTTTGTTCCAAAAACTTTTTACTAGACTTCTTCGGTTTTCTTTTAGTTACTTTAACAACAGTTTCTTCGACTGGTTCAAACATGTTCACTTCTTCTTGAGGAACAATTTCAACAGTTGCCGGTTCAGATGACTCTACAATTTCAATAACACTAGCCGCTGGCTCATCAAGTTTTGGAGCAACTGGAAGTTCTTCCGTTTTGACTTGCGACTGCAGATCTTCTGATTGTGTCAGTGCTGTAATTTCATCTCTTAAAACATCTTCGAGTTCTTGTTGTGGTGATTTTGGACGTTTTCTAGACTTGCGTTTCGGTTTACTTTCATCCGTAGATTCTTTTTGAGCGACGGGAGCTTCAACTTTTTGTTTAGAACGCGAACGTGATCTTGATCTTTTAGGAACGAATTCTATGAAACCCTCTTTATCAGCCTCGACATCGATCTTAGCTTCAGCAGGTTCCACCACCCTAATTTCTACCGCAGGTTTTGGCAAGCTTACTGGCTTCACCTCATCCGCGGTTATTTTAGGTACAGCGCCCACGCTTGGTTCTTCTTGTTCGTCTTCCAAATTAGTTGCCACAACTTCAGCGTAAGTTTTGTCGGACTTCATTAAATTTTCCCAGACGTTAACCGGTGCTACTTTAACCTGAATCTCTTCCTTCTGGTCACTAACCGCAGTTTCCTTCACTGGAGGCCGTGGTGATTTTGATTTTCGCTTTCTTGGAGACTTTTTAGGTTTGAGTTCTTCTTCCGGAAGTTCAGTTTCTACAATTTTCTCGGTTTCAAGACCAGGAGGTATTTTCAAATTTTCTTCTAAGTCAGTTTCCACAATTTGCGGAAATTCGGCAGGTGTTGAGTCTTTTTTGCTCTCAACGACTTTCTCGACTACAGTCACATCAGAAACCAATTCCTTTGGTAAACAACTTTCTTCAACTGTCACATTAATTTCTTCTTCTTCCGCAACTAGCTGACTTGACATTACAGTTGTTCTTTCAGCATTCAAAAATTCCTCAATTGTTGTCGTTACTTCTGTTGGATTTTCTATGATTTCTTCCGTCCATAAATTTGTTGACGGAATGGAAGTTTCGAAACCTGAATCGTGTTCTGGACTGGCGACAATATCGTTATAGATTCTTTCACCGTAACTCCACATTTGACTGGATGATTGGTCAAATTCAGATTTTTCGTCTTCTTCAGTGGAAGAATAATCAACAAACGGTTTGGTTGTTCTCTGATCGGAACCAGGTATAAATTCAGCAGCGTTAGGATTAAGCCGTGACTGTTCAGATTTAGGGACAAACTCGGTAGCCTTTGCCAAAATTGCCTCGAACTGGGAAAATTTGGGCTCCTTATCCTTTTGCTCAGATGGTTCCATCATCAGTTCGGACACCAAATCGTCATCCTCAGGAAGTGGCGACTTACGAACAATTGGTTGAGGTTCATTCTCTTCATCAGAAAACACCATTGGTTCGTCAAGAGTTTCCAACCACAATTCACTTGTAGAATCTATGGGTAATCCTTTATAAGCTGGTTTAGTTTCTACTGGTAATACCTCAGAAAATGTTTCAGTTTTTGTAACTACTGTAGCTTGAGGTTCTTCCTTCGTTTCTTTACCTACGCCCGCGCTTTCTTCCGACAGAACTATTGGCTCATCAATTACATTCGTCCATAATTCACCAGTTGAATCTAGAGACAAGTTTGTTGGTGCATCTGAGATCTTTTCGCCCTCAATAAAATCGATTATTTGCTTCTTAGTGTCAACGGTAACTTGGTCTTTTACAGTCACATCTGTGTCTTTCTTCAGCTGTACTGTTTCTTCGTCCTCTGAAAGAACTATTGGTTCCTCCAATACATCCAACAGTAACTCGGTAGAAACGTCGATAGGCAACCCTTTATAAGCAGGTTTCTCAGGTACCACTTCTTGTAAGTGTGGCGCAACTGATGTTTTTTCGCTTTCAAGAAACTCCACTATTTCTTTCTTAACAATTGTAACATTTTCTTCTACTGGTGCAGGTGTAATTACTTTTTCTTGTGTAGTTTCAGACTTAACCGTTTCTTCTTCATCCGAAAGGACAATTGGTTCGTCCAAAATTTCCAAAAACATATCAGTAGAAGAATCGATAGGTAATCCTTTATAAGCAGGCTTTTCAGATTTTGTTTCCAGCTGTAGAGGTGTTTCAGGTAATTTTTCACCCTGAATCAAGTCGATTGTTTTCTTCTTTTCCACAATTCTGGGTTTCTCTTGTTTTTCCGAAATCTTAATTTCTGTTTCTTTTATAACTTCACTTTTCTCTGGCTCCTCTTCATCTGAGAAAACCATTGGTTCATCCAAAATTTCCAAAAACATATCAGTAGAAGAATCGATTGGCAATCCTTTGTAAGCAGGTTTCTCCTGTTTTACTTCTTGCTGAGTTGGTGTTTCAGGCTGTTGAACTAAGTCCACCACTTCCTTATCTTCCACAACAGTAGATATTATTACCTCTGTTTTAATTTCCTCTTGAGCCACTTTAACTTTTTCAAGTTCCTCTTCGTCTGAAAGAACCATTGGCTCATCCAAAATTTCCAAAAACATATCAGTAGAAGAATCGATTGGCAATCCTTTGTAAGCAGGTGTTTCCTGTTTTATCTCTTGCTGAGTTGGTGTTTCAGGCAGTTGAACTAAGTTCACCACTTCCCTATTTTCCACAACAGTAGATTTTTCTTGTATTACCTCTGTTTTAATTTCCTCTTCAGATACTTTAACCTTTTCTGGTTCCTCTTCGTCTGAGAGCACCATTGGCTCATCCAAAACTTCCAAAAACATGTCAGTGGTAGAATCGATTGGCAATCCCTTGTAAGCAAGGTTTTCAGGAATTTCTTCCTGTTTCTTTGGAGTTTCAGACAATTCCTTACCCCCATCAACAGGTTTCTTCTTTATCTCTAAAGTAGTGAGTGATTCGTTGACTACTTCACGTTTAGTATCTTTTTCTTCGGTTGTTATAACTTGTTCTGGTTCTTCATCTGAGAAAACCATTGGTTCGTCTAAAATTTCCAAAAACATGTCTGTAGAAGAATCAATGGGTAATCCTTTGTAGGCAATCTTTTCTTCTTTTGTTTCTTTTTGTATTGGTACTTCTAACAACTTTTCGCTCTGAAGAAAATCTATCGTTTCTTTCTTGGTGTCCAAAATACTAATAGTTTCCTGTATAGCTTGAGGCTTTACTTGCTCCAACTCTTTTAATTTTGGTGTTTCTTCAGTCTCAGTTATTAGCAGAGGTTTCTTTTGTTCAAGCTTGAGCTCACTTCCACCAGCCACTTCTACAGTTAACGTCGACGTAATTTCTTCCTTTGGTAATGTTGTAGCAGGCTCTGGTAACAATTTCTTCTCAACAATTATTAAATCTCCAGTTGTTGCTTGATCCTCCACTTGCGGTATATCTATAGAAGCTGCTTCAGATTCGCTCTCTTCTAAGACTTTATGTTCGTACCAAGCTATTTCTGCCTTCATCATGTACAAAATGTCGTACTTTGGAAAATCGGCTAACATGCATTCTATAGTATCCACTTGCTGGTCTTTTGATTCTTCTTCATCTTGCGTTACAGGTTTTGACGTTACGATTACTTCCACAGTATCCACTTGTTGTTTTTCTTTTGGTTGTTTTAAATCCGGCTCTTCTTCTTTTGATTTCGGCATTTCGGATGAAAGCGATTCACTTTCAGCCTTTTTGACGTAAAACTCAGTTTCCGCTTTAATCATGCCGATTATGTCGTAAGGCGCGAGACCTTCCTCGATTACTATAGTTTCATGCTTTTCCTTAACCCCCTTCTCTTCGATCTGTTCGGTCTGAACTTTTTCGTTTTCAATAAATTCCACGGTGGAAGCTGCGATAATTTTTGATGGTTTGGTTTCCGTTTCAAACAAAACTTGTTCCTTTGATTCTTTAAGTTGATCGGGAATAACTACCTCTTTTGTTAATTCTTCTGTTAGTTGAACCGGTTTTGCAGGAGATACAGTAACCTGTTTTATTTCTTCAAAACTTTGCTCTTCATCCGAAAATACCATGGGTTCATCTAAAACATCAATCCACAAGTCAGTTGAAGCATCGATTGGCAGGCCCTTGTAAGCAGGCTTTTCAGGTGATACTTCTTGTTTGCTTTCCGGTTTGTTCTCTTCGGTTTTCTCCGTTTTGGCTTCTTCATCGTCAGAAAAGACCATCGGTTCATCCAAAACTTCCAAGAACATGTCGGTAGAAGAATCTATCGGTAATCCTTTGTAAACGGATTTTTCCGGTTTCAGTTGCTCCTGAAGTTCTGGTATCTCTTGATTGATAATTGTAAAGGTTTCCTCCTGGGTCTCCAACGTTATTTGTTGTTGGTCAATTTTCGGAGACATTTCTTGTGTTATATCAACGGTTGTTGCAAGTGTTTCTTCATCATCATCAGAAAGAACCATTGGTTCATCCAATACTCCCATCCACAATTCAGTAGAAGAATCTATTGGTAATCCCTTGTACGCAGGCTTCTCATCTTTTACAGCTGGTGCTTCCTGAGACTTCTCTTCCTTTGGTAATTCTTTAGGTTCAGAGGCTTGATGCTCGCTTTCAATGAACTTAAGGGTTTCCATTTTGATATCACGTTCAACTTGTTGGTTTTGAACCACTTTAGGTTTTTGATCGTCATCAGAGACCACTGTAGGCTCGTCCAAAAGCTCCATCCAAGATTCACTTGTAGAATCTATAGGTAGTCCCTTGTACGCAGATTTTTCCTCAACTGTTAGTGGCTTCGCTTCAACTTCAACATTCTCCGGATGTACCATAGATTTTTCAGGTACATCAACCCTAACACCAGTAGAGTGACCCGTTGTTAAGTCTATACCTTCAGGTTTCTGTGCTTGAATTTCTGCTATGGGTTCATCCAATAAATCTACCCAATTATCAGCCAATTTCTCCTCTGGTTGGTCTACAACAGTAGTTTCAGCAGTAAGATGAACCCATTGCTCTTCGTGGGGCTCGCTTAGTTCCACCACAGACATCTCTTTTTCGTTATCGATGAACTGTTTAGATCCGGTTTCTAGAGGAACAAGATCGACAACATTGTCAGCCATAACGTTGGGAATAAAAATAAATTCTTCACTGGTGACACTTTCGGAGACACTTTCCTCCAATTTGGTGATTTCAGATTCAGGTTTTTCTTCAGCGCCAGTTTCTCTTTCGAAATTAATGATTTGAGGGTGTTCTTCGAACGAAACCGACTTCTCCTTTTTACTCTTCTTGCGCTTAGGTTTCGAAACTTCTGCAATCACTGGCGCATCCTGTAAGAGTTGAAGTTTGGTTTCGTTGGCAGTTTCCTGTAATTCTGGTTTCATTTCATCAACAGGCTTTTTCACTTCATGATCCTTGATTTCTTCATTTGGTACTTCTTCCAATTCTGTTCTTACTTTATGTCCTTTGTCTTTACGTTTTTTAGGCTTAGGTTTCTTTTCTTCTTTATCGGGGTCATTCTTTAATTGTGCTGTTTCCACCACATCGTCTACTTGTGGTTCTGATTTCCCAATTGCTTCCAACTTCTCAGATTCTTTTCCTTTCCGCTTCTTAGGTTTAGGTTTCTTCATTTCTTTAGCAGATTCTTCAGTTTTCGACTCAACACTGACATCTTCTGTTGCTGCTTGCAAGACTTCCTCAATGACCGGTGTTACAGGTACTAAATGTGCATGCTGAGTGGATTCCTTTTCGGAGGAGACTTCAATTTCTGCTTCAGGTAATTCTGTTTTGTGTTTATTCTTTTTGCTCTTCTTCTTCTTTTTCTTTTCTGTCTCAGGCTCCTCCGGTAAAGGAGTTTCCACAACTTCTTCAGTTGTTGCAGAAATTGGTTGTTCTTCCGCAGGTTCAACTTTGACATCTAAAGCAGCTTCTGCTAAAGCTGCTTGTTCTAATTCAACGTCGGTGATTTCTGTGTGCTTTTTGGATTTCTTTTTTGACTTCCTTTCAGCTTTTGCGACTTCAACGATCGTGGTTTCCCTAACTTCATGAGTAATTTCAATTTTGTTGTCGACTTTTTGCGAAACATCTTCACTTGGTTGTGTAAATTTAGTTCCAACAACACTGGCCCAAGACGCTGAAGGTTTAGAAGTTTCACTGGAAACTGGTTCACCTGATATAATTTCGGATTGTTCTTGCGCTAGAAACTCGACAGTTTTTTCAATGGACTTGGATTTTTTCTGCTTCTTTTTAGACTTATCTTTTACTTCGCCGACAGTCACAACTGCCTTGACGTCTTGACCTGAATGAATGACAGGTTGTTCTTTGCTTTCAATTTGAGGAACTGTTTCTGCTTCGTCATCAGGTAGCACTATCGCTTCGTCTAAAATATCCAAAACATCTACACTGCTATCGATTGGTAATCCTGCATAAGCAGACTTTTCTTCCTTCGTTACACTTTTAATTTGCTTTTCTCCATTAACAGATAGAACATTCATGACGTCTTGAATATTGCTAACTTCAAAATCAACAGATCCTAACCTTGACAACGACGATGGTTGCTGTGTTTTCACATCAAATTCAAGTGTCTTCATTTCCGTTGGTGTACCTTGTTCGAGTAAGAATTCCAAAGGTATTCCATGTCGTTTCTTTTTCTTCTGGATTTTATCTTCGAGTATTTTACATGCTTCTATTTCTTCAGCGGTTAAGTCTTCAGGTTTCGACGGTAACTTTTTCCTGTCTTTCTTCTTCTCCTTTTCAATTTTGTGGCCCGGTCTCGCTTTCACAGACCCAAATATTACTTGCTCAACATCAAACACTGAGGAAGTGACATCTTCAGTTTGTTCGGCAGGAGTTTCAACCAAAACATCTTCTGAATCTATCGTTTCAGATGTTTTCTCGATCACCTCTTCAGTGACTACAGATTCTGGCTTGTCTTCAGTTGTGATTTCTATGGGCGTTTTTGTCGTTGTAACAGTTTCAGGTACTAGTTTAGCTGCTTTTTCTTCAATTACTTTGGGAGATGTTTCCAATAGGATATCTTTTGAAGCGAGATCTTCAGATGTTTTCTGAATAAACTCTTCAGTAACTACAGGTTCTTCCTTATCTTTAGCTGTAATTTCTATGGACGCAGTTAGTATTGTCGCAGTTTCAGGTAGTAGTTTAACTGATTTTTCCTTAGTTACTTCAACAGGAGCTTCAACCAGAACACCTTCTGGGGCAATAACTTCAGATGCGCTTTCGATCAGTTCTTCAGCAACTAGAGATTTTTTCTTGTCTTCAGTTTTTATGGACGTCGTTGTTGTTGTGGTTGTTGTTACAGTTTCAGATACTAGTTTAACTGGTCGTTCCTTAGTCACAGTTGTTGAAGACGTTTCATGTGTTTCAGTTGTTACACTTTCAAAAGGAAAATCTAAATCCGTCACCACTTGAATAGGTGATTCCTTAGTTACAATGGTAATTGAAGGTTCAGTTTGAGTAACAGTTTCAGTTGAAATATCTTGTCTTGTTCCTTGAACAGTTTCAACTATTTCCAGACCTGTTAAATCTTTGGAAACATCTTCCAAAACATGAGTCGTTTGAATTGGAGTTTCAACAAATTCCATTTTTAGAGTTACAACAGGTTTCATGCGCACTTCTTCATGAGTTATTAGAACTATTTTATTGGTAGATGTACTACTTTCTGCAAGAGCATCAAGATCAGTAATCACTTGAGTATTTTCTTTGATATCATCGTCTAGGTTCTTGTTGCTTTCCACTGTTGTGGTGGTTACTTCTTGTGTGACTGTAGTTGGACTCAACGTACTAATGGTCGACACTGTTTCAGTGAGTGGTACTGTCTTCATAACACTAGTAACAGTTGTAACTGTAGTGGTAGTTTTAGTTCTTTTGGAAGAAGTACTAGACTTCTCGATTGTGGTTTCCGGTAAGTCAGTTTTCTTTTTCTTAGATTTTCGATCTTTTGGTTTAGGAAAATCTTCAATAGTCACTTTTCCGGCCTCAGTGAACTTATTTACAATTGTATCGGTTGAAGCTGGCACTTTTTCCGAAATTTCTTCTGAAACCTTTTCGACTTTCGTATCTTGAATTGGCAAACTCTCTACTGCCGCCTTCTCACTTTCAATGAACTTATCAATAATGACACCAACTGAAGCAGGAAGTACCTCTAAAACTTCTGGTTCTTCATCAATTGCTGCTGGTAAATCGACAATTTCAGTAATTTTTAATTTATCTTCGCTTTTGACCACATCGTGGTGTTCTGTTACAGGAGTTACAGACATTGTCAGTTTGTCTTCGGTCTTGCCAATTTCGGTTTTCTCCACAGGTTCAGGGTGTCTATGCTTTTTCGATTTCCGCTGCGGTTTTGTTTGGGAAATTTCGATTTCTTTAGTTGTTTGAATAACGCTAACATTCGTCTCTTCAGTAATTGTAGTTACTGGTGTTGTACCCTCTGTAATTTCAGTTGCTGGTTCAACTGGTTTAGGTACAGTTTCAACAGGTACAGGAACAGTTTTCACTTTCTTCTTTTTAGACTTCTTTTTTGTTTCAACAATTTCTGGTTCTTCAAACACTGACAATGGTTGTAAAATGGTGGCAATCTCTTCTGATTCTTCTACTGCAAGTGGTTCTTCAACAGTTGGTTGTGGTAGTTTCTGATCCTCAACTACCAACTTTTCAGTAACATTGACAAGTTCAGTAGCAGCAATTTGTGCTTGTTCAACGTTTTGATTAGAAATTGACGTAATAGTAGTTACTTCTTCCGGTTGACTAATTTCTTTAACGCTTTCTTCAACCTTTGCCTCTTCAGTAATTGTAGTTACTGATGCTTTATCCTCTACAATTTCGGTAGTTGGTTCAACTGGTTCAGGCATAATTTCAACAGGTACAATAACAGTTTTAGTTTTCTTCTTCTTAGACTTCTTTTTCGATTCAATAACTTCCGGTTTCTCAAATACTGGTAAAGATTCTAAAATACGTTCATCGATGGACGCAATTTCTTCTGGTTTATTTCCTGTAGCTGGTTCCTCAACTTTTGTTTGGGGTGATTTCTGACTTTGGTCCTCAATTACCAATTTCTTTGTAACATCGACAGGTTCAGTAGTACCGATTTCCACTTGTTTGAAACTTCTATTAGAAATCGACGTAATGGTCGTTATTTCTTCAGGTTGACTAATTATTACGTGTTCTTCAACAATCGATTTGGAAGTTGGTTCAAGATCTTCAGTAGTTACCTTTTCAAAAGATTCTGTAACTGTAACAATTTCTGGTCGTGGTGGTTCATCAACATGAACAATATCCTGAACTGATGGAATTTCAGAAGATGTTTCTTGAAGAGTTTTGGGTTTCTTCGACTTTTTCTTCTTCTTGGTCTTATCGCCGGATTCCACGCTTTCATCAACTTTCTCAATGGGAAGATGCGATGATTTTTCAATATCTATAAACGCAGTTATTGAATCAGATGTAACTTTCTTAACTGACGTTTCCTCGAGACTAACAGGTTCCAACACTTTTGTCTTCTTGGATTTCTTTTTATCTTTAATTTTAACTTCAATCTCTTTGACTTCAGGAGCAACTTTTTCCTTGGTTTCTTTCAAATCTTTTTGATCTATGGCAGATTGGTCGCTGACTTTATGTTTCTTCAACTTTCTCTTGGGTTTGATGTGCTTTTCGTCTTCTATCGCTACCTCAACTTCTGTTATGGTCCCTTGTTGAATAACTGAAGACTGTTCATTAGTGATGAAGGTTTCTATCAAGTTTTCAGAAGAGGGCACACAAGGATGAACTTCAAGGATATCAATTTTTTGATCTGACAGTTCTTTAGATGCAATGTGGTCATCGGGAGTTACTGCTACAATCTCAGATGTTTCAGTTTTAGATTTCTTAAAATGCTTTTTGGAAGGTTTTTCTTTAATTCCATCAGACGTGGTAATTACAGTTGGAGTTTCAGAAACTTCCTCCACTGGTTTACCTTTAGATTTGGACTTTTTATTACTTTTTTTCGTCTCCTCTTCTTTTGTTGGTTTCGGCATGTCTTCCACTAACGATTCGGTAATTTCGATTACTGTATCAGACTTCTTGGTAGATTTCTTCTTTCTCTTGGGCTTTTCAGTCGGTTGTGGTGCTTCTGCAACATCTGTGCAGAGTTCCTGTTTATTTTCAACATCTACAGAAACTGGTTTGTTTTCGTCATCAGTAGTATCACTAATACTGGACTTCGACTTCTTCTTCTTCTTCTGCTTACTCTTCTTTTCTGGCACTGTAGCTTCAGTAACAGTTTTGGTTTTAGTTTCTTCTATAATAGTTTTCTTTTGTTTTTTGTCGTGCTGCGGCTCCACGTCTGCAATGGTGGTTTCTTTAGTAGTTTTAACAACAGTTATATGTTTAACATGCGACTTCTTCTTGGCTTCATTTTCGCTGCTGTGGTCAGCATTTGCGATTTCTTTGAGCGCCCTATCGATCTCATCGTCGCTCGATTTCTTCGTTTTCTTCTTCTTCAACTTCTTGTCCACTTTATCTGTATCGGGGGGATTATCACTAATTAAGTCTTTAGAAGTTTTCACAACGTCATCATCACTCGTTTCGAGCTCTCCACGATGAATCGGTCCTTCAACTTCTTCGATGCGTCCGTATCGTTTCTTGTTAGATTTCTGCTGCTTAACGGTAGCAACATCAGGAGTATCCTTCCTGAACTGGTGCGTTTGGGACTCCGCAAAATCGTCCTGTGGCATGAACTCGCGTCCATGCATCGGAGACTTTGATTTGGGAGCTTGTCGTTTCGTAGGGGGCATTGGGGCACTGGATGGCTGGAGAGGTTTACTGGCGAGTCCTTGAGACAAAATCTGAGCGTAAGAGAAAACACCGGCGTCACCTTTCTGATCGTCGCTAACGACAACTTCGGGATTTTCTTCGATTGGGGAGGATTCCTCGATTTTGCGAGGCGATTCCGGAAGTTCGTATTGAGGTGATATGGTGAAGGTTTGATTGTATTGTTCTTGGTAGAGTGTGGGGTTAATGTACTGGTCGGAACTGTGGTAAGTTCCTAAACCTGAACTCATCAATTGTTGGCCTGAAGCTATGAAACCTACCATATCCGGGAGAGGCTGGATGTAATCAAAAATACCGTGTTGCTGAGGAATTGGTTGCTGATAATAATTACTTTGGTGCACTTCGCTTGGTAAGTGGTAATTGTATTGTGTTTGGGAGTATTGGTTCCAATTTTGTGTGTGAGTGGGGGGTATAAACTGTTCTAAGTGTTCTACTTGAGGGCGACTTGGAGGTGTCGAGGAAGGAAGATTCTGATATGTATCTTCTTGTGTTGCGAGTTCTTGTGTTTTGGCACGTGTTTCGATGGGTTTCTGGCGCGAAATTACGGTACTTTTGTAAATTTCGTCTGGTAATTCCTCAGATTCACCCGCAGCGTATTGACCTCTGAGTATTTCAGCGTAAGTGGTGGACCCCGGCTCCCACATGGGGCTGGGCGAACGGGCCCTACTCTTGGTTTCGGGTTTGAGGTAAGAGTCTTTTTCATCGCGAACAAGAGGTTTCTTAACTACAGACTGGTCTGTGGTGAGTGTGGTCGATTCGACCATGGAGGCCGTTTCTTTGGGAGGAACAATATCGAATTGCGGTGCTGAAGGGAGTTTCGGTTTTTCGTCCCTTCGGCGAGGAGACCGGCTCCTCCTGGGCGGTTTAATGGTTTCCGTTGGTGCGGTGTCTTCTGGTGTTACAATGAGGGGTGTAGCCGGTGTTTCCGCTTTTGTCTCAACGACTGGCAGCGTTCTCTCTTTGGTTTCGTGTTTGTCGATGGCAGGCGAGGGGGTTCGTTCTTGCGATTTGGACCGTCCGGCTGCGATATCCGCGTAAGAGATTCCGAGTAAGGAAGCGGTTTCGGTGTAGGGTTGGACGAAATAGGGGTCCACGCGTCGAATGTTGACGAAGAGGACTGCGATCCTTTGCCGGTAGGTCTCAATCCGCGCCTGTTTACGCAGCAAGAATGCAATAGATCAGTAACACGCGATTAACAAACAATTCGCGAAGATGGTGGCTGAAACGCACGTCATGGTCGTCATAGGTGTTATTGTCAAGGTCGGTGGGGGACGTGATCGGTGGGGGGTTGTCTGGGGGGTGGTTAGGTGTCTAGCGGTTCCGAGTTCGGGGCGCCCCTCTGCATGACCAGCTTGATGCGCTCGTTGCGAGCCGCCATCTTGGTCTGCAGAGCACGCACGCGATCTCTACACGCCTTCACCAGGAACAAGAAAGGAGTGCAGCAAAATGATCGAGAAAAAAGAACAAAAACGCTCCGTGAGAAATAATCAAACAAGAGCAACGCAAAGTAACTCGATTGTGTTCGCTGTCTGGCTCACCCACAACAAGCTAAGATGATAGTGCGTGAACTAGTGAATGAGGAAGATAGTGAACACAAACCAAATGGAGTGAGTGAACTCAAGCAAAATCTGCAAGCAATGTGATCGATGGTAAGAAGCGAAGCAGTAAATGAAGCGTAAAAAACCAATAGAGCCCGGAACCAAACAAACACAATCCCCAGCTGCCTCTTGGGAGGGGATAGTGGAAACACCTTGATGAGCACGCTTCAGTCACCCCAACAGCGCCCTCCAGTTCAATCATCAAAATGTTTCCAGTACGACGCACGAAGAATTTTGAACGTTCGTTGTTCGACGTTTCTGACATTTTTACAATTTTGGCTTCACTACAGCTGCGGTGCGGCTTGAGCAAAGATGGTAGTGGCACGACTGCTTTCCAGTTCCTAAACTTGTTACTTTTTAGTCACAAAACCCGACACCAACACTACCACGAACCCCGACTCTCCCTTGCCAACCATCAAAATCAATGGATCAATGGTATTCAATAATTCAAGAGAGTCGAGTCGTGTTGGCACAAACGACTAACCGGACGCCACGAACAGCTCATGCCACTTCCATCTATTCTATTGTCGAACTCACTAAACCAAACACTGAACCTACCTGTTGATCTCGAACAGCCTGGTCTCTGTCGTGGGGCAGATGAGTGGGCGCCATCGCCGTTCTCAACTGCTGCTCGACTTGGACGATTTGCTGGCGCAACTGCTGCACTTCCACTTGGTACTGTTCCACTTGAGCTATGGCAGTCTCCAATTGACCACTTTGCTCCTTGATGGTCCTATGTAAAGCGTCCAGTTCACTCAGCAAATCTTCAGCGGATTGCGTCACTCTGGCGTCGCCTCCAACGCCAGACCGGAAATGAAGCTGCGCAAACAAGTCAGCAACAATTCAAAGAAGTTTTAACAAATTACCTGTAGCTTCTCAACAGAAAGGGAAATTTTAGTCTTCTGAATCTGGATGTCACTTAGCATTTTCTCGCGCAGGGCATGCTGGTCCCTCAGCGGCTTCTTCTTGTTCTGTTGAGACTCCAAAGCGGTGGTAGTTTTCTCTATCCAGCTTCTCACATCTTTCATCTTCTTCTCGCATTGCTCCCATTCTTCGGAAGTTTCTTGCAACAACGCGTTCTGCAAATTTGCAATTAAATTAAATCTGTAAGGAGTTCAAACCTCGTGGCACGTTTTCAGTTAATAAATAAATATAACAATAAATGCAATAATAATTTTGAACAAATTCTGGATTAAATCTCAAGACTTACTCTCTCCAAAATTTGGCCTTCAACTTCACTTTTGGCTTCTTCGGCTTCTTCCATCTTTTGCGGAAGATCTCCAACGCTGGTAACGTTGCCGATGCTCTCCAACTCTTTGGCCATTTCGCTCAAATTCTTGCTAGCTCCCTTGCAGCTTTTCACGGCGTTCTGTTGAAAAGTTTGGTAAACATGAATCGTTCCAAATGCGTCACTTACCGAATAGTCGTGCAACTTTTGCCTGGCTTCCTGCAACGTTGTGATGTAGAGCGGTTCTTTCAAGAAAACTCTTCGTTCTTCCACCCAAGCCATGACTGTTTGATAGAGAGTCAAGAAACGTTGCCAAGCGTCCAAAGTTTCCCCAACTTGTTGTTTCTTTTCGTCCAACCAAGACTTGACTTGTTGCAGTTGATCGCTCAAGTTATTAATGGTGGACTGGACCAAATCTCTTTCTTCGTCATCGCGAGTTTTGTCGATGATCGCCTTACCGTTCTTGATTAATTTCTCGAGCCGGTCGGAAACGTTGCCTATCTCGGCTTGGATTTGTTGCAAGTGGTCTTGTAAAAGTTGCGGTTCTACGGAACGATCTTGGACTTTTAATTCGGCGTCTTTAATCCAACTTTGGACTTCGTCGACGTCGTTGAGGTAATCTGTGCGAATAGTGCGAGCTTTCTTGAATTCTCGCGCTTTTTCCTCCATTGCGCTAGCGATAGCTTCGGCTAACAATTCCAATTGGTTGAGTTCTTGAGAAACGTCCGAAGGAACTAGTTGTTGAGTTTCGATGTAATAATTTCGTATCTTCGAAGATAGAGTTTTGGCTTGTTTGATGGTATTTTCGGTTTTGTTGGCGAGTTTCGCGAGGTTCTCGGCGGTGCGGTCGAGGTTTTGGTCGAAAACGTAGAAGTTGGCGATTTCTTGTTGCAAACTCTTCAAATTTGAGCTTTCTTCGGAGATATCGGCGAGAGCTTTGACGATTTGTTCCAGGTCGTCTCCTGTTTTGGTTTCTTTCTCCTTCAGGTTTTCTAGAAGCCTGAAAAAAGAAATTGTATTATTAGTTTCGTTAGCTAAACAACGTGAAACGTGTTTTCTAACAGCGTATTACTGGCGGACCGTTTTAGAAACATACGATTTTGCACCGACTATTTTTATTCTTGACCTCCTGGTACAATTCGGAGCGTGCCAAAATAACGCAGGATAGCGCAGTGAAAGCGATTATTACAATTTCGGAACTCAAGAAGTTTTCGGGAATGGTTGACGCACTCAATTTCTTTGAAAAGTCGAAAATCACGCTAAAAACCACAAAAATTGCAATAAAAAATTGTTTTCGGATCACCTATTGTATTGCGGCTTTTCGAAATACTCCAAAACACTGTGATTGTCGCAAATTACGTAATTGAGTCTCGTGACTCGTGTTATCACTCGATCAGGCACTAATTATCACTTCCAAACACCACCCTGCTGATAAGGGTTGATGTTTCGGTTAGACGGTGCGTCAGATGCGGTACCAGGCAGAGAAAATACCCGAGCGGGCTATCCAGCCATCCAGTTCAACTTTGTCGTACGGTGTAAATTTGAATATTCGGGAGGTCGGCGGCGTCGGCGTCGCGATGCCAGCACGCATGCTCGAAATTCGAAACAATTGTTCGTCTTAAGGACTATGGCGATTATTTTTGTTGGCATTGGAACAATTTCAAAAGAACAATCAACAAATAAGTTAACGCACGCCCTTTCAACTTCTTCGTAAAAACAAAGAGTTTCTAACGTTATCCGATTACGACGGTCAAAAATGATTACTTATTTAACTAACTTGGAATGTTTTATTGCCGGTCATATCCGATGAATTTCGCGGGATTTGCCCGACATGGCAGCTGGCAGCACAGTTACCGGGATATTACTGATAAAATGGGAAACGGCGTTGAAATTAGGAAGTGGTGGACGAGTATTTTGGTGTTGGCGATAAGAACTTAACGAATACGAGCTGCTTATCAAAATATTTCAAAATTAAGTGCAATCAATAACTTTTTTGCCACATTTTCAGCAGAAAAATTTGCAGCCATCATGCAGGAAACGTCTGCAATAGCGATGCGGTTTAAAATTTTCCAGAAATAGTTTGACATGAATGAGACTACCCCAAGCAACATAACTGTTGAACGTGTTATAGTAAGGAAGAGATCATGAAAATATTTTATTAACCAACAAGAAGAAAGACCCAAAGAGCAAATTTTCTAATTACCTCAGAAAGTGAGTTTCTTTTCCTCGGCCTTGATTTCACGAAAGTTCATAAATTTATTGCAATATTGAATCACGGTAGCTATAAAGTTAAAAAAGGTCGGGAAAAAAAATAAAAATATCCTGCGAGCTGCAAATTTGAAAAATAGTTTTATGTTTCCGGTCAGAATTAAATTATCAAAAATTCTTGTTGCCCCAGTTAATCCCGCCGGACCCCCAAAAATAATTTAAACAATTGCGCTGATTGTCTCAAATTAATTTGGTGCCAAAGCAATTAAGCCGCAAAGTTATTTCTGTATATTTTTATCCACAATTCTTTTCACTTCTGCCTAACCTGTTTTTTGTAATAAATATGTACACAAGTGACACGAATTTATACATTATTTAACACCGGACGCAACTTGGCCCCGGTCCAAAAGCACAGATAGTGCCAGACGCCACAATCCCGATCGTTTTAATATATCCGATTTACGTATTTTAAGCAATGACAATTCAATATTATTAAACCATCCAAGTTTACAAGCCGTGACTCATCATCACCGACCTGAATTTACTTCCACCCGAATGCAACAACATCAAACCTAAAATTACAGCAAAACCCCCAATTACGCCTCATCAAAATTCATAATTTTAATGGACCAAAACTAATTAACTCACTTTTGGTATGTCTGTTTCAGTTGGTCGAGCCGCCTCTCAAGAGCATCCGCCGACGTACTCGAGCACTCCCTCAGGAACACAAGAACCGTTCCCGAAAGCTCCACCACTTCGTTTTTGAACTTCTCCAAGGACTCTGCTTCCGACAGCAGTTCCTGCAAAAAAAAACCTATTTTAACAACTCCTCAATCACAACAACTCCGACCTACCTCAACATTTCTCTTAACGCCGATCACATGTTCCTTGTTGCGGACAATATTGTCGATGTGTTTGGTCTTTTCCTCGACGCCGGTGAGTAAACTTTCGAAATGTTGCCAACGGCCCTCGAACGTTTCCCAAATTTGTGCCAATTTCGTCAAAGTATCCCGTCTACTTTCTAGATTCGTGACGAGTGTTGTCCATTCTTGCGAAACTTCACTGCTCTGGTCTCGGATTGTCTGCTGGTTGCGGTCGTCTGCTTGCTTGATGATTTCGTTGGCGCGCTCCAAGAGCAAGTCTAGTTCTAGTTGTTGGTTCTGGAAGGAAATTGATATAGTGGTGAGTCCGAGCTGTCACTTAAGAAGCGTGACGAAAAATGTGGCTATTGTTGTTTGCACGGGGATCGAGTTAAACGGTGTTGTTATCTTATCTCGCATTGCCGGTGTCATAACAATATTGCGAGCGATAAATAAGAAAAATGCATCGGCTAACTTAGAGTCAAGACGAATCGCAATTTGCCAAAGTATTTATTGAAGTAATTATCGATAAGCTATCAAGGCCGAAACTGAATTGGTAGAGGTAGTTTCGCCTGGGCTTAGATTCAATTTTTGGAGAAATTGCATCGTAATAAATATAAAACGATTCTTCGTTTCCCGGTATGTTATCTATTGAGGTATGTGTTTCATAAAATAATTGTGCGAAGTATCCCCTTATCTTAGATAGACTGTAATGTTTACAAAGTTTACCAAAGCAATAATGCAAATTTGTCATCAAACGCAGTTATTTATAGTACAATCCCAACAATTGTTATCAAAATTTATTCTCATTTTAAATGTGGCTACAGTACACTGTACTTACTGTAACTTAATTAGTGTTGAAAAAAAGTGTTCGTTAAATCTACACACTACACTGATTGCCGGCACCTCTGCCGTTGTCCGGCTTTGGTCAGGTTTACTTAGCGCTGAATTCGTGAATGCTTAATAATTTTTTAAACGGGAAAGTGTCCTTGGATTGCTATATGAAATGCACACATGTCTTCTGTATCAATGATGTAAGGACTAGTGATATCAGAAACTTAAAAATAGAATGACATCACCTACCCACTCGATGCTGTTTACCTTAGTTTCGCGGTAGCCTACCTACACAGTTAATTGACATTTTTGCCATAATCGTAAGATAGTCAGGCCTGTACTTTCAAAATTTCCCCTTTCTAATTTTAGCGGTTGCATTTTTTTTACTAATTTCTATCTTTCCGTCACTCGACGGATCATCCACTGAAGTAATCTCAAAGATCCCAATAATATTAAATTTATCTAAATCCCTAACTAATTGGAGGTATATTATAGATAACAAAATATATATCATTTCAAACCCAAATTTTTCCAAAAATATATAAATGTGACCTATACATATACAAAGTGTATTTAAAATGCGTATTCAAAATTTAAAAAAAAAGTTACAAAAGCTATTGGACATTCTTACGAATGATGAACCAGAAAAAAATGTGAATCACCGAGCGGGGTGCGAACTTACAGCCCGTTAGCCCTCCGCTCCAAATTCTGGGTGCACTAACCACTGTGCCACGGGACTCACGTACTTTCTTTCTGTTCAACCTTGCTCTCAACTCTTGAGTTCCCAATCGTCTACCCAACGATTATAACACGAATCAACTCCTAATTTAACCCATCTCTAATTGAAGCCTTGAAACTTTATTTATTTCGCCTTGTTGGACATAAAAATATTTATTAAAAATGTTAGTTTTAGTATCTCAAACAATTTTAGCGATATTAAATAAAAATATGTAGTCTTCATGGGACTACGATCAGGGGGTTGTAACTCCTTTATGAGACACTTAATTTAAAAAACTTTATGAGTGTTTTCGTCATCGGATTCACTTGCTCTAGCTACTCTCAAATTTTGAATACGCATTTTGGATAAACGTTGTATAATTGTTTGCAATACTTTTCCCACAATTTCCACAAAAAATACTCCCTCCATTCAATAATTTATTTGTAATTTATTTATTTTACTTTTTCCCGATATTATTAGCTATAATTAGACTGGTCAATAGTATGACTTTTATTTTCGTGTCACACATCTCTGTAGTGCTCCAATGACGAGCAACTTGCCAGAAGTTTCTATAACGCACGTGTGTGTTATGAAAATAAACGTACACGTACAAAATTGTAATTTTCGTACCTACTACAATGAATTAATTTGAGCATCTCCAATATACTCTCATAAGAATAGAATAGTTTAATAAACTATAAGCTTAATGCAAAACGGGGGTTAAATTTGAAGAGTGAAGAGTAAATCGGAATGCCCGAGTAACTAAATTAGAAAATGAAATAGAATTGGTGGAAAATGTAGAAGAAAATAGAATATTTTGAAACAGGGGACCAAAAAATATGAAACAGAATGAGAAAAGTAGTAGAATTAAGGAAGATCACAAACATACAAAAAAGTCAATGGGGTACTTGCCTCATGTTTGGGAAATATAATATTTGGAAAATGTAGACGATTTCATTAGACCCGTATTTTTTTATTTGGGTATTTGGTTTTATTTGGGTTAATATTACGCCGAGAATAAATTTTTTAATTTTGGAGTGGGAGATTTGTGACGTAGCCGGCCCCTGCACGGCGTAGTTCTAAAAGAAATCGTATGATAGCGCTTTACTCAATTTCCTTGCGTTCTATTTATAAATCGAATGCCAATCCGCTGTACACATGTCGCGCCCTCTGTTAGCAGCGCAGCATAGTAGCCAAAAACAAGAGTCTATTCAATATAGGTGTGAGTCTTGGATACGGAGGTCCAATACGTCATCAAAAACAAAAATTGCAAATATTTACAAAAATATGAAGTAAAAAAATAGGAAAAAAATATTTAAGTCTCTTTTAGTTATTTGCATGCATCTAGAGAATAAAAAGTGCAATATTTTTTTTAGGCAAGTACCCCATTGTAAAAAGTCAATCAAAATGAACAGAAAATTACGGTTCTTAATAATACTAACATTTAAATTTGCCAGTATTACTTACAACTCTAAAACAAAGCAACAATTTATGTCTTTATGCCTTTGTTAATAACTTTTCGGATCACTTCTGGATAATCAGAGAGTTTGGCCGAATACCACCCTAATAGAAAATCCACCTATACGTGCACTTAACAAATGAAAGTGGGTGACAGTTTCAACTGAAGATATTTCACGGGATAACTAGGTGATCTCTAAAAATACGGTATGTTTACTTAGCCGATTCTAATAACACCAGTGCAGAAAGATGAAAATCAAGACAGTTAATTTTGGACAGCCGACCCACTACAAAACCGTGATCTTTAGTTCCCTCCAGCACCGGAAATATTGCCAATTTCAAAGCAATCAACTCACCTGAATATCGTTCATTGCGTGTGAAATTTTCTGGATGTTGAAATGGAGTCCTGCCAAAGTGGTGACGGGTTCATCAGTGAACTTGGTCCTGGCGACGACTGCCCTAACTTTATCCAACGTTTGACAATAATCCTTCCAGATCTCGGCGTCTTGTTCCAACTGCGCCCTTTGACTCTTGGCCGAATTCAAAGTGTTCTTCAGCAATTGCGTGTGGTGTTGTTGTTCGCGACTCAACTCTTCCTGTTCGTAAGGAGTGAGACTGGGCCAAATCTTATCAGCGGCATGTTGAATCGTTTGCGAAACAAGTTCCTTAATATTACCCTCGGTACTGAAGAAAATTTTGTGCTCCTCTAAATCGGTCAAAATATTTTCAAAATCGACTCCGTTCCGGTGACTCGCCAAACGAATTTCGGCCTCTTTCACCCAATCGAAGAGTTTTTGACGATGCGTCGCGTAATTTTCACGTAAGATTTTGTTGTTATCCAAATACTTTTGTCTCTCTTCCAGTTCTCGTGGTAACGATGTCAAGAGCGAGTTAGCTTCGGAAAGTTGTTCTTGAAGAGAACCCGGCATACTGTCGTCGTGTCGAGTAACTTCCTGAATCTTCCTGATCTTATCCAAGTAAACATTAACATTTTTGCTCAATTCTTGATGGTTCTTCAACTCGCTCTCAACACTAGCTACGTCACGACTTAAGAGAGGACGCGATCTAACCACCGCTTCGTTAGCGTGAAGCCAATCCAAAATTTCCTCCAATTCAGAAGCTAATTTTCTGTGTTCGGCAGCTGTGTTTTCGTGTTCTTGCCGCTGCTTCTCGACGGCTCGCCTCAAATTGTTCAGAGATTGCTTCAAAGACTGGATTTGATCGGTGACGTTGTTGCGGTCTTGAGCTGAACCATCGGCGGCTATTTGCTGGCCTTTATCCGCGGCTGAAGCTAGAAGCGCCTCGCACTCTTGTATTTTCACGATTACGTCGTCGTACTTCTTGATTTTTTCCTCAACTGTACCACCAGACTTCTCGATGTCTCTAACAATTTCTGTGAATTTCGTGATGAAAGTCATGATTTCAGTGATTAGCGCGATGAATTGTTCGCGTAGTAACAAGAGTTGTCGCAATCTCGCTATTTGGTCTTCGATTGACTTAATTAACTCGTCCTGAGTGCTCAAAACGCTCTGCAATTCAGCAGAACTAGCAGCGGGAACGTCGCCCAACTTCGCCTTGTTCGCCTTGAGGTCTTGCAAAATTCTCTCGTAGGTCGACAGAACATTTTGGACATCCTCCACTTTACTTCCGATAGGTTTGTTGAGTTCCTTCAACTGATTTTGGATTTCGTTAACGAACTGAACGCTTTCCGCGATTCTCGCTTGGGCGTCTCTCAGTTGTTGGATGTTTTGTTTGAGGGCGTTGGTGCGGTCTTGGATTAAGGCCGAAATTCTTCCGTGACGTTCCTTCATGTTATTCAGTGTTTCATTGAGGGCGATTTTGTCAGCTTCGCTAATAGTTGGGATGATGGCTTTGCCTTGTTCAAAAATTTTGTCGATGTCGCCTTGAACTCGTTTGGCTTCTTCACTTAAAGTTGCGTATTTCGCCAATTGCTCTTCAAGCACTTCGATGTTGGGAGCTCGAATGTCGGACGAAGTCGCGACTTCAGCCTGCTTCAACCAATTGATGCACTTGTCGATGTCGGTCTCGAACTGCTTTCTTCCTTGCAGCAAATCCGAGAGTGCGTTGATTTTTTGTTGCGACTCGCCTTTCAGATTGTCGTATTCTTCTTTGACTTCGTCGAGTAAATGTTGGAGGCGCTCCCTGTCGCTGTCGTCACATTCCTTCAAAATACTGTTTCCGAGTTTTATGAGGTCGTTCAAGTCGCCATCGCTAAACTCTTTGATGTCAGCTTCATGTGATTTGTGTTGGACAATTTCACTCTCTACTTGGTTCGATTTAAGGGGTAAATAGCCGCTTAACTTGTGAATTTCCGAGTTTTTCGTCTTCAACCACGCCTTGGCTTTTTCCAAATTCAACTCGAGGTTCCTCCTCGTGTTAACCGCAGCTGTCGCGCGATCAATCTCCGATTTTATCTTTTCCACCAACTGTTCTTGTTCGGTTCCCAAATTTTTAAGAGCACCCTCCAGTTGGTGTTGCTCAGGCGGTTCGAGTTCGTTGGTCATATTGCTGACTCTCTTCATTAGCGTTTCTTTCAACACAAGCTTATTATCAGCTTCTTTAAGCAGACCCTTCAAACCTGTCAACTTATCTTCGGCCTTCCGACTCTCGAAACCTAGAAGAGGGGGTCTTTGAAGTTCAACTAATCTATCTCTAACCCAATCACGGGCTTGCTCAATTTCGTTGCGGGTATCATCAATGCCTTTGCGGGTCATTTCCAAAATTTGCAACTTTCTTTGGATACGTTTAGCGATATCGTTGTAGCGACGCTCGACTGACTTCATTTGTTCCTCGACTTGTTGAGAATCGAGATTGTTAACAATTTCTAGAACTTGCGCCGCAAATCTTTTTACTTCATCCAATCTCTTCGGACCTTGGTCTTCGAATTCAGCCAGAAGTTCAGAGATTGCCACTTCTTTCTGCTGACAATTTAGTCCAGAACCCTTATCTATAGCGTCGATTCTCTTCAGGAGATTATCGAACCAATTGTTGATCACTTGAACGTGTTGTCTGTACTCGTCCATAATCTCTTGGTTGGCTTGCTTAGCTGCAATGGCGGAAGTCAATTCTTCTTCTAAATTATTCAATTTATCTTCCAATTCTGCATTATTGGGGCTTGCGAATTCTGTTACCAGTTGCATGCGACGTTGGTCAATGGCTGTCATCAAATCATTCATGTTGTTGAGTTCTTGTTTGGCGGCATCCGCTCTCAGTTTTGTCGGCCGGTTCTTCCATTCAACAACAACTGATTTTTGGGCTGTGATCCAATCTCTAAGGGCATTTCTTTGCTTTTCTTTCTCTTCGAACTCAGCAACGGACGTGGTCAAGTTGCTGAGGTGAGCTTGAACCTAACAAAACAACGTATTGAGAGATTTTGAAAGATTTACCGAATTACAGCCAGTAACACAAGTTAGTAGCAAAGTGCAACCTACCTTATCGACTTGGTTGTGGAATTTTTTAATAAAACCACGCGATTCAAGTTCATCCAAGAGCAGTTTCAATTTGGGATCGGAATCCTCTGAATTAGTCGGTGTCTTGTGCGTCTAAGCAAGCAAAAATGTGCAAAAACCACACGACAAACCAACAATCTTACCTGGTCGATGAGGTCTTCCAGCCGGGCTCTACATTCCAATTCCTTAATGGGAACCGGGGGTGGTAAAGTGTCTCTGGGGCTGCTCGGACGGCTGATCGAAGCAGTTGCGGCTTCGCAAGCCTGTACCGCTAGCGCTAGTCGCGATTTCTCACTTTGCAACTTCGTGTGCAACACCTGCAAAATAAACAAATTTAAGAAAACTGCCAGTGAAGAACCAAATCTTTACCTTAGCAGTCTCCAGTTGATTTTTGGCATCGTCGAGACTCTCGATGGGTTTCTCAACTTCCTCGCACACAATTGGCTCGTATTCGTCCAAATTCTGCATGATACTCTCCAAAGTGTCCTCGTATTCCTTGAACTTCGCCAAAGAATCAAGAAGTCTATTTCTAATTTGCACAGCTGTTTGCAGGAGGGAGTTGTAACTTTCTTGCACGTTACTCAGTTGCTTCTCGATAGTTTCCTTAATAACAGGCGATTGCTTGACGTAACGCTCAATTTGGCCGTGGCCTTTAGCTTTAACATCATCCAATGTCGCTTGGTACTTCTGGATTTCTAGCAACAACCTCTCGTGTTGCTCGACCTGTTCCTCGGTTTGCTCCCTATTTGTGATGTAGAGTGAATTGTGGGCCATCAATTGGAACGAAATTTGCAACAACCACTTCTCAGTTTCTTGCAAACTCTGGTGGTAATTGTTGTATTCTTGTATCTCAGTTTCTATGTTCAGTTTCAAAGCGTCACAAATCGGGCTTAAATTATCAAATTGCGACTGCAACTGTTTGATTTCGTCCAAAACTTTCGGTTGTTTCGCCCAAGCACTCAACTCAGCAGCTTCCGCTTTCAATCGATTCAAATCGCCTTGCTTGTTATTGATTTCTGTTTGCAAATTCTTGTAGCGCTCCTGGAGCGTCTTCATTTCACTCAACTCCCCTTTAGTGACAGGTTTTTCTTTCAGAGTTTTCTCAGTTTCCGTCAACCATTTCACCAAGTTTTTCTTGGTTTCGTTATAATCGTCCCATCTGCCCAAAGCTGCCTTCAACTGCGCTTGAATCGACGTCAAATCCATGTTTAATTGGTCCCAACTGTTACGCAAAGTTGTCATGTCTTCGCGCAAATTTTCTTGCTTATCAGCGGGGGTGGTGTTGATGGCTTTCGAGAAAGCTTCTTGCAAATTCGACAATAATTGTTGACCCTCTGAGCTACGACCACTGATGAGGCGGATCGTGTCTAACTTCTCCCTTATTGTTTTCTCATCGCCAACGCCCACGCAATCCTGAACAGTTTTGTGGGCCGAATGGAGCCACTCTTCCAAATCGCTTTTAGCTTTCAAGAATTCCGTGTGATCAGACAAGTTCTTTTCAACTGTCGAAACAAGAGTTTGGGCACTGGTCAATAAGTGGGTGTAATCGCTTTGCAGATGCACGGTTTTATCTCTAACCCAACCCATGGCGCTGAGTTCCATTAAAACTTCGCAGGAATCCGTCAAAACTTCCATTTCCGGCTTTAAATCGACGATTTCCTCGAGGAGTTTGCGGCACTTCTCCAAATCTTCCGGAGTTTTCTTGTCGCTCTCGTTAACTTCATCGACGCGTTTCTGGTAGTTTTCGATGCATTTTCTCATCTTGTCGTAATTATTCTTGAACTCCTTCCATGCTTCTTTGCATTTGCTGAGCGACTTCTGAGTTTCGCTGCTGATCAACTGGAGACCTTCCCAATCTTGGTTGAGTTGTTCGATTTCTTGTCGAATAGTGTCTTTGCCTTCCTCCCCAGTAGTTTTCATTACAAGAATACTGAGCTCGATTGTTTTGTGGACTAAATTATCGCATTCAGGCAGCGAGTTTGCTATTTCGGAAATTTTCGCTTCTTTAGCGATAATCTTGTCAAGTTCATCGTGAAGGTCCGAACAACCCTGGATCTCGACCCGCCATTTCCGGATAGCTTCCATAGCTTCTTTGTACGAGTTCCTGTACTGTTCGTGCTCCTGCACTTGTTTCTCCAAATCACCAACAGCTTTCGTTATCACTTGTTTCAGATCGTCGTACTTTTTGAAAGCTGGAACGTACTGGTCTGACTTTAAGCTAGAGTCTTCAGCGAGTTTCGCTTTTAATTTCTCGATCGCGTCGTTGTGGACGCCAATTTCTTTTTGCAACGTCCGGTATTTCTCCAATTTAGCCTTCTTTTCGCTCAAGTCATTGAGGAAATCTTCGTCTGATTGCATTTGATGTTCGATGTCTTGCAACCAGTCCAGCAACATTGTGTGCAACTTTGCGATTTCCTCCAGTTGCGCCGCTCGACTTGTAAGTTTGTTGCGAGCTTCTTGGACGTCAATCAGCAACTTTTCCATGTCTTGCTTCAAGTTTTCAGTGTCTTCCTGAATTTTCGCAGCTCCAGACTGTTCTGTATTCATGATCACCCTCTCTTTAAGCTCGGAAATATAACGCAACTTGTTCTGGCCTTGTTCCAGAGAAGTTCTGATGTTCTTCACCACTTGCAGTTTGTTGTTAACTTCAGCTAGAGTGTTGGGAACTTCCAAGCAACTGTTGAGTTTATCTCTAGTGCGATCAACCCAATCTTGACACTCTTGGTATAAAGTGCTGTGTTGTTGATGTTCTTGATAGTGCAACTCCAACCGCCTCATAACTTCTTTAGCTAGAGACAGTATCGCGTTATACTTGGTCGATAGTTGCGTAACCGCGTTACTGATGCGAGTGTCAGCACAAGTTTCTAATAATACCTGAGCTTTCATGTTTAACCTATCCAACTCGCTTTGCCAATCAAATAATGTTTGGAGTTGCAACTGGAACTGCTCCAAAACTGCTCTCTTCTCCTCCAAACTATCCTGGAGCTTGTTGTAAGTTTGAACCAAATTCTCGGTTTGCTGCAACCATTCCAGGGCTTCTTGGTATTGTTCTTCGTACTCTGTCCATTTCACTATGCCAATTTCGAGAAGATTTCTGGTACTGTTGAGGGATTCGACGTAATTATCATATTCATCCTGCAACAACGCCACTTCTTCTTCGATGATCTCACGGTCTTCTTCATCGGCGAACTGGCAAGCTTTATCGCCTTGGTCGAGAGCGGCTTCTAGTTTTTTCTGTCCTTCCGGAAGTTCGTTTTGTAGAGCTTTCAACTGCGACAATTTACTGCCCAAGCTCTCTTTGTCGCCGGTAGGTTCTGAACATTTACTCAAACGCTCTTTAGCTAACCGCAGCCATTGGACGAAATCGTTGCCAGCATCGATGAAAGCTTGATGGTGTTCCACCGTTTCTTTTTGTTTCGCGTACAATTCTTGGGCGTGTTTCGATAAGCTTTCGTATTTGGTAGAAATTTCTGATGCAGGTGCTGCTTGTTTCAAGTCTTCGGCTTTGGAAGTTACTGATTGGATCATGGGTTCGAAGGATACTATGTCTTGGACTATGCTGCCGGTTTCGCGAAGTGTCGCCTTTCTCTCCCCAATTGGCAACGAACTTAAACCTGTTTGACTCTTCTTAGCTTTGACTTTCTGTTCGCTGACTTGTTGCAGTTTTGCTTCGCGGTCCGTGATCCATTGTTGGAGTTGGGTGTAGGAACTGTCGTAATCTGCCCATTGAAGTAGAGCTGTTTCTAAATGGACTTTAACAGTTGACATTTTCTTCACTATTCTATCCCAGTCACCTTGAATTTCTTTCAGTTCGTTATTGATAGCCTCCTTACCGTCAGATCGAGTGTTTCGCAAAACTTTTTCACCGCAATTAACAGTAGCATGGATCAAATTTTGACCTTCTTCGCGTCTTTGGATCAACTGCTGGATTTTGTTTAAGTGAGATTGTAAAACATCTTTGCTGGGATTAGAAGCGGCTTCTGAACAATTCCTGATCAAGTCGCGAGCTTCGTCGATCCAAGCGCGACTCTTCTCTAGATTGTCGGCGTATTCTTGGTGTTGATCGCGATTAGTTTCAACTTTCTTTAAGACATCCTTTGCCAAGTTCAATTCGACTTGGTAGCGTGAGTTCAGCTGTTGCAACTGGTTGTTGACGTGGATCTCCAGGGGCGATTTTAGAAGAATTTTGGCCGACTCGTTTAACTTCTCAATTTGACTCCTGCCGTCTTCAAGTTTCTTCAGTATTTGCTTCACGTCCTCAACTTGTTTGCCCTTTTCTGGCAAATTAGCTGAAAGCGCTATCTTCTGATTTTTGATCAATATGGCGATCTGCTGAAGCCAGTCAGAAATGCGTTCGTATTCGTCCTTGTAATCGCGCCAATGCAGCAGAACAACTTCGAGTTGGTCACGCTGTTGTTTCAGATCTGCAAAGAAAAGCCCCATTTGTTAACAATTTTTTTTAAACTTGTCCCTATTTTTCATTGTTATTGTCAAACGATTGAAAATTTGATAGTCCAGGAGGCAGTGAATTTTTTTGGACCTTATTTTCCCAGCTGCTGTATATCAGTTAGTTTGTTCTACTAGTGATACTAATCAACATATTTTGAGTCTGGCAAAAATTTTCCGATGGGTTCCATAAAAAAAAAATTAATAAGTCGACTTATTTTTCCCGTTATAAATCTTTTACATTTACTAAAGTAGATCATAAAACTTACGAAAAAAGCAATCTGGCTTATCTCAAGTTGAGGAAAGTAAGTCTGGCTGAAAATTGGCTAATCCCCCCCCATTGAATATAGAAAATATTGCTGAGAATTACTAACTAAACAATTCTATCGATGTTTGCCGACTGGAAAAATAAGTACCAAAAAAATTCACTGCCTCCTGGACTGTGACTAAACAAGTGACTATGCCTTCTAATAAGTACAAAACGACTTTGAACCTAAAAGTTAAACTTCAACTTACCCTTAAAGAGGCGCTCGAAGCTCTCCTTCAAGGCCCTAATATCGTTCTTGATCAAATCTTGCCCCTGGGTGTTGGTGTTGGGCAAGACAACTTGCGCGGCATGCTCTAAATTTTCAAGAAGCACCTCGCCTTGAGCCTGCTTGTTCAAGAGATGATCCAATGGTCCAGAGAAGTTTTCAATTGTCAACTTGTCGCTCAGTGGTCGCTGTTTGAGCTGTGGAACCTTTTCTTGTGCACGCGTCATCCATCTCTGCACTTCGTCGTACGACTCCTTGTAGGTCCTGTGGTCGCGATACTGATTCTCCCTCTCATGAAGAAGTTTCTGTAAAATGTCCAATTTAAAAAAAAATAATATTCACGCCAAATTGAAAATTTTACCGTGATCTTTTGGGCACAACTATCGAACTTATCAAGCATCTTTTGGGCATCGATGGCTGCTTGACCTCCCTGTTTGCTTCTGAGCATTTCAATCGCTTGAGTTTTTAAATTGTCAACTTCGATCTTCTCACATCTGACTCTCTCTTCGACGCTTTTGATTTGATCCAATTGCGCTTTCTTTTCTGGAACTGTTCCTTGAAACGCCGTCAACTCTTTCAATTGCGCCTCCATCCACTCGACAGTTTTGTCCAATCCTTGAATCTGCTCCAGTATTCCGGCCCATTTCGTCAAAGCTGCATCGATGGTGGTTTTGGTTTCAATCATTCTCGAAGCTAGATTCGACCATTGTTCTTGCAGATTTGCCAAAGCTTGATTAATGGCGTCGTGGCCACTAGGAGAGGTGTTTGCTAACACAATTTGGGCCAACTCTACCAAATTCTGAATTTTTCCAAAACCTTCTTCTTTCGCCACCAGGAGCTCTTGGACAACTTCGAGCTTATTCTCGAGTTCTGTTTGTGAATCCGCGCCAATATCGGAACAATAGGCGAGTTTGTCTTTGGTATCTCCCAACCATTGTTCGCAACTGTTGACTTTAGAATCGAAATCTTGATGACTATTAACGTACTGTTGCCAACGACTTGTTAAGTCTTTAACTTTGTGAGAAACTTGCTGGTACTTGACGCCAAGTTCGGAAATTTGTGAGCTTCTGCTACACAAGCCTTTGTTGAGTTGTTGAGCCTTTTCCGTTACGGCGTCAATTTCGAGCTCTTTAGCGCGAATCTCGCCCTGTAGCGCTTTTAGTGATTCCAATTGCTTCTTCTTCTCAGCAGCAGTAGCTCGAAGGTCAACTGAATGAAGTTTGTTGTCGGTATCTCTGATCCAAGCTAAGCATTGTTCTTTTAAGGCTTCATACTCGGACCAGTGGTCTAGTTTCGATTCTAATTGTTTGATAATTTGGGCTATCGCCGATTTTAACCCAGCCCATTCCTCTTGCGAATTGTCAATTTGAGAGCGAATACTGGCTTGGCCGTAATCAATGGTACCTGGGATAACTTTATCCCCTAAATCCTTGACGTTATCAACTCTCGATTCTTCGTCTGGAAGAGTACTCTGGAGATTCCTCAACCTCTCCAGATTCGAATGTAGCGAAATCCTTTCGAGATCCAAGTCGCCCAAAGTGTTCACGGTGCTAATGGTAGAATGTAGCCACTCTTTGGTGTCTGCGACGGTTTTGCTGAACTGTTGGTGGTCGCTTACTATATTCTCGTAACGTTCCACGAAATTCTGCGATCTCTTCAGGAGTTTCTCATGTTGGTCGATGATACTAGCTAACTGCTGGTCAATTCTTTCGTTGCGTTCTGGAAGACTTTCGACTTTATCGCGTAAATCGACAATGTCCTGTTGATGCGCTAAAGCGTCATGCAACAAAGTTCGGTAAATTTGCAGCTGAGCCCTCTTCTCATCTAGGGTAGCTTTCAGCTCGAGTTCTTGGGAGAGTTGCTGTTCGGCCTCCTTCAACCAAGATCGAATGTTCTTGGCGCACTCCTCGAAGCCTGTCCATCTTTAATAAAAGTAAAGTCAGCCAAAGCGTTTTTAAGAAAATATATTTTAAGTAAAATAAAATTATAACTTTAACTGGTGTTTAGTAGTTAAGTAGGTCAAAAGTATTGTAGTAATAAATTGATTAAAAATTCTGTTAAAGGCTTAAAAATCGAAAGTGCGCCTACCTCGTCAGTTTCGCCTTCAAATCGCGTTCGGTGCTGTTGATGGCGTCGAATAAGGCGTCGAAGGCTTGTTGCAATTCTTGCAACTGGGTGCTGATGATTTCGCGCCCTTCAGGCGCAGTACTTGAGTACAACTTTTCTCCTAACTCGATAGTATTGTTGAGGAGAAGAGATGCAGTCGTTTGTTCCGATAGCAACTCCTCGAGAACTCTGTACTGTTCCGTGAGAACGTTTCGCGCTCCTTTCTTGATGTTTTCTTGGCAACTGTCAAACCTGCAAAAATATTAGAAATCCTCAAAAGTAATAAATTACCAATTACCTGGTTTGCGCAGCAGTTATCCAATTGGAACACTGTCGGTATTTTTCGTTATATAATTTATGATCTGCCACGTTCTGTTCACATTTCTTCACCAGTTCTTTAGCGGTGGCTTGAATGGATTGGAACCGTGAAGAGATCTGTTGCACATTTACAGAGATGCGGGTATCGCCGCTACTCTGAACCAGTTCAGTTGAGTCGTCGGACATTTTGTCGAATTCGGCCTCGTTTTGTCGTAGATTCAAAATGAGAGCCTAAAAAAGATGATCGATTATATTTTAAAGAAAAAGCGGTCATTTTGGTTCCATTAAATAAGTTGAAAGATATAAAAGATAGAGCACCTGCAAGCAGGAAGCCATATTGCACCAACGGTGATACCCCTAGGCGATTAAATATTTTAGAAGAATCAGAGAGAAAAGACAGGCATGTAATATAAATACGAGCTACCATTTAAAACAGAAAAAAATTCACTAATTAAAGCCACCATCACCATTCTTTCGAAATAAAATAGTCGAAGAAAGCAGTGCAAGATGATTGTGTCAGTTTCTACAATGTAGAATAAAAATGTGATAAGAAGACAAAAAAGGGACTATAAGTAGTGTCAACTTAAAACGAAATAAGATCAATAGGACCTTGGTTTTATGAAACATGCTGCCATCGTGGCGTTGCTTACCCATAGAAAGTAGACAGCTATATCTAAGTTACCACCACCAAACAACTTTCTCAAGCAAATAAAAAGAAAGAAAGAAAGAAAGAAAGAAAAAGAAGAAGAGATATAAGTGAAAAGTATAAAATAGTGTAGAGATTTGACAACATCGATATACTGGGATATTCCTTACTTGCTCCAAATGATCAGTGATCACAATAAACTCCTTAAGGTCCCTATAGCGCGACTCAATCACTCTAGTCAGATCCTACAGGGTCACAATGTAAATTAGAACAATTCCAAAAGGCAAATTTGCAAAAGTCCTACCTGATATTTTTCTAACTGCTCTTGCTTCTCGTCTGCAGTGGATCTGGGTCCATAATTCTTCAGCGCCAACTCAGCATCGGCCAGCCACGACAACAACTTATCCAAAGATTCTTCATAGTCGTTCCATAACTTCAATCGACCTTCTAGCCCTGACCTGATGTCGGCCAGAGCTGCCACGAACTTCTCTTGGTCAAACCTCAAATTCGCTACGTCTCTTTGCATAGTTTCTTGGGCTCTTCCCGGTAGAACTCCTACTTTAGTTTCAACGTGACCCTCAAGTTCCTTCAATTTGATGTTGGTTTCTGGTAAATGATCTTGGATTTCCACCACGTTGTTCAATCTATCTTGCAGCATTTGCTTATTTCCGCTCAAATCTGAATAACTGTTGAGTTTATCCCACAGTTGCTTCTGGTTCTCTTGATGAGCTTTCTGCAAATCGTAGAATTGTTGGTAGATCTCCAAGCAATGTTCAAGTTGTTTCAAATTGTTTTGGACCGCTCGCACTAAATTATGATAGCGATCGTTGATTGATTTGACACTGTCTTCTACTTCTGACGATTTATCTTTGTTATTGCTCAATTGGACTAGAGCTCGGGCTTTTTCTGTAACGCCTTCGATGATGCGTTTGTGAGACACAATTTCTTGATGAATTGTTTTATGTTTGAGAAGTTTCGAACGGACTTCTTGAACGGTCACCCAAGAAGAGGGGTCCAAGTGAATTTGCTTTTCCATGGAATCCAACCAGGCAAGGGTTTGTTGGAGTACTTCCTGGTAACTCGACAACTGCAGACTTTGGGCATCTTGCAACTTCTGCTGCTCCTTGATTCCTAAAAAAAAAAATGTGTACTAATTACAACAAATTCCATTTAGGCGCGCATGAGTACCAGAAGAATGTCTGAAATAAAATTACAAAACATAATATATTACGGAAGAAAAGTAAAAATTTCAAGAATATGACTCAACAAAAAATCAAAGAGTAGTAGATAATAGATTGTAGTGATGCACAGCACTTACCCTCTGCAAGTTTGTCCCAACGTTCTCGAATGCTCCTCAACTCATTTCGGACGATCTCTCTCCCTTGAGTTGCGGTGTCCGGCAGCAATCGCTCTCCAATTAGAGTCAGCGAATTGATTTTGTGCTCTCCCTGGTCCTTTTCTGACAGCAGTACTTGTAACCTGTTGGAAGTGGCTTCGACGTTGTTGCTCAAGTCACCAGTTTGCAACACTGCTAAATGCTCCTCCAAAGGCTCCAACCAACTGGAAGTAGCTTCCAGCTTGTCTTGGTACTTCTGGTGGTCATCGACGATACTTTGCCAACGATTGATAACGTCCTTGCTTAAGTTGTGCAAAATTTGATACCGATTGCTAATCTGGGAAACCAAAGGTTTAATTCTTTGGGCTCCGCTAGTTTGCAAAAGTGCGTGACTCTTATCAACGAAATAATCAATTTCTTTTTCTTTGGCCGCAACCACTTCCCGGTCTTTTTGGTAACGTTTCAATTGTGTATCTTTGTCAATGAGGGAAGCTTGTAAAGGTTGGTCTCTAAACTTCAACTCAGTGGCCTTAAACCACTGGTTAAGACTTTCTAAATCGGATTCGAAGTCCTGCCATTGCTTGATGGCGTATTCTTGTTTCTCCATCGTGGAATCTGCAAAATTTATTCTTTATTAACTGAAAAATGAAGTTGCAAAAATTCTTACCAATATCCGCCAAGTGTTGATTGAACGTCCCGAATAAGTCCTCAAGCTCTTTCTTTAAAATCTCAACACCTTTAGGCGCGGTACTTTTCGCTACTACAATAAACTGTTGCTTTATAGCTTCCAATAGCTTAGCTCCTTCTTCTTCGTTGTTATCCTTCATCGATTTCAAGTAAGAAATTCGTTTCATCAAGTCAGGTTTTTCGCCGTCGATCACGTTGTATTCTTGCAACTTTTCTCCTTGTTCCGCTAACCAATCCCTAAACCCAGCCACGGTTTGATTGTATTGATTGTGTTTTTCGACGCACTCCTCCAAATTTTTTAATAATTCGTCAGATTTGTTAACAATGCTCAAAAACAGATGTTTGATTGATTGCAAGTAAACATTCAAAGACCTGTCTTGGGTTTGGTCGACAAGTTGTTGGGCTTTATCGCAAACGGACTCGACCAGTTGTTGATGCGACATGATTTCTTGGTGCATAATTTTGTGGTTTTGCAGTTGGGCCCTTTTTTCTTGCAACGTTGCTTTAAGTTCGGTGTGTTGTTGCATCGCTTTTTCCACGTCTTTCAACCATTTCGTTAATTGTTCTTGAGTAGAAGAGAAATCGGAAAACTGCACCAAACACTGATCGAGTTTGTTGGTGGCGTTCTGAATATCGTCGGTGAAGGTGTCCCAAATCGTTCTCAAATTCCTCAATTGTTGCCTGATAATTTCGCGGCCGTCCGGCGAAGTGTGGGCGTAAAGCTTCTCGCCTTTGTCCATCAAATTTTCGAACTCTTCGCTCTTCTGATTGCGGGCGTCGATCAAATTTCTTATTTCTTTCTGTCGACTTTGGAGCACGGTTAAGTCCCCAACGATATGGCTCAAATCTGATAGCTCCTCGCCTTTTTCGGATAGCCAATGCAAGAAGTTGGAATAATCTTCGTTGAAGTTGTGGTGTTCGTTAACGAAAACTTCGTAACGATTGATGGCTTCCTTCGCTGCGTTCTTGAGCGACTGGTACCTGGTGACTAAATGGGAAAGTTTGGCGTCAGCTTCGACGTGTTTGGACAAATCTGTAGCGCTGTTGAATTCTTTTTCTCTACCCAAAATCTCTTTCTCGAGACCTTTTAGTTTATCCAAATGACTTTTCTTGGTTTCTTCGGTACTCTTCAAACTTTGATCTTTGACTTGCGCTTCTTTTTGCTTCAACCACACTTCAAGGTCTTGGATCAACTCGGCAACTTCAGCGTATTGGCTGTGGATATCCTTCAACTTTTGTTGTGCGTCTGAACAGAGTTCCAGGAATAGTTTCCATGACTTTTCTTGATCTTCGTAACTGTTGATCAATGGTGGATGACCAGAAGGAGCAGTTTGCGTTAGAACCACATCCAATTGTTCTTTGCAAGAATCGATAATTCTATCACCTTCACTTTTTTGAGCCAACAAGTTTTCAACCATAGACAATTTAGCTTCTGGAGATTCCGTCGAAGTTTCGTCGACTAATAATGCAGCTTCAGATGTTAACGCGCTCAACCAATCGTGGCATTTCTCAATGGCCTGGTTGTAACCCTCGTGGTTGGTCACGAAATCTTCAACTAATTCGATACGATTGTTGACTTCTTGGGCTAATTTATTGTAGTTTCCTAAATTTTCATCCAGTTGAGATTGCGCTTCAGAATCAGACAATTGTCCAATCTTATCTTGCAGCTGCTTCAAAATAGTTTTATGCAGATTAACATCTTGCGCTAAAGTTTTGTAATTGTGTAAAGTCTGCTTCTTTTCAGCCAAAGTCGCGTCTAGTTTCATTTCTGGCCCTAATTTCATTTCAGCGTCACTAATCCACAATTTCACTTGGTGCAAGTTGTCGTCGAATGAGTGTCGCTGGATCAGAATACCCTCAACTTGTTTGTAAATAGCATTAACTTTATCGATCAAAGCCTCAGATTTATCCCGTAAGTTCCTCAATTCCGTTCTAATGGAATCCCGATTTTCAGGAGTGATCCCCGAAAACAGCGCTTCACCATGCTCAACCGCTTTTCCAAGAAGCATTTGGCCCCGTTCTTTTTCACTAGCGAAATTTTTCAGTTCCTTCAAAGTTGCTTGATTGGGTTTGGTAGTGAAATCTGAGAAACTCTTTACTTTTTCTTCAGCTTGCACTAACCAAGTTTCCACGTCTGTAATGCTGTTGTTGTACAGTTCTTGATAATTGTTGAGTTCTCTCAGTTTATCCAAATAGTTGGCCAAAAACTTAACAATGGTTTGATAACGCGTGCTTAAGTGTTGCACGTATTGTGTTACCCGCGATTCCGGCATTTCGTTGATCAATTCCTCACTCAACGGCACTAATTTCTTGATTTCGGTCTCAAACTCGAGAACTCTTTTTTGCAACTTTTCGACGTCTTTGATCTTGTCGTTGATGGAACTTAAGTCAATTTGAGTGGTGCTTTCGGCCTTCACCGCGTTTTCAGTGTCCTTCAGCCATGCTGAAATCGTTTCGGACAAGCTGTCGTACTTTTCATGTAACGCTATGTTTCGTTCCAACAATTCTTTCGTGTTGGCATAATTTTCTTGTAAGTTCTGCAAGTCCAGTAATAAGTGATCCTTTTCGGCTGTTAACAGCTTTATAGTTTCAGAAGTTTCAATCTTTTCCAATAATTGCAGAGATTCTTCTAGTTCAGTTTTGCGATTTTCGCAATCTTCCAAAGCATTTTGTATCGGCGATAGCGACTTCAACTTCACTTCCAAATTGTATTTATCGCTAGCAGGTTCTGGAAGACACCACTGTATCTTTTCTTTATGAGTTGCTATAATTCGTTGTAAAGCTCCGTATTTTTCGTTGTGGAACTTCTTCAAGAAGCTCAGTAATCCGTTCTCGATTTTGTTACTATGGGTGGTAATACTGTCGAAGCGCTTCTTCAACAACTGTTGCTCTTTAGGCAAGTTACTTTCGCTGAAGCTTGGATACGCTGCCTTCATTTGTTGAATATCTTGATCAATTTTCTTAATATCGCCATCACAACCAAGCAGTTCTTGCTTCAATTTTCTGACGCTTATCAACCTTTCCAAAATTTTTGAATTGTCGCCCGACAAGTCCTCGCACTTGATGATCTCTTCACGTAACCCGGCCACTTTCCCAGTAGCTGTTTTGATGTCATTTCTGATGATTTGTTCCTTTTCGCCGAATTTAGAAGCAACTAATTCGAGTTTTTGGGCGTTATTCTCGACCTCGACAAACTGGTCATTCAATAACTGAACTAACGACTGCAAAGTCGGGATGTCCTTGCCTTCGGTCAAGTTAATTAGTTGGCTGTACTTGACGGGAATACTTTGGTTAAGTCTTTGATGAGCCGGCAACTCCTCGCGATATTTAGCTAGTTTCGCTTTAGCAGCTTCAACTTCGTTAGGTTTTTCAGCAGCCAGCGCCAGCGCAGTATTCTGCTCGCTCAACCACTTCAATAAGCCGTTCTTAGTGTCTTCGATATGCTTCCAAATAGTGGCTTGTGACTCGGTTGTTTGCACGACTTTCAATAATTTTTCGTAAACTCTTGACCAAACTTGGTTAAGTTGCTGGATTTGGGTTTTGACTTCAGGCTCGATTCCCGGAATACTTTCCGATTTTTTAACGATAGCTTGTCCTTTAGCATCGACTCGGTCTAGGTTAGTTTTCGTTTTTCTCAGTCCTTCTAGAGCCTTTTTCGCCTTCTCACTATTAATGTTGGCTTGAATCAAATCGTTGGGAATTTCTAAATCGACAGATTGCTCGATCCTTTCAATATCTTTTATCACCCGGTCTTTAGCTTCAGTGAATTCGTTCCAAGCAAAAATGATGTCGGAAAGTTTCATCTTCTCCTCTTTAATCCCCTCATTGACCCGATTCCAATTAGTTTCAATATCAGAAACCGCGTTTTGTATTGCAGAAACATTTTGAATATCTTCTTTCATTAGAGTCAACGCTTCTTTACGTAAATCCTCTTTAATTGGAGCTTTCTCTAACTGTAACTCTAGCAATTGGTTCAATTTCTCGACGCTTTGGGGTAAGTCATCTGATTTCTTCAGAGTTGTCAAAATTACTTTAAGTTGCTTTTCAGTTTTCGTCAAATCTTCGTTGACTTTCTTCTGTAACTCTTCAAACTGCTGCCAATGCTTCTTAAGCTTTTCAACATCGTCTAGTTTTTCACCTAATTGTGATTTTAGATTAATAGAACGCACCTCAACTTCTCTCACCATCTGGTCAGCGGATCTTGGTAACCCTGTTTGTCTATCCAAAATCACTACGTCTCTCATATTGTCGATGTCAGGCACTAATTGCTTCCAAGTCGTTATTTTCGTAATAATGGTCTCAGTTTCTTTGATCAATTGCTGAAGAATTTCTTGCGGAACTTTACCGCTGTCGAGTTGGTACTTGATATGAGACAACTGGCTGAGGGTTTCCCCGTGCCAGTTGATCAAATCGGCCCATTTCTCCAACGCAGCTTTCTTGCTTTGCAGCTTTTTATCGATACTTTGATAATTTTCAACTAACGTCGTGTATTCTTGGTTCAACACTTTATTTTCGTCTTGTGGTGTGTTCAGAGTAATTTCCTTGACTTCGTTGTAGATGCTGTTAAACACCGGAAGCTTTTCCGAGTGCTCTTGCATTAAAGCGTGAACGCTTATCAAGGCATTCTCGACCTTATCTGATGGAACTTCGTCGATTTGAGCTACGTTATTGTCGAGTTGTCCAACCCAGTTGGAGAAATCTATCATTTTGTTCTGGAAATCGTGCTTGACTAAGATTGCATCTGAAATTTGGTTGATTTTTGCTCTAACACCTTCCGCAAGTTGTGCGACTTGAGCCTTTAACTCCTGAACTTTTCCTTTCACCAAACTGGCGCCTTCAGGACTCACATAGTGACTGATGGAATCGCAACTTTGCGTTAATCCAATCAATTTTGCCTGTTGTTCGGAAATTTCGTTGTTGAAAGCCTTCAATTTTGCCAATTCCTTCTCTAATTTTTCAACTTGTGGTGTTTGCAAGTTAACAGGTCTCTCGGTTAGCGTTTTGGAACTAGTGATAATCCAGCTTTCAAGGTTTTTGGCGTTTTTATCAAATTCTTGCCAATTTACCACCAACTTGTCCAACTTTTGACCCCATTGACTCGTAGTATCGTTAACAATTGTCCAACGTGTATGGATAGCGTCGACTTCATCGGGTGCGTTCGTTTTAGAGGTGATTTGTTGACTCAAGCCAGCAACTCCCTGCAATTTCTGGAGTTGCAACTCGCTTTCCTTGGCAAAGTCTTTAGTTTGAGATTGCAACAACAATGCTTCTTCTAAAGTTGACGGCTTTGGAAGTCCCATTTGCACTTTAATCTCAGATTTCTCCACCCAGGGTTTAATTTCCTGGATGCTGGCTTGGTAGGTTTGCCAATTTTTCAAATCTTTCGTTAAAGCAACTGCTTGATTTTCCACATTCTTGTTAATAGCCACAACTCGGTCTTGTAGTTCGACAACTTGAGCCCGCATTTTCATGGCTTCAGGGTTGTCGTCAACTGCTAACTGAGAAGCTTCTCGATTCAATTGGTCCAACAAATTAATCTTTTGACTCAATTCAGATTGTAGAAGGGTGGTTTTAGTAACCCTATCCTCGGGAGCCACAGCATCTTCTTGAACTGACGATAACAATTGCGGAGCGCTTTGCACAGTCCAACTTTGCAATTGTCCCAATTTATCCTGGAAATTAACCCATTTGGTGTTATATTCTTCCAAAAACACCACGCGTTCTTGCACGTTTTCTAAAGTGGTCGTCAAACGTTCCTCAATTTCCTTCACTTCCCTTTCTATGGAAGGCTCTTTTCCGCTTGGAGAAGCTTTAGCCAAATTTTGGGACAAATCTTTCAATCGCCTCAACATAGCTTCAGTAGCTTCCCTCAAACGCACAGCCATTTCTTGTTTAGCCAACAGTTCTGCAGGTAAATTACTCGAATTGTACTGGCCAGGATGTAATCGCTTAAGTTCTTGCTCAGCCCTGTATAACAATTCGATAATTTCTTGTCTTTGCTCGGAGTAGTTGCTCCACAAGTGCTGGGTTCCTAACAACTTATGCAACTTGTCTATAGTTTCGTCATAAGTTTCCGTCCATCCACTCTCTAAAGTTTTAACTTCTTCCTGGATGAAAATGGGAGCGTTAACGTCTTTCATCAGCTCTTTACCCTTCTGCAACATTGACATGATGCTAGGTCTTTGAGAATCCAGTTGCGATATTGTCATTTCTTGATGTTTGATGGCTTCGTGGACGGTTTCAACGCTATGTGGTTGAGCTTCTTTCTTGGATTGTTCGCGAACTTTTTTCAACCAGGTGCAGAACTCTTTAACGTCTTTGCGGTACGTGTAACATTTGGACAATGTGTCAGTTTTAACCATTGTGATTTCTAGAGATGGTATCAAGTTTTTGTAGCGCGTGATCAAAGCTTCAAGGTTCTTTTGTTCAGAAAGAGCTTGATTTTCAGGACAATGCGACGTTAAAGAATCCAACGTTTGCACCAACCATTTCATGTCTTCGCGCTTGGAATCAGCTTCTTTGCATATATTCTAGAAAACATTAAGAAATCAACGCACTGACGTTTAACTGCTGAATTGATATTACCATCAACTTTTTTAACTGTTTCATCAGAAAGCATTAAGAAAAATCACTGATTACAGTTTTTATAGACACAAAACGAAACTTACCTGGAATACGGCTTTTTCTCGTTCGAATTCCTCCATGGTGCTGATTTCATTGAAGATATTCTTCAGAGTCGAATCAACGTCGTCCATCCATTTAACCATAGAGTCGAACCTTTGATGGTAGAGCTCCCATTTTTCCGGAATTTGATCCAGTTGCTGCCTTAAACTTTCAATTTTGACGTTGACGTTCTTCCATTGCTGTTGTGCTCTTTCGCAAGATTCCCGAATGCTCTTGTCTTCTGGATGGTGAGTCGAGTAAGTCGTAGAAATTTTTGTTAAACTTTCCAAACAACGTTGTGTTTCCATTAAGGGTCCTTTGGGGGCAAAAAATTCCTTGTTCCTGTTTATTATCCCTTCAACGTTCTCTTGTTTAGTGAAAGCCATATATTCGGTGGTAATTTCTTTCTCAATTTCTTTAATGTAGTAATTAAAAGTAGTTTCGTCTAGTCTAAACTCTAACCTCATTAAGTGAAGAGGAGCAAACGACAGAATTTCTTTCCATTTGCTTTGTAATTGGTGCACGGAGGCTAGAATAGGTTTGTGTTGTTCTTTTGGAAGACAATTGCATAAATCCTGAGCAGTTTGTACTAAATCGTGAATCCATCTTTCGTTGACTGATTGGAAGAAATTTTTGTGTTCTTCTACGATTTCTTTGCTATCAATTCTTTTCTCAGATATTAGTTTTTCCGCGTTGTTCAACCAATTGGAAATAACTCTCTCGCATTCTGAGAAGTTGAACCAACAACGTATCGCTTCTTGAAGACGTTGTTCCCATAATTGTCCATTTTGGGTAACGTAAGTGAACCGGTCGTTAAGTTGGTCCATTTTGGCCGTCATCTGTGCCACGTCAGGGTTATCAGATTGGTCCACAGACTTCACAATGTTGGTTAAAACTTTATTTTTGCTATCGAGCATCGATTTGTAGTAAAGAGTGCGAGTGAAAAATTGCTTCAATCTATCCAACTGATCTTTTAGTGTGTCTTTTTCTGCTTCTAAACTTAAATTGCTTAACAAAATTTCTGCAGAATCTAGCCAATTGTTGATTTCTATCTGACCCGCTTCTAGAGATTCTTGTTGAACTAGTAACTGGTTGAATAAGTGGATTTGCATGGGAATTAATGCCCTAACTTTGACCAAAACTTCTTTTTCGTGCTTTAACGTCGTCATCATTTTATCGACATCATCTCTAGATAAGTCTTGGATTAAAGCTTGGAAAGTTTTGCTAACGGTCTTGAATAAGTTCTCGATTTCCTCAACTTCGCTCTGAAGCTTCATCAGCTTCTCTGTGTGTTGCTTGATTCGTTCCGTTGATCCTAATTGAGGCGAGTTTAGAACACCCTCTGCTTTTCTTAACCAATTAGACAAAATCTCAAGACCAGCTCTAAACTCTTTACGGCTTCTCAATAAGTCGCCTGCGTGACTATATTTGTTGACTTGTGGATAGAGTTTTTCCCACCTTTGGATCATGTCCTGATATTGGTCTTTGAGTTCTAATGCAATTTTGTCTTCACACGTAGCTATCAGGAAACTCACGGTATCTCCAAGTAATTGATAATTATCTCTCCACACACTTATATCTTGGAAGAACTCCATCCGTTCTTCTTCCGGTAGAGTTATCGCTTTTTCTGCTTTGGCCAACCATTCTACGAAGTTTTGAGATAAAGAATCCCAGCGTCTCCAATAGGCAACAACCTCTTCTAACATGCTCTGGACGCAGCGGAGTTCCATCGAAACGTTCTTCCAACGGTCGGCGATTTCCCTCATAAATTTGTCGGTTTCAATGATTTCTTTCTTGTCTAAAGAAAAGTGATTGTGTTTTTTTATTCTACGATTTAGTGGCATCTACTTACCTATGCTTCCTTCTCGCTTATATTCTTCGATGACTGCTTGCATGTCGATGAAGGCTTTGTTGAATTCTTGGAAAATGTGATTCTTTGACACGAAGTTGCGGTACTGCTCCAGCAGTTGGGTGACTTTATCCACCCGTCCATACTTGCCACTCCAGGCTTTCAGTTTGGTCTCGGTTAGTTGCAAAAATGCAATAAGGCAACACTGCAATTTGCAAATTAATTTTTGACATAATCAAAAAAAAACTACTTACCTTATGTTCAAGGAACTTCAGTCTAACTCTTCGTTGAGCCGCTTTAGGCCCGATTTCGTTCAGTCTAACAGTCATATTATTCAATTGTTCAGAAGGCACTTCTCTGGCTAGAGGACTATTGCAAGCTTGAGCGAACTTTTCTTGTACAGTCGGCAAATCTGCGAAGAAAGCCTTGTGTTCCTCCAGCTTTCTACTAATAATTGACGCAGTCTCTTCATTCATAACACTAGGAATCTCATCGCAGTAAATCAATTTCTCAGCTTTCGCCAACCATTCACCCACAAACTTGAAATCACCCGGCAACAAAGAATCCAGCAACCACAACCAATAAAGTAACTGGTCATGGAGTTTCTTCCAAAGTTTGCTAACATCGAACCATGATTCTTTAGCGATGGAAATTGAGCTCTGCGATTCAATCAAAGTCTTCAATTTATTGTATACTTTTTCTTTATCATCTACTTCGTTCTTGAAGGCTAAGTACTCGTTATAGTTAAGAGGTAGCGAGTTGGTTTGCTGCAAATGTTCCAAATATTGCGTTTTCTTCATCAACCAAGACAATAACTCGCTGTATTGTTCTTGAATGGCGGCGATAGCGTCAGGTCCGGTACTTTTAGGTTCCGGATATTTATGTAAGAACTGCGCTACGTAAGTCATAATTGATCTTTCGTCTGGTTTGGGCACGTCAACGTCTTCAGGATCTAACAATCTGGTGATACCTAATTCGTTTTCCGCTATATCAAAAGCTGTTTCAAGTCGCGACTTATTCGAAGCCTTCTTCATGTCGGCAATGTTCACTAGATTCTTTTTAATGGCGTCTATGATTGCTAAGAAAGCGATACCATCACGCCAACTAGCACCGAAATCTTTGATTTCTATCCCTGAGTCACTCGGTAGAGCGTTGGATACCCAGTGGAGGAGGGTTTTTCTAGCTCCCTGCTTCCATTTGTCTTTTGATGATGTGGTTCCTGCACTTTCGAGACTGCTGGAGCTTCCGAATTGAGCCAAATACTCCAGGGCGCGACTATTTTCTTCAATCTGACAAAAGAATTATTATCAAAATTTGAAAGAACGGCAGCAAAACTATTTAAAATTTTACAAAGGAGCAACTTACCAACGCGTAACCCCATTCCTTGCGAAGCTTTCGACATTACAATTAAGAATTAAGTGCACAAGCTTATACATCTAAGTTAATTTAGTCAATACGTTCGAGTTACGGCACCAAATGCGGGTGCAAAATTAAGGGAAGTGTCCCAAATCTAATCAAAACTACTTGTTATTTTTATAACTTAACTAGTAACTCACCTGGAAGTATAAAATTATAGTCCAAATAAGGCCTAGAACGACAGGTGGTCTCCCGTCCACCAAATCGCTGGCATTAATGTTGACTAGCTTGATCCGTTTTCCGGTTAAAAATTGCAACGCAGTGTTGGCGTTACTGAGAAAATGTGGACGACGAAGAACCCTGCCTCTCTCCACAGGCTGAAATTTATCGAAATTATAGAAAAATTTCTTTCTTTTCCTCGGAAACCTACCAGTTTCTCCCCCGATAACACTTCGAGTAAAGCGAGTAGTCTGGTGCCATCTTTCAGGTCGTCGATCAAGTCGTCTACCCTAAGCGGTGGAACTCGCTGAAAATTTCAAGGCGTGTCGTTAAAAATCAGAATACCTAGTTTCAGCCTGTATCATTAATCAATCGGCAAGATTATTAACGACTTTGACATTTGAAGAGTTAATTTGCATAAACTTCTGCCTAGCAGCAGGAGATGGAGTGGTGATTTCGTACCATGCACCGAGTTAATCAAAACGCTCTCTTCATTCAGTAATTAGAAAAGTTGTTACCTTTGGCGGATTGAATGTCAATCATTAATCCGCGAGGTATCGCCAGATAAACAACATTAGTAGGTAAATGGATTTGTTGCATCAAGGTTGAGTGACGGAATGAAGAAGGTACAAGCGTGTTTACAATGTTTACACGTTTACTGGGCACTTAAAAATTCTGAACGAGCAAAGATCAAGAGTAATCTTTGCTTTGATGGGTGAATATGCGAAATTTGAATTTTACTGCTATTACTCTATTTCTCTCATTTCTTGGATCACTTATTAATTCAATTTACAAAAATATTTTTCTGTACTGTCAGGAACTTCCTGTCAACATTCAAATCAATTCACTCGTGTGAACCACTTTCAACTAAAATTAAGAAATTCAGCAAATACCATCTTCATTCATGGATATGTATGTATGTACAGCTTGGAGAAAATGTTTTGTCGTATCGGGCGGCATTGCGGGCCGTGTATTAAGATTATGGGTAAGTGTAATGACTGCAGCATTTTCAATTCTTGAAAATAAGCCGTCTCGTTGCGAAAAATGATTTTTCGGCAGGTAGTTTGCAGTCGCCCAATCTAGTTGTGCGGCCCCCAATGCCGCCCGACACGACAAAACATATTCTCCAAGCTGTACATACGTTGGTTGTAGTTTCCCTATTTTCATTACTTCTAAGCAAATTATCACAATACAGAATTCTCTCCAACTAAATGTATACTTGGTTGCCGAATGTCCATGTACAATAATTATTGTAATTGTAGAGAATATTATGGTTAAATTAAAAATCAAATGACCGGCAAGAAATCAGAAGTTAAGTTTCCTAATTTTTGTTTTGTCATTTCTTTGCTAAACATTTAATGAAACCGTGTCCATCACTTTCAGTATATCAGGATTGTGGAACCGCATTGAATTTTATTGGCTCCAGATCTGCTTGTCGCAAACGGCCGTTGCAGAATACGTAACAAGATTAATGCCGATAACGTTGCCTACATCGAAATCCCGAAAAACTTTTCAGTTGACTCTCACATCCAGAATAACAAAACCATTTCGTAGTTACCTTGGATAGATACGAATTGATCCAGTTGACAAAAGTCTTCTTCTGCACTCTCTCTTGTTCGTCTGAAACAAATGGAAATCTCGGTTAGTAACTTGCATTTCGATAGACGAGGTGATAAAAAAAAAATCAAGGCGAGATGGCATCTGTGAATGGTCGGTTTTTTGGGTGGCCCTGACTAGGAAGCCAACAATGCCTTGAGTCTCGACCAACTCGACTTTTGGCGTTTCGCAGCTAATCAACCCGTGCAATTTCAATTGGTAATAAAATTCACCACAGCAAAAACATTGCGTCATTGTCTATTTATACGTATGTGTATCGAGTTTATGGAGAATAATAGCGAGTAAACAGTAAAAGTGACATTTTTTTTTAATGTATAGCTATCTATTCTGTCTATGAGCAAATAGGTCAGAGTTGGTGGTTACGAGCGTATCATGAACACACTGCTAACTTTATTAGATTAATCATATTATATACCTGCGGTAGATTAAAATGAGAATACCTACGCCTTAAAATGTAATCAATAAATTCGCAGTTCGTTTAATGATATTTATAGTTAGATGTTGAGGGTAGTTTTTATGGTCTTTAAACTAAATAATGTTGCAGTTAAATTCGACTTCAAAATCATTCATTATCAAGATGACATTTGTGTAGGTAACGTTCTCATGAAGAGGGTTTCGGTTCACCCTCGGGTTCACCTTTGAACTATATGGAATAGTGAAAATTAGCATGCGCTTGCTGAAGCGCGGATTCGAAATTATTCTGGGTGTAGGATTGTTTGCGAAACTTCTATCGAAGAACTGTTTATTAACAAATTTTGACAATATTTTATTAAAACAATAAAAATATCTTGTTTTAATACGGAAACTTTTCAAATTTGTCCTTTCCTTTATATACCACTGAACCCTTTATCAAAGAGCGCTCATCCTCATAATTTGGAAATTATAATACTATTATCAAAAATATTATCAAAACAAAATGCTTGCTTCTGAAAATTCTAAAACTGGCCGAAAATTATTAACTTTTTCTTATAGATAAAGCAAACAGAAAAAAACAAAAAAGTACATTCAAGAAGTTGAAAAAACTAAGTTGTTATAAAAACTTGTGTTATTTATTTTTGCATAAAATATTATGAGGACATCATAATTGCAGCCAGTTACAAAGAATATTAATAAGTAGCCAAACGACTTCAACAAGATAGAAATGAACAAAATAAACTATCAAAATTAAAACTAAATATCAAAAGACAGAAATTAAACTAAATTGAGAGGAATGTCCATCCATCAGGTCTTCTCAACAACAAAGAAAACGAGTAAAGCTAGTAAATTGCACAGAAGAAGTTTCGATAAAACAGTCAATACAAAATTTGACAGTAGGTACATACAATTTGAACCACATAAGTATATGCAAGAAATAAATTGAGTAATAAAAATTAAAAGTAATAGCAATGAAACTCTTGTTTCAAACAAGAAATTAATTGAACACAGAAGCCATGCTAGTTGCTGGCTGACTACAAGCGTTATTCAAACAAATTATAAGTAATCCTGAAGCCAAGTAAAAAATTTGCTTCATATCAAAGAACACACCTCACAATTATTATACAGGGTTGGGCATATAATGTGTCAAAACACTTGATTTCCGGCTAAATTATAAGTTTGATTAAAAAATACCAAAAGTTTTTGTAACATATTTATTCCATTCAGTGACATACTTTGCTTTCCAAAAGCTACCTTATTTTTTTGAAATATGACGTCATCGCCGTTTTTTTTTTAATTAGATCACCCATATTATTTTTACATTTTTAGATACACTTTTTTGCCTATTATAATGTTATAGGCTTTGGTGAGAGTGCGACTTGTTTTTTAAATATTAAATAACAACAAAAATAAATAAATATAAAATTTGTTATTACAAAATAACGGGTATTTTAACATTTAGAAAAAAATATTTATAATAAATGGCCAAACTGAAAACCTCAGCAGTCTGACAATATTCTAATCGATCAACGAAGACTTTTAAGAAGTTTTGAATAGCATTTTGTGATAGCACACCCATCAAATCTTAGGTCATTATAATAAACGAAAAAGTATCTATCTGAAAATGTAGAAATATGTATACAGAGTGATCCATATAAAAAAACGCCGATGACGTCATATCTGAGAATAGGATATCGTTTGGAAATCAAAGTACGTCACTGCATAGAATAAAAATACTACATAGTTTACATAGTTTATTTAATGTAATATTTATAAAAATAGTTCGTCACCAGACCTAAAACTAGCTGCAATATGAGCAAAGAAATATTTTAGGTAAGTAGGTACCAATACCAATAATAGCATGAAGAAAAAGTTGTTGATACTTATATTTCAAAGTTAAAAAAGTTTTAAAGGAATAATAATAACTGTACAAAATCGTTTGCTTAATAAATAACAACGTCTGACATTAGCTGGGCAAATCTTGTCGTAGACTGTTTATGCCAAGGTTTAAAAACAGGATTACTAAAAACTTCTAGGTAGAATAAATTTATTAGCTAAGGAATCCCAATATGGTATTTATAAGATTGTAGCAAGAAATGTTAAATAAATAATTATTGCTAGTTTTGCCACAAAATAACAGGAACTTTTTCCTCATACTTTCCAGCTTTAAAAGTTAAGAATACTCATTTTTATGCCTAGAGATGAAAACTACTTTCTTCACAAAGTTTTTTTTTTTAAATGTAACCTTGAAAAAAAATTGCCAACTTGTCAATTACGCGGGTTTCGATATGACGTGGTAACGCCACTTTTTAGCAATTTTTTTTATTGCAAAAAGATAAAGGCTTTTGAAAATCATACATGTGTATGATGATGTGTATGACTATGACGTAAAGTTTAGTTTCCTCCCTTGAATTACTGCCCTCAGTTGAGCTTTAAAAAAAATGTTTACCTGTATGCAAATATGTAATATCAGTTATATTATGCAGTTCAAATACATATTATAAGTTCAGGTATTAAATCGCAAGTTCTAGGTCCACCGTTATTTATTCATTGTGCGACTGATTAGATAGCAAACTAGGGTGGGCAAACAATCGTATAATTTTGGCACGGAATTAAAAAGCTCTCTTGGTTTTATAAATTTGTGTTCCTTCAATGACTGAAATTTCGTCTCTATTTCTAAAAAATAAACTAATTCTATTATTAAAAAATTATTATACAAATTATTATTTGAAGACGATGCAACAAGATAAATTCTGTAATTGCCTTCTTTTTAGACCTTACAAGAAAGAGAAAAGATGGAAACAATGCTTTAGGTAGAATAAAATCATTGAAGCATTCCTTGATTTAACAGTAAAAATAATACTGAAGCAAATTATCTGAAGCATTTTTCCCATCTTTTCTCAAGACTGTATTTTTATATTTTCTACATCACATCCAATTTGTATGAACAAAACTTTCGTAAAAGTACCTCGTAACGAACTTTTCGAACGGCCACCTTAATCATACTTTATATCTTATTCAGTTATAGAAAAAAATAACTCCAAAAGCTCTCTCGTATTACGACTTAAGCTTACGGTTTCAAGCTTCTAATGTAGTGTTCCAATTTCTACTTCCCCAAAGTGATTGTTATATAATTTTAAAACAAAGTCAAAAAATCCCGTAGCAAACTTCAAATGACTTTCTTTATGCATCCACTCTCATCTGCGTTATTGTCCCGAACTCTGCGATTTTACGATGAAAGACCATTAAGCTTCCCGCTTCCCGCACCTGTCAAACTCCCAAAAATCCCTATAAAAGGTTCAGTTTGCGTGCCAAGTCCCCGAATGCGTGCGGAGATTAAACAAATTGTTATTTAGTATCATTTATAACCCATATATCATAAACCACCCTCGTCGTCTTTTTGAAAACTTCGCTCACGAATTCTTCAACAACATGGGATAAAATCAATAAATCGCATTCGAGCCAAATTCCTTCACCGCAAAAAGGTCACGTCCATTTCTCTGAATTTAGTGAAATCGGTTATTTATAGCCCCGTTTGATAATTTTTTACTTATTTTTACGAGCTTTCTTAAATAAGGAATCAAGCGATATAGCTCAGTATTGTGGTAGTAACTGGCAACTAATCATTCGACCTTAATTCAACTAGGTCCTCAGCGGTAACCAATCAATCAATAAATAAATATCTACTACATCTTATGCTGTGTTGTTTTAGTGGTGTCACGCACAATTTAATCTAATTCCTGTTATTTGAACGGGTTGCGACATTCTTGCGATCGGAGACGTCTGTGTCATCTTCGACTCTCGTAAAAGGATGAAGCAAATGGATGATGGCGTTTTCGTACGCTACAACGTAATCACGTTCATTGATTCAACTTCCGGGTTGGGAAGAGGGATTATTTCAAAGCTGACGGGGGTGATTTAAAACTATTTTAATCCTGCACGCACAGTAATTGAGGCTAATTTAGGCGTGTGGAATTCAGAAAATCTAGTCTAAGTGCAACATCAACAGTGCTATCTTAATTGTATTTAAGTACGCCGCTTCTAAGGTGCTACGAAACAAAATTGTCCAGATTGCAGTGTTAAGATTACCACAAACCTACATACTTAGAAAATAGAATCATCATTCCTAGACAGTTAGGTATCTAAGAGCCCTTATATTCCACTGTCTTTTCAATAAAGATGATTAGGATGAAGTAGTACAATGAAACCTATAATATTATAAGTATCTACCTAATATTAAAGAATATAGTCTTCTTTTGGAAAAAATGACACGGAGGGGTACTTCAGTATAACTTTTTTCCTGTCGCTTCTCTACAAATTAAAGAGTTGAAAAATATGTACATCAGCTGCTAGGTTTTAGTTCTTTGATATTCAAGCAAAATCTTCAAAAACACCTTCCTTGAAGTGAATAGTGGGTTGCCTAAGTGTCAAATCTTCACATTGTTCCTACATCTTTTTTCTTGTATTTTGATGGTCAACAATATTATTACACTATTTAGATACTCTACAGTCAGGAATCAAATACGTGAAATTTATAAGACTAATCACACTAAAATCAAAACCTTGTTAACTTTATTATCTTTTATTTAGTTCGTGGGCAGCACTGAAGCAAGTATCGGCTTCGTTTTATGGCGTGGATTTTCATACCGTACCTAGTTCCAATAAAAAGTTAATACCTATTAATAAAAATAAACTTTATTGCCGAAAAATATCATAAAATTGCATGCGCGTAAAATTCTTCAATTCCTATATTATGTATTGTGTTTATTTTTGGAGGTACAAAACAAATTTAAACACTCTTATCGCTAAATGTAAACACAAGCTAGATAGGAATAAAGCAAGTTTCATGGCCAAAAAGAAAGTAGCAATTTTGCAGCTTGATTATAAGAATAAACAAAATTTTTTAATTAAATGGTTGCAACTCTTAACTTGTGTCTTCAACTTATTAGAAAAGTAATCAGTTCAAATCGGAATCCCTATTTACAGATTTCTTGACAAAGAAAGTAAATATTTAATAGCATTAAAATGAAAACAACATTAGCAACTTGACAAAAGGCATTCAAGTGTTTCTCTTCCTCAACGAAATTCTACCGCCTTCTAGCAAGGAAACATTAAACGTTGACCTTCCATAACACCTCTTCATTCATTCAAGCTACAACTGCATTCCCGCATAAAGGGTTTAGATCAGATGACCTAAGAGGTTTGTATTAAACTAACTTCTAACTTGCATACCATAGCGGGCTGGTGCTCCATTTCTATCATGTTAATAGCAACAACAATGTCTAGTAGCTAAAAGAACTATAATCTCGTAAGGGATTAAGAATTAACATTTTTACCAAAATAGTTTTCTTTACGATATGTTTATAGCAACAAATTGGGCAAGCCAACGATCTGGTTAAAATAAAAATCTGATGATAGAAAAGCTCTATTATGATGAATGTCACCTTTACTAGCAATCGGGTATAGCTCAAAGCGCTATTGAATGGATGTTCGAATTCGTATCGCATGCGCCCAACTGGACAGATATGGCCCTTTGCAATTCCATCTATTTCCAAATCCAAAGTTCAGAGGTAACTTTCGCTGTCAATTATGCTTTCGAGAAGTTTGACAGAACTTTCTATTTCAAATTGAACACGTCATTTTACTAGTTTATCTACTATAAGGTGTACCTATTCAAAATTTGAGGGCAGCTAGAGCAAGTAAACTTATGACAAAACGTTTATAACTTGATTGTCTCGAAAGAACAAAACAAACATTAAAACCAAATAAACAAAAGTTAAAAATTTCAATCAGAGGTAAATTAAGTTAGGGGTTGATTGGTAAAATTGTGCAATAACTTTTTTGGATACATTTTTTTAGCTTTTAGATTTAAATTTCAAAGTTCTTCACTTTTACAGATAAAATGTTGTCTCGTTAAATATCACAACAAGAAAATAAACCGTTGTCGAGTTAAATGTTTTTCAGGAAATGTAGTGTAACAGTTAAATTTTGTATTCTTAGGGTCTGGAGATGCCTTGGAAAACACATAAGTTAAAAAAAAGTTAGATGAGCTTTTGTCATCCCTAGTTGATATCCTCAAATTTTTAATACACATTTTAAATACACCTTGTATAAGCATAATAAATAAGATATAGGTAGATAGAAATGTATTTTTTTTTAAAGATTATTTAGTTTTGTTCAATTAGCTAAAAACACAAGTAAGAAAACCGCAAAAAAAATCTTTTTTGCAATAATCTTATAAGAATTTCATAACATGTATAAGATAAGAGAAGATTTCAAGAAAAGGTAATCGATTACAAAATTAAAATTCAGAAAAAAGAAATTTTTGTACGGTAGGGGCGTAGGAATGGTTCTTTCCCTCAAAATTCTACGCCACTGGTAGAATCACTTTTTACTATAATTATTCAATTTTTAGACATGTTTTACGAAAATGTACTCTTACTTCACAACGATAAAGTGATTATTTTTTAATGTTTAATTTATTGCTCATATTCGTAATCATCATCATTTCTAAATCTTTACTTACAAAATTACACTTAACTTTTCAAAGTTTATTTAGCTGTTTTAGGTTAAATCTTCATATCTTTGTTCCCTTTGTTTCCCTTATTATTTGAAACAACGATGTAAAAATCTTGTTTTGATTGTTAAAAATTAATGAAATAAGTTAAAAATCTATCATTCACACCTGTTTAGCGATCCCACTTTTGTTATACATATTATGAAACAAAAAAAAAACACCATAATTTCCTAATCAGTTCTTAGTTTTAATTTTTTTTGACTTATTTGAACCCCAATTAATTGAAACCGGCTTCCAAATGTGGTTTCAGCTTCATTTTGATGATAATTTATTGTAATTGTTGTAATCGTAATTTTAGAATTGACACATCTAGATTTACATGTATGATGTCATGGTCATACGGTTGGCAAAATTTTAGTTTATAACGATTAACAAATTAGCATTTTTCACGAAATACAAAATAAAAAATACATAAACAACAAATTTCGATAATAATAATAATATCAACAATATAATTTCACTAAATTAATATTTATTAGATATTATTATTTATGTACCTCGTAATTATTTTCTGAAAAGTTAAATCAAAACAATTTGTTTGAAATTTGCCAGAAGCAAAACTTGTACTAAAAATGTTTTTTCGTTAACATGAAGATGCTAAGTTGACAATAAACATGCAATTGCAGCAAATCCTAATTAAGTTAATCAACTATAAACAACAAAAAATTGTGTCAAATGCTATCGCTTAAAAACAAATCTGGTTAATAATTATTATAAAAAAGCGTAATCACTTTATACTATTTATGTCATTTGTTTTCTTTATAGATGTCGGTATCATTACGTTGTTGCTAAAAATAGATCGAATTAATTAGCATTGATTAAAACTTTATTCGTACAGCGCGTTAAAACTACACACATCACGGTTGCCTGAGGCCGAAGTTAATGGTAGGCACCTGTCTGCACACAGAAAGCCCACATTACGTAATTTTTTTTGTAAACCGGTAACAATAATTGCAATTTTGAAAGCTCACTGCACGTCGGCAATGTTAAGTCATTCATAAACAACTTTGTTGCTCCTGATCTATTTTTACTATCGTCATGTTTAACCAAATGATGTCACGCAATGTAACATTCATACGGTGATAACTGATAACCTTTGCCGATACTTCAACACAACTTTTTCATAAAAAATCCGCCTTACACAACCGTCTTTGAATCGTCGCCGCTGGTTACTTACTTAACAACTAATCAGGAATCTTTCGCAAGTTGATAAAATGGGTAATAGGGTAACTAAAAGCTCGGTCATAGTTCATCCGGATCTTAAGTAGTTAACTTTTTAGAAAACAGTTAAAACAGTTAAGATAAGTTTTTTTGGAAAAATCCACCATGTAAGGGTTTCTGAAGATTGATGAAGCTAACGTGCATGCCTCTATTCTGAATGAAGTGGCAGGCTAGAAACTATTTGAAATTGATTGAATGGGTGATGAATAATCGAAACCATCGACTGTGGCCGTAGATAACCTTTAGAATCCCCCATGAAGTGTTGAGGCGAGGTTTCATCTTCACCTTGACACCCGTTACCCAATTTTCTCTCATGACATGAATGGTTTAGTAATAAAACTCATCTGACCTCTAATGCTGGCAATGTGCTCGTCATATTGAGACTTGCTCCTGACGTACTCCAATTTGTTGGAACTATTAAGGAAGCTTTGAGTCCTGTACTCGCTGTACCACTCCGAACTAGAACTGGTCACTTTGCTGCTGCTGCTGTTGTCATCCCATTCGTTGAGCATCTCCCTAGAGGGTGTTCTCCTAAGGCTCTCCTCCGAAGGAAAACGTCCCCCTGTCAAACTGGACATGCTCGACGTCTTCGAGCTCGTTGCTAAATTCCCATTTGATTGCGTTAGATACGCCGAATCTTCAACACCCAATTCTTCGGATGGTGTTCTGCTTGTCACCTTTCTTACTGTACTCGTACTCGATACTACTTGTCGCACGGATTTTCGGACGGTTACTTTTTCGAATTTTACGGTCTTGACGCCGGACGCTAAATCTCCTTCCTCGGTGGTTGTCGTTATCGTTTCCTGCAAGAGGTAGGTTAGCAGGGGTCATCGGATGTCTGGAGCAAAGATCCCAGTTTTTGCACCGGTGGCAGCAGCGGCACTAATTGCTTAATTCACTTCCTCGTTGTCTACTTGTAATGGTAGTTTCGCCCCGTGAAACAAAAATTTCAGTGTTGAGACCTATCAAAGTCTAAGTTTAAAGTATTGGCACATTTTTTGGTTCACAAAGAGATTTTAATTTATTTGCCTGTGTAGTATCTAATAATAGTGGGTGCGATTTTGAAAAACAGTATAGTGGATAATAGTCAAGTACTTTTTTTCAGGGGGACGAAGAATTCAAACACAAATTACTTTTCGTTTTAGATGATTCACTCTGTAGTTATACAGGGTTGAGCAAATGTGTCGGAACTCCTGATTTCTGGCTAAACCATCAATCCGATTAAAAAATACCCTTAACAAAAATTTTTATAGTACATATTTCTATTTTATGCAGTGACGTACTTTCTTTTTTAAAAGCTACCCTATTTTTCAAGATATGATGACGTCATCTGCAGTTCTTTTAAATGGATCACTTTGTATATTTTTACATTTTTAGATAGAAACTTTTCCGCTTATTAGGATTGTTGAAAGTCTTTAGTTTGACCGTTTACTATAAATATTTTCTTTTTTCTAAATATTAATATTTTGTAATAATAAATTTTATTTTCTTAAGCTAATAATTATTTAATATTTAAAAAACCACAAGTCGCACACTCACCAAACCCTATAATAATATGTAGACAACAAAGTGTATCTGAACATGTGAAAATATACAGGTGATCCACTTAAAAAAACGCCGATGACGTCATATCTCCAAAACTGGGTAGCTTCTGGAAATCGAAGTACGTCACTGAATAAAATTAAAATACTACAAAAATTTTTGTTAAGAGTATTTTTTAATCTTATAGTTTGCCCAACCCTATACAGGGTGGTTCCTAAAAAACGCCCCAAGCCGTGTCTCCGTTATTTATTATTCGATTTGAATGGACAAACAACTTTACAAAATCATTGTTTAAGATCTACAAAGTGGCCCTAATCGTGATTTTTTTAAATATTAACTTTAATACTCAAAGTTCTTTTTTCAAATGGAAAGATACTTTGGTTTGATAAAGTATTTTTTTTCTGAATGCTATGATGTCTAAATGTTGAATTTATTGTTCATTCAACAAAATTATTAAAATGTTAAATAATTTGAAATGTTTTGTGTTATTTCAATAAAACATTTGTGTTCCAAGGCACACTTGAAAATTTTAAAAAAAGTTTAACGTAATTTTTACAAACATTTTAATTATTTTCTTTAATGAATATTACACCAAATTCAATTTTTTAGGCATCATTGCATTCAGAAAAAAATACTTCATCAAACCAAAGTATCAAAAAAATACGTTATATTTGAAAAAAGAAAGTTGAGTATCGTTTAACATTGAAGTTAATATTTCAAAAAAAAATCAGGACCACTTTGTAGTCCTTAACGAATGATTTGATAAAGCTCTTTGTCCATTCAAATCGAATAATAAATAACGAAGACACGGTTTGGGGCGGTTTTTAGGAAACAACCTGTACAGCTTCCTTCATGCTCATTTAGGAAAAGAATGGTCGAGAAAAATCTCTAGAACGTTCTTTACCTATTATTTGACCAAAACTTTGATAATTTAGTTGACATTTAAAGCGACAATGTTTTAACAATATTTTTTAACAAAACAACTAAAATCAAGACCAATAATAACATTGCGCAATTTTATTGAGGTCAATGCAGGTTATCGCTAGTTTTCTTCAAACCATACCATACCTCTATCTTGAATCACGTACTTACACATACATAGTCACATTGTTGACTTTAATAATTTTTGCATATTGGAACTGCAATATGTTCCTTGCACAAAAAATTTATTTAGAAAACTAACGCATTGGGGGGATGAAATCAATAGTAAGAAACTGAAACTTTTATGATGTAGCTATCTGGCCGCGGAATCGTTCTTAATTTGAAAACATCAATACGCGACATGCAATTTCCCTGCCCCAAGTAAAAGTAATTCTCCCTTGTAAGCTACTGTTTTTCACGGAAATTTGAATTTTTGCCAAATCCGGGATCTTTGCCCGAGAAGGGCCAACGTCATCGTGCCTGCACGCTGCCATCCGGCTGCACTTCTTGCGAATGTTGCACCACATGTCTGGGTGACCCGGTGGGTGTGTGCCTCAGCGTAACCTGCTCGAGCCGGCTCCTTTCCCGATTACGAGCTCGCTCCTCCGCCATCCTTTTCTCGAACTCGTCGACATCCACACTGGTCACCCCTTCGACGGCACCAGACCTGGTGCCGCTCCACACCTTCTCGAAAAAACTGACCCTGTCCCTCAACCTTTTGTTGGTCGGACTCAGGGGACTATCGGGGGGCCTCTTCGGGCCTTCCCCGGGGTCCTTTTCGGGCGCACTCATATTGTCATTATCCAATATTTTTGCGGCACTCTAACACATCTTTCATCATCATCGTTTCAGCGTGTTTGTGTCGTGGGTATTGCGTCGTTGCTAGTCGCGAGACCGTTCGATACTGATGAGGAATGAGGAGAACATGGGCAAAGTGGAAAGGACGACAAGGACATGGCGGGAGTCGATTTCATCGGCTCAGCTCGAATTACGTTTGCGATTTTGCCGGAGCGGGCGGAAACTCCGGAGAAATGCGAGGAGGATTTGAAAAAAGGACAACCCGACATGGTGGTTGGTGGTTGTGACGTGGGGGTTGTTCTTTTGATCGCGGTATCCTTAGAGAAGTGGAGATTTTGACGGTATTGTCTGAGTGTGATCAATTGGAAATTATTGGCAAGTGGAGAGGTCAAGTTAGGCGCGGATTTGACAATGGCGTCACGGTTGAGGGGTTAATGGGTGCATGAGGACAAGTGCACCCAGCAGAGGCCTGAGTGGGCCAGCCAGGGGGTCCCTAAATTTACCAGCGACGCTTTATAAAGTCGGGATCCACAAATTTTTGCCAATGAATTGTTAACTTATTAATCAATAGAAAAATTATAAATTATAAATAAAAGTTATTTATGTACATATTTGTTTTAATGTTCTTTGAGTTTTTATGTTGTGTGTCACAAATTTCTTTGAGCATTATTTTGCATGTGCAACTCTTTCCAACATATACATACCTTCCTACCTAGTATCCAACAGATTAATTTTTCTCTTCGCTTAATTTTTATTTCTTGAAACATCTACCCCTTTTAACATGTTAATTAATATACATGTTTCTCTTTGTAGATACTGCACTCAGAGTCGGACGTTACTAAGATTTTAAAATGTTTTAAAAGCTTTATTCATATACATATCGATGACATTTTTTCTTAAGATTTGACATTAAATTATTACCAAAAAACTTAAAACATAATATGTCAGTGTTCCATTATTTGATCGTAACCAGAAAAATTGAAAAGCTTTAAGTTAACTTCACACATTTTTAAAAGTAAACCAATTTTTATTTTCTCACGTTTTGTTAACCCCAACTCATTTAGTCACGTATGTTCTTTATAAAGATCTTGTACTAAATGTCAAATTAGTGAAAAACAATAAAATAAAATTTACACTACAGTTTTCAAAAGTGTTAAAATAACAAATCGGTGGTAGCTTAGCAAACACGAATTTAGCAGAGCCTCTTGCTTAAAGGTTTCAAAAGTTATGTCTTCAGTTGTTTGTTAATGAATTGTTGTTTGTTGTTATTTTTAACATCTGAGCTATTATTTACAAACGTTGTTGTTCGAATCATTGCATTAACAGTATAATTACAAGGTAACAAAAGTCAACCATAAGAATGGTACTCCTTAAGAATCTAGAAACTTTCAAATTTACTACTCTTGAGCTGCAGAAAGTTAAATCTTAAAACTTTTAATTTTTTGCAACATTATGAAGTTCTATTTATTTGTTTTAATGTTGTCCTGTTCTAGACGGTTACTTCTTCCAAAAGAATAAGTCTAGCACAACGAGGTAGTAAAACAAAATTAAAGTTTTTAGCAAGTATTAACTTTAAATCTTTTCTCTTATGCTATACTGCCGGCCACATTACTCATGATTTTCGAAAAGTAGTATCCTAGTTGTTGATTTCTCTAACAACTCTTCTCAAGTTCTCAATGGCCGTTCCATCTCCTGTAACCTAGTTGCTAATTTTTTTCCTTATCCATTTTGTTTTGTTAAGTTCTTCCTTTTTTGAGTTTTTTTTCCAATTAGCTTGTTCGTTTTCAAATTCTTTAAACCAAATCTTCTTCCCATTTTAATTTCTTTTTCATTTCTTTTTTTTGTTTGGGTTTTCTTTTTCGTCGACGAAACTTATTGGGATTTCTTAACATAACTCCTAACCCCTGCAGCGGTTATCCAATCTCAATTTATCATGTTCCTGGCTTCTGACTTCAACTTCCTTCTAAAAATCAATTTCAAAATAATGCTAAAAACTAATTTCTTAAGACTTGATCTTGTATTTCTCAAACTGCAAAATAACATAATTTCTTCTAAAAAACCTTAATTTATTTGAAAACTTCAAACTTTCAGTTTTCCAAAAAGGAGTATTACTGTTATTGTTAATCACTTCTACATACAATTATAAGTTTTTAATAATTATCTAGATAGTTTCTTCTACTAACAAAGATTACAAGTCAAGCACGACGAGGTGGCAGAAATATAAATGTTGTTCTTCATTTTTTTTAAATCAATAAATTTATTCTGTTTTTTGGCCCCCCTCCCTGAGGCTCCTGACTCCTTTAACCTCGTTACTCTTTTTTTCTTTCTCCATATTCTTCTTTTAGTTCTTTTTCTTTCGATGAAGTTTATTCTATTATTTACCCCTGAACAAAATTTATGCGGGTATTTAAATTAATTCCCAACACCTCGGCAGTCCAACAATCTCAATTTGTCACGTTTCTGAATGTTAATTCAGCGTCACGCCGTCCTTACCTAATATAAAGAACAAAAATCTTGAACATAATAATAAATGATGCAGAAAATATTTTTTAGGAATTAACCTCCACTTACGATATAGTCACAAAAAATTTGCATAATTTCTGGCAATAACTTTTATTTCCAATAAACTTAAAAGCTGATACGTTCTTTACCAGAGTAAGGCAAAAATGACGAAGAGTAAAAAAGTAATTTTTTTTTTATTTTTTTCTTTTCTTAATTCAACAACTTTATGTAAGTATCTCTCTTTGTTTGTTGCACTCCAAGGTCATCTTTAGCCTTGTTGTCGCTTTCATCCTTTCCCTCTTTTATTTGTTAAGTTTTTCTTTTATTTTACGTTTTTTTTATTTGGCATTAACCTAATATCATTTGCTCTGGTTTTAAAACCTTTTGCTGAACAGTCCACCAACTCTCAGTTCAGCTACTTCCTAAGTATCTACTTATGTATACTTACGAACAAAAATCAAAGATTTAACAAATTCTTTGTAAAGTCGAACACATCCGAAGCGACACCGCTCTTTTCAAGGCACCATCGTACGTGCATGCATTCGCAGTCGGCGTCGTTAATCGAATTACCTCACTCGCACCTTGTTAATTTTTATGGTCAACTCTTCCAATATCATCGCCAACCATAGAAACAAGCCCATTGTTGGTTATGACTGCACCCAACCTTGGCGCTTGTCCATTTATATTCATGCACTTTTCAGCCTCAATTTGACGACTCTTTTTCACTTTCAAGCAACATTGTCGGACCGTCAATAAATTTACTACTGACCCAATTTTAGCTAATGAGAGAACATGTGGTGCTAACGTCAACGAAGACCAGTACTTCCGGTTCCTACCCATTGTTACATCAGGAAATGCGAGGGTTACTAAATAATCATCGCATGGAAGAAGGTTGTAATTTCTTTTACATTTACAAGTATCTGGCTCCCCATTTTAGAGTTTTTTTTCCTTTCTGACATCAATTGTGATCGTTTGTAAATAACTAAAAAATTAAAATCAAATTCGAGGGCTAACTTGACCGCCAGCCCCCCATTTTCTAACGTTATTTACTTTTAAAGTTATTCAATTATGCCTATTTGCAAAGAGACAGGAAAAAAATAATAAAAAATCGAAAATGGGAGGCCCACTTGACAAACCTTAGATAAATACTATAATTCAGCGGTAATTGTGCAAAAGGGTATATACAGGGTGGGGCAATAGTGCGTCCGACTTCGATAGCTTGACTCTTGAGTTCTATGATAGGTAGAAATTTGATTTAAAAACACAAATAAACTAGAGAAAGAAGTCTATAACCGAAAATAATTTTTGTACATACAGGGTGAGCCAAGACTATTGTATGTTCAAAAATAATTTCCGGTTATAGACTTCTTACTTATTTGTTTTTTTAAATCAAGTTTCTACCTATCATAGAACTCAAGAGTCAAGCTATTGAAGTCGGACGCACTAATGCCCCACCCTGTATAAGTGCTCAAAACACAATTCATAGACCTTATCAGAATCAGCATGTTATGTAAATAAAAATAAAAATTCCGCAATAAGGTTACGAAATTATAGAATTTTCAAATTGTGGCGTTTTCAAGCCTACCGACGAATTATTGTAACCAGTTACTTAATGGTTAATATTCAAGGAGGATTTATTTAAAAGTTAGGTGGGTTATTGGGTCAATTCCAGCTTTATAGGGTCTGATAGGGCGATGATTTCATTCACGTTGAAAATCAATAAAACCCTGAGTGGACTCTGATATTGCGCTAGCATAACGTGATTATAAAGCGAAACAGCCCGATCAATGACTATCAAATCTTGTCGTTATCTCTTGCATTAGACCATCAAGAGGAGATTTGAGGCGTTTTTAAATTAATTAGCAATCGAAGAAGGTGATCGTAAATTATAGTTTTTAGCAATCACTAATGCATATAATAATCTAATTAAAATTTCTGCCAATTACCGAAATTGCTCGATAAGTGGCTTTTAGTCGGTGCAGTTTGTTTTGATAGCTCAAGTTGAGACTGTCTGGCTTATAAAATAAACAGCTGAAGTCGAGGGGATTTTTGTCATTACGCACCTATTAAAAATTTTTTTAAAAAAAGGCTAGCGCAGTCGTTTGACTACACCCACGGAATGCCGAAACCATTTTGGCCATTCGCGAGAATGACGGCACAAACAAAAAATTTGCACAAGTTTTGTAAGAGGTGGAACGATTTAGCTCAGGCAGTTTTCCAGGTTTCTATTAATAGACGATGCAGTTATTACCTATATTTTTAGATATTTGTTCAATTTTAACGCCGTCTCCCGAAAATAAAACACTTTCATGCAAAATGGAAAGAAAAAGAAAAGGCAAATTTTTAATTTTTAACTGGACCTCGACAAATATCTACCAAAGGTATTTCTTCTCAATAACAAAACAAAATCTATATTAGCATTCATTTTGTCGACTCACGGCGGCATTTCTACCTCGATTCTTATCTTATCTACCACCCAAATTATTTTAGTTTAAATAAATTTACATAATCGCTTTAACCTGTTTAAAAACTTATTTAAAAAAGCATCAGAAGTACAGTAAAAGTTTAAATAAAAATTTTGGCCACAAATGTTCATTGTCCAGTTTTCAAACTTTAAGTACAGTTAGTCCTACTAAAAGAAACCCGACGATCCTCTTGCTTCACCACCTTTATGTAGATAAAAGTCGGTAGGTTCGAGTTTGGTTTCTTTTGCAAACGATTGTGGGTGGCTATTCCAAAACTATTTTAGCTGCATTATTTGATTAAAGAATACTCCTGTTTTGTTAGTTAATATTAAAATTCGGTGGCTCGAACTACGATTGAAATTAATTCATTGACAGCGGCGCGTCGAGATTTGACATAGAACCATTAGCAACGTATCAACAAAAACATTATCGATATTTTGGCTAAAACAAGCGTAAATAAGTCATTAATCATTTATCAACGCCTTATCATTTTAATCGATCAGCCATTGATAAATGATTAATGTTTCATTAACGTTCGTGCAAGCCAAAATATCGATATTGATTTTGTTAATAGGTTGGTAAGGGTTCTACGTCAAAATACCCATGCAATGTTGACAACGAATTAACTTTAGTCATCGAGAAATCGGGCGTTATAGTGTATCAGACTTTCTCCTCTTTTTTCCACCTTGTCGCAGTTAAAAAAAAATCTTCAAAGAAATTTAAAATTTGTGACTAAAATTTTTGTTTTAAAATCATAAGCAACTTTTTTTGGTCTGAGACTAAAAAGTTCAGTAGCCTTATTTAATTATTAATACTTATCTATTTTTAATTAGGTATATGTTATATTATTTTTCAACATAATTTTGAATCTCCATACTCAATCAATAGATAAGCATACAAATAACCTAATTACTTTTGGTACAACTGCTTTAATCGAAAAAAACCGTTGTTTTTCCAGATGGTTTTTAAACCTCAATAATTAAAGAATTCTAAAAGTGCTAGATTCGGAAAATATAAAAATATGGTACCAAATTAAATATTATCTACTTATATGTTGGGGGAAGACAGCCCTATTAGCCTTACCTCTTTTTTCCTAAAGACCATAGAAAAGATCATTGATTTCCATATTAGAAACAATATTCTTAAGAATGCACCTCTTCACAGAAAACAATTTGCCTACCAAGCAGGCAAATCCACAGTGGACGCCCTACATCATCTGGTGAAGGAACTGGGCAATTCACTGGTGGAAAAAAATAGCATCGGATTATCTATAGACATAGAGGGTGCTTTCGATAACACCTCTTTTACGTCAATAAGAAAAGTAGCTGACGCTTGACGACGTGAAGAAAAGGTCTCCCAAGTCATTGTAAGGCTTATGACTTTGGGACAATAACTAAAGACAAGGTTTGAATAAAATATCTTATTAGTCGCAGTTCGAAAAGGCTAGAAAGCCAAACGACCCCTCTAAAATCTAATCTAGTCTATATGTTGTGAGAAATAAGCATTGTTTTGATATAAAAGCGGCATTCTACTGTTTGCCATTGCTAACTTCTTCTCTAAATATTTTCAACTAATTTATAGAAGAGCAAAGAGCAACAACAATGTTGTAAGGAACAAAAAATTAGAAAATTTGCAAGATTGTTTTCAATTTATAGAAATTTTTATCTCCCTTAATTCAAGTTTTCTAGGTATAAATAGTATTGTTGTTAAAAAAAGATTTATAAATTGTTGCTTTTTTAGAATCCTAACCGATTATTGGTGACCACCTAGAGTTTAATTTTATTATTGATGTTCTCTACTCTTGATCAATAAATGTTGCATTACTAGATTTTGACTTGACAACATCTAAAATTCTAGAAAATAATTTGTTACCCACGCTATATGTATTTATAAATTCTTCAATCCCGTTGTTCTTTAAGCCTTTTGAAACTTCAAGGCAAAACACTAACTTTTCGATACAGCTTAGATACAAAAAAGCTCATAGTCTGAACAATGAAGACCAACTCCCTGTGACAGTAAATTAGAACTACATTGATCAATACGTGTATGAAACAAAAACACCAACGAATTGATTACCTAAAGAGGCTTCAACAGAACATCAAATTAAAAACATTTCCTATTGACACCAATAAACGTTTTTCATTAAGCTTTTAACAATTTGATTTAGACAAATTACAAGAAACTACAAAGATATATTTGACATAATAGATATTATAACGGCAGTTTTTTTCAGGATCTACGCAAGGGTTTCTAATAATAAAGTTTTCTTTGGGAATTGGCATGCAACATTAAAAACGCACGTGAAACAATTGGTCTTGCAGCCAAACAAAAATTATGTAAGCAGCGCCACTAAAACGACGAAAAACGTCCAATTTTAACTGGTCAACATTATGCTAACTTGCTACGCCAACTTCAGCAAAAAATGACTGGAATGCTCCTCCATTAGCACAATGCTCCCGCATCACACATCATCAGCAGTTTGGATTGCTGAAACACATCAGTTCCTAGTCTTTATTTTGATACCCCAATTATCGAATTTACATTTATCAGATTTTATCCTAGTTTTCACATCAGAGAGGCCTTGGGAGAGTCCAGAAAGGATAACGATTTTGGTCACTAGTAACGGCGTTGTTCACACACCAATTATGACTTCTATTGACCAAATGTGAAGATTCCAAAGTGGACACGTTAAAAAATAATGTGAGACCGCGACTAGGGGGATGAAAATTTCTGTTGGTTCGAAAAACTCAGTGAAATTCCTCACAACTTAATTCAATATTTTTCTCTCAAATTGTAACGTTATCTCAATGATTTCTAGCTGCTTACTTAACCCATTTTGCATCAACATGAACTTTTTATTAAATAATCTCCACAAATTGAGCCAGTTTTTATATTGCTGTATCAGTTTCTCTCTTGATCATTTTTGCACTTTCCAACAATGACCATTTTAGTCTATAAATTTCTCATATCTCTGCACTTTCTTTGAAACTATTTCCAGTTGTATCCCATTTGTTTAGTTAGTTATTTCTATTTAAAAAAAATGTGAATTTGCACCTATAAAATGTATGACTTGATTTACAAACAAAGCGAAGATAAAAACATGACTTGTGTACTATTTAAAGTAGAATTTATCACGTTATTTGAAACTAAATGTGCTCATGTCTATATTTGCCAGTTACATAAGTTTTATCATTGCAAAAACACAGTTCGTTCAATCCCACGTCAACCCCACCTTATTGCTTGCAATTTAGCGGTTTTCAGAATTTTGAACCGTCGATGGCGCCAAGCTCCAAATTCTCTGTTTTTGTCTTCGTAGCAGCGCAAAATAACAAGTGTTTGATTAATTGAAATGGTTTTATTGACTATTAACGACGGGATAATTATTATTCAAGAACGTAACGCTAAAACCAATAATTATGTCACCGGCCTAATTAGAATGAAGCGAAATTGGAGTTTTCGGATGTGACGACAAACTTACAACGCCGGTTATGTTGAGACTGTTGACGGCACAGACAATCTGATGGGAGATGTGAGAGACGTACACAAATTTAATTACCATCAAACCGTTAGCCTTGACATACTTGTTCATTTCGGCTAGCCTGTGAAGGTTTTATGCAACAACATTCCACTTTCACTTTTTGCTTAGAGAGAGTATGATGAAAAATGCATAATGTAGTCGGTTTTGCAGTCAGGAATCCTGCAGGATAACACGTGACGTCATTGCGTGATATCGATCGGAAAAGAGCTTCTTTGCGAAAACTTTCGCCTTCTATCGGTTTTTGAGGTTCTTTGGTTGCAAAAATTGGATGCATTCAGTGTATATTTATATTGCTCACACCCGCGAATTCTATTTATATTGAATATTGAGGTGGTAGAAATAGAAAGTTTGGGTTAAAAATATCTTTTCGTTACAACAGTTGTAGGCTCGTAAAAGCTATTAAAACCGAGTTTTTTAGACGGTTTTAAATGCCGACGAAAAGCCTGTCAAAAATTTTGTTTGCAGACTTCCTCTTTTCGCTATCGTAAACTAATCAACATTAAACAAAACTGGTGAGTCACGGAAATATTGTGAAGATGCCAATTAGGAGATCAATAGGTCTGACGTTCTAAAATTAAATCAAGCCGTTTTATTTCGGTTTATAAATACAACACAATCGCAATAACATGAGCAATTAGATCCAGGAAAATCCACTACAAGGAATTTAAATAACATTAGATTCGTTTAAGCAATTAACACATTTTCTTACGAAAATTTGGGTGTAAGTGCATTATTTATTGACGCATTTACTATTTAATATTATACAGTAACGTAAGGGCCATTTATCTGAAAAACCCAGTCGTTGTATTCAATACAGAACAGCTTATTTTCTTTGGGAGTAATTTCGCTTTCATCTGCCACATCGATTTTATTTTCGTTGGGAATTCCTTGCTCTATCCTCACTTCAATCAATATCTTTAGTTGCATAGTCACCCGGAATCGCAAATAGTAATTAATAGAAAATGTCGTGGTGCTAAATTTGGTTTCATGTAGCTGATATTATTTTTAGTGCCTATATTCAATGTATCCTGGATGGTAGAGCCAGAAACTGAAACGTTTATTCAACTTTTGTAGTGATTATCGTTGTTAAATAATTTTAGCCAAGTTTGATTTTTGCTATACAAAACGTTTATTCAACAAAACAACTTCTTGCAATCAATCGGGAGATGTTGCTCGTATGGCAGCTTCATTAGAACTAACTTAAAACCAATACGCATCCATTGACCTTATATAGTCTAACCTAGTTGCACACGACACCACAGTATTGCACACGACACCATGGTACATCCGGTGACGGCCAGAAAAACAAAAAATGATGACCTCGTCTCGGCGAAGGGCGGATCAATAAATATCATGCATGAATGAGAGTTTGATGGGCGGATCAATAAATAACATGCACAACAATCGTCTCGTCGACGGGCGGATCAATAAATAATGAGAGTTTGAATTTTATTTTCAACATTCGTCATCTTCATCTTGTATAGCAAGCTCTTGGTTTGCTTGCAACTTCTTATTTGAGGTTCTCTTTTTCTAGATAGTGTTAAACCATTATAGACAAAAAAAACTTAATTTAACAGCTCCCCGACTAAATAAACAGAGACTAAAAATTGGTACATAGGTATATGGGTCTGTAAAAAGCTGTTTCGTAAAACCGAAGGACTACAACCGAAACGGACTTACTGGTACCTTGTGTGGTGGACGAAAACCGCACAAGATCAACTACAGAAGCTACAAAGACTGGCGTATCTGGGAATCGGAGAGGCTATGCACTAACCCAACAGCGGCCTTAGAGGCAATGCTAGACATGGCTCTATTGCATCTTCATATATAAGAGACTGCTCTATAAGATGCCATGAAGCTATTTCAGATAGTGATCCTTAAACCAGAAGACATAAGTGCCCGTTTGAATATTCTGAATGTTTTACAGGCAGGATTTTTAAACAAACCATTGAATAACACGCCGACTGTATTTGACTTCGAAACGCCAAATGAAGTGGTCATTGACAACCACATAACGCCACGGAAAACAATAAGACACCAGACCAAACATTCATTCGTCTAGTACACAAACGGATCTAAAAGCGATCAGAAGGCAGGTACAGGAATATAGGAGCCTAGGTATAGAGAAACCATACCGCTAGACAATGTCCCTACAATTATGCAGACTGAAATGCTTGCCATAGACTTTTGTGCAAAATAGTGCCAGCAAAGAAACTTAAGAGCGGAAATCTTTATTTTAACGGATAGTCAGGTAATAAGCTCTAGAATCTTAGAACTTTGAGTCAAAAAGAAAACTGGCTGGAAATGCAAACAATCCTTGAAGCAACTGGCCAGAGGTAACAGACACCCTCCACATGTGGGGGCCAGGGCACTAAAGGTCGAAGCCTTTAAACGGCCAAGTCACTTGCTAGCTATTTAGTGGATCGTTTAATTGTCTCCGAGACAGTTCATCTGTCTTCGCGACACATCATCTGTCTTCACGACATATAAATTGTCTTTATGACAGTTAAGCTTTTGTTTCTAGCAGATTTTAGGTAATACTAGGACTTCGCTCTACATCTCTAAAGAAGTTTTAGACAACGATTATTTTTGGTTTTGCAAAATCATAATAAAAATTGGCCTGAATAAATAAATTTTTAGCTTACTTTAATTTGATTGTCTGACTTGAACTCTTTTTTTCTCTCTCTCCCTCTCTTTTTTTCTTTCCCCGCTCTTCTCTTCTTTCATTCCTCTCTTTTTCTTTCTTTCTCTATATTTCCCTCTCCTTCTTTTTCTCTCTTTTTTTCTATTTTCCTCAGTCTTTTTCTCTCTTTTCCCTTTCTTTTTTTTCTCTTTCCCCTCTCTCACTCTCGTTCCAGAATTTTATGAAGAACAGTTACAGCTCTTTTAACAATAGATTATAGATTTATAGGTTTGGTCTGAAAGTAAATCTGATAATAATTGAAAATGCCAAACTACTCTATAAATTAAATATAAATTATAACAATAGTGCTATTACTTCTTCCCTTTTTCGTTTTAATATTTAGTGCAAGTAACTCTAACCAAATTTGCTAGGATCACCAAGAAATTACTAATACTGTGGATATGATTTTTCTGTCCAATTTGACCTTTTATACATGGCGTTTGTTATTGAGGGTTTTGTTAGTTAGGGACTTACAACACAACGGAAGTTATTTCTTCATAATTATTACAGATTCCTTTTCGATCAACTTCAACATTTTGCACCGCATTACCTGTATGTATGTACTATCAAGGCCTATCAAGGCATGACCGTATCGTTGTACGATAAGATAAAATACTCGCTTCTATTACAAATAATATCGACAATTAAATTTGTTTGAGACTGTGTAATGCAAAAATGGCTTTACAGAGCGTTGCTGACGATATTTCTGTGTTCAAAGAGGCGATGATCGATGAAAATGCCATGGTAAATATGAATATGTACATAATATCGGATTACTGAATGATATCACATTTATTTAAAGACAACTTTTATTGTTGTAAATACGTTTTAACGATAGTAATACGTTGTTTTCCTCAGCACGTATCTCGCTCCAAATTTACCTACCTGCTATTTTCCACACTACTCCTCTTCTATTGCGGTACATTATGTAACAACGGATTACTTTCTATCTTGATTTATTAACGATCATGTATCTAATTATAATATAGGGAGTGTTTAATATACATACTTGTAGTATTAGAACTCGTAAGTTCAAACAGGAAGAAAACTCAAATTGTGGAGATTTGAAAACGGTCGGGAATACCTATTTCACCCCATTTTCAATAGTCTTCCACAAATTATATTTTAAAATTTGGAAACTTTATAGGGGTTCAATGACCTCTAATGACCTAGTATTATCTCCTGCGTTTTTGGTTACGGTTACTAACCACCCTTTAACCCACCCTTTTAATTTTTAATGTAGAGAATAATAAATGTAATGGGCCAATAAACAATAAGCATAAGACTTGCATCTGAATAATAACTGTTGTCAAACAAATTTGACAAGGGCATAAAGTCGTCTGTGACAAGGGTGCAAATTTTTTTTTTTTTACTATTTTGAGCTATCTGAAACTGAGTACCTGAAATAAAGGAGTACCATTGGATTTAACATACTCATAAAGCCTAAATCGTTCTATTTTAATGACCTATTATTTACTTTTCTATGTTAGCTTTAATAAAATTTTTAATACCCTCATTGATTTTTAAGAAGATACTTCTAAAACTTGAATAATTATTCGCAGAACCATTAAAAAACTTTTTAAGAAATCAACAACACTTTTGTCGTTTTAGATGCAAATGGATGCTGTGCGCAGACTGCCAGCTCTAGCTTCCGCCATAGGAGTCGAGAGAACCAAAACCGAACTATTGCCATGCTTGTCAGACAGTATCGACAGTATGCACGATGAAGTTCTCTACGATTTATCGGCTCAACTGGAGAGGTTTCTTCCGTTAGTTGGAGGAAGTGACCAAGCCAGGACTTTATTAGAGATTCTAATCAAGTTATCGACCATAGACGAAACTTGTGTCCGAGATAGAGCAGTGGAAGCCCTAAAAGCCATTTGTAACGATTTGGACAATCAACAATGCGAAAAAAGTTTCTTCCCATTAATTGAAAATTTGATCAACAACGTTTGGTTCACCGGTAAATGTTCAGCAGCTCCCCTTTTTGCGGTAAGTTTTTAGTTTAGTTGGCGCATGCATCTATGTTTTGTTGAATTTCAGGCGTGTTATCCAAAAATGTCGACTGAGAAACAAGACGAGTTGAGGCATATTTTCAGGAATTTGATCCAAGATGAATCACCGATGGTGAGGAGAGCGGCTGAGAATGGTTTAGTCGATTTTATTGAGGTTTTAGACATTGACCATATTAAATCGGAATTTGTACCAGTGTTCGACAACTTATCCATGGACGAACAAGTATAAACTTTTCAAATCGCTTCCTAGTCTCATTAGATATTTGCAGGATTCAGTTCGGGTTTTGGCAGTTGATGTTGGAATAGCTATAGCAAAGAAAATTAAAGATTATCTAGACGAATACTACTTGCTGAAAACTTTCAGAACTCTCAGTGGTAATTGTTAACAAAGTTTTTGCCAATTTCACCTTTTTTTTTATTGTAGCTGATAACTCGTGGCGAGTTAGGCAAAAAATCGCCTACAAAGTTCACGAAATCCAAAAGGCCGTTTTGGCAGGACCAGAAAAGTCCCGTCATGAAATTTTGGTCATGTACCAAAACTGTGTTAGAGACGTGGAGACGGAGGTTCGAGCAGTGGCAGCGAACAATCTCTACAATTATTGTCAGGCTTTGAGAGAGAGCTACAACGACCAAGACAATTTCGAGAAAATTTTTGGAGAAAATATCATGTCCCAAATTCATTACATGATCACAGATGGAAGCGACGAGGTCAGATTAGGGTTGTCAACTAACATCCTCTCGTTAAGCACAATTCTGCGAAATGAGTGCTTTAATGCCAATATTCTGCCACTAGTTTTGGAAGCTCTGGAAAGCGAGGAGTCAATGCCGTTTAAAGAGAATATGCTCAAGAATCTAAATGCGCTACCTCTAGATGTAGATATTACCAAATCCTTTAAGTCTATCAGCAAGGTTGTAAAAAATCTTCTGGAAAACTCCAAATTGCACTGGAGAACTAGAAGAAACGTTTTGGTAGCCTTCGCTCACATAACTAAGAATTCATCCCCCACTTTTTTCGATGAAAATTTGAAAATTTTCTACGTCCACTTGTTGAGTGATCCTGTTTTCGCCATAAGACGCACCTCAAGCCTAATTCTTCCTCTCTTAGTCAAACAGTTTGGCTTCAATTGGGCGAACATGTCCCTAATCCCGATAATCCTCCATTTATCCAAAGATCCTCGTTACTTATTCAGACACGTGGCTCTATTTGGAATTAACGAACTAATTTTTCCAACTCTAGACCTAAATGAAAACAATAACAAATATTTGGTTGATTTGAAAAATTCAACGTCACCCACAGCGAATAGAACGATAGCAAAAATTTTTGAACTTAAAAATAGGTTGAAGACGGAACTCGACGCATTCCCCAACGACGAAGACATGGATTATCCAACCTCTGATTTGCACATTTACGCCGAAGACACCCTGGAAACGTTAAAAAATAATCAAACGCAACAACTCTTTGGGGCTGACGATAAAACCACTTGTTATTTAGAGGCAGTTCTGTTGATTCTTATCAAAGATTGCGTCGATATCCTGCAGGAATTATTACAAGATCCTAGCGAAAACGTCAGGGACCGAGCGAACATCGTTTTGGGAAACGTAAGAAAATTTTGCCGCTTGATCGAGGAAGATGGAAAGGATTGGGTTGATGAAAGACTTAAATTATTATCGGAAGAAGAAATGGCCACGGTGATGAGTGAAGTTGATGAGGAACTGAAGAAAGATGAAACAATTGATGAGGAGATGCTGGATTTGGGATTGAATAACAAGGAATCTCTTCCGGACTTGGTAGCAGAAATACCGGAATTGGAGGTGGAGGGGCAGAGCGGGAAAACCGAGGAAATCCAGGACGAAAAAGCAGAAGCACAAGAAGAGGTTGAGGTTGAGGGGGAGAAAGCTGAGACATCTACCTAGCTAAATTATGAATTTGGTCTTATTATTAACTTATTAAGCTGTCAACTATAGATATTTAAACAACTCGTTTCTTATATGCAAGAGCCAACTTGCCTAGTCCTTAAAATATTTGTAATATTATGTAGTTAACGAGACACCTGGTTACATACTGTATAGATATTTATTAAGCAACAAAACAATGTTTACCTACTTGAGTGGTAGTGAAGAAACTTTATAGATTATAAGTCAAGAATTGCGATTTTAACATTTCTACCAGAAACTTTTTAGAATTTGTACCAGTTGATGTTATGCTTTTAACTCAAAAAATAACCATCTTCTGTTTTTCTTGTGTGTCTCCTGAAATCCCTAAATATTGTTGTGGTTTGAAAAAAAAATCCGCATTTAACTCAAAATTTTAACTGTAATTTAATAATCACACATAAAAAGAGAATACAAGATTAACATGTTTAATTGCTTCAATATGACTAATTACATTGGTAAGATAAATTGATGAGTAGGGCCCTCAATTTTTCTTGCGGCTGGTCAGGGTCGCCTTCTGTTTTCCATCATTTTGCACAAACTTTTTGCTTAATCTTTGACTCAGAAATCGATACCGCAGCCTCATTTTGTTCTTAAATTTATCCGGTACAATCATGAGAGTCGTTATAATGTTTCCGGCTGATAACACAAAGAAAATACCACTTAACACTATCACATGCCAGGTAGCTTCTGGTCGACCACTCAAATGATATAGATCCCAAGCCATGTAGAATTGAAAAAAGTAAACTGTAAAAAGAAACGGAAAGAGAAAACTCAATCCTCTCCACATCCATTGGTGAAACCCTTCAATAGTAATATCCATGTTGTGTCTTTCCCCTAAAGCCTTAAGTCTGTAAAGAGCACCACTTTGATACCGAAACTGTAAGGACTGAACGACACTCAAGTAAGCGTTGAAAACCATGAATTTGACTCTAAACAAATTCCACGTTTCACTTGCAGGCCAGATTAGTAAAATAGCGGACGCCGCTGTCGAAATAAAATGATGTAATCTCCACCAACCCTTAATTCTGGAACCGTTGACTCGTAAAATGCTCTCCCGAATAGTGAGGGTGCAGTAGTACCAAACCAACAAAAACAAATACAGCCGCTCCAATAGTCGAAAAACAAAAAACAAATTGAGAATAGCCGTCACGAACGCCACTGCACTCAAAACCAACTTGAACTTTTCGTATTCACTTTTGTACTTGAGCTTCTCTTCTTTGTTTAATATCGAAATGTTGACGTTTCCTAGGATTATTTTCAGGTAAGTGTCGCTGTCTTTCGGTAAAATTTGTTCAATTTCTTGCAACTGCACCTCTCGTTTCACAATTTTTTCTTTGAGTTCTTCGGTGTCCTTCCCGGATTTTTTCAAGTTCTTCTTTATGATCCCCATCCTGTAGCGTTGATGGTGAATTCCCTGTCGACATTCTTTCTGGTAGTTGGCAATTTCTTGGAGTTTTTCTTCGTAAATATTTTTGGTAGCTTCGAGTTTTTGGAAATCTTCTTTTAATTCTTCCCATTCTTCCAGGATCGTGTCGCCCATTTTTCGGCTTTTATCGAACTGATAGCGATGGCCGGCGCAACTTAACTAACGTGTACTTTGGATTATCGCTGCTCTATGGACTAAACAATAATTACGTTTGCGTTTTACCTTCGAGCATATAGATAAAATTGCTTTAAACGCCGCCAGTTATAGATCATTGCCGAGGTACCTACTTGTTTTTTTTTTATTTGTCATAGGTCGGCGCAATTTGTTGTCATGTCGAAATTTAAAATTCGGCCGGTGCAATGTTGTTAAGATTATACAAAGTCATCGTTATTTTTAGGTTAATTGATGCAAGTGAACCTATTGTTGTGCTGTTACGAGGCTGATTCTGTCGAGTTTATTGTTACATAAGTAATGACTGAAAAGTAACGATTTTGGCTCAGCTGTAAATAATAGTGTAATTTCTGAATTATTGCCAAAACGATAACGAATTAATTGAACTAAAGCCAAGTCGATGGATGGCAGAAAGTCTGTTTCTCTTGCATGTTCACCTGGCATCTGTACGTTAGAGATTATATTTTTACCTATTCGAGACTTATTTCTGTACAGTCAACAAACTCTTGGAAGAACATTAGGGAAGGGAAACCCAGAGAAGATTAACTGGAAACTAATGGAACTGGGCGAAACCAGGTTTCGAACCCAAGACTCGCTTCACATTATATCTAGCTCCTTCAAATGTGCTGCTATACTCCTGAAGTTTAGAGGATGAAGAAAGGATTGATTATTAATTTTTAAAATTTGGATAATTGAGCTAAAAATAGGTGCACATTCCACAAAAGAGTGTTAGTTCTACATCCAAGTGACCGCCAAAGTCCACCGTAGCCCCCCAAATTGCTCGGAACCGAGGCACCAGGCGACCTTCGCAAAACGCACCGTTGGTCATCTCATCTTCCGTTCTTGACCTAACAACGAAATCGACACCGCTCTGCTTCAGCCAGACGACTATCTAACAACATTCCCGTCCCCATTGGGAACATTAAAGTTTCAATGAAAGTGCCAATATTAATCTACAGATACATCGAACATTTTGGAATAATGTCAAAAGCACAAGCCTGAAATTAGACCCACTCCTTCCTAATCCTAGATATTATTAATTAATTAATTTATAATTGTTGTTGATAAGACGTATAGTTTATGTTTGCGTTGATTTTATACAACAATGTTATATTATTATAAACTTTATTGGAAATAATTTAAGGAAATTTTCGGAGGTCGAAAAACTGTTAACAAATTTATGTGCTTACGATAACGTTAGAAAGTGAAAGGTGCTCTTCGACTCTTGTCAGCATTTAAATATTTTTAAGAAATGTCACGTTGCCTCAAGAACGACTGTGCTCTTACTTGATGTTATCCAGTTCCAATAATTAAAAAAATTGTACTTTAAACAATAATTGATCGACCGATTTGAACCTAAAAATTATCTTTGATTATTATAAACGGCATTCAAAATTTTCTATTTTCAGTTTCTAAGTTTTTACAAAAAAAGTTGTTCTCTCTGGTTCGCCGCTACTGCTAAAAGTGGTATTTGCTAATTTCACAATTTACTGATAACAATCATTTTTTCTTGCAGGTGCAACAAATTGAATCCAATAAGTACAAAAGGATTTAGAATAAAAGATATTTTTCAGGGGCAAGTAAGGACTTATGTACCTAGAAAATAAACAAAGCACCTCACAATCTACCTACCTATATCGTTCATTGATCAGTAGACTGGTAGATAATAATAATAATAAATTTGAAGGTCACAAGGTCACCGTAAATCGTAGGTACATTTCACATTCAAAATTGAAAACGTTAAATTAACAGAAGGTTAAAGATGGAAAGTTACAAAAAACAGAACCGAGTATGTAAATGTGAGTAATTTTATATTAAACATTTCGATAACCAAATACGTAAACAAAAAAGAAAGAACGCATCAATTAAGAATAATCGTACAGAAATGTAAGAGTTGGGCAAATATTTCATCAAAATATTGAATGAAGAAGAGAAACAAGTAAGGGTGAGAGGTGAGAAGCAATAGAAACAGATAAAAAAAATGGTCAAATAAAGAGAAATAAAACAAAGACAGCAGACAAATTGAAGAATAAAGTGTGTACCGATAGTTATATTAAATAGAAGAAGTAAAATGGAAAATGGGAAAAATTCTGAGTAAAATATGAGAGGGATGTCGATCGGGAATTGTATAGTTTGGTGTTTGACACAGTTGAGAGAAAGATAATACAGGAATGCCTGAGGGTACGAGTATAAAAGAAGTGGATGAGTGAAAATAATAAAAAAAATATATAAGATATGATAGATATGATCTTCAACGTATGTGAATGGATATAGTGTTGTCAAAGAAATAAGAAAAATATGACAGATATGATAGGAAATACGTAAAATTTGGGACATACTTAGAGAGAATAAAATTCTTGATTTTAGTTTATAGGGCAAAATCGGCAAAACTAGAGTAGAAGTAGAGTAGACATAGAGTAAAAGTAGAGAAGAAGCAGATCAAAAGTAGAAGTAGAGAAAAGTAGAATAGACAAACTTTAGAGTGTGTACAAGAGTTCAAATATTTAGATTATGTGTTCAGCATGAATAGGAGAGACAGAGAGAGCTGAGAAGGAGAGCAAATAGAGCCAGCAATAAAACAAGTAGTTGTCGAGCATATGAAAAAAAAGCTTAAGCATGATTTTCGGAGAAACAGTGTATAATGCTGCACGGAGCAAAGATAGAAAGATAAAAACAAAAGAAAATTGGCGATGTTTAGTTTGAAATGTGTGTAGGTGTCAGAATATATAGTTATGAAAAAGACAAAAAAGTGGTAAGGTAAGAGGGGAGGTGAGAAAGAGAGTGATAAAGTATGAAAAGCAAACGGTGGAACCACAGAATTGAAGCTCAAGTATCGACAAGAACCAATAAAAAAATTCAGAGTAAATAGAACGACGGAAGGCAGTATTAAAAGAAAACGAAATATGCAGTGACAGAAATAGACCAAACATGTGACAACAATGGAGAAGAGTGAGAAAAGAATTGAGGAAGGCAAAATAGAGATTTATATAAGCAAAATCAAACGTGGTAGAGAAAATATATGTCAGCAAAAAAACACAGGGGTAAGAGAGGAATTGATGACTAAAGAAGAAATTTAAGAAAATGAGGAATAAAATGAAAGAAAGAGCACAGTGTGACAACGAAAAAGATTATATTTTTAATTAATTAAATATAATTATTTGTGTTATACCAGAAGACTAGAAATCTACCATTGGCCATTACCTTTTTACATACCTACTATTCAAGATACATTCAAGACATTCAAGAAATGACAAAACCGAAAAAAAATTATATTAAGAACAAAAACCCAGAAAGCATCTTTAAGTGTGAATTTGGAGTAGTCAACACCTAATAAATATGGCTTATTACATATTATAATTTATTTTTATAAAGAGAAAATATGGGGCATTGAATAGCTTCAGTTATGATATGGTGATACAGTGGTAATGCCCACAGCTTTAAAATAAAATTGGAAGTTTAGAACTCATATATAAAGTTTTCATAAAGTATTTAACAACAAAGCAAGTCGATATGTTAGTAAAAAACACTTTTCAATATGAAACCTTAAAATCTATTTACCCTCTTCCGTTAATTTTTTTTACTTATATTAGATTATAAAAATCATTTTTCTAATTCAAATATGGGCGTAAATACAAAAAATATCACGTCTCTCCATTACGACCGCTATAAGTATAGGTTCCATGACACAGATAGAACCGATTACTTTTCTGACACATTTAATCTCAATATTTATTTCTAGACAAAAATGTATCGGCAGATACTTAACGCGATAAATCATAAATCTGTTTCTATTGCAGTTTAATGAATTATTGTCGCTTAAAGCGCGTAAATTAAATAAATAATCTAATAAAAGTTTACAACCATGTAACCGATCAAAATTAGACCAAACTTTCTGCCAAATTTTTCGAGTGCTAGGTTAACAACCTCTTACCCAAACTAAATACCAAGTTGTGACAAAACCTATAATTACAGATCATCATAACGTAAGAAACATGAAAACCCAATCAACAACACCCTAATTTTCGATATAGCTATATAAATTATTTACATAATACAAATTATTTACATAATCGAAATATTCGCTACCTAGTAGCTTTACGATATTTTAAAAGTTATCATTTCATGAGAGAGTCAGAAAAACGCCACATCTCGCATAGCGCCACGTTTAGCACAATCTCAAGGTAGTCTAGGCTATATAATTGCTAATTGGCTAAAATTCACTACCTGCAATGAATTACGTAACTCAAGTACAATCTTTGACAAAATAATGACAAATTTTGTCACAAACATAGTCATTGTTGCAATATTAAATTTTTTTGCCCACAAACAACAACTTTATTTGTAATTTATTAGAACGTAATACTACCGCCGCATCAATTTCTTTACATAATTAGTAATCATGTATTTACTTTATTACTTATTGCGTGTGACCATGGCTGTACTTTTATGTATTCGTGCGTGGGCATAAGTTGAGCGTCATCTTTAAATTTTCTTGTTTGTCGCACTGATTCAGGATCAAACTCACCTTGCAGTTGATAGATGGTGGCCTGGTACTCTGCTAATTTTTCATCGATGTAATCCTGCGATTGATTGGCAATAATTTCGGCTGTAGAAGGCCCCGATTCTTCTTCGTCGGGGTCGTAGTTTTGGGGTAGAGGTGGAGGTTCTAATGGTATCCCTACGTATTCGTAATCTCTAGACGGCATCCCCACATCCGGTGATTGGGAATGCGCAATCCTAAAATGTTCTGGGGTGACCATTGTGTCGCGAGAATAAGGATGGATGCCCTTGAAATACTCCGGAGTAGCGCCCCTGGGTGCTGGAGAAGGCTGAAAGAAAATGTATATAATAAAATAACAGGAATGGTGAATGTTTACAGAAATAAAAACATGATAATACTCGTAATTTGTTTTAAATTAAATTTAAAGCAATTATACTTTAAGTACCAACAATAGCATAATCTGAGTATGAAGAAGTTCTGAAAGACATAAAACTTTAATAAAAATGTGTATTAATAAAAAACGGTATAAATTCCATTGTTTGGCTTGAAAGATTTTGCTACAAAATGAAAATTACAAGTGCTAAACTGGCAGTTATCAATGTCAATGGAACTTAAAGTTATGCCGTGGGTGGAAATGGTGGATGCGCCGGGTGAATCCTCCGGTTAATATGAGAACAAATTTTACAAGCAGTACTTTCTTGACATCATATTTGTTTAATTGTGTCTTTCTTCAGTGTGTAACTTCAAAAAAATTATAAAATTTGCTTCATCTTCTATAATTACTTGATATAGTATGCAAAATATTCACAATCAGAGCTAGGCCGTGTACCCAGAATTGTCCCGGACGGTTCGAAGGCCCAGTCAGTACCGCGACAACTCATCGAATAAACATTAAAAATAGTAGAAATTGTAGAAAAACACTAAACTTTCTTCCAGTCAGTTAACGAAAGATGGATTCACGATTCACAAACTGCTCAGGATTTATGCCATTGCCTTCTAAAAGAACAATACAAACCTATTTTAACCTTCATGCAACTACAAAGCAAATAAAAAGAATTACTGTTGTTTGCCTCTCTTCACTTAATGAGGTTAGAGTTTAGATTAGACAAAACTACTTTTAATTACTACGTTAAAGAAATTGAGAAAGAAATTGCCGCCGTATACCTGGCTTTCACTAAACAACAGAACGTTGAAGGAATAATAAACGGGGCCAAGAAATTTTTCGCCCCCAAAGGACCCTGTAACGTTTCGTTTGAAAGTTTGAAGTTGTAAATAAACCGTTTGTGGTACGAAGAATCAAGTTTTCTGACAAACGTCAGGCAGAACTGTCGAAGTGACAGCTCCCCTAACCACATTTTTAAAAGTCAATGTCAATGTCAAAGTAACTTAAGAAACCAGGAAAGCCAATCAAAAGACACGATTAAGAAGAGAGAATTGAAACATGGACCAATCTGGAGAAAGATGGAAGATTAACCAATTAAAGCCAAACGCGGTTAGTATAATTATACGCGGAATGCCAACTTTTTTCAATTTTTTTTTATTACTTTGATTGACCATAATTCATTGCTGCTACAAAAAAATTTCAACGATCTTTTAACGAACGATAATGTTCGTTTGTGAAACCGGCCATCATTCTTGGTTTTGCCGAGGCTCACTCTCCAGTTGGGTGGACCTTTCCTATATCTTGGACTTGCCAGTCTTGAGGACGGTTTCCAAGTCTAGGAATAATTGCCAGCTGTGAGGACGTTTTCCATTGTTTGGACTTGCCGGTTCTGTAGACGTTTCCCATCACCAGGTCATTGTCAAACTTCTTGGACAATTCCAAAGGTTTTGAACTCACCAGTCTTGAGGACATTTTCCAGGTCTAGGTCTTTCTAGATCTAAGAAGACTTTTTTTGCTGAGTAGTGCTGAGGACGTTTTACAGTAGAGAACACTAGGTTAGAGTGTAAGAACGTCATTGTATTAAAATTAATATTATTTTTGTTCATCCCTTGTAAGTGTAGTACTTTTCCGATTTACTTGTTATTGTTTTGTTTTTGAAATTAAAGTTTTGTTTTGGATTTAAAAAAATATAGTCATTGACTTAAAATTCTTTTTTAGACATAGTTAAAATAAGAATTCCTGGAGTAGAATTCTCCACTGTTTAAAAGTTACCCAAAAGGCATATTTTCCTGATTTTTGTGCGAGTAAGATAGTGTTGCATAAAAACTAATATTTCGTGAACGTCGCAACCCTTAATGGAAACACAACGTTGTTTGAAAAGTTTAACAAAAATTTCTACGACTGATTCGACTCACCATCCCGAAGACAAGAGCATTCGGGAATCTTGCGAAAGAGCACAACAACAATAAAGGAACGTCAACAACAAAATTAAAAGTTTATAGCAGCAGTTGGATCAAATTCCGGAAAAATGGGAGCTTTACCATCAAAGGTTCGACTCTATGGTTAAATGGATGAACAACGTTAACTCCACTCTGAAGAATATCTTCAATGAAATTAGCACTATGGAGGAATTCGAACGAGAAAAAGACCTATTTCAAGTAAGTTTCTTTTTTGTTTATAAAAACTGTAGGTAATCAGTAATTTTTCTTAATGCTATCTGATGAAACAGTTAAAAAAAGTTGATGGTAATATCAATTCAGTAGTTAAACGTCAGTGAGTTAATTTCTTAATGTTTTCTAGAATATATGCAAATAAGCCGATTCCAAGTGTGAAAACATAAAATGGTTGGAGCAAACGTTGGATTCTTTAACGTTGCATTGTCCTGAAAATCAAGCTCTTTCTGAACAAAAGAACCTTGAAGCTTTGATCACGCGCTACAAAAACTTGATACCATCTCTAGAAATCACAATGGTTAAAACTGACACATTGTCCAAATGTTACACGTACCGCAAAGACGGTAAAGAGTTCTGCACCTGGTTGAAAAAAGTTCGCGAACAATCCAAGAAAGAAGCTCAACCACATAGCGTTGAAACCGTCCACGAAGCCATCAAACATCAAGAAATGACAATATCGCAACTGGATTCTCAAAGACCCAGCATCATGTCAATGTTGCAGAAGGGTAAAGAGCTGATGAAAGACGTTAACGCTCCCATTTTCATCCAGGAAGAAGTTAAAACTTTAAAGAGTGGATAAACGAAAACTTATGACGAAACTATAGACAAGTTACATAAGTTGTTAGAAACCCAGCACTTGTGGAGCAACTACTCCGAGCAAAGACAAGAAATTATCGAATTGTTATACAGGGCTGAGCAAGAACTTAAGCGACTACATCCTGGCCGGTACAATTTGAGTAATTTACCTGCAGAACTATTGGCTAATCAAGAAATGGCTGTGCGTCTAAGGGAAGCTACTGGGACTATATTGAGGCGATTGAAAGATTTGTCCCAAAATTTGCCTAAAGCTTCTCCAAGCGGAAAAGAACCTTCCATAGAAAGGAATTGAAGCAAATTGAAGAACGTTTGACGACCACTTTAGAAAACGTGCAAGAACGCGTGGTATTTTTGGAAGAATATAACACCAAATGGATTAATTTCTAAGATAAATTGGGACAATTGCAGAGTTGGACTGTGCAAAGCGCTCCGCAATTATTGTTATCGTCAGTTCAAGAAGATGCTGTGGCTCCCGAGGATAAGGTTACTAAAACCACCCTTCTACAATCTGAATTGAGTCAAAAGATTAATTTGTTGGACCAATAGAACCAAGAAGCTTCTCAGTTAGCAGTTGACGACAACCCTGAAGCCATGAAAATGCGGGCTCTAGTTGTCGAACTACAAGACCGAGTTGTGGCTATTAACAAGAATGTGGGAAATCAAGCAGTTGCTTTAACGAAAGATTTGAAAAATTAGCAAACCTACCAAGCCAGCATCTAGCAAATTAAACCCTGGGTGGAAAAATCTGAAATTAAAGTACAAATGAGATTTGCAAAACCATCAACTTTAGAAGAAGCATTGTTGTTGCAATCTCAAACTAAAGGCTTTGCCAAGGAAAGACCTGAAAATGCTGGTTCATGTTGTCAAACTACAAGACAACATACAAGAAATTAAGTCTTGGGTTGAAAAATCTGAAATTAAAGTACAAATAAGACCACTAAAAATTTTACCTTAAGAACAGTTGTAATTAATTACAGTCTCAAAATAATTATCTTGCTAAAGCAAGCGAAGTTTCAGTAAGTTGCTGATTTGAGACATTAAATTACCTCTAAAACAAATGCAAAGAAGTCAACATTTACCATTCCACAGTTTTTTATAATTGTTAAGAATACCTACTACAAGTCATATAAATTGGTGTCTAATTTCAGAAATTTGGGCAAGAATGCCAAGCACCTGACTACTACTCCAAGTTATGTAAAAATATATCATGTCGTTTACGTTCATCAAATTTTATCTTTTTTTCACTTTTATTGAATCAAATTATTTACAACTTTTTTTCTAGCCTTAGAATTCGAGAAGGCTATCGCTTTCGACAGATGAAATGCCACAATGATTTTCAAAGTATTTTCACTTTTCTTTTTCTTGTTAATAAGTCTGTCGAGTTAAAGTTTGTTGCTCTTGTCTTAAAACATATGTTTCAGATGTCTTGCACGGCGAGATCAGAACTAACAAATTTAACGTGGTTATTTTTCTTGCCAACAGTGAAAGATGTTCTGAAAACCTTGATGATTCAGGCATCAAATGTTTGCATTTTGTAGAAGAAGCTCGCGTTAAGGTAGTTTTTTTAAATAACAATTAAAAATGTTATGTTGTATTAACCATCCCAGCACTGCGTCACACCAGAAGATATCTTGGTAGAGAATCCCCCCAATGAGGCCGACTGCACTGAATTGTTTAGAGCCAGTCTATTATCGTTAATAAGCTACTCCAGGAACGTACTAGGCATGACAACAGGTGATCTAAATAATTAAACATTTACTAAAATTAATATTTTCTTGACCAAAATTGCCATTAGGTGCTAAAGAAAATAATTTTCCAGCTATTGCTTCGTTGGCCAACGACACCTTTAGTAACGGCCTACGATCGAAAAAAGCTGCTGAAAACAATATAGAGCTCCAATACAACATTCCTCTAACATTGGGTAATGCAGAGAGGAGTTTGATGGAAAATTTACGAAAAGAAGAAAAGAGGCAAGCATCTTATTATCCTTTTGGTGGCAGATACAAATCCAACGACGGAACAAGCTGGATGAAAGATATCAGTAAACTTAGAAACGGCTTAATCACCGATTCGACGCATACAGAAGTATTCAAACCTCGAATCAAAAGACAGCAAAATTCTCGCCATCGTAAGTGCGACGAAACTGTTTGCACCGAGAAACCCAACATCAAACCTTTGGACAAATGGGGAGTTATGGCCACCATAAAGTTGACGTTCTTTGGAAAATTATTCGAAAACGGTGAGGATCTTGTTTTTGATTGGACTGCCTGTCTATTAAGTACCTACATAGTTAAAGGTTTCTCAATCATTATCCCCAATTGTAATTTGTTAATTTGTACTGGAGATTGTGGTTTCAAAGTGAAGGATTTCAATTTTTCTTCCAGCACTAACCCCTAAAGAGTTGGATCAATTCTAATTGAAAAGACAAAAGATACATTGGTGTAAGGTTTTCAAGTTAATTTTTGTTACAGGTGAAGAGGGAGGTCAGACCGAGAACAGTGAAGACCAAGTGCCTAAAACTGTAAACTTAAACTACATGGGCCAACACGTTGAAAACTACTCTCTATTCGAGTTAGTGAAGCAAACGTTAGAAAACGTAGAAGAAACATGTGATTCGGGTTTTCTAATAATAGTAATCGGAGGAACTTTAGCTGAAATTTCTAACCCCTACTCTCCTTTGGTCCAAAGCGTCAAATATGTTACCGAGAACACCGATGAGTCCAACACATTGATTGTTCTCACCGGAACATGTCCTGAAGAGATTCCAGAAGAAAACCAAATTGAATCAAAAGGTCTAATACCGATTTACGTCAAAGGTATTTTTATCTTCAATCATCTGACGTTTTGATTAAAAATTACGTTAAGGTCCCAAATGTGACGAACTACGAGAAACCACTGAACTATTTGATATTCCTTACGCCATAAAGGACATACTCGCAGGAATGAGTATTACAGATGGTATTTTGTTAAGGATCCACACAATGATTTCTAATAATAAAGTTTTCTTCAGGAAATGAAGTCCAACATAAAAGGAGCAAACGTGAAGCAGCTGGCGTTACAAAGCCAAACAAAAATTATGCGAGCAGCGGGGCTAAAATTATTCCGTCAATGTTGTTTTGCCTTATTATCTACGGTATTTTGTAACCTTTCCAATTGAAGATACACTAAAATATCTTGGGTCCAATTACTCCTAATATTGAAAAGAGGACTCTCAAATTGTTGATTATGACTTGGAAACGTTCAGTTTTGTTTCGAATCTCCTAAACTCAACCGGGCAGTTAACTGACAAATGGCTAAAAATATTGCAAGCTAACGAACCATCAAGCGTTAACGCCTCAAGTAATTGGATATTACCCCAAAGCGCACAAAACATATATTTAGACTGTGACTAACTTGCAATAATTATCACGTTTTCGACTTCGTGCTTACCGGGTGCATGGGCATCCTGAATGGTCTGGGTCCTGGCGGTATGGGTGGCGGTGACATTCCGGGGGGCACCGGAGACATAGGGGTAGGCCATCTAGGACGCGGACAAGCCATGTAAGGCAACCGATTTCCGAACATGTTCATGCCCGGACTTCCCAATCTAGGGGGAGGCGAAGGACCGTAAGGTGATGGGGGCCGGAAGTGGAGGGGCGACCAGCCGCCTCCACCACGACCTCCAGGACCACCCGGTCCACCCGACATCCGGCACGAGAACTAACACAACACCGTAACTTCCACACCGGCCATCGGATCTGGAACAAAAAAAAACATTTTTGAATCGTAAGAATGAGTCAAACGTGGGTGTGGAGAATGGATACTTCAAGTGACGTCTGGGCATTGCTGGATTTGAGTGGTCCAACGATCAGAACAGACAAATGAAATGAGTGGGATGTTAAAAAATTGGATAAGTAGTTTCTGGCAAATGTTAATTTCGGTCAAAAGTCAAGCATTCTTGCGACTCAAGGGGTAGGAAGGAAAGTTTGGACTAAGTGAAAAAGTTACTTAAAAACTATTTTCAATGTTCATTCAATACCATTACCATTCAAACGTTAAAGGTGAGAGATTACTAATTTTGTTACTAAGATAAAGAAACTTATCCCCTAAGAGCTACATTGTTTTTGAACCCTTGCAACAAACTCTTACTGGTTACTTTAAATATTGACTGACATAGTTATAACGTTTCTGAGAATACTAACTGAAAAGATGCTCTATTTAACAAATGTAGAGGAAATCAGAAATGTTCATAAATAATTGATTTAGAATAATTCTTTTTAAAATTTTACAAATTACTTTAAAATTGATATACCTAGGTACATTAAAAGGTGGATAACATAGAAAAGTACAGGAACATCTTGGTTCTGTAATCATTCCATTTTTTTTGACTACTCCATAACCTCCAAAGCATTATCTCATTATTGTGAGATGGTTCAATAGTCAGAATGGAGGAGTAAGTGTGGAGGATGTTTAAAAGTTGAGTAATAATTTCTGGTAAAAGTTATTAGGTCAACAGCCACTCGTTCTTGGAAGTCAAATAATAGAAAAGAAACTTTTGACTTACATAGCTAGTAGTTAGAACTAAGTAGTATTACCAACGCTCATTCAATATCAGTTTATCGTTCATACTAGAAGAGATATTTTTACTAATTTAGTAAATATAATGAGAAAATTGTTCTCTACAAACTACACTGTTTCTGAAACCTTGTCACCATATCTTAGTGGTTACTGAAAATACTGAGTGTCATAATCATAATGTTTCTAAGATTATTAGACGTATAGAAACTTTAAGCAAATGTGGAAAAAATCGGAAGTACTTTGTAGAAATTTAGAAAGAAATCAGTAAAAATGTTTGAAACAATATAAACACGCTATTTTCCTCCTCAGACTACTTAGGAAATTACAAAGGATTATACTAGATAATATGATGAGTTGCAAGACAAGACATGTAATTGTTGTCTATTTGTGCATTCCTAAAGATGATGGCAAAAATTATTAACCTATAAATAAATTTGACTCCACATTGGAACTCGGCAGACTCAAGCCTTACTTGAAGGTACGTAGCGTTAGTGTTCGTGTTATCGAGCATAGACTGTATATCAATTTTGAACCAAATTGCATAGTGTAAACTCCGTTTCTCCAATTTCTAGTTTCAATCAGTTTCCCATAGATTGAAACAAATGGTGTTTGTTGTGGGAGTATCTAATATGTATACGACTCTGAAAACAACCATAATTTCCCATTTCTCCTTTCATCAACACCTCTGGCTGCTGTTGAAAATCTGGTTTAGTGCCAGTTGTCGGGATAATGACCGTTCCACCTTGCGAACGTGAATTTGGCAAAGTGGTTGTTGCATTTTCTAGACTTGATCCCCAGAAAATCGATGATGATGCAAACCAGCAGGATCTGCGGTCGTTCACCGAAGAAACGCATACGGAACTTGAACCTCTCTAACTATAAACTCAATTTTTGTAGTCGAAGCAACTTTCCAACAATGGAAACATAACATGTTAATAATTTCGCCCCTGACTTCAGAATTAAGGTCAGACAGGCCCTATTTATAGCGGAATCACCAAATCGTGCACAATGTTTATTCATCTCACAGGAATCCGCTACTTGTGCACCAGGAGCTTGCACTTATTAACATAAAAATAGACTAAATTGTTGCCTTCACCGTAAGCGCTGTTTCATTCATCTAAGATTCAACGGCAGTTATCAACACTTGCGCTTCTTTAGGTTTTAGGTTCTCCATTTTCGAATTTTATGATTTTATGGTTTGGTTGTAGTAGGTATCTACACTTGCAATAGTCCGGGACCCAAACAATTAATATTTCAGCGAGTGTTGGTTTTAGGCGTAATTTATGGTTCAACGTTTGAATTGCAGCTTTCTGAGAACAAGAATCAAACAAATGTTTGGATAAACAGCAACATGACTCAAAGGGCTATTTTTTCACTGGCCCAATACTATACTGAAAGCGGGCGGAAATAAATGGGCTATAAATAAATTATAAATATAGGCAGTGGGTCAGCCGAGCCGGAGTGATTTTCAGTAGACGATAGACTGAACAACGAGGGCCGGCTGATTTACGAGAACCAAGCGTCGCGACGCTCCGAAATTTATCGAAAGCTAATTTTGACAGAATTTAATGATTTACTGACCCAGATCTTTGGGGATTTTCGAAAAATCAGTATCTCGACTTTCTCCACTTGTAATTATAATTGTGACTCATTTTAGAAGTTACAAGTTAATGTTTTACGGTAAGTTCTAGAAGCAAAGTCGACATTTTCTTATTAGAGTTGTATAAAAAAAGTAATCAAGAACTAATTTTGTTTCAATCACTTGGTCTAACCAAAAAGGAGGAAAGATCTTATCGGCTTTAATTAAAAACGAGAAACTTGTAGTTTAGCTATTAGATGACTGCTGGTTTTTAATCATTAGCTGATGACTAGTAATTAACGGATCTTCCATCAAACACTCAAGGACTAAATTCTCTGTCATTCTTGTCTACAAAACAAATAATTTCTCTTGTTGATGGTCGTTTTCTCAACCAGAAGGGTGATTCAACCGGCACTAAGTTAAAGAATAACAAATTTTGTTCAGATTTTTTTATTCCAAAATTTTTTTGATTCTTGACCAAATGCAACCTCTTGCAGCATTAGAAATTTGCTACTGTTTTGTAAGATGAATTTCGAACTGCAATTTTTGTTTTTGTGACACTTTTGGACTTCCTTGACTAGTGGTTATTAATTAAGCACCGTTAAATACTAAAAGTGTTTGAGAAACCCACTCATCATTTTGTAAGCAACGGAACTACAACAATTAATTTTCCAGTTGGCAAATTCTACAAAGAGAGTTGAGGCAGATGCAAAACTGAAATCTCTGAAATTGCTTAGTTTCACCAAAAGACAAAACGTCTGATTGAAAATCAATCAACTTTCCAGCTTGTTGCTTACCACAAAGGGTAGATATTGAATTTTTTCTTTTAATGGAGCCGTTCGGTTTTCAAAAATAAAAATTCTAGATCACGTAATTCGAGGTGTCACGACTATTTTTGCTTATTGCACTGCAAAAATTATTCCGAAGACTCTTCCATTATTTTTAGAATGCGTCATGCAATTTATGATTCCCGAAAAGTTCCATTTATTTTTAATTTTGCGGTACAACTCTCTGGAAATTGGACACGACCAATTGAAATAATAAAAAAGCAAAAAAGAAAATTATCAGGTCAGAAGTTCACGAACTCGGGTTCACAGACATCACGTTACTGAACCAAAATTAAATTTGGCCACAAGATTTTGAATTATTAAAACCCCGCACCTGTCCATTCAATCATTTCGAAATTTTCACACCAGTCACACAACTAACACAATATGAAAACAAACCGGATTTTTGGAAAATTACCGTTTTTTTATCGGAGTATCACAAAAAGCGCCGCGACGTGTTACAGTCTGGGCAACACCAAAAACTGCAAAATCTACACATTCATGACCCAAACCTACGTGTTCGTTACCCCTACTTGCGAGTAACTTTTAATTTTAGATTTGGCACCGCGACGCATCTCTGACGCCGCTAGCACACGCTCGCGGCCACGGAGACGAGACGCCCGGCGTCGGTATTTTTTGATAAGGCACACACTTTTCGCGCGATCATTGATCAAAATTGCAAATGACTTCAATTGATCGTAATGCACTTAAATATAAGTTGAGTTGAGAAGTTGGGCCAAGTGCTTATCGAGATGCATCATACATCACTTAGGGATCATGGCATAATGTAGTTACCGTTCCAAAACCAGTCTTAGGTAACTTCCCAGCTTTAAATAAGAATATTGTTTCAAAATTATGACCCAATCTTTAATCTTTCAGGGTCTGTAAACGTTATCTCTTCATCACTCGCTAACACACATCATCAACACATTCATCGCTCGAAGATCTCTTATGTCAATTAGGTACGTTTAATTGAGAAGGTCGGTTTTCTCTCACAGCAGTTGGCAAGAATACAAGTCAACATTTCGAAATCTTTAAAAAGGAAAAAGTTTATAAAAAAAAGTTATCTCTGGAGAATCAGAAGAATGCGATTTTAACAAAACGAAACAATTCAAAGACGGTGTGATACATTGCTGTAAAGATGAAAAAATGGTTTTAGAATTGTTTAATGAGCTTGTTATGATTTTGCATTAGCAAAAGATTCGGAGGTGTACAAAAAATTGAATAGCATGTTTTTGAACAAGTCCCCTAATAATGTACATCTTCTATAAATATTACTTTTACCAGTAAAAACCAAAATTAAAAAAATTGTTTTTGTTTAATATCAAGCAAAGTATGGCAAGTAATGTTATTGTCCTGCTGAAATACATTAGTATGACTCAAGTTCATGCTCCAGAGATGACATTTGGTGGATGCGCCGGGTGAATATTGCTAAATTAGCTTTACGTTTTATACTTTCTTAAGATCTCTAACATAATTTGAACAATAACTTCAAATCACTCAAGTTTCTCTATCTATAATCTTGTATTTTTAGCAGCCACTATAAGTAGAAGTATCTTACACAGGACCTTGTTTATTCGTAGTAACGCCTTTAGAATTGAAATTTAAAGATGAAAGTGATTTGTTAAGTAAATTTAAAAAAGTGGCCAAAAATGTGAAAAGCGAAAATCACTAAAAAAAAATACTTTTTTACGTTGAAAATAGTAAAATATTGATTACCTAAGCTCCTAAGCAACACGGAAATAGTTTAGGATAAAGAATTTCAACCATTTTAAGATTACAAGATTGTAAATAGACCTTTCATGTATCTTTATTTCGTAATTTTTGTTGTAAGATTAGAACGTTGCTTTATTTTTCCGCCAACAATCCGCAAAATTTTATTTATGACTGTGGACTGCTACTATATGCAACTGGTAATACACATGGCACGTGGTGCTATAAAGTAAGCTGCTGGCCCTTGCAAAAAAGTTGTCCGCACCCAAAATGCACATCCAGATAGAATTAGAGAGAGGCAAGCCATAAAGCCTTATTGGCTGCCCAAAGCAAACATTTTTCTGGAAGCTGTCAACTCCGTTCCACTAAACTAATCGTTTTGGAGTAAAGCACCGTCGTTTCAATTACTAAATTTTGTAATGTTCTGAATTTTGGAAGACCAGCTATTTTGAGGGTAAACTAAATGTTAGAACGATTTGTCTGTAGGGGTGAAAAACGAATATTGCTCGTTATGGCAAAAGCATAAAAAATCGACGGGTGATGTTTCGATTTTTATTTTTTCTGGGACTAATATTATGCCCAGAAGTATTTTTTTAATTTCTGGAGTGGGAGATTTGTGACGTAGGTGGCCCGGGTGCGGCGTAGTTCTAAAAGAAATCGTATGATGGCGCTACTTAAAATTCTCAAATCTCAAGCTGTCGTTCAGCTGCCGCCAGCCCGCCGCGTGAAGTTGGCAAGCACATTTGAAGCACTATCATTGAAACATATCAGGATTGTTAGTGCTTCAATAGTGCTTTCTAGTACTTCAAGTTATATATTAGCAGCAGCTTCCGTTTCCGAATTATTAATAGTTTAATTCCCGTGCCCCGCGTGAAGGGAGCGGGGACTTTAAACCCCTCTATTTCAAGGAAAAACCCGAACGTTCTTTGACAAGATATAATTCACGAATCGTAAATGATTCAATAATGGGTTTTGTGGTGCTTCTTATTTATCTAGCAAACTCCGAGAAGTTTTATTTTTTATTATAAGTTAGAGATAATAGCTTTAGAAAGCACTACCAAAGAATATCTACGTATAATACGTAGATATTCTTTGGCACTACTATACCAAGTGGACCATCACTTGTGGTCGAATTTTTCCCGCCCAAACGATAAAAGATTTGAATTTGAGCTTCCGAGGATATAATCAAAAAAAAATTTAAAGTTTTTTGGCCCACCCCATGCTCGTCTACACGGTGATTCATTCAAAATTGTAAAAAGTTGACAATAAAGTTGCAACTTTTTTTATACCGTTGTACGCAGAAAATTTTTCAGATTACGGCGGTTTCTTCAGAATTTCAAAATTTTGATTTCTGGGGCCGTAGTATTTCGTAAAAATGCAACAGCCAAGTTGATTCATGGAATACCTCCCTTGCCTCAGATAATTTTCAACAAAATACTACCGCCCCAGAAATCAAAATTTCGAAATTCTGAAGAGACCGCCATAATCTGAAAAATTTTCTGCGTACAACGGTATAAAAAAAGTTGCAGCTTTATTGTCAATTTTTTTTACAATTTTGAATGAATAACCGGTAGACGAGCACGGAGTGGGCCAAAAAACTTCAAAATTTTTTGAAAAGTAGGTCTTAATGGTTCGATCATATCCTCGGAAGCTCAAATTCAAATCTTTTATCATTTGGGCGGGAAAAATTCGACCACAAGTGATGGTCCAACCAGTATACAGGGTGATTCACGTAGCCCGTCCATTAGAAGTTTTTCAACTTCCAGTTGGATTAAAAATTTGAAACTTGGAAGGCAGTCATTATCAGTCATGCTCATTCTATCTAAAATATTTTGAGCTCTCTAGCTATACAGGGTGTGCAAAATGTCGGTATCAACTTTCTTATTTTAAATAGAAACGTACCATTTTTTCTACATGGTCCAATTGGTCTTCCAACTCTGAGTTTTTATAACATTTGTTATGTATACTTATTTGACAATTTTTGACATTATGTTAATTTATGTGAAAAAAATGGCCGATGTGGTAGCTTACGAAAAAATTCGTATCTGGCAGACGGTTCAAAATTTATGAAAGCTAATTTGTAAAGTGCTTAGTTCAAAGTCTAGACTAACTTCTGATGTCTTAATGGTGGTTCCATCTTGTACCATATGGGTGCAGACAATTTTCAAATATCGCAACCAAAAATGGTCAAGAAGTCATTTTTTCAAATGGCACCTACAGATTTTTTTTACACCACTCGATAGAAAATTGTATTTTGGGATGAGTTAATTAAGCATTCCCTATACCTAACTTCATCCCCTATCAAATTAAAAATTAAAATCCAGAAATTTCATCAATTTTGCACAAGATTTTTTGGTTTTTCAAGTATGCCATGGAAACAAAAGACAATTGCAACAATTTAATTATGAAATGATTATCTTACTAATTTTATAAAACAACAACAACAAAAACTATCAAGAACCATCTTAACAAAATTCTAATGTAAATGTTCAATGTGAGCATCATTTTGATTACTACATTCTATCATTTTATATCATTGTGTGGCTCTTCTTATTTCGTTGGTGTCAAGACTATCAAATGCTCTTATTATTCTCCCGCTTAATTCCTTTATGTTGCAAAGTGGTGAAGTATAAACTAAATCTTTTATTCGACCCCAAACATAAAAGTCTAATGAGGTAAGATCTGGAGATAATAAGAGCATTCGACAGTCTTGGTCCCAACGAAATTACAAGAGGTACACAATCTGTTGAAAATGGATTAATAGAATGTATGTAGTAATCAAAATGGTGCTCACATTGAACACCTACATTAGAATTTTGTTAAGATGGTTCTTGGTAGTTTTTGTTGTTTTTTTTTTATAAAATTAGTAACATATTCATTTCATAATTAAAATGTTGCAATTGTCTTTCGTTTCCATGGCATACTTGAAAAACTAAAAAAATCTCTTGGCAGGATTGATGAAATTTCTAGATTTTAATTTTTAATTTGATAGGGGATAAAGTTAGGTATAGGGAATGCTTAAGTAACTCATCCCAAAATACAATTTTCTATCGAATGATGTAAAAAAATCTGTAGGTGCTATTTGAAAAAAATGACTTTTTGACCATTTTTGGGTGCGATATTTGAAAACTGTCTGCGTCCATACGGTACAAAATGGAACTACCATTGAGATATCAGAAGTTAGTCTGGACTTCGAACTAAGCACTTTACAAATTGGTTTTCATAAATTCAAAACCGTCTGCCAGATACGAATTTTTTCGTAAGCTACCACATCGATCCTTTTTTTCACATAAATTAACATAATGTCAAAAATTGTCAAATAAGTTTACATAACAAATGTTATAAAAACTCAGAGTTGGAAGACCAATTAGACCATGTAGAAAAAATGGTACGTTTCTATTTAAAATAAGAAAGTTGATACCAACTTTTCACACACCCTGTATAGCTAGAAAGCTCAAAATATTTTAGATAGAATGAGCATGACTGATAATGACTGCCTTCCAAGTTTCAAATTTTTAATCCAACTGGAAGTTGAAAAACTTCTAATGGACGGGCTACGTGAATCACCCTGTATATGGTTAAAAAAAAAAAAACTCCGCAGAAAGCAAGAAGTGGGCATTGTAAATATATGGCAAACCATTTTACTATTTATTCTCTACAGGATGTACCGAAAAAAGTGTGCAATACTTTACTGGCGACTCCTACAATTAAAAACATGAAGAAAGTTGTCTATAAACATAAGACAAATAATTATTCCTAAGAAAAATAGAGCGCTCTAAAGGTCAACTTCTGTAAGTGGTTTGCATCGAATATCTTCAAAACTAGTGAAGTTAAAATAATAAAATTTTGTATCACCATTACTATTTTTGTATGTAACCAATAGAAATAAAAATAATTCAAAAAATGTATACAGGGGTGTCTCAAGCGCAGAGCCTGCTGAGTGAAAATAGCCCCAGCTTTTCTGTATGTACGATTTTCCATTTTTAACCCTGAGATTTTAAATATCTAGAGTTTTCTACATAAGAAAGATACCCTTATTGAATACCGATAGGGTACAGCGTTTCTTAGCCAAATCGATTTAAAGATGTTGTTACACGGCAGGTATTGCGAATAAAATGACATTTATTATTGTTACATACAAAAATAGTAATGGCTGGTCAAAATTTCATTATTTTCATTATTTATTATTCATCAGTATTACCTATCATTATCATTATTTTAGCTTGATTGTCCTTGAAGATATTCACTGCAAACCACTAACAAAGGTTTACCTTTAGAGGGCTTTAGTTTCCATAAGAAAAATTTTTAGCTCTATGTTTATAGACAACTTTCATTATGTTATTGTAGAAGTCGTCGGTAAAATATTGCACACTTTTTTCGGGACACTCTGTATAGGTGGAGGTGGTATCAATGTGTCATTTTAATTCTATTATATTCCTATGCCACTTTTTATTTCTTTAAATAAATAAAGAGAGATTCCTAAAAGCATCACCATCCACCTGTTTAAATATTGCGCATGCGCGTCATGAGGGTTGCTATATAACAAGCTTCAAAGATGGCCGCCTTGTCATTTAGTAGAGTACCGTAGAGTGTTGATCTACATAGAAAGTTGTTGATTGTGTTTACGTGATTTGGTGCCTTTTTGTTGAAACTCACATCTGTGGACGTTCGCGACGGTTTCCTAGTGCTCGAGTATTAATTACAGTGGACTAGCCATGGCGAAGCGACCCATAAAGTATGACGACACCCCAAACTGCCATTGACTGACATTTCCTAATCCGCATCTATTTTCAGTAACAGGAACAAGAAATTTAATGCCAATTCGGCAAAAAAGCCGATCGGTGGCGGGGTCAAGAAGCGTTTTGCCACCACCAAAGTGCAGGATGCCCGCACCAAGTTGATTCAAAAGAAACGAAACAACGTGGTGGACGCTAGAGACGTCCTGGCGAAAATGGCCAAAACCCAGGACGCCAGAAACAAATTGAACAAATTGCGGCAATCCAGAACGGGGGGTGGGGCAGTTAATGCCAACATTAACGTTAAAGTCATAGGCAGTAATATTCTCCAAAAAACCGACCGTAACGGCAAAATCAGTTTAGTTACAAACAAAGCCAAAGGTGCTGCTGGAATGAACGTGGCGATAAGAAAAGAATTGGGTTTGGTGACCCAAAAGAAGCCCGTGGTGAAGAGACCCGTCCCTCCCAGGCCCCCTCAACCCATCTCCATCAGACAAGCCCCTGTAAGCGACATCGATTACGTCACTTTTGGCGCGCTTCGCGGCCTGGAACCTTCAGTGTACAAATGGGCGAAGCCCGGATCCAGAACAACAGCGTCGCAGTTGATCGGTTCGTTGGAAAACAGGAATAGGTTGACGAAAGCGCAACTTTTCCAACAATGGCAAAACTTCCCGGTTAACAAATTGAGGATTTCCCCCAGTTATGAAGACTTAGAAATGATGGATGATGAGGAAATGCCAATGATGGTGCCAATGAAACAAACAATATCGCTACAAGGTTCGTCCAGAATATCCAACATTCACTCCCGCCTCGACAGCAGCCCCATGGAGCCTGAAACTCATGGAATTCTAGCCCCGACCAAAACCAAAGTTGTCGTGCCAGCCGGCCACCGCATAGTCGTTTCGAATCTCCAACCAACAGTCACCCAAGACGACGTTAAGGTATGTTACAGTTAATTAAGCCCCTGCTTCTGTCGCAGCGTTCAGAAATTTAATTTTTATTTTTGGCCGTTTTTTCAGGAACTGTTTGAAGATATTGGTCATTTGTTGGCGGCCCGGTTAGTGCGTCCCGGTGTTGCCGAAGTCATCTACAAGAACCTGAAGGATGCCCAAAAGGCCGTAGATACTTACCATAACCGACAATTGGACGGGCAACCGATGAAATGTCTCCTGGTCAACAAGAGACCCTTGAATAACCCGACCGCTCCTCCTCTCATGAAAATGGATACACACGGGTAAGTTCTGCTGACCCCGAATCAGCGATAGGATGGACTTCATAAAATGAATATTTCAGCAAATAATGTTACGCTATACAGGATGTTCTCTAAAAACCGCCTCAAGCTGTAACTCCGTTATTTATTATCCGATTTGAATAAATAAAAAAAATGAACTATTTTTTTAAACACTATAACTAGCATTAATCGTGATCTTTTTAAAAAAAATGTTTTATGTCAAAAGATCATCAACTTTTCTTCCAAACAGAAACGAATTTTTTTAATGCTCTGGTTTGATCGAGTATTTTTTCTGCTTGCAATAATGTCTAAAAATTGACTACATTTAACAAAATAATTAACATTTTTGTCAAAATTACATTGGTTTTGTTCTAAAATTTTCAAGTGTGCCGTGGAAAACAATTGAAAATATAATTTGAGCCATCGAGGATATAAGAAGTAGGGAGGGAGAGTGACCAAGCTTATGGGCGAGGAAAAGTGAAGCTGCGAGACGGCAGGGGATTTCAAGGCGTTTGAGTATGCAACCCGCACGACTACGTCCAAAGTTTGAACCGGATAATTAAAAGTTTGCATAAGAAACCATGAATTTTATATAAAAATATGTTCACAATAACATTTTCTTGTTGAAAAAACTAAATATATTTTAGACTAATCATTTTTCAAACATTAATACAGTGTAATCTCACTAATCCGGCACTATTAAAAACCGGAGGGTGCCGGATTATTGGAATGTTCGGATTACTGGATTATAGTGAAAAAGTCATAGGTAATGAATAAAATAAAGCATTTCATAGAGGGAATAAATGTATGTATTGTATTAAATTAACATGTAGGAGGGTGCCGGATTATTGGACGTGCCGATCTATCGAAGTGCCGGATTAGTGAGATTATGCTGTATCGTAGAAATCCAAATTAAAGAAAGAAAAGGAAAGCAATATAATTTCTTTATCGCACTTGCACGTGACAGAATGTCTGCAGCGTACCAAAATGGCGGCTTCCGGCTTTACGTCCGAGCCGGCACTCCCCCTCCCTACTTCTTATATCATCCGTGAATTTGAGCAATTATTATACAGGGTGGGGCAATAGTGCGTCCGACTTCGATAGCTATGATAGCTGGAACACAAATAAACTAGAAAACCGGAAATTATTTTTGAACATACAGGGTCAGCCAAGACGATTATACAGGAGCAAGTGACATTTTTTTAAATGGAATGTTGTGTGTAAAAGAAGATTTTTCGGAGCCTTTTCTTAGACTCTTTTCATTCCAATATTATAACTGACTATTTCCAAACCACTTGGATGTAGCGATTTTTTTTGTTCAAATGACATCTGCAGATGCATGTTAAAAAAATCACTACAGTCACAATTACGAGTTCTAAGAAAAAATTATGTAAAGACTAATTAGGAAACATCTGTGGAATGTCTTTGAATTGTTTTTACTTTTGAAAAATTTTACAGGGTGGCTTAATTTAATGTTTCAATTTAGAACTTTTTGAATTTAATTTTCTCCATTTTTCCAAATAGAACATTCTGTATATTTATTAACGATATAATGTAGAAACTAAAAACAAACATTTTTTTATGGCTATTTGTAACCATTTTCGATTTATCGCCCAATAATTACAAAATTCAAGAATAATCCTAAAAAATCAGATCGTTTTCCAAATAACTCGACAAAAAACTTCAAATGTTTCAAAATTGACACAAAAATGACAACTGACGACAGGTAACTGCGATAAATGTATATTTCTTGTCGGATAATATAAAAAGCAAAAAATGATCAAGATACAAACATAAAGTAAATTTACTAAAAAAACTTATGCTGTTTTTATAAGCAAAACATCTGGAGCAATGATTACAATTTTATCTGTCGAGTAATTTGAAAAACAATCTAATTTTTTAGGATTATCTTAAATTTTGTAATTATTGGGCGATAAATCGAAAATTGTTACAAATAGCCTTAAGAGTGTACATACAAAAAATGTTTGTTTTAGTTTATACATCATATCGTTAAAAAATATACAGGCTGCTCTATTTGAAAAAAATGGAGAAAATTAAATTCAAAACGTTCTAAATTGAAAAATTGAATTTAGCCACCCTGTATAATTTTTCAAAAGTAAAACCGATTCAAAGACATCCCACAGATGTTTCCTAACTAATCTTTACATAATTTTTTCTTAGAACTCGTAATTGTGACTGTAGTGATTTTTTTAACATGCATCTGCAGATGCCATTATTTGAACAAAAAAAATCGCTACATCCAAGGAGTTTGAAAATAGTCAGCAATAATATTGGAGTGTAAAGAGTCTAGGAAAACGCTCCGAAAAATCTTCTTTTACACACCACATTCCATTTAAAAAAATGTGACTTGCTCCTGTATAATTGTCTTGACTCACCCTGTAAATTCAAAAATAATTTCCGGTTATAGATTTCTTTCTCTAGTTTATCTGTGTTTTTAAATCAAATTTCTACCTATCATAGAACTCGAGCTATCGAAGTCGGACGCACTATTGTCCCACTCTGTATAGTTCTGTTCAAATAATTTTTGTTATTTTTTCCACGGCACACTTGAAAGTTATACAACCAATCCAACGGAATTTTGACAAACATTTTAATTATTTTGTTAAATAAATATTATACCAAATTTATTTTTTAGGAGTCATCACTACAAGCAGGATTAGAATATTAAAAAAGTATGTTTCTTTTTAAAGAAAAAAGTTGATTTTTTTTGACATTAAAGTAAATATTTAAAAAAACATGATTGGCCACATGATTGGTAGTTTTTAAAAAATAATTTCCAAAAGTTTCTTGTTCAAATCGGATAATAAATAAGGAAGTTAAGGCCGGAGGCGCTTTTTAAGGAACACCCTGTGTATATGTAATTAATTTTTATTATAAGGTCAAAGGTAGTGTTTTTGATTTAGTTTTTTTTTTTAATTTTTTCGCGTCTTTGCTCAACCAATAGGGATGGGGAGTCGTAAGTTACTATAGCATTGGGGCTCCAGTTTATTTTATGAAGTCCGTGTTTGAGGCTGCACAGAATATATAAGTTGGTGTTTTCAGGTACTTCTATTAGTTACTTCTGTTTTTACAATATCGGTTTATTCGAAGGTAAATAACTTGTTTTCTTACTACATACGTCAATTTGAGATGTGTTAACATTGTTGTCGTTTGTAAATTTCGCCAGTCAGTAGTAAAGAACTTGCGAAACTTGGGAAATTACCGTTCAGAAATTTATATTGAAGACAACATTGTTTTGACTGGAAAAAGTTCAACTGTTTAAATTTACAGTGAGGTTAAGGAAATTTCTCACAAAGTTGCCCTTGATATGGCCATTTTAAAACTATACAGGCTGTCTTATGCTTATCATTTTTATTCTGGACACACTGTATGTAACAGCAAAAATAATTTCACCGCTTTTTTACGTCAAAGTGTGACGTTGTTACCCGGTTAGCAAAGACATGCAAATCGGTTTTTGATGGGAATTTTTTTTAGACACTGTATTTCAGTTTTGCACTATGCCTTCTTGATTTTCTTCTTATTCGCACATTTTTTAAAATAATAAAATTAACGTTGACTTTTTTTTCAGGATACTGTCCCCCATTGAAATATCATCTGGGAACTCCAACAAATTAGTGCCCGACCTGTCGACCATCCACAAAGTCTTATTTCAGAGGAAGTAAACCTCACAATATACTAGGCTATATTATTTTTAATCAGTTATCAATATTTGTTCCAAGTTGAAATATTAAATATAATATGTATATGTATTTAACATTACTTAAATTTTCTGTGCATTTCGACATTTCGACAAATCTTAATTACCTACATTAATTATGTAAAATAACTATTTTTATTTGCCGAAATAAATAATTACGTTTAAGAAAAAAGGTTTTGAAAATCAATCAAGCAATATAGATATAGTGCGATGCATCATCTTTATCCCGCTCCAAATACTCGCGTTCAATCAACAACTCGATTCGTTTCTTCAAGGCGGTGTGGGTAACTGGAACGTCCAAAATCTCGTAAAGTTCCTTCAACAGCACGTTATGTTTGATACATTTTCTTTTTTTCATAACTCGGACGATGGCAGCATCGATCTGGAATTGACGGTCTCCTAAAACGTTTTTTTCAGTCTCTTCTTCTTGCTGAACAGTTTCTTGCAACTGGATCTGGTTGATCTTCACCCGAAACAACCTATCGTGGTACTTGATGTTGAAGGTAAAAACGTCGTTTTCATCAACGTTCCTTCCGTTAGGTTTCTTCAGCAACAGTCTAGCGTTAGTTAACGAACATAGTGTTTTTTTCAGTTCCAAAACGTCTAAATTCGTAGTTTCTTGAATCTCTCTAAAGCCAATTGAATCGGTTGCTTTAAACAGCAACAATACGGCAGCTTGGTAGAGAGAAGCTTGAAACTCTTTGACCCCACAGTCGAAATTTCCCCGGATCAAACAGTGGCAAAGAGTTGGTTGCCACAATAACTTCCTGCCGCTGTGGTTACTCAAGTAAAATTTTTGGAAGTCCTGCTGGTAAGTGATTAGGTCAAGCGGCAAATTCACGTCGTAATTCGGGTAGTTAGGCCAATAGCTGCTGGTTAAAACGTTAACGGAAAAATCTGAAGCGTTTTTAGGGATGCGTTGTTTAAATGTAGTGTTGATGGTTTTGCTCAAGTTAATATCCTGAAACATCCCTTCAATATTGGAAGTGAATGCCTCGCCACATTCTTCGATTAGTTTAGTTATCATACGGTTTTCGCCATCGACATCGACAAACTTGCTCAACAATAATCTTTTGGCCAAATGCTTTTTGTAGAAAGCTTCGAAAATATCTTTACCCTGCACGTACTTGAACAATCCGATTATTTTGCCTAAAACTATTTCTAACGCTTCTTCAGAAACGTCCTTGCTTCGCAACTTGCTGTCTGCGTACTTGGCCAACAGTTGCGCTATTCTGCTGTTGCACTTATTTATGAATTTTTTAAAAGCTCTCCTGATGCTCTCGTAAAAACAGTTTTGATTTTGGAATGAAATCGTGACGCATTTTTCCAATTTGTCTTTAAAATCGAGCAAATTTTGAATCATGTTTCTGTTGTTTTTAGTGTTGGTGATCTCGAGTCCTCTCGCAAAGATAAAATTGTGGAAATACGAAAGTAAGCATTTCTGCCCGTCCAAGATTCTCAAAAACAACTTGTAGACAAGACAAAGTTCGTTAAACATGTTTTTGTTGATCAAGTCATCAAAACCTTTGTTGAGAATTCTAGTCGCGTGTTTCTCAATTAATTCTTGATGGACGATATTCAGCAAATCGTTTTCGGTACTGCTGCTCAAATAGTTTTTAACTCTAGAGAGCTCTTCCTCGATTCTCCGGTTCACCAGCAATAGGTATGTAGATAGGTCGTAATCCTCGATAAGTTTTTCTCCCTCTATTTGATAGAATTGTCGGGAAGTTTTCAAAAATTCACTTTGAAAAATTTCTTGATAAATTTGCAAAGTATTCAACATTTGGCTGACTGAATGCAGGAGAGTTGGGTCAATTTTTTTTCCGTCTCTATCGAGAGAAATGTCGTGAAGAAAATCGTTGACTAAATTGCGTTTAATGTTATTCACAACTATTTTCGAAAAGAGTTGCAAACACAAGCTCTGAACTTTGTTGTACTTAAAGTTTTTCGAAGACCTGTCGATGCAGAGGAAAATATTCTTGATAGTTTTGATGTGGCGACAAAATTCCTTCCAGAACTCATCCACAGCTTCCAGAACGTTTCGTTGTTGGATGCTTTCGAGTTTTTTGTAAAGGTACGCTTCGATTACAATTTCCAAATTGCAAAGTAATGGTGAATATTTTTGAGTGTAGAGGTCTTCGGCGATTCTGTAGAGTTCTTCGAAGGAATTCGTGCATTTCTGCGAGTTGAGGATCGACACGATTTCGACTTCAAGAATGGACCATTTTTCTTCCATGTCAGTTGAGAGAAAGTCGGACAAACCCTTGAAATTACGGATCGTCACTACGTTCCGCTTTGACATTTTTCGATACAATCAGCCACTTTGATTTTGGAAAAAATTGTCAAATTAGGCCATCGCCAAAATTACCACATACAACGCTAATCTTATAAGATGTAGGTAAGTATTTGCAATTCCAAAACTTTCTACATAGTGACGATACTGTTGAAACTAAAATCTCCCCTGAGTTAAGTTTAGCACTATTGTGCGGTTCCGGTATCCGGTTTTCTTTAATACACTATCTTTGTAACGCAAATTGTTCTCGTTTCAATTTGGTAAAACCTCAATAGATACAGTTACTGTTGTAAGCATATGAAAAATTAAAAAAACAAAATTTTGGTTGCACAAGAGTTTATCATTAAAAGGTGTAATGATAACCGTCACAAATATAACAGAACTAGAACAGTAACATGTGTACAGATTTAATTATTTAATTATAAAAACTAATAAACAAATATCTTTCTTTAAGAGGACTCTCTACGGCATGCTACCGCAATTTCCTTCCAACTTTCTTATTTTTAAAATTAATTAAATGAACATATTACCAATATATTTGAAAAATTATTATAAATGTGAGATGACTCTAAAAATTGATTTGTTATTAAAAAAATATTATTATTGTTGTTGTTATATAAGCAATTGTATTTTTTTAGTCATCTCAAATTTAGTATAGAATTTTATAGCAACAGCAACTTTTGCGGTGCAAAAGTATGAAAACCAACGATATTAGACGACAATTTCAATAATTGTATATTTCGCCCTGTAGTGGTTAGTGGTTGTATCTGACCCTTGTAAAACAGCTTATGTAGCCGGACAAACCCTCCCGGGTGAGACTTTTACGTGGTGGAGAAATAAGAGTGACAACTACCTGTATAAATAATGAAATAAAAAAAAGTCTTTAAAAAAAGTTTTATCTACCATTCCTTTCCAAAGCATCAGCAATACGTGATAATGCGTTTGCGCATTGACGCTTGGCAGAAATGGAATCTTTTAACAATGCTAATTTTTTTCTATAATAAGTAGCTTTTAACTGTAGCTTCCTTTCCAGCGAGCTTGTATACTTTTTTGTAGATGTTGAAATTGTTCGGTATTTGACAGGACTTTGAATTGACGTTTCTTTTGGTAAAGGTATTTCTTCTTCTACCACTGTTGGTTCTTCCATCAGAACATCATCATCACTTGTTTCGCTTTTAATGCTTATGGAGTTCTGCAAGAAATTTTAACTAAAATTGTTCACATATTTTATTTTAAAAAAACTCACTTCTATCAAAATTATTTCCTGATTCTTTTCAATTTGAATATCATCTTGAATTTCTTCTGTTTTTATAGGAAAGACTTCGTCTTCCTACAACAAAGTTTTTTACATATACAAAGCTATCAGTGTGTCATAACTTTCTCTTGTTATGACACATTTTAAAGAAAACTCACCACGTTTATTTCAAAACTTGCAATCGCTCTAATTGCTGAAATGGTCGGTATTGAAGCCACAACTTTACAAATGTTCAGTATATCTTCGTCACTTTTACTAATATCGCTCCTCCATGCTTTTAGTTTAGCTCTCGACCTCATATCTTGCCATGTCTGCAAAAAATTCCAAGTTCTATCTTAGCGTCTAACTGCAGCGTTTTGTAATGTTAAATTAATAATTAGATATACGAGTTACAAGGTCAGATTCTTTTTCCTTTATACTATTATATATACTAGCAACGGTGCTCCCCATTAAAAGTTTTGAACGGTTTTAGTTTTATTGTCTGGCCTGAGCCGAGCCGCCCAAGTATCACGACTCGCCGGAGCTACGCTGCGGCCTATCTTGGGCCCCTATGTGACTTGCCCCTTCCTCATGTTTTTAAGCCCTTTCAGGGCCCCTATACGAAAAATACCCCCTGGACTGGATTCTGAATAAAGTCACTGGCCAGAGGTCGTGCCTTTCTAGTGGGAAAAACCCAAACATCTCTCAACAGAGGGCGCGCATATTTACTAAAACAGCTGTTGGCAGACATACTTACTTTTCTCCAACTTTTCCAGGACTTCTTTGCTGCTCCGATGCGGTTCAGTTTTTCGGTCAGTTCTTCCCATTTCCTCCTTCCGTCATTTTGAGAGTAAGTTATGGAAAATGTGCCGCAAATCATATTTGGGTTCTTTTTTAGAAATTCAAACATGGCACTCTTCTGCTTGTCGGAGATTTTCATAATTGGATCCACTTACAAAAATCAAAAAACTTTGTAAGATTGGTAAAATGTAAATGTAGCGGTGTGACATCGGTTGATAAGTAAAATTAGGAGGTTCACTAGAAGTTAGCCGTTATAACTATAGAACGTAGTCTTTACATCACTCGCACTTTTGTAACGGTAGAAGTAAGGTCGGTCGATAGCCTGAAATCGCTCGTGTTCTTGTTCCGAATGCAGGCATTCGAGTTGTGGCGTATGCGAACTTAAGCGACTGATCCCGAGAGAAGGCCTGGTCCATATCGAATCAATAATAAACTATTGTTATCTTCAATCTTTTAATAATTAGAAAATTTTAATCTTCAGTTTCAACTCTTCAAGAAGATTGCAATAAATTTAATAGAGTTGTAAAAAGTTGTAAGCCTTAGCCTTAGCAATATAGAAATCAATTTTTTTTGAATTTTGAGTAATTTGGAAATGATCATTTTGTCTCTATACTTATAGCATGACCGTCATATTATGGTATAAATGTAAAAATAGTTGAGAAACCCAACTTATATCTTAAATAAATACCCGGCGCGCCGGCTGCGTGCGCTAACTCCAAGCCCCAAGTTTCATTGGGTCAATAATTCCTCCTATCTTCCAAAGCGAGGACTTGGGCTCCACTCCACAGTCCACATTCGCAATTCACAGTCAGAACTAGACTGACGTCAAGTATACGAGCCGGGAGTCTCTTCCAATAGAATGTGGTCAAAAGTCGCCAGGCCGGTCAATGGAACTTTGGCAAAATTAGGTAAGTCTCAAAGTGTCCATATTAGTGTCTTTTTGTCATAATTTTTATTTTGCTCACAAACTCGCAGCATTTGTGTATTTATATTTTTTTAACTAGGTATATTCTAAGTTTAGTAGTTCTAAAATAAGCTTTGAAAAAATAGTATCTGATAAAACAATCACGGTATCAAAACCAGTTTACATGCTAACTATGCTAAGGTAATGCTTTATCAAACTATTGCGTCTATTGACATGCTATTGGCATGTATATTAATCAATCATTGTATTTGCTTCAGGAAGCGCCCGTGCGGCCTCCAGTTTAGTTCCTGGAGAACCCAGTGGCCCAAGTGTTAAAACCGAAGTTCCCGGTCCCAAATCCAAACAACTGCTTTCTGAATTGAATAATTTACAGGTCAGTTAGCCTTTAATAAAGCCCACCAATAACAGCGTGGTATCTATTAAATTAGACTGTTGTTGGTTGCTCCAGAATTGAATCAACCAACATGACGATTGATGCTAAAATAAAACTTTTATTTCAGCAAGCTGGATCAGTACAATTATTTGTCAACTACGAGAAGTCAATTGGAAACTATTTGGTTGACGTTGATGGCAATGTTTTGCTCGACGCTTTTACCCAAATATCCTCAATGCCTCTGGGCTACAACCATCCAGAAATGCTAAAAGCCTTCAGCACCAGCCACAATCTCGTAAGTATTGGCGAGAAATTAAATTTTTACTTAATTGTAACTAATTTCAGACATCTCTGATCAACCGACCCGCATTAGGGGTGTTTCCAGGAGAGGATTGGCCCGGAAAGCTGCAGAACTTGTTGAAAAACGTAGGTATCTCCTAAAGAACGACCTATCAAAAACAATTTAATTCAATACAACGCCATAACCACGACACATCTTGTTAGTAATTCTATTGTACTCAAATCACAAGGCCGGTTATTTTGGGAATATTTAATATACCATCTTGGTATGCAACCCAACGTACGTCCGCTAAAAATTTTGAAAAATCTTGGCTGCCTGACTGCTATAGTGCAGAATGCTACAGTTCGGTCTGTTGCACATCCCCACCACTCACTCTTCATCATCATATTTAATACCAATTTAAAAAAAAAACTATGTTGCAGCAAAAAGAACGGAATTTGTTTTATTTGTCATTTGTTTCATGGTACAGAACTATATTCATAACAGATATGCTTATGTAGACCAATTTACCTTCTTATGATAATGTTAAAACTAGTAACTGGATACAAAATGGCGGATGTTGCAGGTGTCGCCGGGGTTGCCCAACATCACCACCATGATGTGCGGCTCTTGTTCTAACGAAAATGCGTTCAAGAACATGTTCATAGCCTACCGCCGCAAGGAAAGGGGCGAGAACGTGGACTTCACCGTTGACGAGAAAGAGTCTTGCATGATCAATCAACCCCCAGGTGCTCCAAATTTATCGATTTTATCCTTCCATCACGGCTTTCACGGTCGAACAATGGGTGCGTTGTCAGTCACCCATTCGAAAGACATCCACAAACTGGACATACCGGCGTTTGATTGGCCAATAGCGCACTTTCCTCAATACAAATATCCACTGGAAGAGAACAAGAGACACAACGAAGATGAAGATAAGAAGTGTATAGCGGAAGTGGAGGATTTGATTGAGAAATACAAAAGGAAGGGTTGTCCGGTCGCCGGAATCATTATAGAACCTATACAGTCAGAGGGTGGGGATAACGAGGCTTCTCCGGAATTTTTCCAAAGTTTGCAAAAAGTCGCCAAAAAACACGGCGCTGGTCTGCTGATAGATGAAGTGCAAACGGGAGGTGGTCCTACTGGGAAATTTTGGTGCCATCAACACTTCAATCTAGATTCCCCTCCAGATATAGTAACTTTCAGCAAAAAAATGCAACTAGGGGGTTACTTCCATAATTTAGATATGACGTAACTATTATTGTTAAAGTTTTGGTTTTTATTCACGAATTAATTTGCAGTCCCAAGCACGCTTATCGCGTTTTCAACACTTGGATGGGTGATCCGGGAAAATTGATTCTACTCGAAACCATTTTGAATGTGGTTAAGCAGCAAAATCTCCTCGATAACGTCGAGAAAACCGGAAAGAAATTGAAGAACGGCTTGTTGCAGTTGGAAAAAGAGTTTCCTGGATTAGTTGACTCCACTCGTGGTCGTGGAACTTTTCTAGCTATCAATGCTGCCGATCATAATTTAAGAGATAATATCATACAAAGACTGAAACAAAAAGGTAAGTTGTTACACGTTTTTCACGAAAATTTTTATTCTTTGCGGCTGTCTTTTAAGGTATTCAGGGTGGAGGTTGCGGAACTCGGGCCATTAGGTTGAGACCAGCACTCGTTTTTCAAGAGCATCATGCTGACATCTTTATAGACAAGTTCCGGGAAGTTTTGAAGGAAACCAAATAAGAATCCAAAGTTCTGTTGTTACATTGCCTTTAACGTAACAGTGGTCTTGACGTTTTTTATGGAAAAGGTGTCTTGATCGTCTACAAGAACGTTTTATAAAAAATCTCTGGAACATTACCTCGGTACAAGAAATGTCTTCCAAAACAACGTCTTCCACGCAAAGAAATACAGGTGGTTCAGTAGTATAGAATCATGCTCCATCTCTAAGACCCAATTATATATTTTTTAAATAATCATAGTAGACCATATTAAAAATTCAAAGCGCAGGCGCAAATATAAGGGAGAGACCACCACATGTTCTAGACTTCCATCTACAATACTCCTATACCGTGTGCGTGAGGTCTACTGCACTGCGCATGCTTCCAAGAACACAAAGCGTAGTGAAAGGGGAAGGTGCGAATTATTAATTATGATCTATTTCTAACTTTCTTGTTGTTTTCTATACTTGCTTTTTATTATACTGTGAACCCAAAAAATCGAAGACTACTTACCGTTTTCGATTGGAACTATCTACCTTGATTTTTTGAACTAAAAATTAGAAAGATTTTGACTTATACGTAAATAGAATAAGGAAGGCATAGGTACGGAAATGACAGGGGACTATTTAAATAAATAAAGTTAATGAGCATAGTTGTATACTTTTGGATCATCTCTATATGGCAACTTTGTGTATTTTTAAATAGCATCTACATTTAGTTATTTCAATACGATTTTATTTACTACAAAACATTACAATCTGTTAAGTGTACATGTAGTTAAATATTATAACAGATAATCCATTGCAAAATAAATATTTACTTTTAAGATTAAGAATTTATTTACCTAATAATTAAAATTGTCAAAAATTGAGAGATACGTCGTTATTATACGAACCAAGATCATCTCCTAAAATCACTTTACTGGTGCTATAAAAATAAATATTTATCCATATAGTCGTCTTCAGGTATTGAAAGTAAAAATTTTGTTGAGAATTAATAAAAACATAAATTACTAAATACATAAGAGAGTATTTCTACACCAACATTGCCTAGAAGTTTCAATTTTTGTCATCTATCTTTACAGTGCGGGAATTCATCTCATATTGTGCTCTACATTTCTTTAAAATGAAATTAAAGGTTAAACTTGAGGAAAAATAATCCTAATTTCCTTTGTTCGGATTTTTTAAAGGTGTGCACTTTTGGATAATTTTCTAAAAAATGACATAAATTGGTAACCTTTATGTCGCTCATATGATACCAGATCACACTTGATCTGCTAAAGTTACACTTTTAAAACAAGATTTATAAATAATGTTTACAATTATCTGCTTGGAGTATATTTGCGCAACTTCATGATAATGAATGGCCATAAACGTGTGGTCCTGCGACAATCGGTTCTTATTACCAAAGAAATGAGATTAGAGTGACTAACGTAAAGTGACAATGTGGACAAATAGTGTAAGCTTCTTCGTGCAAAATGGAGTTAAAAGGGGTAAATAACTTCTTAATAATAAGTTAATAGTTAAACATAGGTATCTATTGAAATATTTTGTTATGTATTCAGAAAAAATAAACATTTTTACTAACAGGGCTAAAATTTGAACCTAACAGATTAATTATTTGAATTTGATTTTGCCATCCTTAAGAAGTAAATTTTTTTATAAGACACCTTCTGTCTAATTTAACGTATTTTATAAGAGTTTAAAATATATTTATGTCAATGCAGTCTTATCCAATTATAAAGCAATATTTTTCGATTACAAATTCAAAAGATGTAAATAAAATGTTTCATAATAAAGATTTTAATAACCACTGATACAGAGAACCTTGGTCCATAACAAAATAATATTTAAAATCTCTATCTAATCCGTAAAATAGTATTTTGAATCGTATTTTACTGTTATGAATGATTATTCGTGAAAACGTCAGTTTGTATCTTTTGCACGCCACTGATAGGACAAAGTTTTACTAGAACTACCATACAGCAAAGAAGAGGACTGCGGGGGAGGCCAGGCCACTGAGGGTGTCCGAATCCGCGGTCTAGCTTCACTATGCCCGGTTGATTTCACCCAAAAAAACTTTTTAATTTTTCACAAATAAATAATTTAATAAGTAATTAGGTATGTACAGTCAGTTTCAAAAGTAATGTCCATCTCACACTTTTAAAATTTAAATTTTTTCTAACGATGATGTAGTAGCTAAAGGCATTAAAGAAAACCCAATGCATCTGTTCCATTATTTTATATACCTACTTACCATAAATATAAATTATAATTGCCGTGTTGGTTTTATGTGGAAACTAAACGAGTTTAAAGTTTAACAGGTGGACATTACTTTTAAACTCCGCTGAACCTACGTCAAACAAACTTGTACCAGGGATAATTGTAAAAAATTAGTTTTGCCCTTCTGTAGATTTTGCTTAACCCAGAGAACGGTTCTAGCCCTTCTGAAGAGTGACGACTTTTGGTCATATTACAAGAAAGAAACCTTAGGTATAAGGCATATTTCAGAAGAGCAATTCCATTGTACTTCCTATTGTGGTTTAGTTGATATTAAATAAAAACTAAAATTTTCGACTTCATTTTTGTTATTAATGTTTGCGGAGTTTATTCTTTATTCTCGATAAAAATATAACATCAAATTGAAAAAAATAAAAAGAACCAAAAAAATTTGGTTTGGACTCTGGTGAAACGACCAGGGTCGGTGCTTATTCTTCAAAGTTCGAAGAGTTTCAAAAGCTACAGCAAGAGGATGTTTCTTGCTAGCTGACCTTATAGAAAACTAATAAGGTGGCAGGCGCTCTCTGTATACTCTGGAATAGAGACCCTTCTCTGAAACGCCAGCTAGAGCTCTTTTTACCCGATAGTTGTTACAATAGCTCCACTACTAAGAAAAATATCGCCATTGTTAGGGCACTTTTCAAGAGCAACTAAAATTTTCATATGAAGATCATGTTCGTTCATGCCCTAATAACGTTACTGCACTGTTCGTACTCACTCCAAATATTCACCAGCAACAACCCTGTCTTAAAAAAGAAATTCTTAAACTTCGGTAAAAAATAAAATCTAAAATAAAAATCATAAAATCTTAAAAGAGAGCGCAGAGTAAATAGAAATTAAGCATTTTTTACCCTAGTTTATCACTTTTTTTTCAAATTCTTCATTTATTAACTACATAAAATGCACTTATCACCCAGCTACCTACAGTATTTAGCAAAAATAAAACATTCTTAATGTTGTTTTGATTTAAGGAAGTTTACGATGTGCTAGCACTAGCATCGCTGGCGAGCCCAAAGAACCTCACATGAAAACAGAACTTCCTGGTCCTAAATCGCAGAAATTACTTTCCGAGCTTAACGTCATTCAAGTAAATATTTACGTAAAATAAATATTATCCTATCAACTATGTTCAACTTTTTCTAGCAAAGCGGAGCCGTCCAGTTATTTGCTGATTACAAAAAATCTTTAGGTAACTATCTAATAGACGTCGATGATAACGTAATCCTCGATTCTTTCACTCAAATTGCGTCGGTACCCCTCGGCTACAACCATCCCGAATTATTAAAAGTTTTCAACAAAGATGATAATATGGTAGGTACAGTTTATCAAATAAAGTTTTTAGTTTTCCATAATTTTTATTTCAGAGAGCTCTAGTTAACAGACCAGCTTTAGGAATTTTTCCCGGCGATTACTGGCCAAGTAAACTAAAAGACGTGTTATTGTCGGCATCGCCAGGTTTACCGAACGTTACTACGATGATGTGCGGTTCTTGTTCGAACGAAAACGCTTTCAAGAGTTTGTTCATATCTTACCGACGCAAACAACGTGGCGAAAACGTTGATTTCAGTAATTTAGAAAAAGAAAGTTGCATGATTAACAAGCCGCCAGGTTCGCCCGATTTGTCTCTATTAAGTTTTCATGGAGGATTCCACGGCAGAACTGTGGGTACTTTAGCAACAACACACTCGAAAGCTATTCACAAACTAGATATACCTTCGTTTGATTGGCCAATAGCGCATTTTCCGAAATACAAGTATCCATTGAAAGAAAATCAAAGAGAAAATGCGGAACAAGACAAGAAATGTTTAGAGGAAGTTGAAGATTTAATTAATAAATACAACAAAAAGGGGGTGCCAGTGGCCGGGATTGTTGTAGAACCCATTCAGTCAGAAGGGGGTGATAACGAAGGTTCTCCCGAGTTCTTTCGAGGATTGCAAAAAATTAGCAAGAAATACGGAGCGGGGTTGTTGATGGACGAAGTGCAAACAGGTGGTGGCGCTACAGGAAAAATGTGGTGTCACGAATATTTCGATTTGGAATCACCCCCCGATATCGTGACTTTCAGCAAAAAAATGCTACTTGGAGGCTATTACCATAACATCGATATGAGGTAAATAGAAAAAAATGAGGAATTAGGCCTAAATATTGTTTTCAGACCAAAAGAAAGTTACAGAGTGTTCAATACGTGGATGGGAGATCCTGGAAAAATTTTCCTTCTAGAAGCTGTGCTTAAAGTGATCAAAGAAGATAATCTTCTGGAGAACGTTAATAAGACAGGGGCGAAGTTGAAGAAAGGATTGGTGCGGCTACAAGACGATTTTCCAAACTTGCTGAACTCAACGAGAGGAAGGGCGACGTTTTTGGCTGTTAACGCGAGCAATCCCGCTTTAAGGGACACCCTTGTTGCTAAATTGAAACAAAAAGGTACTTGTTTGAGTTACAAATAGTGGCGCACAGAGAACACCTTAAAATGTTTCAATTTTTTTTAGGAGTGTTAACTGGAGCTTGCGGGGAACAAGCTATAAGACTAAGGCCGGCTCTAATTTTCCAAGAGCATCATGCTGATATCTTATTAGATCGTTTCAGAAAAGTGTTGATGGAGATGAACTAAGTTGATTTAGATATTCTTTTGTCAACAATAAGTCAGATTATGAATAATACAACAATCACCGATTTTTCGTTATTTCGTAGAGGTTTGGACAAGTTCGTTGTTTAGAATTAATGTTTTTGAATTTCTAGAGGGTTAATCATAGAGAATCTCAACAGCTCATTTGAGATAAAGCAGGAAAAAAGGATAAAGAAATTTATCAAAAGGGGAACCTGCGACATTGACAAACGCAGCTGGAAATTCTTCCGTTGAGCTAAGAATGATTTATACGCATGCGCAACTCACTTAATGCCTTCTGTACTAGCATAAAGTATGCGAAGAAAGAGTCTCAATTTGAGAAAATAATATTTTTAAAAGCATGAAGTCAGTCAAGAAATACATTTGATTGCATATACTCCAAACAATCAATAAATATTATTATTATTATTTTCCGAAATCGCTATGAATACTGTGGACTATGAAGACCCTGTATACTCATGATAATGAAACTTCAGACTAATGTAAATGTTATATTTACTGTTAAAATAGTCGATATACCACCGACGAAATATAAAAATTTCATTATGTGCAAACTTAAGAAGACTCTGTTAAATAACACAATATGTATATCTACAATGGCACTAACTAGGTCGAATATAATATACTATTATTAATAAATACACTACACTTTGAACTTTGAAAGAAATAATTTAAAAACTTAAACAAGTTTATTAATTAATTTAATATAAATAATACATCATTTAAAATGTGTTATAATTAAATTAAAAAAAAAAAAAACGAATCATTCATACATATATTCACAACTTATATACAGAAAATAGACTATCAGCAGATTGCCACAGTTAATTCAAATTGATAAAGCTGAGATCGTTTTGAATCTGCCTCAAATCTTAATTATATCGACCGACTTAAACCTAAAATAAAATTAAAAGCTCACTTAACAAATCAATCACTTGTTGGTCTCCATTAATTTATCCCTTAAGCATTTAATTTTATTCACAAAATAAGCCTCTAAAGACTCTGCACATTTGAAAAATGGAGATTCCTTCGGGTTGTAATATCGACAGTTATCAAAGATTTTTGTCATGTCACCAATGAACTCACTCAACTTCTTATAGTGTTGATCGTTAATTTTTCCCTCTATTTTCTGAAGATCTGTCAAATACGCAACAATTAACACCTCGATTAGATGAAAATAACAATACGTACCCATCGGTTCTTTGATTACTTTGTAATAGTCAGGCGCTTCCGTAGGATCGACAGGTTCCATAAAAGGCCACGCACTTTTATGAGCCTACAATAACAATTTTGCGATTACTTGAAGCAACCAATAAAAAAATGACAAATTACCTGTAATTGTTTGATTAATTTTTTCAAGGCTTCAAAATCTTTCTGCGACAAATCCTTCATGTTCGCGAAATTAACGGAATTATTTCGTTGACATCGCGGACATATATATTCGTCAATATTGTCAGCTTCTGACTGTAAAATACCGACACACCTTCCATGGAACCAATCCTGACATCGATCGCAACAAATGTAGAACCTACAACAAGAAATTTGTACGGAAAAACAGAAAAAAATGAGCGCCAGAAACTCACTGCGAATCGTCATAAGGTTGCTGACACAAACAATACAACTTTTCGGTATCCTTCGCTTGTTTGCATTCATCACAAACGAATTCTGTCAGTGACCTGCTGCTTTCCTCCGTTATTCCTACGCAATCTCCATGAAACCAATTGTTGCAGAGGTCACAACCCACATAGAATTTCGTCTCGTCGTAGGGCGTTCGACATATACAATAAAGTTTTTCCTTTTTGATGCCGCTACGTTGCGAGGCTGACGGAGAAGATTGCGGCGGTTTTTGACCTTTCTTGTGTCTGGAAGATTTCGGAACTTGAGGCACCACGGCTGTGGTGGCGATGGCGGCGGATTTTCGTTTGCTGCTGCCCGTCCGAACCTCGTCCTGCTTGTTGCGTTCGAGCTTGGTGCGCGCAGCCAGTTCTTCCGCCACCTCCTTCTACAATTGCGAGGAAAGGGGTCAAATAGAATAACACCATCTACAATCACGTTTATTAACTTCCAAAGTTTATTCAATGCAAATGAAGAAGTTTATATGAATATCCTCTGTCTCCGCTATGAGAATGTTAAGCATGGAGATTTTCTATTTGAAAAGTGGCAATTTTGGTAAAATTGCAAAAAAATACCGCACAAAAAACTCAAAAATTTTAATTCAAGTAAGCCATTTCAAATGTTATTCTTCTATTGAAATAAGCCCTAGCTGGGGTAACTCTTGTAATTTGATCTAAGTCGTCGCTCTTTAAATGAGTGAGCTCTCCAGCCATAACATAATTATCCTGAACACACTGTATAGAGTCATCCAGAATGGCTAAACGTGCCGCTTATCTGATATCGATACCCAACTGTTACTTTGCCAAACTTTATCTACTCTAGCTCGTACTAATGTCAGTAATGTACCACAAATTTACGCGTAAAAGCGGCTAGCAAATAAACTGATAAGCGAGCAAAACACCTTGGACGCCACCGACAGTTGTCAATCGTCAAATGCGTGTCCAAAAGAAACAAACGGAAGTCAATTGTGGTCTACAAGGCCCGACAATACACTGACGTCACGTATAACTTCAAATTTAGTTGTAACTTGAAAGCCATTGGTGATAAATTTATTAGATTGAATGTGACCATACTTTTACTTATTTTGTAGATATTTGCGTTTATCATTAAAGTTTACAGATGAAGTAGTTTATTTGGCGTATTAGTTTCAAAACAGCTTACCTGAATTTCATATTGTAATTCCTTTTCCAGCAGAGCGCGTTTGCGCAAAATATCCTTTTTCAAAAACTCCTTCTGTCTGTATAAAGTGACCAGAATTTTCGTCCTCATGGTAACTTTTCGATCCTGCTCCTGCACCTCTTTCAATTTAACCCGCGATCTAGGCGACACCATTTTCTCTTTGCTCTCACTACCAACGACAAAAAAAATTGATAAAAATAAACAACAAGAGAGTACGACTTGGCGAAGCTAACTTGGGCCTCTGGAACGCGCGATGTGACACAGCGACAATTAATGAATAAATATTCCACGAAAGAAAAACCAAAAAAGACGTTTTGTCAGTCAAAATCGTCAATGAATGTAGAGTGGTGAAGTTACTACTGACGTCCTGAAATGCGCCGGTCGTTGGCAGAGATTGTGTCGACTGCGCATTCAATTTTCAGAGGCCAAGTTATCTTGGTCGAGCTGTAGTAAGTAGTACTCACTGCACGTCTTCAACTTTTTTTATTTCTCCGGTCCGGTTGGGTCTGGCCCTCTTCGGCGTGTCCATGATCCATTCGCTGTCGTCGTTTCGTGAAGCACTTGGGGTTCGTTTACGTGAAACGGGATATCGCGTATTAGTAACGGGCGGGGGGGCGACTTTAGGAATCGGTGACGGCATTTCAGGTTCTTGTTTCATTTGTTTTTCTTGGTAACGTTGGAGTTGGAGAAGTTTTTCTTCAATTTCAGGATTGAGGTTTTCTTGTTTTAAAGCATTTTTGATTGCTGCAGTCATTCAAGAAATTTTAGAACTGAGGATTGAGCAACCCAAAGCAAAACGACTCAAAAATAAAGAAGTGCAAGGTGTTCAAATTAAAGTCCTAGAGTGATTTTCCAACAGTTTTATTACAATTTCGAGTACATTTAGTTACATTTTACAGTTTGGCTTAAATCATGTAACTATTATAACTTATTAAAATATGTAGTGTTCAAAAGTTTCCAAATTACGGAAATCACTGTACCACAAAAATAAACAAGACATTATAAAATCAGTCTTTTTGTCGAAGAACAAAAAAGGGAAAAAGTATCACAGAAAAAAAGAAATACTACACAATTCAGAAACTTTTGATGTAGTAGTAACCATAGGAACCCTTGCTCTTCTAAATACTGATCAGTTTCGCTAATTTAAAAACGATTTATGTAGTCGTTTTGCAATGGGTAGGTACAATTTGGATTGTACACAATTACAGATGGTTGATATAACAACATACTTTGCTGGATATAGTCGGGCGTGACTACGAATTGCTTATTCTGCTGATCGCTAGTAGCAGTCTCTTGCTGCTGGGGGGAAGCAGCCGTTACCGCCGGGTTTGTCTCCATATTCGCTTTCATTGCCTGCAGGAGGGCAGAGGTTTGAGACTGCTGACCGTTGACAAGTATCTGACGACCAGCAGTTGGCGAGAGAGCGTTGTCGTTGGTCTGCAAGTATTGCCAACACTTAGAACCCACACATTAACCAAGGCTCCTACACCTCGACTATCTCTTACAGCATAAAAGAATCAGTAGCATTGGAAATACTGCAGAATCATTGGGGAAGAAAACAAGCAACCATCGCCACATCGAACGCATTCAGAGCAAATTGCAGGCAAGAACAGCCCAAGCCCAATCAAGACAAGCCGAATGTGACAGCAACCTTGTTCAATTGCTTCTAGGCCACCGCTAAAGTAGCGAGCAACTTGGACAGACCCACACTCAAAGTGTGTAGCAGTTAAATTCCCGTTCAATAAAAGCGACAGTTAATCTTCTCTTACCTTGTTCAATTTGAACGCTACTCTACAATTTTGAAGTTGCAACTAATGTTCGTTGCAGCTAAGTTGGCCGGTGGGGAAAGGGAGAGCGCGTATCCTAATGAACAAGTAAACATCGAGTTTGTAAGCGACCTGCATTCTTTCAACCGCTCAACTTAGCTGTAAACGACAGTGTAGGTGCGGAAATCCTATCAGACGCGATAAGGTCGCTAGAAGGCCGATAAGCATATGCAAATTGACCCAATTAATTTCCATAGATGACGTCACAAACGTAACGTTTAACTCTTCTACCTGACCTAACATTTCTACCCTAATATAGAAACATTGTGACAAATCACAGTAATCTTTCATAGAATACAAACATGCAAAACTCCTTTGTCAATGGTTGTGATTTGAAACTGGCTTTGTCTTTACAGTAAACATATTACAAAAGGGTGAGTAGTTTGCAATGCTTTCCGGCCTAGTGAAGAAAACTGGCATCCATTAAAAAGATAATTTAGGAAAATAAAGAACGTTCAATTGAAAATAATTTTCTTTAGTTAAAAAAAACAAGATAATGTTAGAAGAAAAAGTATGTTATATGCATCAAAACCATGGAGAAGATTTCAGTTGAAGCGACGCATAATTTAATTTTCACTCAAATAATTTGGCTTCACTGTTTACGTCGCATCAAAAAACTTGTCCAGGTGACCAAGAGAGTCCTTTATTATCAGATGACATAAAGCAAACAAATACACTTAAGTTACTCATTTATTTGAATTCCCGTTAGTACAAAAAGCCAAACAAAGGAAATAATTAAACAATAAACACTCTGAGCAGAGGCAGTCTTTTAGCACCCCATAACAATCTTCACAAAAAACAAAATAGCAATCATTACACTTAAATTAAAAACAGTGACAAACATGCTAGAAAATTAACAGGCCCCTTCTAAAGCCAGGTAAGGAACGAACACTCATGCGGCAAGGTTAGATGTTAAGTGAAAAGTACCTGATTAGCAGGTTGCACTACCACCTTTGGCTTGGGGGTCAAGTTGCATACCTGCTGTATTGTAGAGATGGCTTGTTTCGCGCTTTGTTGGACGGGCGGCGGTTTAACCGGCGTGGAGCCAGTCTGCACTATAGTTTGCTGAACGGGAGCCAAAGGAGGTGGCTGCGACTGAACACTTTCCAATTGGTCTTGAACACTCGGTTGAACGGCCAAATAAATTTTGGTCGGACCCAAAACACCTTGTTTACCCGTAGACGCTTGAGCTGAACCAAAATTTAATTAATAAAAAATCCTCGACAAGAACCAAATTACCTTTTAGTAATTGTTGTTTGACTTGTTGTTGAACCGCCGCCAACTGTTGAGGTGTAAAATCGGCACCTTGCAATCCTTGCAACACAATTCTCGGACCTTGCGGCGTTTGGATGACTTGAGCTGTGACACATTTGATTACGGTACCGGCCGGTTGTCCTATCAACAACTGCTCCATGGTAGCTTGGTCTATCTGATTGTTATCTCTGACCGGTTTCACTGGAGTTTGAGTGGCAACAGGAGCCGGTTTGGACTCGACAGGTTGAGACGCTATCGGCACCGTTTGTTTTACTGGTGTTGCTATTGTTTGTTGAGTATTCAACTGGGTCAGGTTACCCGGTGTCAATTGGGCCACCACTTGAGCCTGATTGTTACCGGTAGGCCTGATCAACACCTGTTGTCCGTTGATGGTAGCCATTTGGACCTTCCCAGTAGCTATCTGCTGGGCCAGGCTTTGGTTGTTCACCACTATTTGGTTCGTGATGACCTGCGGAAACGCCTAAATTAAAACTGGCTTAGCAAGTAACCAGCGCTGACGTTATTTTTGAACAATTTCAAGTAATATGTTCTGAAAAAGCACTGAAGATAGCGCTGAAATTTACACCTCTCATATGTGGCCAACGAATGACGAGCACCAGTTCCCGTCACTAAGTCATAGAGTAGATTTATAGAGTTTTACCGGTGCTCTGTGCAAAACTTGGTCAGTCAGACGGAGACAAATATTCTCTTTCATTCTCAAACTTGGCAGCAGTGATAGTAGTAGTTCGCGCTTAACCTCAGAAAACAACAACAACATGGGGCAGACAGTGACGCCACCCTGTACTATTGCGAGGATGTGAGAGTGAAAAAAAATTCAACATGTTTTCGTCAACTGCTGCTGAGATTTTAATTTTTTAGCTACAACACTTTCATGTCATGTCAAGTTTTTCAGGAAAATTTGAAAATCCCGAAAAATACTAATTTTAAATATAGAGACTTATTAACGTTCAAATTCTTCATAGAATCGAAAAAAAAAATATTAAAAAATGAGTTAGTCCATTTAAAATAACAAAGTTGATGTCAACTTTAGGTATAAGCAGCACCAGTGCCACCATTTTGAAAATATTTTCAGTAAATAGATCCCACCTCCCTAGGACTATGACAAAACTTTGAGGTCAGTAATTTTTTCCCTTCACAAGATACTTCTAATAGACCACTCAAAATGAATCACCCTGTATATAGTCTCAAAGTTGTTTCAGGGCGAACCAAAAATTGTGTGTTGGAACAAACCTTACGATACAAGTTCATCTCATTACTTCCAAAAGTGCTTAAAAATCGCTCAAATTTAACCTTCGCGTCGACGCTTGAAGTTAAAAATCGACGAAACGTCAGCGTTAACGGCAACTTGATAAAAGGTTACATTTCTACAGGTACCATCGGACTACTTACTTGTTGGCCGGCCTGTGAGCCGATAACTTGGTTACCGCTGATGACGACCTGTTGCTGTATCATCTGTCCTCCGCTCACCATCACGGTGTTCGGCGTGCCCATCTTCTGTACGACTTGCGTCGCTTGCGGTTTGACGATTACTTGTTGCGTTTTAACGGGAGTCTGCTGATTGGCCGCCTTCAGTTGGTTAGCCTGCATCACCACTTTACCTACGGGATTGTTGGGGGCCGGTTTAATGAGAGGTTTAATATTGGCGGCGGTGGTCGTGGGTGTCTTCACTGTCGTCGCCAGACCCGACGATTGTAACTGGGCGCTGGTCATCACCTGCAGTTTACCATCGGGATATTGTACCAACTGTTGACCGGGCAACAGACCCTTAACGGTAATGCGACCGTCGGGCGTTCGCATTATTTGAACCCTCTGAGGCGAGTCGGACTGTTTGATGGGTGTGGAAGTGGCTGTGGCTGCGTCACAATCATCGACAATCAATATTAATTTTTTTTACAAGTGTGGAATAATATCAAGTGTCATGGAAGAAAAAACAAATTTTTTTTTAATACCTGGCTGTTGAATTTGTACGGTTTGCAGTTGTTGGCCGGTGGTCGTTTGGACTTTGATCAAGGATTGTTGAGTGTTCTGTACGTTCTTCGGCAAGATGTTCGTGGGATTTGCCACGACTCGCGTCGAGCCATCCGCGCCTTTCGTCATCAACAAGCGACGACCTACCAATTTGTTGCTGTTCGAAGTCAGCAGCGAGGTTAAAGTAGTTTTACCGCCAATGATAGACTGGTTGCCGATACTCTTAACGAGCTTCACTTGACCGTCGGGGGTCGTCGTCACTGAAAATTAACGCAAATCAACATAAAGTCGAGTCTTCGCAAACAACGCACGTACGAAAACCAATCGTAAGAACGCGCGTGCGCTGTTTACAATAAGGGTGTCAGTAAAACCAGTGTAAAGAAAGAAGCGCCACAACATTCTCACATTAACACATCCAACGTTAGGAACCTACCTTTGGGTTGTATTGGAGTGTTTGTGGTGATTGGTTTTGTTGTAGTTGAAATGGCAGCTTTTAAAGAAAACTTCTTTAGTACTGCTTGTGAGATAAAGAAAAAAAATAAGATACCTTGCGCGGTGGTTCCGACCATTTTAATCATTTGTCCCGGCGTGTTCTTGATTTCCAGCGCTCTCTTTTGCTGATGTGCCGCGCGTTGGAGTCGCAACTGTTGTTCCATTTTTTCTTTGATTTCTTCGGCGCTCGCTTTGCCCGAAACGGTGACTTTGCTGAGTTCGTTGGCGTCGATGACGGCTTTGGCGGGCGGTAAGTTCCCGGTGCGACTCCTAGTTATAACTTGTGCATTAGCCTTCTCTATCCTGTATCAAACACACACAAGCAAGCAGTTAGTGAGAGATCATGCAAAGGTATGACGAAAGTAAAAAATTTTCTTCCAAAGGAAAATTATATTAAAACTGTAAGCTGAAAAACGTGACAGTTTTAAAAATACGAATTAACGGATTCAAAATGAGTCGTTCGGCATTTCAAATTGAGATTTTGAATGTATATTTAGTAAATCAAGCCCAGAACTATGCAAAATTTAAAATTTCATTCCTAAAAACTACAATGTAACGTTATGTTATAAGCGAGTGAATGAAGACACCAAATTTGTTTGAGAAACCCAATAAATGAAAAATGAACCTGTTCAATTGCATCATGTGGCATATTTTAGAATACCCTCGATGGTTATGGAAGCGGTAAGTAGAAGTACTTAAGACAGAAGAACTTTAATCGTGCGCATTTATGATATACAGCGGGTCCAAGATAAAAATGTTAAGAAATAAGTAAGATCTGGGGGGTCAATTTAAGTATGGAAGTTGCGATTCTGCGGCAAATCCGTTGCCACGCTACTTTCCCCATCTCGGTGCCACAAAGTTGCGAGCGGAACTCTCACTTTGCAATCAGAACTGTCGTTTCCCCGGAAGAAAATTCGATATATGGTTAATATCGAGATTTATGACTCGCGTAACATTAATTAAGCCAAAATAAATCACTTTCATCAATCGAATTTCGAAGTGAATAGCCACAAATGACCATGTAAATCACCAAAGGTCTAAAAATATTTTTTTATACAATCGTATCGAAATAGTACCATTTCGAATGTCATTTTCATGTTGAAATAACGTGGTTTTTTTTCACTATACTGTCACTTTTTCACACTAGATACAAAATGTAAAATTAACAGACAATCACCTCAATTATCAATGAAATGTTGATTCTGTTATGTCGCATTTCCTAGGAAACGAAAAATTGTGCAACTAGATTATGCAGTAAGTATGTGCAATTTTATTCTTTCTTTTTACATTTTTAACAATTCTGGCGACGATTGTATAAAAAATCTTGTATGTAGTACGTTGCAAAATTCGTGTTTTTCGCACGCGACGTGCTACCAAACTCGCTTCGCTCGTTTGGTAATATTCACGTCTTGGTGCGAAAACACTTTCATTTTGCAACTTACTACATAAATAGCTATTACAGCATTGGCCGAGGTGCCGCAAATTTGCAATTTTGTGAGGTGGGAAGTCAAGACCGACTCGCCGATTGGTGGAGCTGCTTTCATAAACAATTGCGATATAGGAAAAGGCGGTCTCAAATCTACTTTGCCGCAGAATCGCAAGTTCATACTTAAAATTCGGCCCTGTGTGCTTAAGAGTCTTCTCCTGTACAGGATGTTACCAAGAGAACCCTCGGTGCCTAAAAACGTATTTCCAATAAAGTTGCAAATTTAAAATTTCGTAGAAATAAACTAATTAATGCGCTACAATATGGCGTACTTGTCTGTCTTGTAATTAATTTCATAAGCCGCCGGGACGTTATAACGTTTTTGGTATTTTTTTCCCATTATTATTATTACGTTCGTAATACCGCCAGGTGCACATTCGTTACATTAAAAATTTGAAATTTTTAGTTAAAGCATCATTAATTGTAATTTTAAAAAAACAATAAAAATTTTGAGGAATTTAGGACAAACGGCTTTATTCAAGCAGATGACAATAACACCTAAACGCTTCAGTTATTTATGGCTTAACAGAGGTAGTTTCAAGTAGGTAGAAGCTCCAGTAAAGATAACGGACTATCATAAACATAAATGGTGGGTAGCCACAAAAACGCTCAGTAAACGACCCATAAAGCTGCTATTGCGAAAACCCCTTGAGCGCTAAAATTTAAAAACCCGCGTAATTCAATAACCGCTGGCGGTTCTCTTTGTAACACCATGTATACTTTTCCCAAGTATGGAAAACATGTACATTTGATAGGAAAAAAAAAAAAAAAAAACCACCTCATGCTGATGAAAATTTCGAATACGCAAAGCATTTGAATGACGTACCAGCTATTGAAAAGTAGTACGAGTAGTAAGTACCTAGTATGTACTATGAAATTATGCATTCAACACCCAACGTCAACTTTACATAATTACCACTTTTAATGTCGGCATAAATATGTGATTTAGGTCTCTTTGAATTTCATAAGCAACCAAAAACTAACGTAAAAAAACAAAACTATGGAACAGGAGTTACAATACTAACCACCCTGAGTCCTGTCTTTATTTTGGGGTTAGTATGGTCATAGAGAACTACAGTCTACACAAAATACTGTACCTTTCCCCGTACTGCTTAATCTCCCAAAGTTCCAACTTGTCTTCATCGACCCACTCTTCAGAAACCTGAGGATCGGTGCTCTGCGGCGATTCTGGCCTTTTCCGTTTCCTCAAACCGCTCCGAATCGATGTCACTTCTAAAACACAATCATTAAAAAATTGCACAAAGTCTCTCAAAAAAAAATCAACCAAATACCTCTCACAGTTTTCGGTAACTCCAACGGAATTACGACTTTCCTCCTCAAATACTGCGTTTTTTCCATAAACTGTCCCACGTGTCTGTGTTTCAACAATTCCAGAGATAGAATTTCCGTTTCGGTGGTCAACTGATGTTTCCCTTCGGCGTTGGGCGGTTTCATTTGCATATCGTCCCATCGCAGACAAGACCACAGAATTTTCAATTGCAACGCAACAGCCGACAAAGATTTCAAATTACCGGTGCGGTAGACCCAGCAAGTTTTGAATAAAGGTCTGGCGCAAGGATAGGGCCAAACGATGTTGTTGGGTTTAGCTAAAGCGTGATAGCCGTTGATATGAATACGTCCAGCGTGTCTGGCTAATTTTCTAACTTCGTGTTTGGGCAACACCAACAAAGAACTCGTTCCTTTGTTCGATTTGTAAGTGGAACAGAGCGGATATTTGACGATTTGTCGCTTTTTCTTTTTAGGGTCGATAACTATCGGGACTTTCTTCAGATAAATTTTGCCCTCGGTCGAAACGGTCGAGTATACACGTTCGGTTCCGTCTTCGGCGCGTTCCGTTTTTATCGTCCTTTCTTCGCGTTTCACCACGTTTTTGAACGCGCAAAACCGTCGGTTCTGCTGTGCACTGTACACTGACGATTTTGCGTTTAACGTCTGTATAGTGCGCCCTGTTCCGTTAATACTTGAAGACGCAGTCACAGTATCGACAGTGTTTTCACTGGCAGACATACTTTTAACGATGCCATCGACAAGAGTTTGTTTCGTGGTAACTGTTGTCGTGGTTGTTGTTACGAGTTGGTTCGTTATCGTGACGCTTTTCTTACTTAAAGGGGCGCCCCCTAAGATCATTTCTTTAATGTCGTCTGGTGACATGTCTTCCATATCGACGTCCTCGGCTTCACTTTTCAGTTTCTTCTGTGGAGGACTGTCAGATAACGTATCAAGTTCTGTCGACGTAATTATATCAACACTACTAGCTTTTTGTTCATTCGCAACAATTTCTTTCTTTATTTTAATCGGGGATGGAGGTTCAATCCTCGTACTCGGCAGACTAACCTCGTTTAGTTCGTCAACGTATTTAGGGGCGGCTAAGATAAGAGTTGTAAGATCTTTGGAGAGATCGGTTTCGGTTTCTTTAACTGGGTTTGTTTGGGATGCTTTCAGGGTTTGTTCCAAGATTGACGTTTTCTTGGCGGGAGGAACTGGGAAATTGCTTATTTTAATGGTGCTAGAATTTGTTGCTAAATTGGCTTTGCGTAAGAGCGCTAATAACTCTCGTCTAACTTTGATCCTCTGCATGCAGAGAGGCGAGTAACAATTGGTTTCAATGTTGGTGGCGCCGCTGGAATTACAACCTTTCGAATAACACTGAAAATCTTTGGCTACCTTAGAAATAGAAGTGTACTGCAACCTCAAACTGTGAATTTTTTTCGCAATCGAATTGAGTACCTCGCGATTAGCGGGCGTTTGAGGTGTGCTATTTGAGACGGTCATTTTGCCGGTCATCATATTGTTCAATTGTTTATCTAGACAGCCTTCGGCGTTGGAATCATCGTCGCCTTCGACGTCGACAGTTTCTTCTTCTTTTGTAGTTTCTTCACTTTTGCTTTTAGCAATCTTGTGTTCTTCTCGACTTTTCAATTGGGTACGTCTAGCGAGTAAATCGTCGAGTTTGGACTTGTTTGCTACTTTCGGGAAAAGTAGGCGATCTCGCGTTTGCAACGCTTTAGAAACGTTGATTTCGTCAAATTTCTTCGAAACAGGGACTACGACCAAATTTTTTAACACGTCGTCTTTCGTCTCGGTCTCTTCATCTTTAGCGGCTTCTTTGGAATCTCTGTTTTGATTACACTTATCAATTAAATACTTATATAAATTCGGTTTAAGAGCTAACACTTTTTCGCCAGTTTCGTCTCTGACTTGCACCATATATTTGCTTGGTTCCGCGGACAAGCCCAACTCGTTACAATTGACATGTTTGAAATTGCGCGCTGTACTAAGCCACAACCACCCCCACCTCCCGTGGATCCGATACTCCTCCCCCTTTTGTTTCCACAACTGATGCTTGAACCCCATCGTGTACTTGACGTAACTACTAATCAACATACGATTCCTCTCTTCCTCTTCTTCGCGCTCCTTTTTCTCGCGTTTTTCAATTTTTTTCCTCTCCTCCCTTTCGACTGCGGTAATTCGAGTCAACTTGATATGTCCCAGTTGCTCGTGCCAAACATTGGCGAAAACAACAGGTTTAATACATGCTTGCAGGATGATGAGAGCACGAGCAAAATCTTTAGGATATTGACAACTACCGACGATAGTCAGCCAGTGTTTGCGTAACAACGGCCAATTCGGGTGCATGTAAGGCGACTGTATCGACTGTTCTAGTTGCAAAAATGTTTGCCGTAAACTGGTCATCAACACAGTTTTGTTACCGCTTAACGCCCCGACCCATTTGAAATCGGACGCTGTCGTCAACGAAAACTTATGCGACAGATGTCGCTTTTTATCCCTCTCTTCGTTTCTTTGCGGCTTATTTAACGCAATAACGTTAGTGGTAAATTGATTTACGTAAGCTTTAAAAGTATTTTCCATTCCTAGTTTGAATAAATACGTGCCGTTAGCGATTTGACTTGACTTTAGTCTCGTCATCCGCGAAGCGTCATTGCCGCTTTTGTCGCCTTCTTCGCGATTGAGCACGGTAGTTGCTCGTTTTCGCAACTCGTCGGTGTTGAGGGTTTTAGGAGTTACAGATCCGGTTTTGGAGCGTGTTGCAGCTTCAGCAGCGTTTTTATCACTTTCTTCGGCTTCCCCTTCGACCTTCGGAGTACTAGGATCGATTGTCGATTCCACTTCCATCGATTCCGATTGATTACCGCCACCGTCGCTGGGCTCTTCGTGCATTTTCGCCACCATATCTTCGGCGTTTTGACGGACCCGCTCTTTTCGCTCCTCCTCGAGCTTCTCTTCCGCGTCCTTGATGGCCTTCAGGATTGCGGCTGCAAAACAGTAGATTCATTTATTTCGGGGTCAAAAAATTTCCTTAAATAACGTGAGAGGTCTTAAACAGTATGCGTAAATGCGGCTGGCCCAAAATTTGTACGTCGCAATTTGAATTTTGCAAGGTCGTTTCAATGTCAAACATGGATCGAGAGATGAGGACCATTTATGAAGGTGAAGGTTAATTTTTAATGTGCAAATCGAAAACAAGATGAATTTTTCTCATAACAATTTGCTTCTAGCGTAGCTTGGCGACGCGATCGTAGCGCCTGACGAAGACGTAACTGCGTCGCAAAATCTTGCATTCAATAAATTTCGAATAGGTGTTGTCAAGTACTTTTCTTCATTATCGAAGGTATTGCCCCATTAAGGGTGGAAACGAATGTATAAGTGTATGCTATGAAAACCTTTCCAATTTCTAGACGTTAAAAAAACCTATATCATATTATGAGATGGTACTCTGGAATCTTGTGAAGCCAACTACAAATGATCTGAGCCTTTAGAAAAAAAATTATAAAATTGGTCCCAACGTCGCGTCACAAAGCTACATTAGAGCCTGTACAATAATTTCGATTTATTAACATTAAATATAAAATTTTTACACGTTCTGCCAACCAGACACATGCATTTTCCAAAGACAATTACTTTTTTTTTTACTATTAGCCCATAAATCCTCGATTCAAGCCTTATCTTTACCATTTTCAGCGTCAAGGTACGTCTTCTTATTCCCCTTCAGTTGATTGGTCAGTTTTTCAGTGAGTTCCATTTGCCTCAGAATCTCATCCTTGTAATCTTGAAATTCCCGATACAGAGCCGACTCCATATCGTTGGAATCGAAAACCTTCAAAAGTTCCTCAAACTGCGTCCGTGTTGTGTAATAGTGGACTTCTCCGTTGTCACTTTCGCTGCAGAAAAAAAAAGGTGATAAGACGATTTCATTATAACACCCACGCTATAGCTTTCATTTGTTTCAGACAATGTCAAATTCATAAAATATATTGAATCATCCAGAACGATAGAACGTGCTGTCGGCGTACCATTTCGGCATTTTGAACCAACCTTACTTTTATTTGCTTCCTTTAGACAAACAAATGACCGTTGACAATTGTTAGTGCTGCCCAAGATCTTTTGCTCGCTTATCAGGTGGTTTTTTTACCTCTATATTAAGCTTATTCTCGCTTTTTTAACTAAAAACTATTTTTCAAAGCCAAATAACGAAGCCGAAGATGCGTACTATTAAATGACTAGCACCAAATTTATTTTAAAATTTGAGAATATGTTTGTGGTAAGTTGCTACGTGTCGGAGTGGGTAAAGCTCGGCAAAACAAAGTTGGCTACGGAAATCGGGTAAGTGGTACGTTCAGCGATTCTGGATGACCTCCTATCAAATAATGTAATAAAAGTTAAATAATATTCATTATTATTTATATGTTCTTGTGGACTGTTAATAGTTTCTCAAGCATACAGTTGACTATTAATTAATATAGCTGTTAGACCCAAACTAAAAAATATTATCCCACTTAAGTATACTGGCGAGAAAAAAATTAGGCACGACTCGTGAAGCAAAAATGTAGGAGTGACTGTGTCAGCAGCCAATAGACCTTTTCCTATCTCTTTTAATTCATTAAAATTGTGTATAAGTTTGTCGTTTACATTTTCACTGAAGAGGTCTATTCTAATCGTCCAATGGTGCTACGGGTAATAAATATTTATTCCGTTTGGAGTTTATACCTACCCCAACGGTTACCACCTCGCTCGCCCGGTTGAAAAGTACCTGGACATGGGTGGGTCACAATGTCCTCCTCATCCTACTAAACGAAGTTGGTTTACAATGGAAAAAAAGATCGTGCCTAATTTTTGCTCGCCACTGTACTCCTAGATTGTCCCTAATTTTGGCTCGCCACTGTACTCCTAACAGTTGCCATTGGTATATCTGCTCAAATTTGACCAACAAGTTTGGCATGACCCGAAACAGTTGTGCGCCATTACTTGACGGTTTTTTTCGAAAACAGAATATCTGCCGACGAATTACTATTTTTTCACTTACACAAAAACCCTTCGACAAAGAAAGTAGTACTTCCTGCCGTGCCTGTCGTATCCTAGATGTTCTTGTCTGGAAAGTTGTCCTTGTTTCTCGATGTCGAGAACGCAGTCGACGACGCCGGAAACTTTGTGCGATCGACAGATACCACATTGCCAATCTTCTTCAGGTACGTTAACTAAGGGGGGATCCACACATTCCAAATGGTAGACGGCCGGGCAAGTTTCGCAGCAAAGCAGATCGCCGAGTTTGTGGCAGACGCGGCAATGGTCGTCATAGTGCATGGGCACTGCAAGAAAAAAAAATATACGGTCATATAACGTTAATCCCAATTAAATCTGCCATCAGACAAGCACGCAATTGGGGGCGCTCTAGTAGGTCTCGAGTTCGAGTGAACCCGGTTCCGACGAGAAGTGGGAGAAGCTAATGATGTCATTTCGTTGCTTTCATAAAAAAAACGCTGCAATTTTTTCGAATTTAAGAAAACGGCCGAAAAAACAGTCCCAAACTAATAACTTATAATATAAACAGAAATTGGAAATTTTACGTTAGAAAAAAGTTTCAACAACCCTCAATACTTCTAAAAAATTTTCGACCTGTTCATCATTGAGGATTGAGATCTGCACCGCCCACATGAATTTGTTCTTTCGTTTAAATTATGGCCAACATAAGTAAAAAAATTAAATTGCATTTTCAGTTCGGAGGAAAGCTGAAGGGAAAAAAACTCACAATGACGTCATGTGACCCAATATAAAATGCCTAAATGGTCGCCTGAAGAAAACTTCACAACTAGGGAACCGCGTTGGGCGGGGTTACTACTAATGAATTTATTACAACGTGATTATATTGACAATAAATTATAAAGATGAATTGATTCATGTAATATCTTGTACCTACTCGTGCAGGATCTTCGTCTAAACTTTACGTCTAGTTCAGGGAAATCCGCAAATATTTCAAAATCAATGAAGAGACATTTTTGTGCGTACCTTCCGCAATTTCAAAGACTCCCCCCTAATATATACTCGTTTAGTAGCGTTCCTATAGACCAAACCTCCAGCTTCATTGATTAAATCCATTAAGCTCCTGAATGAAATGTAAATTTCGACGATTATGTCACCTGTCAATCGTAAGATCTTAATACTAGTAAAAAGTAAAACATTTCGAGATTTACGAGAATTTCTTGTTTGAAAATACATAAATACACAATTATTCAAGCACCGCATTTTTGGACGGTGATCGTCAATGTAGGTCTAATTGTAAAGGTGACCTTAGTCCTTTATTTGTTATACATCTAGTTAAAATTCATTTTGGAAGTCATGAATGTTTCATAAAACGAAAACCCCGGCCTTAACAATATCTGGTTGACTCCACAACACTAGTTTTACAAGAAAGTGGCGGACAAAAAACTCTTTAGAAAATCCAAGACAAGATAATATCACCTAAGAAAATTGTTAAAAATCAAACAACACATTAATAAAATTTGTACACACTGAATCTGACGTCGAGAAATGTATAGTCGAATGCACATTATTTGAAAGACTCAATCAACCGCACCATTGAACGTGAGGTACACTCGGAGAACTTTAAAATGCACAGGGGGTGCACAAATAGTCTATTTTTGTAACAAGTTACACCCCCTGTAGAGGCCAAATTATTTAAGTTGAACCAGTGAGTCATTTGTGCAGAAACCAATTTGCGTCGGACCTGTCCTATTCGATTCTGCAAGGAAAATTGGGCTGTTGGTTGTCAGCGTCGTACGTTTACCCCCGTCCCGCCATTTAATATAAACTCCGCCACTGTCGGCAAAGTCAAGCCCCGCCTTGGACGACTCACCGGTTCTTCGTTAATAATTTCTGCTATACATTTTAAAGTTCCTCGGTTGTACCTGAACGTGGTTTACAATTAGACAAACTCGTCCTTGGAAAAAAAGTTCTATCAGAGACAGATTTTTTAATTATTTACATCTTGTAAAATCTTAGACCATGGAACGCCGCGGCCAAGTTCAAATTTCCTTTTCCAACAATATGCGCCTCTCAATGATGGATTTGCCCGCATTTTTGGGAAAATCTTACCAGTGTTTGAAATGTCGCTTTCCAATAGACGTCTCTCCTGAGAGTAGAAAAAGAAACACTTATATGAAAAACCGTACGGTAACAAAGTGTAGCGCTATAGTTGCGCCATCAGCATATGAGCGGCACACTTCAAATGTAGACAATCAGTCCTATTGCGTATTCAAGATGTTTGGCATAACATGGGTGTTTGCCCTTAGAATGTGACCGACACTGTCTACATTTGAAGTGTGACGGTCACATTCTAATGGCAAACACCCATGTTATGTCAAACATCTTGGATACGCAATAGGGCTGATTTATTTTCTAATGTTGGCGAATACAGTGGTCCTATCAACTGATCAAATTATGCACAACTTTTGAAATCGCTGCGTGTTATGACATTGACAGCTGTCAAAAATGACAGATTTGATGTTAAATTTGAAACTGCCCGTCACGAGTTGCGCGCTTAACCCAGATGGAAGGCCTACTGCGTAAACTCGACTATATCCAAGTGATACACTTGAATTCACTAAAAAGGTAATAGAACATTTGGATTCACCAAAAAGGTTGAAGTTCCACTATTTTGACAGTTGTTATTGACTGATAACTTGTTATGTCAATTTATACGAGTTTAAAATTTAAAACGATTAGTGAATCCAGACGTATATTTTTTAAAATCACATTATGACAAGTTAGACACTGAAATGTTCCAACTTCCGGCTGTATAGAACTGCGTGAACTAGACTATATCCAGGTGATACACCTGGATTCATTAAAAACGTAAAAGGGTGAATTTCACTATTTTGACAGTTGTTATTGACAGGTAATTTTTTATGTCAATAAAATTTAAACCGTTTAGTGAATCCGGACGTAGGTATATTTTTAAAAATCACATTTTAACAAAGACATAAGCAAGTTAGACATTGAAATGTTCCAACTTAAGACCGTATAGAAAAAAAACTCAGCAAAACGTTACAAACTCTTAGTAAATATTTTGTTGTTTCCTTCTTAGCTTCAGCGGGGGCAAAGAACTTTAATTGGAGTCAACATGGCGATTTCATAATTTGTAAAAGACAGTATCAGCAAATAATTAAATCGATACATTCAATCCGAAGTGGGAAAGTTTTAACATTTTTTGGTAAAAATTGTAAAACTGTAAAAAATAAAAGAAATATTAGTCAAAAATTGTTCTTTACGTTGATAAAGTCAACACTAAGAAAATTGCGTATATAAAACTTTCAAACGAGCTTCTTTTAATTATTTATGTGAAGGAAATACAAGTGCTTCCAACTTCACACCGTACCTGTCAAAAATGACAATTGTTTATTTACAGCTTGTCAACAAGAACACCAAACATATTCAGTACAGAGCACACACGGAAATGTAAAATCTCGGCAAACGCATTCTGAAATTGCTTTTATTCACATGGCGAGTAATGAACAGAAAAACGTTACCTTCACTTAATAAATCTTCTCGAACTGGATTGGTGGTAAGAAACTGGTCGGTTAAGAACTGCAGAACCGCGATTCGATCTTCGAGGGTTGAAAACGGATAATCGCTGCTGCTCAAAATCTGCAAAACTTTTTGGTCGAAGCCTTTGTCACTCTCCACGTAAGCTCTCAACACGTCAGGATACGTAACGTAGTCTATCAAAAACAACGTAATATTAACACTGTCTTTCTGGTCAAGAGGCCCGAAATGAGTTTGTTGCGAATCTTCTTCGCGCAATAACGCCTTGAGAAGCATTATATGGACTTCCGCCAAGAGACTGCTTTGGTCCTCGCAGATGATAGCAGCGCAGAAATCTTCAAACCGAAACGGCGATAAACGAACTAAATTCCGAAAATGCCGAAGCACTTCGTATATACTGACTATGGACATAACATGTTCTCGAGGAATTAATAAATCATCCGATGATTTCGGCAGGGTTAGTGGTGGTATTTCGCGGTTTTGCAGCCACAGAGGTTCAGGGGTTAAAGGTCTTGATTGTGTTGTGAGATTTCGTCTCGGAGTGCCACTCATTGTACTGTAACTGCTTAAAGAGAAGTCACTGTCACTGCTCGGGTCTCCGACTGAGTTTTCAGAGTCACTTGCACTAAGTAGTTCGTCTTCGATTTCGCTTTTATTGTCGCTAGAATCGTCCCCAAAATCCGACCCGTAGTGATATTCCGAATCGTGGTATTCAACTGAGGAGGTGTTGTAGCCTCGTCGTTGATACGAGGAGCCTGTGTAGCCGGGCTTTCGGCCTGCTCGATGCCCATCTTTCCCCCGGATTCGGTTGCTGCTGCGTCGGCCGGCGTCGCTTCCTTGGGGAGAGGACGCTCTGGAGGCGTTGGGGGTGCTCGATTGGGAATCGGAACCTTTATTGTAATTTAAAAGATATTTTGGTTTCTTGAGAAGGTGATATTGGAATTTCTTGGTCCTTTCGGCCACTTGGACCTTGGGGGGGCGTCCCCTCTTCTTCAAGCCTCTGGTTGACATCACGCAAGAGGCTGTCAATCACTGGCTAAAATGCACGTGGTAGGCCACGAAAACAAACTTGTATACAAATACGAATGTCAAAAGTCTACTTAAAACGATTCATGGTCGATGCTCGATTGTTTTTCGCCATATTAATCGGCTGCGTCACGTGACAATCAAGCGAAAACACATTTTACGCGCTCATTTCGCTCTCACTGCACCATTACCGCATTTTCCTCGACACTTTTAGTTATTTTTGATTGCAATACGACACGAATTGCTCATTACAACAATACTATGCAAGAAATACCCGAGTGACGCGTATCCCAAAAGCGAAAAAGAACACCTAACAACCCAAGCTTCCAGCGCTCTCATTGGTCGGTGGAGAGGCCGCCATGACAACTTGCAAATAAATTTCGACCACCAGCTTTTCCGGGCACTTTTTCACGATTTTCAGCCGCCAAACTAGCCGCGCAACGGAATTCCACGCGAAAATCGCCACCACCAGCACTTAATTACGGAGAAAATTGATTTTCCAGAACGGACATTGCATCCAATCCAAGCGCTTCTCGAGGTGTTTTCCTCCTTCGTGCACAGATGGCGCCGTTACGCAATTCGAAACTGCGAAAACTCGAGAAATTTTCACTGAAACCGCCACTTTAATTCCTAATCGATTTTAATTCGGGCTAATTGACAGGAATTTACGGTAAAATTTCGAAAATTTGTCGCTTTCGAAAAAACAGAGTAGTTCCGGGCGACCGGAAGAAGCGAGAGGTTGGAAACGTCACGAAAATGGACGCTCGAATGACAGCACCATGGTCGACTCGTCAATTTCATTAACCACCGAAATTAGCGATAATCGCTAAAATCGACAAGTTCCGGTAAAATTGCCGGAAACTCGACGATTTTTTACGCACTTCCGTTAATTGGCGGTCGGCGATTGCGTTGAAAATTTGTGGGATCGACGGACGCCACTGGTTTGACACCTGGTCAAAAATAGCGAGTTAACGATAAAAACGGGGCTGTTCTGAAATTAATTGATTTGGGGCCGAAAACGATATGAACGGGCCGTTTCGAATGTATCGACTGAAGCCGGTGGTGCGACACGACGTGCCTGTGACCCTCCCCGATTGCATGTACAAATTGAAAAACATCCACTGTTCAAGAAATGGTGTGGTAGCACGTCAACCAGATCAAGTTCCATCGAAAAACTTGGATATTTCCGACCAGGTTAAGCAGTTTTTAAAGGTTTAATACATCGACTTTTTATTGTTGCACAAAGTTAATAATTCGACCGCTTTTGGGGCCCGGTACTCACCAAAATCGCTTCTAATTCCCCCTGCATGACACCACAGTTATCAATTTTTCTGAACAACTGTCAAATAACTAATGAAAACGAAGGAGGTACTATTAATGTCCTCTCTTGTTGACTTTTTTTCTAATCCAAACAACTCCAAATGTGCTTTTCTGGCATTACTGCAAGCTGCAATGAAATCATTCTAAAGGCCCTTTAATCTCAGAAACATTGCTCATTTAAGATCTCCCATGCAGAATAACCAAAACGAAAACGAAATGGCCCAGCTGGAAGTGAGGCAGGACCAAATCCTCAAGCAGTTAGCGGAGTTGAAGCAGAAAATGGCTGGGATTCGTAAGGATCTCAACCATCCGGTCCAAGGATTGTCCTCGAGCATCGGTACTGTTTACGTCGATCACCAAGTCAAAGTAACCCCAATTCAGTAAAAGAGGCTAATTTTGTAACTATTTCTTCAATTCTAGCTTCAATACGACGGAGAGATCATTATCAATGCTAGTCCAACCCATCCACCATTGTCACTGGAACTTCTGCAGCGACTGTGGCAAAAGTCAGTCCATTTGGTTGTGAAGAACCATATGCATTCGAGCCTTACAATTTTTGATACTGCAGCTAGTGATCTTTGGGATAAACTAGAAACTTTTACGCCAGCCACAAACGTTCCTCAAGTTAGGGTCCGGCTTATCTGGAAAAAATGTTAGTAAAGAAACAAATAGAGAGAAATAAGCCTTGTTCTACTCTTAAAGGAAACCGCTTATTAACTTTATAATTACTGTTTCATATAGTTGTTTTGCTAATTTTTGCTAACAATGTAGCTTGTTTCAGTGGGAGCCGATTTGGAACTGTTGGTGGGGTCCACGAAGGTCCTAGGTGAAATCAATCTACTCCGTTTTCTAGCCATGTCGTGTTCTGGTCCTCTAAATTACGATGAATTACCGAATGCTAATGAAATTGATAATGTTCTCGACAAATGTTATTGTCTGTCGAAAGCCACAACGCAGTCAGAGAGGCTCAATATTTTGAAGCTTATCAGTAAGCCTCTAGAAGAAAAATCTAAGTGGATAGGAAACACGTCCGATATTAGTGTCGCTGACTTGGCTGCCTACTCTGCCATCAAACAAATTTTCTTACCGAATGAATACAGTACGAATGTAGCCAGTTGGCTAAAAAGATGTTCCATTTGTTAATTTCTTCTCAAATTATTTTCAATTGGATCAAATTTTGAACGTACTATCAATGTTATTGTTTATACTTGGTGTGCATGTGGCCCAGCAGCACCATATACAGGTAGCTTTTAAGTTCCTTTTCTAATAAAAGTTATCTGAAAAAGTTGGACCTAAAACGCACCAAGTATCCAATAAATAAACCAAGTAAAGTAAAGCCAAGGACTTTGTATTAAAAAAAACTCCACCCACCCAATTTTCTGTAAAAATTTGTTTTATTTAGTCACAATCGGTGACTGTTTTACTTTAGGTGGTAAAGTGCAATAATTGTGTCTGATATTTATCAAAAGGGGGAAATTTTAGAACTCATGTTTCGATATAAGAACAAAGTGGTATACTATTCTGGAAACCACAAACCGTAACACTATGTTCGTTCTTAACATAATAAGAAAAGAAATAGAACAATGAACGTCTTTTGTTATAAAATTTTGTTGACTTCTCAGAAGATATCAGTATAACATGCAGTATACTTGGTGGAAAAGCGTGGAGGTGAACATAGTCGATTTACATTGCAAACAACATTTATATACATATTATTTCTACTCTATGGTTTTGTAGAAAAATGGTAATAGTATCAATGAAAAGAGGCCATTTTTTTTTAATGAAATGAGACTAATAACTTACATTTAGATTGATTTAACTTTTCAACAATATATTTTTAACTGGATTTTTACAAAGTAATTTAAAAATGTAACATTTACAACAAATATTCAATTGGTATCTCCATTTTCAACTAAGCAATATCCTAGCCTGTTGTAAAATTCATTTCTTACATTGGTTAACTGCCTGTTAGATATTAAAATGCATTCAGCTATTATTGCTTCCCGCAATTAACTAATGTTTGGATGGCGCGTCTTATAAATTTTACTTTTGAGGTGACTTCACAAAAAGAAGTCACAAGGTGCCAAATCAGGTGATCTAGCCGGCCAGCTTATACTGCCACCACGACCAATCTAGTGATTTGGAAATATCTCATCTAAGTAGGCTCTTACATCTAATCCGAAATGCGCTGGACAACGCCTTTCCACTTGATTTACTAAACTGATGAAGAGCAAAGAATTTTGGAGGTGATCGTACTTGAAAAAATAATGTCCCAAGTTGCTATAATATTTTCGCAAAGCTCAATAATAGCTTTTTTAAGACAATGTATCAAAATAAATGACTACTATTGACAACAAGTTAATACATATCTTTATAACAAAATTTCAAATTTATGCTCTTCCTCTTCAATGGATAAGTTATTTTTCAGGAAATGCGGACCAACTTTTTGACTCAGTTTTACAACGTTAAGTTACCTACAGATTTAAGGTGATCTAAAATATTTTTCTCGAAAACAGTTCATTTTAGCGTAATGCAAGACGGAGTCGTCGTTTTTGAATATTTTTGAGGTTCTCCATCTCTACGTTCTTAAATTTTAGAAAATATTTGAAGCAAAAGAGCGGATTGGCTGCCGTTCAAGAGTAACTTATGGCCTTTGGCTTTTTGAAATTTAGGTAAAAATTGGAACAAAAATACGATAGAACGTTAGTGATAGGTGTGCCAAATTTGAAAAGTTGGTATAGCAATTCCATTAAGAAACTTTATTGACAATTGCATATTACGCCACTGGTAGAAATTATTTGCACAGGCTTCTGATTACGTCATTGCTGTAGGGCCAGCAAAGAAATAATTATAAAAAAAATATTTGAAAATGTAGTGTCAAGCCTTATAAATGTGTAAGAACTTGGGATCATAATTTAAAAAGTTATATCACTCATTCGAGATTTGTGCTCATCATTTCCGGACGCTGGTTATTTATCTAAGTTACAGTCAGGGACTTTGAGGATGTTCAATGGTGTCTGATCTTTTTACATTTTTTCACGTATCAATACAGATAGTTGTCTACCACTGGACATTATCAAAGTCCCTGATTGTACAATCATTAATTCTTTGGCCGGCTGTACCTACGAATGACAAAAAATGGGTAGAGAGACTAGTAGTGAGTGACCATTAAAAAGATGACATAAGCACCATAATAGAAGAAAGACAAAAATTCTAATCTAAGAGTAAAAAACCGAAAATAATAAGAGAAAATGTTATTAAAGAGGTTAATGCTCAGTTGCAGGAAGCTAACAAGTTGGTAACGGTCCGTTAAATAACGCTAAAATTCTTATTAGGCAGATCGACTGACCACCAGTTCTTTGTTACATTTAGTAGGTAAGTAGGTATTTAATGTTATAGATTAAATACTTACCTACTAAATGTACATTAACGTTGTAACTCTTTAAATATTTTAAAAAGAAGTCTTGTAATAATAATTAATAAAATTTTAACGGTTTGTTAACGAAGGATTAAACAATCGTAAAATTTTGTGCAACTGAGCATAATTTAAATAACTCAACGGAAGAAGATTAGTATTGTTTTCATTTTTTAGTGTCAAATGCGAAAAATATCTTACCTCGCCACAGGAAGGTGGGAGGTTTCAAAGATGAACACGATAAATGTAGACAGGACTCTAAAAACTTGTGGTAAAGTTAAGAATAATCGTCGTAAGTAAACTAACATGATCGACAATAAGATATAAATATCATAAGTAACTTCTATAGCGACGCCAAAGATCCTAAGAATAGTGAATTGTAGAGAGATTGCCGATACAAAAATAATTAAAATGAGGCCAAGAAACATACAAAATAAAATTTGTATTTGACAAATACAGTCAAAAGTCAATTTTTTTAAATAGCATGATATCTAATTACATACATCAGTTGGTAGAGAGAAGTAATGCGCTTCTAATGATGTGCGATGTTGCTATGCTGAAAATGTATGGTTCTTTAGATATTTACGTTTTTCTTATTTATCAGAAAAAATTGAACAGCACCGACTTCAGAAGTATTGTTGACAAAACAACGTTTTCAACGAAATAATAAAAATTGGGGCTTTCCATTTAAAATAACATAGTTGATGTCAGCTTCCGGTATATGCGGAAGTACCGCCATTAAAAATATTTTTAATGATTAGATCCCACCTCGCTATGACCGTGACTAAGTTTTCAGCTTCGTTAACTTTTTCCTTTTGTCGAGACACTCCTAGGACGGGCACCGTGAATCACCCTGTATACAGGCTGTCCCGTAGAAGCGTGAGCATATAAATTCCTTGAAAGAATTTGCTTTTATTAATAACTCTAAAGCACATGAACCGATTGGACTGATTTGAGCTTGGTTGCGTAAGCGTGGCTTATTTTGAACTTATTTTTTCTTTGCCGAAATTATCCCAGACATGAAAATATTACAAGGTACAGAAAATAATAGGAATGGACGTCTCTTTCTTATGTAAAAAAAATTAAGTAGGTTTGCAGGCCAACATTTAAAAAAATGTGACAAAAAACTTTGAAGCTTTATCTTGTCTAAACGAAACAGGTAATTTGGTTAAATCATCTAATTTTTAGCAAACAACTCTGTGTTTATTCAACGTGCACTGCACACCTTTGACACCCCAATGCATAATGTCCTGATCCTGTTATCAAACGGTAAAACCGATATATATTGTTTACCTCTCAATAAACAAAATATTCTTGGAGCTCAACCCTGCTCAATCATAATATTTACAGTTAGTTAATGTTCGATAATGCAAACCATAATCTTTGACCGACTCGATATTTTCCAGTCTGAACACAGTTAAAAAGAGGCAATACAGATAATTATTCAAAACGCTACTCATCACTGAAAGCAAAATTTTTAGTTATCGCAACAAAATATTTATTCTTGAACAATGATGAGGCTGAATATAAGATTGGCCATTCGGAGAGGCTCTTCCCCCATCATATTTTTCATGTTTGTATAGAAATGCTGCTTTCAAAAATAACCCGATGAAAACTGCTCTCTGCCGCTCTTACCTCTCCTTTTCATATTCTTTTGCAACTTAGTGTACAAACAAATGAGGTTTGAGATTAGTTGAATGAGAGTCACTTTTACGAATTAATGTAGAATCACAGATTTATTTTACAAACAGTTTATGTCACAATAAATACAATAAACATAGGCAGTGTAAATACTATCAGTACATTGCTAATGTCCGCTGTAGAATACTAAAGTCTTAGAAAAGTCATTGGTAGTAAGTCCTATCAAATAAAATTATTACACTTGGAGTATGACAGTGAATACTCGATGATTTTTTGATGCGATTGTGGTGTATGATGAGTTATTATGAACATAAAAAAATTATTAAATATCCACTGTGTTATTGCCGACATCAAATAGCCACTTGATACAGTTACACCAAAAGCAGAAAAGGAAGAAAACACATAAAAGTTAAGTTGAGCCTCCGTTCGTAGACAATCACAATAAATTTCAGTAGAACCTATGAAATAACGAAATAAATTAATCAATTCACTAGACTGGTAAGGTTAGAAAAATATTGTTCTTAACGATCACTTAGGAATAATGAGATACATTTGATGAAATATATACAAATTCCTACGGTTAAACTGTTGAAAGAAACTTTCAACCGTTCTAATCGAAATATTATTTACAAATTTTAATTCCTAATAAGTCAAGTCTTTGTTTTAGCGGGAGAAAATTTGATAATACAATTGAAGTTGAAATAACTACTTGGTCCAAAACAGTTGAACTAAAACATAATCCTAATATACAAAAGTACAAAAACTTAAGTAGAAACGCGTTCATAGCTATTATCAAATTTTCTCTACGATTTCAGTTTATACAAATGAGGAAAAGCCGGGCAACGGAGCCCGCGACCTCGCCATATTATTCATAATAATTTGCCCCCCATTTAAACTAACAACAGCGCTGCCTTCCGGTTCCGAATCGGTGTAACTCGAGTAGTTACGAACCGGCTTCTGGCGCTTCCACGACTGCCGCAAAGTGTCGTTCACATTAGCGTAATGATTAACGAAAGAATGAGGGTCCGAACGGACGCTTTCGTTTTCGCTTTCCGAACCCTGAAACAATTAGAATCATTAATGTTTGATTGTTTCTAAAGAAAGTAATTACCTGAGAATCTGACGAACTCATTTCCGAAGGTTTCTCAGTTAAACTGCTATCATCGGGATTTTCGTCGTATCCCTTCAAACTCTCTTCGTCGGAATGATAAGGAACTGAAGCGGGAGAGGGCCTAGGTGGCGATTTTCCCAACATCGGGGGAGGTTGTTGGTGGGTCGGCTTTCTCGAAAGCGTGCTACGTTTAGACATTGTTCCTATGGAACCTACGTTACCGTTGCCGGTGCGCGAATAATAATCCATCGGCAATTCCTGCTGGTCACCCATCGACATCGCCATGGATTCCTCGAGAGTCTTCTGCGCCTCCTCTGAAAATTTTCAATTGTAGGTCAGCACATAAAGTTTTTCAAACGGTGATACAGAATTGCAGATAAGAAAAGTAGAAATCAATTATAATAGTTAATAAAAACAAATAAATAGTCTTTTCTTCATGGTCATCCAAAGTGGCTGAACGCCGCTTACCCGATATCAAAACTGCTGTTTTGCCAAACTTTACCTAACAAATGTCAACACCTCTGACAGTTGTCAACGGTCAAATGCCTTTCCAATAATGAAAGCAATAGAATTTTTTCTCAACATTTTTGTAAACGGTACGCTGACGCCACGTTCAAACATTCTGAACAATCTGTATTACCCTCTTTGTACTTACGTTTATATTTATAGCTTTTGCTCTTAACGCAAAGAATCGCTATAATCATAATGATAATGATGATAGAGGTCGCTGCTAGAGCCACCATAAACCAAGTTTGTCGGTAAAACGGCTTATGTTGCAGGTACCCATATTCCAAAAATAACTTTGAAGGAGTTAGAACTGACTCATCTGAATAAGCCGGATAACTAATTCCATACTTATTGTATGGAATAATTCGAAAATTGTAAGAAGTCGAAGGCAGCAGCGTCTGGTAAGAAACTGAATATTCTTGGAGCGGTCCATTGTTGGATTTTGCAACTGTTTGCCACCTTGGATCGTCTACAAAATTACATTAGAAACAATTTCTCGCGAGCTTGCAACAACAAACCTTTTCTGCGTGATTCAATATAATAGCCAAGGATGGGACCTTTTCCTGTTATACCATTTAACCAGTGCATTTCGACGTTGGTCAAAGTTTTGACCAAAGTCAATTCTTTGGGCGTTCCCGGCGAACCTTCTTGAGGACCAGTGGTGACGTTATTCGAAATCGGAGGTCCATAATCAATTGTTTGAGCCCTAACAGTAAAAGTGTAGGTAATTTCTTCCTCTAACGCCTGGACTTGAAGAGAAGTTGACGAAACTTTTTGCTTGACCTGTTTGCTAAAACCTATTACGAAATTATTGCGAAACCCTCTGCCATCGATGTCAACTCACGTTCGTTTTCTTCAGTTGTTTCGTATGTTACGATGTAACCGATAATGTCACCGTTGCGCTTCTTAGGAGGATCCCAAGATACCAGTAAACTGTTCATTGTGATGTCGGAAAATCTCAAGTTTGCAACGGCACTGGGCAAACCCTGTAAGGTTTTGACGGTGATGGGCTGAGATCTTGGGCCGTCACCCGCTGGGTTGAATGCAAGAATTTGGATCCGGTACTCGGTGTATTTGTCGAGGAAAACTAGGCTGTGTGACGTCATCGTCGCGGCTATCACCTCAATTTCCTCCTCGAGTTTTCTACCGTCCTCCGGTTCTTGAGGCGAATTTGTCACCAAATAAAAGATCTGCAAAAGTAACGATGACCCAATTAATGGTGTGATTCTGTAAGGAAATGTTAAGCTTAACATTATGTTATAGGCTATGTAATGTTAGTTTTAACAGAATATTACCAATTTTCGATTCTGTAACTGCAACATTTTATGGAAAAATTTGGTTTTTGTTAGCTATGTTGACCCATTTGTTCGAAACTTTACATTAATTATCTAATAGGATCAATGTTATCGTTCACCTAACATTTTTACTTACAGAATTCGAGTTTATTAACATAACGATGTACCTCCGCTAACAGAGCTATGTTATAACATAAATGTTAAAATAACATAATGTTAGGTGGTTTTTACAGAATTAGGGCATTAGTAACTTTTACTAGCAGCGGTGCTCCCCAATTAAGGGCAATCTTTGAAAATTATAGTTTTAATAATGTTCACTGTACTTAAAGTGCCGTCGAAGGGCTTCCTATTAAAGTGCCGTCAATGCGCGCGCAACACGCAAGTGATGTCATCACGGAAAGACGCTTGACTACAAAGATCGAACACGCAACAACTAGCGAGGTCGATAGAACCGTGGAAAACCGGTGGCGTACCATAGACAGGCCTCGAGTTCAAATCCTCGTTCGAACAATACTTTTTTTTGGGAAAAAGAAGTTCTACGCAAGGTCAGTTCAGGGCCCTGTAATTTTTTTCAAAAGCACCATTAAAAATTACCACTTGAAAAGACTTTTCTAATCTTTTTCCTTGCCCTAACACACTAAAGTGCCGTCATATGGATTAACAGCATCTTGACAGGAAGCCGTTTGACGGCAGTTTAAGGCCAGCGTTTATTGTTTAACGAATTTTAATTAGAGGGCCCTACCGTTTCATTCTTGGATGTTTCCACAAAAGCAGTAAAATTGTTTCAAGATTCAATTGGAGTAAATTTTTTCGAATTTTTTTATTTTTTACATTTTCGGCAAATTGTAATTGAGAGGCCTTAGCATGTCCGTTTCCTTATCCCCGGATATAACTTTCACAAGAATTACATTATTTTTTAAAGTAGAAAATAATGGCAAAAATTGTTTTCAGAAAACTTGTTTGTTCTAAAGTATGGTTATTACTCTGTAGCCGAGAAGTTCTCCGTTCTGTTGATGCTGCTTGGGTGGTTTCCACTTCAACCTGACTTCAGTAGAAGACACAGCTTCCCCTTCTAAATCTCTCGGTTCCCCGGTTGGAACTGCTTCACCAACATACACGGTAACTGGAGGACTCGCAGGACCTTCCCCTTGCGAATTGAATGGAACCACAATGATTTCGTAGTTTTTGTCCTGCATCAATTCGCTCAAAACCATACTCTTGGCCTAAAATGCAACAATAAGAAAATTTTCAACAATTGCCGCTGTTACCCTACGTTGATTCCCATGATTTCTTCTTTTGGTGTTGCTTGAAGCGCTGTGGGGTAATCTGAGACCGGTTGGAAGACTACGCGATAACCCCCAGTTTTAACATCGCCACTCCAATATTGCTCCTCTACCGTTTCCCAGTACACTTCAACGCTTGTTGTTGTGATGGGTACGACCTTTAGGTTGGTGACACCCTTGCTTGGTGCTACAATTTCATTTGGTTTAAAGGGGTTAAGAAAAGTTTATGAAGTTACCTGCAGGGTAGGTTCGAACTTCAATTGATTCTGGACTAAACGGGCTAGGACCGATATCATTAGTTGCTTGAATGCGAAAACGATAAGAAGTGAAGGGTTTTAAGTCGGATACCGTATACGAAGTTAATTGAGGATCGACCCTTTCAGGAAGAGACTGCCAAGGACTATTATTTTCCATTTTTTGGACCGTGTAATACCTACAAGTCATAAATGTTAAAATCTTGTAATTAAACAAAATTCATTCCAACTAGTTGATCATTGCGCGATTTTAACTGGAGCATAGTCACCATATCAAAGAACCTACCTAAGAGGGGCATACCCATCCCGTCCAGGGGTCCAGCTGAACGTGATATGTTTGCTCTGAATTTGGCTACGGCTTATCTGTGGCATTGAGGGGGCTTGAGGGGTGTCCCTATTGTTGGTAGTGTACACTAAAGCATGGGCCGTTTTGCCCCACCCCAATCTCGTTTGAGCTGTCACTGAAAACATGTAGAACTTTTCCGATTCTAACTGAGTAAACCTAAAAAACGAACTATAGTAGAGTACATTGCAAATGTTACGACAAAGTACCTAAAAGTCCTGTCAGATGGCGTGAATTCCTTGGAGAATTTACTGGTAACAGTAATATTGTTGATGTGATAAGTTACCCGGTACGCCAGAATTTCGCCATTAGGTTCTTCAGGAACGTCCCAAATCACACGAGCTGAAGTGAACGAAACATCAGGAAATGACACGTTAGAAGGGGGACCGGGCACTAAAAGAAATTTATTAACAAAACGATTTAACTCTGTTTGGCTCCAAATACCATCTGCAAAAGTCCGCACACTAACTGCGGGTTTGCTTGGCTCGCCATCGCCTAATCTAGTGTAGGCCAAAACTTGAACTCGATAGACCACAAATTTTCTCAGTTCCGTTAACGTTGTGGTGAAAGTTGAATTACTGGCAATTAGCTTATATTGAACGGCCGATTTTGGTTCCGCCGCGTAATATACTTTAAAGCCTTCGATTAACCCGTTTTGGTGTTCTTTAGGAACATCGCCCCATCTCACGACTATAGTAGTTGAAGATGTTGCGTTAGCTTCGACGTTCATGGGACCAAAAGAAGGTACTGGAAGAAATTTACGTAAAATATTCATCGAGAATTCGATTTTCTTTCATTACCTGATTCTCGAGTTCGTTCAAGAGCCTTGGAACCGGGACGCGAACATCCTACATCATTACAAGCCCTCATTGAAACTTCATATAAAGCAAATTCTTCTAGTCCGATGATTACGTGAGAATTAGCGGTGTGGTCGTCAATCAAAGCGTTTTGGGCTAAACCGGTGTTTAATTCAACATAAGTAATGTTGTAGCCTCTAGGATTCCCAAACCATTCAATTTGTTGCAAAGGCTAAAACTTTTACTTAACAACCGATAATCAAGAAAAGAATCAACTTACAATCCATCTAACTCGCAGTTCTGTAACGCTCATCGCCCGCACTGTAACATTTTTAGGTGGATGTGCAGGTGGCGCTTGAATCGTTTGAAACTCCTTAGTAGGTTCCGAGGGTGTTGAAGCCCCCACTACGTTATTCGCAACAAGCCGCAATTTATAAAGCGTAAAAGGCACTAATCCCGTTACGGTAATAGTTGTGGCATCTGGATCGCTAATTTCGTAAACCACGAACCAAGTGGTGTTTCGAGCGGTTTGGGCTTGAACCGTCCATTTAGTGATGGAAGAATTACCGTCGAAACCGGGAGTAAATTGCAATACGACCGAAAAAGCTTCAATGTTTGATAAAGCTAATTTGGATGGAGGATGTGGAAGGACTGGTTCCACTCCCGATTGGATTATGGCCACTTTAGGCCGACTAGGTCCAACTGAAGTCCAAGCAGTCACTTCGAATCTGTAGTGAGTTGTGGCTTGTAAATCGTTGACCATTAAACTGTGAGTGTCGGAGGTCAAGTTCTTGGTTTTGATAGTGTCGGATTTGTCTTTGACTTGGTAGACTATTTGGTAGCCCGTCAAAATACCGTTGATTCGCTTGGGAGGCTGCCATAACATTTTCACTGCTCTGTCGCTAATATCGTCGAATTGCAGATTAGTTACTTCGTCAGGCACTGCAATAGTATAAAACAATGCAATACTCTGTATCACGTAACTATTCAAAAAGAAATGTTTCAAATTGCCAACCAATCAGTACAAGAACTACGTCGCTGCCCTGAGGCTACAAATACCGTCGTGAAAGAACCCGGAAGTTAAGTTGCGCATAAGAGCATTTTAAACTGCCGGAGTTAATAAAAGTTAAATTTTGGTTATGGCAGTAAACAAAGAAAATGTGTTCTAAGGTTCCGTTCTAAATAAATGAATGGGTTTATATATGGATCATTACTACTAACCGTCCTCTTTCGTCTTGATCTGGACGAAATCGCTGCTTTCGCCGTCGCCAGGATCGGTGAAACACAGGACGGTAATGTTGTAATCTGTAAATTTCTGCAGTCCCCCCATAACAGCGGTTTGTTCAGCTTGAGGATTCAACAAGTTCGGATGCACCGTCATCATTTTCGCGTCATTATCCGCTTGCCAGGCTTGAATTTTATAGCCCTGGTTGATCCCGTTGATCTTTTGAGGATCAGGGGGGATCCACCACAGCTGTACCGCGGTAGAATTCAGAGCTTTAACCTTTTGGATGATAGGTGGCGCTTCAGGAACACCTTCTTTAGTCTTGATTTTAGCACCCTCGGTAAAAACTCCTACACCCTTGTTATTGTAAGCAGCTATTTGTACTATGTAGTCCTTCCAGGTTATCAAGTCTTGAATTAAGTAGTTTCGTTGCGCCTGTCAAAAATAAATAATGAAGTCAACGTAACTTGAGTTAAATGTTTTAAGTACCTCGTTGGTGATATTGCGAATGGTCCATGGACTGTCGTTGTAGCCATATAAACGATACCTGATAATATAGCCGAGTATTTGGCCGTTTCTATGTTCTTCTAGTGGCGGTTGCCATTGTGTTATTATTTCGGATGAGCTTCTGGCGGAACCGACGAAACCTACCGGCGGGCCGGATGGTGCTGAAAAATGGGTCTTTATAGTGGTCGCACTTGGAAGATTACGACGATAATATAGAAAAGAAACAGTAGAGTGTCAAGAACTGCTTGAAATTATAGGACAAAGAAGCGATACAAATATAATCGAGACAATTTCGGAGAAAGAAAAAAATGGTCGCTTCACAAACAAGAGGAGAAGTCAATAACATGCAGAGCAAAAACGTCACAGTGATCCCACCTTTAAAGAGAAATTCATATGAGCTGCCTGCGTGACAGAAAACCATATACAAACAATATACTGTTCATTACAAAACTTTATATTATAAAGTCGATAATTTAGATTGACAGCCATGTTCGCAACTTATGCCAGAGTAAGAAAAGAACTTTCTGCCATTTGTTTAATACAACCCTTTACTACCAATCTAGCAAACTGATATTACGCTAAATTAAAAAAAAAAACGTTTAAGAAGTTAGGGAAAAAAATGTATACGTACATAAGCATGTGAGGGCTGAACTTATCACGTCAATTTATCATTACGACTTGAAACTGATTAGGTAGGTATAACATTAAAACAATTTGGTAAACAAAAGTTGTTATTTTCGCGGTGTAGAAAAATTTAAATAGCATATTTGAGTTGATCTTGAAAAACTGTGAAATAATGATTTTTGAGATCCCCATGCTTAATATTTCTATCCTGGATACCCTGTATAATCGGCTCTGGTCTTAATTTAACGTTTGGATACAGTCATCTGCCTTGTGTGCCAATACATCTTTCAAGACAAACCTTCTAGAGTTTGCTTGTTTGTTTTAAATTTTGTGCATTGTTTGGCCATTAATAAAAACTTTAAATAAACGAAAATGGCTGCCACATAATTATTACTTATTAATAAATGTTTCAGTGTTACAATTAGTTTTTAAAATCTGCAAATGCTTTGATCGAAAATTTAAATAATAAGGTGTAGTAGAGAAGAGGGTACTAACCTTCTTGAGGGAGCATCACTTGGTTGCTGGGGTCCGATGGGCTCCCCTCCCCCACGCTATTGACAGAGCTCACCCTAAACTGATAGGCAGCGGCAGCTTTTAAATTTGTCAACAATACCCATCGCTGGTTGGCCGACACGTTACTTAGCTCAGTAACCCAGTTAAGTAAAGGGTCTGGTATTGGTCCTGAAATCGGAGGGACTGATGGAACAAAATAATACTGCTTGACAGCCGAGCTGGGCGGACGCGGGACGACAACAGGCCTCCGATGAGCATGCACTTATCGAAATATTTACAAAAATATACAAAATAATAGGAAATAAGTAATAATTGGATTCCCATTAACCGCATGCTCATGCATAAACAGTGTTTTTGTGTTACGCTAACTCGGTTAGTAAACTGGAACTATAACCCTTTTATTACCCTAATCTACGGTTTACATTATAAAACTGTTTTAATATTGACGAAGTTAATTTCGATAATAATGACGTAATCGGGTTACACGGGCGGATTTCCGTCAACTTTGACTCAGTCACCCTTCCAGTAACTAAATTGGATTTTTAATTGATATTGCGGCGTTTTCTTGACGTGCACAAAATCACGGGAGTTCGGGAGTTTAAGCTCTTCACAAGACAGGAACCATATCAATCTTTGGCGGACGTCGTTCCAACTTTCGTCCAAGTAGCTGCGTCCATCGAATCCGTCGAGTCGAAAGTTGGGAACACATTAACGAAAACAAAAACGTAGCAAACGCAGTTTTAACGGCACAACCTATTAAGCGACAAAAAAAAAAAACTGCGAACAGCCCAACGATGTTAGTAAATTCCCCGGAAAGCCATGAATAAAACATAAACTACAGCCAAAACAGCGCCATAACACAAAAACAAAGTTTATCCAACCACATTATCGCAACATTTACATATACACATACCAAGTTCAGGAACTTCCCGCTTCTGGATAATGAACTGTTTGACGGGACTGTTGCCATCAAAACCCGGAATCCAGCTGACGTTGACGGCCCTTTGGGATGCCGTATCCAGCCTCTCCGCCTTGACGTTGGTTGGTGCATAGGGCAGCTCGATGACGCTCAATTTCGCTGATCTAGTTTCGTTACCACCCGGCGATTTGATGGCGCAAGTGTAGTGACCAACGTCTGCCGCCCTAACCGCCTGAATCTCCAAAGTACCATCCTCCAAAACCTGGATTCTTTGACTACTGCCGGGGTTAATTAGTCTAAAAGAAAATTTTCGAAATTTTGTTTTTAACCAAAATATTTCCTCACTGTTTGTTCTTGTACCAGCCAAGTTTGTATGGGACGGCGGGATCTGAAGAAATTTTACATTGCAGAGTGGCGGTGTGACCCAGTAACACTCTTGTATCCACCGGTGGTTGGATGATTTGTGTCCGAACTGTATAAAAGTTGAGTAATTCAATGCATGTTTGTAATAGGGTTGGATAGAGGCAAAAAAAAAACGTGCAATTTGCAGCAGACAATATGCTTGCTTACTGACCCAAAACTGTCAGGTGGGCCGATCCTCTCGCCTCTCCCGCTTCGTTGGCGCGGATGCAAGTGTACAATCCGGCATCCGACTCTTTAACAGCTGCGATTAATAAGTCTCCAGTGTCAAGGATCTGGACGCGGCTTGATGTTTCTACTTCGTGCTCGCCTGGAAAAATTAGTAATGCACACGCGATCATGCCAAGCGAGTATGAGCGATGTTAAGTTAAAAAATCTAGCGCGAAATCGCAGTCAGCCAGAGGCATCGTTCGTTACAGTCCTTAAGGGTGATGAAACTTTTTGTGGAAATACAAGAAACGTACAGAACTCCATCAACGCAAAGTTAAGCTACTGACTTGAATCTCAAAGAAAAAAAAAAACAGTATTCGGATTCAGCTGGGCTTCAAGGTCGGTGCCGGTCAGCTTCGCATTACAACAACCACTTTTCTGGTGAAAACTGAAAAGTTAGCCGGCACCGACTTGGATCCGAATATTGGTCACGCAGTAGTGATTTTGTCATTTGTGGTAACCAACTTGATCGACTACCCTTTATCTCTTATAGCTTATGTGTAGCCTATGACTTGATTAACAATGCAGATTTTAAAAACGTAACAATGGCTCTGGCCTGTTATATAAAAACGTAACAATGGCTCTGGGCTGTTATACAAAAGACTACTGTGATTTAAGAATTTAAGAAGAAACTTACCATTGTAAATCCACGTTACGTTTGGTACAGGAGCCCCTACCGCCCTGCAAGCTATCGTGGCATCCTTTCCATCCAAAACGGTGTTGTTTTGGGGTCCGTACTCCATTATAGGCAACGACGCTAAAATAGTAACCAATTAAGATGCTGCCATAGCAAAAAGTCCAAACTAATCCAACATGCTTGTAACGGTCAAAAATCAAATGCTAAGCCTTTTTACAGTTCTTTCGTCACATAATTTATCTGCAACAACAGTGCACGCACGCAGAATTCTCAATCAACTCAAAAAACACGTTAAATTCTAACTACAAGTGCAAAGTGGTAAAACGCATTCCAAAAATTCATTGATTCTTACATGTCGACATAAAAACTAAATTCTTTTTGTTATGACGTTCGCTGGTACCCCTCAATCTGACAAATTTACTCGCCAAACTTCTCACCTTCCTGTGTTCTGCATGTTAACAAATTCATTGAAAAAACATCGGAAGAGCGAAAACGTGACAACTTACTCTTAACCCGCAACCAGGTCGAAATGGAGCTTTCGCCGGCTTCGCTGCGAGCAAAACACTGGAACATACCGTTGTCGGTAATCAACAATTTTTTGATCAACAAAGAATTGTCTTCTTGAACAGCGTATCTAAAAACAGTCGAGTTAGAAATAGTTTTCAGAAATGAAAGTATCACCTTCTATCGGTCGTGTCGATTTCTTTGCTGTTCTTGTACCAAGTTACGTTAGGTTTCGGCATTCCGACTACGTCACAAGGCAAAGTTGTCGAAGATCCGTATTCTTGTAGGGTTTCAGCGCGTGTGGTGCTAACAAACCTCGGTTTTTCGAGAACTACAACTTGGGCCGTGGCTTTAACAGTGTCGTATCGTTCGGTGAGTAGATTAACATGGCATTCGTATAATCCACTATGAGTATTGCTAACGGATATTAGAGTTATGCTCCGATTCCAAATGTCGTTTAGGGAGTACATCGGGCTGTTTTCTATCAAAATCCCGTCCTTGTACCATAGAGTTTGCAGTTCGTGTAGAGGGCGCGCGTTGGCTATACAATGCAGCGTTTTCTCACTTGTACCTTCAACTATATTAACGTCTTCGGGCGCGACAATTATTTCCGGCTCTATTTCCTTAGTATTGTTGGATTCTATCACGTTCAGTCTTATAAAAGCGCTGTTCTCCTCTTTGCCATCTTGCGAATTGATTGCACGCGCCCTGGAACATTTCGATTTGATGGGAGATTTGACGCGTGATTTGATTTAGTTACCTGTACGCTCCTTGATCGGATTGGTCCGTTGACAGGATGATGAGTTGATTTGATTGAGATTTCACGTATTTTTGAGCGTAGGGTAACGGACCCGAGTCGCCGTACCACGTCACGTCCGGGGGTGGTGTTGATTCGATTTCGGGAAGATCTAGAATGGCAGCTTGGCCCTCGGTAACGGAAGCGCTGCTCTCAGTCTGGTCTTTGAACACCCCCATATCTAAGACAACAAAAAAAAAACAGCAAATCAGACACGTTATTGGATTTGGACTATTCTACTACTTACTTGCCACGGTGATTTTTATTTCTTCGCTAAGTATTGAACCTATTTTGTTCGATGCTATACATCTGTAGCTGCCGGCGTCCTTACTGGTAGCAGAAAATATCTTGTGATAAGCATCGGTTGAGAATTCGGTGATGGGCGTCCCGTCTTTCAGCCACCTGAACTGCGGAGAGGGATTCCCTGGAACAAACAAATAACATCATTGTTACTAGAGAACTCGAGTGATACTTTCGTGACTAACAAAGGAGACAAATAAATAATGGATAATATGGTGAATGCTAGTCCGGGCTCAGAGGAACCACTATCCGCATCATTTTCAGAGAAAAACAAGACTCTTACGCATATACTAAATCAAAGTCTTATTTCATAATTTTTTACACTTTTATTTCAAGAAAATTAAGTGCAACTAGAGTGAGCAAAAAGACTTCTTATTCTTAACTAAAAAGCTCTTGTTTTTCTGCAAGAAGCGCTGAGGTGTTGGGAATTGTGGCATATGTAGATTAGGTGATGTCTATTAAGCGATGGTGGATTCACCGAGAGGACAATGTCATTGCCTTATCGCTTGCGTGGCAGCGAAAGAGCGGGCGACGTCTTTATTATTTGTTTACGGACGATGTTCGCTTTTCAGGGCCGGACTGCTCCAGTGGGACAACGGGAAATTTCCCGATGGGCAGCAACGCGGACCAAGAGGGAATCAGGGCCAAATTTTCCGAAGACAAACTGCCTAGAAACGAACGCATGGAAGCGTGGACTAATAAGTAATTTACTTAAGAGGATTTTATGTTAGAAGTAATGACAATAAATTTCTTTACGCACACCTAAGTAAGTGAAAGTCTTTTGTTTGTTTATATTTTTGTTATCAGTACTATAACTACAACTTTACAACTACCGGGCCGTAAAACACACAAAAATTCAAGCGGGCTGTAAAGGTAACTTTCGGCCTGCCCACGACACTGGAGGATATAGATTATATTACATCGTAACTAACGCTCGATTTCTGTCTACCTCCACCTAATCTTTTTCAATGACAACAAGAAGTTCTACAAAGTTCACAACGTGTGTGATAGTTCAATTAACCATTTCAAAATCTTCTCTTAAAGAATCCTTTTGTTTCAGCAACTTGGAACATCCTGTATATCAATTGTCCATTTGTAGGACCACGATTTTATCGTTAAATATTGAATTAGATAATCCGCTATCATCTCGCTATTTTTCTTGATTATGTAACAGGCAAATAATGAATCACACATAATTGTGTCATGTTCGAATAGTTGGTCCAATTTTGGGTCCCAATCTGTTGCACCGTCCCGAAATCCATCAATTTTCATTTTGTCGCCTTCTGCGATTTACCGTTGCATATATCAATAATAAAGCTAACACACACGTACGTGGCCCCTTTAATGGCCAAAATTTACGACGTGACTCTCTGTACCACGTCTAATTATTCACTTTAACTAATCTTGACTAATTACGCCGCCTTAGTGGAGCATGTCTCCGAACTTCGGGCCATTAATAATAATAACAACAGGTAGCACCCAATTTTAATAAATCAAATTTACATTAATGAAGATGCTAATACATTAGCAATCAGCGACGAGGACCACCTCAAGATGGAAGGGTTTTACGGCCATATTTTACGCACCAACGAAATTCCTTATTACCTTGTTTTATTTTTCGTGAAACCTAATAAAAAAAATCCTAGGCATAATTTCGTCCCCCGTCCATCAGAAACATAAACGGGATTATACGAGGGTGTAAAGTTGTGGGGCCAACTTTCTCGAAAATAAGTTCGGAAAAGTAATTGTAGGAACGTAAAAAGTTGGAAGGCGTGATAAAATGACGGAAGAGAATCGATATCGGGCGACTTGTTGAATCTGAATAATTCGGAGATACGATCGAGTCATTGCCGAATTGATAGCAACACGGGGGTGGTTTTCGGCTTGATATATCACTTTCGGCGGTTTAACAGGAACACAAATAGCATCATCCGTTATTCTTCTCAGCGCTGAACTTTTCCGACAATTTACAAATTTTCAAAGGCATAACCAGAGCTGAAATTTTTTCAGTTAGCCACTGAAGTACTGAAGTAATAGAAATGGATCACATGTTCGAAACGCATCTATCACACAACGAGACGAAAAAGTTTTGTAATATGAAACCTTCACATGTCATTAGCAATGAAGGCAAAAACTACTGGGTTCGGTTTCTCATGGAAGCTAAAGAACTCCTCACTGAACGTGTCATCGAACACTTGAAATGTATAGAAATGTATAACGGTATAGGGCATCCCTGAAAACTGTTGCTTCAGAAAAATTTGGCCGAGCCTTGGTAAAGAATATTAACAAACGACAGCCACTTCTTGATGCAATTCAAAAGTAAAGATTAAGAATGCAGATTGGAAAGCAATTACGGGAATATGATGCCGTCATCTAAAATATGTGCTCATAATAAAAGCCTAAGAACTAATCTAGAGGAACAATGCAAAGAGCTACAAAGAAAGATAGAATTACTAAAAAGACAACAGAATGACTACATTAACTTACAAGTATGCTCACGCTCATAACTTCTGGTTTATTTTCAGTCTAATGTTTTGAAATTTTTGGAAACCCAGAAAGAAAATAATTTATTGTTAACATCTTTCTTCTTCTTCTTCTTTACGCATTATGAAATAATAATAATCATAATTAAGAAGCTCAGGGGCTGAGAGACAAGACTTAAAACAAAAGTTATCTATATATAAAACTTCGTTTGAAGACGAAGCGGAGTAGAAAAAGTATAAGGCAAAACTACCTACTATCTGATACACAGTATTAGACAAAAGAGTTTCGGTTCCAGGTATCTCGCTTTTTATAGTTACTCTTTTCGTTGCTCACTGGCAATCTCCTTTGCATCAAATTGTTATCAGAAAAAATTTGCGTTAATTCACTAATTCGTCATTAAGCAAGGTTGGGATTTCGCGTTTTGCCGGTCGAGCGAGAGGAGCGCCGGATATTGCATCCCGGTAACCCGGGAGGCTGTTCAGTCAATTAGACCGAGGGTTGTTCAATTCCCGCTATTGTGCTTTACCTGATGGCTTTTAAAATTCAGGACTACAATAACTCGAGATTCTCAATCTAGTTGCAGTTTTTCGAACGAACCCTGGTTCAACAACAGAATCTCGTTAGATCAGCGAGTGCACGGGCAACATCCATAACTGCGATTGCTCCAGATTAACAGAAACGCTCCTATGGAAAAAGTCTGTAAACATTCCCGACCGGCTTCCGATGTAATTACATTTGCATCTGGCACATGAAAGATGCCCCTTCTCTCGTGCATGTCGTCCCGCCAGAACTAAAGCAAATTTTGTCTGTTTTTGAAGTTTGTTTGTCCCTATTATTTGTATTAAATTTTACGGCACTCGACGCGGTGTGTCGGTTGTATTAAATTTTGAACGCTTCCTGAGGCGGTGTCAAAAAGTTTATATTGAGGTTTGGTTCAGATTACGAGCCGCAATTTTATTTAAAACTTGCCTGATGCGATGATGGGACAACGGAATTAAATTAGTTAGCAGGTATTTAAAATTTAATGAGTAAACCTGGTTGGACGGCAGTAGACGCAAATTGAAATAGTAGAGGAGCTAGCCGAGGGAATATTGGCCTGAAAAAATTATAACGTTGGAGGTGGCGGTGCTCTACTCACAGCTACTAAAGAATGAGGGACTTTAGGTTTTTAATTAATAATATGCATGTCCTGAGATGGTAGGTCCAAAGACCAATATCACTAGTTAATTTATTCATGAGCTGCATCTGAAATCGTTATTTTATGCAAAGATCCGAATTGCTAATAGTGTTCGACGCCTGGTCCTCTTCATCCACTCCAGGCTTTAGAAACTTTATTGCTTGTAGACGTTCAGCTTTTAAACTTGCAGAATAATTAGACATGACCGGAGTGTATTACTGGTTGCCGCCACATCCCAGAAACCCTTTTCACAATGATTTCATAATATTACCAGTCTCAGCTATAAAGTTTGAGGTTTATTCCCACAGTTCAGATGTAGTAAAGCGATGCAAATTTAACGAGTTACTTATAAAAGTAGTTGCTAAGAATAAAGAAAAAACTATATGTAGAGGACTGATGGTAGTGTCAGAAAAGAAAATTGAGAAAGATTTGGGATGAAGAGATAAAATCAGTTCGATTCAAAAGGCTAAGACTAAGTCGCTAAATAGAGAATCTTGCTAAATTTTATTAGTAAAAAGTCTTTAACAAACAAGATTATTAGTAATTAAAGCTAAATGCGAAGTAAAGAATTGGAGATAGAGATAGTAGAGAATGTAATTTTAAAGTTTTTTTTACAAAATAAATTTTTAGAATAATTAAGAAGTCGCTTAGAACAAGATCTGCTCTTAGGAGTTGCGAGAATTTCATATTATAAACCCATAAGAACTATACTGTCGGGTGTCGAACTGGCAGTCGCTTTTTCGGGTATCTGCAAAAATAGTGGGAGAAGAGGGAAAGCTTCATGCAGGTTAACAAATTGAGAGCTTTCCTGCTTACGTTTAATTCAGTCTGTTTGTTAATCGTTATCGATCGACTCCGCGTAGGCTTGAAATCCACTTCACAGCCACTTTCTGTTAATTTAGTTAAATAAAACAAAAATAAGCTAATTGAAAAAAGCAATAATCAGAAACTCCGGAAGTTTATTATATTATCTAGTAATATTTTTCCCTCTTGCTACTGGGGTGATAAATTGGTACGGTCATTTCCAATGTGATTACGCCGTCGACATCCCTTTGAGCATAGTTACACAGAAGAACTGCACAATACCAACAATCACAACGAAACGGCAATTAAAATCTCAATTATAAATTCATGCATTCTTCAGTAATAGCTCTAACATCTGGACAACGCAAAAACATCCATGTTACTCGCAAAGATTTTCTGTGTGCACCATCCTATTCCCCGCTGGAAATTCTAAATGGGTCCTTAATTAATTTTTGTAAAAATACGGTGTAATTATCATTGGCGATATTAAAGTTGGGTTTCGGGTCCGATGTAAAAATTAATGAAAGGTGGAAAATTTAATATCGGCTCGACTCAATTAAGCTTGCTTCCTCGTCTTTTCAACGCGACAACACGACGAAGCCATGCACAGTCGTAATTCGATATTTCCGTAATTTTCTCAAAGTGTGGTTAACGCTGTCCCGTTCTATTAAGCACTTGAATTACATGGAGGCTCTGCGGTAATTTTACGTGTAGTTTGCCCGGCTAATCAATGGCTAACCAACATAATTGTAGATTATGGAGAGGTCGAGCCCCTGGTCTAACCCCAAGAATCATAATTTCAATTTTGCCCAAGCTCTTTAAATAGAATTATTTCTGTAGATCCAATAATGGTACAAAGAAGACTTTGAGAATGTGCAGTCGAGTTTGGGCCCATTACAATTTTTCATTTATTATTATAGCTAGTAATACCAGCGAGTATACAGGGTTAGTCAAAAGTGTGGCACCAAGGTTCTCCTGCCTAAACTATTGGACTTGGAGAAAAAATGATTAGCTACTGTTTGTCAAATGACTAATTTGATGTCATTTTAAAGAATATTTTTTTACATAAAACCGTCGGCTATTTTTGTCTGCGGCAACTTTTTTCTTAAATGGCAACGTAAAAATGACGTAAAGAATTATTTTATGCACAACCGTGTATTTTCTCCTACTTCAAGCTGTTTGTTTCTAAATAAATAAAATTTGCGTTCCGCATTAGTAAAGGGGGGGCTTTGCCATGAAGCTCCGCCCAGTTTCAGCTACCTGGAAGATTGTAACACAATACACAGTCAATAACACCATTAGAATGTGATCGTTACTTCAAATGCAGGACCTTTCAATCACATTCTAATGGTAAACTACCTTAAAAAAATCGATTTGAGTATCTACACCCCATAAAAAATCGGAAAAAATTAAATCTGGTGATCTGCGTAGTCACCTAGATACCTGGAGAACCTAGAGACCTAGAGGAAGAGCCTCTTCTCTTCCACCGTTACATCTATTTGAATAAATAATGTAAGAAGTTCCATATAGTTAAGTACACTTTTTTGGAAGAAATAAAAGGGTGAAAGAACTAACACTGAAAACAAAGAACGACTAAAGGGCTGAGAATTACCAACAACAAAGGCAGAAGAACATGTAAGATACAAGATAAGACGCTGAGGAAGTTTCTCTACCTCGGTTCGGAAGAGTTAAATTCCAATCTTCGTCTTTGGTGCAACTTTCTTTAAACTCATATCGAAAGTAAAGTTAGCAAAGAAAATCGCTTTAATTAGAAAGGGTCTCGACTAGACGCCGATTTGCAGCCTTATTCGTATTTTAAATAGACCCAAAGCGGCCGCTATTTAACGGCAAACTTCGCCGTTTCTTTGATCGTGCTTTGTTAACGTTAAGAGCTTTCACGCTTTTGGCGTCAATTACTGCAATCAGTTAGTTGCACTCTTCAAGACTGCAAGAACTTACCCCAGACTTTCATAACTCCACCAATAGCCGCGGATCCAGCAACTTTCTCGATACTGAACTATTGAATAAATTAGCCAACTTTTGAAAATGTTGACAACAAATTAAAATTATGAAACTTTGTAAGTGACGGGAACAAGGATATCGGAATGGGTGTCATCAACAACCAAAATTAAAAGTTACGCCAAACATTCCTTCTAAACACGTCTATTCCTTTAGGGACGCCCAAGTCGAGTCAATAAAGCAGCTATTTATAGAAAGACATGTAAATATTATCGTTAGATTCAAAGAAAATTTCTTTAATTATGATCTCGCATGCACCTAATTTTCAAACAGATTTCTCAGTGCCGTCTAGCACGAGACTGCGACTTTTAACTAAATATTTACACGAAACCGCCGCTGTACCTCGGAGATTATTTAAATTATGTTCATAACGCCACCGCAAACATTTGGGTTTTAATAAAATCTTCACGACGTTGTCAGCGAACACGTCCGGAATTACTGGAAACGTTAAAAGCAAACCTAAACAGCAGGAGTTCTTAGTGTCCGACTCCGACAATTACTGCAAAGCAATCGATATTTTGTTAATAAATGAGCCCTAAATAATGTCGTTAATTAGCGAGTTGCTGCAACGCATTAAATAACTTTAAACTTGTAATCATAAAATTTTCACAAATGGAACGCAATTATGGAAATAATGGAATTTGCCTGCCGAATTTCCCGAATCGAATTAAATGTATCGACAATAATTAAATTCTTGGCAACTGCATGACTTGATGAGGATCACGATTCTTGTTGCAGTAAAGAAAATTACCTGCAATTAGACTAATGCCAGTACCGTTAATATCGTGTATTGTAGATGACAGACTAGGATATTATTAATGGAGACGTCTTTTATGAGCTTGTTATACCATTACTTACTTGCCTTATTGGGTTAATGATTAGAAATATGCTTCTGCAAATTTCTCCACACAAGAACCTTCAATAGATAAAAATACAGTTGTTCTAAGGTACTCCTTTCCTGTTAATATTTGAAGAGGTTCCTCGTTCTTAATTAGCAGTTAATAATAAAGAAAATCTGTTTCTAAAAAGAATAAAGTTTACTAATATTTATTCAATAAGGACAAGGACCGTCTCAGATCCTGTTTGTCCCACATTAATGGTGAAAAAGACATTGATAAAATCGTTCATCAAAAAATTTCCGAAAATATTTCTTGCTCCTAATTCTTTTTGAGAGAGGAACAATCGGGGGCAAAAACATAACATAATTTTTTTTTCAAATATTGCAAATAATAGTGTATAATTACACTATCTAGTCTAGTACATAGGTATAATAATATAGAAATGTATTTAAATAGAAAGCTCGCCCAATTTTACATAAGATGGATTCATTAAAAGTTCGAAAAACCTCATGGTCAACTGTTGATCAAAGATATACCTTCTAATTAAAGATCAAGATGGTCGTATCTTTGTTTTGAAGAGTGCTTTAAAAACAAAAAACTTGATAATTCTGAAAAGTTCTTGAATGTCCTCAATTGAAAACACTAGTCGACACGTTAGTTTACTCTTCTTCTAAAATCCGCAATTAATTTTAGTAGATACTTTTTATTTTTATTTTTTTCAAAAAATTCAAATAGAATTTTTGTAAAGAGGATAAGAAGACGAAGCAAATGCAAGAAATCTGAGATCTCTAACTTGAGGACAAACAAAGATGGACCAAGACATAATAATAGAGACTTAGCTACCTTGATTTAATTTATTTCCAATTGTTTGTATAATTTTTTTTGACCAATCGGCAAGTATTCATTATAAAAAAGAGCAATTCATAGAAAAAACAAACGAGAGAGTAGGGATGCCTCGCTCAATAGGAATCTTCAGGTTTGCTTGGGCGTTCGACAGAGAAGGAAGCATTTCACTTTTCGTTACACATCCTTCTCTAATAAACGATTTTACGCAATCACAATAATTTCAATAATTATTGTACTGGCCACAGATCCGTAGCGGCTACTGTTTAGTTTATTGTTTCCAACAATTGTTTAATACAATTGCCCATTATTTATGTAATCAGCAAAACAACCTCGTGGACAGTTTCCGATTATAACGAGAGGACACGTAACGTGTCGGCGCACTGAAACTACCCCACTGACTTTAGTATCCCGTTTCTCTGCTAATACCCCAATAAATACGTAGAGGTGTCCGGAATTGTGGACACGTGACTTAAAGTTGCACACAAAAGCCCCTTGGTCGCTAACATAAAACTTAATAGTCCCCGTTTAAATGCACCGAACCTCATATGTTTGCAGGGATGCAATTTTAAAATTCAACAACTACCCCGTAAAGGATCACGTATTTGCCCTGGTGGTCTTGGCTAATCGCACGACTGTATGTTGTCCCACATAAAACCATCCCCTAGCGTCATAACCCTTACGACACGCCAATTTATAAGAGAGTCAAAGCGCTCCATTCAGGAGCCCCAACTCATTTGCGTCGTGAATTTTTTTCTGAATAACGCCTTTGTGACGGTTCTGTTTTAAATTTATGATTGGACACCGGCTGAATGCAAAGCTAAATTGCTACATTGTCGCGGATTTTAAGGGGTTTCTGCATAGTTGGACAGGTGTAAGTTTCGAAGGAAGTTGCCTAACAAGATTGATAGGAGATCGATGGTGGGTGGGATGGGGCAAAGTTAGACGAAACCTGTTTATAACGCAATTCAAAAAAAATCATTTGGGAGTCGGGAAGCTGAATGAATGCGATGAAAAAGTTTTCGCGAACTAAAAACTTAAATTCGCGTCTGTTTAATGGAAAATTGTGGAAAAACTCGAATGCAGCCGTAACGTTTCGAAGGATCGACACGTTACGTGTCTGGGGAAAGAGAAGTTAAGTCTCCGGAGGTGGATTAAGGTTTGAGGATAATCGAGGTGATGATTTGAAAAAAGTGGAAACTTACCGAAAGCTTGGCACTGTAGAATTTTTGCCACTCCTAATCTAATTATGGTGGGGGGGAACGGCGATGTTGTAAATCTCGGAGCTTGAAGAGAGTTTTCTGCAACAAAACAATGTTATCAGTTTAAAGCACAATAAAATAAAAGCGGATGATTTATCGCTCGCTTACATGAGTTGAATATTAATATTTCATATCGTTTTCGTTATTCTATTACAAAACCTGATCAATAATGCAACAGTTTGGGAAGATCGTTAAAAACCTCATGCATTTTAAAGTAAATCAATAGGAAACAGATACCTACATGATCGCACTATAACTAATTCAGACACGCGATGAAAGTACATAATTTCTCGATCAACACCACCCATCATCGAATGCATTGTATCGCCTATTGGAACTTAATAGAACGAGATTTTTATATTCCGATCAGTAATGTCAAGGAGTCAAAAAAATCTGCCACAATCACAGGTAACAAAAAAGCGACAACCTCTCAACTTTTCGGTATTTCACTTTATTAAGAGTTCGTGCAAACAATAAAATTCTAAACTCAATTTGAGTGAATAGTTAGAAGCATGCAAAAATGGTGGATGCGCCGGGCGAATCTCTAGAAAATGGCCATCAGCTGACAAAAAGCTCATTTATGAATAGAACTTTAAAACATAACATCATTTTTCACTGCCAATGGTATAACAGATAATTTTGCAATGTCCGAGGCAAGAAAAATGGCACAAAAAGAACACAAGTGACCAAAATTCTTTTTCCACGATTCTGGTGTAGACTTAAAATTCGATGTGAATAATATTACTTGCGAAACATGTCCATTTTTGCAAATGCATCAAAAACGAGATTTTTTAGTAAAATAATTGACAAAAAGTTCATTTATGATTGGAATAAATACCTTTTCTTTTTTGGAGTTCAAAGTCTTTATTTTAAGCCCAGGCCAATGGAATCATAAACAATTTATTTGACTAAGAAAAACATAACCATACACTAGCTCACATTATAATAGAAGTTGCTAACGCCAACTTACACTAAATGAGATTCCAATTGCAGCTGTATTCGCTCTGATCACCATATTTCTTACCTTTCTGCAATATTTATGATAATATATTCCCACCTTATAAATAATTGGTTCAAAGAAAAGAAGTTTTCTGATTATAAAACAGTCTGTGAATTACCATGAAGAGTAGAATAACATGTTTATACACATTTTCACATTAACGGCAACCAAATATTTATAAAGGAAATTATTCATAAAAAAGTCATTAATCCATCATTTCTTCTGATGGATACGCAAGTTTTACAACTACATAGAAGTTCATTATGAGCTGTTGGGTGAAAACCAGCTTTAAAGAAAGAAATTGCCTTGTTTGTTGATTGGTTTGATTTGAGATTGCTTTCTACTCTTCTTTTAAATGAACTTTAGTAACTACCTAATTTTTCTATAATTTTTTCGATAGGTTCAAATGATAACGCACAACATATTTATTTTTAAGTATTAAAAAAATAAAACGCGTGCAAAAGTCTGTAACTATTAGTAGAAACAGAGATAATATATTTTAATAAAATTTTAACAAAAAAAGCTCAAGTCCATTGAATTTAGATATTTAAAATGTTAACAGTAAAAGCTCTTTGCGAAACAATGTAATCTGTGCCCAACGGTACTGGCAAGACACTTGTTGCTGCATATTTTGTTCTGAAAAAAGTGAAAGTTCTTTGCACGCGACCAAAATAAGCGATAGTAAAAACGTGTGCTGTAACTACATTATTAGCTTTATACCTGAAATTTTCAAAAAGAACGTAAGAGATCGGACGTATTCAATGTCCAACGCCCATGTCGATGACAGCGATGAGCAAGCAAATCGTATATTTGCACCACAACTTCACTTCAATCCACACATTCACATACTGCTTCATCCCTTAAATTTGGTTTTATGGACATCTTCAAAGCCACAAATTGGTCACTGAACGACATTGTATAGGCGGCGCAGAAAGTATTGACCACATGCTAAGCTTTTAAACTAGTTTAGTTTCCACGCAGAACAAGCACATTGATTGAAATTCATATTTATGTTAAGTGCATGAAATAATGGAACAGATGATTTAGCTTTCTTTTTCCCAGCGCGTCATTTGAAAAAAGACGTTAAATTCCTCAAATGCGAGATGTCCATTAAATAATTGGCCGGATGTACAAATATTTGGAAGGCCTTGTGGATTTCTAAAGCTGGCTTCACACATATGTAAATATGTGAAAGGAGAGTTTAAAGACAAATCTTGGCACAAAATTCGACAAATAATATTTGTCGCTCAAAATCTGTAAATGAACACAAATCTAACGCGCTAAAATCCCCAGTCCTGACCGATCCATATATTTACGCCATATTCACACGTATTAGAAGTTATCTTCTTTTTTTTAACAATAAATAAGAGAAACTCATTCGTAGAAATGCTGCACTTCTTCCACTTCTTTACTCTCAACTTCCATTTTTAAACTGTTTGCGTGAATATTTGTAGTTCCCGAATACAGTTGCGATAGTTCTGTAAATGTAGGTTAGAAAACTTTCTGAGGAAACATAACTCAACCGTCACGGAAAACTGTAATTTAACGAATGATAGGGAAGACAACTAAAGAATATTATTCTGAAACCTTCTAGCATACTGTAACTTCTGTGGAAAATAATAGACCCCCAAAAAGACGCTAATTGGTCTTCTAAAGAAAAACAATAGTGGAACTCTAAGCTCAGCTACACGAGTACGAAGAACAATGCCCAAACATCTGCAAATTAGTGACAGGCCATGGTGAAACAAATGATATTGTAACTTATGTACAGTATGGTGCAAAATATGTTAAATAGTATTCAGTATACAGATGTAACCGAAATAAATACATTAATTTTAACCAGTGGTAGAACTCATCAAAACAATTTTTTTTCTATGTACCATTTTTTCGAAATCGAATTTTTTTAAATCATATTTTCCCCCTACAAATTGACGAGCCTCTTATGAAATGCTCCAACAAAGAACAATAATAATACAATTAATTCATAAGGTAATCTTGTTGACTAGGTAACGTTGCTTCCAGTGGTGTGTAAGAAAATTGTGTAAGATTTTAAAATAATTTTAACACAAAAACTAAAACGTTTTAAAAAAAGTTTTTCGTCTTGAAGAGTTCTATTACCAGTTAAAATTAATGTACTTATTTCGGTTACACCCTGTATATGTAGTTAATATTATAAGTTAAGTAGTACAATAGATTTATATCAACATGAGAAGCCCAATAACAGAAGCTATATTATATTAAATAGCAGAGTAATAGTAACAGTAGTAGTAGTAGTAGTAGTTCATCGATGTTTTCTGCGCTTAACACTTTTGAATTTTTATTACTACTATTACTTTTGAACTGGAAATGCAAATTACATTTCCGTAGAGCTTTCGGTGACAAAAATGCTCAGGTGCTCAGATACATTGTTCAGATTGATTAGTCACGGCAGTAGTAACTACATAATATTAGTTTGTTAGACCTACAATTTAGGCCAGGTGAGCATCTAAAGTTTGATGTATATCTATGATTGCATATTATGTATGGGTATAAATCGTGGTGCTAAAATGGAATTGTGAATAATTTAAAATGAACCGATACCAAATTATAAGTTTTGTTGGGCCAGCAAAACAGCTCCAGGGGGAACGAACGGTGGCGCGTTGACCGATCTCGTCTAAACTCTCGTTTTCTCTTTACTCTCTAGCTCAGGGGTGGCCAACGTTTTTCTAACCCGTGCCAATATCAAGACTACAAATTTTATGCGTGCCACTCTTTCTCTCTTTAATTATCATAAAGGGTTTAAATAAAAAAAGAAATGCGGATACATTATTTTATTACTGTTTTACAGTCAACTAATTACCTACAGTAAATTAATATAAATATTAAAAATATGTAGGTAATTTTTTGGGGAAGTATAATTAATAACTAAAATTAATGTGGTTTTTGAATTTGTATGTTTTTTACTAGTGCATCTATGTTTGGTTTAAATTTGGAAGAAGATAGTAAAATTAAATTCTTCAGATTAATGTTAGTTAGTTTTGAACGATACTTTGTTTTTATTATATTCATAACCGAAAATATCTGTTCACAAACGTAAGTTGAACCAAACCTGCAACAATATCTAAGTGCCAAGTCGTGTAAATTTGGAAAGTCACTTATTGGCACAAATTTCTAAAATTCAATATAATCTTTGTTGTTGCGGATGATATTAACTCTTTATATTTAATTTTAAGCGCAGTATGGTGTTGTAGGTCGATAATTTCGATTTGAGTTTCAGGAGAGAAGTGGGTAATATCTTCATCAAAAATTGAAAAGATATATTCCTCCTTAGACTATTCCACCCGCATCCACTAAAAAGGTTTAAATTTGAAACCGGTCAGTTGACAGATGAAAAGGTACCCGGGTGTTTATGTTCCATGAATTTTTTGCATCGGAATAATTAATTTTTTGCGACAGTCCGAGTGCCACTCTTAGTACCTTGGCGTGCCACAATGTGGCACGCGTGCCGCGGGTTGGCCACCCCTGCTCTAGCTCAATGATTCGGAAGCCTTTTGGGCTGGTTGTCTTGGAAAATTTTCCCATTTCTCATGTGGCCCAGGTGCAATCCAATTATTGACCGCCCCCATAACCAGTTGCGTATTTCCCAACCGAAATCTGACCGTAAATCCCCCACAAAACACATTTATTAACAACCGACAAAAAAAGCCAATAATCAGACTTTGAAGTTGCGTCGAGAAATTTTTCTTAATGACGCCGCTTCAGCTGGTTAAATATTGCGCTTTTACTAGAAATTTTCCGGGATAATAGAGGCACTAAATCAGTTTTAAATATTTAACACTTCCCAAACTGTGCGGAACCGAACCGCCAGCCATTATTACCTGAAGCTGCGGACCGAAATTTTACGACAATTTTTTTTATTTTAAACTATAATCGAAATAGAAGCAATCAACTTTTTATGGGGTTTGTGGTGGAAAATGCGGGAATATCAGCGAGAATCGCGATCAGACCTATAAATTTCAGATTGTGACCCGTAACCCTTCCGCAACATTTCAAAAGGATTTAAAATTGTGATCAAAAGCTCTTTAGCTGTCTTAAAACATGAAGATTAAAGTTCGCATATTTCAGTTATTATTACTGATATGGCAAAATTTTATGTAAAAGTTAAGGGTTGTGCAGTAACCAGGTAGATGCTAAAATCCAGAACTAACAAAAAGTAATTAAAAAATGGTTATCCGGTTACTGTGCGTACTCAATAATTTATTAAAAATCCAATCTAATCTAGTGTTGTGGGTTTGTTACAAAAGTGCTTTAGAATCATCAATCTCAATAATAATTAATTATGTATGCGGTAAGTAACAATAAATGTCACATCATTGCGACTCGGGTCATTAACATTTAATTTATTTTTAAATGGCAGCGATAATAGTAACAATCTTGATGGTGATTACCCTGCAGCTGAATTCGCAAAAATGCTTGTAGGTAGGTACTACATTAAAAAGTAAACAGTTACGCATAGAAGATGGATAGAACTAGAAGATGAAGAAAAATTTCTCCAAAATTACAGGGACGGGAGAATTAAAGTTAAAATATATGGTTCAATCTAGGTATGACCTTGCTTCTAGAGTTAATTTTGTTCTACTATAGTTGTTTTAAGACTCTTCAGAAAACATTGTTTTGATTTTATCAACATAGTGGTGACGCCAAATCTCTCATTGTACAAGGTACCTACTAGGCATATTTGAAATGATAAAAATCATCTAATTGAAAACGTTGGTGTTTACAAGGAAAACTACTATGACTAGGTACTTGTTTCTTATGTTTTTACATTTTTTCCATCTAATAGAAAGTTGTCTACAGGCCTGTAAAATAAAAGAATTGTATTTGTAAAAACACTGTTTTTAATCTTCAAATGCATGCAATGAGTAAAAGAAATTAATTTTTTAAATCTATCTTCTAATTTTGTATTTTCCTAAATATTTGAAATTAATTTTTATGACGTTACACTAGCACCAGAGAGAAGCTATGACCTAGAAATGGATTATAGCCAAGACCTCTACTTTTTATGATAAATTCCATAATTTTTACCTTTACCGCAAGTGTCGAGTTGCAGAATGTCGTCAAATCTATCCAACCGATCTACCCTCAATTGATAGTGTCGGCAATGGTGCTCGCTTGAAAAGCGAGTCGTCAAAATTGGAAAGTCTATGAAACGCATACGGTTTATGCTTAAAAATTTCAAAAATTAATTCTGGCTTAAAAATTAACATTGAAGAAAAATAGAAAAATACGGGTCTGCTCAAATTTTCTATATTTTCTAAATATAATCTCTTCCCAAGAATAATGCCAATATTGCCAATATGATGAATCGTGTCTGGAGATTATTTTTTACTTATTTAGGAAGTTGTTCGGTAACCGCGGATTATCTCCTCTCTAATAACTAATTTAATTAAGTACATATGATGTTCACATCACACAAGACCTGTACCGTACTTGTACAACATAATCAGGGTTGGTTGCTGCAAAAACCCAATGTTGCATTTTCAGGAAATTAGCCCGATTAATCACTGCAGTGATTTGAATATGGCCATATAACGTTATTTGTTGTGGACGTGATGTACGGTTTTAATTCGTTTGTGTTCGTGTTTTAAATATTTGAAATCGAGCTGTGATGCGCAATTATGTAGCGCAAATTCGGTACAATCGTTGTAATTATATCGCTCCATATATTTATACAGTTGTGCGCTTTGATTTAAAAAATAGAACCCATTTAGAGAAACGATGTCGTTAATTTTCGTTCTATTTGGGGTTGAAAATAAAATTTTAACGTTTTATGTGCTAGTCGGCCATCATCAACTTTTAGGCCTGGTGTAAATAGTGGATGAGAAAAGATTAGGATAAACGTAACTGAAGCTATACTTAGAAACAATTGGGAGTTCTTTAAATTAATGACTCTACCTTCGATTACCAATAACTTAGAGTGTTTACTGCCAACCTTGATAACGTAAGGCTTTGTGAAGTTCGAAAATAAAGAACCAAATTCTTACAGTGTTTTTACTCAATTTTTTTTTTGAGCTGAAGCGGTTAAAATTAGTTGCAAAAATGATCTTCAGTAAATTATCCAATTGGAATTGCATGAATCTCAATGAACAACTTGATGAAAGTTATGTGTAAAGACGCCCTCCTATAACCAAAGTTATAAATACGATGGAAGTTAAACTGAAATTATCAAAACCAATTGGATCGGTAAAATGATATCTGGGAAAAAGCGTTAAGGCTAAGAAATAATTATTGCCTGTTCTTGAATTTAAATGAGCAAGACTGAAATATTATCTTCTGTTTGTTATGCTGTTACAAAATCCAAACAAATCCGTTGCCAAATATCTTAAAATATAAACAAGTCTGCAACAATCAAGAGGTGTAGATTTCGAAGATTTCAGAGAGATTTGGTTTTCTAGTATTTCCGAATTGCGACCAATGAGGTTTTTGTTCAAATCAAGAGGTGTCCCACATTGTAATAAATTGTTATGCTTTCGATTTGTAATAGAAAAGCGGGATGTTGCGCTATATTAATTTTCAAAAATAATCTTGCAGTGCGATATACATATTTAGTTCCACAATATTCTAGAGCCATTATACCATTTTTAAGCAACAGTTGGGCCATTTTGCCAAAACAGCCATTGACAGCAGCTCTCTTATTCACTATTACTCGATTATTATCGAGCCATGTTTTCAAAGTTGAAAGTACGATAAAAAAATATTCGCACTCTTTTGTATCATAGAAGTAGTCGCATCGACATATGAAAGAACACCAAACCATAAAGAAAGATCGCTGACTTTAAGTGAAAGGTTTTTCACCACCTTCTACGCAGAAAATGGCCTCCCTTAACCTTATACAACCCTTCTGTGCAACTCTCTGGGTGATTCTTAACATTATCTGGTATTCGCTCAAGCATGTGCAACTCTCTGACTTTTCTAGAAAGCCGTTATTGAAGCATAAGCTTTGCAACTTTCCGGGCTTTCTTGCACGGTTCTTTTCGATTACAGGACTATTTTAAATTGTCATATGTTGTAAATTATATAATAGTTATTTATGTACCAAGGGTCTTATGAAAATGTTTATGCTTTGCGAAGATGACAAGTTAAGAGCTAAGGGCCTCTGGCACAAGGCTTTTAAAGTCGCCCGAGGGGTATTAACATCAAGTAATGCCCGTGGTGCATACAAAATCTATTTCGTAAAATTACGTATTTTTTATTTTTGTACACCAATTGGTTTACTGTCAAAATAAACAACGTCTAATAAAATTCTTCAAAAAATTCTGGAAAAAGCTCGTTGTTAAGCAAGTTTTGTTGTTATGTATTTTACTTTATGGCCCAAGAGCCAAAATGCAACTTTATGGCCCGCGCGGATATTATGAATAGCATAATGTATCTTGTATCCAAGCCATTATTACACAATAATGAACTAGTAAAACATAAAATAATTTTATTGTTTTTGTAAAATACTAAAGTAAATATTGTAGTACCCGTCTCTAATCAAGTACCACCGTTAATTGAAAGTAATTCAAATAAAATTCTGGCGCTCTCGCAATCACGACCAAAGTAAACGTCTAAATGGATATTTTAGAATGTCTTTTAATAAATCTGCGCACAAAATTGTTTTATAAAATAGGTCCGACAAGTGACAAGAATAGTTCTCTGACACAGTTTCAATAAACTTATCTTTTGAGGAAAGTGACGACAAGAAAAACGAACGCTAAGAAACAAAAAGAACTGCGGTATATTTTAAGACCCCCGATTTGGAACGTCATAATAGACAACGTATTTAAGAACAATAACTCTGATTAACTTTCGAAGTGTTAGCTAGCAGAACATGCAACGTCTTCTGTATCTAATTTAAAGCATGAAAAAAATTCTAAGAAGAGATACATCGAATCATCGAAGCTAATGCAGTAAATCAATAAATAACAAAGATATTAGGTACTAGAAAAAGTGGCAGATAACTTTATCATTCATACTTAATATCTCCTCTGTAGTTGTCCCCATATACCGCGAGAGAATTCTTTATATACCACAGGGATATGACGTTCCATAGCAGAAAAAACGACAACGTTAGCTGTTCTTTGGAAGAAGGATAAGTCATTTCATAGTGTTTCTCTGAAAAGATATAGAGTCAATTCTGTGGACAAAACTCCTCTCACTAGAAGAATATTTATTTCTAATTAATAATAATAATAATAATTTATTTACAATACCCAACAGGCTTAAGCCCAATTACAGGATAAGGAACAAAAATCAATAGCAAAACAATAATGCTGAAAACAAAATAGATAATATAATTGATTTATAAAGAACATCAAACCTTTCAAGTCAACTATTATGTCATAAGAACATTGGACAGAAAACTGGCACATAGTTATGATGACAATTGCAGCCAAATGAGAAGAAATCACCTCCAACGTCCACATCCTGCCCAGTCTGCAATCATAGCCAGTGCGTGATAAATAAACCTTAGCTTCGCATTCCATCTTCTTAGGGTTAATAAAACTCAGCAATATCTACCACTCAAAACCATATGAAACGCAAACAGCAGGCAAGTCATTGACTAAATGGTATTAACGATTAGAGCCTCACACATTTGAAGTTGCACTTAATTCAAAAACTCAATTACAACATCAACTCAAATTATTGAACAAGCCATTCCCTAGCAATAGAATTGTATAGTTCGATGTCGTCTCCTTGTATGAGAAAGTCATCATAGATGTATCCTTTGCTCCTCGGTCAAGCTGGTAGAAGCTTAAGGTTGCCAAAAGAATGATAACAAAAAAACAAACACAAGGTAACTAAAGAAACCTATCTGTGAATAACCACCGGAGTACAAAGACACTCAATAACAAGACTGAAGAAGCTCGAAAAATCATGGAGTATTTTCCCCAAAAACCACCTCAAGATTTCAGAACTAAGCAGTTCCAAATAAACTGGCTAAAAAACCAATCTTTACCTACACTGTACTTTTAAGGAATTTTTAAAGCAAAACTCAGAGCACTACTACCAATATTAAAAATATTTTGCCTTCTATTGAAAATAATGTATCTAGTTAGACTCAAAATAAATTTCGAGTGGCATTTCGCAATTTAGTCGCGAGTTCATATTTGGATTTTTCCTATCAAAATGATAAAAGCATCATAAACTTAAAATAAACAATCAACATCCATATTTTGAGCAATAAAATTTAAAAAGTAACAAAATCATCGAATAACAAATTAGATAGTTACCACAAAAAAGATTTGACTACAATTCCTGAAAAATTTATTTATTTTCACTGCATACGCCACAAATGGCAATAAGTAGGTTAGACCATCTTCTTCTAGATTTGAAGATAACCAACCAAACGAAATTACCTCCATATTGACTCCATTAATTTACGATTATTTCAGATTAAATAGTTCCGTTGTTACCTGCTCATTATCTATGCATCGCAAATACTAAAATGACCACTAGTGCTCTTTTGTTACCAAACATCTGTTTATATATGCTAATGCGAACTTCGCCAACATTGGTTGGAGGTGAAACATTGGTGTTCCAAGAGCCCAAGTTCCATATATTGCCACAGTGTATCAGCTAAATATTGCAGATGCAAATGGACCTAAATTATGGACGTTTTATATGTACAGAGGCCCATTCGTGTAGGGTTCATAAAGCGTATCGGTAGGAGTAATTGTCAATCAATGGTTCAGAACCCAATGGCACGCCTTTGTAAATTCAATAACAGTTATTAAAGCGGATAGCGGACAATCAACCGAATCAAAGTTGTAATTAAACCAGCAATTTACCCCTAAAGCGGTCCGGTAGATTACGTCCATCACATTGGGTTAATATTTAGAATCGTTTTTGACATATCAGCCTCCAACTATTGATAGAGGTTTCCTTTTCCAGGTTTGTTAATAAATTGATTTATTACAGTGTGGACGGTCAAAACCAGAGCGAACCCACTTTGAGAGCACAATAGATTATGCGGATAATAACGCTTCATGTAGTGTTCCGTAATTCAGCTTTTTGTTGATGTTCTCAGTGTGTGATGATTAGTGATTATCCAGGACTGCACTTAACAAGCATTTTAAAAATTTGACATGAGATCCATCGGGATCAGTAGTCATCATTCAGCATGAGTTCGGTAATGAGGCAAAAATCCAAGCTGCCTATTGTTGGGATCCGAGGCTTATGCCGGTAATTCTGCTTAATGGCGCTGTATTTCTCCCGAATAAATTGATACAAATATATTGTCACTGGAACCTGTTCGATAATAAAAACCCGTAAATTTTCCAGGCGCCCAGAACGTTCCTTTGGACGTTACTTAAATTAGTTTTTATTATGGCGAGAATTTTCCCTTAATCCATGCAACATATCTGGCGATTTTTTTAAATCAAGACCCAAATATGGACTTTCTGAATAACGGACACGTTCTGAATGAATGCTGCAAATTCGTTGTATTCATGCACGAAGTTGCATCGAAAGGAACGTGGATGGATAGAATATCCGAGAACTCAAAAATGTTTTCAATTTTAAAAATGAGTTATTGGGTAAATCCTGCGAGTATGGTTAGAAGTTATAACAATATTATTATCGGAACGGTGTTATCGCAAAATTATGAAATAGCGCATATCCGAAAGGCCAATAGCTTCACTGTAAAGTCATAGTGCGCAATATTTGCACAAACACCTGTAATGTAGGCAAAAGATACGAATTCACTTGCTCGCTGATAAACTGATAAACTTTGTAAGTACTTTATCGATTTTTATAACAACCAACAAACGTTCTACTTATCTACGTATCTACAAAATGTAGTAAAATACGTATAAGTTGGTATACTATTAGAAAAATTATTAATAAATTAAGTGGTCAAATGTTAGTAAATAAAGCGCTCTTTTAGAGCGGTCTCTACAGGTAAAAAAGAAATATCAAATAGTAGAAAACTAACAATAGGCGAAAGCCGAATAAGCCAATGATTTCGACAGAGATCAGAGATGAAGAAGAAACCTCAATGGATTTGGTTAACTTAAGTTGACAGAAGCGTAAATTAAGACTAATAAACTAAAACTGTTTGCAATTTTATTACATAGTAACACGAAAGTATTGCAAGCAGAATTGCACTTCACTGGTCGTGCAATGTCGCCATATAGAGTTATGGAAAAATTCTTCTGTTGCATGTTGCCAGGAAAAAAAACTAGAATTTTATAATGAATCAAGAAAAATAGTTGAACGTTTTTCAAAATGCAGTTGAGCAGTTTCAGTCCATTGTGGACGAAAAATAAATTACTTACAAGACGGAGAAATTATGCAAATTATGTAGATGTAGTTTTGCATAATATAAAATAAAAACATTCATACATAAATCGCCATTAAAAAAAATATATTAAAAGTGAATAAAGTGAAAGATACAGAAAACAGTTAAAAGCAAATTAAAATTGCAAGTCGATCATTTTAATAACGATTAGGGAACAATAAGTTACAAAGTAAAACGAATGCTTAAAAGGAGAACTTTCTGAACTCCCTGAAAAAAATAACTCAAAAGAAACCGATACGAATCAAAACTGTAGCTTTAAAGCAGTAGGTGTTTGGTTTTAAGAAGGCTACTAACCGCCTCAGTTTCTGATTATTTATGGAAACCACTCACTTCGTTAACAATAATTTAAATATATGCAGATAGACGATATCATATTGTATAGGGCTGGGACTTTTTTGAATTTTGGTATTCGAATATTCGAATTATTCGAATATTCGAATGACTATTCGTATTATTCGAATATTCGAATGTCTACAAAATGAATGAATACAAAAGTATTATGTAGTAAAGTCTTTTTTTGACAGGTAACTAAAAAAAAAACGCAATGAAAAATAATGTAGTAATTACTCATTATGTTTCATTGTGTTTTGTTTAGTTACGTGTCAAAAAAAGTATTTATTTAATTCATCTGCGCGGGATAAATAAAATGCTGCTATTGGCTACCTTTCTTATATTACTTGTTTTGCACGCCTTTGCGAAAACAGAGATTTTTAAACTTTTTCTCTTGAGGATTATTGTTATTATTCTTCTCCCGCATCATTTCTTTTATAGGTATTAAGTGACAACGCAATAAATATAAAGCAAAGTTCAAAAGTTTAAATTACTTACAGTTCGACGTGCAATTGTTCATTAATTTATTAGTAATACGTATATAATTCTATAATTCGAATAGTCATTTGAATATTCTGATTATTTGAATAGTTATTTGAATACATAGTCTATTCGAATAATAATATTCGAATAGTCATTCGAATATTCGAATAGTTATTCGAATAATTCGAATATTCGAATAGTTATACGAATATTCGAATAATTTGAATATTATTCCCAGCCCTAATATTGTATACTTCTAATTATAATATCCATCACCTTCTAGAATTCTCCATCCTTTTGCATAATTTCCATATTTAATTACGGACTTTTACACATTCAAATTGCAAAGTTATATTATTGTCGATTATCTGCTGATAAAACCTTTGCATTTTGGGTTTCTATTTAAGCTCATATCCAAATTCTAAAATTTAAATCACTTTATTATATGGTTAGACGTTGAGTAAGGATCTTAACTTTTTTATAGAAAAGCGGATTATAAACAGATATTTGTTTACTGGTATTAGAGACTAGGCAAAAACAAAAATGGCAGATTGTTCCGCTAATTCGAGCAATAGGAGAGAAATGTAAGAATACATGTAAGATACATCATACAAATATTGAATGAAGATAAAAACAGATAAAAGAGAAAAAAAAAATAGAGAACCAGATAACGAAAAGTAAAATGGAAGAGAAAGAAATAGATGAGTAAGTGTAGAGATTAAAGCATCGAAAAACGGACGTGTTGCTGGACGAAAAAGGCTGGAATATATGGAATATACAGTTATGGAGAAGGTAAAAAAATGGCAAAAAGAGTAAAGATAAGGTAGGTGAGGTAAGATGTACAACATAAAAAGCAAAAGATAAAAAAATAATAATGCAAGATAGAAAAGATAAAAACCGGGACAGGAAATGATGTCAAAAATGGATTGAATAATGAGTAAAGTAAACTGAGACAGGAAGGGTGGGCAACAATATAAAAATTAGTAGAGTAAATTAGGGATGTGCAAAGACAATGGAAGAGAAAAAGATGCAGGACACAACGGACAATACATAAAAAAATAACACAAGAAAAGCTTGCTAAAATATCTAATATACGAATACAATAAGGAAGCAAGACGACTGTGAATTTCAGGTGTAAAAATAAAAAAGGAAGAGAAGCAACAAGGGGTATTGGCCAGACAAGAAAAAAAAAGACTCAAAATATTTAAAAAAACGGTGTAAATGGTGGAGCATATAGCAAAGAAATACAGAAGAAAGACTAAACTGGATAATAAAAGTAGATATAAAACGCAAAGAAAGGACAAAGATGAGAGAAAAGAGCAGAGAATAAAAATGAGGAAAAGCTGACGTCAAACAGAGTCTAGTTATAATTAAGGTAAATTGCGTTTTCAAGCGTGATGTAGAGTTCATTTCTACTTCCTACGATCACCGAATCTGAATCCATCAGAATTTGACAGTCTCTGAAGCTTTAAAAGTACTTCGAGAAAAAAACGATACTCGTCAACTAAGGACTTTGCAGTAGTCATAACGGTGTACCTATTACAGTACAGCACTAGGATCCCCGACAAAGCGTTTCAACCGCGTCGCTTCCCAAGCGACCGAAAAGCTTCAATGTCGACCGAGTCGACTTGCATTTCTATCAGAGAGTTCCGAGAGGCTATCGTTTTTTTTTAGCTGCAGCTGACAGTAGATAGCCCTTCAATATTTTTGGACCCTAGTGAAGGGATTTGAAAAGCATGCAGAAGCTTTAAGAAAACTCATATTTTGCTTAATTTATCGCATGCGATGTCCCAATTTGTCGAAATTGCCAACGTTAGCCAAAACAAATATTTGGGGTCATCATAAAATAATTCAAAGTTGAGTGCGTTCCCTGAGCTTTCAACCATAAAAACAATATCGACGACATTCATGCAGATCATCAAAGATCCACATATGTGAGGGTTGGGCCAAAACTCCCTTGATTAAACGCTACACTGTCTTTTCATAGTCAATTAGCCGTATTGAAATCGCCCTCGAGCACGTGTTCCCAAAATAGGGCGTTCAGGGTGTTTGAACCCGCACCAACTGTTAGTTACTTCAACAATCTTTTTCTATGAATGATAAATTCTGCACCATATGCACAGTGCACTTGCGTCTAAAAATAACCGCACTACACGGACCTATTACGACATATCCGGCATTACACCCCTTCAATCCGGTCGGCTTACAACACGGATCACCCCTCTAGTCTACATTCGCTCCCCTAAATAAACCGAAGAGGATGAGGCGCGACGGTGATAGCACCGGTCTATTGTAATCGACTTATAATGAAGCGTCTGCTCGATTTTTTAACCGCGTTATTGGCAACGTGGAATTTAATTGAAATGATTTATTTGTTGGCGGATCGGCACAATAATATTTTTTCCCGTTCGGGCAAGTTTTGTTTCTCCTTGGGGGAATTAGCACAACATGAAATAATAATCAGTGCAATTCCTTTCCGCCCCTTTCTACCTAACGGTTTTAATTTTAGAATATTCACGACACGACCAGTCGAAGCTTTCAGAGCTTTCAGGCACTGACGGGTGCGAGCGGGTTTCTAATTTCGCCAAATAACGGACGAGGTTCCATACACAGGTATTGCGATTTTATCAAATTCCATATACGACCAGACGCCTCCAATTAATTTTATTAGGTCCCGGGAGCTCCACTATAGCTGCAACTTCCAGCAATTTCATTTAATTTTCTCTACGTGAGAAGCTGGCAGACGAAAAACTTCGCCGCATTATCATAAACACCACATCGCTTCTGATGGAAACGGCGATAATCACGACGATCTCGAACAAAGGACAAGCAAAATGGAAACGGGAAAAGGACAAAAAGATAAAGGAGGACCGGCCATAAAAAGTACAGCAAATAATGCCGCGAAATAAACCAACAGGTAAATTAACCAGAAAACCGGAAGCTCAAGGAACTCAAAAAATCTCCTGAAAATATCTCTACTGGGTAATAATAATATATATTGCAGTTTGAATCTTGAATGCAATGTTTATCAGTTTGGAACCATTTAATGGTAATGGCCCAACAATTGTTGCAAAAGCTGGAATAAAAAAAACATTAATCATTTACAAGTTAATAATATAGAGTTTTAACTTTGCATCTTTTGGCGTCGTTTGGGGGATGGAAAATCTTTGTATAGTTTACGTACAGTTAGTTTCAAAAAGAACTGGATAGGCTCTGCCGGCCTCTTTCGTCTTCGCATAGCAGAGTCCTTCGTCTGATTGCATTTGCAGCTCGTTGTAAATTGCAAGCTATCCTCCTAGACATTTCAAAATCTCGTTTCGTCTTCAAGTTCCCACAAATGATCTTGGTCGCAATCTTGACCTAATCGTTAAAACGCAAAAAGGCAAAGTACCTTGGAGTGTTGTAATTAAAGTTGTAATTGTCACCCTCGTGGGTAACTTAGAGGTGATTACGCCACTTTTCATTTATACTCCCAGCGGTTTCTTTTATTTCTCCCTCGAATCGTCATAATTAATTATTTTGTAGTTTGGCGACGTATAAAAGTGCACTTACCGACTCCAATTGCGGTTCTCGCTTCACGATTATGATTATCCCTTTGGTGGTCGTAAGTCTTTGACATGTAAATGCGATTGCATGTGTAAGTTGCGCGTTGAGATATGTGCGCATTTGCATGATAAAGCCGATGATAACAATCGTTCCAATAACTTTTCTTCACTTTTAGAGAAAATTATCGTTGGTGCGACGGTATGTGAGAAGTTGTTAACATTACCAAGTCGGAATTTACATGTGAAGTTGTAATTAGAAATTCAAATAAACGCCGTTATGACTGCATGCGCTTAGAAGTTGTTCTTGGGGCATGATATTTATGTATTGTTAGTATTGCAGAGAAAACTGTCGTTGCGGATTTCTGCATTTTTAAAGAGGTTCGATTTAGAATAAAACGAGTAAAAGTAATAATTCATAACTGGGTGTGGTGGAATATTGATGGTATTGTCAATAACTCCACATAGACATAGTATTAGAAAAAATTGACGTGGACAGTGGTGAATCAATAATATTTAACAATGAAGACCCGACAATGAACATAATTGGAGTAGGTAACCCAAGTGTTTCTCATTCGTGTTCGGAATCTTCTTTGTGGCTTCCCAACCCCAGGGCCGCAAATTAATTACCAAACAAAGTTTGGTGCGTGGAATCAACCATAATTATGGTTATTAACATTGCTTTTGGGGATTGTTTGCAAGGACCTATGTACATAAGTAATTTAAAAATGCATGATGTTAAATGTCAATCTCATTAATTTAACGCGCCAATTAAACTAAAATTAAGACCAAATACAAAGTTTTTAACAAAACAGTAGAAAACATTCCATAAAATTGTTGAAAAGTTTATTTTAAAATCTAATTGACAAAATAGCAGAAACTAGAGATTTTGCGTTCAAGGTTCAAACATACAAACTTTTATATTTGCTAAATAAGCAGAGGTCTTTGAAGTGACAACTAATCCTTAGCCATAGTTGCACAAAGTCGTTCAATGCGTAACGAAATGTGGAGCGCTTCTCACTTCATTTACAGCGCAAGACTGCAGACGAGTAGAAACGAGTAATGTGCGTGTTACCAAATGGAGAATGGGATAATTACCCTGCGTTCCTCTGTAAGTTTATATCGAACCCATATTAGCTACAAGGGGTTTGTTTTGTTCCCTGCGTCAAAAAGCACGACTGATGCACAGTTCCATTTATCTCGCGTTAAATATTATTATACATACATAAAAACACATAAATGTGAGGTTGAAAGTAAAGATAAAAAAATGTTATTTAGAACAAAATAAAATAGATACAAAGTTTGATAATGCAAAATGAAGTCAAATGGAAAGAAACCTTTGCAAGTCTTTTGTGACTCACAAAGAATTGGTTAGTGTATTGTGCGAAGAAGGGATTCAAACTAAATAATATATACCCCGTTAAGGGGGCTAAGCGTCCAAACCGAAGTAGATTTGGGGAACGAAAACTAAATCTAAGATTGACCGAAACGTGAATATTGAAAGAGAAACCAAATCTAGTTCCAAGTAAAAAAATCTGCTTAATTACCATAATATACACTTTCCCCTCTCATACCCTCGTTTGTGAACGTCCCTTAGCCCAAAAAAATTAGCTTTTGAGTGATAACTTACTTTGCGGTGGGGCTTTTAAAAAATTGCGGCATTAACGTCTTTATACGAATCAATTTTTATTATAGCGCTTCCAGTCTTCCGATGTTTGTCAGTTCTAAGCTTTGCTGTCAACGAATAACAGTTATTAATGAGCAAAATTTGTGCAAAATAAACCCGGCGCCTCCGCCATTTTTTTATTCAACCTAATATCGTTTTACTCGTTAAGAGTTCAACAATAAGTTACGATTTAGGTTATTACTTTAAAATAACAAAATGGTGATTCAACATATGCAAAATTAATATACTCGAGGGCGACCTTCAAAATTTGGCAGGGCGGTTTTTAAGAAACAACCTCGTTAGTCAATTTCTAAGTTCGATTACTTTACCTGTGAAATCTTGATCGCCACGAGTTTATAACATCAAATTTCAATCAACCCAGAACGTGGTTGCATGAGCAAGTTTAATTTATATTTCCTGGGAGTAGTTTCTGTAGTTCATGCATTCCCGTTGAATATATTACCCTAATTACCCGCCCCGAGCCTTACGTGTTCACTACTTAAACAAGTTGAGTAGATTGAGTCGGTCACTTAGTTTTTTTTTAATGGGCAGTAACTTTGCGAAATTTCCTGCAATAAAATGCGAAATTGTCCAGTGATTTGCTTCTCTAATTTACCAGAAGCAATCTTGGTCAGGTAACTAATAATTATTATTATCTGTAATGTAATCGAATTTACGCGACCTCAAGCAACAGAACAAGACAAAGCAAAGCTCTAAATTGGGGAGGGTTTTACAGTAATATAACATGTAATAATTGATTTGTATAGCGCTGAGCTCAATCTCGGTTTCGGCGGATATTAAAGTTAAGGAAGACTTTCCTTCCCAATTGAGTTAGTTCCTTAAATTAAATATGTTAAATGTAGGTATATAAAGTGAGTTTTAGTTTTCTTAGGGCCGGTTTTACGAAAGGAGAATAAGCCACGTATAACGCTATTCCGGAATAACTCGGGATAAATGGCCTTTTACGAAAATCGAATCGGATAAATCCAAGTAAAAACTGTGGACCGTTGCTATGTAAACCGGCCCTTATTCTGGAATAGTTATTCCAATGCTTATTCTCCTTTCGTAAAACCGGCCCTTAGTCTTAGAAACATTCAACTGTAGCTGCTGATTGGGGCAGTGTTGGTAACAAAATAACAATTTTAGTTACGATAAAATTTATTAATTTCGTTTCTTGGTCTTTCCCTTTTATTTGAAAATATTTTCTAAATAAAAAACTTGTTGGGGAATATTATTTGCTTTTCATAACTACAAACTGTGACCTATTTGAAACATTTATTCTTAACTAGCTGAGTTACATATAAATATCTCGACATAAAATATAACCATTATTACCGTCATTTAGACCAGCAGATCTATGATAAAGTAGGACTACATAAATATTAGAAATGGTATACAGGGTCAGTAAAAAGTATGGAACCATGCTTCTCCTGCCTAAACTATTGAACTTAAAGAAAAAGGAATAACTGTTTTGTCAAATGACTAATTTGAGGTCATGTTACAGCCGGACATTTTTGGCTGTGACAATTTCTTTTTCTTGAATGGCAACGGACTCCTTGCATTTCCATCTAGCAGCCTAACGTAGAGCACTATTCTTCACACAACAGTAAAATTTTCGTTTTTCCTACATCAAGCCGTCTATTTTTAAATAAAAAAAGAAAATTCGGGTTTCAGCTAGAATTAGGGTATTAATGTCCACTCAATTTACCCACTTGGAAGATGAAAACGTATCTCTACACAATATGCAGTCGACAACACCATTAAAATGTGACCGGTAGGACCTACATTTATTTGAAGTACTCACACGTTATCTGTGGACTACGCAGATATAATACTAAGCGAAATAAACATTTTGAATAAAACTTAAATAGGCCTTTATTTAAATGATAATTTCTTCCAAATTGTGGTAATCTACCAATTAGAAACACAATTGATTTTATGTTGCACATGTTCAAATAAGCTGGATAGTCATCAAACGGCTAGTTTAACACTTTCGCTGCGGCTCAAAATCTTGCTACCATGACCCTGTGCTGAGCATAATTTTTGTTTCAGATTCTCTTAATTCTTTCATGTAGCACTTTAATTATTGACAGCAATATAGTTGCTATAAAATTTGAACACTTGCGAACACGCTGGACCAGAGCAAACCGTATTCCCACCATGCTGCTGAACGTGTTAAAGATTTTCTTATCCAATTACTTTCTCAAATACAATACCAATGTCTTCAAGTCATTGTGTTACTGGATCTAACGATTTTAAAGCATCGAGAATGCTTAGCTTTGCCAAAGATCAAAAGTTTGAATTTCTTTAACCCTCTGTTATATTGACCGCAAACTTTATTGCTTTGTCCGGAATTATTAAAGAACCACTCCGTCTCGTCAGTCTTAAATATTTTTTCGTTTTTATATCGTTTCCTTAAAATAGGTCACAATGTATATAGTTGTCTGCCCCTCAGGGCAATTCGCTGTTTCATCACCGATATGTCGCTACATTGTTGGCGTTATTACAAATAATAATATCCACTGAGCATTGCTTATAAATTTTTTTATATTCCTAGTTGTTGTTCCTCATGGTTGCAAAAATTGTGCAAATAATAATAATGAAATTATTGTTCAAAAAGTATCTTAAACATAGAGCGTAGAAAAAAGTCTTTTATTTAAATCGCTCTATCCTGCTGAGGATGTTTTCAAATAGAAAAACACTAGGTTAGTTGTAATAATTATTTCTTTTATTATTATTGTTCTCTTTAAACAATTTTTTCAAAATCTCTGAAGTAGAAACCTCTATTAATAGTTACTTGGTTTTATATTTTTCCCGATAAAATCAAGCGGAAATAATAAAGATCCCATAGTAAGCAAGAGTAATGATCAGAGTCCCTTCCCAGTTCTCCTAGAAGAATTTCAGCTCATAACCTCTTTGTAGTTTCGGTGGTTTCGGTTGCTTGTTCAGCTTCGACTAAGTTGGCAACGCAAAGACAATTAAAAAAAAAATTCTTGAAAAATTACGCTGAAAGCTTTGATGGAAAACTCGATTAAAACTGCGACATTCATAAATAAACCGACAACGTAGGTCAGTTGAAAGCAGTTAATTAAAATTGAATTATAACGTTGCTTCCGCCAAATAGCTGAATTTACGGCCACGCACCGTCTATCGACCACGTCTGACCAGGAAACGACATCCAGATTGACTCCTCAAACTCGATCCTAGACAAGACAGCGCGTCATTAAAATTTAACACTCCGTAAGGTCAAACTTTATTTACCTAATTAACTAGATAAATTCATCATTAACGGCGGTCATGCGAAATCACTATTAAACACGAAGAATAACATGAAAAACGTGGCGAGGGTAACGAGGGACCAAAAATGCGGGAGATGGTGCCGAACTCCGAAAATTGCCGCGAGAATTTGTGAAAATTATTTAAAATCAAGTCGGATCGTTAACGTCTTAATTGGAGGCGTTCCTCATTTAGTTTCAATAATTTATCGACACAATTCCGGTTGTACCGTTCCCAACTACAATTTAAGCGATTTGTCGAAACGGTGTGAATCCAGCATTGAATTAACACCTGTTACGTACTTCGTTCGGCAGTTCTTGATTCTGTTGAACCAAGGAAGTTGCCTCCTTTTGGCATATACGGCAATAAAATTCCATCCGTTATCGGACTTGGATGGAATTTTCGTTGATGCTAATTATTTATTCTTATCTCGACGGGGAGGTTGGGAAAAAGCGGGAGAACAATAGTCCAACATCCGGTTTAGACGAGACAATAGAAAATAATAAAGAAGATCGTAGTGGAAGAATCCACCATTAGATCGAGCATTGTTCCAACACGACTGTAATTGGTTAGTGGCCAACAGTTGGTTTTGCATTGTCCAACGACCGAGAGAAGCCTTAGGAACTTTTGCAAAAACGATACGAGACCGGCGTCAAGCTCGACCGTAATCTCATTCCTCCGGAATCGATTACCGTCGCGTTCTTAGCAAAAGGGCTTGAAAACGCGAAACTACTGTAATTTGTGGTTAGAGAGATACTGATCGAAATGGAGTGCTGCCACATACTGAACGGGTTCAATATGGCTCAATGGGGTTTTGTGCAGTCTAGTCCGGCCCTTGACTTCTTGATACTATGAATTATAGTTTACCTGCCAGAAATTGCCAATACGTACAGTTGGAAAGAGAAATTAATAGTAGGTAGGTACACTGGCGAGCAATAAATAGGGCACACTTGTGAATCAAAATCGGCAATTTTGAAGTTGCGTAAAACGGGCTGTGGCTGTGAGAGTAAATGTCTCAACGTAGGCGTGCCCAGCGCTATTGTGATAATTTAGAAATGTAGGTACTACTTAATTCCATCACGGCGTAATAAATACTAATTAAAAAAAAATTTATATGTACTTATGTAAATTTATATAATATAAAAATAAATAAAATATCAAAAAATAAAACATAATAATTAGATATAAAAAAAAAGTACCTATTATGTAGTTAATATTTTGTTGGTGCGCCATTCACCTCTATGACACTTGCCAGACGCCTGAGCATTGAGCCAATAATATTTTCAATAACGTCTTCAATAGCGGACCACAGTTGTTGTGACATTTTTGTCAAATGTCAAATTTGTTTCAATTTCGTAAATATCGGTGCTAAATTTAATTTCTGGCAACTTGCATTTTGCAGTTGAAATTGAGCGCAATCGATTTGCGCTGCTCCGCCCAATAGAAGTGCATGTAATAAAAATTAAAATTTATTTAAATATTGTACTCAGCAAAACGCTTAGGATAATGCTAATTTTGTGAAGGTGTCGCATTCATTAACTTTTAATTAGATCTCATTAATAATAACTGTTAATTATTAAACTATAATAATAATTGGTAATTGTTTACAATGTCCACTTTTCGCTTTTTGCGGCGTTTTTTTTGGAAACCATCGTGAAACATCATTATAATGCCATTTTGAGCAATGAAATGTTGTGCAAATAAAAAATAATTTTATGCAAAATCTATAGAAAAATAAGAAAAAAAAAGATGTGCTAGGACAAAGAAAATAAGAGTAAAAATAAAGTAGTTTGCATAAAAAAAAATATTGATTTTCGTAATGTATACATGGTGACGAATGCGTTGGTGTAATTAGTTTTTTGAAAATCGAAGAGTGGGTAAAGTAAACAATGACCTAATAATTATATAATATAATAAGTGCTTAAATTGAATCCTAAAAAGCCGACAGTCAGCAAATCGTTTCTGTTCAAACTTTCAACAATAGATTGCCGAAATATTTGCGGATGTTCCACGCAGTAAAAATGAAAAACGTATCGATTAATTTTTAATTTTTGCTACTACTTAGGAAGATCTACTGTTGGCAGATGTTTTTAAATAATTTGCTTTATGCATACAAAATTAAAGCTTGATTCACCCGGCGCCTCCGCCATTTGTTCCATCAACTCCATCTAACTTTTGAAGGTTCTAACAAAATCAATGTATTTCATATCGTTTTTCTTGGGCATTGTGAAAGAAAAACGCATTTAGAGCCACCACTAATTGTTAAAAGAGAAAGGCTTCCGCGTTAAATGCTGCCACATTCGCTGTATAACGCGGTCATCAATTTAGAAGATTTTTTTCGCAAGATTCACCCCAGAATCAAGTAGAAGTTCCTTATCCCGGCAGAATAGGCGTCAACTTGAGCTGCAGCTCTCGTTTACCTGAATACGAAGTAATACATCCTGTTGACAAAAGTTTTAAATATTTAAGCGTTCCAATATTCAACTTCAATTTGCACCCTATCTAACTTTTCCACCCAATTCGGGCGCGACAAAGAAAACGATTTAATAAATTTTTTTCCCTGCAAGCAAACGAAATCTTTCTTCGCCTCATCCCTTCGAAGGAATATTCAATCCAAGGGATAAATATCAATTACTGCAATATCAGCGAGTGCACGTTTTAATGAGTTTTTCTTGACGCAACGATTGCGACGGAAACGATTTCCTGAAAGTTACGTCGATACGTCTAAATTTGTTTGGCGAGTAGCAGCCAAAGCGTCGTTACTTTCAGACCTTACACTTGATCTAAAACATTGTTTTGTTTCCGTGTAAGCCGCCACTTCGAGGACGCATCTGCACACACAACATGCACCAGGATAATACCTTAAATCCACATGCAAATCCCTAATAACGACGGGGACGTTCGATATTTTAGCCATGTGTACTTTGCGGGGGGCTGCCCGGTAGGTTCTGCCTATTGGAAATTAGATTTCCATCTGAACAGTACGGCCAACTACCAGTCGCTTTTGTTGTATGTACGTTAACCCGAAAATTATACGGCAAACTTGACGTCTTCGAGGCGTGTAATCAATGGAAAGGAACGCGACTCCGGTATTTTAAGCACAAAACAAAACAGCTGTCTCGGGGGGTGGCAAAAGTCGCTCATAAAACGGTCGCGCGATACGAGACGGGGGTGGAGCAGCGCCAACTCGAAACAACTTTATACTTTTAAGGATATTAGGGAAAACTGATGGCAGTACTTTCATAAATAGTTTGCGAATTTCCCTCCACTTTTACAATGACGAAAGCAACAAAAGGCAAAAACAAACGGGAGGAGGTTTGTTAATCGCTGCTCGAGTTTTAAAACTTTTCGACGAAGTGTTGGTTTATTAAGACCGGCGAAATCAAGATTGACGAATAGTTGTCGCGGAAACGATTTCGTCTGTTACGCCACTGAAGCGACCCGCAAGTTTATAGGGGGAGTTACGCGCCATATACCGGATGTTCCGGATAAAGTGCTGCGGAACATGGCTCGTAAATGGGTGGAAGCAAGAGGTTTGTCGGAATTTCATAATATTAAACTCTATGAACTGTGGTCAAGGAACAATTAGGTCTGGTATTTTTCCTGACTGGATAATAAGAGTTAATCACGTTGGTAGCTTAGCTTTGTAAAACCGTCTGGCAAAGTATGATTTTTTTTTCTGTGTCCCACTCATGGGTAATTTGATTCTTTAGAGGATCTTGCAACGTTTTCCTTAAAGGCAGTCAATTCTTAAAGTAGGAAAAAAAATGTGATCAAACAAAACGACCAGTACAATTTCATCTAATAAAAAATAAAAAATCTAAAGCCAAGTCTTTTCTGAAAACTTGCTGTTTTCAAGAAACTTCATGTAAAGCAAAATAATGTAACTGAGAGCTGTTTTGATAAAGCTTATAACGAATTCCGATTCATGTAGAGCACGTGATCAACCCTGCACATAAAAGATTCGGCAATCGTCCAACTTTCGATCAATTAATCAACAATGCTAGTCAAAAGAATGGAAGGTTCAATAAAACAGTCTCTATAGGACAGGACATTCAAAGTAATTGGATTCACCCTTCGTTTCATATGGGAAGATGACTGCAGAAAGCACAGGAAGGTTTCCACCTTTACCGCTATTAGTTACTGAAGTGTATCAACTCGTACAGTGTTCTTTTTTGAGTATTTTAATAAAAAAAACATTTTTTTAATAATCTACCAGTCTTGAATTCATTACATTTTGAGAATAATAACATAGATATTTCTTTGAGTCTCAAGCAACCAGATATTTTATTTTACTTACTTTTTTGTTTCTTCTTGAAATTTAACAAGGCTGCATAAGTAAATGTTATAGGCCACAGCATTGTCACCATTTTTAACTAGCTTCTCCTTATTGTTGTAAGTTAAAACACTTGTCGACAGCAAATATTTTGAAAGTAAATCAGAGTTCCTGCACCATCTACAATGTAATTTTTTTAGCCATTTTAAATTGAACATTAGATTTTGTTTTCACAAAATTAATTGGTACAGCGGCGAAAAAGAGTATGCAATATTTTGCGATAAGTTTCGCATTCAAAGAGTAGGGCCTGCTGCCCGACATGTGGAATGCTACGTGTCGCCTCGGTGGAATTGATTTTTATGTTTAACGAGAAGCTTCGTTTACAAATGTAATTGATCAAAGTTAAAACTAATACTGTAACAAAACAGTTAAAAAAATTGGATAAAATTAGAGTTTAATACAATAGAAACAGAAGAACAGGTTGTTTAAAGTCGTAGGTAAACCTTTGGCAGTAACGAGAAGTTTTTCGTACATAAAAATGTTTGTTCCATTGTCATAATAATCAAAAATTATTTATTTATTTTTCAAAAGTTTATGCATTATTATGTAGTACTATTAAGAGTGCAAAAATCACATGAGTGTGTTCATTCATTTTCAGCGAGTTACGTGCAATAAAGATTGCAAAATAGAACTTTATTCAACAACTTATTTTATTTTTCGTCATAAAATAGCATTTATTATCGTGTCAATTGGGGTTGGTCAATTGCAAGACAGTTGTCAAAAGCGTACGCGCGTAATATGAAAATAACGCACGTGAGAAATTGTAAATTCGCATACCAAATTTTTTTAAATATATTAGAATTCTTTACTATGACGTGGTTAAGAAGTGGGTAAGATTATACTATACTTATGCCCCAGTTGCACGAAAATTAACGGTTGTTTAGTCCTTCGTTATCTTTTCTCCGAGTTCTTTACTACTTTGATTGGCTATTAATCTATTGTTGCAATTCATAGATGTTTGATAGACTTTAACATTGCAACCCGTCAAATTCTTACAAATAAACGGATAGACTAGCAATAAAATTGTAACATTTTTTCAACGAACGATAAAACTACTGTTAAGTTTTGTGCAACTGAACATTAATATTTAAAAATTAGTTAAAAATACTATTTTATATGAATGTGTTTCATCATCCAATTCATACGATTTACCTGAGCTGGCTCCCTCGAACCATAATTTTCTGAAATATTAAAAAAGTGTGAAGGATCTTATTTTTTTGTAACAAAAGTCATGGGTACTATACTTCTAAAGCTCTATTGTTAGAAATATTCCAAACCCTAAATATCTCGATACAATTCTGATGAATCACTAACGAGTTACAGTTACATGAAGCTTTTTACATACCTGTCGCTAAATTATTAGAAAAATAATTGTAGTATTTGGGGACACTCACCTGAAACAAGAAAAAACCCATTAATAATAATACAGTTCCAAGGAAATCAGTTTTTAGCGAATGTTACAACAATAGTAATTATAATAACTTTTAAAAATGGATAATTACTTCTTAACTATGTACAATACTACTTTAATACTATTTATTGTTCTATAAAGTCTTTCTTATGCGAAGAAAGAATAGAAGTCGAAAATATGTCTGTAACAGCAATAAAAAACAAAACGTAGTTGAGCTTAAAATAAGTTACAGATCCATCATGAAAAAATTGTTAGGTTTAAGTTCTTTTCATACTAAGTTAATAGGCTCCTTAATCATTGTTTAAAGAAAAATGCACGTAAAAATGCTTGTAAATGTACAGCCAGGGAACTTAATTATGGAATGATATTATTTCATAATAACTGTAAACTGCCGAACTGTCAGAGACCTTAAAAATGCACAGGGGGTACGTAAACAGTCGGTTTCCCCAAGTCATCATCAATTATTATAACGTAAAAAAAGTTGTCTATTTGCGACCCACCTGTGCGTGTTTAATGTCGCCTACAAGAGTCTTCATGTTACACTTGATTACAACGTGAGAAAAGTAGGCTATTTCTGCACACCCCCTGTGTATTTTCAAGTTTCCTGACAGTTTGTGGTTTTTATAAAATAATAATATAATATAAATAATAATTATTATATTATAATAATTATACCGGGCGGACCATCACTTGTGGTCGAATTTTTCCCGTTCAAACGATAAAAGATTTGAATTTGAGCTTCCGAAGATATGATCGAATCATTAAGACCTACTTTTCAAAAAGATTTGAATTTTTTTGGCCCACCCCGTACGCGTCTACAAAGTGATTTATTCAAAATTATAAAAAAAGTTGACCATAAAGTTGCAACTTTTTTTATACCGTTGTACGCAGAAAATTTTTCAGATTACGGCGGTATCTTCAAAATTTCGAAATTTTGATTTCTGGGGCCGTAGTATTTTGTTGAAAATCAACAGCCAAGTTGATTCATGAATATTGCCTTGCCTCAGATAATTTTCAACAAAATACTACGGCCCCAGAAATCAAAATTTCGAAATTCTGAAGAGACCGCCGTAATCTGAAAAATTTTCTGCGTACTTACAACGGTATAAAAAAAGTTGCAGCTTTATTGTCAACTTTTTTACAATTTTGAATAAATCACCGTGTAAACGAGCACGGGGTGGGCCAAAAAATTTCAAAATTTTTTGAAAAGTAGGTCTTAATGGTTCGCTCATATCCTGGGAAGCTCAAATTCAAATCTTTTATCGTTTGGGCGGGAAAAATTCGACCACAAGTGATGATCCACCCGGTATATGTATATATAATTATTAAACAAAGATTATTTAAAAAAAATTGCACGTTACTGAGAAGAAGGTAGATCGCTTATATATGTACAGAGATACTTTCATGGATGATGTAAAATTTCTTCCATCGATTCACAAAAATGTTCTTTGATATAAAAAATGTATCCACAAGTGACAGATAGCTAACATTCCTGCATTTGCAATCTGCCTTTAACAAATGTCGGAGTACATAAAGTTACATATCTACGTTCTTCGTCTCACATGTTCTGAAGCCTTTCCATAGTTGGTCTGCCGCTTCTTATACATTCTAAAGCTTAAGAAAAATGGTCAAGGCAGATCAATCCTCCGTTCAAATAAACTTAGTTCAGTTTCTAAGTTCTCTAATCACAGTATCAGAAAATTAGACACGGTTTGTGAGGCAAAATCGCCAATTTCAAACTTTAAATTTTAAAATCCGTTAGTAGTTTATACCTGTTCCAACCGTTACTTATCACTGACCGCGCGGCCGCCAATCAACTGGAAATGGGCCGGCCGCAATAGCCCTCCCTCCTACAGAATTGAGTTAGTTTACACTGAAAAGAAACAATGCGCCTTATTTATTGAAGGACACTGTACCTCATCAAGTAAACCAACGAGGAAAAACTTTGTTGGTCCTACAACTGGATCTTATTGTAGTGTAGTACGTAATCTACCAATGGTTAATTGGCTTATTTTCAAATTTATTCTTCAGCGTCATCTATATCACCGCCTTGTTTGAAACGAAACGAACTAGAATTGAACTGGTTGAAGGCGGCCTATCCAGCTTCAATAATTTATGCTGAATTGAATAAATTGAGCTTATTCAGTGGCTAATTACAAAAACACTACGTCTATTGTTTTCATTATACAAACCGTGCAATTGTTGCAAAAGCATTCAGGTTACGTTAATTGCTGTCTGGTGAACAATGCGAAGACAACTGATTTGAATGGAGGTTATTCGGTGAAGGCAAGTTGAAAACATAGGGCTAATCAACAAGTCAAGACGCCGTTCCCTCCGCCACCCCTGTATGTGTAGAAAATAGAAACGCAATTCGGGAACCGAATGGGGGACTTTAGCGCTAGATTAAGCGTCGTTCTCGTTAAAAACAGCAACAACGTCTTTTAAACGTAAACTGTTTAGATATCGAGTCACCCTAATAAAATATACAGCATAAAAAGGGCATTTTATCTGGAATCAGCCGCGCACGGGGTATTTTATGTCCCGGAGGATTGCGTCGGTGATATAAATAGAGATTTATCTTATCAGCAGTATTGAAGTTGCTTCAAGAAATTAAACGCAAACGACACTGCATAATTTCGTTCAAGTACAGTTCCTTCTGCATTATCAAAAAGGTTTGGTGAGCTAAATAAAACCGTTGCCTTTTCCATATAAATTATCTACCGGAACAAATTCGGGAAGTTTCTTGAATTTATCGGAGAGTTTTGGCCTACTTTAAAATTTTATGTCGTCGGTTCTGCTGGTCTGATTGATTGATGGACGATGGGTAATTTGTTTGTCGCTGTTGTAATTAAAATCGATCCCGACCGCCGAAACAACCATTCGTGTCTACTTTTAAAAGAGACAATTTTTCGTCTTCGTGAGTGCACAAATGGAATAGTTAACAATGTTTTGATGATGGCCGCGCCGCCAATCGATGTCCAAATTGCTTATTTCAAGGAAATTTTTTTCGAACGGGCCGTAATCATTATTTATAATTAAACGAAATTAATTTTCTTCCTCGCACGCGAGACGTTAGTCATGTAAAGGAGAACTATTTACATAAGAATGCTACCGTTAGAGTTTCTATGCAGCTTTTACGGATTTCTTTTCACAAAAGATTACCTAGTTATGTGGTGCTGCAACAATCATCCTAATAGTCGTAAAGTGGAGGATTTCTTGATGGGGTCCGCGTTAAAACACCTCCTCGGGCCTTGTCCTGGTCACGCGACTGAATAAAAAGGTCGCGATAGCATCAAAACTACAACTTTCCTTATCGTCTGTTCGTATTTAATGCACCTATTTCATAAGTATTTGCCATAAGTTGACCTGACCCATTTCCGCCGAATGGTCTATGGCAACGATTCTTCGTCGCAGGCCGGATTCAAACTACGTACTATTGTTCTGGTTCATAGATCGATTCTTTGGAGTGGAAAAAGTTGACGTAAAAATTGGCTGTATTCATGTTAAATTTTCCAATTTGCGGGCGCTAATTGCGATTTAAGCTAATGAAGTGGTTATGGGTATGAATGGATTTAATTAAAGTCAATGAGGCCGGCAACGTGTGGAATATTCAACAAACTTAATATTGCTAATTACCATCCGCCAAAGCTAAAACAGTGTTCGTTGTTGATGGCGTCAAACTTTCAACTTTTGTGGAACGTAGCAGAATAACGTGTTTAGTCAAAAAATGGTGCGCCACTTGCCGTAATCCCTTTTGAGCTCCGTGCTGCGAAATAGCCGAACTGTGTACTTGAGCCCCCATGCAGTTTTATCCGGACTGCCGGAGCGGCGACTGGAAAAGAAACTTTTCTTCTGCGAGCAGATTTACGAAACTGCCAAAAATCCACATTACACGCCAATTTAACAAGTAACTTGACGCTTAATCATAATCAAAATTTTCTTCTGACTTTTGGAGTTGGTAACATGAACAAGATTCACCCGGCGCCTTCGCCATACTAAATCAGACACAAGGTCCATTTTTTTCTATAATTTGTCCCATCTCCTCCAAGTCAGCCAAATCGACATTTTTGGGCTTCTGAAAACCCACATATGGTAAAATTGAAAATCAAGTACAATTCAAGATTAATGTTTTTTGTTCGGTAATGAATCAAAAGGTGCGCCATTTTATATAATTCTCATAAAAATTTGAATGATGCCGAGTATGTGGTAGAAACATTTTTTGAATAGTTGTCACTGCCTAGAGAAATTGTACAGCCAAGTTCAAAAGCAATGTCTACCTGTTAAACCTTAAACTCGTTTATTTTCCACATAAGATCAACACAGACATTAAAATATTTACGAAGCATATGAAATAAAGAAACAGATAAATTGGGTTTTCCTTAGCCAGTACATCATCTGTAGAAAAAATTTAAATTTTAAGTATGAGATAGGCATTACTTTTGAAACTGACTGTACATTCAAGATAAAAGTGCACAATACCAAATTGACGTCCTTCTTCGATGATCGTTGGTGCAGATCAAGAACCAGTCCTGCGGTCCGCAAGATCTCCAGGTCTTACCCCATTAGATTTTTATGTTTGGAGTCTGATAAAAGATTTAGCGTATTCTTATCTCCAGGTCTTACCCCATTAGATTTTTATGTTTGGAGTCTGATAAAAGATTTAGCTTATTCTTCACCAAATCACAGATGACTCAATACCAGATTGGACACTCCCTCCGGAACCTTTGATATTTTTTATGAGCAGGATGTGACCTCGTCCCTTTAAACTGGTTAACAACACTGATGCCGCGCGCAGCATTATTTCCGTAATGTCGCAGGCAATGCGCTGTTGCCAAGCAGACATCTCCTTGCTTAACACTATTCGTTTTATTGTCGGCTAGTGTCACTTGAAAAATGTATTAAAAATAAAAATCACAAAAAACAGAACAAAACGGTGATCAAATCGTGATCAATCAGATGTCGAAAGCAAAACTTTAACTAAGCTCGCACTTGGTGACAAAACATAACCTCTCAACTACATGTCAAAAGGCACCTCAAAGTCGGATAATGACTCGGAATGTTTCGGAGCCAATCGTGAATACAACAAATGTCCTATCCACGTTCTAGCGAAACGAGCGGGTCTTATCTTACAGTGTATATAATATAAACCTCTACTGATCATGCGTCACCGAGTCCTTTAAATTGGTTAATATTACATCCTTCTCTAATTCACGCGCCTTTTCTAAGTGTCCAATCTGGTATAGAGTCATCTGTGACCAAATTGCAACACAAACGATTTGAGATTTAGAATAATAAGGGGTCTCGACTGCCTCGATTCCAACCAAATCGGAAGAGCAACGCAATCTGTCAAAAATAGAATAATAAATTGTTTTAATCAAAATGATGATCACTGATTATAATGAACCTTTTTTTTAAAATTCTGTCAAAATGGTTGTTGTTGCTAATTATTTATTGTGTAAAATTAAATAGATGTGCATTTTCTCATTACAGTGTCGCAATTGTTTCTTCTTTTCATGACATAGTCAAAAAACCAAAGAATCACTCGGCAACACTGATAAAGTTTCTTCATTTTTAACAAATAATTCTACAATAGATGAAATGAGATATACAGGATTAGTCAAAAGTATGGAACTTCGCTTTTTCTGTCTAAAGCCTAAACTATTAGATTTAGAGAAAAAATGTTAACTGTTTCTCAAATGACTAATTTGAGGTCATATTAGTGCATAGTTTTTTACAAAATGGCGCCGGCCATTTTTGCCTGCGGGCTTTTTTTTCTTAAATGCCAACGTATAATTATTTCTATTTAGCTTGACGTAAAGAATTATTCTCCACACAAGCGTAAAAACTTTTTTCTCCTCTCAGATCGAGCTACCTAAAAGATGGAGATGTATCTTTACACAATACACAGTTGACAATACCATTATAATGTGACCGGCAGAACCTACATTTGCAGTGAGAGAGCCATCGCTGGACCGAGTCATCTGAAGCTTGTTCCGAATTTCTACGAGTTGTAATGGTAGACTCTTCAGATTTTAAAATATATAGGAACTATTTGCCATTCGCATTAGCAAAAAGGCGAAGAGGCAGCCGAAGTCCAACCGCACTTTGTCTCTTTAAATAACTTATTAGAATTGCTGGCTCGCTCCAAGCGCGACTCCCAGTGTATGCCTACAATCTTTATACCGCCAACACCTTCACTTTGTTTCTTTGGCATTCGGTGCAATGCAATGACCAGTAGTGTTCCTCGGCCGCTTCGTCCCGGATGATTACCCACATGTGTTACGCACTTTACTTATTTATGGACAGTGGAGGTCGTAACTCTCTGTCGTCTTGAGTCTTTAGTATCGGCTATCGACGACTTTTTTTCTATCTTTCATGACGAACGACTCTGGTTGTTATAAATTGGGCACCTGGGGAAAAAGCGATGACTTCCTGGAGAGTTGGCTATTTGAAATCAACAAAACCGGCAGTTAATTAGACTAAAAAAGATTAATAGTCTAAAGACGACCACAAACACCGGTAGAAAGCGTCTAAAAATACTTAAGAAAACAACTAGTTGAAAATTGACTGGATAACTATTTACGTATCCAGTGGAAAGGCGGGTGAGTTTCTTGAAAAGTTTCGTAATGTTTGTTTGAATCAACAGTTCTGAATTGATAATTCTTCAGAACCTCTACGGGTTTTATGTCGGGTTTAATTTAATTTTTCAGTTTATTGCAAACTGAAACTGCATATAAAAGCTGTGGAGGAATTCCGGAAATGTTGTTTTCATGCGATATAGTCCTCCGTTCAACATTTCTTGCAGTAATGCAACTACTTGGCTTCGTATTGTTTTCATATTTCAGTAATAAATTTTGCAGGCCTGCAGGCGAACAGTCGCCGTACTTTTAAGCGTGTGTTGTCCGCTTCAATTTAAAAGTTTCACAATTAATGTTTTCGTAAGCAGACGTTTTAACAGCCTCGTTCCGGCGTTGCCCAATCTCTCAAGGAAGGACGCACTTCATGTAATCGTCACTTCAAATTTCGATTGAAGCTTAGTCTCTTGCTATCTAGATATTTATCCTGGTCATTGACTGCCTTCTTCCACAAAATTTTTCTAACTTCTCAACATCGAATCACACTAACACCCACCAAAATGTTTGTAAATTACCATAAACTTCTTTAGAAATGCATTTTGGCACCAATGTGCCAGTTTCCTATTTATATTAAATTTCGAACTTTCATAAAAATTTAAAAATTATCAAAAGTGTATGCGTCACTTTTACTGAAAATATTCTAACTTTGTAATAAAAATGCCGAGTAAGAGCCAAAGTTTCATACGATCAACCCGTGTGAGCAAGACTCATAAACATCAGTCTTCAGTTCCACAATAATGTCTTTCTCTTCAGTTTCAGAACGATTTAAAAACTATTATCTTCTTTGTTTATCTGTGCCTTCATCCACCGCTTATTAATGCAGTCGTCTCGTGAGCGCATAATACTTTCTTCGTTTGTGTTAACATTTCCATTTCTTAAGTGATTGCTTACTTTCACAACGTGCTCGACTAAATCCCAAGATTAGCCAGCGTAACGTTATAAAATCCGGATGAATTCGTACATTTACAGTAACTAGAGCGAATCTAAACTATATTAGGTCACACAAACAAAGAGCCAATGATACAACGCTATTAGGCAAATGCTTAAAAAAATCAAGCAGGTATTACAAACCTATTCAGTAGTTCATGTTCAAAATAGTCCCCTGGCAACTGGCAACTATAGCTTGTTCAGGAGGATTAACATTAAATAGACTATTGAATTTAAATTCTGATGAAAATTACTTTTTCGCTCAGAACCTATGTGATTTTAATAGAAGTGCATTCTAAGCTGTAATCAATATGTAAAACGGTTTAATTATTAAAATTTTTGCTTCGTGGATAGAGAGGAAATTGATTGTAATTTACTAAGTGGTACGGAATGTACGCAATAGAAAGCAAAATCTTATAGTTAGTTCATAGAATCCATTAAAGTAATGGGAGTAGATATAAAATTGGCTGGTGTGGTAAATAAGGAACTATAACCATGATGACGATTTGCGACGTCATTAGGATTTATGGTGATTCAATTTCAATTAAGAAGAAGATATGTAGGCAGGTAAGTAGCGCACGGCAGGTTCGAGCTCATTTGTGTGGTCTGGGCTTTAACGACGAGGAAACTGATGGGATACACTATACTTGGAATTTTTAAGACAAACCCACAACTACATATACAAAAATAGTGTGAAGTCTATAATTTACTATTAGATTATAGTTTTCAAAATCCAACTATTGCTCATGATTCTTTCATTTCCCTTCAACTGCCCGAATGTTACAATATTCATAACCAACTTCATTAGGGCTGTTTAATATGCCGAGTTCATGTTCGGGGCCGAGTAAAATATACCAATGGGGTTGTAATACGTCTAGAAGTGGTCAACAGAGGCTTCACTTCATCCAACGAAGACATAATTTCGTCCGCCCTCGCTTCATCATTATGCATGTGTACAGCCACCTCAAAAGCCACCGATGACGCATATGTAATAATTAATAAGTAAGCGATGAAAACGTGACGTTTTCGCCAATAGTCTTCTGAAGACACGATTTCGACGGCTTTCCCGGGGATGAGCCGAAGATAATTAAAACTGCGCCTACATCCATGAAACTTCTATGTCGAGAAGAGAGGGGTAAACGGCGATAAAACGAAATAGAGTCGACGAGAAAACTTAAACTATTATTATCAACGCATCAACTATGAAGGCGAGATCCCGGCTTCGACGCTATTCAACCCAGCCGACCATAAAATTGCATTTACTTTTCTTTTCTACAGCGCAATCTGCTGACCGAATCGGGTCTTATAAGAAGACTTCATCTCAGGCATCTAGAAAATGCAATCGTGATTATTCCTCGGCTACTAACAAAAAGTGGTTTTGTCCTGTCGTCGGCCAGGATGAACCCGCATGGACAAAAAGAAGCTCAGGTTATGTCATCTAGGAACTGGTTTCGCTCGCACTCACAGATGGTTGGTGCAGCATTCGGTTTCGTTGCGTTGCGTTTCCGCAACGTCTCGGGGGGCATTTTTGTTCGCTTCCCTTCACGTTTTAATTAACCTGTTGCCGGGTTTATTGGGGGCTAACAAATCAAGTTCGGCGGAATTAAAATCTGGAGTCAATTAACAAGTTTAAACGAACTTCTAGTTGTGTTTCTGCGAACACTCCTAACACACTCGAGTGTTTACAAGCAATTTAAACAAATTTGGGCGAATTTCACAACGGGTGCTAGCAATTCCGGAATAATTACATTACGGTCATATTATCGACAATTAACAAAGCTTTTGACGCATCGAGGGCGTTTTAGTCAAGCGAAAGCTCCAGTCAAGTAGTCACCAGCAGAAAGCTGGAATTCAAATATTGAAAGCGCGTCAGTTCGTGTTTCAAATACTTCCACTCACTAGATATTTGGAGGTCGCGAGGAAAGTATTACCACTGCGGGTATTTTAAATCCTCCATAGTGGTTATTTATATACTTATTGGTTGAAATTTAAAGTACCTATGTATTTCACTTGGTTAATAACATGTTACCACAGCCTCTTTCAATAATAAGTATAGGTACACTTCAAATTGAACCGAATCTATTCTTCGTCCTCACACTAGTAGAAGAGGAACTTTCGAGAAGATCGTCTTCGATTGACACACATTCTGAAGACGATCAAGGACGCAGTTCAACCCAGAGGGTGAAATCCTGGAAGCACCTCTTAGAAGATATCTTCTTAACCTTTGTGGTTTCGGATAGATCAGTATTCTACTAGCTTACGATGGTTGCCGGAAAATTATAAATATTAAAGTTATAGAAACCTTTAGAGTTGTCCACAAATATACATAGGTATTTCGTCTTGGTTGATTAAATGTCTTAGGGCATCGTTGGTGGAACTACATTGATAGAAGCCAAAACGTGTATGTGATCTGCATTAGTTGTTTAAGTTTTCCCAGCAGTTTGTCATACTCCGGGACAGGATTTTGGAAAGTAGGTACTTTCAATTATTAGTCTTCTAGAATTCAGGACAGTAATGGAGTCTGGGCAAAAAAAAATTTTTGACAAGAATGGGTTTAAGGAGTGGGAATTGTCTTCGTGTTGGACTCAAATTAAAAAAAATTGTGGCAAAATGCTCGAAGATCTCAAATAAAACCTTTACTTAAGAACGATCTTAATTGAAGATAAGCAAACAACGCACCAATCAGCTAACACTTGCATAGCTTCTTGGCAACCAATGGTTAGTCACATGCTCGCCAACAAGAGAAGAAACATATCCGAAAAAAATATACAATAAAATTTGGCTGATAAAGACAAATCAAAGTAACGGAAGAGCGACTAGAAAAAGTGAAATCACAGGGATCTAAATACATCACCGAAAACGTCAACATAACAACAGCTAGATCTCAAAGATTGTTTCCAAAAAGCTCGCTACCATGGTCATTAAGGTCCTTGATGACAAAGAACTAGCGATGAAAGTTCAAGAAGGTGAAACTTTTGAGCTCGTGTAAAAACACGAGAAGGTGTCTTTAAAAAGAAAAGGCAAAAAATTGAACCTAAATAGACTTCCAAGAAGTAAATTCTTAACTAGTGCTTAAAGTCAAATTAAGATTAAGATAGTATAATTGATAGTAAACTGTTTAGTTGAAATGTTCACCATTTCTAAGATTTCTCTAAGTTCCAAGTCTCCAAAAATACATTTCTATGAATCTTTTTAATAACTTTCTCAGTTCGCAGTTTCGCAGTTTCTATGGCCTGCATAATTTTAATACTGCGCCTATAAAGAGCTTGGAATGAAAAAACTTGATCTTAATTTGAGTAGCCACGTCAAAAAATAAACTATTCTGACAACCCAAGCCTCCGTTTTTCGAAAAGAAAATAATATAGTCCATTACATCCGAGTTAGAAAAATGCCTTATGAATATCTTCTTTTTAACACTGTCAACCTCTTCCTTCTTGTTTTCGAAAAGCTGCTCCCCTATTCGGAAACCTGCGTTAGATGTCTCTGGTCTGGTTCAGGCGGTTAAACATAAAATTTATTGTTCCATTAAGTAAAGCGCTGTAATTTAAATTTTCTCAGACCACACACTTGTAATTAGCAATGTTTATCCAAAGTATCTGAAGCATAAACACGCTTTTACATAAATAGGTCTGGCAGTGTTTTCAGCTTAATGTTTCTATAAAATCAATAGCCATGTTAAACCGACATTCGCCAAATTAATAATAAATACACAATTCAATTAGCAATAACAACGGAAAATACTAAAACCCCAATTACGCATTTGGCATTACACTGTTGCATTTCCCATATTAAAATCTAAATCTGCCCCACAAGAGCCAATTAATATAAAACCAGGCAATATGGCCCTAATCCGTGACGGCACCATTGTCAACGTAAAACTGGGGCTTACATTTTGGATGCTATTGGTATTTTTACGCCAACATCATGTTAATTCACTAAAAACGTGATGTGGTTTTAAATTGAATTATCCCAACGTGCATGCCGTTATTACGCTAAAATAGTAAATTGACGCCTGCATGGCTTAATTTTTTTAATACAACCTCCATCAAATTCAGAACTTTAATTCAATGGTTCCGAAAAACAGCTAGTAATTAACTTCTCCTAAGTCCGCGATCCTAAATCCTTAGCGAATATTCTCCAAAAAACCTGCTAAGCATAATCTCGCAGAGTCCAGTAGTTATCGTAAAAATAATTGTGTCGTACGACACCCCTTTTTTACGTCAAAAACTGCCCCGGTAATCCGGTGTGCTAACAAAAATTCTCCGTACTAATTGACCGAAATTCTATTACTTGGACCAATCAAAGCACGCCGATGTTTAGCGAGACTTTTTTGTACCCTAATTGACGTTTAAAATTTGATTACAACGACCGGAATAAGCCTCCGGTACAAAGGCCGTTTCGCAATATGACGCGAGGGTGGCAAACAGGGCAGCCAAATAAATTCAACCACCCGCCACCACGTTGAAAACGTGTTTTTTAACAAATTATCGAGATATCGAATCTGACGGGCGCCACTGGAATCACTGGATCGAGAGACGGGCAGTTTGTTTGGGGCTAAAAACAGAAAGTTCCTTCAACAGATGTACAAGCTCGTTAACTTAAATGCACTGTTAACGGCCCAAAACATCAGTTGCTAAAAATAAGGCACTCAATATACGATTGAGCTGTAGAGAGAAGTTTGCGTAATCTACGATACCCCAATGATGGTTAAAGTTTTAGCACTTAAACTTGGACAGCAAAAATGTTTGCAAATCATTTCACTACATACTTTAATCAGTTTACATATTTTTTCACAATTAACAGTGTTCTCAATTGAAAAACGTCTTCAGTATAATAACAATCTTTGAACCAGAGAAAAATGTGAATCACTGGCGGGGTTCGAACCTACAGTCCGTCCGCCCTCCGCTCTTGAATTCGGGATGCACTAACCACTGTGCTACGGGACTCACGTAATTCTTTCTGCTCAATCCTGCTCTCAACTCTCTCGAGTTCTCAATCGTCTACCCAACGATTATAACAAGTACGAAAAGATTTAGGAAAGCTTATTAAGCCGTAGACTTGGAAAAAGTCTTCAATAAAAAAAAAATATTCTTATAAAATATCCCCTTGCCACTGAAATTGTACCTGAATGGTCGGGCAGTGAATTTGTGGCGCGACGCCAGTTAAAATTCCTGGAATTGTTCTAATTAGGAACTGCACTCAGATCTTAATCAAGAATGAAGCTGCGATGAGCTCATTAAGTTTAAGAAAGCGTTACGCGAGTTTTTCTTTGAATTTCTTACTCGTCGGTCATTTGGGGAAAAGCGATACGACTCCAACAGGCGATAAATGTATTGAGCCAATACACAAAGAACTCACCTGAAAGAAAGCTACGTCCGTAAAATCACCCGATAAATAATAAGCCATGACTCGTGGAGACCGTTAAAAATAACGATCTTATTAGCCTTGACAATTCTTTCTCTACTCGAAGAAGATACACCTTGGTAATCATGCATCACCGGGAGATTTTAACAACACAAGAAGCCGCCAACGCGGTGGTAGTTCTAACCGTAACGGCAGCGTTGCCCAGCATCTTCTCACAATGCTTTATTCAAATCGAATGGGATTTCTGGCGATGAAATGGTGCATACGTAAAATTGCCTCGCATCTCATATTTTTTAATGCGCCGAAAATGGGACAATCGCTGGTTATTCCGCTGAAATATGGGGTAGTTCGATAGTTTCATTGCTTGCCTTGGATTACGTGGCGCCTTCCACTTGACGGGATTCGGAGCAGCCTGGGGCACCCGAAAGCAATTAGTGTCCGGATTTCTGGAAAAGCGAGTCCTGTTGGACACCGCTTGAAATGCAACTGGCGCGATATTTGCCTGCCAACCCCAAAATTGGCGGAAGAAACGTAAATAATGATGCCGGCTAATATAAGACCGTGTTTGGTGTTTGGGCAATAAAGTTTGCATGGAAACGTCCTGGACGTAATTCACGGGTGCGAACCAATAATATCTGGAAGTCGCCAGGAGTTGGCTCGATAAATTTGCCTGATTCCCCAGCGCTGTCATATTAGTCTGCAAATAAGATGTCGACGGAAGAGACTGAGTACGGTTCGCTACAAGAAAAGTGTTTGACCTTTCAAGGCTACAGCTACTGGTCGGTTGGACGAGACTTGACTGTTGAAATGTGTGCAGTGGGAACGCTAAATTGCAGGTCGGGCAGGAAACTGTTTTCTGAGGCTTACATCCGGACGGGCATGTCATAAGACAAAAAGTTCATGTCGACATAACTTCTTTGTTTGCCTAATTTACCTATTTATCAAGCTGGGACCGAGCCACATTTAACGAAAAAATGCGGTTGCACAACGTTCATTACTCAAGTCAAACTTTTGATTGGGCTGTTGTTACAAAAACTCTAGGTAGCCGCACTTCAAAAGTTTGAAGAGCATTTGCACAAAATGCCTCATTTGCTCATTTACAAATAGGAAATGACGCAAGAATCTCGAGATGATCAAATACAATTTATGCTGATTAATTCAGCGGAGTTCTAGGATCTAACGGGTAAGCTAAAGATCAGCAGGATTCAATGTCCGACTTGAGCAAGCACCGCACTCATGCAATAAGATCAATCAAATTATGAAACTATTGAGTGGAAGAGATCGAGAAACTACTTTATACTCGACTCGATCCAGTAAACGTTAAACCGCCCAACAACTAATTGCTACGTTAATTATGACCTCTTGGCTAATTTCCATGATCTTGCGACCAAAAAAAATTAATAATCCCTCTTACAATATATTGCTAAAATCTCTATTGCATGTAGTCATTTTTTGAGATCTCATTTCTCTTGCAACATTCTGTAAATTAATAGATATGAAAGTGTCATTATGGCACTCAAAATGTTGTAAAAAATATGATTTTATACCTCTAGTGCTAAAAAACGATTTTAGAAGTTGGTATGCTAGATAGACAGCACTGGGATCCCCGACAAAGCGTTTCGACCGCGTCGCTTCCAAAGCGACCGAAAAGCTTCAATGCCGACCGAGTCGACTTGTATTTCTATTGAATAAACAGAGAGTTCAGAGAGGCCATCGCTTTTTTTGGTCGCTTTGGAAGCAACGCGGTCGAAACGATTTGTCGGGGATCCCAGTGCTGAGTAGTAATTTTTCTCAACAGAAGACGAGGCCTCCAATAAGGTACTTGCCTAAAAAAAATATTGCTATTTTTATCACTAGATGCATGCAAATAACTAAAAGAGGGTTAAATATTTTTTTTACATTTTTTTGTTTCATATGTTCGTTAATATTTTCAAATGTTGTTATTGATGACGTATCTGTCCCATATACCCAAGACTTACACCTATATTAAATTAATTCTCGTTTTGACTGCTATGCTGCGCCGCCACTAAAGTGCGCCACATGTGTAAAGCGGATTCAGATACAATTACGTTTTGCTAACGACTCGGACAATCACAAGAAAATCGATATTGATTTGAGCAACAACCTCCACACACTTCTCTGTCAACTCTCTCTTTGTCAACTTCTGACAGCGACTACTTGAGATTTGAGATTTTTGAGTGGCGTCATGATACGATTTCTTTTAGAACTACGCCGCATCCGAGACACCTACGTCACAAATCTCCCACTCCAGAAAGTAAAAAAATAATTGTGGGCGTAATATTAACCCTAGAAAAAAAATTAAAAAATAGTGGTCTAATTAAATCGCCTACATTTTTTAATTATTATACAGAGTGATTCACGTAGCTCGTGCATTAGAAATTTTTCAACTTCCAGTTGGGTTAGAAATTTGAAACTTGGGAGGCAGTCATAATCAGTCAAGGAAAAGTTGAGCCAACTTTAACTTTCTATGTCTCCTGTGCTATGTCTCCCATGTTTGACCAATGAAATGCGGTCTTGAGTGCGATGTCGTGCAATGTCGTGTCTAGCCGTCTAATTTTAAATTTGATAGAGGATGAAGTTAGGTATAGGGAATGCTTAAGTAACTTATCCCAAAATACAATTTTCTATCGAATGGTGCAAAAAAATCAGTTGGTGCCATTTGAAAAAAATGACTTCTTGACCATTTTTGGTTGCGATATTTGAAAATTGTCTGCGCCCATATGGTACAAAATGGAACCACCATTAAAATATCAGAAGTTAGTCTGGACTTTGAACTAAGTACTTTACAAATTGGTTCCCATAAATTCTAAACTTTCTGCCCGACACGAATTTCTTCGTAAGCTACCACATCGCCAATTTTTTTCACATAAATTAACATAATGTCAAAAATTGTCAGATAAGTTTACATAACAAGTGTTATGAATACTCAGAGTTGGAAGACCAATCGAACCATGTAGAAAAAATGGTACGTTTCCATTTAAAATAAGAAAGTTGATACCGATTTTTGGCCCATCCTGTATAGCTAGAGAGCTCAAAATATTTTAGATAGAATGAGCATGACTGATTATGGAAGTTGAATAACTTCTAATGCACAGGCTACGTGAATCACCCTGTATTTCCCAAACATGAGCAAGTACTCCATTCTTCAAAACCATTTTAACTGGTTGGTGACAGCTTCTTTAATTTCAAACCTACACCCCACTGCATATTTCTAAATTGTGTGTATAAATAGTACCTATTATCATTAAACCTATTAACTATACCTATATTTGACTCTCCCTCTCACTTTTTCAAGTTCTTTTGTTTTGTTTCTTGTAGAAGTATGTATTTTGACCCTGTGACCCCGTGAGGTAAATTGTTCATCAAATGCCAACAAAATTGTTGATACATCGTGTCGTCAGGTGATCTTATTGCAGCGCCTCTAACCGAAACTTTATTTTGATTCTTGTTATCTTCATTTGAAAACTGACAATTGGGCGGCTCATATGCGGCTCCTGGAGTGACAAATCCTGACCTGGCGCAATGCAGTAGACGTTGGCCTAACCAATTAACAAGACCTCGGGTTCGGACAACAGAAGTATTACAGATTTCTCAAGTAATTTCAACAGTCAGGAATTAATCTTCGTAGCTTATGGAACTGATTGTACAGTCGGAAAAATTAGAAATGCGCTAGGGATAGGCAGTTAGGTAACTTTTCCACATTTTCATCAGGAATCACATGACTCACATACATGGGGTAATGGTCTCCTACCCGATCACATGGAAAAATTTGCCTATTTGCTCACCACTTGTACAATCCTACTTTCTTCGACTGTATATTAGACAATATTTTTGTTTCGTATCTATTGAACGATGATACATCGCGACGTGCTAGGTTAAAGACAATTATTATGGTGCCTGCAACTGCAACGTAGTAACATCCATGAATGGGTGGGTACCTGAAATTGTTACTGCACTTAGCTCCATAGAAATTAGAAACACGTCCGTTTTCCACACCAATACACATGACCTTTTATTTACATAGCTCAACTAGCATCACCATCGAAGCGCAGTATTTAAAATATTTAGCATATAGGTAACTTACATATAGTAAAGGCCAATTGTGATTATTTAAATAAGAAACTGACATGCACCCAATTCACCAGTAATAATTTAAAAAAAATAACAAAACAATTATTGACAGATCCCACCATATGATACAATCATTTAAAGTTACATTGATATTTAGCTGTAGCCACACCTATAAGGCGTGCAACTATTTAAAGTACCGTCATTACATGTTATCAACCTTCAGAAACAACTTCTTGCCACCTTAAAGTAAGAGATCAATGAACAGGGCAAATCAAATTACAATAAGTTATTAATGTGAATGCTAAAGAACGATGACACACTATCGTGACTATTCAACGAAACATGTCGACTTGTCTAGTCGGATAACTAACTGGTTGAGAAACTAACCACTGCAGAAGAATAAGTTATTTCCTCGCTCTAACTATGTTTAATCAAGAAACCTTCCTGAACCTCTAGTTTCCTTTAATTATCCTGATCCCGACTGCAGTCGACTTCATGCAATTAATTCAGGAGTCAACTTAACGTAGAAAATTATGAGGTTTTACGTCGCAAACCCAAAACCAAATAACGCCAAATCTTGGCCCAATGCCAAGGAAACCAACTGCAAAGCCCTAAGGGAGAGTTAAACGCTAATTGGTCTGCTCAAAGCAACCACGCGAATTCTTAAAAGATTAACGCCGACTGGACTCAATTTATGAATTTCACGGTTGCATCCTACGCCTAATTTTCATTATTGTTTGCAGCAGCTTATCGCGTACGTTTCGGCCACGCGTAATATCCGTAACCCAGTTTTAGAGGCGAGATAAATCCATTTAGAGACGTGCATTGTCGCGAGGCCGCATTGAAGTTCGTTCAGTTAGTTTATTTCAACTTTACCGTTGGCTGATCAAGAAGGCGGCGAGAAGGAAACGATACCGATGCGGAATTTTCAAGTCTATGACGACGACACTTGTAAAACAAAGTAGACGTGCCTCGATTGCTGATGCCACATCCAAAATTTTAGAAACGGTTGGTCCATTTCGCAACACTTGACGTTTTGGCTGTCACATGGCAACCTTCTTTCCAGTGACTTCTAAAGGTGACTTTACACCATCTGAGTTTTCACTAGGTTTAAAGACTTGACTATAAGCGCCGGTTTTACAAAAGGATGTTATTCCAGGTATAACGCTATTCCGGAATAACTTGTGATAAGGGGTGGTTTACATATCCTCGGTCCACAGTTCATACCTGCGTTTATCCTATCCGTCTTTCGTAAAAGCCTATTTAGTTCGAGTTATTCCGGAATAGCGTTATACCTGGAATAACCTCCTTTTGTAAAACCGGTCCTTAGCCAAATAAGATATATCGGTCCATTTGCACTACACTAAATCGTGGGTTTAATTTTTCATTTGACTTGAGTTTAATTCCAAAACGCCTAATTTTTGAAGAATGGAGGGAACAACATCTCTTCTTTGAGTTTTCATTTAGGTCCATTTGACGCATGCGTGTTGTCTTGACAATCCATGAGAGTAAAGTAATTTATCTGATGTACAATATGTCTAATCGAAGTTTTCATAAAAGTTGGCATATGCGCTCTTTGTTTTCATAGAAGAAGTACGTCGTAACTGAATCATCGACATTATAGGTTATGAATGCAGCAAACGTCATCCGTCATTCCCAACTCAACTGAAATTTTAAGGTTATAGTAAAATCCGATCAAAGCTCAGACACGACTCACTTTTCCAGAACCTACTAGTTGACAAATTCAATTAGACATAATGTAAATAAACAGATAACCATCAGTCAGACTATCTAGTTATCATCATCTCACTGACTGAAACTAAAAAGCAGACAATGTTCTTTACTTTTATTTCTATAGTTCTGACGTCCCTGAAGTCTCGTCTTCGAGCTGGTTTTGTCAAGGTCATCGATCATGAGACTCCACAAGACCTCTATCAACCTTCTTCTTTCTATGTATGTAAATCCACTAATCACTAATAGATTTTTGAGACCGCGACTATATTATTCATTTCTTCTCTCTTCATAAGTGTGTGTATCAGGCTTTCTGCAGTTTACAAACCGGTACAGGTAGTATAAAAGTGCTTTGACAACTTTTTTAGAAAGAATCACGTTCCAGGTTTTTGAACTTTTCTGGATCTAGGAAAGTTCGCACCTGTTGCGGTCGGGCGTCAAGTGCAGGCCTAGATCGGCAACAGGCGCGGATCCGGGTTTGGCGTTAAAATCCGGCAGTTAATCCAATTACTAGGTGTGCGTTGGATGCATCATCCCGTCGCTCTCCCGACAGGAACGTGAACATCTGCGTGTGCCAGATCGGAGTAGGCTTTGCCATTGCCTGACAAAACACGATCCCCCATTGTTCAGGGTAACCACCGACACTACCTCACAATCACTTGTTCATCCCTCAAACACACTTGAGGGAATTAAATTTAGAAAAATCGCTCCATTCTGCCATATTAATATCAATTTTATCGATTTGAGATTGCGAAGGACACATCAGACACACGAAAATAAATCTTGCAAGAAAACGTCGAAATTGAAACAAAATATGATTGATTACGACATGTGTTCAATACGGTGCGTCCCCGGCGTCGGTTTATGAATGACTAATGACGTATTCAAATTGAATTAGCGGCAAAGTGGAACTTGGTTATTCATCGAGTCTATTGATTCCGGATTTGTATCAAACTTCAATCGTTAAAAATTTCGGATTAAGCCTCTCACACACGAGACGGCTAATTAAAAGCGGCACCTGTGCGGAATAACCGGAAATAAGGGCCGCCTCAGTGTCAATATGGCTTGATAGACTATTCATGACGAATTAACTATTAATTGAATAATATATCACGCCTGCAGGGTGGGAATTAAAATAATGAACCTGGCTTATCAGGGATGGCAGGCAATGCGGCGCGTACATCGAAAAGGGATTAAGCGCGTTAGAACGCGGCATCATTCTGGAAATGACGCGTGGCAGTTTTGTCACGTGCTTTTTTCTCCCGGTTTTATTTACCTACACGTTTTTAACGTTGCACTGACGCCATGTGGAATATTGACGAACCGAATCCGGTAACGTAAGCCACTGCGTGTAATACTGCCATGAAGCGGCAAAAATTCATATTTCAGGAGCGTGAAACCGCCGCAATCAATAAGGAAACCTTTAGAAATTCCTTCGCCACTATTCGGCTAAAATTACCGACACCACTTTTCCAATTTTCGGCAACAAATTTAATGGAATAAAAAAGCGACTTTTCAGCTGCAAGTTTAAAATAAACTTTTTAATTTCTCAAAAAAAGCTGATGTTTTCTAGGTTTTCTTGCGTAGGGTAGATAATTATATCAAACTTTTATCGGGAAGTGGTTTGAGTCACCAATTTATTATAGCGATAATTATGTCATCGAGCTGAAAATTACTGAATAAAAACAATCTCTTGTTTACCTAAATTTTCAAGCAGTTGGGTACTTAAATTTAAAATGCTCCATGGTTTTTCTTTTTGTATTTTCTATATTGGCTGCGGAAATCGATTATAGAACAACGTTTTCAGGCATATGCTGGAAACGTGAGGAAAATGGGGAAAATAAAATTTAATTTGCAACATCAACTTTGCCTTAAAATAGACCAGTGTAGTTCAAGAGGTTTTAACCTTAATTATCTTGGTCTGATGTTATATTCATGACTAAAGTCTTCAATTACCTACTTAAAGCGCTTTAAAAAAGGCAACTCGTAATAAACCATAATTCTGAACAAGAATAAATTATGTCCCAAATTACCCCAAATCCATATTAAATTATTGGCAACGTTAAAGGTATGTATGAATAATAGAATCATCCAGAATGATTCAAGGTAACGTCAGAGTAAATTATTAATAAAAACTTATTACCATTTGGTTATGATTTTCCATTTTTGGACTAAAAAGCAACTAATTGCAACCAACAATTACAATTTCAACAAAGTTTTATTCATTTGCTTAATGCGAAAACCGTTAATATTGCACATATGTTTCGGTTAGGAAGTTTTGACAAGCTCCGCTCATGTTACGCCACTGTAATTAGTACGTATCATAATAGGTAACAAAGATAAAAGTAGAGGTTGAGCAGTGGGTATTGGATATTTGAGTAAGCCACGCGTACAGTTTTTTGGATGACCCTGTACAATTAACCAGTAATATTATGTATAATCAGAGGCGATTTTAAAAACGAAATTAAGTCACTACTCAAGTCATTTATTTTTGGCAAGAACTGTCAATTTATAATTTAAAATAGACGTCAAAAAAGTAAATATTGCAACAATTTCCATAAAGCAAATCAATGTGCTTTTTTTGAAAGTTTAAACAATTCTATTTTATGACTTTATTCAATTAATTATAATTATATTACATAATACCCATCTAAAAAAAACTGGAGTTATGGTGTTAATATTTTTGAGGTTTCTTAACTAAACGCATTCAGCGTCGACCAACATTTAAATTTCAACGCCATCTTGGATTATGAATTTATTATTTTTATTAATTATAATATACTTTTGAGAATACTCAGACTATTTTTTTGAAAAATTTACAAAGTACATTATACGCGGGCGTCCGCAGGGAGTGACAAGGTGGGGCACTTGACCCCGCCTCCGCCTGTTAATTTTACCATTTTTCTTATAAGTACCTACTTACATACCCTTTGCCAAATTATTCGAAAAATAATTGTCTTTGGACACTCACCTGAAACAAAAAAAAAAAAAAACATATTACATAGTTATTTCAGAGAAAGTTGTAGAGTAAAATTTAAAAGCTTACTACAATATTTAACTTTATTTAAAACATGATATTTGTCTTTTGTTAAAAACTACCAACAACATTTTCCCACAATCCCTTACGAAAGTGCTCATATAAGTAAAGTACTCATTCAATACATAAGTATATACAAAAATTTACAACTGCAACTGCAAGTTACGTGTGTTATGAAGACTTCTGGCAAGTTGTTCATAATTGGCTACATCTAGAAGGAAAATACCTAAGTGCAATTTTATTGACAAGTTTGATCACAGCTAATTAAGTGTTGAGTGTTAAAGTGTTGAACAAAGTGATTTTTGGAGTCAAGGAAAAGTTTTTAGTATGAACTTACAACTTACAGTGGAAATTCACATTTCTATGCTAGTTATGTAATATAATATTTTGTTTCTTTATAATGAAATTTGCATTTTTCTGTAATACGCTATTAGATAAGTTATTGTAATTTAATAAAGTTTAGTGGTCCTTAAAAACTTCAATCTCGGATGCAATAACGAGATGGTAGAATAGTTGGATCACATTTTAAAACTCAATATAAAATGTTTATTTTACTACCTAAAATTTTTGAAAGAACAACCGGAATATAACAATATTTTTTTAACTACAATCAAAACAATATTTTGATTAATAGCCCTGGCAGCTGACACACTTTAATTAATAAAATATAATATTTTGAATTAAAAGCTGAATATTAAAAATTTAAAAAATCAAAAAAATTCATGCTTGCAATAGTGCAAATATCCACCTAAGTGGAGAAAAGTCCTGTCACGATAAAAATAAGAAACAATTTGTTAAAATAATAGTTATCTTCTTCTTGATAATAATTTCAGCTGAATTGACGGATTGTTTTGTAACTTCTAAGTACATTCTTCCGTCTCTTACAGATTGCAGAATAAACCTTAAATCAAATAATTTTAAAATGTGAAAATAAAATATCTTGTAATCAGTAAGGAGGCACATTTTTATCTAGCAGTTTTAGGTAAAATCTTCATATCCTGTTCTAAGGATTCTCGAGTTAGCTTATGCACAATTATTAATGAAACACCCTGTATATTAAAAGAAGGATAATAATAGATAGCAAAAACTGTGAAAAAGTGAAAAAGCTATTATAAGAAAAATTATTCGAAAACTACACCAAATTGTTTTGAAAAAGATATTTAAAAAATTATATCAGTAGTACATACAGTAGTCATACATTTTTATGAGTGACCTTATTTTTATGACACGAGATGCTGCCCTCTATCGGTAGTTCAAAATTTTACCAGAAAAACGCATCTAATTCCGAATTAAAAGATACAACTTGGGAGGCTCGAGAAGGTGGAGACAGTTAATAAGTAAGTGTCTCTCTCTCAGTTAAATGTTTTGCAGCTCGCCGGGCTTTGGTCAGTTTTATGGCCGGCTAGTTGTAAAGTTATGATTACGACAATAGTAACTAAGGTGTAAACAAACAGTTTTTATCTATAGTTGTGAGAAAAAGTAAGTAAGTACATTAAAAACAACTCTAAAATAATTAATTACATAATTAATTTATTTGTATGTAATACCAGTCGTAGTTACAGCAAAAGGGTGAAATTTTCGAACCGGAGAATAAATTCAGTTCCCTTGTGTGGCGGTTTACCGGCAAAATTCCCGAAATTCTTTGGCATTTCGTCAATCAAATGAAAACCAGATTTACAATAAAAACTCCGGAACATACAAGGGTACATCGCTTTTAGCGAATTTATTTCAATTGTCTTTCTCGCCCGTCCGTCGTCCAGGCTGAGAAGGGTTGTCGCGTTGAGAGGATATGGGGTTCACTAATTCCGCACCGTACCTGGCAGATGTAAGCCGGCACCATATGCAAAGAAACAAACGATAATAATTTCCCCTCGCCCCATTTTAATCGCACCAAAAACCTCAATTTCCCCAATCAACAACAGACGGTCCGCACCAAATTTACGATCACTCCCAACGATTCAATCCTCTCAATTTGATTGAAATTCCCGCTTCTATCTTAAGTTGGAATTGATTTTATTGGACTCGTTTTGTTTGCGCGAGGAAAGATCTATCCGGATTAAACTAAACGTTCACCTGGCGTGTTCCAAATCTAAATTATACGAAATTTGTTGGAAACGCATTCGGATAATAATTGAAGCGGCCACGCGTACGCCGCTGTTTTCAACGGCGTCGGTGTTTTAATTATTATTCAGTTGCCGGCGTTGAATGGGGTTTCGACGCGAATTAGGGGTTGACAAGTGAGCGGCGGAAGCCGGTACGAATAGCTTTCAAAAATTTTCACCAACAGTCGAATCTACCTGCAAGAGGATATTGGAATCGATTTGTCTAGTAGAAGGTAAGGCATTATAAAGCACTGAGGTATTATAAGCGAAATACACTTGTATAAATGGAACCAACCCTGCCTGAAACCTTTTATGAGACAACAATTGCGTTTGGGGTTGCGTATCAAAGCGCATCTGCTGACAAGATGCACAATTTTACCCTGCCGGAAAAATAACTTTTTAATGGGTGGATTCCGGCCGGCGGCCCGATCACTAATTCTTCTCAATAGTATCATCCCGAAAGTTGCGCAGGAGCTTAACTACATATGTATGAGCATGTGATGCACCATGCAGTTAACTTTTCAATTTACACTTTTGAACACGAGCTACTTCTTGGCTACATGCCACTGCAGAGCTTCTATTGAAACTTTTGCCTAGGCTTATTTTAAGCCGATTTGCCTTTAAAAAGGGCTATTATGTTTGACGTTACAATGCAAATTTGCTTTAAAAGGATGAAGTCCTTTAAATCTAATTGAATTAGTTCATTAGCTACATTTACACTTTTTCAGGGATATTCCCCAATCATCGAACGTGTTAGCTAGGTCAAGCAAATCTGCCGTCCCTTGTTGTTTGATATCAAACAATAACAACAATAAAGACGATTGTAGATTCGAATCTTCTGATAACTTCAAATGATCTACAAAGGAAAATTGAAAACCTTGTGGTCTAATACACACAGGCACCACTTGACTTTTCAGGTTAGGCAAATAGTTACTAATCTCTTGATAATTTTATAACTTTGGATTATCTTTTAAGTAAACTTCTTTATAATGGAATAATAAGGTGTATCAACAAATTTAACAACGAAGTAAATTCATCACTGGTAGAGACTTACTCTTCATTAACAATCAAATTAATAGCCAGAGAAAAAAGGTGAATTATCGAGCTATGATGACTAGGAATCGAACCCAGTACCTACAGCTCCAAATCCGGCAAAGCAACCCACAGTGCCGCGGAATCCACCTTCTCTTCTTCCTCATTTCTCTCTCTCTCTCGAGTGCTTAATCGTACATTACCGAAGGATTATAACACTATGGTCCAAAAGTGATACTATTTGAATTAGTAATTTAGATTAGGTCATTTTTTGATAATTAGTAAAAAAACAAGAGTCTTGTGTCACAACAACAAAATACTTGAATGGGTCAAAAATAGAAACAACATAAAAAAGTGATACAAAAATCCATGTTCCAAATTAGGCAACCGGTTTCATAAATGGGGCCGGCAAGTTCTTAATTTAGACTTCTAATATTATGCATTACACGCACATATCGGAAATTCATTCATCATCTTCCTCAACCCCTCCACAATCTTTGTTTATCAACAAGACTGTTATTAAATGCAAACCCAATTAACTCTTTCCTTTGAACTCAAAGTAGTTGCTTCCACGGCATAAACATTCTGCATCATCTTCACTTTCTGTTTCTATTGAGTCACTGTGCCTTATTGTGGAGTTTGCAGTAGGGCAAATTTCCACACCTGAATTTGTCAACGTAACAAAAGCATCTATAAAGAGTAAATCGGCCTATTCATCTTATATGTTGTTGCTTACTGCGTTCAGAAGCCTATTACTGTCAAGTGTTTTTAAAATCTGAATTGTTTTATGGTTGATCAAATGTGCACTATACCATAATCACTATACTATCTCTTCAGATAATGATGAGTTTTCACTTTTTTAATTATATAGGTACTCATTATATTCAAGTTTTGTCTTACGAAGACTAGTGTTAATTTCCCTACAGATTGTACTCTATTTACGATCTTGACTTGACAAGATGTTCATGTTTGGCAGAAACAAAATCTTATTTAAACTGTATTTTTTTCAATAAAAAAAAGATGGTGCCAATGGAAAGAAAGGCAGCACTGTAATATGGTTAATTTGATGTTGCAAGTGCATTTGCTGCTGTGGAAAAGAGGAGTATCCACTTGATCAAGTGGTTGAGATCGCTCTCGTTTCAACTTATATGAAGTTTCATATTGTCTGCTCGTCGTTTGTTAAGTTAAGGCGGTCATTGCTTAATTTTCCGAATCACTCTTCTTTTTCTTATTTAAAGCTAGTCATAGCTTTGACATAATAAGCATGTTGAAAATTTTGGACCACAAAAGTCTACTACAGTACCATTCATACAACAAATTTCTGAGATGGTTTATCTTCAATTTTTAAGTAATCCACTTTTGAGATAGTGTCTGGATATTTTGTCTTGCACAGATTCTCTGTTGAATCCTTTTCCTCTTAGACCTGACTAGACGTTCAAAATGACGCCGCATGAAACTATAGAGCCATTTTTATCGCCATACGTTTTCAGTGTTAAATCAAAGACGTGAGGATCATAACTCTTCTTCTATCGGTAATATTCCGGTCTCAAATTTAAGAATATGGTCAAGAAATCAACTTTCTACTTGCTGATTGAAATGGACTGATTTTCCTAGTATCTGATCACTTGAAAACTGCTTTGGGATTCGCTTAATCTCGCTTCGTTATACCTGTAAATATCACTTGCAATATTTAAGATATTTACATTTGGAGATTAGATTTTCTTACTGATTGATTTTTAAATCATTGCCTCCTTGAAGATACTTGATCGATCGACATAAAAATCGTTTTTAAGTCAGCATTGAATAAAAAGATTTTAAATATTGAACAAACTTATAATACTTGATAATCTGGGAAAATTCTTCTAGGGCAGAATAGATTGTCTTGCCTATAGAATTTTGTGGGTGCAACAGAGAATGCAATATTGATTTTCTAATCTCGTAAGCGCCACTCAGTTTGGCGCTTACGCAATGTCGTGTGCTCTGTCGCGCTCACGGAGCTCTATGGGCAATGGGCATGTATCATCAAAATCGTATATCAATTGCATTTTATCGCAAAGATAAATCGTTTATAAAAAAAGATTATCGCCAGTACGATATTATAATATTTACCTTCCCAATATAATAAAATGATAAAAATGTACTACGGTTCTTGAGGAACCTTCTGCAACAGAAGAATGATTCGTGTGTGCAACAAAGCTTAAAACACTAATTATTGGTCCCATGCTTGATAATGATAATGAACTAAATGCTAATTCCTCATAAAACGTTAGTCGAGTCACTTAGTTGTATGTCTGGTTAGTGTCTGGCGGATTGTTACTTAATTCGTTGTCGACCAATAAATCCTTCTTGAAACTTTTCACATTTAGCTTGAGTTTTAAAATAAAATACTTCCTTCTAACAAAATAGACAAAACGCAACGGTTTCTATTGTATTTCATAGTTGACTTTAGCTCAGCGGAAAAATGCTCAGCTTACGTAGATGAGTGAACCTATTATTAATTACAGCTATTTGTAAGGTGGGGCGGAGGAGCAATGACACGTTTATTAAAGCAGTGGACTCGACGATACTAAAATGATCTTCGTTTCCCAGAATGTTACTTGTTGTTCTTGTTAAGAGATGGGAGATGGGACCAAGATAACAACCTTTATCTAATTTAAAATTGACCTCATTAAGTGTTTACGTGATTTCCACACCAACCCAAGCAGAAAATAGTTAAACCCCAGTTAAGCTTTCGTACAACTTAGGTACAGTCAGTTTCACAAGTAATGTCCATCTCACAGTTTTAAAATTTAAATTTCTTCTACGGATGATGTACTAGCTAATAATGTACTAGCATCTGTTTCATTATTTCATATGCTTAGCATAAATATGAATTTTAATGTCTGCACTGAGAGAAATGGATATTAACCATTATTATAATTATAATAATGAGTATTATATTTTCTAATACCTATTGTGACAGCAACACTGGATATTAACGATCCAAATATAAGCATTTTACAAACTGTATAATAACTACAGCATCATTTTGCCAATAACAGTTAATATGCATTTGAATATTACATATTACAACACGGTCTACTTAAAGTTAAAATCTATGGTACGGCAATGGTTAATATGTCATTTAATTATTATAAAAATATACTGCATAATACAAGAAAGAAATATGTATTACACTAATAAGAATACTTGCATATTAAATCTAATTAACTGCGTCTATTAATTTTTATTATTTTGTAAATAATACAGAGAGAACCGTATGTATTATACCAATAGCAATACTTGTATATTATAGTCCAATCAACCACGTCTATTAAATTTTATTATTTTGTATATTAGATAGGGTAGGTTAGGCATAGAGAATATGATGATATATAGAACATATTATACTGAAAATATAAAATTTTATTTCAAATTAAAGAAAAACATGATTACATTACTTATACTATTGAACTTAATACTAAACATATAACACATAAAATTAATATTAATACGAAATTGAAATGCTAAACACTATGACGCAACGTTATGTACATTTTGCCGTCACTACTGGTGGAAGGCAAGGTTGGTGTTAGATATGAGAGATCATCCAATTTAACACATCCGCAATCCCTGTTTAATGACAGTTGTACTTCATAACTTTGTAAGTGATCGTCAAAAGATATTGTTTTAAATTTTCTGAAAATAAAGCAAATGTCTTTTTCATCACGCACTACTACATGTTCAATTCTACCAAAAGTGGGCAGATCTTGATCTAAATTGGTGAGAATAACATTACCCTCTCTGAACATTGTTCCATGTTTTTTTATACCTTTAAACTTATCTATTAGATCGGGTAGTCCCCATGAAGTTAGTACTTCAGATATATCACTCATGATGTCCCCGGTAAATCCCACAAACCAACACAGTCCAGACCCAGGCGGCCAGAACCAGAACTTCTTATTCACCACCACTACACTCACATAGAGCCACAGTCACAGCGCCAGCGCAGCTTACGGCACGACGCAACTGCTGGTGAAAACCGTTTCTAGGAGCAGGAGTACCAACCAAGTACCAACTAATATTGCACTTATTAATACGATGTTGTCGCTCCTACGACCAATGATTGAATGCTAAATGAAGTGAGAAAATGAGCGTGCATTTCTTTCTTATATGTAGTAATATTTGTCCTAATAAGATGTATTATACGTCATATTATTAATAGAACCATAAAGCCATAAAGACTTATAACAGTTAAAATACTGTGTTTTAAAATGTAAATCCGTATAATATTCGTATAGTTAATGGTATAAAATTCGTTTTGCTAACAAATGTACTTTATGTTTTAAAATCGCGAATAATTAAAATAAGGATCATGCACTGTAACAATTATTAGTATGTAGCTAAAGTGCATGCATTACCGCTACTATTAATCGATACACTTATCGTTACTATATTTTCTTTTATAAGTTATTATAAAATCTTTATTATACAAATTGTATTATCCAATTTTCTCCGTGTGTGTTGGTTTTATATGAAAAATAAACGAGTTTAAAGTTTAAAAGATGGATATTACTTTTGAACTTGGCTGTACATCCAATAAAGATTGACATATTTTTGCTGAAAAATAACAATTAGTAGAAAGAATAAGACATTACTAAATGAAGCCAGCTAATCTAGAGGGGTCGCGTTTTATCTTGGGCGCTCGCTCTTTTAGTCAATGACCCTTTCAATAGTGGTGATAGCTAATCTGATGACTCTCACAAACAAGGGAAGGGAGCCGCGCTCAAGTGAAACGTAGCTAGCAATCAGGGGTGACTTTAAATATGACACCCTCTCTACGTCCAAACTAATAATACCATAGCAGAACTTCTCTCACACTCTGCGCATATTTTTCATTTACAGTTTAGGGCCTCCAAATCTAAAATTCTTCCAAGTGACGGTCCTCAACAAACAAACAGGACGTGAATGAAGTTACCTGCGATATCAAATTTTTCCAAGGTTTCTTTGGCTTGATTATAAATTCTGTTAACACCCTGAATGTAGATATCATAAACATTTGTGAAGTTAATGGATTCTCGTAAATCGCTATAGAGTTTTGGCTCTACGGAAAAGAATAAAGTGCTTCAATATATCGCTTTTTTAATAAAACCAACATTGTGAAAAGCGCATCAGCCAAACTAAAATTAGCGAATTGGGAGTTAAAACAAACAATTACCACCGACTGAACAGACTATAACAACAAGCGGGGTGTTAAAATCTATCAGGTAAATAAACATTTCAATTCCGTAAATGGCCAGGTATATTCCCAGTGGTGTAGCTGTAAGTTGCTCTTAATTAAATGTAAATTCCCCGAGTTCCACAATAATTAAGCTTTATAGCCCCGTTTTTGAATAAGTTTCTAATAAAATCTTTTGTCGAAACAAAACGGTCCCGCGTTAACAACGCAATCCGGTCTTTGTTCTCGATTTAATTCCGAAATTTTAATGAATCCCGATGCCTCCTGAACACCGGGACAAAATCGGGTGTTTTGGACGCAATCGTAAAAATGCGGGCGATTTCCCTAATTGTGCGTCCCGGCGATAAGTGACACTAACGCAATTACCCTAATGACCCCCTTAAACTATTTAAATCCGGGCAAATGTTGGAGGAAGGCCGTGAACCGAGCCGGGCTCCGGTGAATTATTGAACACGCGGTTTTTACGCGACGCCGCCGCTAATAACCGCACGCGAAAGCTCAGAAAACTCGACCCGGTGAAAAATCATTTCCATTTCGCATGTCCGAAGGGTGGCGAACGAATTTGTCTAAAATCGAGTGTTTATTTGGTGGGAAATTGGGCGGATTTACAAATAGTCCATTACAATATTGAACCTGGGGGTTAATGGAAGTATCTCCAATTTGGACGCAACAAGTTGCAGCAGCATTCGCTGGTGCAACTGGAGAGCTTTTAAATTCCTGATGAACTGCGGAAAATAAAGGTGGTGGTCTTTGAATGGTCGTAAAGGGAGTCGCAATAGGGATCGTTAATTTTAATAGTGTTAATATCCTGCATCGAAGCTGAATGGGTTTTGGTTAGTGCTAGTTCGAGATGTGGTTCAAGGCTTGCAAGACAATTGTGTAGGGAAATGTCTAGCTGAAACTATATACATTTACAATGCATCGTTAACTAGAGATCGTTTCACAGTACGATGCGTAATGGGATTCTAAATTATGTAATGGAAAACAAATAGTTTTTACCGTGACAGGAAGTTACAACGGATATCGTAAATGCCTCAGAAGTCATTTAAATAACTGGGCATTTACCAGTTCTTTATTACCGTAATGGAATTGGTAATCGGTTGCAATACAAGCTTCTTGCATGTTTCTACATTAGAAGGCGTCATCTCAAGTTACAATTTAAATAAATAATAAACATTGCTAAAGAGCATTAATCGAGGTTCGCAGGTACTCAAAATGGTTCTGATGGACTTAAATTAGTTAAACTAAAATTTCCTGAATACTGCGGGATACCTACGTGGGTGCTTTTTGTGAGGAAAATCGATTAGTCTTATTTTCAAGCGATAACGTATTGCAGACAACGAAACGTAGTAGGTAAGTGCTTCGAAGTTTCCGATCAAAATTTAACTCAAATTTGAAAATGTTTACTTTTTATTTTAATCTGTTCTGTAGACTTTTCATGTTCGCGCATCTGAAAGAGTCGATTATCTTACTGTATTAAAACTGAAATTTTTATTTTATTTTTTATTTTTATTTATTTTATTTTTTATTTTATTTTTATTTACTTTTGTAAATTTTAAAAGTTCAACATTAATTAAAAATTAACAATTATGCCTATGGTATGGAGAACGTTAGATTTAAGACTATCTATGAACAATGATGGCAACCAAATCCGACAAGAACAAAAGGCATACAAAATGGTGGATTATGGTTGAACATATTAGAAAGAAAGTCAAAACGAAGAAACAAATGTGGAAACAGTATACATGTAGAAAAAGAAACAGATAAAAATTACAACAAATACGAAGAACAAAGAACAAAAGTAAAACTACTCGTATCAGACGCTAAAAAAAACAGCAAAAAATTTGAAAAAAAATGGAAACTAATTACCACACGAACCAAAAACTATTCTACAGAACTCTGAAAAATCTGAGAACAAGAAAGTGAAAACACAACGAACCAAATTAAATTCGAAAAAGGATATATACTTACAGACCAAACTGATCTAACTAATAAAAAAATGAAAAAAATATAGAAGTACACAACACCAAGATAATAAAAAAAACACACAGGAGAGATTTGAAAAAAACACCGAACCAAGACCGAGAAATGATACCATCGACCTGGATGAAGTTAGAAGCATTAAAGAGACAAGGATAAAATGATAGACGCATCCTTGTCGCTCCCAATTGGCGGTATACCGATGTCAGTCCATTATTGCGTCGAGTCAAGCTCCAAAATAAACAAATTTTCAGAATTTTGTTCGATTTTTAGAATCTGTAAACATCAGCCTCGGAGGTGTCCTATTTTTGAAGTCGATCGGTCAAGTATCTTTTAGTGATAAAGCAAAGATCAAATTCAAATAACTGTATTTTTAAAGGTATTTGACCGATCGACTTCAAAAATAGGACACCTCCGAGGCTGATGTTTACAGATTCTAAAACTCGAAAAAAATTATGAAAATTTGCTTTAGTTTTGAAGCCTGACTCAACGCAATGATGAACTGACATTGGTATATCGCCCATTGGAAGCAACAATCCTTGTTTCATCCTTGTTTCTTAAATACCTACAAACTTTAAAGACGCTTTTAAGAAAGCCGCTGGAAACAACAGCATCACAGACGAAACGCTCAAGAACATGAGGAAAGAAGATGCAGAACTGCTAAGACCATTAATATGCAACAAGGCGTGAAAAGAGGGAAGAAAATCAACAGATTAGAAATTGTATCTTCACGAAACGCGGCAAAAAAAATAGGAATTACCAAGAAATAACTCTACTGAATGTACCATAAAAAATTTACGAATAAAAGAAATAAGACTGGCAAAGGAAACAGAAAAATACCTCTCAAACATACACAATGTAAATTCAGGAAAAAAAGCGTTTACGACTACATTTTCACTATAAAAGACTGTAACGGTTCTGTTTTGCCCCGTTTCAGTTTGGCCAATTTGAGGTTAAGCGCTTCGCTTTGTCAAAGAAAACCACGAATCTTGATTAATTTAACTCCTTGAGTACAGCCCTGTACCGTTGCAATTTTTATAGCGCAGCTGTACTTTTCGTTATTGTTTTACTACGCCAGTTTTTTGACGCCGTGAGTAAAAAAGTAGATCGCGAAAGTGACCTGATTGGTCAGAACGAGTGGCGTGATACCCCCTCTTTGAGTTTTTAATTTCCGGAACGGAGGAAGTGGTGAAGAGTTGACGATAAGCTGTTGAATCGAACAGACGCAGTCGGTGTGTAACCGAGTTTCCTCATTGTTGTTGTTTTGGCTTTAGGCCTTTTTGCTGTATGGTTGCCCACTTTTGTCGTTTTTTTGGTAAAGTTGCCAAACTCAACGTTGCGGTAGTACCGTGTGATTATTGTATTTTGTGTTTGTTTTAAATTTTGTACTTTCGCTTTAATTCGCTTGTGGTGCGGTTGTGCGCGAATAGCGCTACCCGGCGTTGCTTTCAAGAAACCCCCGTGTTCTTGGAAATAGTGCGTAATTCGAAGAAGGAGGAAGAAACCGGTAGCCATCTTGGACACTACTGCCGATGTTTATCAGTTGCACCACTTGTAACTAGATTTTGGCGAGCTGTGGCAGTGCCGCCCTTTGTTTTTGGATTTTGGTTTTGAGGCGTCCATCTTGTTTGTTGTGACGTTTGCCAACAATCTTAACTTTTTGATATCCCCTGGCCTGGAAACCCTGCATGGATTAACAACTGGAGCTTCCTCGAACCACTGAGGTCCAGGTATCCGTGCCATTTTTGTCGCTTTGAATTGCCCAGTTTTTCGGTCGTGTTTTGAAACATAATTATTGGGTCAAACTTTTATTCCGGTTTTAATTTAAATTCAAAATTAAGATTATTATTGTTGTTGTTGTTTAAAGCACTTGTTCTTTTCTTGTTAACTTTAAATCTTTTGTTTAATTAAATATATTGTTATTTTAAGTTGTGTGTTGTTATTGGTTGTCATCTGTTGTCACTGGCGCCCTTTAACAAATTTGTGGCAACAGGTGATAACACTCTCACCCTTCACCCTTTCGCGCCCTGAGTAAGAGTCTCTTGCCAATGCTGGTGATATCGAAAAGATGTAACCACCGCCAGCATTGAAGTTTCGTTTTTTTTTAGTGTGAAAGTGGTTACAATTTGGCGCCCTGTGCGTGGGGCACGAATTTTTGAATACTTTTTAAAATTTTGACTCAGGTGTGAAGGTGAGAAACAGTAACAATTTAACGTTGAGGTTGGCAAATCAAGTATTTTTGCGTTCGATTTATAGCTGCTGACTTTTTGATTCCCCTAGTGATTCGTTCTGACTTTTTCGGTTGTTTTTTATAAGTTTTTATTTTCCATCATGGTGTCGGTTAATCACCTTAAGTCCTTGGAGTTGGATTATGAAATTAAGATTCGTGGTAAAGTACCGGTAGATACAGTAGAAGCCAAACGTAAACAATTGAGAGCTCTATTAAACCGTGAGGTAGCGGTGAACAAGACATCTGTTATGGCGTTTGAAGATGATCTTGCTGAACTTGACGTGACTATTGCCGATCTAACTCGAGAAATTTCTGAACTGGACATGACAAGACAGAATGTTATTCAGCGAATCCAGACTCGATTGAGTCATGCCGTAAATCGTGTTGCTTTATTAAATGATGAGGGAAACCCCGAAAATATTAATGAACGATGTAAACGTGATGATTCCTTGTTAATGCTGGAAGGTGATTTGCTTTCTCGTCTTGATGCTAGTGCGTCTGCTGATCCCTTGCTAACCACCCCTGAGGTGTCTCTTTCTGGTAATCCTGTTCATGCTTCCTCTGTAAATGTTCGTACTGAACCTGTTCATAAATGGGGACTAAAGTTTGCTGCTTCAGAAGACATGAGTTTATCGCATTTTTTGTTGCGTGTTGATGAACTAAAGGTAGCTCGCGGAATCAATGATGCTGAATTGTTTCGTAGCGCGACTGACTTGTTTTCGGAACCAGTTTTAACTTGGTACCGCAGTAATAAAGAGGGTGTTTCCAATTGGGAACAATTGGTTGTCCTGTTGAAGCAAACTTTCCTTCCTGAGGACTTTGAGGAAAAATTATTGGCTGAAATCAATGCTCGTCGCCAGGGTTCGAAAGAATCGGTGGTATTATTTATCTCTAGTATGCAAGGCCTTTTTCAGCGTTTGCCCACCCCTTTACCAGAGGGTAAGCGGGTTAAAATTATTAGGAAAAATCTTTTGCCAGAATATATTATGCCTTTATCTATCATTCCCATTGCTTCAGTTAAAGAACTTATAAACTTATGCCTGCAGATGGAGCAAACCAAAAGTCAACTCTCTTCTCCTCAATCTAATCCAGATCGACAATTTTTGGAACCTGACCTGTCTGGTCTACATGTCGGAGATTTTCCAAAACCTCCCAATCATGTTTCTTCTTCTGTGACTTGTTGGAATTGTAAACTTTTGGGTCATATTTTTAATAATTGTCCTCAACCGCGAACACGGTTTTGCTTTTCTTGTGGCGAGCCCGGAGTAATACGTTCAAATTGTTTGCAATGTTCAAAAAACGCACCTCTTGCTGTGTCCAGGAATGTAACCCAGCATCAAAACAAAGTAGAAAATCATTCCAAGACCAACAAATCACCCAAAAACCCACAATGTGTAAGTCAGACCGGTACCAAGTCTGCCTCACCAAAACCTCAAAACCCACAATAAAAATTGTGACTGATCCATCTGATTGGAAAAAGTGGTGTAGTCGCGTTCATGATTTTTGTAAAATTAAAACCACTCATTTAGCTTCGTCACATGTGTTTCATCATAAGCCATTTGATGATCGTCCTTATGTTAATATTGCTATTTTACACCGTACGGTGACTTGTTTAGTTGATTCTGGAGCTAATTTATCGGTGATCGGTAAACGTGGTTTAGGAATGTTACGTGACTTGAACTTGTCTATCAAAACTGATCCTGCTTTTGTACATGTCACCACCGCTGATGGCAACAATCAGTCAGTTTCAGGTTATGTCACCTTGTCTGTTCATTTTGCTGGACATGTCAGAACTTTGAAATGTCTTGTGGTGCCCACAGTTGATCATTCCTTAATTTTGGGAATAGACTTTTGTAAATTATTCCGTGTACAGTTAGATTTTTCTTCTGATCATATTATCACACCAAATCGTTTTTATTTAAATGTGGTTAATTCTTTACAGTCTCGTGCTGAGTTGAAACCAAACGAGGTCAAGCGTTTGGATGCTGTTAGTCAAAGATTTATGCAGTTGAATCGTGCAGAACTCGGTCGAACTCACTTGTTAACTCATACCATTGACACTGGTAACGCCACCCCCATTAAACAACGTCAGTACCCTTTGTCTCCTGCTATGCAGAAGCACTTGTTTAAAGAAATTGAGGAAATGCTTAGTCTCAATGTCATTCAGCCTTCAAAATCCCCATGGTCTAGCCCATTGTGGCTAGTTCAGAAAAAGTCTGGTGCATGGCGTACTTGTTTTGATGGTAGGAAATTGAACTCGGTAACTGTAAAGGATTCTTATCCACTTCCCTTGATTGACTCAATATTAGATAAAGTTCGTGATGCCTCTTATCTAACGTCTATTGACTTACGTCATGCTTTTTGGCAAATTCCGCTTGATGAAGCCTCAAAGCCTAAGACAGCCTTCACTGTTCACGGCAAAGGACTTTTTGAGTTTAATGTAATGCCTTTTGGTTTGTCCAATAGTCCTCAGTCCATGCAACGACTGATGGATGCTGTCTTAGACCCTTCTTTTGAACCCTTTGTTTTTGTATATCTTGATGATATTATAATTGCCACTCCTACTTTTGAAGAGCATTTAGTTGTTTTGAACCGTGTTTTCGAAAAACTTCGTGATGCCGGTTTAACTATAAATCTTAAGAAGTGTGAATTCTGTCGTTCCTCTCTTAAGTTTCTTGGTTTTATTGTTGATGAGTTTGGGCTTAGAACTGACCCTGACAAGGTCACCAGTATTTTGAACTACCCTGTACCTAGAAACACCACCCAGATTAAACGTTTGATCGGTCTTGTCTCTTGGTATAGACGTTTTGTTAAAGACTTTTCGACTATTTGTGCCCCTATAACGAATTTGTTGCATGGTAGGAAGAAAGGCGAAGCCATTCAGTGGAACCCAGATGCCGAAAAAGCATTTTTGGAGATTAAGTCCTGTTTAGTTTCTGCTCCTGTTTTAATAAGCCCGAATTTTGACAAACCTTTCATAATTCAAACAGATGCCTCAGACACCGGTCTTGGCGCTGTTCTGTTTCAAGAGGAAAATGATTGTGAACACCCTATAGCGTACGCTAGTAGGACGTTGACTCGCCCTGAACGCAATTATAGTGTCACCGAAAAGGAGTGCCTTGGTGTCCTTTTTGGTATCGAGAAATTTCGCTGTTATGTTGAAGGCACCAGATTTAAAGTTCTGACTGACCATCATTCTCTTATTTGGTTAAACAATTTAAAGGATCCAGCTGGACGTCTCGCCAGATGGGCTCTTCGGTTGTCCCAGTATGATTTTAAAATTGAGCACCGTAAAGGTTCCCTAAATGTTGTTGCGGATGCATTATCAAGAAGCTTAGACATTGTTAATGTTGATCATTTTGTCCCTGATACCTGGTATCGCCAAATGTTAACCAAAGTTCAAGATAACCCCGAAACGTATCCATCTTTCCGCATGGAAAATAATGTTTTGTTTAAATTTGTCCCGTCCACTATCTCGATTAAGTCTAATTTCAATGATTGGAAAATTGTTGTTCCAACTGAAAATCGTAACGAAATCCTTAAACAGTCTCATGATGACCCCACCTCTGGTCACTTTGGTGTTTTTAAGACCCTCGCCAAAATTCAGGACTTTTATTATTGGCCCATGATGCGGAAATCAGTTGTTCAGTATGTTAAGCGTTGTCAGATTTGCGCCTCTCATAAAGCCTCTAATCAAGGTCGCGCTGGAGTAATGGGTGCATATAAAAATATTTCATTCCCTTTTCAACTTGTGTCTGTTGATCTCTTAGGGCCATTTCCCCGTTCAAAGCTAGGGAATCAACATCTTTTAGTTGTGACCGATTGGTTCACAAAGTTTGTTTTGGTTCAACCTTTGGCAAAAGCCACATCTCGTAGTGTCATTAAGTTCTTGGAAAATCATGTGTTTTTGATTTTTGGTGTTCCACAAATTTTGTTATGTGATAATGGTGTTCAGTTCACGTCAAAAGATTTCCAAAAATTTATAGATGATTACAAAGTGGAAAAGGTTTGGTATAATGCTCGTTACCATCCCCAAGTAAACCCAACAGAGCGAGTTAATCGTGTTTTGGTTACTGCAATTTCTTCTTATATAGAGGAAGATCACAAAGAATGGGACAAGAATATTTTCAAAATCGCACAAGCCATTCGCACTGCAAAGCACGAAGTAACGGACTTCAGTCCCTCTTTTTTGACATTTGGTCGTCATGTTCCTATTGATGGAAAATTTTACGGTCCTGTTGCGAGTAATCCTAACAATGTTGTCAATATTTCCGAAAAAGTTTTTTGGAAAGAGGATTTAGAAGAATTACCAGATCTATTTGTTGATGTTCGAAAGCGTCTGTATCAGTCATATCTTACTAACCAGCAGCGTTATAATTTGCGTAAGAGGCCTGTTACTTACTCAGTCGGAGATCATGTATGGAAGAAAAACTACACCCTTTCTGATGCTTCTAAAGACTATTCAGCCAAATTAGCACCTCGATTCATTCATTGTGTAATTTTTAAGAAAATTGCAAATTTAGTCTACGAGCTCAAAAATGAAGCTGGTAAAAATGTTGGTCGTTGGCATGTTAAGGATTTGAAACCTTACCATGACACCTCTTTTCCGGATGAGGATTAGGTTTTGATGGGTGGCTAAATGCTCGATAGCTCGGTTGAAGTTGAGGATGGATGAGTGACTTTTGTTTGGGATCAACATGGTTTTCGCGAAACCCTGCCCTATACAAAACCACGAGTCGCGCTGTTACGGATATCACGGCTGTCGGGAATTTTTCAAACTTCCAAACTTTATCTTTTATTTGGTTAAGGAATTCTATTTTTTTATCCCCCAGACGTGTCGTAGAAGAGCATAGGCGTGAGCGATGCCTAGTGATTTCTTGTAGGAATCCATACAATAGCTGAATCTCGTGCAGGCTAGCGTACCTTCTTGAATGACCAAAGACAGGACTCTTAATGTCTTTAATCTCTTGTTATAACCAATGAAACTGAGAAGTCATGACTACTTTGTTATAAATTTGTTCTTGTCTTGAATCTTCTAAAAAATAATGGAATATGGTTATTTTGTTCAGTCTTGAGTTCTGTGAGGTAATGATATGACCAAATTTAGTCTACAAAACATATCTTCTTGAACAAAAAAAAAAAAAATTAATTAGCAACCATCATTTTTAATTTTAAAAAAATTTTTTTCAGTTCCTTCAAAAATTTTAAAGAAGGGAGGGATGGTGTGTAACGGTTCTGTTTTGCCCCGTTTCAGTTTGGCCAATTTGAGGTTAAGCGCTTCGCTTTGTCAAAGAAAACCACGAATCTTGATTAATTTAACTCCTTGAGTACAGCCCTGTACCGTTGCAATTTTTATAGCGCAGCTGTACTTTTCGTTATTGTTTTACTACGCCAGTTTTTTGACGCCGTGAGTAAAAAAGTAGATCGCGAAAGTGACCTGATTGGTCAGAACGAGTGGCGTGATACCCCCTCTTTGAGTTTTTAATTTCCGGAACGGAGGAAGTGGTGAAGAGTTGACGATAAGCTGTTGAATCGAACAGACGCAGTCGGTGTGTAACCGAGTTTCCTCATTGTTGTTGTTTTGGCTTTAGGCCTTTTTGCTGTATGGTTGCCCACTTTTGTCGTTTTTTTGGTAAAGTTGCCAAACTCAACGTTGCGGTAGTACCGTGTGATTATTGTATTTTGTGTTTGTTTTAAATTTTGTACTTTCGCTTTAATTCGCTTGTGGTGCGGTTGTGCGCGAATAGCGCTACCCGGCGTTGCTTTCAAGAAACCCCCGTGTTCTTGGAAATAGTGCGTAATTCGAAGAAGGAGGAAGAAACCGGTAGCCATCTTGGACACTACTGCCGATGTTTATCAGTTGCACCACTTGTAACTAGATTTTGGCGAGCTGTGGCAGTGCCGCCCTTTGTTTTTGGATTTTGGTTTTGAGGCGTCCATCTTGTTTGTTGTGACGTTTGCCAACAATCTTAACTTTTTGATATCCCCTGGCCTGGAAACCCTGCATGGATTAACAACTGGAGCTTCCTCGAACCACTGAGGTCCAGGTATCCGTGCCATTTTTGTCGCTTTGAATTGCCCAGTTTTTCGGTCGTGTTTTGAAACATAATTATTGGGTCAAACTTTTATTCCGGTTTTAATTTAAATTCAAAATTAAGATTATTATTGTTGTTGTTGTTTAAAGCACTTGTTCTTTTCTTGTTAACTTTAAATCTTTTGTTTAATTAAATATATTGTTATTTTAAGTTGTGTGTTGTTATTGGTTGTCATCTGTTGTCACTGGCGCCCTTTAACAAATTTGTGGCAACAGGTGATAACACTCTCACCCTTCACCCTTTCGCGCCCTGAGTAAGAGTCTCTTGCCAATGCTGGTGATATCGAAAAGATGTAACCACCGCCAGCATTGAAGTTTCGTTTTTTTTTAGTGTGAAAGTGGTTACAAGACAAATAATAAAAAAGACACACAACACAAGATGCACATGGGCTTCATTGACGGTGAAGGAATTTGACAGAATTTCAAGAAGAAATGGAACAAAATTTAGCAAAACGTAGAATCAGCAGAAAGTTTGCTGATGACCTAGTAGTGTTTGCAAAGTACGAAAGAGAACTCAAAATATGAACCAGAAAGATGACAACAAGAATCCTAAGAATAAACGTAGACAAAGAGAGTAACAAAAATAGAGCTGAATGACAAAACTGTTAAACAAATAGATAACCTCAAGGTATACCAAGAGTGTATCAAAAAATGTAGAACACAAAAGGTCGAAATTAATATAAGAATGAAATATGTACTTACCACAGCGTCAAGAACACCTTCCTGGAGAGGAAAGAAGTTTGAAACAAGGTCAAAATTATTGGGAGTAACTCGAATAGACAGAATAAGAAACGAAGTTATCAGAAAATCACACAAAGTGAAATTAGTCTTGAGAAAGATTGAAGAAGAACAACTGAAATGGTACCTATGGAGATTTAACAAGAATGCCGTGAGCAAGAAAACTGAGCTTAGATTAAATTTGCTTTATTTCTGAGTCAATTAAAGCATTTTTGGAACCTTCAATAATTTTTATTGAAGCAGGTAAAATCCAAAATTTTGAATTTCAGTTCGATAAATTATTGTTCCTATTGGTGGAGATTCTGTAATGGTCTGGGATGATGTTGAAAGTTAGATGACCACACACAAACGTTACGATCCCGTAGTAAGGTTTTCTCCCTGATGCTCTTGTGGTTTGTGACGGAAAAATAATAAAAAGACGAAAACGTTACAACCGAACATGGAGGTGTAAGGAATGGTTGATGAAAAAAAATATGTATTCGTCTCACTAATTTGTTGAAAAAATTAGGATTATACCTCCAAAGATTGGCACAATTTTGCAATTTGGTACTAATTAGAATTATTATTGTCAACTGAAAAATATATTAATTACACAAATAGTTTTATTAAAGTCAAAACTTACAAACCTATTATACACCGGCAAATTTTTAACACGATTTAGTCAAATCGAATCAATTATGCTGTTGCGGAAAGTTTTGGTTGACTGCGGTCAAAATCGCACCAATTAGGTCGGTCCAACTGAATCGTACACACAATCAAATTTCCTTCAATTTTGTCGAATTCAGCAAAATCGGACTGCGCCGTTGAAACGTCAGTGGCCGGCTTTATACTGTTGCATTTTTCAATCTTCTCAAAGTTTTACGATAGCCGATAACGTTTACCAAGCTTCTTTCGTGTCCGTGGCTTCACAATTACTTGCTGCATCCATTTGCTTGTATTAGAGTATCTTTGCACAACATCCCACGACTAGAGAAGAGTTCTTGTATAATGTATTGGCATCTTTAACAAATTAAAAGTAGTTCTATTTCTTTGATGTGTCTCTATGCTCTATGAACTATAATAATTTATGTTTAACTTAGTTTGGTGTCTTATTGCACTTTGTTCGAAAAACTATAGTTATGTTTACCAATTCAATTTTTATTTTTTTTAAAAAAAGTCGGCAAAACGAGGGGTTGACCACTTAATAAATGTGGTGTACAATCTACAGTAAATGTCTGGTAGATGCGATAAATGTCCTGTAAATGTGGTAAATGTCTCGTAAATGTGATAAATGTCTTGTAAATGTGGTAAATGTGGAGTAAATGCAGTAAACTTTTGCCTAAATGCGACAAATGTCCTGTAAATGTTATAAATGTGGTTAAATGTGATAAGTCTCTTGTAAATGTGGTAAATGTGGAATAATTGTAGTAAGTTTCGTGTAAATGCGGTAAAGGTCTGGTAAGTATCAATAGGTGCAGTAAATGTTCTATAAATGTGATGGGTGTAAATATGGTAAATGTCCTGTAAATGCGATTAAATGTCCTGTAAATGTGATTAAATGTTTTGTAAATGTCTGTAAATGTGATAAATGTCTTGCAAATGTGGAAAAAATGTTCTGCAAATATGGTAAATGTTTTATGAATGTGGTAAGTGTGATTAAATGTTTCGTAAATGCGGTAAATGTTTTGTAAATGTGGAATAATTATAGTAAGTTTTGCGTAAATGCGGTAAATGTCTGGTAAGTACCAATAGGTGCAGTAAATGTTCTATAATAAATGTGATGAGTGTTGTGTAAATGTGGTAAATGTCCTGTAAATGTGATAAATGTTAATGTGGTGTACACCTTTACTCGTAGTGGTCAACCCCTCGCGGCAAAACATCTTCATCAAAAACTAGGTAACTAGAAGAAAAACGCCATAACTTTTGCTAGTCTTAAGTATTTCTGTATCTTCCCTCTCGTTTGAAAGAAACAAAAAACCTGAATATTTAATTTTTATTGACCCACGAATCAAGGTTCCCATAGTCTTCGAAGCCGGTAGGAAGTGACTATACGATAAAATCTCAACAACGGACAACCTACGACGGCGGACGAACATAAAGTTACCAGTTATCCCAAGAACCCCTTAATTGTTTTATCGCCACCACCCCGATAAAATCCACTCATTGTCAAGTGACTAGGCCATCATGTCTTTTAACTTTAACCGATAAAATTAATAACCCTTGTGTAATCCGCAGGTTACTACCAGATTACTACAGGTTATAGAGAGAACCACTAAAATCCTTCAAACTTAACGAAATTATTTAGATAAAAATCCGTAAACCTCGAAGTGACGCACAGCAGATACCACATGGCCGTGTGAAATTTATACCTAATAGTATTAATATGGTAAATATTTGAACAAGGAATATCAAACAAGCCGAAAGCTTCATTAATCAGCGTGATTCGTGAATCTCGGGATAGTTGTTGCTTGCAGCGAAAAATTTGCGATAAATCGAAATGGAAAGGTAGCAATAACATGGCAGTAATCCCGTACGGATTTACAGAGCAGAGACTTCGTTGGTGACTGGTCACATTCCAAAGCTACAGGTATTTCCTTTGTGGCCGGTTATGTCGCCTTTAGACCATGCCGGTCGCGTGTCGAACTGAACGGGCCACATCACATTCTAATGGGCCATTCGCATGGAGCTTTTATATGCACGACGGCCCCAAAGGTCGTATGCACTTCGTTGTTTTACAGTTCGTTCCCAGAAGAAGAGATTATGTGGGTGACAACTGACGAAGTAAAATCGTCATCAACTGTCGGAATAAAATAAATTATTACGTCATCTGCCGAAAAGTCCATTTATTAAACTAACTATTAAACAAGCAGGAACGAACAAAAGAATCGATTGATTGCGTTTTAATTAAAACTGTCCAGCGACAAGAATCGGTTGTCAGAATTGATAACCACTGCTGCAATTGGATTGTCTTGATGACCAACAAGTGTTTATTGCAGACATTGGAAAGGCAGACAAGCGATCTCTATTGATGGAGAAAAAGTTTCGTTTGGTTGTTACAATTAATCCGACCTTCAGCATGCGATATTTTAATAAAACGCGACCTCGTTTGCTTTCAAGTAACAGTAATAAAGCCAGAAAACAGACTTTATACCACGGGCCATATTAAGGGTAATTGCTAAGGCCCGACACGCCATTAAAAGGGTGATTTAGGCACTTTACAAAGTACTTGAATCAGGGGGAGGGCGATATCGCAATAATCTGAAATGTCATAAACGGACTCTCAACCATTCATATATTTAGCCAGAAATTTCTACTTTCTTTCTAGATACCTCTTCTCTTGACATCACAGAAGCCAGTTGAAGTTGGTGAGTTACGTCTATCCAAAACACAATGTCATTTAGCGCCATTGCACATTCCACAATTTGATTCAACGTGGGAATAGATATATTTTTTGTCTTTGTAAAAAAAATTATTCCTCAAATGATTCAATGTTAATCAAAGACGGATTAAGAATGGAAGCATCGTCCTCCATCTGAAAACATTGTATGATTTCTTATACTGTGTCATTGCTTGAAACTTGGATGCATTTTTATAAACCAGAGACCAGAAAGCAATCTACTGTGAAATTCTTGCCCCACTTCTTTGATAATGCCATGGACCAATAATAACTAGACTATTTGGGAAGGGTATACAACATTTCCATGATTTACCAGATCTGGGTCCCTCGGACTATCATTTTCGCTCAAGAAAAAAAAGTTTAAAAAGCGTTAATTTTTTTCAGCGAGGTAACAGAAGGGGAGATAAAGTAGCTTGCACAACAATTCGTTTTTCCAAACGATTTATTAATGTTATAAAGTAGATGTTACATGTAGAGGGACTATGGTGAACTCGATAGTAAGTAATAAAATATTTTGTTTTTCTAATTGTTGTTATTCCTACAATAGGCTAAAAACTCATCAACACTCCCTCGTTCGTAAACTAGTAATAATACAGAGTTGTCAAATAACCTGCGCAATAAATCATCTTTTCCGCTAAAGAAAAAATCAAGTAAAATAACAGTATGTCTCCTGACGAGCTGGCAAAATTTTAACAAGCTATAAGTTAGATGAAATACCTTACAATAAAATATTAAATTGTGGGGTCAAAATTGCAGGTTATAAAATCAAGTTCTCCTATTAAAACTCTAACATACAAGGAATGAATAAAATTCAATTTCATATGTAATTACCTAAATGCGATTTATAGCAATAAGGCTACAAAATTGCTAGAAACTTAGATCAAAGACGGTTAGATGACGCCTTACTCAGTGTTTGTTGTCCGTCTGTACTAAATTAAGATTCTGTCCCACGTGTTGACACTTGTCTCATTTATAACCATACTGCAATTGTAACCTTTGTCTCAAATTTTATGTTGAGGGGTGATCTTGCATTTCAATGTGTTATGTTGTATTGTACATACATACATATACATACATATATACCCTTAAGCATGTCTATGCCGATGGAACAGTGTCTTTACCTAAATGACGCCACGCAGATATTCTTATGACGTCATCGCGATATTTCATATTTCAAAAGGCAGATAAAAACAGTCTTTTATACGTAGATACCTACAATTGTCTTTGGCATAAATCAGTTAAACAAAAATTTAGTTCACCCCATTTTGTTGGTTTTACTTTTTGGACGTCAATTCCAGCTACCTACGACCAGAACAAAATTAAAGAGATAGTTGTGATAACATTTGCTGCGACAAGATTATCCTATTAAAGTATATTCGTTTTTAACAGACGAAAATTGTTAAATCGTCCATTTAAGAGAAAGGAAGACACCAATTTAAATGGACGTTGCTGAATACATTTGACTATTTTAATTCTTCAAAATTACCAGAAGCCACCAAAGAAAATTTTCGCTAAATATAAATTTGCATTCACAATTGATTCGTTAAGAATCTTAAGTAACGTCAAATTGAAAAAAAACTTTTGCAAAAAGTCTTTAAATATTTAAGAAAGTTTTTTAGATTCTGTAAATCACTGAATATTTTTTTGGTTCTTTGGTAGGAATCAGAAGTCTAAAAGTCTAAAATTTTTGTGTTACAAGAATAAAGTTTTGACTGGAAACTAGTCGAAAACAACCTTACAACTAAGTTCATTCATTAAATCCTCTGGTGTGGTTGTTGTTCGCACACCTTGAGACCAAAATTGTCATTGTTGTATTTCTTTGAAAAAAATAAAAATTTATTAAATCAACAATCTTTTAAACAAACTACTACACTGCCAAACAAAAGATAATGCTTTGCAACTAATATTGCAACTTTATCACAGAATACCATCACCGTTTTATATTGCAGTTAAGTCCACAATTGTTAACGTTCAGGTACTTTGTTTGACTGGTAACAGACGCTGAATGGCTGTGACATCATATCCTCGTTGAGGTTCGATGACGCCAATACATGGGTTAATACTTAATTGGGTTTTCACACAAGTTTTAAAGTAGGGTGTTCCCTTAATAATAGACACAGTAATAGTTGCTGTAAGTATTTGTGTCTATGAAGAAAATGATGATGATAGTGATGAAGAACATGAAATACATTTTACTGAAGAAATTAAATTACTATCCCCTGGTTGTCTACAATTTGGAGAATAGGTCCAAATCCCCCCAAACTTCAAAATATCCTATTACAAAACGAATAATTTGAACCCAAAAGATGTATCTCTTATACGTCTCACAGATTGTTAGACTCTATTCACGTCCATGACGTTGCTGCCATGAAAAAGGTAAGGAACCAAATTCTACTAATCTCTCTACTCGGCTCTACTCAAAGGAAGGATCTGTAGCTCCGGAAAACCCTTCATCACGCCCCTTCTATCTCCATGGAACCAGCCATCCATTCCTGTTCAATCCTATTCTCACATTCAAAAAATCAAATGGTCTTGGTATACACTTCCGTCAGCCATCCGCATTTCTCCAATATTCGCTTCTATTTAATTTATAACAACCTCTGGTTCCTCTACTCATCGAAGAATATGTTTGTCGAACCCTGTAACGGTGAGAACAGACTAAACATTGTTGAGTTTGAGCAATAGTTGAAGAACACTTAGCAGTTGTTGGCGAACTAAATGTACCTACTAGATAGAAGTTAATGAACTGTCCAGTGGGTCCATAGGCTCAACATGACCTTTAAGCCATAGGTGAACGAGAGAAGCATTAAAGAAGGATCTAACTGGACTGCGATTTTGCAGTCCAGTCACTGACTGACCACTTGCCCGTTAAGTGTAGTACTGACTAGACCTTAGCCATGGTCAATCATGAGAAAAAAAACTCTCATGATTAGGTCAGACAACCCTGAGTGTCAAACGCCGGTTCTTCCAAAATGCAAGTGACGAGCATTAAAGTTTAGAAATTTATGGTGGTGAGACGGACTTTATACGTCGGTCAATTGTCAACTGCTTAATACATAGAACAGTGGCGTCCAGTCACTGTCTCTTGTTAGTTGGACATACAATCGACTTTTCTCTTCCGCCTCGCTTTAAATTTGTAGGATGTGAAAAGTTAATCACTCCGAACGTCAATCACGAGATCATCTAATTTTCATAAGAAGTGGGATGAATGGGGAGGTGGCCATCAAAAGCGACACAATCACAATATCCTATATTAATGATTACAAAAAAAAACATCAACAAAAAATGAAAGCGAATAGGAATTTAAAGTACTCTAATTGCACCCTTGATATACTTCCATTAGTCACGTAATACAGGGTGTGTCACGGCATTAAATGCCGTGTCATTTAGATAGGATCGTTTCAACCATGCAAATTAGCAAAATTCATAGAGAAATCATGTAAATTCAAATGAGGAAAATAATCAATAAAGTGGCAAGTCTGAATTTCTTTTTAAAATGCATTATGTATCGATAATAAGACGAGGTTGAATGAACTCAATTTTATCACCAAATCCTTAAATTATGTCCGAGTTGAACATAAGACAGTTTCGGTTATCTGACCTCTTCGATTATATTACAAATAAATAATTGATGGATTATTGTCGAGGATGGTAGCGCATCGGTTGTTGATGGCGATAACCGTGAATTATTGAAAAGTTCTACGTTACGTAATAAAACGTCGTCGTAACGTCCAGATTTTTTTATTATTTCTCTATAGCGTCTTTTGAAAAATTCACCGTTACGTCATTAAAATTTAGCAAGTCCAAAGTGCGTAAAATTTTATTCCCATAATCCCAGTCATAATTTGGAGGAGCGAGGAATGTTGGCGAGCGGTCCTAAAACCATGTGAATTTTTACAACAGTTTCCGGTTCCGCTGGTATAATGAGCTTGGGATCTCTGCGGAACAGAAGCGTCCCAAAAGTAAATGGGAAAATAACAATGGGCCGAGAACATAAAAAAAATCATTTATTCCCCAAAAATTTACTTTAGTTAATAGGTATATCTACTAGACAATACTTTTATCGATGCAATCGTAAAAATGCGCTTTTAGGTATTGCAACTGCCATAATCGATTATACTGGCCATGGTTGTACATTCAGAAAGCCGCATGGTCATGATTCCTAATTCGTGAATCTGGGGTAATGGCAATGTGACGTTGACAACTTTGCGGCAGAGCGCCGTCAATTTGATGTACAAGACGTGATTTTCCAACACAGTCCGGCAGCGCTTAAATTATTTTGGATTGACATTGTTTTGTACAGGGTGATAATTTTAAAACTTGCAATTGGGTAGGATTTAAAACGCAAGAAGATACCCAACAATCACTCAAAATCACCACAAATCACAGCAAATTTAACTTAATTGTTGCAAGCATTTTGATTATTTTGTTGAACCAAGTTCAACTTCTTAGACTTCATTACATTCAGAAAAAAAAATTTGCTAAACCAAAGTATCAAAAAAAATACGTTTCTATTTGAAAAAACAAAGTTTGAATATTACGGCCACTTTATAGTTCTTAAAGAATGATTCCGTAAAGTTGTTTGTTCATTCAAATCGAATAATAAATAACGGAGACACGGCTTGAAAGATTTAGGGAACACCCTGTATATTTATACATATCGGCCACCTCACTTTAAAAATATGAACGCAACCTCCTACTTGAACTTGAGATAATACCTAATCTGCTAAAAAATGCTCTTCAATTGTTTAAATGTAGTTAGTTGGACAATTTTATTATTTCGTGTTTTAAAAAGTGTTTTAACAAATGTTGAAAGAAAAGTTTCTGTAATTTTGCAGCTAATAATAGAAGTTTTGCATTTGCGGCCATTGCTCAAATCCAGACTCGTTGAGATTTATAAAGTAATCATTGCAGGAGAGCAGAAAAGAATCGAATGGACATACTTACTGCATAATGACAAAATCAACATTTTATTGATAATTGAGATGTTTGTCTGCTATTTTACATTTTGTATCTAGTGCGAAAAAGTGACAATATAGTGAAAAAAAGCATGTCATTTCAACATGAAAATGACATTCGAAATGGTACTATTTCGATACGATTGTATAAAAAAACATATGAACTTCAACCTATAAAAATATTATACAGGGGGTTTCATTAATAATTCTACATAAGCTAACTAGAGAATCTTTGGCCCAAGATGTAACCTGAAACAGATAGATGTGCCTCCTTACCGAAATACAGGCTGTTCTATAAATTTTAAATTGTTGCCCAACGTTGTTCCTGCTTTTTTATTAAACTTTGAAAAGTTAACTATAGAGCTTATTCTACGTAACTAATACAATTTTATAAGTAAAGATTTCGAAATAATCAATACAAATATGAACAATACATTTAACATCAATCATCTCGAAAAATAATCATTTTATCGTTGTGAAGTAAGATTACATTATTAGTAGTTAAGATAGGGGCTTCACGGTCAGGTCCTGCTCCCATTCATTGTATATTACATATTTTCAACCGCTTCGTTTAAAGTTGTGCAGAAGTTCTTTAAAGTTGTTTAGAACATAAAAAATAGTAAGTTGAGCAAACTGAGTAGGTAGGCAACGCAATATACAATGAAAGCAGGAGCTGGGCGTGAAGCCCCTATCTTATACTACTATTATTATCGCAAAAAATGTCTGAAAAGAGAATAACCGCGATTCCACCAGTGGCGTAGAATTTTGAGGAAAAACTATTCCTATGCAACTTGCCGTACGTCTCTAGTAATAGCGAACAACTCTATTTTACCGTAATTAAATGTGTCCTGTACTCAAGTTTTCTGCCGAATATAAGAGAGAAATATTGAACAGTATCAAAATAATGGGCAAAAATATTTTAAAATTCTGATAAAACACCCTGTATCTTAGCAAGAAGTCACATTTTATTTAGATGTTTTTGGTTAAATCTTCATATCTCGCTTCAAGGATTCTCAAGTGAGCTTACAAACAATTATCAATAAAACACCCTGTACGTTTCAAACTTAAAAATCACGCCAAGAAAGGAGGTAATATTATTAGTTACTTTTATAAAAAAAATTATATCGACTTATTATGTTATAATTATTATTTGGAGAAACGGTTGAAGTCTGTCAACTTCACATCTGTTCACTATTTGGTTGTCAGAGGATTTTATTTGTATGTTTATTTTATTTTTTCCAATTTGAACAGTCTGTGCATTAAATTGTTGTTATTGCGGTCATTGACATTTTGTAGTAACGTTGCAATGTCGAGAGTATGTTTCAAATTACTGAAACACGCCTCTTCTTCATTTCTGTAAGAAGTAGAAAATATACAGCGTGACCCAAAAAAAAATGTGCAATATTTTACCGACGGCTTCTACAATAAAAAACATAAAGAAAGTGATCTATAAACATAGGGCTAAAAATTCTTCCTAAGGGAACTAGAGCCGTCTAAATGTAAACCTCTGGTAATCTATTGATAATGATAGGTAATAATAATGAATAATGAAAATAATAAAATTTTGCCCAACCATTACTATTTTTGTATGTAACAATAATAAATGTCATTTCATTCGCAATACCTGCCGTGTAACAAAATCTTTAAATCGATTTGACTAAGAAACGGTGTACCCTATCGGTATTCAACAAGGGTACCTTTCTAATGTAAAAAACTCTAGATATTTAAAATCTCCGAGTTAAAAATTAATAGTACATACAGAAAAGTTGGGGCTATTTTCATTTAGCAAGCTCTGCGCTTGAGACACCCCTGTATACATTTTTTGAGTTATTTTTATTTCTACTGGTTACATACAAAAATAGTAACCACTAACAGAAGTTTACCTTTAGAGAGCTCTAGTTTTCTTAGGAAGAATATTTTGTCTTATGTTTATAGACAGCTTTCTTTATGATTTTAATTGCAGAAGCCGCCAGCAAAGTATTGCACACCTTTTTCGGGACACCCTGTATAAATTGTGAATTAACAATTCAAAGCGACATATTTTGACTTTTAAATTGTTCTTCCTTATAGTAAGTTACAAATGATTAAATGTATGATTATTGATTACGTACCTATGATTGAAAATAAAAACGTGATTGTAATCCATTTCTAAAGGTTTATTCAGACTGGAGGTGAACGCTCAATTCGAAATCTTAACTTTTCAAAGACAATGTGACTTGTGACTGACTGTTATCAAACAAATAAACAACGAGACTAATTATTACGTTTAGTGTTGATCCCTCCCAAAACTATCTTTATAATTGTTTTCATGCATGATGTAGAATGTGAAAAATTTTCGTAAAAATGCAAAACTTTTTCACGAGTTTGAAAGTATGAAAACTATGTAAAGTTGTAAACTATAAAAAGGTGAGAGTGTTGTGGGCTGCCGCACAGTGACCTTACACAACCCCAATTAACCAAGGGTCGTCCCAAGGCCGCCTGGATTACGTGTGGATAAATTCTTATAAACAATCGATAAATTGCGACAAGCAATTTTTCTTAGCCAACAACAAAAAGTTACGGTTAATTATTGTGAACCGGCAAATCGGCGGTAGCGCCGAAAATGAAAGTGAAACCGCAACACTCACCAGCTAAAGCGGCTTGAAGAAAACTGGCCAAAATGCACAACAAAAACAAATAACAACAATAAGGGCTAAATCCTCGACGTTTCCTCTCTTTTTCCTCCATTCTAACATCGGCCGTTCTTTGTCCGTCCACCAACATTTTGACCGTTCCGGCCGGTTGCCGCACACGTTGATTTTTTCAACGAAAATCAGCCAAAGTTTCAATTTCACTCGAATTCACATGCTGATCCGCTATCGCCTCTCGTTAATTCCATTTTAACACCACGTAGCCGTGACGACAAATTCGAAAAATGTACACGGACACCTGTGGATGCTGCACTCGCACACACAAACACCGTTAACTTTCGGCCCGTCGCCTACATTGCACTGGAACGCACCACCAGAGATCACATATCACTTGATTTTTACGGTGCCGACGATATTTCGGGGGGTTGTTGGGGGCGCGTTGGTTTGTTGACGGTTTTGCGTGGTTGAAAACGGCGCGCACTGCGATATCCCTACACGTCCAAATCAACTTTAGTTTGTGAGCGCACGTTACTGTTTGTTGTGGAAAGTTTGGTGCGCATGCGCGACAGGTGAGGATTAGCTCCAATGAAACAATTTGCCCCAGGTAGGCTGTGGCGCTGCAATACGGGAATGCATGCGAGGTGCGGGGGGACGATTATGCAACTGGTTTGGTGGGAAATTTAAATCCGCATGCGTCTTTTTCAGCGTTCGGTTAATTAACAATAACGTCAACGTTATTAGAAGAAACCAACGTGCAGTATGAACGTAATCGCATCCGTCTGTTTTACACATGTATCCTATTCTGAGCGTAATGAGGGATGAATGTGTGAAGTGAGCAGCTTAAGAAGAAAATTGTCATATTTATCAAAGGATTAAAATGAGATATGATAAACTAAAACTACGTCATGGATTGGACATAAGAATATAAATTACGAAGAAATTGACACGTTACTATTTTGCATTGCAAGTTATTATTTTGCAATAAAAGTTATTACTATTTTGCAGTGGCAGTTGGTAACTTACATAAGCTAACTGGAGAATTCTTGGAGCAAAGAACAAGATATGAAGATTGAACCTAAAACAGCTAGATGAAATGTGCCTCGATTCTTACTGAGATTAGAAATTTTATGAGTAAAAATTTCAAAATGATCAATACGAATATGTGCAATAGATTAAACATTAAAATCGAAATATTGTGCGCCTCTATCTTTAACTTTAATTATCTCGAAAAATAATCACTTTATTGTTGTGAAGTAAGAGTACATTATTTTCGTAAAAAATGTCTGAAAATTGAATAATCATAGTAAAAAAGGTATTCCATCAGTGGCGTAGAATTTTGAGAGAGATAACTATTCCTACGCTCCCGCCGTACGCCTCTGGTAATTAAGCGAAACTTTATTTTACCGTAGTTTAATGTGTCCTACAGGACTCAAACTTTCTGCCGAATATGATAAAGAAATGTTGATAATAGGCAAAAATAATTTTAAAATGTTGAAATAAAGCACTCTGTATCTAAGTAAAAAAGCACATTTTATCTAGCTAAAAATTTTTGTAAAATCGTCCTTCTAGTCTGGTCACCGCTCTGCGTTAGGATATTGGACCTTATTGCCGGCCGCCCAAATTTGACCTGAATTAAGTTAAATTGTTTTAATAATTTTATTATTATGTAATAAAATTAGTATTTTACAATGTTACAGAATCAACCTCAAAACATCTCACAGGCTGTAGAAAAATCTCTTCAAATTCGCTCGAAGGACGATATCAAATCTACAAAAAATGCAGCGAAACGAAGATCTTGGCTATCGAGGGTGGCTCCATCGTTACTCCAATGGCTAAACTACTGCGTGTCTGGTGAACTCAGATATGCTAAGAAATTTGACGTTTTAGGGTAAAATCGTATTTAGGCTTAATAAGCTTAACGCGGGCAATAATTCCATCTAGAAGAGTCACATTTTGTTCGTTAGTCATTACTCTACAACGTGAGCCCAAGGAGGTCCTAAATTATTTTGATTTTGTAAAGTTATCAACTAAAATACAACCCCTGTTTTGTTTGCTTAAATTTACAATTTTTTTTAGAAAATCTACAAAGACCACGCCAATAATATTTATGTCATATTGTAGTCCATACTTTTTTCTAACAAAATATGCCCCCTCTTGGATGAATTAAGCAGTCATAATTGATTCTTCAACTAAATAGAGAAGCATGTTTTTCATTGCTTTTAAGTCAGATTAAGGCAACCAAATATGTGCTTTATGCGCTTTACTTCTACTCTTAAGGTTGCTCAAAAATCTTACGTAGCGTACAGTGTAGTTTTTGTCACATCTAATCTTTTATGTTTTTTGTAAGACACGTTTTCTGTTGGAATACAATCCCTCAGATTCCTCCTAAAAAACAACAATAACTAGAAGCTCATTGATTTTATTTTTTTATTTACAGTAAGCATTAATGGCTCCAACTTTTTATTATTTGGTTCTCAATTTAAAATAATGCGTTAGTGAATTTAAAAATTTTAAAAATAAATGAAAAAACGAGAAAGCTTTTACTAGTGGTAGGATCAATGACCAGTAAGTTTTTTATTAACAAATAATATCTTTTAGTTTTGGTAGGCTCTATGTACTTACGTAAACAATAAAAAACAATAACTAGATTTAATCAAAAATGTAATTAAGATTTATGAGTTGCAGATAACATTTTTTTAGCATTTTGCATTCTTCGGAGTATTAATATTGGGTTCCGACTGTATTATTAAATATTTCTTGCATTGTAAAAATTGTAAAACTTTAAAGATAAGATTAAATTTATTATTAAGCAATAATGTTATTAAAAAGGGATTTACTTCAAGATAAGAATATTGACAATAATATTATTAGTTATTTGATTAGTGCTGAAAGATTTGAATTTGGCGCGGCGGAGCGCGGTTGCAGCAGCGCCACTGTCGGTCGGTAAAGCAGCTGGCGAACTTCTTTTTCAGCCGTGTTTTGTTAGCGCAAGTTCTTCTGCCGTAAACACAAAATAAATCACAGGTAATCTTAGTTTTCTGAAATCATCTGCCTTTTGCATAAACCCAAAATCATCTAGAACTAAACTTTCCAGAATAATTGAAGGATATTCATCCATTTCCTGGTGTAAACTCCCAAAAACCAGACCTTGTTGACAAGTGGCTGACATACCCCTCACGTTGACAATTATTCTCCAATTTTACCAATTCCCTACTAAACTCACCTTTTCTTCAACGTTTCTCGTCATTTCCCGACGCTCACAAGTCAATTTTCAGTTAGTATTTTCCTCTATTTTCATTTAACGAAAACCTAACCTCAATTAAGTTTTTCAATTAAAAACGATTGTTTCTTTGCAGCGATGGTGCGTATGAACGTGCTTAGTGATGCGCTAAAATCCATCAATAATGCCGAGAAGCGCGGAAAGAGACAAGTGCTCATCCGCCCATGCTCGAAGGTAATCGTAAAATTCCTAACCGTAATGATGAAGCATGGTTACATCGGCGAATTTGAAATCGTCGACGACCACAGAAGCGGTAAAATTGTCGTCAACTTGACCGGAAGGCTAAACAAATGTGGCGTAATTTCGCCTAGGTTCGACGTTCCAATTACACACATTGAAAAGTGGACAAACAATTTGTTACCCTCACGTCAGTTCGGGTAAGTGTCGTCTTCAACCTGAATGCATGACCCAGTTTTGGACTCAGCTTTTTAAGTTTGCGCCATGCAAGTGTTTTTTACGTAAACAATTAAGTTAGGTTAGTTTATTGACAGGCCAAATTAAAAGTCTGGGGTAAAAATTGTAGAAGCCAAACTGTACAGAATTTTTTTGTGACTTACAATGTTATTAGTTTTCATATGTTTTGGAAACTTTAATAATTGGGGCGACCATGTGTCGACTTAAATCTCATTAATTGTGGTGACTAGTCTGATAGTGTTGGCTCTATTCAGTATTCCTTATTTTTATGGATTTTATTTTATTCTATTGTATTTCTTCCAGGTATGTTGTTCTAACAACCAGTGGGGGTATCATGGATCATGAGGAAGCAAGAAGGAAACATCTTGGAGGCAAAATCCTGGGATTCTTCTTCTAATGTAAAGTTATTTAATAAAGTTTCAACTTTATAAAAATAGTTCTTGTACATTACCGCCTAAACCTGAACTTGTGAGGGGTCTTTTAATTAACTCACTGAAACTTAAAACTATTCTCCATTTTACTAAAAAATAAGAGACTTGCATAGGCTTAGTACGATATATCACCAACAGGTGGATATGTGTTGGCTTTGTATAATTGACTTCTTCCACTGTTGCTTGAAGACGATCGGTTTAATTCGGCTTTGGTTCATTTCAAAACGGGTTTGGCTAAGTTAAATAAAATCGTGCCCATCCATTTTCTGACGATAATGTGATGTTGGCTGGCCACAAAGTGAAGTTATAGCTATGCTGTATTCTGAGTTGCTTTTCATGTTTGGTGGTCCAAATTCGATACTTGGGCCGCGTATATGCAAGTCTCTCCTATTGTAGAGATTCAAAACTCTCAACATCAAATCAATCAACGATTAAATGTCAAAAACGTTGGTACAGTGGCGAGCAAAAAATAAGGCACGATGTTTCTTCCCAGTGTAGACCAACTCCATTCAGTAGGATGGGCAGGGCATTGCGACCCACCCATTTCCAGGTGATTCGCTACCGGCGGAGGGAGGTGGTGACCTTTGGGGTCGTGTAGACTCCAAGCGGAATAAATATTGATTACCCGTAGCACCTAATTTTATGCTCGCCACTGTACTACCAAATTAAGCCTAATGTCGAAAGATGGGAAGGCAGGGGGGCGTCATTTTGACGCCTTCCACATTCTTTAAATGTACTACCAAATTTAGAATCAACTAAAGATGTTTGGTTTGAAGTCACAGAAATCGACTTGAATGAAGATATCTTACTGGGAATTAACTATTCTAAAATAGAAAGACAATACGATCGTTTGTTCAATATTTACGGCTATCGCTACAAAAAAATACATTTTCCAACTATTTACAGTCTTCTGACAATCTAAAAGTACGTTAAAAAGAATCAACTTAAGCTAACAACAAAGTTTTGCTTTGAAAGAAAACTTTACTAAAATGTTAATACAGTTGAAATCACACAGCACCAGTAACTCTGAATTATAAATTAAAATTACAATAACACAATTTAATTGTACTTAAATTTAGAAGGATACAATAAAGAAATGTAGCTTGATATTTTACATTAATCACTGAAATTCATTTACATCCTTCTAATAATATATAATCAGCGAGATAGTCAGAAAACAAAAAATTAAAGCCCCTAACTATCGGCTTTTATCTGAATTGTGCAAAACTTTGGCTACTATGAAGCCAACAGCCGTCACCGCCGCTAAGCTCAATCCAGCCTTCCACCACGTCGCCGTGTCTGTAGGCAGAATTCCGAATTCTCTCAAATTCCTACGGAAAACAACCAGATTTAGCAAGAATTCTGTACGAAAAAGAACGACATGCAAGCGATTGATGCATCAAGAACACCTGGCAGAAGTAGCGCTGGTTTTTACAACGCTAATCATGCGAAGTGAGATGACCATATCCAAAAAGCGCGTGCTGTTCTCAAAATGCATTAATTTCACCTCAAATTTTCGGCAAACAGAAACAACAGAACGAAAACCTTTACCCACTTTAGGGCAATTTTGTCAATTAACATTTTAGTTAAAAATTATAGTCAACAATGTTAGGATAAAATTGAGCAAAACTGCCCTAACTGGATAAATTGAAGCTAATTTATTAGTATGAGGTTGACGATTTTTGTTAGCTAATTACACAATATTAGTAAAAACATTCTTAGATCAGAAATTGTAGCAACCTGTAAAACCGATTAAACCATTCTGATGGTTGCGGACGCAACAGTAACATATGCACCATGCGGCGTAAAGGACTGCAAAATAAAAACTTCTTAGAGCCAGCTCCACATAATTTAAACCGCTAATTCTTTTGGCACAGATTTTTTAGCTCCAACACGCTTTCTTATTACAACTAATTGTTAACAACCACAAATTTGTTTTAATCGAACTGTGCTCTCATTAAACAAATTTGGGTGCGCAATCGATCAAATTCGACTAATACCTGTGTTTGTAGAACAAAATCCAAGCTGCTTGAAAACGACTGACGGACAATTTTATTGAAAAGAAGTTCAGTTTGCTAAATTACTTACGGGAAAGCGGCCATTGTGGCCAACTTAACAAAGACGTCTTTCCTAACATGTCCTTTCACAGTGAAGGTTTGAGGAGGTAAAATTTTGTACTTTTGACAAAACGTGGTTGGCTGAAGCAAATAATCTTGTTTCACCTCTTCCAAATCGCTCTTGCACGCAACCATCAGCACCGGTATCCTGCTTTCGGCAAAATATTTCTGAGAAAAAAATGCGTTAGTAACAATTCAAACAATTTGTGCAATTTTACAATGTAAATCCTGGCGATATATTCAAACGATTTCGGGTTGTTTGTGTCGTAAACCAAGCAGGCGACGTCGCATTGAACTTCGTGCGGTAGGAGAGGATCGGAGACGTTCCGCACGTTGATATCTCGAAGCACCATGATTTTTTCTTGACCATAAACCTGAACCACGTTGACCGTACAATTGGGCGTACCGGTGTTTTCCAAGTGCGGGCTTTTTTGCTAGAAACAAAAGTCCGGGAGTGAGACAAACGTTTCATAGAAAGCAGATGAAAAAGACACTTTTCTAATGTTTAACAAAGATTCCTACTATTAACACCTTCTCTATTTTATTTTAAATTTAAAATTAATCTTAGTTCATGTATTTTTCGTTGAATATAAAAGATAAATTTTTGCAGTCGATATTACGCCCAAATTTCTTAAAATCTTATCATTTTGTTCACAATAAGAAGCTGGAGGGGTCTATTTCACGTCTTCACTTGCGATCTTGTTGGAAATGCCGTTGCGACGGTCTTTTCCCTATATCGCAGGTGTTTATAAGGGCAGCTCAACCAATCGACGAGTCGGACTTGGCTTCTCACCTCACAAAATTGCAAAGTTGCCACAAAAACTCGCACTACCTCGACCGATTTTATCAAATATTTGTCAACTTTTGATTATTTACATTTACACAGTCGTCTGTGTCATCTGTTACGCGAGTTATGCATCTTAATATGAATCATATTCCGATCGCAACTTTGCGGCACCGAGATGGGAAAAATACCGTGGCAACGGCAGTTGCAACAAGATCGCAAATAAAGACGGAAATCGACCCCTTAGACTCTAAAACTTTTAGACGTTGCACAACTTCTTCTAAACTGTGCCCAATCGTAATGAGTTGCTACTTCTAAAGTATTTAATTTCTTAGTGCAATTCTGGAGTGAATTTGAGATGTACAAAAAAGTTATGGGAGCAATTTTTGAATACAAGTTATCCCCAAGACGGACAGTAGTAAACTTCTGCTGCTATACAATAGTTGTTAGATGTGTTTCCATAATCGAGCAATTATTGATTCTTTGCAGAATTGTGCCCCTCTTAAATTATGTTATTTTAGAAATGATTGTGAGTTAGTTGAAACGGTCTGCTTGTAACACGGCAGATCACAGAAAAATATTGCCTATACAGGGTGATTCACATAGGCTGTGCATTAGAAGTTTTTCAACTTGCGGTTGGTTGGATTAGAAATTTGAAATATGGTACCCATTCATAATTTATAATGCTCGTTGTATTTCAAATATTTCTAGCTATACAGAGTGTGCCAAAACTCGGTACCAAATTTTTTGTTTAAAATAAAAATATACAATTTTTTACATGATTCGATTGGTCTTCCAATTCTAAATTTAACTACCCACGTTATGTCATATAATGTCAATTTTGCGGACAAAAATAATCGCTGTAGTAGTCACAAAAGAATTCCTATTTCGTAGACTGTTCTGAATTATGAATCCAAATTTTTGATGCACTTAGCTAGAGGTTCAGACCAACTCCCAATATTTCGATAATTGTTCCATGTCGTAAGTACCATATGGGCAAGCAACTTATTTTTTGGCACCATTCACCATTTTAAGATGTGTTACTTCAGCATTAGCTACACCCAAGGCTACACATTACTTCATCCAATCTCAAATTGTTATTTAAATTCTATCAGTCTTGGCGAGATGCTTCAAGTATCAGAAATTTGGACATCTATGTAGAATTGAATTGAATTGAGCCTTGTCAAAATATTTATTAATTTTTCAAGTATGTATGCCATGTAAATAAAAATAAGAGCTTCCGACAATCACCATCCCAACGAAATCAAAAGAGATATGCAATCTGTTGAAAATAAAATAATAAAATGTTAAACATATTGAACATTAATTAAATTTTTGCCAAAATGGCTCTTGATCGTAAATTATTTTTAGTTATTATCGTGTAAAATTAATTTATTTACTAAATTGTTGCAGTTGTCTTTTATTTAGATGACATACTTGAATAACCAAATAATCTCTAGACAAGAATGATGTCAAAAAATCAATAGCTGTAATTTGACAAAAAATTCTTTTCGACCATTTTTAATTGCGATATGTTATCTTTGATTGCGATATTGGAAAATCACCTACGCCCATATGGTACAACATGGGACCAAAATTGGGATATCAGAAATTAAGTCTAAACTTCCACCTAACTGCTTTCGATTCATAATTTTGAACGGTCTACGAATACCAATGGGGTCCTACTTGCCTCATTTTTGGAAAATATAATATTTAAAAAATGTAGGCGATTTCATTAGAGCCATATTTTTTATTTGGTTCTAGGGTCAGAATTAATTTTTGGAGTGGGAGATTTGAAACGTAGCCCACCCCTGCACGGCGCAGTTCTAAAAGAAATCTTATGATGGCGCTTTACTCAGATTGCTTGAATTCTATTTATAAATCGAATGCCAATCCGCTGTACATATGTCGCGCACTCTGGTAGCAGCGCAGTAGCGAGAAACAAGAGTCCATTCAATATAGGTGTGAGTCTTGGATACGGGGGGGCAATGCGTCATCAAAAGCAAAAATTGCAAATATTTACGAAAATATGAAATAAAAAAATGGGGAAACAATATTTAAGCCTCTTTTAGTTATTTGCATGCATCTAGAGAATAAAAAGTGCAATATTTTTTTTAGACAAGTATCCCATTTTCTCGTAAACTACCACATCGATAATTTTTTTAAATTGATATTATGTCAAAAACTGTCACATAAGTTCACGTAACATGGGTTGTCAAAGAATTAAAGCCAATCGAACCAAGTAGAAACAATTAATTTTTCCATTTAAAATAAGAAAGTTCACATCGACTTTTATTGGCACATTCTGTACAACTGGATGACTTAAAATAGTTTAAATAAAACGATGATGATGAATTATGCTGGTAGATTAAAAGAACTTTTTCTACATAAACCACTTTTTAATTTTTAAATTACAAACTGATGTAGTGCGATAACGCTTGAGAGCGCATCGGGTTTTGCATATGGTTTATCCATTTTATTTATTTAAATTACAAATTATTTGAACACTACAAAGGCAAGTTGTGAAATGAAGAAGTGGCAAAGTGGTTAAGCATTGTGACCGCTACGGATTATCATTTTGGACAAAGGCCAACAAAAGGAAATGTCACAAACGTCGTGCTTTTAATGAATGCTTTGATTCTCCAAAAACAGCTCATGACGTAACTAGTTTTCTGTTATATTGCAGACAAACTAAACTAGTAACTAAACAAAAAGAACAACAATACTTATTTCGATACGCGTAATTACTCAAAATGAGACAAGCACCGCAAGAAACATGAAATAAGTGCACTTTTCATATTGTTACTAGATACTACATACCTTTTTTACGGCAACAATTGATTCCTGCTTCTTCAACTTTCAAAATACAGAAGCAGTTAAAACGAGAAAGAATTGTTATAAATATTGCAAAACACAGTATTTAAGTGCCGTCGCAACTCACCTCTGTGGGAGACCTGATAAAGCTTCTGCAAAAACTCGACTTTCCCGACCCGAAGGGCCCGATCACGTGACACTGGTACACATTTCTACTTGATTGTTTCTTCACCAAGTCCAATTTCTTTTCCCTCGTCACTAAAAAAAGTCCGGTACAATTATCATTAGTAACAACACAATACCAGCCTCAATTTATGGTAACAACTTAATAAATACCAAATACTTCAGCGACAGACATTTGAGGCAAAGGCTTATAAAAGTTCAAATTATGTACTACTAGAGATCGCGCCAGCTAAAAGAAGACCTGTCAATCATTTATCGCGCAACCACTATTTTTGAAGCGGCACAACAATTTCAGGCTAGTTGTCGAGGACAGTTTCAGAAAAGCGAAGTGCCGCTTGATTTAGTTGGATTAAAAACTCCAACCTCTAGTCTCACACCCGAGTAGTCAACGGGCGCATCTACATGGATATTCCAACACTGAAAGGATCAACTACAATAGGGTTGCGTGTTCAAGTCTTCTTAAACCAGGGGTCAGTAGCGCCGCGTCGATGAATCAAGAAGCGGACGAAACATAATAATTATACATAACTTCAAAAAAATTTTTGTCCTTTCCCGACCGCACGCCACTGTGTCTAGTCCGCAAAGAAAGCACGCTTATCATTGGCTAGCTGAATCGCAGAGGGTGGAAGCGTTGATTGAGATATTTACTGGAAGATGCCCAGCCTTACCGCCAAAATCGTGCCTAAAAATGATGCTGGCGGCTAGGGGTTCAGAATCGGTCCATCTGTCCGCCAGCATCATTATTAAATGCAGTTTAGTCGGGTTCAGAAATTACAGATAGCTGTAATATTACGACAACAAGATGAAGCGATGTTGCCACGTAGTATAGTTCATTTCAGCCGTTTTCTCGATCTCTTTTCAATTCATGACACTAACAGAGATGGAACAAACGAGCGGGAGGCGAGCTTATTGTACGCGGTAGACAAGAAGTGGTGCGGGTAAATATCTTTTGCACTACGGCTTCAGTGTCCAAATGCTGTAAACAAAATATGAAAGAATTTTTATTTTATTTGTTAAGAAATTTGTTAACCACAGAAAATGTGCTTAACTTTTCTCATTAAATAATTATATATATTTCGATAATGTAAAGTAAAAAGTAGAAAACATTTTGCAAAAAATTAAAGATAAATATCAAAACACACAGAACCGTAAGGGTTGTGGTGCAAATGTACGGTTTCTTTGGCCATCACGGTTGGCACACGGCAGGTCCGAGCTCATTTGTGCGGTCTGGGCTTTTACGATTTAGAGGACTAAACGGCTGAAATGAACAGTACCTTGCCGAACACTGTAACATGGTGCCAATCAATAATGATGGTGCTACACTTACGTCAGGGGCGGATGGAATGAATGATAAAACCGATTAGACGTTCCGGCCAGAGAAATTTAATTTGCCGACTTTCTCAAATTTACACTCGAAGACGAACTACATACTTAGCTATTGATATAGAGCTTGTGTTATTTCGATTTTAATTTAAGTGTTTATTAAGAGGAACGTCTCCGCTTTATCATCTGTGATTGTAGAACGTCAGCAAAATGCATTAACGTGATTTTTTGTATTAGCAAGGGCACGTATTAAAAGAGAGAAAATGCGTTTCGTATTTCCAAAATAGCTCCGCACAGGTAAAAAATATCTGACTTTTGTTTTTAAGATCTGATACGTAGCGATAGACTCCGGGATTTGATGCTTTGAAGAAAGTTAACATGCACGTTAATATGAACAAAATATAAATGTTTACTTTAACATTAAATTCTATAATGGGTAGAAATTTCAAATCAAAATTCAAGAATAATCCTAAAAAATTAAATTGCTTTTCAAATAACTCGACAGATAAAATCGTAATAAGTGCTCCAGATGTTTTGTCTATAAAAAAAGCTTAAGTTCACTTTATATTTGTATCTTGATCATTTTTTGCTTTTTATATTATCCGACAAGAAATACACATTTATCGCAGTTACCTGTCGTCAGTTGTCATTTTTGTGTCAGTTTTGAAACATTTGAAGTTTTTTGTCGAGTTATTTGGAAAACGATCTAATTTTTTAGAATTATTCTTGAATTTTGTAATTACTGGGCGATAAATCGAAAATGGTTACAAATAGCCATAGGGGGTGTATGTACATACAAAAATGTTTGTTTTTAGTTTCTACATCATATCATTAAAAAATATACAGTGTTCCATTTGAAAAAACTGAGAAAATCCAATTTAAAAAGTTCTAAATTGAAAAATTAAGTTTAGCCACCCTGTATAATTTCTCAAAAGTAAAAACGATTTAATGACATCCTACAGATGTTTCCTAACTAGTACTTACAAAATTTTTTCTTAGAACTCGTAATTGTGACTGTAGTGATTCTTTTAACATGCATCTGCAGATGCTATTATATGAACAAAAATACCAAAATCGCTACATCCAAGTGGTTTGGAAATAGTCAGGAATAATATTGAAGTGAAAAGAGTCTAGGAAAAGGCTCCGAAAAATCTTGTTTTACACACAACATTCCATTTAAAAAAATGTTATTAGCCTCTGTATAAATTGTCTTGGCTCATCTTGTATGTTCAGAAATAATTTCCGGTTATAAACTTTGTGTTTTTAAAGCAAATTTCTAGCTGTCATAGAACTCAAGCTATCAAAGTCGGACGCACTATTGCCTCACCCTGTATAATAATTCTTGAATTTTTTTTTATTTAATTAAAATTTTGTTTACATTGATTTGGTTTATGTGATTAAATCTTGAAAAACAAACGAACAACTATCAAACCACACAGGAAAATAAAAATTTTGTCCTAAATTAGTTTTGTATAGATAGGCGTAAGAATCTTTTTTTGTATAATTTTTGAACTTTTTGTAAATTATTTTTTTATTTAATTAAAACTTTGTTTACTTTGATTTGGTTTATAAAAATATAATATTGCCTGAAAGGCGACTTTAATCATCGGGGCGTGCGACCTGAACCATGAAACGCAGACCGAACGGAATAAATACACCGCAAACATATCTCGTCCCGTCCCGTGCAGCTATGGTCCCGTGGTCCTGTGCCCACATTCCACACCATAGACAATTTGGCAATGTCGCACACGTACAAATGCGTAAAGTGAGCCTTCTGAAGCCGGTACCTGATTCATAAAACCAAAAACCAACGTTGGCCGTCTGTGGCGCCACCGTACAGTGCAGCCAATGTGGGTGAGGAGCGCAGGGCAAAGAAGGGAAACTCGGTCGACTATTAGCACGGGGTTGGGTATCTTCCAGTAAATACCTCAATCAACGGTCGAAGCTACGAGAATACGTTTTTCACGCAGGTCTCAAACTAAATGACTTGACCTCTACCCTTGGTTTAGTCCTCTAACGACAGACGGCTACACTATCGTTTCTCTCTAACGCAAATTTCAACCCTAATCCTTACTCATGCGAAGAAGAGTAGAAAAGCCTCCGTCCACCGCATCATGCCCTACTCTCAATTTTCGGGTCAGTGTTGTAGACCATTCGTTTCACTTTTCATTACGTAGGCTTTTACATTTAGATTAAAAAAGATCCAGTATTTAACTAAACTAAAGCATCCATAAAATAACATGTATCGTGAAGCAATGATGTAAATTAAGAAACCTTTAGTACCTTGCACGGCAGATACTTGACTCTCGTTCTCGTAAATATTGTACCCCAAGTAGGCTAAGTACTCAAAAGTCCTCGGTAAATCCACCAGCGTCATCAAAGCCCACTGACACATGTATCCTTGATACGTAATCCAACCCTTTTCGTTAGTTGGCACCATAGCGCTGACGTCAGGGCCCCAAGCCGGCGTCGGACAAGTCAAAAACAACTCTTCAAATTCTGAAGGGGACAACGCGTGATCTCTGTCTTTATCGTATCTCTCGAAAATGTGAGTGAGGAACTGGTGGCCTTTATGCGACAATTCAGTAGTGCTCCCAGAAGGCACTTTCAAACTACAATTTTTAATGTTAGTATCATTTCAAAATTTTGTTCAAAAACCTACTTTGGAAACAAGTAATCTTTGGACATGTTCAAATTATCGTTGTATCCAAATTTCCGTAATACGGTCCATGTAGTTTCGTTCCTGCCTCTCTGGATAAAAAGACTGTGTAAATAGAGAAAACCTTTTTGGGTGACGCAATTGTGGCTGACACCATCGTCTACGTTTTTCCTCAAAACTGCTTTGACGTCATCTAAAACTTGCGGCTGTAAGGGGGCGTTGAAACAGCGACTCTGGAAGTTGTTAAGCTCGATATCGTTTAGTAGGCCGTCGCAGTCAATGTCGCAGATTTTGAAAATCCTGATCAGAGCCTTCTTGCAGGTTTCAGTCAACTACAATGGACAAGATTACAAAGTTTCTTTTTTTTCCTAGAAACTTACATCGGCTTTTTCAACTGAATAAATTGGAGGTGTTGGATGTAGAACTGCCTTTTGTGCGTAGTAGAACATTTCCGATATGTTTTTTAGAGTTTTGGCCGAGCATTCAATGCAAGTTTCAATTTCTGAAAACTCTTCCATTACGGGAAACACGCCCTAAAAAATAACATTACAGTGCCGAATCTAACTTTAATTTTGATCTATCTACATCAATGGTTGAATAGTCGACGGCGTCGATTTTGTTCCCTACTAGCACAACTGGACAAGGCTTATCTGGGTGGTTCTCTCGTATCAGAGGCATCCAGTATGAAGACACCCTCTCGATGGTATCGTCATCATCTACGGCGTACACCACGCAAATTACACTAGCCTTTTTGATTTGTTCGTTCAAATTCTCGTCGGTTTGTTCAGCGGCGGAGAAGTCCACGATGTTGGTAGGGACCTGTTCGGGAGTAACGTCAGCAGGAATGGTGATTTCCTCCGCTTTGCTTGGCACATTTTCCGGGAATTCTTCGCTGACCAACGAGAGAATCAAGGAAGTTTTCCCAACAGCCCTGTCACCCAGCAGCAAGATGCGAACGGTGCGCTTCTGGTACGTCTTCACGACCATTTTAGCTAGAATGAGGTTATGTTTGTTCAGAAGATTGTAAACCAAACACACACCTGATAGGTGTCGTCTTACTACAAACGCCTAACTTTACGTAATAATTATCACCGCTACAAATATAAATATGTGATTGATAGAAAGTAGGGTTGTTACCTGATTGTTGGTTGCGTGGATTTGGATTAAGTGCTTTCTGTGATAATCAAAAAAAAATTTCGCACGGTACCATAACTGTGAATTTACACAATACAGGGCAATAACTTTACCGTTGCCGTTGCCGCTCGTTATGCCCTAATGCCCCCACGATAACAACAATCACAAACGTCAAAACGTCAAATTGCACATGAAGTGAATTGCGCATGCGCACAGAAATACCACATGACAATCAAAGCGGGAAATTTAAAATTGACTTAAGTTAATTACTTATTTAATTGTAGATTCAACGCCTTTTGTCTGACGAAATAGTTAGATATCAATTAAAATGCTTGTAGGCTCCATCTATACTAAGTCTTGGTTCAGAATTTCCTTAATTCTATTTGCTATTTGTTCAAACATAACACTACTATTAGCGTTAGGATCTCCTGCAGTGTTTATAAGATAGTTTCTTGCTCGCTGCTATTAATAAAACAGTCAAGTGGATTTCTATTTTTACTCCAGCAAAGAAAATTACTACTGCTACCTCCGTCCAGGGGGTTGGGTAATTTTTTTAATATACAGGTTGGGGTAATAGTGGGTCAGACTTCGATAGCTCGACTTCTATGATAGCTAGAAATTGAAAAATTAAGTTTAGCCACCCTGTATAATTTTTCAAAAGTAAGAACAATTCAAAGACATTTCACAGATGTTTCCTAACTAGTACTTATGTAATTTTTTCTTAAAACTCGTAATTGTGACTGTAATGATTTTTTTAACATGCATCTGCAGATGCCATAATTTGAACAAAAAAAATTACTACATCCAAGTGACTTGAAAATAGTCAGAAATAATGTTAGAGTAAAAAGAATCTAGAAAATGGCTCCAAAAAATCTTCTTTTACACAACATTTCATTTAAAAAAATGTCACTTACTCCTGTCTTGTCTCACCCTGTACATACATATTTTCAAAAATAATTTTGTTATAAATTTTTTTTAGTAGCAATGTAGAAAATGAAGAAGCGGAATACGGCTCATACTGTTTCCTTTAAGATAAAGTTATTGGTAGATATGTTTACCAAGACTTGAATCGGTAAAAAAAAATTTTTTAATTTTGTACAGCACTTAAGATCTCTTTTTTTAAATTTGCATTTGTAATAATAAATCCGCAAAAGTAAACATTACACCTGTTCAAACTGCTCACTGTGCTTTTAGGTATAAAAATCGGGTTAAGTCAGGTCAAGTCGAGAAACGCAGAGCAGCTCAAAGCACTTAACAACTATAAACAAACCACGACATTGATTGCAGCAAAATGAAAATAATTTAATGGATAGAGTGTGAAAAATTCGAAAAAAGACCGCAAATAAATATATAAGAAATAAAAAACTGTTTTTAATGGATTTGTTGAATGCAAACCTTTGATGCAGAAGACTGAGATCCGAGTCATATCAATAGAACGAGAAATGCAATCAAAAATAAAAAATATTATCTTTTTTTCCGATTCTGCTTTTGTTACCAATGAATGAAAAGCAAAAGAGCAAAACGACTGTAAAGAAGAAAAAGAGAGTTTGCAGATCTAAAGATATGAGAGAAGATAGCCTATGACAAATACACAAACTTCAATAATATAAATCAAAGAATCTGGGTTCAAGAGAGACAACGTTGTGACATCTAATTTAAGTTGTATAGAAAATGGAAAGAAATGATGGACTCATTTCCATTTGAAAAGCCACTAGAAGGTAAGAGGTCCTATCATTTTTTATCATACACATACTTGTGGTGCATCCTGCTTATTAGACTAAAGACGTAGTGCCAATGATTGACGGTACTACTAAAACTTTTCTTTGGATTTTATTTATGACTAAATTTAAACTACGAGTATCTAATATACTTATGCCTCTGCACATAAAAGAAAAAAAAAGATAGAAAATTTCCGCATACAGTAGGTATAGGTACGTAAAACGAAATAATATAACATGCTAATTTCAAACCGGAAATTTAAGAATAGAGAGATAATTGAACTGAAAAGATATGCAAGAAGAGGAATCATCAAAATGATCTAAAGAGAACAAGATTTGAGTTGAAAATATTGATGCAGAGAAAACCAAAACTAAGTAATTTTTTAAAAATGTTGTTAATTATTAATAAATTAGAATGCACTATAAGTCAGTGATCCCTTTCATATTTACCACTTTCCATTGCAGACATGTAGAATTACTACAAAATTTTATTATCGTATTTTACCTGAAGAATTGCACCGACTTTCAATGTCAGTGTATAATTTAGGTAATCTCCCTTAATGCTTCAAACTAATAAGCTGTTATTATAAGAATCTAGCAGATAGTTGTCATTTATAATACCTACCTGCATTATCAAAGTAATTTGAATATAAGCGTGTCTAATTCATTTGTTGGATGCATCTTAACTTTCACCTTCACTCATACATATTCATGCTTTTTAAACCTACAATTAGTACTCACTTTATAAAAGTGCAAAAAATTAATTAAATTGCTATCTTAAAATTTGTGAAGTTCGTGAAGTGAATAATAAGAATTATTTGAACACTTGAAGAGCGGCACATACATCATTATGAATAGATTAAGCGAGGAAATCCACAATAGTAATTCTAGTTGAGTTTATCCATCACCGTTCAATTTCACAATAAACTAAAAAAGATTTGGTCAAATTACTAATGCAGACTAGTGAAATAAAAAACGGTTCCGAATGATAACATATTATATGGAAATGTTACATGAAAAGTGAGAAATAACGCTGTAGTTTGTTCTAATATAAAGTGCTAATTGACTAACTTGTAAGCAAAAAAATTTATATTGAAAGAACAGCCAAAGAAAAGAAGAATGGAAAGGTCGCGCTTCTTTTGTACTCATTTTAATCACAATTTTATAAATAGATTATAGAATAGAATGGAAGGGCTTCCTTCTCTGATTATCCAAGATCTAAGGTGTCTCGAAGGAGGTATCTCGGATTTCACTTGGGGGGCTGTGATTAACTATCTAGAGGAGAGTCACACTTAACTGGACAATATTATTCTACAATATTAACTCCACAGAAAAAATATAAAAGAAACAGAAAGGTAGCCAAAAAAATGTCTGTTTTCTTTTTTAATATTATTTGTTATATTTAGTAGATTGCGATCAATTAGAAATGTTGTCTTATCTTAACCTAAAGGATGAAGACTTAACCATAAGATATTGCTCGTTGGTGTATCTTATAGTATAAATATATTTTTGTTAACTTTAATTTTTGTGCTAACTTGCCTTGCTTTTGAATATTTTTACTTGTCACTGTTACATTATCGGTCCGCTGCTTCAAAAATTTTGTTATCATCAAACTTCATTTGATGTTACGTGGACAAAGAAACTGGAGCATCTGGATGTTCATATTCATATGGTGTGCCGCTTGACTTTGTGCTTTTGGGTAAGTTTTTGAAGAAGAGTCTTTGGAGAAAACCCGAGGTGAGCAAGAGTGTGTGGAGAAAGGAATCAATATCTTGGATAAAATTTTATCGTTGATAGATTTTTGTAATCTCGAGGATAAAAATTAATTAAACTCCATTAAAATAACCAAGTTGACGTTGTCAACTATTGCAAGTCATACCCAGTTGCTCTCCCGAATTAATATTTCTTATTTCATCAGTGATTTCTTTCGAAGTAATCTAATCTTTTTATTGTTTTCTGTTGGTATTTCTTTTAAATAATTTTCCGTGAATCTTTGAAACAAAAGATTTTTTCCAGGAGCTCTGAAAAAATGCAGTGTATTATTTTTTGCATTTTGTCCAATCTTTTGCAACCATTAAAATCCTTTATTCAAACCTTACTAATAATTATTGTCCAAAAAAGTTCAAAAATTAGTTGCTAATTATTTCTCGCAAAAATAGTTTCATATTGTCTTTGTCAAGGTTCCGTACAATATTTTAACACTAATGCCAATCATTCACAATTCTTCTTGCCGTATAATAACCTCTCAATTGAGCCGCGCAATGGGATAGTCACCCGGCGCATCCACCATTTTGCACGACTTCAGACAGTTTTTCCTCTATAGCAAATTTGCTTAATTAAAAAATAAAACACTGGTTCAAATCACGTTCTTACTTAAAGAATTCTTTGCTCTTTCATTTGCGTCAAACCACCTGTGTAAGATTCCTCTAATTAAATTGTGGACGGTAGCTTGTGCATCGATTTTGTTTTGTGGATCCAAAGATACTTCATTCCAAAGTGTCAAAAAATTCGTTTCCATTAATTTGAAAAGAGAAGTTGAGCATTGTTGACATTTTAAAGTTAATATTTAAAGAATCACGATTAGAGCAGAGCCACTTTGTATTTCTTAAAGAATTATTTTGCAAAAATCTTTGTCTATTTGAATCGAATAATAAATAATGATAGGGTTGCGGGTAGAGGCGTTTATTAGGGAACGCCCTGTATACTAAGATATGTAATTTGAAGTTGACAAAAAGCTAATAATGCAGCTTGAGATTGTTATTAAATAAAATTCTTGCAAGCAATTTTTTGCAGTTCCAAAAATAGTTGCTAATTATTTCTTACCATAAATAGCTTCTTTTGTCTATGTCGAGGTTCCCTACAATATTATAACAGTAGTACTGATCATTACTCTTCTTACCGTATAATATCCTTTTAATTGAGCAGCGCAATGGGATATTTACCCGGCGCATCCACCATTTCGCATTAAATTTCGCACGACTTCGGGCAGTTCTCCCTTTGTAGCAAATTTGTTTAATTAATAAAATAAAACACTGGTTCAAGTCATGTTCTTACTTGAAAAATTCTTTGCTTTTCCACCCCCGTCAAACCACCTGTGTAAGATCCGTTAATTAAATTGGCGACGGCATCGATTTTGTTTCGTGCATCCTCCCCCGTCTGCTTGCACATGTGTGTCTTTTGTTGGTGCCCTCGAGATGGGGATTTCCTAGTGCCTTCAGCTGGATTTAGCGGTTTTGCGACTCTTTGGCTGAGGTCAGACAGTCATGTGCATGTGGGAAACCGGCTGAAGAAGGCCGACGATGTTGACCCGCGCACCCAAACTTGGCCAGTTCGCGCAACTCGTGGCTGGCGACCGGAGGAAATTTCAGATTTAGTACCAGAACCATCGTGGCAGGAATAGCGTGCGTGAAGACTTCCGTGCCCCATTGATTTCGTCACAAACCAACCTGTTAAACTCCACAACAAAAAACACTCGGTAATTATTTGTGCATGCATGTGGGGAAGCCGTCAAGTGCCGCAGCAAAATGTACCTCGTAACTAGGCCACTCGTTCCCGGATTCCTGAATTAATTAACAAATAAGGTAAATACGACCAACTGTAAAATTGTTATTGTCATCGTCCCAGAATTGTTGAAAGTTGACCGACTAGTGTTTTGATGGTTGTTTATGCAGGTGCGGCTCTCGACAAATTTCTGGTTCGCCGCTTTTCTCTTATTCTGTTCGTTTGACTAAGTTTGTTATGGTAGTAACAAAAATAAAAACTAAAATCGGCACTTACTGTTCGAAGGAACTTTCTTCGCTCCTCGTAACTCTCTCCAGACACCTAGAAATCGCGTTGTGTGTTACATAAATTGTGATTCATCTGAAATTTACGCGAAATCTTGCCCAATAACTTTCCTGGTCGAAACCAACAACCGACAGCGGAAGAGTAATTGTTTCCAGCCAAAAGCCCTCGTTTCCATCAACCTGGAGCTCATCTTCATTAAAGGCGCAAATTCCAGGGTCATCGGCGTAATTACATTAGCATTAATTATTTTCAAAACACTCAATGCACCTATTATTATTTGTGCACCTATCAACCACGAAACTCTATACTTACCTATGTCAGCATTATTGGCAGGTTTTTAGTATCATGTAAAAATGGTTTAAAGTAAAGCGGCAAGTCAATAATACGCTATTGATCATGTTGCAATTATGCATCTGTCATTCAGCTCTGGTCACGTTGTGAAATCGACTTGTTTCCGAGTTTCGGCGTCATTTTCAAGTTTTTTGACTTCACCAAAGTCAACTGGTCAAATTTGGGTAATTGACCACAGTGTTCTTTTGTGCGAAACAATCGACTGTAAGTAGTGTCTAGCTGTTATTAATCTAAGTATTCAGTGTAGAAGTAGCGCTCCATAATTTACCGACTTCCTGCCAAAAAAGCGGATTTGCCAAAATAATTTGTTTTGGCAGTCGCAACTAATGATATTGCTTTAAGTTTTTTATTTACGGCATTATCTAAGTTATCCTGTGTTATTATCACGGAAGGTCGACTAAACTATTGCAACTCGAAGCAATTTTGAAGGTATGCCTCCAGCTAAATCACAAATACGGAAACACAATAATTAATCCCGGGTTGTTCGAGTAACTGAAAATGTTGACACCATCGGGGTCGGGAGTCCAAATAGGGAGAGTTAAAAAGTATTTTTTTATAATTAATTATTAGTTGATTTAAACAATTAACAGTGGAAAATACGCAGTTTTTTTTCGAAATATAAGATGTTATTATTCGGAGGTGCTTGCGTCACGATTTTTTCATCATGTTCTTGAAATTTATAATTTTGGTACGTCAGTTCTAATCACCCAATTGTGATTTCAGGGTCGGATATTAACAATTTTGACAGCTTTCATCTTTATTGGAAATTATATACACTTTCTTACCTTGTCTTTGTTCTGTTTAATAATTATTTTGAGAATAAATAACAAAGTACATACCTACTAAAATTAAAATTAGACAATATTAAGTCAAAATGTTAGTTTGGGATTTCTATTTCTTGTTGTAGATTGCTAGTGATTGTTTTCTTCATTTTATACTTCAAACATTTTGATTTGCTAGTTTCTGATTTGGTAGTTTCCTTACATTCAGTTGTCAAAATGTAGAAACACTTTTTTAGTTGTTCACTTCTGAGAAAGAGTATTGTCTTTCAGCAAGACTCTTCTTCTTCGGAAAGATGTTGGTTTTTAAGGGCGCTTTCACTTAAACGTTTTTAATCTCACAGGAACAATAGAGCATATTTTTCAAAACACTTACTCCTAAGATACTTACCCACTTCTAGAAATTGTAAAAAAAACATTTTTTTAATCTTCTTTACGCTCACATATTTTTTGTTGTTTTCTGTTAACAACAAAGTGGTTTAAGTTTCTCATTCAACTTATGTATACCTGCGTTTGTAATAGTCAATTAAAATGACTGGTCGTTTGCATACCCTTTTGTTGTCAATAATAGATCACAGAGGAAGTATAAGCTCATTATGGGGTTAAGTCAATAACTTGTTTGTATTTTTTTCATCATATTTATTTTTAAGTTTATGCTATAACAACGGTATATTGAGTAGGGTCTTTAATAATGACTGTTATTGAAGTATTTTTTTCTATTTTGATAACATGATAATATTTGAATTTGGTATCTATATCTACCATTGCTAGTGGAGCACTATACCTGTAACTATACCGTCACAAAAGCGACGACTTTGGCATTGCACATTGCGACGACTTTGGCAGACACATTTTGAAATTACCTTGGGTTTTGAGTATCGGTTTTCATGTTTGACTCAAAGTTGTCTAATAATATCTACGAGTCTAGTAGATAGTCTTTTGAGAGTATTTTTCCTAGTTTTTTCTCTGTCAAATGCTTGTTCACCGCCTATAAAAAGTGGATACTTTTTTTTCCGCAGATACTTTATTTAGGTATTCATTTCGTAATTCAATGAACTTAATTAATTGTTAAATACGTATTAACTGAAAATTATACAAGGTGACTCAGCTAAAGCGAATCAACCGAAATATCTTGGTTTTTAGTCAAATTACAGCTTTAATATACAGGATGGCGCAATAGTGCGTCCGACTTCGATAGCTTGAGTTCTATGATGGGTAGAAATTTAATTTAAAAACACAAATAAACAAGAGAAAGAAGTCTATAACCGGAAATTATTTTTGAACATACAGGGTGAGCCAAGACAATTATACAGGGGCAAGTAACATTTTTTTAAATGGAATGTTGTATGTAAAAGAAGATTATTTAGAGCCTTTTTTAGACTCTTTTCACTCTAATATTATTATTGACTACTTCCAAACCACTTGGATGTAGCGATTTTTTTTGTTCAAGTAATGGCATCTGCAGATGCATGTTAAAAAATCACTACAGTCACAATTACGAGTTTTAAGAAAAAATTATGTAAGTACTAGTTAGGAAACATATGTGGGATGTCTTTAAATCATTTTCATTTTCTAAAAATTATACAGGGTGGCAAAATATTTTTGAATTTAATTATTTCCAATTTTTCAAATAGAACAGCCTGTATATTTTTTAACGATATGATGTAGAAACAAAAAAAAAACATTTTTTGTATGTACACCCTTATGACTATTTGTAACCATTTTTGATTTATCGCCCAATAATTACAAAATTCGTGAATAATCCTAAAAAATTAGATTGTTTTTCAAATAACTCGACAGATAAAATTGTAATAAGTGCTGCAGATGTTTTGCCTATAAAAACTCTTTTTATTTTAAATTTGAAGCTCCAAGGAAGGTTCGCAATTGCGTGGAGATGTGGAGTTGTGAGAGATGTGGGCTGGGATAATGTACCTGCAGCAAATTGCTGGTAAAGAGACTTCAAAGTGCGTCCCGTTCCATTGTCAACGGCGAGAAAGGGCGGTCAGTTGGGTGGATGAATTTTAGAATTGTAGAAATGATCAACGACATGCTTCACGGAGCAAACAAACTTGAACTATTTTTGTAGCAAAGCTTTTTAAAATCAAATTATGCTTATTCCTGCAACTTTTAAAAAATTTAAACAATTGCATTGTGATAGTACATATTGCGTTTATTTCTAATTTCTACTCTCGGCTAAAAAAAAAAACTATTATTTGGAAAACTTAAAAAAAATGATACATTTAATGAAATATCTTTAAGCAGAATGAAACTAAATTAAATTTACAGGTATCCATGTACTGCAAATAATTTTGCTACTTAATTGTATCATATTATATTAAATATATTTCTAATAACAAAGATATTTCAGTTGATTCACTTTAGCTGACTCACCCTGTATTATTTGCTTTGAATTTAACTTCAAGCTATCAGATATCCAAGGATTTTTAAACTGTGTCCGTATGGTTGGTTTCATTATAAGGTAACACAGTTTTGCCCCATCGTAACTTCGTTTCAGCAGTCTCTGCAAAAATGTAGAACTTTTAACTATTCCAACCCAATTATTGAATGAATGTAAAAAACCGACCTATAGTCTTGTCAAATAGCACAAGGGCCTTGCAAAATTTGCTGATAAGTTATTCGAGATACAAAATTTTGAATTTGGGTTGTTCTGGCACGTTCTTAGTTCTTGTAAGTTTTTGCTGTATTTTTTCTCTATTGCAACCTACTTATTCTACTATTGTTAAAAAACATTTCCAACTAGATTAGATCACTTTTCATTATTGGATTATTCAAGTTCTCGATTGTTGATAGATTGTTGTTGAATTGGTTTGTGATTAATAACATTGATCAATGGTCAGTCAACAAATTTGTCTTCTGCTGCCTGTAACGGCAGAACGTCAGTCATGCTTCAACCATCAGTAATTTCTCTCGTGCTTTTATTAATCTTGTTGTTCACTTAACTTTTGATTTAAGTGCTACATGGTTCAATTATTTGATGGCCTGGTTTTACATTTTTATTTGAAATTCCTTTGTAGCCTGGTTGTAATTCTTTCTTGCAGTATTTATGGCATTTTCAAACATATAATTATGTTTTCTTCGCATATTTTTGCTCACTTAGTTGTAATTTGTGAATTATATTTATTAGTTAATTGACTTCAATCTACAGATGTCCTGAAAAAAGTGTGCAATATTTTTCCTACGGTTTTTAAGATAAAGAAGTGAAAAAAGGGGTCTCTAAACTTTAGGCAAAAAATCCTTCTTTAACTTAATTTTATTCATTCTTAATTAGTATGCAATATTCAAATCAATTTTGTTCAAAAACTAGAAATATTACACGCAGGAAAGTTGGGATTGAGGTTGGGGTTATTTTAATTCCCATAACCTTTCCGTTTGGGGCATCCCTGGATTTAATTTTCAAACTATTTCTATTTCAACTGGTTACGCACAAAAAGAGTAATGGTTGCGTAAAATTTCATTATTTTACCACTAACGGTTTTAAGATTTTCAATAAAAACTATTCACAGAGGCCGACATTTACGGGGCTTATCTCCCCTGATGGGAAGGATTTTTCTGCCTACCCTCTTTCTATATTACAGAAACTGTAGGTAAAGTATTACACACTTTTTTTCGGTACACCTTGTGTATAGTTTTTTTATTTACGTTTAGGTGTCATGTAAAGATCTGTACTAATCATTCCTTAGGATAGAATAAGATTATTTAACACAACTTACCTATTTCCAAATGTGTTTCGTTAAGGCAGTGTAAAGCTTCAAAGTATTTCAAAAAAAGAAGTAAGTTTTAATAATTTTAAAATGCGTGGGCTGACTTTTTTTACATTTCTGATGGTTGATGCAAAAAAAATGAAGTTTGAAATTTGTGCACTTGTACGTACAATTTTGTAAGTACCTAAACAAAATTTTACTTTTTAAGTAGGCAATAGGCAATTAGGCATGTTGTAATAAAACCCAATACCATTTTTTATTGTTTTTTATACTAATTTTATGCATGTAGAGGCATTTTTTTCCTGCATTGTTTTATCGCCAATTTATCATTTTGAAGTCATCTTTTTTCTGGATAAATTTATTTTTTCTATATTAAAATCGACTTCCTTACATCAACTTGGTGTATATAGTAGGTCCGGCACACCGGCTGGACTAATGGCAAAGTTAGTCTAAACATAAACAAAAACTTGAACAGGGACGTCTATAACCAAGTGGAAGAAATTATTGATGAATTTTATTTGAAACCAGATAGGCCTGATGAATCAATAACATAATTAGAATTAAAGTTGCATGTGAAACCTGAATATACATCCTTTTATACAAAACCAAGAAGATTGTCGTTCGAAGAAAAGGAAGGAGATTCCACTACATGTAAGAAATTTAATTTGAATTTATGGTCCCGCGATAAAGACGATTATTTTCTCTTTTGCAAAAGTCTTCACAGATATCAAAATAAGACGCAGAAAATTATAAGAATAGATGCCCTTTTCCTATATGAAAAATCAAGCTTTAAAAAAAAATCAGGATTCAAAGAAAAAGTTTTTGAGATCTACTGAATTTTACTGGATTTTGTAATAAAAATTCTGGCCATAATTATTAACTTGTTCCAGAGAAATGGAACATTAGAGGGGATGGAAATAATTTTTAAATTACTTTTTTAGTTATACTTACAGGTATTTCAACGAGAAATAAACTATAATTAATGCACTACAAGATGATATTATTGTTTTTTTCTTTTTTTAAATGATGTGAGTTTTCACTTTCGATCGCGATTTTATATCGAATTTCATATCATTTGATCTCTTTGATTTTCTTCAAGCTCATGATCACGACCTCCAAGATTGATAACGAGTAATTGAAATATTCTTATATCAAACCGTTATTGAATTACATACATGGATTTTCAAATTTCAGTCCTGAAGGGATTTTTGATTGACAGCTTTGTGGCCGTATTTGCGGTTAACCACATTAGATTTTATGATGGTCTCTGTGCTGCAAAGATCTTTGAGTAGGTACCGCTTTTAAGTCATAAATAACCAAACCGTTTAGGTGATGAAATTTGACTGCTTCAATAAAGTAGTCGTGTCATAAATTTGTCAAAATCCTGCGAACTTCTTAAAAACACAATTAGCGATACTTCAACTACAATTTTCAAATTTTTAACAACAAGAACGTATACCTGGCGGTATTACAAACATAATAATAATAAAAGAATATATTGAAAATTTCTGAAAAAGCACTTTATGGCGTCCCGACGGCGCATGGAATTAATTATGGACCAAACAATTACGCCACATTGTAGCGCAATAATTAAAGTTTATTTCTGCCAAATTTTAAATTTTTAACTCCATTGGAAATACACAATCAGTCACCGGCGGTTCTCGTTGAAATACCTTTACTTAATTTTAACTAAACCATTCAGAATCACTGCTGATTTTTTAAATATCTCAATTGCGTTGAATTTAGGAGGTTTTAGGTGATCTTATGCAATCTTTTACTGAAAGTAGGTACTTACCGCAATTAATCTTTTAAGGAAACTATAATGATTCTCTGAAGACCCGAGTAGATTTTCATATTGTGCCAACACATTCAATTATGTTTGCTGACAAATTTACTCAAAGAAAAATCGTTGCAGCAACATTTCTCCTTTCATAACGTTCAATTCTTTGGCCGCAGTATTAATTGGATGTAACCAATACTCCAACCAATAACGTCCCAATAGAGTGACTGTCACTCTATAAATATTCAGGGACATGGATACAAAACTAATGTGATGAAACTAAAGAAAAGTGTATTACTGAAACAGCCAGGAGTATTTTTACAAAATTAGAATTTTTTTTATAATCGCGAATTAATTATATCTAACTATACGAGAGAAATACGAAAAATGTTGCATAAAGAGTTGTTGAAAACTAAACAATAAATAATTATTGATAGATTATTATTAATTTCATTAATTTCACTGTTCTATAAATAATAAAAAAATTTTTTTTTAATAACTATTAATATTGATATTTCCAACAACTGCAATATTAATATTACTATGTATTTGATATTCGGATAAATATTCTCAGCCCTACAGCATAGTGATACTAAATTCCAGATCCGTAAACAAGATGAAAACTATCAAACTGCACAGTTACAGTTACTTTCTGTATCTAAGAGCGTCGCAACAGTTATGATTGAAGAATGCCACATAAAATCTTGTGATTGTGAAAGTATTAACCCGGCGCCTTCGCCATTTATAACGCCTGCATCTGTTCTCTCGTGCTCCCTGAAACGTTAAATTTTTGTTATGCTTTCTGATATCACGTAACCAAACTGAAAAATTTAGATTATAATCTTCTATTTGCAAACACACAAATTTTAGATCAAACGTAAACAAAGGTGTTAAAATTTTTATCAGAGGTGTTAAAAGTTACCTTAAATATGTTTTTTATTGCTATTTAGAATGTGTGGTACATATTGAAGCCTAACAGTCTTGTGATTATTATTATATAGTCCAGTAATTATTATTATGCGACAAATAGCAATACAATCTTGATTAGTCCACGCAAACGTGCAAAACTAGTGGTTGCATTGCGGTACTTAGCGTGTCAATTGGACAGAATAGGAAATAACCCCAATCGTCGCTTTACAGTGTTTCACAGCTTACAGCAATTCCCAGGACGAAATTCAATTATTTAAGAAACCCCGGATTTGGCTCGTGCGACCAATTGCGATCGCTTCAGAGATACGACCGAAATTATCGGTTGCCTTCATCGGAATTCCGCGAAAATGTAAGATTATACACAGATTTTTCCGTTGCGGCATGGAATTTTCAGCATCGTCCATAAATTATTGAAATTCGTCTTGGTGGCGTTTTTCCGAGAGTGCGGAAACGTGACGTAAATTACACGTTCGGATTCCACTGGGTCATGACAAAATTAATAAGTGCATTGTACTATTGTTAGAAACGACGGTGAAAACGTCTCGGGAAACTCTAGGGATCCTCGTTAGAATCGATAAGTATAGCTCGTTAATAAATTATAGTTAACTGGAAACGTGGATTACTTTGATAAGTTCCGCTTTGTTTTTTCTTTTTGTTTCATCAGCGACGAGGCGTTTGTTTTGCTTGTACGTACAAATCGCTTGATTCAAATTCGAAAGCTTTGTGTGAAACACAATGCACCACCCTGTTGTTTAGAAAGAATTGCGGAGAACCCGGGACGCCTGACCCATAATGAAAATGCGAGTTGTCCGATAGTCCAGTCAGTAGGGATAAAAAATGGCCTTTACCATATAAAAAGTGGGGCATAAGTTATTTTAATATAATACTGTGGAGGTCGGACCAATGATGAAAAATTTAAGTTTTCGACCCCCTTAAGGCGCGAGCCCC